>CM057340.1:247190996-248497936 GCA_030015575.1 Agapanthus africanus | reverse complement strand
TCTTACTCAAGATGATATTATGCTATCTGGTTTATCTTTATCATCGTGTACTGCTTTAGGTGACATTGCTGATCACTATTGCACGTTGATAGAGCCCTTAGGATTCTTGCTTGACTACCAGCAGTATGATGGCGATCATATACGTGGGAGCTGTCCCTAGTCGTGGGAGTTTCGAGACAGGGCATCGATACTCCAGAGTAGACTAGTGTATACAGTCGAGACCCCGACGAGGGGCTGTGGCCGGTCTCATAAACCACTGGTGTCAGTTGGTTCACCTAAGATGTATACAGGTGCTCATTGGGTTATGAGTACACCGGACAGGACTCGCCGGGAACATGCTAGTTGGAATTATACCTAGCGTCAGATAGCAGTTCCCTGGTGTCATGTGTACAGGTTAGTTCATCGACCTGAGATCGTCATTTGTCTCGTGTGAGCTCCCACTATACTTAGATTACTACCTTACCACGGTTCAAAGGAGTCATGCAAACAGGTTTTAGTTGGGTACATTCCCGAGCCACATGGAGGCAGTGAGCGGATCTGTATGGGTTCGTCTCCCCCGGTATTGGAGGTGAGGTCGCACTGTGTCTAGGAGAGCCATTACACAAAGTACATGGCCAAGGCAGGAGATTTACTGGTACGTATTCCAGTAGTATCTCAGGGTGTTCTGGGCTACACTCCGACACGACTTGTACCGCTTTTGGGGGTCTGACTTTTACCAACCCCCTAGGCCCTTCATGCGATGCTCATAGACGAACGGACCGGACGGTACGAATATTGTCACTAACAGGCTCAGTAGGGTGTCAGGATGAGTTCGCTCACGGACGTCCCTTTTAGTCAATACCTGGTAGCCCGTTACGGATGGCTAATACCTCTGACGTGATAGTGGTTAATTCCACAGCCAAAGTATTGATGAGTCTTTAGAGTCCCCCACAGACAGTTTCTCAAGTTTCGGGCGAAACGCTGTAGAGGCCGTATGGATATATGGCAAGGTTCGATCGTATACGTGCGGTATTGCACGGATCACGATCGGATGGATAATACTAGCGGGCTTTGGTTTAAGCCGGATCCCAGTATTATACAGTGTAGATTTCGTCTCTTTGCATTTGTATTCGGTCGGAATACAAATGCGGGTATGTATATACAGTCGCGGGGTTTTCCTGTAATTTATTACGGGATCAGTTTTTTGAAGTTGCCAGTTTGCATTCCGTTTCGGCCAGTTTTCCTTTGTTCCTTCATGGCCGAATTTTTGTGATGAGAGGAGTTTTCTTGCAAAGTGGCATTTAGCTAAATGCATGGGTGTTATTTCTGATATGAGGCATTATGATGGGTATAGCATCTTTAGATTCTCTTTGAGTCTTTTGCTTTGTATTTAATGTGATGGAATTTGGATTGGATATGAGGGTGACCATTTTTTCTTGTGATCACACATTATTTTCCCTTTTGTTTTCATTCTCTCACCTCCCTCATCTCATGATATGGCCGGCCACTATTTGGTGGGAGAGAAATATACATTTTGGCGTGAGGATTTTTGGTTGATATTCATTGCAAAAGAAAAATCCTCAAGCTCATTTTTCCTCTTGTTAATCTTTCCTCATCCCTCCATCAAAACATGGCAACTTCGCAACCCCTTGAGACAAACCATTCTACACTTAGCCTACAGCATTCTTGGACACGTCGGCTAGCCAACTTCGTGTCCGAGTTGCCTCGGTCCAGAGGTGGGAGCCCGTAAAAAGGACCCGGCGAAGTGGTGCCCTTTCCGACGAGGAGATGAAGACCGGAGATTCCGCGAAGAGATCAGGATGGAGGCCGAAGACCGAAGGACACGGATCGCTCGGTATAGCATTCTACCCATTCTCTTGTTAGCTAGCATTAGGTTAATGGCCCGATCCAGTTTTTTTAGTACGCGGTAGCGCCGGTTTTAAAGTTAAAGAAATGTTTCGTTTCCGCATTTTGGCCTCGGATTGACGGCCGGGGAGCTGCAGTGCACTTACATTGGTATCAGAGACATGCCATTAACCTATTCTAGCTTGCACTAACGTGTTTACAAGTTCGATCGAACAGATTTTCCAAAAACACCATTTTCAAGTCCAGGTTTCTGTCGAATTTTTGCTGTGCTCAAAAAATTATTTGGTACATTGCAATAATACGTGCAAGGTTTTATAAGAATTCAGTGAAAATTTGGTCGGCTGAAATTACTGTAGAGCGGTGGATCAGCAGCCAAAACCACGTTTTGGCCGCGGATCCGCCGCCGTACTGTGGCCAAACTGCACCAAATTTCTACAGTGGGTTTCTGACATGGAAATAGGGTTTTTGGTATATTCTTTTTGGACCCAGATTTATTTTGAGTGCTACAGTAGTGCTTGGGGCCCACTTCGGGAAATTTAGTCGATCGAAAATTTTAAACATGTTAGTTCACAGTATTTACATTATATCTGCGACCGTGAATGTCATTTGATCGGTAAATCCTATCTAACTGCTATAGCCCTTTTAGACGGATTTACGAACGTGACATTCACGTTGATGTTCTGTGTTGTGCTGTGATGTTGCGGATTTGTCGTAGTGGATAGCCTGGATGCAATGGTAGTACAGTTTGATTATATTTGTACATTTGATATTGCGGGCCGAACGTCCGACATGTGGACTACCGTTACTGCCTGTTTGTATATTATTCTTTTGGGTCACGACCGGGCTGAGGTCGATGTACCCGTTGTATATTTTACTTTCTGTACTAGGATTACCCCGCGGAGGGTGCACGGGTAGCCGGGTTCTAGAGGGCAACGGGCCCACATCTCATGGCGTAAAGACGGAGGGTGCTTTACTCTAGAATTGGCGGGCTATTCGCCGCACTCGTAGGGGGTATAGGTTGACCCAAGGAGGGGTGCCCAAGTTACCGGATTCCGTGAAGTGCTGGGTGGTCCATTCACGTTGCTGAAGGGGGCTGCCTCGCTTCAGGTTTTGGCGGGTAACTTGCCGCGCCCGTAGGGATCTAGGATTTCATTGCACAGGCTATCCACACGACCAGGGGAACGTCGGGTTTCAGTAGCGGCTCTATGAAACCCGGGGATCCCAGATATCTGTATTGTTCTGTGATGCTTATTACATTTCTGTGATGTTGCATTTTATCACGTCTTGAGCGAATATTATATATTGATATATATACTGGTAGATGTTGTATATGTTTTGCACCCGCGCTAGTCCAGTCCCCGCTCTGTCGTTAGTTAAGTAACCTAACGGGTGATGACGGGACCCAGTGGCGAATGCGGATGGCATATACGTACATCATTATTTTCGTTTTTTTGTGGTGTGATCAATTGATGGGACTGCGTTGATTCGGATCAATGCAAGCTAAACAAACCTATTCTGATGTTGTTGGAACAATTTTTCAAAAAGCTGTTATTGCAAGGACGTTCTCTTTTGTTTCGCACAGTGGTATTCGGTTATAAATATCCAGCACCTCAGTCGACGAGGCAAGGGCCGAGATCCCTTCACCGGGAGTGACCCATTGGACAGAAGTTTGCGTCAGGGTAATAACTTCACTGTAGTCGATTAATTTTGCTTTGCATCGTGGTATTCAGTTGGAATATCCTGCACCTCATTCTACGGGGAAAGAGCCGAGATCCCTTCACCGGGAGTGACCTCTATAGTAAAGGTTTTCGTCACTAGATTTTTATAAAAGCTATCCAGTTCCTTCACAATATCAAGTTCATTACGTTAAAAGTTTTTCGCCAAAAACCATTCGTAGCCTCCGTCATTTCAGAAAGGCAGCACTTAGTATTCATGCTATGTATGTTGGCCTTCGTTAAGCCATGGTGTATGGTAGCTATTTGTTACTTTTCTGCAGAAAAGATAGATGCGTTGGTTTGGGACAGTCGTACTACTATTTTGGCCTTCGTCAAGGGTATGTACGGGTGGGTTCAAATTAACCTGGATAATGACGGGCAGAACTTGACATGTGACTTATGATATGTTAGCCTTCGTCAAGGTCATAAGAGCATGGGGCAAAAATCACATCGGGAGTTTCTAAAGAAACTAAAACTTGCCAGATATGCGCATACCTTCTGGAGTGTGATAACGTGAGTGGAGTTCATCACATTATCATGCGATGATAGTTGAATCCCGATTCCCACTGATGAGTTGGTTTACTCCTCGGGTGATCCCGACTAATTCTTCTTTCAGGTTTGGAGGAGAATTTGAGGTTACAGTGGGAGGTTTCTTGATTAGATAAAGCGATAACCATTCTGATCTAGGCTAGAGTGCACGCTGAGTGTTTCTTTTCTTTCTCTCTCTTTGGCAGCGACCATGACCCGACCCTTGACTATGACTCAGTGACCAAATTAACCGAACCTTCTTAAACACTGGCTTTTGGATTGTCAGAGTTGCATACCTCATTGCCACTCCTTCTTTTACTTTTTTTCTCAGAACACCCCGTATTACTACGAACGTCCACTTCCATTGGATAAAACCATCGTATGGTTATATACGAACTCGAAGGAATTTATTCGAGGATGGTTTCTTGTTCTGGAGAAAACGAATAGGACTATTCAGTCGTCTTTTCCTTTTACCTTCTCTCAGGTTGCGAGTACTCCTTGGATTAGGAGATAGTACACCCGTTACGCCTATTGGATAGTCTTCTTCCAAACCTTAGGCTGGTGCCGAACAGTAGGGAATGAAGAAAGCTGATTAGCCTAAGTGTGGTGTACAGAAGGTATTAAGTTTAGACAAATAAAGGGATTAGAAGGAGGGCAATGTAAATTGCGACTGCTATTCATGACCAAGCCAAGTATTTCATTACCACTCCAACTTCACCTTTATATTTCTCCAGGACACTCCGTATCACTACGATGATCCACAGTTATTTGGATACTCCATCGTATGGTTATATACGAACTCGAAAAGAACATGTACCAGTTCGGGGATGGATTCTGGTTCAGGAAAAATAAGAATAAGGTTTTATTCAGTTGTCTTTTATTTTTACCTTCTCTCGCGTTGCGAGTGCTCCTAGGATTAGGAGAGTACACCCATTATGCTTATTGGATAGTCTTCTTTCAAACCATAGGCTGGTGCCGAACGGTAATGAAGGAAGAAAACCATTTGGCCTAAAGGGGTGTACAGAAGGTAATGAATAAAGATATATAAAGGGATTTGGAGAGATGGCAAAGAAATATACGGTTACAGTTGTGAATCTGATAATGGAAGAGGCATTACTAGGAATATCCGGATACCCCTACGAAACATTTCAATGTTTCAGTTTCACTGTGTGTTGTTAAAAGAAAACTGATTTCCCAATTAGCCCTTGCCCCAGGGTATGTATTTACCAGGTATGATTCTCACATCTGTATGGTTTTACAGATGTTGAGTGGGAGTAAGTTATTGGGAATTAGGTGATCATCCTCATTATATCGAAATTCGTTGTAATTGGTGATATTTGAGGAAATCGCCTGGGTTGTTTGCCGGACGACAAATATTTGGTTTTGAATATCCGTTGTTATGCACCAATTTCAAATTGTTATATCTGTACGTCAATTTTTATGGAGTGAGATATACCTTTTTGAAATCATGTCTATGATATTTAGCTATATCAGTGGATGGTTAGGTAAGGAGCATTAAACAGCGGTGTAATTCTTCTTAACCATAAATACAGTTTTTCAACCTACGACATACAGGGAATGAGTTATTAGACTCAAGGGACTTATACAGAGTATTGTATATTGTCCAGTGTCCATTCGGACAGAAGGTATGATCCTCGTACTTTATTCTGTTTACTTTTGACTTCTCTAGTTCTTAGACAAGTGTTTCGTAGAAACACAAGTTCTAAGTTTTGAGAAGTTATAGGTATATGAATAGAGTAGAGAACCAGGTATTGCAAGTATCAGGATTCTTCAAGGTGATCGAAGATGTAGATACTTGTGTATGGTATTCAGTTAATAGTAATGATTAAGAGAAGCTTGTTTCTCTTTCAGGTTACTCATAATTGGAAGCACTCCTAAGTTGAGCAATGCTGAACGGCCTATCTCCATTTAGTTGACATGCACTGGAGACAGTTGCATGATTTGAATCTGTTTCAATTAAATCAGTGCCTCTGTTTCTGTATTGGATATAGAACAGTTCATATCTTGACATTGTTAAGGTACGGGGAGTTGACCAGCTTATGCTTAAAATCAGACACTGGACAACTCAAGGCACGTTTTTGTAATGGCTGTTTGTGGGTTGACCCAACCTATGACGAAGGTTGACTTTCTACCATCTCGAAGATCAATAGTGATATTGTTCTTGACTCGCCACAGTTTTAATAAAAATGGATTTTTTCAGAAAACAGTAATGGGAGTATGGTAGAACTGGAAGTGATTCCAGAACCGCAAACGATTACTGAAGATTTGATAAGAACCTAAAGATTCAATCTGGTTTGACATTCCATTAGCCACTCCACAGACATGATGGGTAACATCAGGCACCCGAGAGGTACTCCGGTAGCCTCAAGGACGGTGACAGGGAGGTTCTTGTTTACCCAGACTTTCCATTGCTGTTGTTCCAGACTGTGAGACCCGGCAGGAGGATGAGTATAGCGTCATTCTAAGCTAGCTTTAGAAGTGTACATCTATATGACTCTGCCATAGGGTTGTCGTGGTCAGTGGGAGCAGCAGAAGCTAAGTTGGGACTTGACACTACTTTGTTCCAGGCTGTGAGACCCGGCAGGAGGATGAGTATAGCGTTGTTCTAAACAAGTTTTAGAAGTGCACGTGCATATGATTCTGCCAGAGGGTTGTTGTAGTCAGTGGGAGCAGCGGAAGTATAGTGGACAAGTGGCTTATGTCTATTTACAGACTAAAGCAGATATAGCGGAGATAGATCATCTATTTCTGATGTGACAGTCATAGGTTTGACTTCGTCAGAATAGGGGATGGATCTGTTAAGAATGTAGTAGGGTGTGATGTCCTGGTATTTGGATGACATACACAAAGTAGGAAGTGAAATTCCTATACTACGATCGGTTATACTTTGGTTGTCACACAGTGGTTTCTCCACAAAGGACATGGATTTTGTTAGTTATATGTATGCCTTAGAGGAAATTACTACACATAGGATGTATATTGTAGTGGATGCTTGGACATATATAGGGATGACTTTCTTGCTCGATATGATAGTATGCTATTTGGTTACTCTTTACCTTAACGCGTACACTGATTATCTCTCTGTTACATGTTGGTAAAGCCCTTAGGATGTGTACTTGACTACCTGGACTATGATGCGGATCATAATAGTGGGGACATGGTAGTCCATAAGTACATCCTTCAAAGTCCCTAGTCATGGGTGTATCGAGATGGGGCATCGATATACCAGAGTAGACTACCGTGTAGCTTCTCGACCCATATAGATGGGCGATGGACGATCCCATATCCATTGGTGTTTGACATCAGAGATGATATATGGGTGCTCAATGGAGACTGGGTACACTGGACGGACTCGCCGAAAACTCCCAGATGGTATTATACCTTACGTTAGTTGGCAGTTCTCTGGTGACACTGGTACAGGTTAGTCTGTAGACCAGAGATCGTCATAAAGTCTTGTGTGATTCCCACTGTGCTTTGATTTCCATCATACCACGTCCACGAGGGTGTGCAAAAAGGTGGCTTTTGGGTACAGTCCCTAATCACATGGAGGCAATGAGGGATAGGAGGGGTTTAGTCTCTCCCGGTATAGGGAGTTGATGTTGCGCAGTGCTCGATTGGCTATAACATGAAGTCCTTGGCCAAGGCTGCTTTAGGGATTTACTGGTAAGTGTTACCAGTAGTTTCTCGACCCGTTATGAGCCTCATATCGACACGACATATCGAATTATTGGGGTCTGATGTTTACCACCCCTAGAAGAAATATGCGATATATCAGACGAACAGACCGGACTGTACGGTAGTGTTACTGATTGGATTCACAGGAGTGTGAGCGGGCTTACTCGTTGATCTTCTAATCGCTCAATACCCGGGTGGCCGTTACGTTTAGCAGACCGCTTGCGGCTTGTGGGTGTTTGATATGATCATCACCTACTGCCGGCGTATTGACGAGTCTTTAGAGTCCTACACAGGTGTTTCCTGGCTCAAGCGAAACGAAATAGGAGCGCATATGAGATATGTGCGGGACCGAGAATAATACCAGTATGTGATACTGTATTCTATTCTCGTGATTTGTATCATCGGTCGGTTATATGTGATATAGACGGGTTACCGAATCAAGTGTTGATTCATACATTGATACACTTGATATTAGTCGGTTATATGCGATATGACCGGATCGTTAAATCAAGTGTTGATTTAATGATTTAATGTATAATTATATATTTGATATATTACTTTACATTAACTAGTATTGGTTCACTTAAGATTGATTTTCTCACTTGAATGTGCACATTGTTTATATGTGATATATGTAAGTGTACATGTTTGTATCATGCTTGATGATACAAACAAGTTGTGTGTATGAGACTTGAACCAAATCAAGGTTAGATTAGGGTTTACTATTTTCCTCAGCATATAACAAAAGCGTGTAACTTTGGTCAAAGTTATCAAGCTTCATGATGCTTGATAAACATTGACAAAGTCAACTCTTTTGTCATTTGTTCAAGATATTAGTTAACCCAACCCTTAACCTAATGCTTTGGTTATATCTATACATGAGTTAAGCATGAGGGCATAACTCAACCATGGTGCCATTATTTATTGGATAAGTTTCATTTGGATAATTATTCATATGATTCTTTTCTTCTTCTTTATCTTCATCAAGCTCACAAAAGCTTGCTAGCTCCATTGGTGCCATGAGAAAAAGAGTGAGAAATCCAATTCTAAAGTGAACCCACTTCCTATTTCTTCATCCTCTACCACTTGCCATGTAGTATAGGGTGTTCTCTTCATAAAGTTTTTGACCAAGTGAAGGAATAGCTTGAGTTTGAGTCTCCCCGACGTGGATCATCTTCAGCCTCGAAGTCAATGACCTAGCACGATCATTTCTCCGACGAAACCATCGCTAGAGTCCGGGATCCGATGATCGCAGCAGAGGGACGTCAACACGAAGCTTTAGAAGTGGTGGACTGGATCTACAAAGGTTGTATTTCCATTCACTTAGTAGCAAAGTAGTTTGCTTGCATTTCTTTTCGCCTTAACTTCTAGTTAATGATCTATATTAGGGTTTCTCGGCACCTAAAAATTTGAATTTGGCATGGTTGATGCCTTGTGGAACCTCTTGAGTGTGCCTAGTAACCCTACAGTAGTATCAGAGCCTAACTAGAGCTTTAGGCGATGTGTTAACGAAGTTAAAACTCCGAACGAACCCGATACGTCCAAGTTTACCCCCTCTCTGAACAATTTTTCAAAACTGTGTATTTTATGAATTAAAAATACCTGAAAAATTAATCAGGGAAATATAAGAATTGTGGTGAAAAACGATCACCTAACACTTCCAAACCGCCGCGAAACCGCGGCCATACCGTGCTTGGGTCGCGGATCCGCGGCCGTACAGAGGGATTAGGTAATTTTGTTTGCACGGTAATTCTTATATCTGATAGTGCTATTTTATTGGTATTTTTAAACTGACTCAAGTGTTGAGTTTTCTGGGGGTTTATTTTGTAATCGAAGATTGGATCGGAGAATTTAATTTTGTTATGTTTTCAGGATATTTAGAACATGTTAAAAAGGTTCGACCGGATATAAATACCCACTTTTTCCCCTGCCGGGAAATTTCTAGGTGTTGGATTTTTCCGTGGTTTAAGAACGTTCTAAGTAGTGCAAGTAACGCGATAGACCCTCTAGAAGACAACAAACCTTAACTCGATTATGTGACCGTCTTGAACTGCCCTTTGAACCTTAGGGTTTGGGGCAGTACGGCGTGCCACATGTGAGGCTTTGGCTTGACCCTTCTACGGCTGGACCGTTGGTACTGAGGCATGAAGTGAATGTTTTTAAACTTATTTCATGTGTTGATCTGTTTCGGGAAAACTTGGGTGTTTGATTGTTCGATCGGAAAGTTTAACATTTTCTATTTATCTGGAATGTGATACAATATTTGGAATCCACAAGTAGTTATGAGATAACTGATTTGGTTGTTATAAACATAGCACTTTAGTCTCACTTGATCGGTTGCCACGGAATTTTGATGCGATCAAAAGTCCGTCTCAATCACGTAGCGTACGCGGATACTCGCCGGGTAAACTTAATAGACAGCCATGCCCCATAGCCCCGACCAAGTGACTGTAGGAGAACCCCGTCGCCAAAAGCATCCGTTCGGGTGCTCGCGGCAACGGTGTTGCGCCTTAGTGCACTTCGTCGACGGCATCCGGGGGTGCGGCTGTCTACTAAAGTTTGCGACGAGCATTCGATCAGTTTATCGGGAATCTTGTTAAATTACCCGACTTGATATTGAAAAGTGTTTTCGATATAGAGACTAAAATACGGGGTTTATAACTGTTAGGCATGCGATGTCTAAGGAGGTTGCGGATTCCAACTATTGTAGTTTTACACTTTCTTTTCTGCGGCCGTAAGTGTAATATGTGATATCGCCGGTTTTGTTGCTATATGTCAACGACAATTGGGATACGCATGTTTACTTACGTTGATAACATGTGATGTTATGTGTTGCTGGATATGTTATATTGGATCGTCGTGTTTGAATAGTCGGGGGGGTTTATGTGAGATGAGAGTTTTTATTTTCATTCATGTAAAATTTATTATATGTAATATTCATTTATTGGGGCACTTCCAGGTTGCGGAAGATGTCACCATTGTATATTATTTACTTTTCCGCACTAGGATAGACGCAAGGAGGAGGGCACAAGTAACCGGGTTCTGGAGTCGAGTGGGAGACCAACTCGAGGAGTCGAGTCCGGGTCTCCTAACTCTAGAATTGGTATGGTTGCTTTCCGCTCTCGTAGGGGTCTAGGGGTATGGGTTTGGCTATTCATCACGACCGTGGAATCCGTGTTTTATACTGGCTGGTATTAAAACACGTACGTCCAAGTATATCCAATGTTTCATATGATTCTTTTGCTGTGACATCTGTGAGGTGATCATGTGATGTTCTGTGATGGATACTGTATATAGTATATATTTGATATATTGCATAGACGTTACTTATGTTTTGCACTCGCACTAGCCCTGCCCCGCTCTGTCGTTAGTTACCTAACCTAACGGTGCACGGGGGGGCATCGAGGCGAATGCGGATGGCATAAGTGTAGGTCGTATTTATCTGTGATGTTTAGGTGATTTAAATGATGGGACTTCATTAATGTGATTAATGAAAGAAAAGAAACCTAAGATGTTGTGGAATCGAATTTTCAAAAATAGGTAGCTACAGTTCTTGCTTTGCATCGCGGTGTTCCTTGTAGAACATCCTGCACCTTATTCGATAAGGAAAGGGCCGAGTTCCCTTCACCAGGAGTGACCCCTTTAGCAATAACTGGCAGATGCTACAACCCTCGGTTTGTCTTTTGATTGCTCTTATAGTTCTTGCTTTGCACAGCGGTATATTTAATATATCATGCACCTTATTCGACGAGGAAAGGGCCGACGATCCCTTCACCGCGAGTGACCCCTTTAGCAAAACTAGAAAAGCCTCAAAAACACTCCATTTCAAAATCATTTGATTCTACAACGATATCAAGTTCATTACGTAATAGGTTTTCAGAAAAACCTGTCGTAGCCCTCCGTCATTTCAGATATGTACAAGTTAGTATTCGTGCTACGTTTGTTGACTATGTTAAGGCGTAGTGTGCAGTAGCTAATTAGTACTTATCTATATAAGCATATGATTCGATTGGATTAGGGTAGTCATGCGACTTTGTTGACTATGTTAAGGGTCGTGCGGGTGGGTTTAATTCAATCAGGAAATGACGGGTTGAACTTGACTAGAACTTATGATTTGTTAACCATGTTAAGGTCATATAGCTGCTAGGGGCAAAATATTATTGGGAATTTCAAGTGTTGAAATTTACAATGAGATTGCATACCTTCTATGAGATAGTTGGATCCCGATACCCGCTGCGAGTAAGAGTTACTCCTGGGAGGGTTTTACCCATTACAATTAGCCGATCAAGTAGGTGTCTAGAAAGGTGTCAACGGGGTTACGCCTCTGGGAAAACGAGGTTTACATTAATTAGGTTCGTGCGAAAGCACGGGGGACCTCCCTCAAAGTACCGACACTGGCATGGCTGAAAGATTGGCAAACTTGTAGCGTGTAATTAATCCCGGCTAGTCTTTCCTTTTAGGGTTTGAAGGAAGATTTGATAAAAAAAGTGGGAGACATCCTGATTAGATAAAATAATAACCAATCTGATCTTACAAGAGCGCACGCAGAGTGTTTTCTTCTCTCTCTCTCTCTCCAGGTAGCGACCATGTCACGCCTTAATCAAGATAATAATACGGATGAATTGACCGAACCCGCTTGTTATACTGAGATGGGGAATGTTGGTCCCGCTCCAACTTATAATTGTTATAAGACAGAGCAGGAAATTGGGGATTACCAGAATTCCCGTGCCGCCCAAACGAAGAAAATGCATGATGATGCATCATCTTCGGGTGTGTTCATTACACAGAACTGTTTCTCAATGTCCTTTACGTACTGAGTATATGATACCGGATCAGGATCCCGCATATGTAATCTGTTACATGGGCTACAGATAGGTAAAGAACTTAGAACGGGTGATAAGTTTCATTAGATAGAAAATGGTGCAAGTGTTCCAGCCAAGTCTGTTGGTCACTATCACCCTGTATTACCAGAATACATTGATTCTGAATGAATGTTATTATATACCGAACCTGATATACAAAATCATATCAGTCTCTTTATTAGTAAAGAAGGATATAATTTTGTATTGTTGGATAATGTTGTGAACATTTTCTATATCAAGAGTTGATCGGTTCAGGCACGTTATCTAAAAGCATTGACGTTCTAAATCAAACTACAGTTCTTAGTATACAGAACACACAAAAGAGGAAGAGTTCAGAAATGAACGATTCCTTTTTGAGGTATTGTAGACTAGGTCATATCAATGCGACCCGACTAGCTAAGTTGCACACAGATGCATATTTAAATCTGTTTGAATTTACATCTTGTGAAAACTTGCCGGTCATGTCACAAAGATAAGATGACCACAGATCTGTTTATTTAAACAGAGAAAGAGTTAATGAACTCTTGGGATGATACAAGTTGGTGTATGAAGGTCCCCTGTCTATACATGCCAAGACCGGTTCTTTGTACTTCATTACATTCTCTGATAATCTCTCAAGATTTTGACATATGTTCCTGTTGAAACACAAGTCCGAACCTTTTGAGATACTCACCGAATATAAGTTAGAAGTAGAGAACCAAAACGGGTATAAGTATTATGTCCTTTGATGTGATCAAGGAGGAGAATACTTGAGCACGGAATTCCTGGATTATTCTAAAGGAGAATGAGATTCTCTCTCAGCATTACTCATCCGTATACACCACAGCACGTCGGTGTATCGGGGCGGAGCAATCACACCCTATATGATAAGGTGTGCTCTATGATGAGCACTACTGAGTTACCTTTTTCCTTTTGGGAGTTATGCATTGGAGAAGTTGCATACCTATTGAATAAGGGTTCCAATCAAATCAGTTGCCTACCACTTCATATGAGATATGGATTGGGAAAAGCCCATATCTTAAGTTTGTTAAGATTTGGGGATGTCTGGCCTATGTCTAAAAGCAAAATCCGGACAAACTCGAGGCAAAGTCAGTTCTGTAGAAGTTTGTTGGATATCCCAAGCATTCGCAAGGGAATATCTTCTACCAAACCGAGGAACAAAAGTTGTTTTGTTTCTCAACATACCACCTTTGTGACAGGGAATTTTTTATGAAGAAATGAGTGGTCATGAGGTGGAACTGGAAGAAGTTCCAGCTGTACAAACTGCAGCTGATGATTTGGCAGAACCAAAGGATTGAATAGCAACCAACGAACCTCAGCCTCTCCGCCAATCTAGTAGGGTTTCTCACCCACCTGAGAGATACTATGGTTTCTCTATGACAGTGGGAGCGAGGATTGCATCATGAGATGATGACCCAACTAGTTTCGAGCTGGCTATCAGGAGTGGGACTCTGTAAGAATGGCTAGATGCTTATCGATCTGAGATGGAATCCTTATACACCAACAAAGTATGGACTTTGGTTGCTTTATCTGAAGGGTTAAATCCCCATCAGGAGCAAGTATATCTTGAGAAGATTACTTGGTGTACATGGAAAAGTTGAGACTTTCGAAGCTAGACTTGTTAAAGGTTTTCGTCATCGACCAGGCGTAGATAATGATAAAACCTTTTCAAGTAGCTATGCTTAAGTCCATCCAGATCCTACTTGCTACGGCTACATACCATGACTACGATATCTGGCGGTTGGGTGTCTTGACTGCTTTTCTAAATGATGATTTGGAAGAAAGCGTCTATAAGTACACAGCCAGAGGGCTTCGTAGACAGTGGGAGCAGCGGAAACGTATGCAAGATGTTCTATGTGATAAAGCAGGCATCACGGAGTTGGAACATCTGTTTTGATGAGTTTGTCAAAGAGTTTGACATCATCAAAATGGTAGATGAACCTTGTATATTCAAAAAGGTAGTAGGGAGTATACTTGTGATCCTCGTAGAGTACGTGGATGACATACTCTTGATAGGGAAGGAGTTTCCTATGCTACGCTTGGTCAATCTCCTCTTATCACAAGGATTCTCCATATAGGATCAAAGTGATACCTACTAAATCCTGGGTTTTGGATCTATGAGATAGATCTAATTGGATGTTAGGATACTCACTAGTTGTAGTGAGATAGTGTCAATTGATCCTGGGGAGAATCACTGGAAAGGTTCCAGGGTGATAAGGACGACTGAATGTCAGTCGCAGGCATTGTCTTTACCCTCAGTAAAGGGACAGTATGTTGGAAGAGTTCTAAGCTAGATACCGTGGCATACTAGACGATAAAGGTTTGATACATCGCTACCAAAGATGCTACCAAAGAGGAAGTCTGGGTGTATATTAGTTCATGAGATGAACTTTGTTCTTTCCATTGTGTGACAATGGAGTTGTGGCTTATGCCGAGGAACGCCCGTCCCATCAGTGATCCAGACATATAATAAGGCAAGTGTCACCTGATCGTGGAGATGGTTGATCTCCAGGAGATCGAGGTTAGGAGAGTAGACTCAGAGGACAACACGGCGGATCCACTCACGAAGGCCTTTTCCCAGAGAGAGACTTTTATGGGATGGTTGAGTATGAGATATTACAACCACTGCTATCAGATTGCCCTAGTGCAAGTGGGAGATTGTTAGTTATATATGTATGCCCTAAAGGCCATTACTAGACATAGGATGTATATTGTAGTGGATGCTTGGACATATATAGGGATGACTTTCTTGCTCGATATGATAGTATGCTATCTGGTTACTCTTTACCTTAATGGGTACACTGATTGTCTCTCTGTTACATGTTGGTAAAGCCCTTAGGATGTGTACTTGACTACCTGGACTATGATGCGGATCATACTAGTGGGGACATGGTAGTCCATAAGTACATCCTTCAAAGTCCCTAGTCGTGGGTGTATCGAGACGGGGCATCGATATACCAGAGTAGACTAGCGTGTAGCTTCTCGACCCATATAGATGGGCGATGGATGATCCCATATCCATTGGTGTTTGACATCCGAGATGATATACAGGTGCTCATTGGAGACTGGGTACACTGGACGGACTCGCCGAGAACTCCCAGATGGTATTATACCTTACGTCAGATGGCAGTTCTCTGGTGACACTGGTACAGGTTAGTCTGTAGACCCGAGATCGTCATAGAGTCTTGTGTGATTCCCACTGTGCTTTGATTTCCATCATACCACGTCCAAGAGGGCGTCCAAAAAGGTGTCTTTTGGGTACAGTCCCGAATCACATGGAGGCAATGAGCGATAGGAGGGGTTTCGTCTCTCCCGGTATAGGGAGTTGATGTTGCGCATTGCTCGATTGGCTATAACAGGAAGTCCTTGGCCAAGGCTGCTTTAGGGATTTACTGGTAAGTGTTACCAGTAGTTTCTCGACCCGTTATGAGCCTCATATCGACACGACTTATCGAGCTATTGGGGTCTGACGTTTACCACCCTTAGACGAGATATGCGATATATCAGACAAACAGACCGGACTGTACGGTAGTGTTACTGATTGGATTCACAGGAGTGTGAGCGGGCTTGCTCGTTGATCTTCTAATCGCTCAATACCCGGGTGGCCGTTACGTTTAGCAGACCGCATGCGGCTTGTGGGTGTTTGATATGATCATCACCTACTGCCGGCGTATTGACGAGTCTTTAGAGTCCTACACAGGGGTTTCCTGGCTCAAGCGAAACGAAATAGGAGCGCATATGAGATATGTGCGGGACCGAGAATAATACCAGTATGTGATACTGTATTCTATTCTCGCGATTTGTATCATCGGTCGGTTATATGTGATATAGCCGGGTTACCGAATCAAGTGTTGATTCGATACATTGATACACTTGATATTAGTCGGTTATATGCGATATGACCGGATCGTTAAATCAAGTGTTGATTTAATGATTTAATGTATAATTATATATTTGATATATTACTTTACATTAACTAGTATTGGTTCACTTAAGATTGATTTTCTCACTTGAATGTGCACATTGTTTATATGTGATATATGTAAGTGTACATGTTTGTATCATGCTTGATGATACAAACAAATTGTGTGTATCAGACTTGAACCAAATCAAGGTTAGATTGGGGTTTACTATTTTCCTAAGCATATAACAAAAGAGTGTGACTTTGGTCAAAGTTATCAAGCTTCATGAAGCTTGATAGACATTGACAAAGTCAACTCTTTTGTCATTTGTTCAAGATATTAGTTAACCCAACCCTTAACCTAATGCTTTGGTTAAATCTCTACATGAGTTAAGCATGAGGGCTTAACTCAACCATGGTGCCATTATTTATTGGATAAGTTTCATTTGGATAATTATTCATATAATTCTTTTTGTAAGTGCACGGCGGCGCCCCGACCGTCAATCCGACGGCCAAATGCGGAAGCGGTGATAAACTTAAATTTTTACTGAACTGGCAAACTGCCGCGCACTAATACCCGGATCGAACCACTAACTAGTCCTAGCTAACTACAAGATGGGAAAGAGATATACCGACGATCCAAGTCCTCCGGTCTTCTCGTCGTCGTCCCAATCTCCTGCGGAATGTCCCGTCTCCTCCTCGTCGCCGGAAGTGCACCACATCGCCTACTTCTTTTACGGGCTCTCACCTCAATGCCGAGGCAACTCGGGCACGAAGCCGGCTACTCGACGTGCCCAAGATTTGCTGTAGAATGTAGTGTGGATCTATATGTCTCATTTGGGGTTTGTGGAGTTGCCCTTTTGGTGGAGGAATGATACAAGAACTATATGGAGGGACTTGGGGATTTTTGGAGCATGAAATGAACCAAAAACCCCCTTCTCTAAATTGGGACAGCCCCACCCCCTCAAGAGGCCGGCCATGACATGGTGGTGGAGAGAATGAGAGAGTGGGAGAGTAAATCAAAAATGGGAGCCTTTCTCATCTAATACCAAAGAGAAAGAGAGGAAAGCTATCATGCAAAAGAAATGATAGCAAGGTAAACTCAACACTCAACACCACCATCATCACCTCACAAAGTCCAACCATCATGAACCATGATGACTCAAAAAGTCATGCCATCATGAAGAAATCAAGTCAAAGGATGGTGCACATCATGAAAGCCATCATGATGCAACAAGATGCAAAGAACCCCCTCCACTAAAGCCTATTTGCAACAATGCAAATAAACCCTCCTCCACCAATCTTCGGCCAATGAACGGAACAATGGAAATTGGCCGAAACGGAAAGCAAACTGGCAACTCCAGAAAACTGGTCCCGTAATAAATTACAGGAAAACCCCGAAACTGTGCATACACACCCGCATTTGTATTCCGACCGAAATACAAATGCAATGAGACAAAATCTACACTGTACTATACTAGGATCCGGCTTAAACCAAAGCCGGCTAGTAATATCTGTTCGATCCTGATCCGTGCAATACCGCACGTATCTGATCGAACCCTGCCATATAACCATACGGCCTATAGTACAAACTGTCCGATCCTGATCCGTGCAATACCGCACGTATCTGATCGGACCTTTCCATATCTCCATACGGCCTCTACAACCTTTCGCCCGAAAGCTGAGTAACTGAATGTGGGGGACTCTAAAGACTCGTCAACACCTCGGTTGTGGATTTAACCACTAGCACGTCAGAGGTATAAGCCAATACGTAACGGGCTACCAAGTATTGACTAAAAGGGACGTCTGTGAGCGAACTCAGCCTGACTCCCTACTGAGCCTGTCAGTGACAATATCCGTACAGTCCGGTCCGTTCGTCTATGAGTATCGCATGGCGGGCCTAGGGGGTTGGTAAAAGTCAGACCCCCAAAAGCGGTACAAGTCGTGTCGGAGTGTAGCCCAGAACACCCTGAGATACTACTGGAATACCTACCAGTAAATCTCCTTGCCTCGGCCGAGGGCTTCGTGTAATGGCTCTCCTAGACACAGCGCGACCTCACCCCCAATACCGGGAGAGACGAACCCCTGAAGATACGCTCACTGCCTCCATGTGGCTCGGGACTGCACCCAACTAAAACCTGTTTGCACGACTCCTTTGAGCTGTGGTAGGGTAGTAATCAAAGTACAGTGGGAACTCATACGAGACAAATGACGATCCCCAGGTCGATGAACTAACCTGCACACATGTCACCAGGGAACTGCCATCTGACGTCTGGTATATGACCAACTAGCAGGTTCCCGGCGAGTCCTGTCCGGTGTACTCATAACCCAATGAGCACCTGTATACATCTTAGGTAATCCAACTGACACCAGTGGCTTGTGAGACCGGCCACCGCCCCTCGTCGGGGTCTCGACTGTATACACTAGTCTACTATGGAGTATCGATGCCCTGTCTCAAAACTCTCACGACTAGGGACCTTTTAAGGATATGCTTATAGACCCCCAGCTCCCACTTATATGATCGCCCTCATACTGCTGGTGGTCAAGCAAGAATCCTAGGGGCTCTATCAACGTGTAATAGCGACGTGTCAGGTCACTTAAAGCAGTACACGATGATAAAGGTAAACCAGATAGCATACTATCATCTCGAGTAAGACTGTCCTACCGGGATAGGTCCTCCCTCAATCATTGCAATCACGTACCTGTGATCCAATAATTGACTCTGAGGGCACTATCTCCAACAGTCTCCCACTTGCACTCAAGGCTAATTATTGCGATGTCGCATACTCACAGCCCGTGTGATACCGAACACCCAACTCCTCTACTAGTCAGTCTCACAAAACTCGTTTGCGAAACTATTGCGTTCGAGGAATAGCCTCAGTGAGTGGATCCGCCTTGATGTTTCTTTCTATGTCTCTCTATATCTCATGTTCGCGGAGAAAACCCATCTCCCGAAATGAGCAATACCTGTCTTAGGATGTGTCTGGATGTCTGATGGGACATAGCTCATAAATGAACTCTAAATCCAAACTCCTTAGACTGTATCGTCAACTGAACTTAATCAGTATCCTGCGCCATGCCTCCCTCAGTATTGCCTTGGACCACCTGTCCAAAATACTGCCCCTCATCAGAAGGAAAACTATAGCTCTGACAACCTCCTTGTCGTCCATGTCACCTTGGAAGCCTGGAATGATAACTGTTTCCCGAATGAGGCTGTCGATATCATATCCCTAGAACATCCACTTATGTTCTAAAACTGCTTCCGACTGTTTCTCCATGATCGGATCAATATCAACTTATTGCATCTAGTGCAAGAACAATATCTGGTGTGGTACTTGACATCTCATGATTGACTCAATTGCCTGAGCAAGTGATCTGCCAATCATGCACATCCCTCTCCCCTTTAGTCTGTAAGACACCTTTAGAGAGGGTGACTCCATTACCTGCAGGTACACTACCGTGCCAGGAGTCGTCCATTCTAAATACTCTTAGAATGCTGTCTAAGTACCCAGATTGGGAAACCACCCAAATCTAGATCTAAAACCATAGATCTAGTGACCAGTATGTCTGATATAATGTCCAAGTCCATGTGGAGAAACCACTGTGTGACGACCAAAGTTTAACCGATCGTAGTATAGGAGTTTCCTTTCCTACTTTGTGTATGTCATCCAAATACCAGGATATCACACCCTACTACCTTCTCAACAGATCCATCCCCTATTCTGATGAAGTCAAACCTATGACTGTCACGTCAGAAATAGATGATCTATCTCCGCTATTCTGCTTTAGTCTATAAATAGACATAAGCTATCTGTCCACCAATGCTTCCGCTGCTCCCACTGACTACGACAACCCTCTGGCAGAGTCATATACACGTACACTTCTGGAGCGAGTCCAGAACGACGCTATACTCATCCTCCCGCCGGGTCTCGCAGCCTGGAACAACAGCAATGGTAATTGTGGGTAAACAAGAACTTCCCTGTCACCGTCCTTGAGGCTACCGTAGTACCTCTCGGGTGCCTGAAGTTACCCACCTTATCTGCGGAGTGGCCAATAGAATGTCAATCCAGATTGAATCTTTAGGTTCCTTGTCAAATCTTCAGTAATCGTTTGTGGTTCTGGAATTACTTCCAGTTCTACCATACTCCCACTACTGTTTTCTGAAAAAATCCATTTTTAATAAAACTGTGGCGAGTCTAGAACAATATTGCTATTGTTCATCCAGATGGTAGAAAGTCAACCCTCGTCATAGCCTGGGTCAACCCACAAACAACCATTACAGAAACGTGCCTTGAGTTGTCCAGTGTCTGGTTTTAATCATAAACCGGACAACTCCCCATGCCTTAACATCGTTAAGATATGAACTGTTCTATATCCAATATAGAACCAGAGGTACTGATTTAATTGAACCAGATCCAAATCATGCAACTGTCTCCAGTGCATGTCAACTAAATGGAAGGAGGCCGATCAGCGTTACTCAACTTAGGAATGCTTCCAATTATGAGTAACCTGAAAGAGAAGCAAGTTCTCCTAATCATTACTATCAACTGAATACCATATACAAGTATCTACATCTTCGATCACTTTGAAGAATCCCGATACTTGCTACACCTGGTTCTCTACTCTATTCTAATACCTATAACTTCTCAAAATTCGGACCCTGTGTTTCCTACGAAACACTTGTCTAAAAACTAGAGAAGTCATAAGTAAACCGAATATAGTACGAGGACCAACCCCTCTGTCCTGATGGACCCTGGACAACATACAATACTCTGTATAAGTCCCTTGAGTCTGAAAACTCATTCACTGTGTGTCGTAGGTTGAAAACTGTACTTATGGTTAAGAAGAATTACACCGCTGTTTAATGCTCCTTACCTAACCATCCACTGATATAGGTAAATGTCGTAGACATAATTTCAGAAAGGTATATCTCACTCTATGAAAATAGACGTACAGATATATCAATTTGAAATTGGTGCATAACTGCGGATATTCAAAACCAAATATTTGCCGACCGGCAAACAGCCCAGGTGATTTCCTCAAATATCACCGATTACAACGAATCCCGATATAATGAGGATGATCACCCAATTCCCAATAACTTACTCCCACTCATCATCTGTAAGACCATACAGATGTGAGAATCATACCTGGTAAATACATACCCTGGAGTAGGTATCTAATCGGGAAATCAGTTTTCTCTTAACATTACACAGTGAAACTGAAACATCGAAATGTTTCGATGGGGTATTCTGGTATTCCTAGTAATGCCTCTTCCAGATTCACGACTGTAACCGTATAATTCTTTGTCACCTCTCCAAATCCCTTCATATGTCTTTAGTCTTTACCTTCTGTACACCCCTTTAGGCCAAATGGTTTTCTTCCTTCCCTACCGTTCGGCACCAGCCTATGGTTTGGAAGAAGACTATCCAATAAGCATAATGGGTGTACTGTCCCAATCCTAGGAACACTCGCAATGAGAGAGGGTGAAGATAAAAGACAACCGAATAAACCTTATTCCTATTTCTCCTGGACCAGAATCCATCCCCGAACTGGAACAAGTTCCATTCGAGTTCGTATATAACCATACGATGGAGTATCCAAATAAACTGTGGATCTTCGTAGTGATACGGAGTGTCCTGGAGAAATACAAAGGTGATGTGGGAGTGGTAACGAAATATTTGGTTTGGTCGTGAATATCTGTTGCAATTTACTTTGCCCTCTTACTAATCCCTTGCTTTGTCTGAACTTAATACCTTCTGTACACCATCGTTATGCTAATTGGTTTTCTTCATTCCCTACCAGTCGGCACCAGCCTATGGTTTGGAAGAAGACTATCCAATTTGCGTAATAGGTGTACTATCTCCTAAACCAAGGAGTACTCGCAACCTGAGAGAAGGTAAAAGGAAAAGACAACTGAATAATCCTATCCGTTTTCTCCAGAACCTGAAACCATCCTCGAATAAATTCCTTCGAGTTCGTATCTAACCATACGATGGTTTTGTCCAATGGAAGTGGACGTTCGTAGTAATACGGGGTGTCCTGGAGAAAAGGGTAAAAGTAGGAGTGGCAATGAGGTTCGCAACTCTGACAATCCAAAAGCCAGTGTTAAGAAGGTTCGGTCAACTTGGTCACTGAGTCATAGTCTTAGGGTCGGGTCAAATGGTCGCTACCAGAGAGAGAGAAAAGAAACACTCAGCGTGCACTCTAACCTAGATCAGAATGGTTACCAATTTATCTAATCTGGAAACCTCCCACTGTACCTCAAATTCTCCTCCAAACCTGAAAGAAGAATTAGTCGGGGTCACCCGAGGAGTAAACTAACTCATCAGTGGGAATCGGGATCCAACTATCATCGCATGATAACGTGACGGAATCCGCTCACATCATCATACTCCAGATGGTATGCGCATATCTGGCAAGTTTCAGTTCTTTTGAAACTCCCGATGTGATTTCTGCCCCATGCTCTTATGACCTTGGCGTGAGCTCAAAATATCATAAGTCACATGTCAAGTTCTGCCCGTCATTATCCAGGTTAATCTGAACCCACCCGTACATACCCTTGACGTAGGCCAAAATAGTAGTACGACTGTCCCAAACCAACGCATCTATCTATGCAACAGATAAATACCCGGGAGCTACCAATCACTATGCCTTGGCGTGAGGTCAAAATACATAGCTTGAATACTACTGAATATTTAACTGAAATGACGGAGGGCTACGAATGGTTTCTGGCGAAAACCTTTAACGTAATGAACTTGATATCGTCGAAGGAACGGATAGCTTTTTTTAAAAATATAGTGACGAAAACCGTTGCTAAAGAGGTCACTCCCGGTGAAGGGATCTCGGCTCTTTCCCCGTAGAATGAGGTGCAGGATATTCCAACTGAATACCACGGTGCAAAGCAAAAGTAATCGGCTATAGTGAAGTTAATGCCCTGACGCTAACTTCTGTCCAAGGTGTCACTCCCGGTGAAGGGATCTCGGCCCTTGCCTCGTCGACTGAGGAGCAGGATATTCCAACTGAATACCACGGTGCAAAGCAAAAGTAATCGGCTATAGTGAAGTTAATGCCCTGACGCAAACTTCTGTCCAAGGGGTCACTCCCGGTGAAGGGATCTCGGCCCTTGCCTCGTCGACTGAGGAGCAGGATATTCCAACTGAATACCACGATGCTAAACAAAAGTGAACGTCCTTGCAATAACAGCTTTTTGAAAAGTGTTCCAACAACATTAGATAAGGTTTGTTTTAAACTTGCATTGATCCGAATCAATGCAGCCCCATCAATTGATCACACCACAAAGAACGAAAATATACTGATGTACGTATATGCCATCTGCATTCGCCACTGGGTCCCGTCATTACCCGTTAGGTTAGCTAACTAACGACAGAGGGAGGACTGGACTAGCGCGGATGCAAAACATATACAACATCTACTAATATATATACCAATATATTATATTCGCTCAAGGCGTGAATAAAATGCAACATCACAGAAATGTACAGCATCACAGAAACAATACAGATATCTGGGATCCCCGGGTTTCACAGAGCCGCTGAAACCCGACGTTCCCCTGGTCGTGTGGATAGCCTGTGCAATGAAATCCTAGACCCCTACGGGCGCGGCAAGTCACCCGCCAAAACCTGAAGCGAGGCAGCCCCCTTCAGCTCCGTGAATGGACCACCCAGCACTTCACGGAATCCGGTAACTTGGGCACCCCTCCTGGGTCAACCTGTACCCCCTACGAGTGCGGCGAATAGCCCGCCAATCCTAGAGTGAAGCCCCCTCCGTCTCAATGCCATGAGATGCGGGCTTGTTGCCCTCCAGAACCCGGCTATCCGTGCACCCCTCCGCGGGGCAATCCTAGTACAGAAAGTAAAATATACATACAACGGGTACATCGACCGCAACCAGGTCGTGCCCCAAAATAATAATACAAACAGGCAGTGACGGCAGTCCACATGTCGGACGCTCGCCCCGCAATATCAAATGTACATAATACAACAAAACTGTACTAGCATTGCATCCAGGCTATCCCCACGACCGATCCGCAACATCACAGCAAAAACAAAACATCAACGTGAAATTCACGTTCGCAAATCCGTCTAACCGGGCTATAGCAGTTAGACCGGATTTACCGATCAAGTGACATTCACGGTCGCAGATATAATGTAAATACTGTGAAAAATGTGTTTAAAATATCCGATCGATCAAAAATTAACAAGTGGGCCCCCAATCAAAACTGTAGCACTCACAGAAAACCTGGGCCCAATTTTAATATTCCAAAACCCATATTTTAAGCCCAGAAAGCCTCTAAAAAAAATTGGTGAAGTGATCTCCACAGTGTGCGGCGGAAGAGCGGCGGAATGGGGGTATATGCGGCGGTTCCGCGCTCCCACTGTGGATTCACTTCATCGAAATTTTACAGAGTTCTTAGATTTTCCAGTACATCAATATTTTACAACCTGAAAAATTTTTCGACACCAAAAATTTCCAACAGAAAACTGATGCTAACAAAAATGTAGTTTTGGAACATTCGATCGATCGAAACAGAAAAACACACTACACCAAGCTAGACTAAGTTAATGGCGAGGCTCTGATACCACTGTAAGTGCACGGCGGCGCCCCGGCCGTCAATCCGACGGCCAAATGCGGAAGCGGTGATAAACTTAAATTTTTACTGAACTGGAAAACCGCCGCGCACTAATACCCGGATCGAACCACTAACTAGTCCTAGCTAACTACAAGATGGGAAAGAGATATACCGACGATCCAAGTCCTCCGGTCTTCTCGTCGTCGTCCCAATCTCCTGCGGAATGTCCCGTCTCCTCCTCGTCGCCGGAAGTGCACCACATCGCCTACTTCTTTTACGGGCTCCCACCTCAATGCCGAGGCAACTCGGGCACGAAGCCGGCTACTCGACGTGCCCAAGATTTGCTGTAGAATGTAGTGTGGATCTATATGTCTCATTTGGGGTTTGTGGAGTTGCCCTTTTGGTGGAGGAATGATACAAGAACTATATGGAGGGACTTGGGGATTTTTGGAGCATGAAATGAACCAAAAACCCCCTTCTCTAAATTGGGACAGCCCCACCCCCTCAAGAGGCCGGCCATGACATGGTGGTGGAGAGAATGAGAGAGTGGGAGAGTAAATCAAAAATGGGAGCCTTTCTCATCTAATACCAAAGAGAGAGAGAGGAAAGCTATCATGCAAAAGAAATGATAGCAAGGTAAACTCAACACTCAACACCACCATCATCACCTCACAAAGTCCAACCATCATGAACCATGATGACTCAAAAAGTCATGCCATCATGAAGAAATCAAGTCAAAGGATGGTGCACATCATGAAAGCCATCATGATGCAACAAGATGCAAAGAACCCCCTCCACTAAAGCCTATTTGCAACAATGCAAATAAACCCTCCTCCACCAATCTTCGGCCAATGAACGGAACAATGGAAATTGGCCGAAACGGAAAGCAAACTGGCAACTCCAGAAAACTGGTCCCGTAATAAATTACAGGAAAACCCCGAAACTGTGCATACACACCCGCATTTGTATTCCGACCGAAATACAAATGCAATGAGACAAAATCTACACTGTACTATACTAGGATCCGGCTTAAACCAAAGCCGGCTAGTAATATCTGTTCGATCCTGATCCGTGCAATACCGCACGTATCTGATCGAACCCTGCCATATAACCATACGGCCTATAGTACAAACTGTCCGATCCTGATCCGTGCAATACCGCACGTATCTGATCGGACCTTGCCATATCTCCATACGGCCTCTACAACCTTTCGCCCGAAAGCTGAGTAACTGAATGTGGGGGACTCTAAAGACTCGTCAACACCTCGGTTGTGGATTTAACCACTAGCACGTCAGAGGTATAAGCCAATACGTAACGGGCTACCAAGTATTGACTAAAAGGGACGTCTGTGAGCGAACTCAGCCTGACTCCCTACTGAGCCTGTCAGTGACAATATCCGTACAGTCCGGTCCGTTCGTCTATGAGTATCGCATGGCGGGCCTAGGGGGTTGGTAAAAGTCAGACCCCCAAAAGCGGTACAAGTCGTGTCGGAGTGTAGCCCAGAACACCCTGAGATACTACTGGAATACCTACCAGTAAATCTCCTTGCCTCGGCCGAGGGCTTCGTGTAATGGCTCTCCTAGACACAGCGCGACCTCACCCCCAATACCGGGAGAGACGAACCCCTGAAGATACGCTCACTGCCTCCATGTGGCTCGGGACTGCACCCAACTAAAACCTGTTTGCACGACTCCTTTGAGCCGTGGTAGGGTAGTAATCAAAGTACAGTGGGAACTCACACGAGACAAATGACGATCCCCAGGTCGATGAACTAACCTGCACACATGTCACCAGGGAACTGCCATCTGACGTCTGGTATATGACCAACTAGCAGGTTCCCGGCGAGTCCTGTCCGGTGTACTCATAACCCAATGAGCACCTGTATACATCTTAGGTGATCCAACTGACACCAGTAGCTTGTGAGACCGGCCACCGCCCCTCGTCGGGGTCTCGACTGTATACACTAGTCTACTATGGAGTATCGATGCCCTGTCTCAAAACTCTCACGACTAGGGACCTTTTAAGGATATGCTTATAGACCCCCAGCTCCCACTTATATGATCGCCCTCATACTGCTGGTGGTCAAGCAAGAATCCTAGGGGCTCTATCAACGTGTAATAGCGACGTGTCAGGTCACTTAAAGCAGTACACGATGATAAAGGTAAACCAGATAGCATACTATTATCTCGAGTAAGACTGTCCTACCGGGATAGGTCCTCCCTCAATCATTGCAATCACGTACCTGTGATCCAATAATTGACTCTGAGGGCACTATCTCCAACACTTTTCTTCTTCTTTATCTTCATTAAGCTCACAAAAGCTTGCTAGCTCCAATGGTGCCATGAGAAAAAGAGTGAGAAATCCAATTCTAAAGTGAACCCACTTCCTATTTCTTCATCATCTACCACTTGCCATGTAGTATAGGGTGTTCTCTTCACAATGTTTTTGACCAAGTGAAGGAATAGCTTGAGTTTGAGTCTCCCCGACGTAGATCATCTTCGGCCTCGAAGTCAATGACCTAGCTCGATCATTTCTCCGACGAAACCATCACTAGAGTCCGGGATCCGATGATCGCAGCGGAGGGACGTTAACACGGAGCTTTAGAAGTGGTGGACCAGATCGACTGTAGGGTTCCTAGGCACACACTAGAGGTCTCACAAGGCATCAACCATGCCAATTTCAAATTTTATAGGTGCCGAGAAACCCTAATACGGATCGTTGACTAGAAGTTTAGGCGATATACGAATCTAGTTAACAACTTAACTAAAGATAAGAAGCTACAACCTTTGTAGATCCGGATATCCACTTCCTTTTCTCCATGTAGGCGTCCTCTCGCTGTCCATCTTGAATCCCGGACTCAATCGTCGGCTTGATCGGAGAAATGGGCGGACTAGGTCGTCGACTTCGTGCCGAAGATGATCTACGTCGAGGCATCACAAGTTCAAGCTCCGACTTCACAAATTTGTGAAACTTGTGAAGAAAACACCCAAAACAACTTGGCAAGAGGTAGAGGGTGAAGAAATAGGAGGTGGGTTCACTTTAGAATTGGATTTCTCACTTTAGAACTCAAGTTGCCATTGATGGCATCAAGCTTTCTTGAAGAAGAAGATGATGAAGAAGAAGAAAGAATATGATAAGTGTTGAATTAAAATGAAAAATAATTCAATACTTATCATAAGCTAACCATAGTAGAGTGTAGAGAATAGACCATGGTTACTTGGATGGGTTAGGGTTAAGCATGAAGACAAGAATGGTTAAGAAGTCAAAGCTTCATGAAGCTTCAACTAGAAACAAACATAGCCACCATTCTTATCTAAATCTTTTCCAAATAAATAAACAAATAAATAAATGAAAAAGCAAAACCCTAACCATCTCTTAACCATGGTTTAATCCTTTACACTTAACCACATGATCAAGTATCATCAAACATGATACAAATATGTGCACAAAAGTATATCACATATACTTCTTGCACATCAAGTGAGAAAATCCATTTAAAGTGAACCAATACTAGTTAATGCAAAGTAATATATCAAATATATAATTATACATTAAATCATTAAATCAACACTTGATTTAACGATCCGGTCATATCGCATATAACCGACTAGTATCCTATGTATCGGCTTATCGAATCAATCCTTGATTCGATATCTAGGTTATATCGAATATAACCAATCGATACATCCATCGCGAGAATGGAATACGGTATCACATACACGCATCATTCTCGGTCCTGCACATATCTCATATGCACTCCTATTTCGTTTCGCTTGAGCCAGGAAACCTCTGTGTAAGACTCTAAAGACTCGTGAATACGCCGGTAGCAGATGATGATCATATCAAGCACCCACAAGCCGCAAGCGGTCTGCTAAACGTAACGGCCATCCGGGTATTGAGCGATCAGAAGATCGACGAGCTAGCCCGCTCACACTCCTGTAAATCCAACCAGTAACACTTACCGTACAGTCCGGTCTGTTCGTTTGATATGTCGCATATCAAGTCTAGGGGTGGTATACGTCAGACCCCAATAACCGATAAATCGTGCCGATGTGAGGCTCATAACGGGTCGAGAAACTACTGGTAACACTTACCAGCAAATCTCTGATCAGCCCTGGCCAGGGACTTCCCTGTTACGGCCAATCGAGCATAGCGCAACATCAACCCCCAATACCGGGAGAGACGAAACCCTTCCTATCGCTCATTGCCTCCATGTGACTCGGGACTGTACCTAAAGACCACCATTTTGCACGCCCTCATGGACGTGGTAAGGTGGAGATCAAAGCACAGTGGGAATCACACAGGACTCTATGACGATCTTGGGTCTATAGACTAACCTGTACAAGTGTCACCTGAGAACTGCCATCTGACGTGAGGTATAATACCATCTGGGAGTTCTCGGCGAGTCCGTCCAGTGTACCCAGTCTCCACTGAGCACCCGTATACCATCTCTGATTTCAAACACCAATGGATATGGGATCATCCATCGCCCATCTCATGGGTCGTGAAGCGTATACACTAGTCTACACTGGTATATCGATGCCCTGTCTCGATACACCCACGACTAGGGACCTTGAAGGATGTACTTATAGACTACCATGTCCCCACTAGTATGATCTGCATCATAGTCCAGGTAGTCAAGTACACATCCTAAAGGCTTTACCAACATGTAACTATAAGACAGTTTAAAGAGACAAGTGTACATGTTAAGATAAAGAGTAACCAGATAGCATACTATCATATCGAGCAAGAAAGTCATCTCTATATATTTCCAAGCATCCAATATAATATACATCATCTGTACAATACTGTCCTCTAGGGCACACATACAACTAACAATCTCCCACTTGCACTAGGGCCAGCTGCTGTAGTATCGCATACCGAGCATCCCGAAGAGTCTCTCAAACTGTATCTGGGGAATGGCCTTCGTGAGTGGATCCGCTGTGTTGTTCTTCGTGTCAACTCTCCTGACCTCGATCTCCCGGCGATCAACTGTCTCCCAGATCAGGTGATACCGCCTCAGAATATGCCTGGATCGCTGATGGGACCTGGGTTCCTTGGCCAAAGCCACCGCTCCATTGTTATCGCAATACAAATGTATTGGATGCTCAATGGATGGAACCACTCCAAGTTCAGTAATGAACTTCTTGATCCAAACAGCCTCTTTGGCAGCATCGTTGGCAGCGATGTATTCAGCCTCCATCGTCGAGTCTGCCACGGTTTCCTTCTTGGAACTCTTCCAGCTAACCGCCCCTCCATAAAGGGTAAAGACAAATCCCGACTTCGACTTAGAGTCGTCCTTATCACTCTGGAAGCTCGAATAGGTAAAGGACTCCACTTGGAGTTCTCCGTTACCATACACCAAGAGAATCTCTTTAGTCCTTCGTAAGTACTTGAGAATGCTCTTCACAGCTGTCCAGTGACTCTCTCCAGGATCAGCTTGATACCTGCTCACTATACTTAGTGAGTATGCTACATCGGGTCTGGTACATAGCATCGCATACATGATAGAGCCTACAGCCGAAGCATAGGGTATCCCTTGCATGCGAGCTCTCTCCAAATCAGTCTTAGGAGACATCTCTTTGGAGAGAGTGACTCCAGAGATCGTGGGTAAGTTCCCACGCTTGGATTCTTCCATACTAAACCTCTTTAGTACGGTGTCAATGTACCTGGATTGGGACAATCCCAATATCCGTTTGGATCTATCTCTATAGATCCTAATTCCCAATATGCAGGAGGCATCACCAAGATCTTTCATTGAGAATCTTTGTGATAAGAAGAGCTTGACCGATTGCAGCATAGGAATATCATTTCCTATCAAGAGTATGTCGTCCACGTACAATACGAGGAAGACAACCTTACTCTCTGCTACCTTCTTGTAGATACAAGGTTCATCTGGGTTTTTGACGAAATCAAACTCTTTGATAACGACGTCAAAGCAGATGTTCCAACTCCGCGATGCTTGCTTTAATCCATAAATGGATTTAAGCAGCTTGCACACCTTCCCGCTGCTCCCACTGTCTACGAAGCCCTCTGGCTGAGTCATGTACACGCACTCTTCTAAATCACCATTTAGAAAGGCGGTCTTAACATCCATTTGCCAGATTTCGTAATCATGATATGCAGCGATGGAAAGCATGATCCGGATGGATTTAAGCATAGCCACTGGAGAAAAGGTTTCGTCATAGTCCACACCTGGTCTTTGACGAAAACCCTTTGCAACAAGTCTAGCTTTGAAAGTCTCCACTTTCCCATCTACACCAAGTTTTTTCTTGAAGATCCACTTGCTCCCGATGGGTTTTACCCCTTCAGGAGCAACTTCCAAAGTCCATACTTTGTTGGTGTACATGGATTCCATCTCGGACCGCATAGCATCCAGCCATTTCACTGAGTCCCTACTCGTGATGGCCTGCTCGAAGCTAGTTGGGTCATCATCCTCCATGATGCAATCCTCGCTTCCACCGTCAATGAGAAAACCGTAGTATCTCTCAGGTGGACGAGAAACCCTGCTAGATCGGCGGAGAGGCTGGGGTTCGTCGGGTACTACTGAACCCTCTGGTTCTACTAAATCTTCAGTTATAGTTTGTGTTGCTGGAACCTCTTCCAGTTCTACCTCAATGCCACTAATCTGTTTCATAAGAAAACCTTTTTCTAAGAAAGTGGCATGTCGAGAAACAAACACCTTTTGTTCCTCGGAGTGGTAGAAGATATACCCTTGTGAATTTTTGGGATATCCTACAAACTTACATAAGACTGATCTTGCCTCGAGTTTGTCCGGATTTTGTCTTTTGACATAGGCTGGACAACCCCATATCTTAACATACTTAAGAGATGGTCTCTTCCCTTTCCATATCTCATATGGAGTGGTAGGCACTGATTTGGTAGGAACCATATTCAATAGGTGTATGGCTGTCTCAAGCGCATACCCCTAGAAGGAAATAGGTAACTCAGCTGTACTCATCATTGAACGCACCATATCTAATAGGGTGCGATTCCTTCGTTCCGATACACCGTTGTGCTATGGTGTATAAGGTGGAGTAAGCTGAGAGAGAATCCCATTCTCTTTTAGATAATCTTGAAACTCATTGCTCAAGTATTCTCCTCCTCGATCAGATCGAAGGATCTTAATACTTTTGCCCGTTTGGTTCTCTATTTCTTGCTTATATTCTCTGAATTTCTCAAAAGCTTCAGACTTATGTTTCAATAAGAACACATGCCCGTATCTAGAGAGATCGTCAGTGAATGTAATGAAGTAGGAAGAACCGTTCCTGGCATGGGTAGACATGGGACCGCATACATCACTATTGTTGGAGATAGTGCCCTCAGAGTCAATTATTGGATCACAGGCACGTGATTGCAATGATTGAGGGAGGACCTATCCTGGTACGACAGTCTCACTCGAGATGATAGTATGCTATCTGGTTTACCTTTATCATCGTGTACTGCTTCAGGTGACCTTACAGGTCGCTATTACACGTTGATAGAGCCCCTAGGATTCTTGCTTGACCACCAGCAGTATGAGGGCGATCATATAAGTGGGAGCTGGTAGTCTATAAGCACATCCTTAAATGGTCCCTAGTCGTGGGAGTTTCGAGACAGGGCATCGATACTCCAGAGTAGACTAGTGTATACAGTCGAGACCCCGACGAGGGGCGGTGGCCGGTCTCACAAGCCACTGGTGTCAGTTGGTTCACCTAAGATGTATACAGGTGCTCATTGGGTTATGAGTACACCAGACAGGACTCGCCGGGAACATGCTAGTTGGTCTTATACCTGACGTCAGATAGCAGTTCCCTGGTGACATGTGTACAGGTTAGTTCATCGACCTGGGGATCGTCATTTGTCTCGTGTGAGTTCCCACTGTACTTTGATTACTACCCTACCACGGCTCAAAGGAGTCGTGCAAACAGGTTTTAGTTGGGTACAGTCTCGAGCCACATGGAGGCAGTGAGTGGATCTTCGGGGGTTCGTCTCTCCCGGTATTGGGGGTGAGGTCGCGCTGTGTCTAGGAAAGCCATTACACGAAGTCCTTGGCCAAGGCAGGAGATTTACTGGTAAGTATTCCAGTAGTATCTCAGGGTGTTCTGGGCTACACTCCGACACGACTTGTACCGCTTTTGGGGGTCTGACTTTTACCAACCCCCTAGGCCCGCCATGCGATGCTCATAGATGAACAGACTGGACTGTACGGATATTGTCACTGACAGGCTCAGTAGGGTGTCAGGATGAGTTCGCTCATCGACGTCCCTTTTGGTCAATAGCTGGTGGCCCGTTACGTATTGGCTTATACCTCTGACGTGCTAGTGGTTAAATCCACAACCATTGTATTGACGAGTCTTTAGAGTCCACCACACTTTCAGTTACTCAAGCTTTCGGACGAAACGCTGTAGAGGCCGTATGGAGATATGGCAGGGTCCGATCAGATACGTGCGGTATTGCACGGATCAGGATCGGACGGTTAGTACTAGAGGCCATATAGGTATATGGCAGGGTTCGATCAAATACGTGCGGTATTGCACGGATCAGGATCGGACGGATATTACTAGCCGGCTTTGGTTTTGTTAGTGTATATGCCCTAGAGGCCATTACTGTATCATACTGGTTTGTATATTACTTAATGGATGCTTGGGATATTCACCTTGTATATACAATCTTGCTCAAAATAGTAGTATGCTACTTGGTTTGTTTCTACTTCAATGTGTACATGTGTTTATTTTTGTATATCGCCTATACACATTAGTAGAGCCCTTAGGATCTTTGCTTGATTACCAGCGATGTGATAGCCGTCACACTAGTGGGGCTGGGTAATCTATAAGCACATCCTTATGCAGGTCCCTGGTCGCAGGACTATCGAGACAGGGCATCGATACTCCGGAGTAGACCAGCGCATGCGCTTCTCATCCCAGTGTGGGAGACGGTCTGTCCTACAGCCGTCAGTACGTCGTACTTGAGATAGTATGCGGGTGCTCGTTAGGTTACGGGTACACTGGACAGGACTCGTCGGGAACTGACTAGTTGGTATTATACCTATCGTCAGTTATCAGTTCCCAGGTGACATGAGTACAGCTTAGTCCGCTGACTTGACACTGTCACTTCGCCTCGAGTGTGTTCCCACTGTACTTTGATCACTACCCTACCACGGTTCAAAGGAGTCGTGCAAACAGGTAGTGGTTGGGTGCAGTCCCGAAGCACTTAGAGGCAGTGACGGTTAGACAGGATTCGTCTCTCCCGGTATTGGGGGTTGACATCGCGCTGTGTCTAGGAGAGCCATTACACGAGTAGTCCCTGGCCAGGGCAAACGAGATATACTGGTAGGTTTCCAGTGTTATCTCAGGGTGTTTTTGGCTTCGCTCCGGCACGACTTGTACCGCTATTGGGGGACTGACGTTTACCGCCCCCTAGGACCGCCATGCGATGTATCAGACGAACAGACCGGACTGTACGGAGAATGTCACACTCAGGCTCAGTAGGAGTTCAGATGGGTTTCGCCTCGTCGGTCTTCTTGTCGGCCCTACCTGGGGACCGTTACGCACAGCTAGTGCCGCTTGCGGTCTGTGGTTAAACCCACTGCCAGCGTAGTGTCGAGTCTTTAGAGTCCCACACAGAAAGCTTTTCGCCTTTAGGCAAAAGAGTAGAGGTCGCATGGTATTGCGACAGGTCGCATGGTTTTGCGACAGGGTTCGGTCACATCCGTGCACTTATGCGTGTACAGTGTCCGGACAGTTTACACTAGCGGGGTTTGGTTTAAGCCAGATCCTAGTGTACCTTATGGGATTGGATTTATCCAGTTTGCATTCGTGTTCCTCGGAACGCGGATGCAGGTGTGTATGCACAGTTGACAGGGAGACAGAGGCAGTGGATTCTCATTAGGGTTGTTGACAGTTGACCGTTGACTATTGACCTTTTGGTCAACCCTAATGAGAATATGATATGTGATTAACTATTATATTAATTAAGTATTATGGTGACATGGTTGTTGACTTTTGTTGACTTTGCTGACTTGTTGACTTTGGTTGACTTGTTGACTTTGTTGACCGGTTGACTAGGCTTGACTAGTTGACCATCATGATAACCATAGCCATCATTTCATGGCAAAGACTTTTTCTTGCTTGCTCATTTGTGTAAAATGAGTGCATGAAATGATATGGTTATGGTTGCTTCAAACCATCACATAAGACTTTTTTAGTATGATGAGTTATGATGACTTTGGATTATGAGAGGGTGAAAGACAAAAGAGAGCCTCATTCTTTCTTGCTCATTCCCTCTCTTGTTCTTGAGCTCTCCTTTTGCTCTCACCCTCTTGCTCTTTTTCCCTCTCTTTAATCTATGGTTCTCTTGTCTCATGAGTTGAGAATCAAGAACCATAGATAAAATCCCATTCTAATTCTTCTCTACTCATTCTAGTTCACTAGGTTTAGCAAACCAAGTGAACTAGTTTCTTCAAAGAACGAAGAAGGAGCTAAAGGTTGGAGCTTTCAGGTGGATCTATCTTCGGCGTACGGAGACGACGAGAAGAAGCCAATTCGGACCACCATCGGAGCTTGAAGACGAAGGAGTTCAAGACAAGCAAGGTATAACCCCCTAACCGAGTAGCTAGAAACTCATAGTTAGGTTGTTAGATAGATGTTTAACCAAGATCCGGGTTTTAGGTCCATGTTACCACCTCCGTAAAAATCGTTTTTTACCAAATTCCGCATTCCCGAAAGTACCGGGAGAGGTAGCATGGACTTACAGTGGTATCAGAGCCTAGTTAAACTCTATCTAACAAGTTAGCAAGTAACTAGAAGATCGATCAAAGAAAAAGTCCTAAAAACGAACCCATGAATTTTCAACTTTCTGTCGATTTCAAAAGTACTGGAAAAACTTTTTGGAACACACCTAAAATCGACTCAGGCTTTTTTAAAGAAACTGCAAAAATTTGGGCCCCTGACTCGATCAAAGAGCCGCGTTTCCACGGCGGGAGCACGCTCCCGCCGCGGAAACGCGGCCGAGTTGACTCGGTCAAGGGTTTTCTTTTTTGCAGTTTACTCATTGGGGTATTTTGGGATTTTTTGTATATATATTTTCAACCCAGATTTTCCAGAACGAAAATTTTATTTTGGGGTCCCGAAAATCCGTATTTTTGATCGAACTTCTAAAAGACTTTAGCTAACGGGTTTTTCTGTTATGTGATATTTGTATTGAACGTCTACTAATCGCTATATGTCGATTAGTGGGGGTTATACAAATTTGTGATCTGTAATGTTGCTGGAATGTGTATATGAATATGTTGGATTGTCGCGGGTGAATAGCCGGGGGTTGTGAGACGAGAGTTTTCTTTTCTTTCAATTCATGTAAATTTGTAAATTGATGTAATAATTATTTGTATGGCCGCACAACCGGGTCGGGGTTGTAGCCGTCATTGTATAATTTCTTTTTACTGTTTTTGCTCCTAGGATAGACCCGTGGAGGGGGTGCACAAACTACCGGGTATGCCGAAGTGTCGAGTGGCCTACTCATGGAGATGAGGGAGGTTACTACGCTTCAGGTACTTGGCGGGTAGTTTGCCGCACCCGTAGGGGTCTTGGGTGGGGTATTTGGCTATTCACCGCGACCGTGTAATTTGTCTTTCGTTACAGGCTCGTACGAATTACAGATTCCTAGTATATCCAATGTATTCATCTGTGATCTGAAATGTTTATCATTGCAGTATATCTATATATGATATTATTTAGGCGTTGCTTATGTTTTACAGACGCGCTAGCCCAGCCCCCGCTCTGTCGTTAGTTAAGTAACCTAACGGGTAATGACGGGCCCCATGGCGAATGCGAATGGCATAAGCGTACGTCATATTTTGGTTGTTTTCTGCAATGGTAGGATTAAATGATGGGACGCATTAAAAGAACTAATGCAAGAATATCACGCATTAAAAGAACTAATGCAAGATAATAAACCAAGTTAAAGTCGTTGGAACACTTTCGAAAAACCACTCGGTTCTTTTCAAAAACAACTTTTAAATACGGAGCTTGAGCCACTCCTTTTAAAAGTTATCTTGTTCCATCGACTATATCAAGTTCACTACGTTCACGGTTTTTCCAAAACCATCCGTAGCCCTCCGTCGTTTCACATGAATAGTCAATAGTATTCAAGCTGTGTATGTTGGCCAAAGTCAAGGCACAGTGATTGGTAGCTATTGGGTGTTCATGTGTAGCATAGATAGATGCGTTGGTTTGGGATAGTCGTACTGCCATTTTGGCCAAAGTCAAGGGTAGGTACGGATGTATCCAAATTAACCTGGATAATGACGGGTAGAACTTGACATGTGACTTATGATATTTTGGCCAAAGTCAAGGTCATAAGAGCATGGGGCAAAAATCCACATCGGGAGTTTCATAAGTACTGAAACTTGCTAGATTTGCATACCATTTGGAGTGTGATGATTCTGGTAGGATTCCTTCAGTTTCGTCACGCAATAATATTTGGATCCCGATCCTACTGTGAGTATATGCTACTCCTCGGGAAATTTCTCACTTAACGATCAATGCTATAAACCTAGTAGGTGCCTAGAAAGGTGTTAGCGGGGCTACGCCCCCAGGGAAAAGAGGTTCTCTAATTAAGGAACTTCGCGAAAGTGTTGGAAAACCTCCCTCGAAGTACCGACACCGGCCTGGCTGAACGGTTAAGCAAGTATTGTGCGGTGGAATTGATCCCGGCTAATTCTTCCTTTATGGTTTGAGGAGGGATTCGAGAAACAGTGGGAGCCATCCTGTTTAGACAAACTAAAAACCACTCTAAACTTGCAAGAGCATCATGCTGAGTGTTTCTTCTTCTCTCTCCTAATTGCAGCGACCAATCAACATGACTGGACTTAAGTTACTCTTAGATAAAAACAAGCTGACAGGGCCAAACTACAAAGATTGGCTCAGGAATGTCAAGATAGCAATCACTTACGACAAGCTGGGGTATCTTCTTACCACCAAAGCTCCCCCTGTCCCTGGTCCAACTTCCAGCGTCGCGGATAAGGAAATCCGCAAGACTTGGGAGATTGATAGCGCGAAGGCCAAATGCCTCCTGCTTGCCTCGATGGACAACGAACATCAGAGGAGGCACGAGAATATGGACATGGAATCCATATTGCTTCATACAAAAGAACTGTATGGAGAGCAATCTCGTATCGCAAGATACGAAGCGTCGAAAAAGTTATTTTCGACAAGAATGGTCGTCGGATCATCAGTAGCCGAGCACGTGCTAAAGATGATCGGCTACATTGAGGAGCTCGCGGACCTAGGGATCACATTGGAGAGTGAGCTATATACGGATATAGTTCTCCAGTCCCTTCCTTCCACTTACGCCCAGTTTATACTGAACTTCAACTTACAAGAAAAAGAGGTTGAACTTTCAGAGCTCCTCAACATGCTGAGGAGCGCAGAGGGCACCCTACAGAAAGGTAGGGATACATCCACTTTGTTTGTAGGAGGATCATCTTCTTCTAGGTCCAAGGCGAAAGCCAAGGGAAAGAAGAAGAAGGCCCCCGCCAAACCAAGGGGCGGTGTTAGTAAAGTGGATACGAAGGGAAAAGGTAAAGCAACAAAGATAGCGGGGAAGCTTGTGGATAAGGAATAATGCTTCTATTGTCATAAGAAAGGACACTGGAAGAATGATTGCAGGGCCTGGAAGGCCAGAACACAGGAATTGAAGCAGGTTGCAGCTTCAGCTTCAGGTGTGTATGTTATTGAAAACTGTCTTTCAATAAACTCTACTTCCTGGGTATTGGATACCGGATCAGGATCTCATATCTGTAATTCTTTGCAGGCGTTGAGAAACCGTAGGGTTTTGAAGGCAGGTGACATGACCCTCAGAGTTGCGAACGGAGCTAGCATGGATGCTAAAGCCGTGGGGGACTATCACCTGGGAATGTCAGATGGACATGTTTTGGTTTTGCATAATTGCTTTTTTGTACCCAACGCAACTTGTAATATCATTTCTCTATCTTTAGTTTCTAAAGAAGGTTATGAATTTGCGTTTGTAAGTAATGTTGTAAACATTCACCTTAATCAAGTTTTGATTGGGTCAGGTACATTGAGTAATGGTATATACGTGTTAAACCAACCACATATTTTTAATGTCCAGAATACACACAAAAGAAAGTCTCCAGAAATAAATCAGACTTTCTTATGGCATTGTAGATTGGGTCACATCAATGAGAGAAGGTTGACGAAGTTACATACAGAAGGGTATTTGAATGCGTTCGAATATCAGTCGTATGCCACTTGTCAATCCTGTCTCAAAGGAAAGATGACAAAGACTCCGTTTACTGGACATGGAGTAAGAGCGAGCGAGCTCTTGGGACTCGTACACAGTGACGTGTGCGGTCCAATGTCTACACATGCCCGAAGCGGACATTCTTACTTCATTACTTTTACGGATGACTTCTCAAGGTACGGTTATGTCTTCTTGATGAAACATAAGTCCGAGGCCTTTGGAAAATTCCAGGAGTATAAGAATGAAGTAGAGAAACAGACCGGCAAAAGTATTAAGATTCTAAGATCGGATCGAGGTGGAGAATACTTAAGTGCCGAGTTCCTGGACTATTTAAAAGAGAACGGAATTCTCTCTCAGCTTACTCCTCCATACACCCCGCAACATAACGGTGTATCGGAGAGACGGAACCGCACCCTATTGGATATGGTACGGTCCATGATGAGTAACGCTGAGTTGCCGCGATCATTCTGGGGATATGCGCTAGAATCAGCCGCATACCTTTTGAACCGAGTTCCCACTAAGACTGTGCCTACTACGCCATTTGAGATGTGGTGTGGGAAGAGACCCCATCTTAATCACATTAAGACATGGGGAAGTCCAGCTTTTGTCAAAAAGCAGCATGCGGACAAGCTCGAGGCACGCTCAGTACTGTGCAAGTTTGTGGGATATCCAAAGAATTCCAAGGGATATTTCTTCTACTGTGAAGAGGAACAAAAAGTTCTTGTTTCTCGTCATGCCCACTTTCTAGAACACCAGTTCATAGAAAAGGAAATAAGTGGGAGCGCAGTAGAACTGGAAGAAATTCCAGAACCACGGACTATTACTGAAAGTTTAGTGGAACCAGAGGGTTCGGAAGAACAGGACATTCCTACGCCGCTCCGCAGGAGTAGTAGGCAGTCTCATCCGCCCGAGAGATACTGCGGTTTTCTCATAGACGGGGATAGAGAGGATTGCATCATAGATTATGATGAGCCTACTAGCTTCCAGCAGGCCGTTCAGAGCATTGACTCAGTGAAATGGCTGGATGCAATGCGGACCGAAATGGAGTCCATGTACACCAACAAGGTATGGACGTTGGACATTGCTCCAGACGGGGTAAAACCCGTAGGATGCAAGTGGATCTTCAAAAGGAAGATTGGTGTAGATGGACAGGTTGAGACCTATAAAGCTAGGCTGGTAGCAAAGGGTTTTCGTCAAAGACCTGGCTTGGACTATGACGAAACCTTTTCTCCAGTAGCCATGCTGAAATCCATTCGGATCCTTCTTGCCATTGCTGCCTTCCACGATTATGAGATCTGGAAAATGGACGTAAAGACAGCTTTTCTAAATGGAAATTTAGAGGAGTGTGTCTATATGGACCAGCCAGAGGGTTTCATTCAGAGTGGGAGCAGCGGAAAGGTGTGCAAGTTGCTTAAGTCCATCTATAGACTAAAGCAGGCGTCGCGGAGTTGGAACATCTGCTTTGATGAGACGGTCAAAGAATTTGGCTTTATCAAAAATCCAGATGAACCATGCATCTATAGTAGATTTGTAGCGAGAACTGCAGTATTCCTCGTTTTATACGTGGATGACATTCTCTTAATAGGAAATGACATTCCTATGCTACAATCTGTCAAGGGGTTCTTGTCACACAGGTTCTCCATGAAAGACCTGGGTGATGCCTCATACATTCTGGGTATCCGGATCTACCGTGACAGATCCAAGAGGATATTAGGACTTTCTCAGTCCAGGTACATCGACACCGTGCTGAAAAGATTCAGTATGGAAGATTCCAAGCGCGGTAACCTGCCGGCTTGTCACGGGATCACCCTCTCTAAAGAGATGTCTCCCAAGACTGATTTGGAGAGGGATCGCATGTCTATTATACCCTACGCTTCTGCGGTAGGCTCTATAATGTATGCGATGTTGTGTACCAGACCGGATGTAGCTTATGCACTGAGTGTGGTAAGCCGGTATCAGTCAAACCCTGGGGAGAAACACTGGATAGCGGTAAAGAACATTCTCAAGTACCTGAGAAGGACTAAGGAGATGTTCTTGGTGTATGGCGGAAAAGACCTCCAGATCGAGGCCTTTGCTGACTCCAGCTTCCAGAGTGACAAGGATGATTCCAAGTCCATGTCGGTTTTTGTCTTTAACCTCAATGGAGGGGCGGTGTGTTGGAAGAGTTCCAAACAGGAAACCGTTGCAGACTCGACGATGGAAGCGGAATACATCGCTGCATCTGATGCCGCAAAAGAAGCTGTCTGGATGAGGAAGTTCTTGAAAGAACTTCAGGTGGTTCCGTCCATTGTTGATCTAATACCTCTGTATTGCGACAACAACGGGGCTATAGCTTTAGCGAAGGAACCCAGGTCCCATCAGAGATCCAGGCACATCTTGAGGCGGTATCACCTGATCAGGGAGATCATGGATCGCCAGGAGATCGAGGTTCGGAGAGTCGCTTCAGAAGATAACACTGCAGATCCATTCACCAAGGCCCTGCCCCAGACTCAGTTCGAGCGGCTGATCGAGATGATAGGTCTTCGATACGCCAGTACATGGCCTTAGTGCAAGTGGGAGATTGTTAGTGTATATGCCCTAGAGGCCATTACTGTATCATACTGGTTTGTATATTACTTAATGGATGCTTGGGATATTCACCTTGTATATACAATCTTGCTCAAAATAGTAGTATGCTACTTGGTTTGTTTCTACTTCAATGTGTACATGTGTTTATTTTTGTATATCGCCTATACACATTAGTAGAGCCCTTAGGATCTTTGCTTAATTACCAGCGATGTGATGGCCGTCACACTAGTGGGGCTGGGTAATCTATAAGCACATCCTTATGCAGGTCCCTGGTCGCAGGACTATCGAGACAGGGCATCGATACTCCGGAGTAGACCAGCGCATGTGCTTCTCATCCCAGTGTGGGAGACGGTCTGTCCCACAGCCGTCAGTACGTCGTACTTGAGATAGTATGCGGGTGCTCGTTAGGTTACGGGTACACTGGACAGGACTCGTCGGGAACTGACTAGTTGGTATTATACCTATCGTCAGTTATCAGTTCCCAGGTGACATGAGTACAGCTTAGTCCGCTGACTTGACACTGTCACTTCGCCTCGAGTGTTTTCCCACTGTACTTTGATCACTACCCTACCACGGCTCAAAGGAGTCGTGCAAACAGGTAGTGGTTGGGTGCAGTCCCGAAGCACTTGGAGGCAGTGACGGTTAGACAGGATTCGTCTCTCCCGGTATTAGGGGTTGACATCGCGCTGTGTCTAGGAGAGCCATTACATGAGTAGTCCCTGGCCAGGGCAAACGAGATATACTGGTAGGTTTCCAGTGTTATCTCAGGGTGTTTTGGGCTTCGCTCCGGCACGACTTGTACCGCTATTGGGGGACTGACGTTTACCGCCCCCTAGGCCCGCCATGCGATGTATCAGACGAACAGACCGGACTGTACGGAGAATGTCACACTAAGGCTCAGTAGGAGTTCAGATGGGTTTCGCCTCGTCGGTCTTCTTGTCGGCACTACCTGGGGACCGTTACGCACAGCTAGTGCCGCTTGCGGTCTGTGGTTAAGCCCACTGCCAGCGTAGTGTCGAGTCTTTAGAGTCCCACACAGAAAGCTTTTCGCCTTTAGGCAAAAGAGTAGAGGTCGCATGGTATTGCGACAGGTCGCATGGTTTTGCGACAGGGTTCGGTCACATCCGTGCACTTATGCGCGTACAGTGTCCGGACAGTTTACACTAGCGGGCTTTGGTTTAAGCCAGATCCTAGTGTACCTTATGGGATTGGATTTATCCATTTTGCATTCGTGTTCCTCGGAACGCGGATGCGGGTGTGTATGCACAGTTGACAGGGAGACAGAGGCAGTGGATTCTCATTAGGGTTGTTGACAGTTGACCGTTGACTATTGACCTTTTGGTTAACCCTAATGAGAATACGATATGTGATTAACTATTATATTAATTAAGTATTATGGTGACATGGTTGTTGACTTTTGTTGACTTTGTTGACTTGTTGACTTTTGTTGACTTGTTGACTTTGTTGACCGGTTGACTAGGCTTGACTAGTTGACCATCATGATAACCATAGCCATCATTTCATGGCAAAGACTTTTTCTTGCTTGCTCATTTGTGTAAAATGAGTGCATGAAATGATATGGTTATGGTTGCTTCAAACCATCACATAAGACTTTTTTAGTATGATGAGTTATGATGACTTTGGATTATGAGAGGGTGAAAGACAAAAGAGAGCCTCATTCTTTCTTGCTCATTCCCTCTCTTGTTCTTGAGCTCTCCTTTTGCTCTCACCCTCTTGCTCTTTTTCCCTCTCTTTAATCTATGGTTCTCTTGTCTCATGAGTTGAGAATCAAGAACCATAGATAAAATCCCATTCTAATTCTTCTCTACTCATTCTAGTTCACTAGGTTTAGCAAACCAAGTGAACTAGTTTCTTCAAAGAACGAAGAAGGAGCTAAAGGTTGGAGCTTTCAGGTGGATCTATCTTCGGCGTACGGAGACGACGAGAAGAAGCCAATTCGGACCACCATCGGAGCTTGAAGACAAAGGAGTTCAAGACAAGCAAGGTATAACCCCCTAACCGAGTAGCTAGAAACTCATAGTTAGGTTGTTAGATAGATGTTTAACCAAGATCCGGGTTTTAGGTCCATGTTACCACCTCCGTAAAAATCGTTTTTTACCAAATTCCGCATTCCCGAAAGTACCGGGAGAGGTAGCATGGACTTACAGGTTTAAGCCGGATCCTAGTATAGTACAGTGTAGATTTTGTCTCATTGCATTTGTATCCGGTCGGAATACAAATGCGGGCATGTATATGCAGTAGCGGGGTTTTCCTGTAATTAATTACGGGACCAGTTTTCTGGAGTTTCCAGTTTGCATTCCGTTACGGCCGGTTTTCCTTTGTTCTTTCCCGGCCGGACTTTTCCGATGGAGGGGGTTATTTGCAATTGTGCAAATAACATTTTGTGGAGGGGGTATCTTGCTTTTGTATCATTATGATATGTTAAGCATCTTTATCCATGATGGTGCATATATTTGATATGAAAGGATTAGATGTTGTTATGGAGTTGATATGAGGTTTTCCTTTTTGCAAGGGGTCACCCTCCACCTTTACCTACACTCACCTCCCTTCTTGTTATGTATTGATATATCCCTTCCCTCCACCATTCTCAATTAGACAAGGCCGGCCACAATTTTGAAGGGGTGAGAGAGAGAGTTTCATTTTGGTATGGTGGCATTATTCTTGATCTCATATCATTTCATGCTAGAAAAATGCAAGCACCATTTTTCTTATCTTGATTCTGTAGGGTTCCTAGGCACCCTAATGAGGTCTCACAAGGCATCGAACATGCCAATATTTAAAAAATACGGTGCCGAGAAACCCTAGAACGGATCGTCGGCTAGATTTCTAGGCGAAAAGACTAACTAGTTAACACTTAACTAAAAGATACGGAAATACAACCTTTGTAGATCCATTTGTCCACCTCCATAGCTCCATGAAGAAGTCATCTCCGCTGTACAAATCCGAAATCCGGGCTCTTGCGTCGGCTTCATCGGAGAAGAAGCGGGCTAGGTCATCGACGACGTGCCGAAGATGATCTACGTCGAGGCATCGCTAAATCAAGCTCCGACTTCACCAAGTCAAGAAACTTGTGAAGTAAACACACTCTACTACTTGGCAAGAGGTAGAGGATGAAGAAATAGGAGTTGGGTTCACTTTAGAATTGGATTTCTCACTCATCTTCATCAATCACCATTGATGAAGTGGAGGTTTCTTCATGGAAGAAGATGAAGAAGAAGAAGAAAAGTTATGATAAGTTATTTTAAAATAAAAAGTAATTGAATACTTATCATAACATAACCCTAGTTAAGTGTAGAGAATAGACCATGGTTTGTTTAAATGGTTAGGGTTAAGAATGAAGACAAGAAGGGTGACTAAGTCAAAGCTTCATGAATCTTTAACAAACAAACAAACAAAGCCACCATTCTTTCTTTATCTTTTCCAAAACAAATAAATAAATAAATAAACAAATGAATAAGATAATCAAAACCCTAATCATTAAGTAAACCATGGTTTAATCTTTATACTTAACCAAGTTAACATGTATCATCAAACATGATACAATCATGTGCACAAAAGTATATCACATATACAACTTGCACAATTCAAGTGAGAAAATCCATTTAAAGTGAACCAATACAAGTTAATGCAAAGTAATATATCAAATATATAATTATGCATTAAATCATTAAATCAACACTTGATTTAACGATCCGGTTATGACGCACATAACCGACTGGTATCATTAGTAACATCTTATCGAATCAACACTTGATCCGATAACCCGGCTATATCGCATATAACCGATCAATGTCACATCGCGAGAATCGAATACAGTATCACATACTCGTATTATTCTCGGTCCCGCACATATCTCATATGCTCTCCTATTTCGTTTCGCTTGAGCCAGGAAACCTCTGTGTAGGACTCTAAAGACTCGTCAATACGCCGGCAGCAGGTGATGATCATATCAAACACCCACAAGCCGCAAGCGGTCTGCTAAACGTAACGGCCACCCGGGTATTGAGCGATCATAAGATCGACGAGCAAGCCCGCTCACACTCCAGTGAATCCAACAAGTAACACTACCGTATAGTCCGGTCTGATCGTCTGATATGTCGCATATCTCGCCTAGGGGTGGTAAACGTCAGACCCCAATAGCTCGATAAGTCGTGTCGATATGAGGTCTATAACTGTTCGAGAAACTACTGGTAACACTTACTCGTAAATCTCAGCAACCCTGGCCAGGGATTTCCTGTTATAGCCAATCGAACACAGCGCAACATCAACCCCCTATACCGGGAGAGACGAATCCCCTCCTATCGCTCATTGCCTCCATGTGACTCGGGACTGTACCCAAAAACCATCGTTTTGCACGCCCTCTTGGACGTGGTAAGATGGAAATCAAAGCACAGTGGGAACCACACAAGACTCTATGACGATCTCGGGTCAACAGACTACTCTGTACCAGTGTCACCAGAGAACTGCCATCTGACGTGAGGTATAATACCATCTGGGAGTTCTCGGCGAGTCCGTCCAGTGTACCCAGTCTCTACTGAGCACCCGTATATCATCTCTGATGTCAAACACCAATGGATATGGGATCATCCATCGCCCATCTGTATGGGTCGAGAAGGTACACGCTAGTCTACTCTGGTATATCGATGCCCCGTCTCGATACACCCACGACTAGGGACTTTGAAGGATGTACTTATGGACTACCATGTCCCCACTAGTATGATCCGCATCATAGTCCAGGTAGTCAAGTACAGATCCTAAGGGCTTTACCAACATGTAACAGGGAGATAATCAGTGTACACGTTAAGGTAAAGATCAACCAGATAGCATACTATCATGTCGAGCAAGAAAGTCCTCCCTATATATGTCCCAGCATCCACTACAATATACATCCTATGTATAGTAATGGCCTCTAGGGCATACATATAACTAACAATCTCCCACTTGCACTAGGGCCATCTGATAGCAGTGGTTGTAGTATCTCATACTCAACCATCCCATAAAAATCTCACTCTGGGAACAGGCCTTTGTGAGTGGATCCGCTGTGTTGTCCTCTGAGTCTACTCTCCAAACCTCGATCACCCTGGAGATCAACCATCTCCATGATCAAGTGATACTGCCTTAGAATATGTCTGGATCACTGATGGGACCTGCGTTCCTTGGCATAAGCCACAACTCCACTGTCACACAATGGGAGGAACATAGTTCATCTCATGAACCAATATACACCCAGACTGCCTCTTTGGTAGCATCTTAAGTAGCGATGTATCCTGTCTTTATCGTCTAGTATGTCACGGTATCTAGCTTGGAACTCTTCCAACATACCGTCCCTTTACTTAGGGTAAATACTATGCCTGTGACTGACATTCAGTCGTCTTTATCACCCTGGAACACTTCCAGTGATTCTCCCCAGGATCAATTGATACTATCTCACTACAACTAGTAAGATTGCTAACATCCAATTAGATCTATCTCATAGATCCAAAATCCAGGATTTAGTAGGTATCACTTTGATCCTATGCGGAGAATCTTTGTGATAAACAGAGATTGATCGAGCGTAGCATAAGAAACTCCTTTCTTATCAAGAGTATGTCATCCACGTACTCTACGAGGATAACCACCATACTCCCTACTACCTTTTTGTTTATACAAGGTTCATCTACCATTTTGATGATGTCAAACTCTTTGACTACTACATCAAAACAGACGTTCCAACTCCGCGATGCCTGCTTTATCATTTAAAACATCTTGCACACGTTTCTGCTGCTCCCACTGTCTACGAGGCTCTCTGGCTGTGTACTTATAGACGTTCTCTTCCAAAACATTATTTAGAAAAGTTGTCATGACACCCATCCACCAGATATCGTAGTCATGGTATGTAGCCGTGCCAAGTAGGATCTGGATGGACTTAAGCATAGCTCCTTAGAAAAAGTTTCATCATTATCCACGCCTGGTTGATGACGAAAACCTTTAACAAGTCTAGCTTTGAAAGTCTCAACTTTTCCATTTACACCAAGTAATCTTCTCAAGATATACTTGCTCCTGATGGGGATTTAACCCTTCAGATATAGCAGCTAAAGTCCATACTTTGCTGGTGTATAAGGATTCCATCTCAGATCACTAAGCATCCAGCCATTCTTACAGAGTCTTACTCCTGATGGCCAGCTCGAAGCTAGTTAGGTCATCATCTCATGATGCAATCCTCGCTCCCACTGTCATAGAGAAACCGAAGTAACTCTCAGGTGGGTGAGGAACCCTACTAGATCGGCGCAGAGGCTGAGGTTCGTTGGTATTTACTGAATCCTTTGGTTCTATCAAATCATCAGTTGCAGTTTGTATGGCTGGAACATTTCCAGTTCTACATAACTGACCTTACCTCGAGCTTGTCCGGATTTTGCCTTTTAGGCATAGGCCGGACAACCCCAAATCTTAACTAGCTTAAGACATGGGCTCTTCCCTTTCCATATCACATATGAAATGGTAGGCAACTTATTTGATTGGAACCCTATTCAATAGGTATGCAGCTTCTCAAGTGCATAACTCCCAAAAAGGAAATAGGTAACTCAGTAGTACTCATCATAGAGCACACCTTATCATATAGGGTGTGATTGCTCCGCCCCGATATATCATCGTGCTATGGTGTATTCGGAGGAGTAATGCCGAGAGAGAATCTCATTCTCCTTTAGAATAGTCCAGGATTTCGTGCTCAAGTATTCTCCTCCTTGATCTCATCATAGGACATAATACTTATACCCGAATTTTGGTTCTCTACTTCTAGCTTATATTCTGTGAATATCTCAAAAGGTTCGGACTTGTGTTTCAACAGGAACATAGGTCTGAATCTCGAAAGATCATCAGAGAATGTAATGAAGTATAAAGAACCATTCCTGGCATGTGTAGACAGGGGACCTTACATACATCAACATGTATCATCCCAAGAGTCAACCAACTCTTTCTCTGTTTCCAATAAACAGAGCTGGTGTCATTATATCTTTGTGACATGACTGGCAAGTTTCACAAGATGTAGATTCAAACTGATTTAAATATGCATCTACATGTAACTTCAGCTAGTCGGGTCACATTGATCTGACCTAGTCTACAATACCTCAAGAAGGATTCGTTCATTTCTGAACTCTTCCTCTTGTGTGTGTTCCGTATACTAAGAACTGTAGTTTGATTTAGAACGTCAATGCCTTTAGATAACGTGCCTGAACCGATCAACTTTTGATATAGGAAATGTTCAAAACATTATCCAACAATACAAAATTATATCCTTTCTTTTCTAACAAAGAGAGTGATATGATTTGGTATATCAGGTTCGGTATCTAATAACATTCGTTCAGAATCAATGTATTGGTAATACAGGGTGACAGTGACCAACAGACTTGGCTGCAACACTTGCCCCGTTTTCTGCCTCATGAAACTTATCACCCGTTCTCAGTTCTCTACCTTTCTGTAGCCCTATGTAACAGATTACATATCTGGGATCCTGATCTGGTATCACATACCCAGGACGTAAAGGATACTGAGAAACAGTTCTCTGTAATGAACACACCCGAAGATGATGCATCAGCATGCACTCTCTTCGTTTGGGCGGCACGGGAAATCTGGTATTCCCCAATTTCCTGCTCTGTCTTATAACAATTATAAGTTGGAGCGGGACCAACGTTCCCCAGCTCAGTATAACAAGCGGGTTCGGTCAATAATCCGTATTATTATCTTGATTAAGGCGTGATATGGTCGCTACCAGGAGAGAGAGAGAAGAAAACACTCAGCGTGCGCTCTTGCAAGAATAGATTGGTTATATATTTTATCTAATCAGGATGGCTCCCACTGCTTTTTATCAAATCTTCCTTCAAACCCTAAAAGGAAAGACTAGCCGGGATTAATTACACACTACAAGTTCGCCAATCTTTCAGCCAGGCCAGTGTCGGTATTTTGAGGGAAGTCCCCCGTGCTTTCGCACGAACCTAATTAATGTAAACCTCGTTTTCCAGAGGCGTAACCCCGTTGACACCTTTCTAGACACCTACTTGATCGGCTAATTGTAATGTATAAAACTCTCCCAGGAGTAACACTTACTCGCAGCGGGTATCGGGATCCAACTATCTCATAGAAGGTATGCAATCTCATTGCAAATTTCAACACTTGAAATTCCCGATAATATTTTGCCCCATGCGATCTATGACCTTGACTGAGTCAACAAACCATAGACCGCAAGTAAAGTTCAACCCGTCATTTCTCGATTGAATTAAACCAACCCGCACGACCCTTGACTGAGTCAACAAGGCCGCACGACTACCCTAATCCAATCGCATCATATGCTTTGCAGGTAAGCAATAATCAGCTACCGCACACTACGCCTTGACTGAGTCAACAAACGCAGCACGAATACTAACTATTACCTATCTGAAATGACGGAGGGCTACGACAGGTTTTTAAGAAAACCTTTTGCGTAATGAACTTTATATCGTTGTAGAATCAAATGAATTTGAAATGGAGTGCTTTTGAGGCTTTTCTAGTTTTGCTAAAGGAGTCACTCCCGGTGAAGGGATCGTCGGTCCTTTCCTCGTCGAATGAGGTGCGGGATATATCATATATATCACTGTGCAAAGCAAAAACACTTAAAAGCAATCAAAAGACAAACCGAGTGTATAGCATCTGCCAGTTATTGCTAAAGGAGTCACTCCCGGTGAAGGGATCTCGGTCCTTTCCTCATCGAATAAGGTGCAGGATATATCGCATATACCGCTGTGCAAAGCAAGAACTGTAGCTACCTGTTTTATTTTGAAATTCGATTCTACAACATCTTAGGTTTCTTTTATTTCATTAATCACATTAATGAAGTCCCATCATTTAAGTACCTAAACATCACAGATAAATACGACGTACACTTATGCCATCCGCATTCGCCTCGATGTCCCCTCGTGCACCGTTAGGTTAGGTAACTAACGGCAGAGCGGGGCAGGGCTAGCGCGGGTGTAAAACATAAGTAACGTCTATATAATATATCATATATACTATATACTGTATCTATCACAGAACATCACATGATCACATCACAGATATCGCAGCAGAAGAATCATATGAAATATTGGATATACTAGGACGTCCGTGTTTTCAATACGAGCCAGTATAAAACACGGATTCCACGGTCGCGATGAATAGCCAAACCCACACCCCTAGACCCCTACGAGAGCGGCAAGCAACCCTACCAATTCTAGAGTTAGGAGACCCGGACCCGACTCCTCGAGTTGGTCTCCCACTGGACTCCAGAACCCGGTTACTTGTGCCCTCCTCCTTGGGTCTATCCTAGTGCGGAAAAGTAAATAATATACAAACGGTGACATCTTCCGCAACCTGGAAGTGCCCCAATAAAAGAATATTACATACAAGTTTTTACATGAATGAAAATGAAAAACACTCATCTCACATAAAAACCCCCCGGCTATTTAAACACGACGATCCAATATAACATATCCAGCAACATATAACATCGCATGTCATCAACGTAAGTAAATATGTCCATCCCAATTGTCGTTGACATATAGCAACGAAACCGGCGATATCATATATTACACTTACGGTCACAGAAAAGAAAGTGTAAAACTACAACAGTTGGAATCCGCAACCACCTCAGACATCGTATGCCTGATCAAATGAATTCCTTAGACATCGCATTCCTAACAATTATAAACCCCGCATTTTAGTCTCATTATCGAAAACACTTTTCAATATTAAGTCGGGCAATTCAACAAGATTCCCGACATCCTGATCGAATGCTCGTCGCAAACTTCAGTAGACGGCCGCACCCCCGATACCGTCGACGAAGTGCACCAAGGCGGAACGCCGCTACCGCGAGCACCCGAACGGATGCTTTCGGCGACGGGGTTCTCCTACAGTCACTTGGTCGGGGCTATGGAGCGAGGCTGTCTATTAAGTTTACCCGGCGAGTATCCGCGTACGCTACGTGATTGCGACGGACTTTTGATCACATCAAAATTCCGTGGCAACCGATCAAGTGAGACTAAACTGCTATGTTTATAATATTCATTCCGTTATCTCATAACTTTTGTGAATTCCAATTATTGTATCCCATTCCGGATAAATAGAAAATGTTAAACTTTCCGATCGAACATTCGAACACCCAAGTTTTCCCGATACAGATCAACACATGAAATAAGTCTAACAACATTCAGTTCGTGCCTCAGTACCGACGGTCCAGCCGTAGAAGGGTCAAGCCAACGCCTCACATGTGGCACGCCGTACTGCCCCAAACCCGAAGGTTCAAAGGGCAGTTCAAGACGGTCACATAATCGAGTTAAGGTTTGTTGTCTTCTAGAGGGTCCATCGCGTTACTTGCACTACTTAGAACGTCGTTAAACTACGGAAAAATCCAACACCTGGAAATTTCCCGACAGGGGAAAAATTGGGTATTTATATCCGGTCGAACTTTTTAACATATTCTAAAAATTTATCCGGAAAGCCACATAGACAAAATTTGATACTCCGATCGAAACACCGAATCCCCAAAACAACTCCAGAAAATTCAACTCTTGAATAAATTTTAAAAATACCCAGAGAAGTCAGCACTGAAAACAATGAATTACTGTGTAAAATAGGATGCCACATAAGACAAAATGGCCGCGGATCCGCCGCACGAGCCTTGCTCGTGCCGCGGAACCGCGGCTCAATGAAGGAATTAGCAACACGAATTTTACAGTAATCCTTATATTTTCCTGCTTATTTCTCTGCATATTTTTAATCTTGAAAAAACCCAGTTTTTGAAAATTGGACAGAGAGCATGTTCGTAATGGGGTTTCGGGTTCGTTCGGACTTCAAACTCCGTCTAGACTTCGCCTAAGGCTCTAGCTAGGCTCTGATACCACTGTAGGGTTCCTAGGCACCCTAATGAGGTCTCACAAGGCATCGAACATGCCAATATTTAAAAAATACGGTGCCGAGAAACCCTAGAACGGATCGTCGGCTAGATTTCTAGGCGAAAAGACTAACTAGTTAACACTTAACTAAAAGATACGGAAATACAACCTTTGTAGATCCGTTTGTCCACCTCCATAGCTCCATGAAGAAGTCATCTCCGCTGTACAAATCCGAAATCCGGGCTCTTGCGTCGGCTTCATCGGAGAAGAAGCGGGCTAGGTCATCGACGACGTGCCGAAGATGATCTACGTCGAGGCATCGCTAAATCAAGCTCCGACTTCACCAAGTCAAGAAACTTGTGAAGTAAACACACTCTACTACTTGGCAAGAGGTAGAGGATGAAGAAATAGGAGTTGGGTTCACTTTAGAATTGGATTTCTCACTCATCTTCATCAATCACCATTGATGAAGTGGAGGTTTCTTCATGGAAGAAGATGAAGAAGAAGAAGAAAAGTTATGATAAGTTATTTTAAAATAAAAAGTAATTGAATACTTATCATAACATAACCCTAGTTAAGTGTAGAGAATAGACCATGGTTTGTTTAAATGGTTAGGGTTAAGAATGAAGACAAGAAGGGTGACTAAGTCAAAGCTTCATGAATCTTTAACAAACAAACAAACAAAGCCACCATTCTTTCTTTATCTTTTCCAAAACAAATAAATAAATAAATAAACAAATGAATAAGATAATCAAAACCCTAATCATTAAGTAAACCATGGTTTAATCTTTATACTTAACCAAGTTAACATGTATCATCAAACATGATACAATCATGTGCACAAAAGTATATCACATATACAACTTGCACAATTCAAGTGAGAAAATCCATTTAAAGTGAACCAATACTAGTTAATGCAAAGTAATATATCAAATATATAATTATGCATTAAATCATTAAATCAACACTTGATTTAACGATCCGGTTATGACGCACATAACCGACTGGTATCATTAGTAACATCTTATCGAATCAACACTTGATCCGATAACCCGGCTATATCGCATATAACCGATCAATGTCACATCGCGAGAATCGAATACAGTATCACATACTCGTATTATTCTCGGTCCCGCACATATCTCATATGCGCTCCTATTTCGTTTCGCTTGAGCCAGGAAACCTCTGTGTAGGACTCTAAAGACTCGTCAATACGCCGGCAGCAGGTGATGATCATATCAAACACCCACAAGCCGCAAGCGGTCTGCTAAACGTAACGGCCACCCGGGTATTGAGCGATCATAAGATCGACGAGCAAGCCCGCTCACACTCTAGTGAATCCAACAAGTAACACTACCGTATAGTCCGGTCTGATCGTCTGATATGTCGCATATATCGCCTAGGGGTGGTAAACGTCAGACCCTAATAGCTCGATAAGTCGTGTCGATATGAGGTCTATAACTGTTCGAGAAACTACTGGTAACACTTACCAGTAAATCTCAGCAACCCTGGCCAGGGATTTCCTGTTATAGCCAATCGAACACAGCGCAACATCAACCCCCTATACCGGGAGAGACGAATCCCCTCCTATCGCTCATTGCCTCCATGTGACTCGGGACTGTACCCAAAAAACATCGTTTTGCACGCCCTCTTGGACGTGGTAAGATGGAAATCAAAGTACAGTGGGAACCACACAAGACTCTATGACGATCTCGGGTCAACAGACTACTCTGTACCAGTGTCACCAGAGAACTGCCATCTGACGTGAGGTATAATACCATCTGGGAGTTCTCGGCGAGTCCATCCAGTGTACCCAGTCTCTACTGAGCACCCGTATATCATCTCTGATGTCAAACACCAATGGATATGGGATCATCCATCGCCCATCTGTATGGGTCGAGAAGGTACACGCTAGTCTACTCTGGTATATCGATGCCCCGTCTCGATACACCCACGACTAGGGACTTTGAAGGATGTACTTATGGACTACCATGTCCCCACTAGTATGATCCGCATCATAGTCCAGGTAGTCAAGTACAGATCCTAAGGGCTTTACCAACATGTAACAGGGAGATAATCAGTGTACACGTTAAGGTAAAGATCAACCAGATAGCATACTATCATGTCGAGCAAGAAAGTCCTCCCTATATATGTCCCAGCATCCACTACAATATACATCCTATGTATAGTAATGGCCTCTAGGGCATACATATAACTAACAGATTCTTCCATCATCTTCAAAGGCAACAAAACCCCAAATGAGACATAGCCTCTACACTACATTCTACAGCTAATCTTGGGCATGTCGACTTGCCAGCTTCATGCCCGAGTTGCCTCGGTATAGAGGCGGGAGCCCGTAAAAGATGAAGGCGATGTGGTGCCCTTCCGGCGAGAAGGCGACGACCGGAGGTTCTGCGAGAGATCGGGACGACGACGAGAAGACCGGAGGACTTGGATCACTCGGTACATCTCTTCCCTATCTTGTTACTTTGCTAGATCTAGTTTAATGGCCCGATCCGGGGTTTAGTGCGCGGTGGTGCCGGTTTGCTAAGTTCGCAAAATTAAAGTTTATCACCGATTCCGCATTTGGCCGTGTGCACTTACAGTGGTATCAGAGACTCGCCATTAACTTCGTCTAGCTTTGTTTGATGTGTTTGCATTTCCGATCGACCAAAATTCCAAAAACCCACGTTTTTCTTTACATCAGTTTTCTGTCGAATTTTTTTGAAGTCCAAAAATTTTTCAGGTTGTCTCAGAATGATGTGCAGGAAGTTCTAAGAACACTGGAAAAATTTGACAACACGATCCCTCCGTACGACCGCGGAACCGCGGCCATAAGCACTCTTTAGGCCGCGGTTCCGCCACAGGAATGAGGGATCATGTCATCGTTTTTTTGCAGTGGGCTTGTGGGCTAAAAATAGGGGTTTTGGAATATTAAAATTGGGCCCAGAATTTCTGTGAGTGCTACAGTATTGCTTTGGGGCCCACTTATTAATTTTTGATCAATCGGATATTTTAAACACATTATTTCACAGTATTTACATTATATCTGCGACCGTGAATGTCACTTGATCGGTAAATCCTGTCTAACTGCTATAGCCCGGTTAGACGGATTTGCGAACGTGACTTTCACGTTGATGTTCTGTGTTTTTGCTGTGATGTTGCGGATTGGTCGTGGGGGATAGCCTGGATGCAATGCTAGTACAGTTTTGTTGTATTATGTACATTTGATATTGCGGGGCGAGCGTCCGACATGTGGACTGCCGTCACTGCCTGTTTGTATTATTATTTTGGGGCACGACCAGGTTGCGGTCGATGTACCCTTGCATGTATATTTTACTTTCTGTACTAGGGTTATCCCGCGGAGGGGTGCACGGATAGCCGGGTTCCAGAAGGCAACAAGCCCGCATCTCATGGCATTGGGACGGAGGGGGCTTCACTCTAGGATTGGCAGGCTATTCGCCGCACTCGTAGGGGGTACAGGTTGACCCAGGAGGGGTGCCCAAGTTACCGGATTCCGTGAAGTGCTGGGTGGTCCATTCACGGCGCTGAAGGGGGCTGCCTCGCTTCAGGTTTTGGCGGGTAATTTGCCGCGCCCGTAGGGGTCTAGGATTTCATTGCACAGGCTATCCACACGACCAGGGGAACGTCGGATTTCAGTAGTGGCTCTGTGAAACCCGGGGATCCCAGATATCTGTATTGTTCTGTGATGCTGTACATTTCTGTGATGTTGCATTTTATCACGCCTTGAGCGAATATAATATATTGGTGTATATATTAGTAGATGTTGTATATGTTTTTCATCCGCGCTAGTCCAGTCCCCGTTCGGCCGTTAGTTAACTAACCTAACGGGTGATGACGGGACCCAGTGGCGAATGCGGATGGCATATACGTACGTCAGTATATTTTCGTTCTTTGTGGTGTGATCAATTGATTGGACTGCATTGATTCGGATCAATGCAAGATAAACAAACCTATTCTGATGTTGTTGGAACACTTTTCAAAAAGCTGTTATTGCAAGGACGTTCACTTTTGTTTTACATCGTGGTATTCATTTGGAATATCCTGCTCCTCAGTCGACGAGGCAAGGGCCGAGATCCCTTCACCGGGAGTGACCCCTTGGACAGAAGTTTGCGTCAGGGCATTAACTTCACTATAGCCGATTACTTTTGCTTTGCATCGTGGTATTCTTTTGGAATATCCTGCACCCCATTCTACGGGGAAAGAGCCGAGATCCCTTCACCGGGAGTGACCTCTTTAGTAAAGGTTTTCGTCACTATATTTTCTAAAAAGCTATCCGTTCCTTCAACGATATCAAGTTCATTACGTTAAAGGTTTTCGCCAGAAACCATTCGTAGCCCTCCGTCGTTTCATATGGGTAGTCAATAGTATTCAAGCTGTGTTTGTTGGCCAAAGTCAAGGCACAGTGTTTGGTAGCTGTTGGTTATTCATATGCAGCATAGATAGATGTGTTGGTTTAGGGCAGTCGTACTACCATTTTGGCCAAAGTCAAGGGTATGTACGGATGGGCTCAAATTAACCTGGAGAATGACGGGTTGAACTTGACATGTGACTTATGATATGTTGGCCAAAGTCAAGGTCATAAGAGCATAGGGTAAAAATCCACATCGGGAGTTTCAAAAGAACTGAAACTTGCCAGATATGCGCATACCTTCTGGAGTGTGATAGCATGAGCGGATTCCGTCACGTTATCATGCGATGATAGTTGGATCCCGATTCCCACTGATGAGTTAGTTTACTCCTCGGGTGACCCCGACTAATTCTTTTTTCAGGTTTGGAGGAGAATTTGAGGTACAGTGGGAGGTTTCCAGATTAGATAAAGTGATAACCATTCTGATCTAGGTTAGAGTGCACGCTGAGTGTTTCTTTTCTCTCTCTCTGGCAGCGACCATTGACCCGACCCTAGACTATGACTCAGTGACCAAGTTAACCGAACCTTCTTAACACTGGCTTTTGGATTGTCAGAGTTGCAGACCTCATTGCCACTCATACTTTTACCCCTTTCTCCAGGACACCCCGTATTACTGCGAACGTCCACTTCCATTGGACAAAACCATCGTATGGTTAGATACGAACTCGAAGGAATTCGAGGATGGTTTCCGGTTCTGGAGAAAACGGATAAGGTTTATTCAGTTGTCTTTTCCTTTTTGCCTTCTCTCAAGTTACGAGTACTCCTTAGTTTAGGAGATAGTACACCTATTATGCAAATTGGATAGTCTTCTTTCAAACCATAGGCAGGTGCCGACCGGTAGGGAATGAAGAAAACCAATTAGCATAACGATGGTGTGCAGAAGGTATTAAGTTAAGACAAAGAAAGGGATTAGAAGGAGGGCAAAGTAAATTGCGACTGATATTCACGACAAAACCAAGTATTTCATTACCACTCCCACATCACCTTTGTATTTCTCCAGGACACTCCGTATCACTACGAAGATCCACAGTTATTTGGATATTCCATCGTATGGTTATATAAGAACTCGAAAGGAACTTGTTCCAGTTCGGGGATGGATTCTGGTTCAGGAGAAATAGGAATAAGATTTATTCAGTTGTCTTTTATCTTCACCTTCTCTCGCATTGCGAGTGCTCCTAGGACTAGGACAGTACACCCATTATGCTTATTGGATAGTCTTCTTCCAAACCATAGGCTGGTGCCAAACGGTAGGGAAGGAAGAAAACCATTTGGCCTAAGGGGTGTGCAGAAGGTAACGACTAAAGACATATAAAGGGATTTGGAAAGGTGGCAAAGAATTATACGGTTATAGTTGTGAATCTGGATAATGGTAGAGGCATTACTAGGAATACCAGGATACCCCATCAAAACATTTCAATGTTTCAGTTCAACTGTGTACTGTTAAAAGAAAACTGATTTCCTGATTAGACACTTGCTCCAGGGTATGTATTTACCAAGTTTGATTCTCACATCTGTATGGTTTTACAGATGATGAGTGGGAGTAAGTTATTGGGAATAGGGTGATCATCCTCATTATATCGGGATTCGTTGTAATCGGTGATATTTGAGGAGATCATCTGGGCTGTTTGCCGGTCGGCAAATATTTGGTTTTGAATATCTGCTGTTGTGCACCAATTTCAAATTGATATATCTGTACGTCTATTTTCATAGAGTGAGATATATCTTTTGATATTATGTCGATGACATTTACCTATATCAGTGGATGGTTAGGTAAGGAGCATTAAACAGCGGTGTAATTCTTCTTAACCATAAGTACAGTTTTCAACCTACGACACACAGTGAAAGAGTTGTTAGACTCAGCGGACTTATACAGAGTATTGTATGTTGTCCAGTGTCCATTAGGACAGAGGGGTTGGTCCTCATACTATATTCTGTTTACTTTTAACTTCTCTAGTTCTTAGACATGTGTTTCGAAGAAACACAGGGTCTAAGTTTTGAGGAGTTATAGGTATTTGAATAGAGTAGAGAACCAGGTGTAGCAAGTATCGGGATTCTTCAAAGTGATCGAAGATGTAGATACTTGTGTATGGTATTCAGTTGATAGTAATGATAAAGAGAAATTGCTTCTCTTTCAGGTTACTCATAATTGGAAGCATTCCTAAGTTGAGTAACGCTGATCGGCCTCCTTCCATTTAGTTGACATGCACTGGAGATAGCTGCATGATTTGAACCTGGTTCAATTAAATCAGTGCCTCTGGTTCTATATTGGATATAGAACAGTTCATATCTTAACGTTGTTAAGGTACGGGGAGTTGTCCGGCTTATGATTAAAACCAGACACTAGAGAACTCAAGGCGCGTTTCTGTAATGGCTGTTTGTGGGTTGACCCAGGCTATAACGAGGGTTGACTTTCTACCATCTGGGAGATCAATAGAAATATTGTTCTAGACTCGCCACAGTTTTAATAAAAATGGATTTTTTCTAAAGCAGTAGTAGGAGTATGGTAGAACTGGAAGTGATTCCAGAACCGCAAACGATTACTGAAGATTTGATAAGGAACCTAAAGATTCAATCTGTTTTGACATTCCATTGGCCACTCCGCAGATACGGTGGGTAACTTCAGGCACCCGAGAGGTACTCCGGTAGCCTCAAGGACGGTGACAGGGAAGTTCTTGTTTACCCACACTTGCCATTGTTGTTGTTCCAGGCTGCGAGACCCGGCAGGAGGATGAGTATAACGTCGTTCTAAACTAGCTTTAGAAGTGCACATCTATATGACTCTGCCAGAGGGTTGTCGTAGTCAGTGGGAGCAGCGGAAGCATTGGTGGACATCAGGCTTATGTCTATTTATAGACTAAAGCAGATGTAGCGGAGATAGATCATCTATTTCTGATGTGACAGTCATAGTTTTGACTTCATCAGAATAGGGGATGGATCTGTTGAGTAGGTAGTAGGGTGTGATATCCGGGTTTTGGATGACATACACAAAGTAGGAAGTGATATTCCTATACTACGATCGGTTATACTTTGGTCGTCACACAGTGGTTTCTTCACAAAGGAAATGGATTTTGTATCAGACATACTGGTTACTAGATCTATGGTTTTAGATCTAGATTTGGGTGGTTTCCCAATCTGGGTACTTTGACAGCATTCTATGAGTATTTAAAATGGTTGACTCCTGGCACGGTAGTATACCTGCAGGTGATGGAGTCACCCTCTCTAAAGGTGTCTTATAGACTAAAGTAGAGAGGGATGTGCATGATTGGCAGATCACTTGCTTAAGCAATTGAGTCAATCATGAGATGTCAAGTACCACACCAGATGTTGTTCTTACACTAGATGCAATAAGTTGACATTGATCCAATCCTGGAGAAACAGTCGGAAGCAGTTTTAGAACATAAGTGGATGTTCTAGGGATATGATAACGACAGCCTCATTTGGGAGACAATTATCATTCCAGGCTTCCAAGGTGACATCGACGACAAGGAGGTTGTCAGAGTTATAGTTTTTCCTTCTGACGAGGGGCAGTGTTTTGGACAGGTGGTCCAAGGCAATACTGAGGGTGGCATGGCGCAGGATACTGATTAAGTTCAGTTGACGATTCAGTCTAAGAAGTTTGGATTTGGAGTTCATTTATGAGCTCGGTCCCATCAGACATCCAGACATTCTAAGACAGGTATTGCTCATTTCGGGAGATGGTTTTCTCCGCGAACTTGAGATATAGAGAGACATAGAAAGAAACATCAAGGCGGATCCACTCACTGAGGCTATTCCTTGAACGCAATAGTCTCGCAAACGAGCTTTGTGAGACTGACTAGTAGAGGAGTTGGGTGTTCGGTATCACACGGGCTATGAGTATGCGACATCGCAATAATTAGCCTTGAGTGCAAGTGGGAGATTGTTGGAGATAGTGCCCTCAGAGTCAATTATTGGATCACAGGCACGTGATTGCAATGATTGAGGGAGGACCTATCCCGGTACGACAGTCTCACTCGAGATGATAGTATGCTATCTGGTTTACCTTTATCATCGTGTACTGCTTCAGGTGACCTTACAGGTCGCTATTACACGTTGATAGAGCCCCTAGGATTCTTGCTTGACCACCAGCAGTATGAGGGCGATCATATAAGTGGGAGCTGGTAGTCTATAAGCACATCCTTAAATGGTCCCTAGTCGTGGGAGTTTCGAGACAGGGCATCGATACTCCAGAGTAGACTAGTGTATACAGTCGAGACCCCGATGAGGGGCGGTGGCCGGTCTCACAAGCCACTGGTGTCAGTTGGTTCACCTAAGATGTATACAGGTGCTCATTGGGTTATGAGTACACCGGACAGGACTCGCCGGGAACATGCTAGTTGGTCTTATACCTGACGTCAGATAGCAGTTCCCTGGTGACATGTGTACAGGTTAGTTCATCGACCTGGGGATCGTCATTTGTCTCGTGTGAGTTCCCAATGTACTTTGATTACTACCCTACCACGGATCAAAGGAGTCGTGCAAACAGGTTTTAGTTGGGTACAGTCCCGAGCCACATGGAGGCAGTGAGTGGATCTTCGGGGGTTCGTCTCTCCCGGTATTGGGGGTGAGGTCGCGCTGTGTCTAGGAGAGCCATTACACGAAGTCCTTGGCCAAGGCAGGAGATTTACTGGTAGGTATTCCAGTAGTATCTCAGGGTGTTCTGGGCTACACTCCGACACGACTTGTACCGCTTTTGGGGGTCTGACTTTTACCAACCCCCTAGGCTTGCCATGCGTTGCTCATAGACGAACGGACTGGACTGTACGGATATTGTCACTGACAGGCTCAGTAGGGTGTCAGGATGAGTTCTCTCATCGACGTCCCTTTTGGTCAATAGCTGGTGGCCCGTTACGTATTGGCTTATACCTCTGACGTGCTAGTGGTTAAATCCACAGCCATTGTATTGACGAGTCTTTAAAGTCCACCACACTTTCAGTTACTCAAGCTTTCGGGCGAAACGCTGTAGAGGCCGTATGGAGATATGGCAGGGTCCGATCAGATACGTGCGGTATTGCACGGATCAGGATCGGACGGTTAGTACTAGAGGCCGTATAGATATATGGCAGGGTTCGATCAAATACGTGCGGTATTGCACGGATCAGGATCGGACGGATATTACTAGCCGGCTTTGGTTTAAGCCGGATCCTAGTATAGTACAGTGTACATTTTGTCTCATTGCATTTGTATCCGGTCGGAATACAATTGCGGGCATGTATATGCAGTAGCGGGGTTTTCCTGTAATTAATTACGGGACCAGTTTTCTGGAGTTGCCAGTTTGCATTCCGTTACGGCCGGTTTTCCTTTGTTCTTTCCCGGCCGGACTTTTCCGATGGAGGGGGTTATTTGCAATTGTGCAAACAACATTTTGTGGAGGGGGTATCTTGCTTTTGTATCATTATGATATGTTAAGCATCTTTATCCATGATGGTGCATTTATTTGATATGAAAGGATTAGATGTTGTTATGGAGTTGATGTGAGGTTTTCCTTTTTGCAAGGGGTCACCCTCCACCTTTACCTACACTCACCTCCCTTCTTGTTATGTATTGATATATCCCTTCCCTCCACCATTCTCAATTAGACAAGGCCGGCCACAATTTTGAGGGGGTGAGAGAGAGAGTTTCATTTTGGTATGGTGGCATTATTCTTGATCTCATATCATTTCATGCTAGAAAAATGCAAGCACCATTTTTCTTATCTTGATTCCTCCATCATCTTCAAAGGCAACAAAACCCCAAATGAGACATAGCCTCTACACTACATTCTACAGCTAATCTTGGGCATGTCGACTTGCCAGCTTCATGCCCGAGTAGCCTCGGTATAGAGGCGGGAGCCCGTAAAAGATGCAGGCGATGTGGTGCCCTTCTGGCGAGAAGGCGACGACCGGAGGTTCCGCGAGAGATCGGGACGACGACGAGAAGACCGGAGGACTCGGATCACTCGGTACATCTCTTCCCTATCTTGTTACTTTGCTAGATCTAGTTTAATGGCCCGATCCGGGGTTTAGTGCGCGGTGGTGCCGGTTTGCTAAGTTCGCAAAATTAAAGTTTATCACCGCTTCCGCATTTGGCCGTCGGATTGACGACCGGGGCGCCGCCGTGCACTTACAACTATGTACCAGTCCTAAGAGTTCAGTAACTCTTTCTCCGTGTCCACTAAACGGAGCTTTGGTCATTTTTCCTTTGAGACATGAATGGCAAGTATCATAAGATGATAATTCGAACGGATTCAAATAACCATCCTTATGTAACTTAGCCAGTCGTGTCGCATTGATATGACCAAGTCTACAATGCCACAAGTAGGATTCGTTCATTTCTGAACTTTTCCTCTTGTGTGTGTTTTGTATATTGAGAACTGTATTTTGATTTGAATGAATATGCCATTATGTAACGAGCCTGATGCAATCAACTTTTGATCTAGGAATATGTTCATAACATTATCCTGTACTACAAAATTATATCCTTCTTTACTCAATAAAGAAACTGATATAATGTTGCACATCATGTTCGGTATATAATAGCACTCATTCAGAATTATTGTATCACCACTTGGTAATACTAGGTGATATTCGCCAACTGCTTTGGCTGCAACATTTGCACCGTTCCCTACTTGAACGGATTGATCACCTTTACCCAGTTCTCTACCTTTCCGTAGCCCATGTAACTGCTTACATATGTGGGATCCTGATCCGGTATCTAATACCCAGGACGTAGGGTGAACTGAAAAACAGTTCTCAATAACTAACACACCCGAAGAAGATGCATCAACATGCATGTTCTTTTGGGCGGCTTGAGAATCTAGATATTCTCCTATTTCCTGTTCATTCTTATAACACTTATAAGATAGAACGGGTTCAACGTTCCCCTGCACAGTATAACATGCGGGTTCGGTCAATACATCCATATTATTATCTTTATTAGGGCATGAAATGGTCGCTACCTGGAGAGAGAGAGAAGAAAACACTTTAGCGTATGCTCTTGCAAGATCAGATTGGTTATTATCTTATCTAATCAGGATGGCTCCCACTGGTTTTTATCAAATCTTCCTTCAAACCCTAAAAGGAAAGACTAGCCGGGATTAATTACACACTACAAGTTCGCCAATCTTTCAGCCAGGCCAGTGTCGGTACTTTGAGGGAGGTCCCCCGTGCTTTCGCACGAACCTAATTAATGTAAACCTCGTTTTCCCAGAGGCGTAACCCCGTTGACACCTTTCTAGACACCTACTTGATTAGCTAATTGCAATGTGTAAAACTCTCCCAGGAGTAACTCTTACTCGCAGTGGGTATCGGGATCCAACTATCTCATAGAAGGTATGCAATCTCATTGCAAATTTCAACACTTGAAATTTCCAATAATATTTTACCCCTAGTATTCTATGACCTTGACGAATGCCAAACAACCCATAGTCCACTAGTCAAGTTCAACCCGTACATTTCTTGATTGAATTAAACCCACCCGCACGACCCTTGACGAATGCCAAACAACGCCGTACGAATACCCTAATCCAATCTGCATCATATGCATAAGCAGATAAATACTAGTTAGCTACCGTACACTACGCCTTGACGAATGCCAAACTACCGTAGCACGAATACTAAATAGTACTTATCTGAAATGACGGAGGGCTACGCAGGTTTTCAGAAAACCTATTGCGTAATGAACTTGATATCGTTGTAGGATCAAACGTAGTTTTGAAATGGAGTGATTTTGAGGCTTTTCTAGTTTTGCTAAAGGGGTCACTCCCGGTGAAGGGATCGTCGGCCCTTTCCTCGTCGAATGAGGTGCGGGATATATCATATATATCACTGTGCAAAGCAGAAACTATAGAAGCAATCAAAAACAAACCGAGTGTGTAGCATCTGCCAGTTATTGCTAAAGGAGTCACTCCCGGTGAAGGGATCTCGGTCCTTTCCTCATCGAATAAGGTGCAGGGTATATCATATATACCGCTATGCAAAGCAAGAACTGTAGCTACCTGTTTTATTTAAAATTTGATTCTACAACATCATTTGGTTTCTTTTCTTTCATTAATCACATTAATGAAGTCCCATCATTTAAATACCTAAAACATCACAGATAAATACGACGTACACTTATGCCATCCGCATTCGCCTCGATGTCCCCTCGTGCACCGTTAGGTTAGGTAACTAACGACAGAGCAGGGCAGGGCTAGTGCGGGTGCAAAACATAAGTAACGTCTATATAATATATCATATATACTATATACTGTATCTATCACAGAACATCACATGATCACATCACAGATATCGCAGCAGAAAATATCATATGAAATATTGGATATACTAGGACGTCCGTGTTTTCAATACGAGCCAGTATAAAACACGGATTCCATGGTCGTGATGAATAGCCAATCCCACACCCCTAGACCCCTCGAGAGCGGCAAGCAACCCTGCCAGTTCTAGGGTTAGGAGACCCGGACTCGACTCCTCGAGTTGGTCTCCCACTGGACCCCAGAACCCGGTTACTTGTGCTCCCCTCCTTGGGTCTATCCTAATGCGGAAAAGAAAATAATATACAAAAGGTGACATTTCCGCAACCTGGAAGTGCCCCAAAATAAAAGAATATTACATACAAGTTTTTACATGAAAGAAAATGAAAAACACCTATCTCACATAAAAACCCCCGGCCATTCAAACACGACGATCCAATATAACATATCCAGCAACACATAACATCACATGTCATCAACGTAAGTAAATATGCGCATCCCAATTGTCGTTGACATATAGCAACGAAACCGGCGATATCATATATTACACTTACGGTCACAGAAAAGAAAGTGTAAAAATACAACAATTGGAATCCGCAATCTCTTTAGACATCGCATGCCTAATCAAAATGAAATACTTAGACATCACATGCCTAACAGTTATAAACCCCGCATTTTAGTCCCATTATCGAAAACTCTTTTCAATATCAAGTGAGACTAAACCGCTAGATTTATAACATTCATTCAGTTATCTCATAACTGTTTGTGAATTCCAATTATTGTATCCCATTCCGGATAAATAGAAAATATTAAACTTTCCGATCGAACATTCGAACACCCAAGTTTTCCCGAAACCGATCAACACATGAAATAAGTTCAAAGACATTCACTTCATGCCTCAGTACCAACGGTCCAGCCGTAGAAGGGTCAAGCCAACGCCTCACATGTGGCACGCCGTACTGCCCCAAACCCGAAGGTTCAAAGGGCAGTTTAAGACGGTCACATAATCGAGTTAAGGTTTGTTGTCTTCTAGAGGGACCATCGCGTTACTTGCACTACTCAGAACGTCTTTAAACCACGGAAAGATCCAACACTTGGAAATTTCCCGACAGGGGAAAAAGTGGGTATTTATATCCGGTCGAACTTTTTAACATATTCAAAAATATCCGGAAAACACATAGACAAAGTTTGATAATCCGATCGAAATACCGAGTCCCTAATACAACCCAGAAAACTCAACTCTTGAGTGATATTTAAAAATTCCCAGAAAATCCAGCATCAGAAAAGAGGAATTACTGTGCAAAAATTATAGGGCATTGTGACCATACGGCCGCGGAACCGCCGCAGAAGCCATGCTTCTGCCGCGGTTCCGCTGTGGGTTGATGGAATTGAGTTGTCGAATTTCACAGTAACTCTTTGAAATTCCTGCTGATTTTTCTGCATATTTTTAATTCACAAAATTCCCAGATTTTCAAAAATGTACAGAGAGCATGTTTTGTTTTAGGGTTTCGGTTCGATCGGACTTCAAACTCCGTCTACACATCGCCTAAGGCTCTAGCTAGGCTCTGATACCACTGTAGGGTTCCTAGGCACACACTAGAGGTCTCACAAGGCATCAACCATGCCAATTTCAAATTTTATAGGTGCCGAGAAACCCTAATACGGATCGTTGACTAGAAGATTAGGCGATATACGAATCTAGTTAACAACTTAACTAAGCATAAGAAGCTACAACCTTTGTAGATCCGGATATCCACTTCCTTTGCTCCAAGTAGGCGTCCTCTCGCTGTCCATCTCGAATCCCAGACTCAATCGTCGGCTTGATCGGAGAAATGGGCGGACTAGGTCGTCGGCTTCATGCCGAAGATGATCTACGTCGAGGCATCATAAGTTCAAGCTCCGACTTCACAAATTTTTGAAACTTGTGAAGAAAACACCGAAAACAACTTGGCAAGAGGTAGAGGGTGAAGAAATAGGAGGTGGGTTCACTTTATAATTGGATTTCTCACTTTAGAACTCAAGTTGCCATTGATGGCATCAAGCTTTCTTGAAGAAGAAGATGATGAAGAAGAAGAAAGAATATGATAAGTGTTGAATTAAAATGAAAAATAATTCAATACTTATCATAAGCTAACCATAGTAGAGTGTAGAGAATAGACCATGGTTACTTGGATGGGTTACGGTTAAGCATGAAGACAAGAATGGTTAAGAAGTCAAAGCCTCATGAAGCTTCAACTAGAAACAAACATAGCCACCATTCTTATCTAAATCTTTTCCAAATAAATAAACAAATAAATAAATGAAAAAGCAAAACACTAACCATCTCTTAACCATGGTTTAATCCTTTACACTTAACCACATGATCAAGTATCATCAAACATGATACAAATATATGCACAAAAGTATATCACATATACTTCTTGGACATCAAGTGAGAAAATCCATTTAAAGTGAACCAATACTAGTTAATGCAAAGTAATATATCAAATATATAATTATACATTAAATCATTAAATCAACACTTGATTTAACGATCCGGTCATATCGCATATAACCGACTAGTATCCTATGTATCGGCTTATCGAATCAATCCTTGATTCGATATCTAGGTTATATCGAATATAACCAATCGATACATCCATCGCGAGAATGGAATACGGTATCACATACACGCATCATTCTCGGTCCTGCACATATCTCATATGCACTCCTATTTCGTTTCGCTTGAGCCAGGAAACCTCTGTGTAGGACTCTAAAGACTCGTCAATACGCCGGTAGCAGATGATGATCATATCAAGCACCCACAAGCCGCAAGCGGTCTGCTAAACGTAACGGCCATCCGGGTATTGAGCGATCAGAAGATCGACGAGCTAGCCCGCTCACACTCCTGTAAATCCAACCAGTAACACTTACCGTACAGTCCGGTCTGTTCGTCTGATATGTCGCATATCAAGTCTAGGGGTGGTATACGTCAGACCCCAATAACCGATAAGTCATGCCGATGTGAGGCTAATAACGGGTCGAGAAACAACTGGTAACACTTACCAGCAAATCTCTGATCAGCCCTGGCCAGGGACTTCCCTGTTACGGCCAATCGAGCACAGCGCAACATCAACCCCCAATACCGGGAGAGACGAAACCCCTCCTATCGCTCATTGCCTCCATGTGACTCGGGACTGTACCCAAAGACCACCGTTTTGCACGCCCTTATGGACGTGGTAAGGTGGAGATCAAAACACAGTGGGAATCACACAAGACTCTATGACGATCTCGGGTCTACAGACTAACCTGTACAAGTGTCACCTGAGAACTGCCATCTGACGTGAGGTATAATACCATCTGGGAGTTCTCGGCGAGTCCGTCCAGTGTACCCAGTCTCCACTGAGCACTCGTATACCATCTCTGATGTCAAACACCAATGGATATGGGATCATCCATCGCCCATCTCATGGGTCGAGAAGCGTATACGCTAGTCTACACTGGTATATCGATGCCCTGTCTCGATACACCCACGACTAGGGACCTTGAAGGATGTACTTATAGACTACCATGTCCCCACTAGTATGATCTGCATCATAGTCCAGGTAGTCAAGTACACATCCTAAGGGCTTTACCAACATGTAACTATAAGACAGTTTAAAGAGACAAGTGTACATGTTAAGATAAAGAGTAACCAGATAGCATACTATCATATCGAGCAAGAAAGTCATCTCTATATATGTCCAAGCATCCAATATAATATACATCATCTGTACAATACTGGCCTCTAGGGCACACATACAACTAACATCTACAAAGGTTGTATTTCCATTCACTTAGTAGCAAAGTAGTTTGCTTGCATTTCTTTTCGCCTTAACTTCTAGTTAACGATCTATATTGGGGTTTCTCGGCACCTAAAAATTTGAATTTGGCATGGTTGATTCCTTGTGGAATCTCTTGAGTGTGCCTAGTAACCCTACAGATTTCATATGAGACATTCTGGTTACTTGATCTATGGTTTTAGATCTAGATTTGGGTAGTTTCCCAATCTGGGTACTTAGACATCATTCTAAAGGTATTTAGAATGGACGACTCCAAGCATGGTAGTGTACCTGCAAGTGATGGAGTCACCCTCTCTAAAGATGTCTTACAGACTAAAGGGGAGAGGGATGTGCATGATTGGCAGATCACTTGCTTAGGCAATTGAGTTGATCATGAGATGTCAAGTACCACACCAGATGATATTTTTGCACGAGATGCAATAAGTAGATATTAATCCAATCCTGGAGAAACATTCGGACGCAGTTTTGGAACATAAGTTGATGTTCTAGGGATAAGATAACGACAGCCTCATTCGGGTGACAGTTATCATTCCAGGCTTCCAAGGTGACCTGGATGGCAGAGTGACTGTCAGAGTTGTAGTTTTCCCTCTGACGAGGGGCAGTATTTTGGATAGGTGGTCCAGGCGGATACTGAGGGAGGCATGGCGTAGGACACTGATTTAGTTCAGTTGATGATACAGTCTAAGAAGTTTGGATTTGGAGTTCATTTTTGAACTATGTCCCATCAGATATCCAGACATATTCTAAGATAGGTATTGCTCATTTCGGGAGATGGGTTTCTCCGCGAACTTGAGATAAAGAGTGACATAGAAAGAAACATCAGGGCGGATCCACTCAATGAGGCTATTCCTCGAACACAATAGTTTCGCAAACGAGCTTTGTGAGACTGACTAGTAGAGGAGTTGGGTGTTCGGTATCACACGGGCTGTGAGTATGCGACATCGCAATAATTAGCCTTGAGTGCAAGTGGGAGATTATTGGATATAGTGCACTCAGAGTCATTTATTGGATCACAGGCACATGATTGCAATGATTGAGGGAGGACCTATGCCGGTAGGACAGTCTTACTCAAGATGATAGTATGCTATCTGGTTTATCTTTATCATCGTGTACTGCTTTAGGTGACATTGCTGATCACTATTGCACGTTGATAGAGCCCTTAGGATTCTTGCTTGACGACCAGCAGTATGATGGCGATCATATACGTGGGAGCTGGGGTCTATAAGCACATCCTTAAAAGGTCCCTAGTCGTGGGAGTTTCGAGACAGGGCATCGATACTCCAGAGTAGACTAGTGTATACAGTCGAGACCCCGACGAGGGGCGGTGGCCGGTCTCACAAGCCACTGGTGTCAGTTGGTTCACCTAAGATGTATATAGGTGCTCATTGGGTTATGAGTACACCGGACAGGACTCGCCGGGAACATGCTAGTTGGAATTATACCTAGCGTCAGATAGCAGTTCCCTGGTGACATGTGTACAGGTTACTTCATCGACCTGAGATCGTCATTTGTCTCGTGTGAGTTCCCACTGTACTTTGATTACTACCGTACCACGGCTCAAAGGAGTCGTGCAAACAGGTTTTAGTTGGGTACAGTCCCGAGCCACATGGAGGCAGTGAGCGGATCTGCAGGGGTTCGTCTCTCCCGGTATTGGGGGTGAGGTCGTGCTGTGTCAAGGAGAGACTTTACACGAAGTCCTTGGCCAAGGCAGGAGATTTACTGGTAGGTATTCCATTAGTATCTCAAGGTGTTCTGGGCTACACTCCGACACGACTTGTACCTCTTTTGGGGGTCTGACTTTTACCAACCCCCTAGGCCCGCCATGCGATGCTCATAGATGAACGGACCGGACTGTACGGATATTGTCACTGACAGGCTCAGTGGGGTGTCAGGATGAGTTCCCTCACAGACGTCCCTTTTGGTCAATATCTGGTAGCCCATTACATACGGCTAATACCTCTAACGTGCTAGTGGTTAAATCCACAGCTAAAGTATTGACCAGTATTTAGAGTCCCCCACAGACAGTTTCTCAAGTTTCGGGCAAAACGCTGTAGAGGCCGTATGGATATATGGCAGGGTTCGATCGTATATGTGCGGTATTGCACGGATCATGATCGGACGGATAATACTAGCGAGCTTTGGTTTAAGCCGGATCCTAGTATTATACAGTGTAGATTTTGTCTATTTGCATTTGTATTCGGTCGGAATACAAATGCGGGTATGTATATACAGTCACGGGGTTTTCCTGTAATTTATTACGGGATCAGTTTTTTGAAGTTGCCAGTTTGCATTCCGTTTCGGCCAGTTTTCCTTTTTTCCTTCATGGCCGGATTATTGTGATGAGAGGGGTTTTCTTGCAAAGTGGAATTTAGCTAAATGCAAGGGTGTTATTTGTGATATGAGGCATTATGATGGGTATAGCATCTTTAGATTCTCTTTGAGTCTTTTCCTTTGCGTTTAATGTGATGGAATTTGGATTGGATATGAGGGTGACCATTTTTTCTTGTGATCACACATTATTTTCCTCTTGTTTTCATTCTCTCACCTCCCTCATCTCATGATATGGCCGGCCACTATTTGGTGGGAGAGAAATATACATTTTGGTGTGAGGATTTTTGGTTGATATTCATTGCAAAAGAAAAATCCTCAAGCTCATTTTTCCTCTTGCTCATCTTTCCTCTTCCCTCCATCAAAACATGGCAATTTCGCAACCCTTTGAGACAAACCATTCTACACTTAGCCTACAGCATTCTTGGACACTTCGGCTCGTCAACTTCGTGTCCGATTTGCTTCGGTCCAGAGGTGGGAGCCCGTAAAAAGACCCGGCGATGTGGTGCCCTTTCCGACGAGGAGATGAAGACCAGAGATTCCGCGAAGAGATCGGGATGGAGGCCGAAGACCGAAGGACACGGATCGCTCAGTATAGCATTCTACCCATTCTCTTGTTAGCTAGCATTAGGTTAATGGCCCGATCTGGGTTTTTAGTACGCGGTAGCGCCGGTTTTAAAGTTAAAGAAAAGTTTCGTTTCCGCATTTTGGCCTCGGATTGACGGTCGGGGCGCTGCCGTGCACTTACAAAATGATGGTGCTTTATGATATTCATGCAAAATATGGAAGTTTATGATTTATTTGACACTAATTTTGTGCTAATCGCGATTAAAAATCGCTAATCGCGTTTAAGCTTGTTTTGTGCAAAACATGCACCATTTCCTTTTTTCTACACTTGTTGCATTTTCCTACATGTTTTGGGTGCATGGCTTGTTATTTTGGGGTTACTATTGATGAGAGAAGGGAATTAGATAAGAAAAGAAAAGGAAAAGGTTATAATATTGGGTATGGGTGAGAGAGAGATAAAGGGGGGGTTATCTTTGACCAAGCCTTACTCTTTTCCCTTCATTTCTTCAACTCATTTCCTCTCTCCCTCTTCCTCTTCAGCTGCTGCTGCTGCCCTGGCTCCTTTTCCCCTTCTTCACCTCCTCAAATCATCACATTAAACACTCCAAAACCCCACTCCCATTTCACAAAAAAGATGCACAAGCTCAAGGCAAACACATTGGACCAAGAAAGCAAGGATTTTGGCCACATGGGGCAACTCAAGAATATTCTTGAGTTGCCAAATGTGGTATTTTTCTGGGCCATTAGCTTAGTTTTTGCATTACTTATACCCCCATGCTAGATTAGAACCGATATTGTGTGATGTTGTGGACTTACGGAAAAACCTAGTTAGGGTTATGGGAAATTGAGAGTTATGTTGTGAAATTGAGCTCAGTAGAGGCTACACAAACACCCTAGTGCTTGAATTAAGACCCAAACCTGCGACTTGAAACCAGGAATACGGATTTAGAAACCGATATCAGAAGATTTGTGGAATCTGTGAAGATTATATGAGATCTGCTATCACCCCGAGACTCTGAAAATTATTTTGGATTGACAATGAGATGTACAGGCACCCAGGAAGCTAGAACCAAGACCCTAGCCCATAACTCCCTGACTCGGCCGCAAATAAATCCATTCTGGCTGCAAATTGCGGCCAGACCAGAGTTGATTTGCCTCGTTTTGGTTCTGTAGCTCCTACATCTATAAATTAGACCCCTGGCATATGCAAAATTGACTGATTTGACCTAGGGTGAAATCTGGGACCATTTTCAATAGTTGCTGTTTTTATTCGAGGTTTCGTTTCTCGTATTTTGAATTCTGGATTTGCGTATCTGTGTTTTACCTCGATCACTTGACGTTTGTACGATGATATCGAGGGTTGTTTGATGGTGTTGAAAGCGTAGTCCATAGGTTCTAACCTATAGGCCTTAGCGTGTCGTTTTGGTTTTCCGATGTGATTTTCATGTGCTTTTGCGATTGTTTTATCCTTGTAGGTACCTTCACGTGGGTTTCATATGATGAAGAATATGAAAGAGACACCGACACCGACACATAAGAAGCAAGGTGAGTAGATTATATCTACGGGGGTTGTCGGGTGGATGGCGTATAGCACCAACGCAGTTCGTTGTGATGTATACGAATACGTATACACACATATATATATTATATGTTGATTAGTTTTTATTGATGATAAATATGGATTCTAGGTATTCTTGGATTGGTTTAGTGTTAGTTGTGAAACCCTAGAGTAGTGGTTGCACCTACACACGCACACACATACATGCATACATTCTTTCTTTCACATGTGCGTATATGGGAATATGTATATATGTGTTCACATGGGTATGGGACTATGTGTACATATACTAGATTATGAGGATAGTACTTGGGATATGAGATGAGTCGATAAGATTGGATTTGAGGCCGTAAGATCGGTGATATGACAGGGTTCATATTTAAGATACGACATGATGTTTTAGCGGGTCCTTTGACATAGTGTTTCATACACGTGCATGCATATGCTTAGATAGTATCAGTATTGTACTAGACGTAAGTCGTTATCCCGGATCATGATATTTGATAAAGATGATACCAGATGAATAGTGTGATTGATGTGACTTTGACCCATACCCAGATTTGGGTTGCCGTACGACGGATTTACGTACGAGCTATATATTGAGGATAGATCCGTACTCTTGACTTGAGGATGTCATATTATAGATTTTGGATTGTATATGATACTATTGAGGCGGGATCACTGACTATATATATATATGTATCGACTCAGATGTTAGGCGGTTTCCTTACCTTTCGTTTAGCCTCTTAGCTCAGCCCTATAGTTAGTGTAGTTGTTAGACTAGATTCGATTCCTACCTATTTAAAAACTAACGAATCGTGGGTATTTTAAAAGATAGGCCAAGGGATTCTACGAATATTTCAAAGGACACATCTTTTCTTAAAAACATTGTAGCCCTTATTTTAAAAACACCACGATTCGTATTATTTCAAAAGGCACTACTGTATGACTTATAATTATATTAAATGCAGATTAGTTATCATTGTGTTTATTATTCATCTCCCGCGAATTATTTCTGTTCGCTCTGCATCGCATACTTATATTGTGATTTCATATACCATTATTGATATCATGCTGTTAGGACACCAGCACCATTACCGATGATGCGTATGTTCCACGTACACTTACTTGCCGGCTCACACACATCATCATCGGTAATTGCCATGTCACGTACACTTTAGACAATACTATTTCATCGACATAGCTTGTTAGCTGGTAGTTTCGACATAATATTAGTGTACTTGCCTTATATGTCAATTTAGATATTGCAGTTATTACTTGCTACTTCATGCATATTATTATTCACGGTTATGCCGTATTATGGAGTTTTATACATAAATTCACAGTTTAGGTGCTATTGATGATTGAATTTTGGATTTTCCTGAGATTTCCTGGATTTGGGGAAAATCGCAAGAACATTTATAAACTTCTTTCTATCTCTTTTTAAATGAAAAGTACGGTTTTCCCATGATGTATGAGTCGTCCACCATGAGTTTTCATGATTGCTGATGGATTTCGAGACCTATTTTGAGGAGTTGGATGAACCGTCTCGTGTATATGGTGGGCCCGGTAAGGTACCCCAGGGCAAGAAGTTCGAGTTGTATTCGGTGAGCCTGGCAGGGGAGCACTACCAACCGGTGATATTATTTGGACTCGTCGGCTATGCGGAGGATACCGGCCGAAGTCATGAGATGGTTATAGGCTGATCCGTTCTGCGGAGCCTGAGATATTGATATTTGAGATTTGAGACACTGAGGCATTGAGATTTGATGGTACAGGTTAGTCCAGGCAGCCGGAACCTGAGATATTGAGATATTGGGATTTATGTTTTGTGTCGATGCTTGACAAGGATTTCTCTGTTGATTTCATTGAGGATACTCGTTTTATATACATACAGAAATCCCATTAAAATAAAGAAAACAGTTGTCTCACTCTTTGCATTACATTACATTCATACATCATACATATGATACATTGCTACCTGAGGCACTGACACGAGCACTGGGATTACACTTATGTTTAGATGTTTACCCTTGCCACCTTTTTATGCTTCAGACCTTATCATTTGAGGATATTATTGATCGTATGACCTAGGATTGCGTCATACATACGATTTCTGCTCTGTGATGTTTTCTACTCACGAGTTGGTAACTCACCCCATTGTGCCATAGTTTCGTGCAGATTCTGCCGTACAGGTTTCGTTACGGCTTTGCTGGCACTACTTCCATTTCTGGGTGATTTGCTAGTATGTCACGACCCGAAAGTACGGAACATGACCGGCACTTAAACTACGAACGTCTCAAGGCGTACGTGATCTAAGTAAACCGAAAACCCAGAAATCCAAACCAAGAAAAGTAGTAGAGTGCAGGAAAAACCAACTTAAAGCAAGTAATTTCAATAGCATAAGCCGAATTATGCGGTTTTTTAAAACATCAAAAATTTACTGAAAATTTCGGCAGAGTCTCCTTTGTAAATACTGGCCCCCAAACGGGATACAACATGAATAGCATACGAAATCAAGAAAAAGGCATCCCCAAGCGGGAGCTAGCTCTTCGTCAATCGACGGTCACAACCACACAAGCAATATAATATACAACGCCAACGGCGAGGATCAAAACTCAAAAGGAAACTCAAAACCACCAAATATATAACGAGCGACTCTAAGGTCGAAAGAATAAAAAACACTGGTCTCTATCTCAATAAATACATGTTTGGTTGATGGAACTTCTAGATACAACAGAATAATAATATACAAGATATAATGATGAGTAAGATACAAATAACCCACCTACTAGCAAGCCACCCGGAAATGGAAATAGTGCCAGCAAAGCCGTAATGAAACCTGTACGGCAAACCTGCAAGAAACTGGGGCACAACGGGGGTGAGTTGCCAACTCGTGAATAGAAAAACATCTACGCACAGAAATCGCATAAATAACGCAATCCTAGGTCAATTATCATAATATGTCCTCAAATATAGGAATAACACGTAACCTATAACAAGGCTAGGGTAAATATCTAACCCGAGTGTAATCTCATGTGCCCGTGTCAGTGCCTCAGGTAGCAATATATCATATGAATGAGGTATGAATGCATGAAAACAGAATACATGTAAATGAAGAACTGTTTTCATAAATTAGTGAGATTTCCTTTGTATTTTTAAACTGAGGTATCATAAATGAAATCAGTATCAACAGTGTCTAGCATCGACACAAAACATAAATCTCAATGTTTCGAAATATCAATGTCTCAATTTCAATATCTAGGGCGCCGTCAGTCCAGACCGGCCCCTACCATCCATCTCAAGACCATGACGGTATCCTCCGGATATCCGACGTGTCGGGTTATATCACCGGTAGGTAGTGCTCCCCAGCTAGGCTCAACGTCAACACCACATTCCTCTTGCCCCGGGGTACCATACCGGGCCCACCATGTACCCGAAACGGTTCCTCCACTCCTCGAATCGGGTCTCGAAATCCATCAGCAAACTCATGGTGGACGACTCATACATCATGGGAAAACCGCACTTTTTATTTTAAAAGGGAGAAAAGGTTTATTTATGTTTTTGTGGTTTTCCTCCAAATCCAAGAAATCTCATAAAATCCGAATCCAAGTCATCAATAGCATGTAAACAGTGAATATAGGCATGAGAATCCATGAATGCGACACAACAGTGAATAATAACATGCATGAAGTAGTAGGCAATAACTACAATGTCTAACTAGTATATAAGGCAAGTACACTAATATCATGTCTAAACTATTAGCTAACAACCTATGTCAAATGAAATAGTATTTTCTAAAGTGTTCGTGACATGTCAATTACCGATGAAGATGTGTGTGAGCCGGCAAGTAAGTGTACGTGGTACATACGCGTCATCGGTAATGGTGCTGGTGTCCTAACAGCATGATATTAATAATGCAATAAGAAATTATAATATAAGTATGCGATGCGGAGCGAACAGTAAAAATGAGCGGGAGCTGAATACTAGACGCAACTATAACTAATCTGCACTAATCTAATATAAGTCCTACAAATGGTGCCTTTTGAAATAACACGAATCATGGGGTTTTGAAAATAGGGGCTACGGTGTTTTTAAGAAAAGATACGTTTTTTGAAATATCCGTAGAATCCCTTGACCTGTCTTTTAAAATACGCATGATTCGTAAGCTTTGAAATAGATAAGAATCGAATCTAATCTAACAACTAAACTAAGCTAAAGGGCTAAACTAACAAGCTGGACTACAGGTAAGGAAACCGCCTAACGTCTGAGTCGATACATATACATACCTGTATATATATTAGTCGGTGATCCCGCCTCAATAATATCATATCCGATACCATATCTATAATCAGACATCCCAAGTCAAGAGTGCGGATCAATCATCAAGATATAGCTCGTACGTAAATCCGTCGTACGGCATCCTCCAATTCTGGGTACGGGTCAAAATCACATTCATCATACTATTCACCTGGTATCCTCTTTATCAATATTATGATCCGGTACTGATCTACGTCTAGTACAATACTGATATCGCCTAAGTATGCATGCACGTGTGTAAAAACTACGTCAAGGACCCGCTACAACGTCATGTCGTATCTCAAATACGAACCCCGCTATATCACCGATCTCACGGCCTCAAATCAAATCTCATCGACTCATCATAAATCCTAAGTACTATCCTCAAATCCGTATGTGAACACACAGTCCCATACCTATGTGAACACATAACTATATATTCCCGAATAAGCACAAAAGAAAGAAGAAAGTATGCAAGTATGGGTGGGTGTGTGCAAGTGTGGTGCGACCGCTACTTTAGGGTTTCGCGACACTCAATCATCCAAGAACACCAAATATCCATATTTATCATCAATAACTCAAACAATATATAACCAATATATATATATATGTGTATACGTGTCCGTATACATCACCATGAACTGCGGGGGTGCTATACGCCATCCACCCGACTTCTCCCCGTAGATATAAATCTACTCACCTGGTCCTCGTTCGCCGGTGCCGACGTCGCCACGTGCTTGCTGGTCGTCTCGAAGTCCACATGGGGTACTTATATATCATAACGCACCGTATCGCATTAAAACTAAATTCGAAATCGAAACGGCATACGAAAATCAAATCGGCACGCGTATCACGCATAGGTCCAAACATATCGCCTACGCATGCAAGAATAGTCAAACCAACCCTCGATGTCGATGTACAAACGTCAAACCATCGAGAAAAATCCAATCACACTCATTTGCACATTCACGCACACTAATTTTAATATAAACTAGGTTAAAACTCACAAAAACCCCAAATTCACTTTAAAAGCCGTTTTTCCGAAAAACTAGCAAGCAAAATTACCCGTTTTAGTGCAAAACTTGATGTTTAAACAATTCTAGCGGCCATAATACTTATTAAATAACTTAAATAAGTCATAAAAACCATTTCCATAATTTAATCACATAAATTTGCATAATTTCCAAAATCCTAGATTGCAAAAATATCAATTTTAACACTTTTTATTGTAAAATTCACAATTTTACAATTAAACTTGGTTTTGCATATATTAAATGGTTAAACCACTCATGGAAACCTTAATGATGTGCTAAAAATCCTAACTAGATTTTAATCCCACGTTTTTATTTAATTTCTAAAACCTAGTTAGCAATTTAGCATAATTATCACCATTTTAAAACTAACAAATTAGCAACTAGTAACCAAATTAGATTTTGCATTCAATTACATGTTAATCCCCTCATTACAATCATAAGCTAATGATAAAGAACCTAATTTAATTCAAACCCTAGCTTCAATTCAAAATTCCCAATTGAATTTCCAAACATTCAATTAAACCCACAATTTAACACCTAATTAGCTTCATTAAGGAATTTAAATCAGAAAAATGAATAATGGGTCAAAAGTTATACCTCACAAACCATGATCAAACTTGAATTCTAGACCTCCATTTTGAAATCCTTGCACCAAGATCCATACTAAAGGAGATGAGGGAAAATGGGTAGGAGTCGGATTTTGATTTCGGTGAGGATTTAATTGATTTTTTTTGACAATTTTTTTTTGATGGAAAGAGAGGAGAAGAAGGAAGGGGGGGGCTGCTGTTGGCCTGCACAATTTCGTTCAGAAATTGTGGGTGGGGTGAGGGAGGAGAGAGAGTGGGGTGGAAAAAGTGAGAAGAAAAGTCAAAGTCCACCTTTTACTTCTATCATTCTCTTTTCTTTTCTTTTCTTTTCTTTTGCAAAACAAGTGGGGACAAGAGAGGGGGGGCTGCTGAATTCAGTCAAGGGGGAGGGTAAATCGGGGTGTGTGAGTGTGTGTATGGATGTGGGGTGATGGAAAATGATAAATACAATACCCCAAACATCCATTTACGCTAAAAAAAAGCCTTTTTTCTTCAATAATTTCTAAACCGTTTTGGCAAACGATTTCATTCCAAAAACCACATGATAAAATTTTATTTAATGTTTTATGATGCAAAAAAATTTTTTCAACTCATTCAAACTTGTAATTTTCCTTAATTAAATGTATTAGTGGCGGCTTAAAATAATAATAAAATAATTTTTTTCAGAAAATTTGAAATTTCACCAGCGGCTCAATAAACACCAAATAATAGCAATTACATAGCTAGAATATGTATATTTAATTTTTTATAATAAGATATTTGTATTTTGACTTTTTACAGAAAACCCCCTTATTTTACCGATTTTTCGAAATTTCACCGAAACGATTTTCAAAACGTTACAATCTTCCCCCCTTAAAGAAATTCGGTCCCCGAATTTAAATTCAAACTCCCCCCAAATACAAAAATATCTAAGCAAAACCATCAAGTCGTCGGGGCTCCGAAATCCTAAGTATATAAAACGCATCATAGCGCAATACATGCGCATGAGTAATGAGCAGATAACTCAAAATCAAAACTCCGTCAAGCATCCCGTAATCATCGGAGTCACGGTAAAGACACAAATGTCAAATCCAATATAAAACCAATATGATATAACTCGAAACTATACATGTAAATATCAAATCTATATATGTAAATATCTGAAGGAAATGAATGCCAAATATATTCAGGTACTGTCCTCTGACTAGTCCTGCTCAGTACGAAAACACATAGCAATATCATAAAAACGTACTGCTCTATACGAAATCAATCCCCAAAATATGCACATGAATGCTACGTGCGTCTGGTGTGCACGGAAATCAAAATCCATGAATGTGCCATACATGCGCACAGAAACAACATCTAAGTGCATCGGGTGTGCACGAAACATCTGTCGTAGGCAACATGTGTGCCTGACAGCAAAATCAGGTGCATCTGACATGCACGAAAAATCTCGATTTAGTGCATCTGGTGTGCACCAAAATCGCATCTCAAGACATGCGCTCAACATGCGCGAAAACCCAAAACCAGGGGCATCCATCATGCACGAAATCATGAAATCCAATATCAGGCGCCGAACATGCGTAAAATCAAATCAGGTGCACGAGGTGCACAAAACAAATATCGAACATCACCATCGAAATCAAAGTCCAATGCATCTAAGTGCACAAAAGACGTATCACTGCACTGCAAGCATATATAAACTATACAGAGTACAGGAACCAAATCCTGTGCATGCATACGCACAAAATCAACTCAAGTGTCTAAAACCGTAAAATCACAAACATGTGAAACCAAAGCACGAAAACGATATCAAGTGTAACACTGTGCAAGGATCGTAAATCCACAATCATCAAAACCAAATCATGCGAATAAATCACCCAAAACATCGAAATCAATAATGGCGGAATAGTACCGCTCAAGTGCATCCTCTAAGAATCTTGGGCCAACTGTCGCGGTCACTAGTGGGACGTCTCGTCGATGATCATGAATTCTGGCCTGCTGGTGTGCGTAACAATGACCACTCCTGGGTCAAGGTCTTCACTGTGAATTACCAATCTTTCGGTCCATCGGCTCATCGGCCTGTCAGGTGTGCTAACGGGGACGATTCCGTTCTGGCACTTCTCTGGTCATCTCTTGGTCAATCATCGCGACCACTCGTAAGACAGCGTATTACTGGCGTCGGCCTCTGGCTCTCTGAATGTACGTGACACATCTGATCCTGGGTGCAAGTATCATTGCAGCAGTGTCCTGGAAGGATCCTGCTCATGGTCTCTTCCATGTCTCGCCTCTGCCAACTGTCCGGAAGTCATCGTCCTTTCCTATATCTGCATCTTGCTCCAGAACGGCTGCATACCCATCGCGACTCCTTCTGGAAGGTATATCCAGTACTCTGCCTCGGCATGCGTATCGCATCTCTGATGTCGGCGGAGTGGAACGTCGTCTTATCCAGATCTTGTACGGACCTCTTTACTCCACTTTCTCTAATGTCGACTGCTTCGGAATCGTCTCATCATGGCTACATGGACTGAGCTCCAACGGCTATCCTCGTATCGGGAGTCTCCCAAGAAATGCATCTCACCACCTAGCATCCGAATTAAGTCGAGCCATCCGACCGAGTCGTCAAACCTCATAATCCCCCAAGAGCTCAACCTCTTGGGCACAGTTTAATAGTATCGAGTACATACCACAGCATCGGTGGTCCAGCCGTAGAAGGGCAAACCCAAGCCTCACTAATGGCGCCGTAGAACTGCCGCAAACCCGAAGGTTCAAAGGCTTTCACACGGTCATTAAGTCGAGTTAGGGTTTCATTCTTCTAGAGGGACCATAGAATTGCCTGCATGTCTTTCCGACTACTTTAAACTTGGAATAATAGGTTTCTGACATTCGATCGTCTCTGTCGACTCTCAACGTCTCCGCGTGAAGTCGTCTCCAGCTAGAATCAATCTATCTGATGACCTCGCATCGGGGTAGGCGAACGATCCACATGTCCTAGTCATTCATCCTCGATGACTAGCGACCTTCTAGCATCTATTAGTACAACTCGTCCCGCAATAGCTCCAACATATTGGGCGATATCTCGTCACTCGCAGCAACAACTAGCTCACTCGTCTGCACGCTGAATAGTGCCTCAATCATCATGAGTAACCAACACACCAACGGTCATCAAGATCTGGCTGGCCTCTATCATTGGCTCAATCCTCTAGTGTCGATCATCACATCCGAGTAACCTCATAAAGGCGATCCGCCAAATGCTCGTGGCGCGGAAACACAGTAAAAAGACACATCTCCGCAATCGTGTGTCGCCGGAATCATGCCCTGGTCAGTCCTCGTTCGTGACGAGCTTGTGCTGACCGCAACTCTAGCCGTAGCTCTCCCTGCCATAACCGTAGCAGCAAAACCAAACTGGTACCGATGAGGCTAGATCAGGAAGGAATATAATACTGAACAAGGAAATGTACATCCTAAGGCTTCATAAGTGGAGTGGCGTGTCGTAAATATGCTGCGGAACATATCAACGGTACGTCACTCTACTTTAGTCACCTATTCCATCAACCAAGGGTCATCCTACGCTCCGAAGGTTAAAACCTAACGCTCTGATACCAACTTTGTCACGACCCGAAAGTACGGAACATGACCGGCACTTAAACTACGAACGTCTCGAGGCGTACGTGATCTAAGTAAACCGAAAACCCAGAAATCCAAACCAAGAAAAGTAGTAGAGTGCAGGAAAAACCAACTTAAAGCAAGTAATTTCAATAGCATAAGCCGAATTATGCGGTTTTTTAAAACATCAAAAATTTACTGAAAATTTCGGCAGAGTCTCCTTTGTAAATACTGGCCCCCAAACGGGATACAACATGAATAGTATACGAAATCAAGAAAAAGGCATCCCCTAGCGGGAGCTAGCTCTTCGTCAATCGACGGTCACAACCACACAAGCAATATAATATACAACGCCAACGGCGAGGATCAAAACTCAAAAGGAAACTCAAAACCACCAAATATATAACGAGCGACTCTAAGGTCGAAAGAATAAACAACACTGGTCTGTATCTCAATAAATACATGTTTGGTTGATGGAACTTCTAGATACAACAGAATAATAATATACAAGATATAATGATGGGTAAGATACAAATAACCCACCAACTAGCAAGCCACCCGGAAATGGAAATAGTGCCAGCAAATCCGTAATGAAACCTGTACGGCAAACCTGCAAGAAACTGGGGCACAACGGGGGTGAGTTGCCAACTCGTGAATAGAAAAACATCTACGCACAGAAATCGCATAAATAACGCAATCCTAGGTCAATGATCATAATATGTCCTCAAATAAAGGAATAACACGTAGCCTATAACAAGACTAGGGTAAATATCTAACCCGAGTGTAATCTCATGTGCCCGTGTCAGTGCCTCAGGTAGCAATATATCATATGAATGAGGTATGAATGCATGAAAACAGAATACATGTAAATGAAGAAACTGTTTTCATAAATTAGTGAGATTTCCTTTGTATTTTTAAACTGAGGTATCATAAATGAAATCAGTATCAACAGTGTCTAGCATCGACACAAAACATAAATCTCAATGTTTCGAAATATCAATGTCTCAATCTCAATATCTAAGACGCCGTCAGTCCAGACCGGCCCCTACCATCCATCTCAAGACCACGACGGTATCCTCCGGATATCCGACGTGTCGGGTAATATCACCGGTAGGTAGTGCTCCCCAGCCAGGCTCAACGTCAACACCACATTCCTCTTGCCCCGCGGTACCATACCGGGCCCACCATGTACCCGAAACGGTTCCTCCACTCCTCGAATCGGGTCTCGAAATCCATCAGCAAACTCATGGTGGACGACTCATACATCATGGGAAAACCGCACTTTTTATTTTAAAAGGGAGAAAAGGTTTATTTATGTTTTTGCGGTTTTCCTCCAAATCCAAGAAATCTCATGAAATCCGAATCCAAGTCATCAATAGCATGTAAACAGTGAATATAGGCATGAGAATCCATGAATGCGACACAACAGTGAATAATAACATGCATGAAGTAGTAGGCAATAACTACAATGTCTAACTAGCATAGAAGGCAAGTACACTAATATCATGTCTAAACTATTAGCTAACAACCTATGTCAAATGAAATAGTATTTTCTAAAGTGTTCGTGACATGTCAATTACCGATGAAGATGTGTGTGAGCCGGCAAGTAAGTGTACGTAGTACATACGCGTCATCGGTAATGGTGCTGGTGTCCTAACAGCATGATATTAATAATGCAATAAGAAATTATAATATAAGTATGCGATGCGGAGCGAACAGTAAAAATGAGCGGGAGCCGAATACTAGACGCAACTATAACTAATCTGCACTAATCTAATATAAGTCCTACAAATGGTGCCTTTTGAAATAACACGAATCATGGGGTTTTGAAAATAGGGGCTACGGTGTTTTTAAGAAAAGATACGTTTTTTGAAATATCCGTAGAATCCCTTGACCTGTCTTTTAAAATACGCATGATTCGTAAGCTTTGAAATAGGTAAGAATCGAATCTAATCTAACAACTAAACTAAGCTAAAGGGCTAAACTAACAAGCTGGACTACAGGTAAGGAAACCGCCTAACGTCTGAGTCGATACATATACATACCTGTATATATATTAGTCGGTGATCCCGCCTCAATAATATCATATCCGATACCATATCTATAATCAGACATCCCAAGTCAAGAGTGCGGATCAATCATCAAGATATAGCTCGTACGTAAATCCGTCGTACGGCATCCTCCAATTCTGGGTACGGGTCAAAATCACATTCATCATACTATTCACCTGGTATCCTCTTTATCAATATTATGATCCGGTACTGATCTACGTCTAGTACAATACTGATATCGCCTAAGTATGCATGCACGTGTGTAAAAACTACGTCAAGGACCCGCTACAACGTCATGTCGTATCTCAAATACGAACCCCGCTATATCACCGATCTCACGGCCTCAAATCAAATCTCATCGACTCATCATAAATCCCAAGTACTATCCTCAAATCCGTATGTGAACACACAGTCCCATACCTATGTGAACACATAACTATATATTCCCGAATAAGCACAAAAGAAAGAAGAAAGTATGCAAGTATGGGTGGGTGTGTGCAAGTGTGGTGCGACCGCTACTCTAGGGTTTCGCGACACTCAATCATCCAAGAACACCAAATATCCATATTTATCATCAATAACTCAAAAAATATATAACCAATATATATATATGTGTGTATACGTGTCCGTATACATCACCATGAACTGCGGGGGTGCTATACGCCATCCACCCGACTTCTCCCCGTAGATATAAATCTACTCACCTGGTCCTCGCTCGCCGGTGCCGACGTCGCCACGCGCTTGCTGGTCGTCTCGAAGTCCACATGGGGTACCTATATATCATAACGCACCGTATCGCATTAAAACTAAATTCGAAATCGAAACGGCATACGAAAATCAAATCGGCACGCGTATCACGCATAGGTCCAAACCTATCGCCTACGCATGCAAGAATAGTCAAACCAACCCTCGATGTCGATGTACAAACGTCAAACCATCGAGAAAAATCCAATCACACTCATTTGCACATTCACGCACACTAATTTTAATATAAACTAGGTTAAAACTCATAAAAACCCCAAATTCACTTTAAAAGCCGTTTTTCCGAAAAACTAGCAAGCAAAATTACCCGTTTTAGTGCAAAACTCGATGTTTAAACAATTCTAGCGGCCATAATACTTATTAAATTACTTAAATAAGTCATAAAAAGCATTTCCATAATTTAATCACATAAATTTGCATAATTTCCAAAATCCTAGATTGCAAAAATATCAATTTTAACACTTTTTATTGTAAAATTCACAATTTTACAATTAAACTTGGTTTTGCATATATTAAATGGTTAAACCACTCATGAAAACCTTAATGATGTGCTAAAAATCCTAACTAGATTTTAATCCCACGTTTTTATTTAATTTCTAAAACCTAGTTAGCAATTTAGCATAATTATCACCATTTTTAAACTAACAAATTAGCAACTAGTAACCAAATTAGATTTTGCATTCAATTACATGTTAATCCCCTCATTACAATCATAAGCTAATGATAAAGAACCTAATTTAATTCAAACCCTAGCTTCAATTCAAAATTACCAATTGAATTTCCAAACATTCAATTAAACCCACAATTTAACACCTAATTAGCTTCATTAAGGAATTTAAATCAAAAAAATGAATAATGGGTCAAAAGTTATACCTCACAAACCATGATCAAACTTGAATTCTAGACCTCCATTTTGAAATCCTTGCACCAAGATCCATACTAAAGGAGATGAGGGAAAATGGGTAGGAGTCGGATTTTGATTTCGGTGAGGTTTTAATTGATTTTTTTGACAAATTTTTTTTGATGGAAAGAGAGGAGAAGAAGGAAGGGGGGGGCTGCTGTTGGCCTGCACAATTTCGTTCAGAAATTGTGGGTGGGTGAGGGAGGAGAGAGAGTGGGGTGGAAAAAGTGAGAAGAAAAGTCAAAGTCCACCTTTTACTTCTATCATTCTCTTTTCTTTTCTTTTCTTTTCTTTTGCAAAACAAGTGGGGACAAGAGAGGGGGGGCTGCTGAATTCAGTCAAGGGGGAGGGAAAATCGGGGTGTGTGAGTGTGTGTATGGATGTGGGGTGATGGAAAATGATAAATACAATACCCCAAACATCCATTTACGCTAAAAAAAAGCCTTTTTTCTTCAATAATTTCTAAACCGTTTTGGCAAACGATTTCATTCCAAAAACCACATGATAAAATTTTATTTAATGTTTTATGATGCACAAAATTTGTTTCAACTCATTCCAATTTGTAATTTTCCCTAATTAAATGTATTAGTGGCGGCTTAAAATAATAATAAAATAATTTTTTTCAGAAAATTTGAAATTTCACCAGCGGCTCAATAAACACCAAATAATAGCAATTACATAGCTAGAATATGTATATTTAATTTTTTATAATAAGATATTTGTATTTTGACTTTTCACAGAAAACCCCCTTATTTTACCGATTTTTCGAAATTTCACCGAAACAATTTTCAAAACGTTACATAGTAGGTGGGTTATTTTGCATCAGGACCACTATTATACCATTATTTTATTCTGTTGTATCTAGAAACTCCATCAACCAAACTTGTATATTTATTTCAGAGATAGAGACCAGTGATGTTTTTTCTTTCGACCTTAGAGTCGTGGTTGTATTTCTATGGATTCTTGCTGTTTTGAGTTTCCTTTTCAGCTTTGATCCTCTCCCTTCAGCGTTGTATATTATTATTGCTTGTGTGGTTGTGACCTTCGATTGATGAAGAGCTAGTTCCCGCTTGGGGATGCCTTTATTCATTATATATTCTTTATCAGGTTTTGTACCCGTTTGGGGTCAGTATTTACAAAGGAAACTCTGCCAAAATTTTTAGAAAAGGCTTGTGATTTAAAAAATGAATATTTCGGCGTATGTTGCAAAACTACTTGATTTAAATTTGTTTTTCCTTCACTCTACTACTTTACTTGGTTTGGATTTCTGGGTTTCGGCTTACTTAGATTACATACGCCTCGAGACGTTTCATAATTTAAGTGCCGGTCATGTTCCGTACTTTTCGGGCCGTGATAGTTGGGGATGCTTTAATTGTATCTTTGTTCTCCCCATTTTTGGGGCTGGATTTTAAAGGAGGTACTGCAAAAATTTTAAAGGAAGAAAAGTTGAACTTTAAAGAGTTTGGTTTAAGATTTCAAATGTTTTAACAATGTTCTTATTTCTTACTACTTTTGATGGTTTAGATTGCTGGGTTTTCGGCTTACTTAAATTGCGTTACACCTGTGGACGTTGCGTAGTTTAAGGGACGTCACGTACCAATTTCGGGTCGTGACAACAACCGTTGCCAAGGATTTCCTGTTATGGCCAATCGAGCATAGCGCAACATCAACCCCTAATACCGGGAGAGACGAATCCCCTCCTATCGCTCATTGCCTCCATGTGACTCGGGACTATACCCAAAAACCACCTTTTTCATGATCTCTTGAATGTGGTATGCTGGAAATCAAAGCACAGTGGGAATCACACAAGACTCTATGACGATCTCGTGTCGATAGGCTAACCTGTACCAGTGTCACCAGAGAACTGCTATCTGACGATAGGTATAATACCATCTAGGAGTTCTCGGCGAGTACGTTCAGTGTACCCAGTCTTTACTGAGCACCCGTATACCTTCTCTGATGTCAAACACTAATGGATATGTGATCATCCATCGCCCATCATATGGGTAAAGAAGCGCATACTCTAGTCTACTCTGCAGTATCGATACCCTGTCTCGATACTCCTACGACTAGGAACATTTGAAGGATGTACATACCGACTATCCTGTCCCCACTAGTATAATCTGCATCATAATCCTGGTAGTCAAGTACTCATCCTAAGGGCTTTATCAACATGTAATAGAGAGATAATAAGTGTACATGTTAAGATAAAGAGCAACCATATATCATACTATCATATCGAGCAAGAAATCACTCCCCATATATGTCCAAACATCCACTACAATATACATCACATGTACAGTAATGGACTCTAGGGCTTACATGTAACTAATAGTTAATATATCAAATATATAATTATACATTAAATTACTAAATCAACACTTGATTTAATAATCTGGTTATATCACATACAACCGATAAATATCAAATGTATCAACTTATCGAATCAACACTTGATTCGACCGGCCGACTATATCAAATATAACCGACCGATATCACAATTCGCGAGAATAGAATGCGGTATCACATACACGTATTAATCTCGGTCCCGTACATATCATATATTTGCTTATACCTCTTTTCTCCTGAGCTAGGAAACTTCTATGTAGGACTCTAAAGACTCGTCAAAACGCCGGCAGTAGGTAGTGATCATATCAGTCACCCATAAGCCATCAGCGGTCTGCTAAACGTAACGGCCACCCGGATATTGAGCGATCAGAAGATCAACAAGCAAGCCTGCTCATACTCCTGCGAATCCAATCAGTAACACTACCGTACAGTCCGGTCTCTTCGTCTGATATGTCACATATCACAGCCTGGAGGTGGTAAACGTCAGACCCCCAATATCCTGATAAGTCATGCCGATGTGAGGCTCATAACAGTTTGAGAAACTACTGATAACACTTACCAGTAAATCTCAGCAACCCTGGCCAGGAATTTCCTGTTATAGCCAATCAAGCATAGCACAACATCAACCCCCAATACCGAGAGAGACGAAATCCCCTCCTATCTCTCATGACCTCTATGTGACTCGGGACTGTAACCAAAAACCACCGTTTTGCATGATCTCTTAAATGTGGTAAGGTGGAAATCAAAGCACAGTGGGAATCACACAAGACTCTATGACGACCTCGGGTCGACAGACCAACCTGTACCTTTGTCAACAGAGAACTGCTATCTGACGTGAAGTATAATACCATCTAGGAGTTCTCGGCGAGTCCGTTCAGTGTACCCAGTCTCCATTGAGCACCCGTATACCATCTCTGATGTTAAACACTAATGGATGTGGGTTCATCCATCGCCCATCATATGGGTCAAGAAACGTATACGCTAGTCTACTCTGGAATATCGATGCCTCGTCTCGATATTCCTACGACTAGGAACATTTATAGGATGTACTAATCGACTACCCTTGCCCTAATAGTATGATCTTCATCATAATCCTGGTAGTCAAGTACTCATCCTAAGGGATTTATCAACATGTAATAGAGAGACAATAAGTGTACATATTAAGATAAATAGCAACCGGATAGCATACTATCATGTCGAGCAAGAAAGTCCGCCATATATATGTCCAAGCATCCACTATAATATACATCACATGTATAATAATGGACTCTAGGGCATACATATAACTAACAAACCTCAGTACAACACAGAACATCAACGTGAATGTCATGTTCGAAAACCCGTCTAAAAGAACATATAGCAATTATACGAGTTGTACCGCTCTAATGACATTCACGGTCGCAGATAGTAATGTATGTACTGAAAACTTTTAAACAATGTTAGAATTAACGACTTCGAAATACCCTGTATTGCCCCCAAACCAAAGATAACACAAAATGCAATATGTGCAAAAACAAACAATACCATATAACCAATACTCCAGAGACTAGAACACAGGTAAAAACCTAAGACCCAACTTCTTCAGAAAACCGGCGACGCCGAGTTTTTGGCTGGTCTCGCCAGCCGTACTAAGGAGTTCTAGTATCGTTTTTGGTAAGTGTTCTAGCTGTCACTATAATATTCTTCTGCAATTGTTTAAATAATTTTTGAAGACTAAAATGGGAAGAAACAGGAATATATAGGGTATTGTTTGGGAGTTGTTTCGGTTTCGATACTTTAAACAATGTTTAAACTGCTAGTATATGGTTTATGGGTTGGCTCTGATACCATGTTGAGTTATGCAAGCGCCTTGTCCATCAAACCGTGGCCGATTGCGGAACAAAATTTTTACAAACTGGCGCTAGAACAACCCCATAATACGAATCGACCATTAACCCTAATCTAGCAAACTATAAAGAAAGGAGTTATGAATGGTTATACCGAATGATCTATGTCCTTCAGTCTTTAACCATCATCCCAGGCTCCTAGAGTCCTCCATGATCAAGCTTCATCTCCGGTATCCCTCCATCGAAGATGATCCACCTGAGGATTTGTATTTCGAGCTCCAACCTCATAGCCGAGGAATTTAGGGTATCTAGTTTGCTAAACTAGATAGCCTAGAGGATGTAGAATCTAATGATGGATTAATTTGTCTCCAAACACCCTAGGTTTCTCAACATATGAGACTTGAAGGGTGTAGGTAGAAGAAGAAGCTTGAGGATGAGAGTGTGAAGTAACTCAAAAAATTGGCTAAGTGTTGTGAGCAATAATGAAGCCACTAATAAATATCTCAAGTCTCCAAAATATCTTAAGTCCTCAAAATATCTTAAGTCTCCAAAATATCTCACAAAAAAACAAAATATCAAGAATGCTTGAATAGTAACCATAAGTCACTTTTAGTGTTATATGCGCTAGAGGCCATTATTATATCATACTGGATTGTATATTACTTAAAGGGAGCTTAGGATATACACGTATATAGTAACATTCTTTCTCGAAATGGTAGTATGCTACCTGGTTTGTTTCTATCTCAATATGTGCATGTGCTTTTTAGCATATCGTTTATACATATTGGTAGAGCCCTTAGGATCTTTGCTTAATTACTGGCGTTGTGATGGCGGTCACACTAGTGGGGGCTGGGTAATCTATAAGCACATCTTATACTGGTCCCTAGTCGTAGGATTATCGAGTAGGGGCATCGATACTCCAGAGTAGACTAGTGTATACGCTTCTCATCTCAGCAGGGGAGATGGTCTGTCCCAGAGCCATCAGTACGTCGTACTGGAGATAGTATGCAGGTGCTCATTAGGTTATGAGTCCACTGGACAGGACTCGTTGGGAACTGTTGGTGGGTAGTATACCTATCGTCGGGTAGAAGTTCCCAGGTGACATGAGTACAGCTTAGTCTGTCGACTTGACACTGCTACTTTTCCTCGAGTGTGTTCCTACTATACTTTGATTACTACCCTACCATGGCTCAAAGGAGTCGTGCAAACAGGTAATAGTTGGGTGCAGTCCCGAAGTACTTGGAGGCAGTGGCGGTTAGATAGGATTCGTCTCTCCTGGTATTGGGGGTTGATATCGCACTGTGTTCGGAAGGCCATTACACAAAGTCCTTAGCCAAGGTAAGCGAGATTTACTGGTAGGTATTCCAGCAGTTTCTATTAGTGTTTTGGGCTATACTCCGACAGGACGAATTGCGCTATTAGGGGTCTGACGATTTCCGCCACCCTAGGCCCGATATGCGATACTCGACGACAAACAAACCGAACTGTACAGAGATTGTCACATACAGGCTTAGTAGGAGTTCGGATGAGTTAGCGCATCGGCCTTCTTATCGACGCATACCTGGGCAGCCGTTACATGCATCTAGTACCGCTTGCGGCTTGTGGTTAAACCCACTATCAGTGTAGTGTCGAGTCTTTAGAGTCTCACATAAGGATTTTCCATGCACCGGACAAAAGGTGTGGAAGCCGTATTGTTTTACGGCAGAGCTTCGATCACGTACGTATACTTGTGCACGTATGATGATCGGGCGGATAATACTATTGGGCTTTGGTTTAAACCGGATCTTAGTATTATACTGATGAATTTGTTTCGTCTCTTTGTATTCGTATTCTTCGGAATGCGGATGCGGGTATGTATATACGGATGAGGGGCTTTCTTGTAATTACCCGGGAAAGTGTCACGACCCGAAATTGGCATGTGACGGCCCTAATACGCAACGTCTACAGGCGTAACGTAGTAAAAGAAAGCCAAAACCCAGAAATCTAAACCATTAAAAGATAAGAAAAGATAAGAAACATTGTTTAAACCATTAAAAAAAAATCTCATATACAAATTCTTTAAGTCCAATTTTCTTTCTTGAAAATTTCGGCAGCACCTCCTTTATAAAAACCAACCGCAAAAATGGGTACAACATAAATATAATGTAAAGCATCCCCAACGGGAGCAAATCCACGCCCAAAGGCGGAAAACAACCTGTTGGAGATAGTGCCCTCAGAGTCAATTATTGGATCACAGGCACGTGATTGCAATGATTGAGGGAGGACCTGTCCCAGTAGGACAGTCTTACTCAAGATGATAGTATGCTATCTGGTTTATCTCTATCATCGTGTACTTCTTTAGGTGACCTTACGAGTCGCTATTACACGTTGATAGAACCCTTAGGATTCTTGCTTGACGACCAGCAGTATGATGGCGATCATATACGTGGGAGCTGGGGTCTATAAGCACATCCTTAAAAGGTCCCTAGTCGTGGAGGTTTCGAGACTGGGCATCGATACACCATTAGTAGACTAGTGTATACAGTCGAGACCCCGACGAGGGGCAGTGGCCGGTCTCACAAGCCACTGGTGTCAGTTGGTTCACCTAAGATGTATACAGGTGCTCATTAGGTTATGAGTACACTGGACAGCACTCGCCGGGAACCTGCTAGTTGGGATTATACCAGACGTCAGATAGCAGTTCCCTGGTGACATGTGTACAGGTTAGTTCATCGACCTGAGATCGTCATTTGTCTCGTGTGAGTTCCCACTGTACTTTGATTACTACCCTACCACGGCTCAAAGGAGTCGTGCAAACAGGTTTTAGTTGGGTACAGTCCCGAGCCACATGGAGGCAGTGAGCGGATCTGCAGGGGTTCGTCTCTCCCGGTATTGGTGGTGAGGTCGCGCTGTGTCTAGGAGAGCCATTACACAAAGCCCTCGGCCGAGGCAGGAGATTTACTGGTAGGTATTCCAGTAGTATCTCAGGGTGTTCTGGGCTTCACTCCGACACGACTTGTACCGCTTTTGGGGGTCTGACTTTTACCAACCCCCTAGACCCGCCATGCGATACTCATAGACGAACGGACCGGACTGTACGGATATTGTCACTGTCAGGCTCAGTAGGGTGTCAGGATGAGTTCGCTCATCGACGTCCCTTTTGGTCAATAGCTGGTAGCCCGTCAAGTATGGCTAATACCTCTGACGTGCTTGTGGTTAAATCCACAGCCATAGTATTGACGAGTCTTTAGAGTCCACCACACACAGTTACTCATGTCTCGGGCGAAACGCTGTAGAGGCCATATGGAGATATGGCTGGGTTCAATCAGATACGTGCGGTATTGCACGGATCGTGATCGGACGGTTTTTACTAGCCGGCTTTGGTTTAAGCCGGATTCTAGTATTAGACAGTGTAGATTTTGTCTCTTTGCATTTGTATTCAGTGGGAATACAAATGCGGGCATGTATATGCAGTAGTGGGGTTTTCCTGTAATTTATTACGGGATCAGTTTTCTGAAGTTTCCAGTTTGCATTCCGTTCCGGCCGGTTTTTCCTTTGTTCCTTCTCGGCCGGACTTTTCAATGGAGGGGGTTATTTGCAAGTTTGCAAATAACATTTGTGGAGGGGGTTTCTTACATATGGATTGATTATGAGAGCATCTTTTTATTCCATTCTTTTCTATCATCATTTCATGCATTAATGAGATTAAGATTGATTTAGTGTATGATGTGAAGCTTGCTTTTGATGTGGTCACCACCCTTGATCTCCTACCATCACCTCCCTTCATGATTTGTATTTTTCCTCCACCATTTGATAAAAGAGGGGCCGGCCACTTCATTAGGTGAGAGAGGTTTTATTTTGTATGAGGGAAATTTGATTATTTCATTTGGCTTGCTCACAAAATCCTTCTCACCTCTCCAAAGTTCTTGATTCCTACTTCCATCCAAAGGCAACTTCAAACCCTCAAAGAGACAATGGCTACTACACTATTCTACAGCAAATCTTGGACGCGTCGGCTAGCCAACTTTGCGCCCGAGTTGCCTCGGTCCAGAGGTGGGAGCCCGTAAAAGTACCCGGCTACGTGGTTCCCTTTCCGACGAGGAGGCGACGACCGGAGATTTCGCGAGGAGATCGGAGTGGAGACGAAGACCGAAGGACACGGATCGCTTGGTATAACTCTCTTCCTATCTCTTGTTAGCTAGGATTGGGTTAATGGTTACGATTCGGGTTTTATTGTCCACGGTAGCGCCAGTTTAAAGGTTAAGAAAAATTTTGATAGCGCATTTTGGCCTCGAGTAGAAAGCCGGGGCGCTGCCGTGGCGCAACATGGTATCAGAACCACGCCATTAACCTAGTCTAGCTTGGTCTAGTGTGTTTAAAACTTCGATCGAACATTTGTCCCAAAACCGCATTTTCATTCCATGTGTTTTCTGTCGAAATTTTTTTAGCTCCAAAATTTTTTCAGGTTGTTGCAGAATGATGTACATGGAATTATAAGAACACTGTGAAAATTTGGTAGTGTGATCCCTCTATATGACCGCGGAACCGCGGCCATAACTCCTATTTGGCCGCGGTTCCGCCGCAATATTGAGTCTTCACTTCACCAATTTTTTGCAGTGGGCTTTTGGGCTGAAAATAAGGGTTTTGGAATATTCTTTTTGGGCCCAGAATTTCTTTATATGCTACAGTAACGCTTGGGGCCCACTTGGTAAAATTTGATCAATCGGATATTTTAAACACATTAGTTCACAGTATTTACATTATATCTGCGACCGTGAATGTCACTCGATCGGTAAATCCAGTCTATCTGCTATAGCCCTTTTAGACGGATTTGCGAACGTGACATTCACGTTGATGTTCTGTGTTATGCTGTGTTGTTGCGGATTGGTCGTGGGGGATAGCCTGGATGCAATGTTAGTACAGTTTTGTTTTATATGTACATTTGATATTGCGGGACGAGTGTCCGACATGTGGACTGCCGTCACTGCCTGTTTGTATTATTCCTTTGGGGCACGACCAGGTTGCGGTCGATGTACCTGTTGTATGTATATTTTATTTTCTGTACTAGGATTACTCCGCGGAGGGGTGCACGGGTAGCCGGGTTCTAGAGGGCAACGAGCCCGCATCTCATGGCGTTGAGACGGAAGGGGCTTTACTCTAGAATTGGCGGGCTGTTCGCCGCACTCGTAGGGGGTACAGGTTGACCCAGGAGGGGTGCCCAAGTTGCCGGATTCCGTGAAGTGCTGGGTGGTCCATTCACGTTGCTGAAGGGGGCTGCCTCGCTTCAGGTTTTGGCGGGTAACTTGCCGCGCCCGTAGGGGTCTAGGATTTCATTGCACAGGCTATCCATACGACCAGGGGAATGTCGGGTTTCAGCAGCGGCTCTATGAAACCCGGGGATCCCAGATATCTGTATTGTTCTGTGATGCTGGTTACATTTCTGTGATGTTGTATTTTATCACGCCTTGAGCGAAAATTATATATTATATATATACTAGTAGATGTTGTATATGTTTTGCATCCGCGCTAGTCCAGTTCCCGCTCTGTCGTTAGTTAAGTAACCTAACGGGTGATGACGGGACCCAGTGGCGAATGCGGATGGCATATACGTACATCATTATTTTCGTTCTTTTGTGGTGTGATCAATTGATGGGACTGCGTTGATTCGTATCAATGCAAGATAAACAAACCTATTCTGATGTTGTTGGAACACTTTTTCAAAAAGCTGTTATTGCAAGGGCGTTCTCTTTTGTTTTGCATCGTGGTATTCAGTTGGAATATCCTGCTCCTCAGTCGACGAGGCAAGGGCCGAGATCCCTTCACCGAGAGTGACCCCTTAGACAGAAGTTTGCGTCAGGGCAATAACTTCACTATAGCCGATTGCTTTTTGCTTTGCATCGTGGTATTCAGTTGCAATATCCTGCACCTCATTCTATGGGGAAAGAGCCGAGATCCCTTCACCGGGAGTGACCTCTTTAGCAAAGGGTTTTCGTCACTATATTTTATAAAAAGCTATGCAGTTCCTTCAACGATATCAAGTTCATTACGTTAAAGGTTTTTCGCCAAAAACCAGCCGTAGCCTCCGTCATTTCCTACGAGTATTATTTAGTATCCGTGCTGCGTTTGTTGACCTAGTCAAGACGTAGTGTTCGGTAGCTAAGTGGTACTTGTTTGTTGCATAAGTGGGATTGGTTAGGACAGTCGTGCGGCCTTGTTGACCTAGTCAAGGGCACGTACGGGTGGGTTTAATGCAATCCAGAATAATGACGGGTTGAACTTGACTGGCGGTTTATGGTTTGTTGACCTAGTCAAGGTCATAAGCCGCTTGGGGTAAAAAATCACATCGGGAGTTTCTAAAGAAACTGAAACTTGCCAGGCATGCGCATAACTTCTGGAGTGTGGTGACTTGAGTGGATTCCGTCAAGTTATCATGCAATGATAGTTGGATCCCGATTCCCACTGATGAGTTGGTTTACTCCTCGGGTGATCCCGACTAATTCTTCTTTTAGGTTTGGAGAAGAATTTGATGTTACAGTGGGAGGTTTCCTGATTAGATAAAGTGATAACCATTCTAATCTAGGTTAGAGTGCACACTGAGTGTTTCTTTTCTCTCTCTCTTTGGCAGCGACCATTGACTCGACCCTAGACTAGGACTCAGTGACCAAGTTAACCGAACCTTTTTAACACAGGCTTTTGGATTGTCATAGTTGCAAACCTCATTGCCACTCCTACTTTTACCCTTTTCTCGAGGACACCCCGTATTACTACGAACGTCCACTTCCATTGGACAAAACCATCATATGGTTATATACGAACTCCAAGGAATTCGAGGATGGTTTCCGGTTCTGGAGAAAACGAATAGGACTATTCAGTTGTCTTTTCCTTTCACCTTCTCTCATTGCGAGTACTCCTTGGTTTAGGAGATAGTACACCTATTACGCAAATTGGATAGTCTTCTTCCAAACCAAAGGCAGGTGCCGACCGGTAGGGAATGAAGAAAACCAATTAGCCTAAATGGCGTACAGAAGGTATTAAGTTAAGACAAAGCAAGGGATTAGTAAGAGGGCAAAGTAAACTGCGACTGCTATTCACGACCAAACCAAGTATTTCTTCGCCAATCCTAAATCACCTTTGTATTTCTCCAGGACACTCCATATCACTATGAAGATCCTAAGTTTATTGGATACTCCATCGTATGGTTATATACGAACTCGAAAGGAACTTGTTCCAGTTCGGGGATGGATTCTGCTTCAGGAGAAATAGGAATAAGGTTCATTCGGTTGTCTTTTATCTTCACCTTCTCTCGCATTGCGAGTGCTCCTAGGATTAGGACAGTACACCCATTATGCTTATTGGATAGTCTTCTTCCAAACCATAGGCTGGTGCCGAAAGGTAGGGAAGGAAGAAAACCATTTGGCCTAAAGGGGTGTGCAGAAGGTAATGACTAAAGACATATAAAGGGATTTGGAGAGGTGGCAAAGACTTATACGGTTACAGTTGTGAATCTGGATAATGGAAGAGGCATTACTAGGAATACCGGGATACCCTATCCAAACATTTCAATGTTTCTGTTTCACTGTGTACTGTTAAAAGAAAACTGATTTCCCAATTAGACACTTGCTCCAGGGTATTTATTTACCAGGTTTGATTCTCACATCTGTATGGTTTTACAGATGATGAGTGGGAGTAAGTTATTGGGAATTAGGTGATCATCCTCATTATATCGGGATTCGTTGTAATTGGTGATATTTGAGGAAGTCACCTGGGTTGTTTGCCGGACGACAAATATTTGGTTTTGAATATCCGTTGTTATGCACCAATTTCAAATTGATATATCAGTACGTCTATTTTTATAGAGTGAGATATACCTTTTTGAAATTATGTCTATGACATTTACCTATATCAGTGGATGGTTAGGTAAGGAGCATTGAACAGCGGTGTAATTCTTCTTAACCATAAGTACAGTTTTCAACCTACAACACACAGTGAATGTGTTATTTGACTCAGCGGACTTATACAGAGTATTGTATGTTGTCCAGTGTCCATTAGGACATAGGGGTAGGTACTCGTACTATATTCTGTTTACTTGTGACTTCTCTAGTTCTTAGACAGGTGTTTCGTAGAAACATAGGGTCTAAGTTTTGAGAAGTTATAGGTATATGAATAAAGTAGAGAACCAGGTGTTACAAGTATCGGGATTCTTCAAGGTGATCGAAGATGTAGATACTTGTGTGTGGTATTCAGTTGATAGTAATGATTAAGAGAACTTGCTTCTCTTTCAGGTTACTCATAATTGGAAGTACTCCTAAGTTGAATAATGCTGATCGGCCTCTTTCCATTTAGTTGATATGCACTGGAGACAGCTACATGATTTGAATCTGGTTCAATTAAGTTAGTGCCTCTGTTTCTATATTGGATATAAAACAGTTCATATCTTGACATTGTTAAGGTACGGGGAGTTGTCCGGCTTATGCTTAAAACCAGACTCCGGATAACTCAAGGCACGTTTCTGTAATGGCTATTTGTGGGTTGACCCAGGCTATGATGAGGGTTGACTTTCTACCATCTGGAAGATCAATAGTGATATTGTTCTTGACTCGCCACATTTTTAAAAGAAATGGATTTTTTCAGAAAACAGTAGTGGGAGTATGGTAGAACTGGAAGTGATTCCAGAACCGCAAACGATTACTGAAAATTTGATAAGAACCTAAAGATTCAATCTGGTTTGACATTCCATTGGCCACTCCGCAGGTATGGTGGGTAACCTCAGGCACTCGAGAGGTACTTCGGTATGCTCAAGGACGGTGGCAGGGAGGTTCTTGTTTACCCGGACATGCCATTGTTGTTGTTCCAGACTGTGAGATCCGGCAGGAGGATGAGTATAGCGTCGTTCTAAACTAGCTTTAGAAATGTACGTCTATATGACTCTGCCAGAGGGTTGTCTTAGTCAGTGGGAGCAACGGAAGCACAAGGGGCAAGAGGCTTATGTCTATTTATAGACTTAAGCAGATATAGCGGAGATAGATCATCTATTTCTGATGCGACAGTCATAGGTTTGACTTCATCATAATAGAGGATGGATATGTTAAGAAGGTAGTAGGGTGTGATGTCCTGGTATTTGGATGACATACACAGAGTAGGAAGTGATATTCCTATACTACGATCGGTTATACTTTGGTTGTCACACAGTAGTTTCTCCACATAGGAATTGGATCTTATATCGGACATTCTGGTTACTAGATCTATGGTTTTAGATCTAGATTTGGGTGGTTTCCCAATCAGGGTACTTAGACAGCATTCTAAGAGTATTTGGAATGGACGACTCCTGGCATGGTGGTGTACCTGCAGGTAAGGGAGTCACCCTCTCTAAAGGTGTCTTACAGACTAAAGGGGAGAAGGATACGCATGATTGGCAGATCACTTGCTTAAGCAATTGTGTCAATCATGAGATGTCAAGTACCACACCAGATGTTTTTGCAGTAGATGCAATAAGTTGATATTGATCCAATCCTGGAGAAACAGTCGGAAGCAGTTTTAGAACATAAGTTGATGTTCTACGGATATGATAACGGTATTCTCCTTCAGGAGACAGTTATCATTCCAGGCTTCCAAGGTGACCTGGATGACAGAGAGGTTGTCAGTGTAATAGTTTTCCCTCTGACGAGGGGTAGTATTTTGGACAGGTGGTCCAGGTGGATACTGAGGGAAAGGCATGGCGCAGAATATTGATTAAGTTCAGTTGACGATACAGTCTAAGAAGTTTGGATTTGGAGTTCATTTATGAGCTAGGTCTCATCAGACATCCAGACACATTCTACGACAGGTATTGCTCATTTCGGGAAATGGCTTTCTCCGCGAACTTGAGATATAGAGAGACATAGAAAGAAATATCACAGCGGATCCACTGACTGAGGCTATTCCTCGAACGCAATAGTTTCGCAAACGAGCTTTGTGAGACTGACTAGTAGAGGAGTTGGGTGTTCGGTATCACACGGGCTGTGAGTATGCGACATCGCAATAATTAGCCTTGAGTGCAAATGGGAGATTTTTGGAGATAGTGCCCTCAGAGTCAATTATTGGATCACAGGCACGTGATTGCAATGATTGAGGGAGGACCTGTCCCAGTAGGACAGTCTTACTCAAGATGATAGTATGCTATCTGGTTTATCTCTATCATCGTGTACTGCTTTTGGTGACCTTACGAGTCGCTATTACACGTTGATAGAGCCCTTAGGATTCTTTCTTGACGACCAGCAGTATGATGGCGATCATATACGTGGGAGCTGGGGTCTATAAGCACATCCTTAAAAGGTCCCCAGTCATGGGAGTTTCGAGACTGGGCATCGATACTCCATTAGTAGACTAGTGTATACAGTCGAGACCCCGACGAGGGGCGGTGGCCGGTCTCACAAGCCACTGGTGTCAGTTGGTTCACCTAAGATGTATACAGGTGCTCATTGGGTTATGAGTACACCGGACAGCACTTGCCGGGAACCTGCTAGTTAGGATTATACCAGACGTCAGATAGCAGTTCCCTGGTGACATGTGTACAGGTTATTTCATCGACCTGAGATCGTCATTTGTCTCGTGTGAGTTCCCACTGTACTTTGATTACTACCCTACCGCGGCTCAAAGGAGTCGTGCAAACAGGTTTTAGTTGGGTACAGTCCTGAGCCACATGGAGGCAGTGAGCGGATCTGCAGGGGTTCGTCTCTCCCGGTATTGGGGGTGAGGTCGCGTTGTGTTTAGGAGAGCCATTACACAAAGCCCTCGGCCGAGGTAGGAGATTTACTGGTAGGTATTCCAGTAGTATCTCAGGGTGTTCTGGGCTTCACTCCGACACGACTTGTACCGCTTTTGGGGGTCTGACTTTTACCAACCTCCTAGGCCCGCCATGCGATACTCATAGACGAACGGACCGGACTGTACGGATATTGTCACTGTCAGGCTCAGTAGGGTGTCAGGATGAGTTCGCTCATTGACGTCCATTTTGGTCAATAGCTGGTAGCCCATCACGTATGGCTAATACCTCTGACGTGCTTGTGGTTAAATCCACAGCCATAGTATTGACGAGTCTTTAGAGTCCACCACACACAGTTACTCATGTCTCGGGCGAAACGCTGTAGAGGCCGTATGGAGATATGGCAGGGTTCAATCAGATACGTGCGGTATTGCACGGATCATGATCGGACGGTTTTTACTAGTCGGCTTTGGTTTAAGCCGGATTCTAGTATTAGACAGTGTAGATTTTGTCTCTTTGCATTTGTATTCAGTGGGAATACAAATGCGGGCATGTATATGCAGTAGTGGGGTTTTCCTGTAATTTATTACGGGATCAGTTTTCTGAAGTTGCCAGTTTGCATTCCTTTCCGGCCGGTTTTTCCTTTGTTCCTTCTCGGCCGGACTTTTCGATGGAGGGGGTTATTTGCAAGTTTGCAAATAACATTTGTGGAGGGGGTTTCTTGCATATGGATTGATTATGAGAGCATCTTTTTATTCCATTCTTTTCTATGATCATTTCATGCATTAATGAGATTAAGATTGATTTAGTGTATGATGTGAAGCTTGCTTTTGATGTGGTCACCACCCTTGATCTCCTTGTTGGATATAGTGCCCTCTAAGTCAATTATTGGATCGCAGGTACGTGATTGTAATGATTGAGGGAGGACCTATACCGATAAAACAGTCTTACTCGAGATGATATTATGCTATCTGGTTTGTCTTTATCATCATGATAGAGCCCATAGGATTCTTGTTTGACTACCAGCAGTATGATGGCGATCATATATGTGGGAGCTGGGGTCTATAAGCACATCCTTAAAATGTCCCTAGTCGTGAGAGTTTCGAGACAGGGCATCGATACTCCGGAGTAGACTAGTGTATACAGTCGAGACTCCGACGAGGGGCCGTGGCCGGTCTCACAAGCCACTGGTGTCAGTTGGATCACCTAAGATGTATACAGGTGCTCATTGGGTTATGAGTACACCGGACAGGACTCGCTGGGAATATGCTAGTTGGTATTATACATATCGTCAGATAGCAGTTCCCTGGTGACATGTGTACAGGTTAGTTCATCGACCTGAGGTCGTCATTTGTCTCGTGTGAGTTCCCACTGTACTTTGATTTATACCCTACCACGGGTCAAAGGAGTCATGCAAACAGGTATATTTTGGGTACAGTCCCGAGCCACATTGGAGGCAAGTGAGCGGATCTTCGGGGATTCGTCTCTCCCGGTATTGGGGGTGAGATCGCGCTGTGTTTAGGAGAGCCATTACACGAAATCCCTGGCCAGGGTAATCGAGATATACTGGTAGGTATACCAGTAGAATCTCAGGGTGTTCTGGGCTGCTCTCTGACACGACTTATACCGCTGTTGGGGGTCTGATGTTTACCGGCCCCCTAGGCCGTATATGCGATACTCATAGACGAATGTTCTGGACTGTACAGATATTGTCACTGTCAGGCTCAGTAGGGTTTATAGATGAGTTCGCTCGTCAGCTTCCCTTCCAATCAATACATAGGCAAAACGTTACGTACAGCTAGTACCTCTGACGTGCAAGTGGTTATACCCAGTGCCATTGTATTGATGAGTCATTAGAGTCCCCCACAGACACTTTCCCAAGTTCGGGCGAAACGTTGTAGAGGCCGTATGGGTTTATGGCAAGGTTCGGAAAATGCACGTGCATTTTCGCACGTGTCAGTTTTCGGGCAGATAATACTGGTAGGCTTTGGTTTAAGCCGGAACCCAGTATTATACTGTGTAGATATAATATCTTTGTCTCAGTTGCATTTATATTCGGTCGTAATATAAATGCGGGTATGTTTATACTGATACGGGGTTATCCTGAAATTCGTTTCAGGATCACTTTTGAAAGTTGCCAGTTTCCAGTTTTCTATCAGCCGTATTTGACAGTCGGTCAAATGCGGATTTATCTTTTCTTCTTGATGGTGAGTCATGAGGTGAGTCATTAGTAGAAGCTTCTTGTTTTGATTTCTAGATTAGTGAGTCACCATCTTGCATTAATTGGATGATGAGGTGTAATTAGTGAGTCCCCTTTTCATTAATGCTTTTTGTTCTTGCTTAGATTTTTTCCTCTTGATCTTTTGTGAGAAGCTTTTCTAATGGTCACCACTTGCTCCTACACTCACCTCCCTTCTCTTTATAATGTGGCCGGCCACTTCTTTGTGAGGGGTGATTTTTTGATTCATTTCATTTTGAGTGAGAAAAGATTATGATAACTAGTGTATGGAAATTTCATTTTTAGTTCAATTTCCATTCACCCGATTCCAATTGGCAACTTCTAAAACCGTTCGTCCGTGACCTTGGAAGTAACGAGACAAAGTATTCTACCCATTCTCTACTTCATCTTGGTCGTCTCTTTTAGAAAACTTGATGAGCGAGTTGCCTCGGTTCAGATGCGGGAGCCCGTTTAAAGATCCGTCGACATAGTGCCACCTGGACGACGAGACCGAAGATCGAGCAAGTTCGGATCAGTTGCAACATAGCGTGGGATGATGGTTGAAGACCGAAGGACTCGGATCATTCGGTATAACAATTCTACCCTCTTTACAATTTGTTAGTTTAGCTTTAATGGACGATCCGGGATAAAGTACGCGATAGCGCCAGTCGTAAAAGTTTTGTTCCGCATATTGGCGTCTGTTAGACGGCCGGGGCGCTGCCGCGTACTTATAGTGGTATCAGAGCCTCACCATTAAGCTATACTAACTTGTGCTAACGCGTTTAAAAGATCGATCGAACGGAATTTCCGAAATCACAATTTTCTGTACATGATGTTTCTGTCGATTTTTAAACTGTTCAAAAATTCATTTTGAGCATTTCAGAAAATCATGCAGGGTTTTTGTAGAATACTGTGCAAATTTGGGCACGTGATCCCATTAAATCACCGCGGAACCGCGGTCAAACCTTGGGTTTGACCGCGCTTCCGCGGCGGTTTAGTGGGATTGGTGCACCAAATTTTTCCAGGGGATTCTTCACAGGGAAATGTGGTTTCTGGTACTGTTATTTTGGGCCCATATTTTATTACTGTACACCAGATGCTTGTGGGGCCCACTTCGGGAAATTTAGTCGATCGAAATTTTAAACTTGTTATTTTTCAGTACTTTCATTATATCTCCGACCGGGAATGTCATTTGATCGGTAAACCGCGTCTGATTGCTATTGTTCTTTCAGACGGGTTTGCGAACGTGACATTTGCGTTGATGTTCTGTGTTGTGCTGTAATGTTGCGGATTCGTCGTGGTGGATAGCAGGGTGCAATGATAGAGCTGTTTAAATTTATTTGTACATTTGATAATTGCGGGGCGAGCGTCCAACATGTGGACTGCCGTCACTGCCTGTTTGTATATTATTCTTTTGGGGCACGACCAGGTTGCGGTCGATGTACCTGTTGTACTATTTTTATTTATGTACTAGGTTTACCCCGCGGTGGGGTGCACGAATAGCCGGGTTCTGGAGGGCAACGGGTCCGTATCTCATGGCTTTGAGAGGCAGAGGGGCCTCACTCTTGAATTGGCAGACTATTCGCCGCACTCGTAGGGGGTACAGGTTGACCCAAGGAGGGGTGCTCAATTTACCGGATTCCGTGAAGTGCCGGGTATTCCATTCACTATTTTGTGGGGACTACCTCGCTTCAGGTTTTGGTGGGTAACTTGCCGCACCCGTAGGGGTCCAGGTTTCATTGCACAGGCTATCCACACGACCAGGGGAACGTCGGGTTTCAATAGCGGCTCTGTGAAACCCGGGGATCCCAGTTTATCTGTATTGTTCTGCGATGCTTATTACTTTTCTGTAATGTTGCATATAATCACGCCTGGAGCGATTACTGTATATTAGTTTATATACTATTAGATGTTGTATATGTTTTACACCCGCGCTAGTCCAGCCCCCGCTCTGTCGTTAGTTAGGTAACCTAACGAGTGATGACGGGACCCAGTGACGAATGCGGATGGCATATACGTACATTTTATTTTCGTTCTTTTCTGGTGTGATTGATTGATGGGAATGCGTTGATTCTTATCAATGCGAGATAAAACAAACCTATATTTGATGTTGTTGGAACAAATTTTAAAATTATTCCAAAGACGTTTCCTTTTGTTTTGCATAGCGGTATTCAGTTGGAATATCCTGCACCTCATTCCACGAGGAAAGAGCCGAGATCCCTTCACCGGGAGTGACTTCTTTAACAAAAGGTTTTCGCAACTATATATTTTTATAAAGCTATCAGGTTCCTTCAACGAGATCAAGTTCATTACGTTAAAGGTTTTTCGCCAAAAACCAGCCGTAATCCTCCGTCGTTTCTTATGGATGGTCGGTAGTATTCAAGCTATGTTTGTTGGCCTACGTCAAGACATAGTGTTTGGTAGCTGCTGGGTATTCATTTGTTGCATAGATAGATGCATTAGTTTAAGTCAGACGTATACCTTGTTGGCCTACATCAAGGGCATGTACGATGACTTAAGTTGATCAGGACAACGACGGGTAGAACTTGACATGTTGCTTATGATTTGTTGGCCTACGTCAAGGTCATAAGAGCATGGGATAAAAATTACATCGGGAGTTTCAAACATACAAGAAACTTGCCAGACTTCCGCATACCTTCTGGAGTGTGATGACTTGAGTGGCTTCCATCAAGTTGTCATGCGATGATAGTTGGATCCTGATTCTCACCGATGAGTTGGTTTACTCTTCGGGTGACCCCGACTAATTCTTCTTTCAGGTTTGGAGGAGAGTTTGAGATTACGGTGGGAGGTTTCCTTATTAGATAAAGTGATAACCATTCTGATTTAGGTTAGAGTGCACGCAGAGTGTTTCTTTTCTCTCTCTCTTATGGCAGCGACCTTTGACCGACCCTAGACTATAACTCAGTGATCAAAGTTGACCGAATCATCTTAAAATACTGGCTTTTGGATTGTTTTTAGTTGCATAAGTCATTGCCGCTCCTTCTTTTACCCTTTGGATTTCTCAGAACACCCCGTATTACTACGGACATCCACTTCCATTGGATAGATCCATCGTATGGTTATATACGAACTCGAAGGGAATTCTTAGAGGATGGATCCAGGTTCAGGAGAAATAGAATTGGTTTATTCAGTTGTCTTTTATTATCACCTTCTCTCAGGTTGCGAGGGCTCCTTGGTTTAGGAGAGTACACCTATTACGCTTATTGGATAGTCTTCTTCCAAACCATAGGCAGGTGCTGAAAGGTAGGGAATGAAGAAAACCAATTAGCCTAAGTAGGGTGTGCAAAAGGTAATATGTAAAGACAAATAAAGGAATTAGAAAGAGGGCAAAGTAAATTGCGACTATTAACATTCACGACCAAACCACGTATTTCATCGCCACTCCTACTTCACCTTTAATTTCTCCAGAACAACCCGTATCACTACGAACATCCAATTCCATTGGATAAATCCATCGTATGGTTATATACGAACTCGAAGGATATTTTTTCGAGGATGGATTCTGGTTCAGGAGAAATAGGAATAAGGTTTATTCAGTTGTCTTTTATCATCACCTTCTCTCAAGTTGCGAGTTCTCCTAGGATTAGGAGAGTACACCTATTATGCTTACTGGATAGTCTACTTCCAAACCATAGGCTGGTGCCGAACGGTAGGGAAGGAAGAAAACCATTTAGCCTAATGTTGGTGTACAGAAAGTAACGACTAAAGACAAATTAAAGGGAATTGAAAAGATGGCAAGGAAATACACGGTTAAAGTCATGATATGGATTTTGGAAGAGGCATTACTAAAGAATACCAGGATACCCCTACGAAACATATTTATGTTTAATATTCATTGTGCATTGTTAATAGAAAACTGATTTCCCGATTAGATACTTACTTCAGGGTATGTATTTACCAGGTATGATTCTCACATCTGTATGGTTTTACAGATGTTGAGTGGGAGTGAGTTATTGGTGTAAGTCCATGCTACCTCTCCCGGTACTTTCGGGCATGCGGAATTTGGTGAAAAACAATTTTCTAGAGGTGGTAACATGGACTCAAAACCGGATCTTTGTTAAACATCTAACTAACAACCTAACTAGGAGTTGCTAACTACTCGGTTAGGGGGTTATACCTTACTTTCTTGAACTCCTTCGTCTTCAAGCCTCGATGGTTGTCTGGATCGGCTTCACCTCGTCGTCTCCTTGCGCCGAAGATGGATCCACCTCGAAAGCTTCTACCTTTGGCTTCTTCTTCGGTCTTTGAAGAAACTAGTTCACTTGGTTTGCTAAACCTTATGAACTAGAATGAGTAGAGAAGAGTGTGTTGGGATTTTACTCTATGGTTCTTGTTTCTCAACACATGAGACAAGTGAACCATAGAAAAAAGAGAGGGAGAGCAAGAGGAAGGAGATGAGAGCTCAAGAACAAGAGAGAGAATGAGAATGATAGAATGATAGAAGACTTTTCTCTCTTGGCTCTCATAATCCAAAACCATCATCACAAAATAGTAATCAAGTATTGTGTAAATGGTTTAAGCTACAATAGCCATATCATTTCATGCACTCATTTCTCACAAGAGAAACAAGCAAGTAAAAAGTCTTTGCCATGAAATGATAGCCATTGTCATCATGATGGTCAACTAGTCCAACCTAGTCAACCGGTCAACAAAGTCAACAAGTCAACAAAGTCAACCCCTCAACAACCATGTCACCACAATACTTAATTAATATTATTGTTAATCATATATCATATTCTCATTAGGGTTGAGCAAAAAGTCAATAGTCAACAGTCAACGGTCAACAACCCTAATGAGAATCCTCTGCCTCTGTCTCTCCGTCAACTGTGCATACACACCCGCATCCGCGTTCCGAGGAACACGAATACATACTGGATAAATCCAATCCCAAAACGTACACTAGGATCTGGCTTAAACCAAAGCCCGCTAGTGTTGACTGTCCGGACACTATACGTGCACAAGTGCACGGATGTGACCGAACCCTGTCGCAAAACCATGCGACCTGTCGCAAAACCATGCGACCTCTACTCTTTTGCCTAAAGGCGAATAGCTTTCTGTGTGGGACTCTAAAGACTCGACACTACGCTGGCAGGGGGTTTAACCACAGACCGCAAGCGGCACTAGCTGTGCATAACGGTCCCCAGGTAGATGCCGACAAGAAGACTGACGAGGTGAAACCCATCTGAACTCCTACTGAGCCTGAATGTGACAATCTCCGTACAATCCGGTATGTTCGTCTGATACATCGCATGGCGGGCCTAGGGGGGCGGTAAACGTCAGTCCCCTAATAGCGGTACAAGTCGTGTCGGAGTGAAGCCCAAAACACCCTGAGATAACACTGGAAGCCTACCAGTATATCTCGATTGCCCTGGCCACGGACTACTCGTGTAATGGCTCTCCTAGACACAGCGCGATGTCAACCCCCAATACCGGGAGAGACGAATCCTGTCTAACCGTCACTGCCTCCAAGTGCTTCGGGACTGCACCCAACTACCACCTGTTTGCACGACTCCTTTGAGCCGTGGTAGGGTAGTAATCAAAGTACAGTGGGAACACACTCGAGGCGAAGTGATAGTGTCAAGTCAGCGGACTAAGCTGTACTCATGTCACCTGGGAACTGATAACTGACGATAGGTATAATACCAACCGGTCAGTTCCCGACGAGTCCTGTCCAGTGTACTCGTAACCTAACGAGCACCCGTATACTATCTCCAGTACGACGTACTGATGGCTGTGTGACAGACCATCTCCCACACTGGGATGAGAAGCGCATACGCTAGTCTACTCCGGAGTATCGATGCCCTGTCTCGATAGTCCTGCGACTAGGGACCTGTATAAGAATGTGCTTATAGATTACCCAGCCCCCACTAGTGTGACTGCCATCACAACACTGGTAATCAAGCAAAGATCCTAAGGGCTCCACTAATGTGTATAGGTGATATACTAAAATAAACACATGTACACATTGAAGTAGAAACAAACCAAGTAGCATACTACTATTTTGAGCAAGATTGTTTATACAAGGTGAATATCCCAAGCTTCCATTAAGTAATATACAAACTAGTATGATACAGTAATGGCCTCTAGGGCATATACACTAACAATCTCCCACTTGCACTAAGGCCATGTACTGGCGTATCGAAGACCTATCATCTCGATCAGCCGCTCGAACTGAGTCTGGGGCAAGGCCTTGGTGAATGGATCTACAGTGTTATCTTCTGAAGCGACCCTCCGAACCTCGATCTCCTGGCGATCCACGATCTCCCTGATCTGGTGATACCGCCTCAAGATGTGTCTGGATCTCTGATGGACCTGGGTTCCTTCGCTAAAGCTATAGCCCCGTTGTTGTCGCAATACAGAGGTATTGGATCAACAATGGACGGAACCACCTGAAGTTCTTTTAAGAACATCCTCATCCAGACAGCTTCTTTTGCGGCATCAGATGCAGCGATGTATTCCGCTTCTATCGTCGAGTCTGCAACGGTTTCCTGTTTGGAACTCTTCCAACACACCGCCCCTCCATTGAGGGTAAAGACAAAACCCGACATGGACTTGGAATCATCCTTGTCACTCTGGAAGCTGGAGTCAGCAAAGGTCTCGATCTGGAGGTCTTTTCCGCCATACACCAAGAACATCTCCTTAGTCCTTCTCAGGTACTTGAGAATGTTCTTTACCGCTATCCAGTGTTTCTTCCCAGGGTTTGACTGATACCGGCTTACCACACTCAGTGCATAAGCTACATCCGGTCTGGTACACAACATCGCATACAATATAGAGCCTACCGCAGAAGCGTAGGGTATAATAGACATGCGATCCCTCTCCAAATCAGTCTTGAGAGACATCTCTTTAGAGAGGGTGATTCCATGACAAGCCGGTAGGTTACCGCGCTTGGAATCTTCCATACTGAACCTTTTCAGTATGGTGTCGATGTACCTGGACTGCGAAAGTCCTAATATCCTCGTGGATCTATCACGATGGATCCGGATCCCCAGGATATATGAGGCATCACCCAGGTCTTTCTTGGAGAACCTGTGTGACAAGAACCCCTTGACAGATTGTAGCATAGGAATGTCATTTCCTATTAAGAGAATGTCATCCATGTATAAAACGAGGAATACTACAGTTCTCGCTACAAATCTACTATAGATACATGGTTCATCTGGATTTTTGATAAAGCCAAATTCCTTGACCGTCTCATCAAAACAGATGTTCCAACTCCGCGATGCCTGCTTTAGTCCGTAAATGGACTTAACCAACTTGCATACCTTTCCGCTGCTCCCACTCTGAATGAAACTCTCTGGCTGGTCCATATAGACACACTCCTCTAAATTTCCATTTAGAAAAGCGGTCTTTACGTCCATCTGCCAAATCTCATAATCGTGGAAGGCAGCAATGGCAAGAAGGATCCGAATGGATTTCAGCATAGCTACTGGAGAAAAGGTCTCGTCATAGTCCAAACCAGGTCTTTGACGAAAACCCTTTGCAACCAGTCTAGCTTTATAGGTCTCAACCTGTCCATCTACACCAATCTTCCTTTTGAAGATCCACTTGCATCCTACGGGTTTTACCCCGTCTGGAGCAATGTCCAACGTCCATACTTTGTTGGTGTACATGGACTCCATTTCGGTCCGCATTGCATCCAGCCATTTTACCGAGTCGACGCTCTGAACGGCTTGCTGGAAGCTAGTAGGTTCATCATAATCTATGATGCAATCCTCTCTATCCCCGTCTATGAGAAAACCGTAGTATCTCTCGGGCGGATGAGACTGCCTACTACTCCTGCGGAGCGGCGTAGGAATGTCCTGTTCTTTTGAACCCTCTGGTTCCACTAAGCTTTCGGTAATAGCTCGTGGTTCTGGAATTTCTTCCAGTTCTACTGCGCTCCCACCAATTTCCTTTTCTAAGAACTGGTGTTCTAGAAAGTGGGCATGACGAGAAACAAAAACCTTTTGTTCCTCTTCGCAGTAGAATAAATATCCCTTGGAGTTCTTTGGATATCCCACGAACTTACACTATACTGAGCGTGCCTCGAGCTTGTCCGCATGCTGCTTTTTGACAAAAGCTGGACTTTCCCATGTCTTAATGTAATTAAGATAGGGTCTCTTCCCACACCACATCTCATATGGCGTAATAGGCACAGTCTTAGTAGGAACTCGGTTCAAAATGTATGCAGCTGATTCTAGCGCATACCCCCAGAATGATCGCGGTAACTCAGCGTTACTCATCATGAACCGTACCATATCCAATAGGGTTCGGTTCCGTCTCTCCGATACACCGTTATGTTGCGGAGTGTATGGAGGAGTAAGCTGAGAGAGAATTCCGTTCTTTTTTAAATAGTCCAGGAACTCGGCACTCAAGTATTCACCACCTCGATCCGATCTTAGAATCTTGATACTTTTGCCGGTTTGTTTTTCTACTTCATTCTTATATTCCTGGAATTTTCCAAAGGCTTCGGACTTATGTTTCATTAAGAAGACATAACCGTACCTTGAAAAGTCATCCGTAAAAGTAATGAAATAAGAATAACCGCTTCGCGCATGTGTAGACATTGGACCGCACACGTCGCTGTGTACGAGTCCCAAGAGCTCGCTCGCTCTTACTCCGTGTCCAGTGAACGGAGTCTTTGTCATCTTTCCTTTGAGACAGGATTGACAAGTGGCATACGATTGATATTCGAACGGATTCAAATATCCTTCTGTATGTAACTTCGTCAACGTTCTCTCATTGATGTGACCTAGTCTACAATGCCATAAGAAAGTCTGATTTATTTCCGGAGACTTTCTTTTATGTGTATTCTGGACATTGAAAATCTGTGGTTGGTTTAATACGTATATACCATTGCTCAATGTACCTGACCCAATCAAAACTTGATTAAGGTGAATGTTTACAACATTACTTACAAACGCAAATTCATAACCTTCTTTAGAAACTAAAGATACAGAAATGATATTACAAGTTGCGTTGGGTACAAAAAAACAATTACGAAAAACCAAAACATGTCCATCTGACATTCCCAGGTGATAGTCCCCCACGGCCTTAGCATCCATGCTAGCTCCGTTTGCAACTCTGAGGGTCATGTCACCTGCCTTCAAAACCCTACGGTTTCTCAACGCCTGCAAAGAATTACAGATATGTGATCCTGATCTGGTATCCAATACCCAGGAAGTAGAGTTTATTGAAAGACAGTTTTCAATAACATACACACCTGAAGCTGAAGCCGCAACCTGCTTCAATTCCTGTGTCCTGGATTTCCAAGCCCTGCAATCATTCTTCCAGTGTCCTTTCTTATGAAATAGAAGCATTCTTCTTTATCCACAAGCTGCCCCGCTTTCTTTGTTGCTTTTTCTTTTCCCTTCGTATCCACTTTACTAACACCGCCCCTTGGTTTGGCGGGGGCTTTCTTCTTCTTTCCCTTGGCTTTCGCCTTGGACCTAGAAGAGGAAGATCCTCCTACAAACAAAGTGGATGTTTCCCTACCTTTCTGTAGGGTGCCCTCTACACTCCTCAGCATGTTGAGGAGTTCTGAAAGTTCAACTTTTTTTTCTTGTAAGTTGAAGTTCAGTATAAACTGGGCGTAAGTGGAAGGAAGGGACTGGAGAATCAAGTCAGTATAGAGTTCATTCTCCAACGTGGTCCCAAGTTCCGCGAGCTCCTCAATGAAGCCAATCATCTTAAGCACGTGTTCCGCTACCGATGATCCGATGGCCAACCTTGCCGAAAATAACTTCTTCGACACTTCGTATCTTGTGATACGAGATTGCTCTCCATACAGTTCTTTTGTATGGAGAAATATGGATTCAAGGTCCATATTCTCGTGCCTCCTCTGATGTTCGTTGTCCATAGAGGCAAGTACGAGGCACTTGGCCTTCGCGCTATCAATCTCCCAAGTCTTACGGATTTCCTTATCCGCGACGGTGGAGGTGGGACTTGGGATAGGGGGAGCTTTGGTGGTAAGAAGATACCCCAGCTTGTCGTAAGTGATTGCCATTTTGACATTCCTGAGCCAATCTTTGTAGTTTGGCCCTGTCAGTATGTTTTTATCTAGAAGTAACTTAAGTCCAGTCATGTCGATTGGTCGCTGCAATTAGGAGAGAGAAGAAGAAATACTCAGCATGATGCTCTTGCAAGTTTAGAGTGGTTTTTAGTTTGTCTAAACAGGATGGCTCCCACTGTTTCTCGATTCCCTCCTCAAACCAAAAAGGAAGAATTAGTCAGGATCAATCTCACCGTACAATACTTGCTTAACCGTTCAGCCAGGCCAGTGTCGGTACTTCGAGGGAGGTTTTCCAACGCTTTCGCGAAGTTCCTTAATTAAATAACCTCTTTTCCCTGGGGGCGTAGCCCCGCTAACACCTTTCTAGACACCTACTTGGTTTATAGCATTGATCGTTAAGTGAGAAATTTCCCGAGGAGTAGAATATACTCACAGTAGGATCGGGATCCAAATATCATCGCGTGACGAAACTGAAGGAATCCTACCAGAATCATCACACTCCAAATGGTATGCAACACTAGCAAGTTTCAGTTCTTTTGAAACTCCCGATGTGGATTTTTGCCCCATGCTCTTATGACCTTAACTTTGGCCAAAATATCATAAGTCACATGTCAAGTTCTACCCGTCATTGTCCAGGTTAATTTGGATCCATCCGTACCTACCCTTGACTTTGGCCAAAATGGCAGTACGACTGTCCCAAACCAACGCATCTATCTATGCTACACATGAATACCCAACAGCTACCAATCACTATGCCTTGACTTTGGCCAACATACAAAGCTTGAATACTATTGACTATTCATGTGAAACGACGGAGGGCTACGAATGGTTTTGGCAAAACCGTGAACGTAATGAACTTGATATAATCGATGGAACGAGATAGCTTTTAAAAGGAGTGGCTCAAGCTCCGCATTTAAAAGTTAGTTTTGAAAAGAACCGAGTGGTTTTCCGAAAGTGTTCCAACGATTTTAACTTGGTTTATTTTCTTGCATTAGTTCTTTCAATGCGTGATATTCTTGCATTAGTTCTTTTAATGCGTCCCATCATTTAATCCTACCATTGCAGAAAACAACCAAAATATGACGTACGCTTATGCCATTCGCATTCGCCACGGGGCCCCGTCATTACCCGTTAGGTTACTTAACTAACGACAGAGCGGGGGCTGGGCTAGCGCGGCTGTAAAACATAAGCAACGCATGAATAATATCATATATAGATATATTGCAATGATAGCCATTTCAGATCACAGATGAACACATTGGATATACTAGGAATCCGCAATTCGTACGAGCCTGTAACGAAAAGAAGATTACACGGTCGCGGTGAATAGCCAATACCCCACCCAAGACCCCTACGGGTGCGGCAAACTACCCGCCAAGTACCCGAAGCGAAGCAACCTCCCTCAACTCCGTGAGTAGGCCACTCGGCACTTCGGCATACCCGGTAGTTTGTGCACCCCCTCCATGGGTCTATCCTAGGAGTGAAAACAGTAAAAAGAAATTATACAATGACGGCTACAACCCCGACCCGGTTGTGTGGCCATACAAATAATTAATACATCAATTTACAAATTTACATGAATTGAAAGAAAAGAAAACTCTCGTCTCACAACCCCCGGCTATTCACCCGCGACAATCCAATGAATTCATATACACATTCCAATGACATTTCAGATCACAGATTTGTATAACCCCCACCAATCGACATATAGCGATTAGTAGACGTTCAATCCAAATATCACATCACAGAAAAACCCGTCAGCTTAAGTCTTTTAGAAGTTCGATCAAAAATACGGATTTATAGGCCCCAAATACAAAATTTTCGTTCTGGAAAATCTGGGCAGAAAATACATATTCCAAAAATCCCAAAACAACCCCAGAAATACACTGCACCAAATTTGGACCTCGGCCGAGTCAACTCGGCCGCGGAACCGCGGCGGGAGCGTGCTCTCGCCGCGTTTCCGCGGCCCTTTGAACGGTTCGTGGGACCAAATTTGGTGGTTATTCAAACAAAAGCCTGAGCCGATTTTTAAGATGAAAATTATCAACTTTTGAACAGAATAAAAATCGGCAGAAACTTGACAACTCGGGTTCGTTTCGTGACTTTTTCTTTGATCGATCTTCTAGTTACTTTGCTAACATGTTAGATAGAGTTTAACCAGTCTCTGATACCACTGTAAGTCCATGCTACCTCTCCCGGTACTTTCGAGCATGCGGAATTTGGTGAAAAACAATTTTCTAGAGGTGGTAACATGTGTTAGAGATAGTGCCCTCATAGTCAATTATTGGATCGCAGGTACGTGATTGCAATGATTGCGGAGGACCTATACCGGTAGGACAGTCTTACTCGAGATGATAGTATGCTATCTGGTTTGCCTTTATCAGTCGTGTACATGTTCAGGTGACTGATTGCATGTTACACTTTGATAGAGCCCTTAGGATCTTGCTTTACTACCAACAGTATGATGGCGATCATATACGTGAGAGTTGGGTAGTTTATATGCATATCCTTAATTGTGGTCCCTAGTCATGGGAGTTTCGAGACAGGGCATCGATACTCCGGAGTAGACTAGTGTATACAGTCGAGACCCCGACGAGGGGCGGTGGCCGGTCTCACAAGCCACTAGTGTCAGTTGGATCACCTAAGATGTATACAGGTGCTCATTGGGTTATGAGTACACCGGACAGGACTCGCCGGGAATCTGCTAGTTAGTACTATACCTATCGTCAGATAGCAGTTCCCTGGTGACGTGTGTACAGGTTAGTTCATCGACCTGAGGTCGTCATTTGTCTCGTGTGAGTTCCCACTGTACTTTGATTTCTACCCTACCACGGCTCAAAAGAGTCGTGCAAACAGGTAGCTTTTGGGTACAGTCCCGAGCCATATGGAGGCACGTGAGCGGATCGGCAGGGGATTCGTCTCTCCCGGTATTGGGGGCGAGGTCGTGCTGTGTCTAGGAGAGCCATTACACAAAGTCCATGGCCATGGCAGGAGATTTACTGGTAGGTACTCCAGTAGTATCTCAGGGTGTTATTGGGCTACACTCCGACACGACTTATACTGCTATTGGGGGTCTGACGTTACTAGCCCCTAGGCGGATATGCGATACTCATTGACGAACGGACCGGACTGTATATACATTGTCACTGTTAGGCTCAGTAGGGTTTCCGGATGAGTTCGCTCATCGGCCTCCCTTGAGTTCGCTCATCGGCCTCCCTTGAGGTCAGTCCATGGGAAGCCGTTACGCATAGCTAGTGCCGCTGACGGTTTGTGGTTAAACCCACTGCCAGGGTACTGACGAGTCATTAGTGTCCCCCACAGACAGTTTCCCAAGTTCGGGCGAAACGTTGTAGAGGCCGTATGGTTTTATGGCAGGGTTCGGAAAATGCACGTGCGTTTACGCACGTGTTATTTTTCGGGCAGATGATACTGGTCGCCTTTGGTTTAAGCCGGATCCGAGTATTATATTGAGTAGGTATAATATCTTTGTCTCAGTTGCATTTGTATTCGGTTGTAATACAAATGCGGGTATATTTATACAGTTTCCGGGTTATCCTGAAAGTTGTTTCAGGATCACTTTTGGAAGTTGCCAGTTTCCAGTTTTCTATCAGCCGTCTTTTAACAATCGGTTAAAGACGGATTTATCTTTTCTTGGATGAGAGTGAGTCATGCTTCTAGAAGGTTCTAGAAGGTTCTAGAATTTGATGACAAGGTTAATGACTCATGCTTTGATTTCAATGAGGTTTTGTTTTCCTTAAGATATTTTCATGTGTTCACATTATGATATTTTGCTTAAGGTTACTCTCCCCTCTCCTACACTCACCCCCCCACTTCTATAAGTGGCCGGCCCTCCTCCTCTCTCTCTCACTTGATGTTTTTCATTTGTGAAAAGATTATGATAGCATTTGGGGTGTATGGAATTTCACAGCTCATTTCATTCCAACACCCGATTCCCACGACAACTTCATTAACCGTCCGTCCATAGCTTTGGACGGAACGAGACAAAGTCATCCACTCATTCTCTACATCATTCTTGGTCGTCTCTTCTAGCAAACTTGACGACCGAGTTGCCTCAAGTCAGAGGCGGGAGCCCGTTTAAAGAATCAGTGATGTGGTGCCACCTGGACGAGCAGATCAGAGATCGAAGAGATCGGAGTAGCCGCAACGGAGCGTGGGGTGATGGTTAAAGAACGAATGACTCGGATCGTTCGGTATAACCTTTCTACACTCTTTACTGTTTGTTAGTTTAGCAATAATGGCAGATCCGGGTTAAAGTATACGATAGCGCCAGTTAAAAAGTTTTTGTTCCGCATTTGGCGTCTGTAGACGGCCGGGGCGCTAGCGTAGACTTACAGTGGTATCAGAGCCTCACCATTTTGCTATACTAACTTGTGCTAACGCGTTTAAAACATCGATCGAACCGGAAATCAAAAACTGCAAAATCCAAGCTTGACAGTTTCTGTTGTTTTTAAATGGTGTCCTAAAAATATTTCACACATCTCAGAAAACTGTGCAGGGTTTTTTAAGAACGACATATAAATTTGAGCACGTGAATCGACAAGATAGCCGCGGAAACGCGGCCAAACCCATGGTTTGGCCGCGCATCCGAGGCCGTTCTGGGCGATCATGCCCCCAAATTTGCACAGTATGTTCCCCTCTGGAAATTGGGGTTTTTGGTATATATCTTTTGGGCCCAGGTTTTGTTACTGTTCTGCAGATTTGCGTGGGGCCCACTTTGTGATATTTAGTCGATCGAAATTTAAACATGTTAGTTTACAGTGCTTACATTATATCTCCGACCGGGAATGCATTTGATCGGTAAACCGCGTCTGATTGCTATAGTTCTTTTAGACGGGTTTGCGAACGTAACATTCGCGTTGATGTTCTGTGTTGTGCTGTGATGTTGCGGATTTGTCGTGGTGGATAGCAGTGTGCAATGGTAGTACAGTTTGAGTTTATTTGTACATTTGATATTGCGGGGCGAGCGTCCAACTTGTGGACTGCCGTCACTGCCTGTTGTATAATATTCTTTTGGGGCACGACCAGGTTGCGGTCGATGTACCTGTTGTACTATTTTTCATTACTGTACTAGGTTTTGCCCCGCGACGGAGTGCACGGATAGCCGGGTTCTGGAGGTCAACGGGTCCGCATCTCATGGCTTTGAGAGGCAGAGGGGCCCCACTCTAAAATTGGCAAACTATTCGCCGCACTCGTAGGGGGTACAGGTTGACCCAAGGAGGGGTGCTCAATTTACCGGATTCCGTGAAGTGCCGGGTGTTCCATTCACTATGCTGTGGGGACTGCCTCGCTTCAGGTTTTGGCGGGTAACTTGCTACACCCGTAGGGGTCTAGGTTTCATTGCACAGGCTATCCACACGACAGGGGAACGTCGAGTTTCAGCAGCGGCTCTGTGAAACACGGGGATCCCAGATTATCTGTATTGTTCTGTGATGCTTGTTACTTTTCTGTAATGTTGCATATTATCACGCCTGGAGCGATTATTGTATATTGGTTTATATACTATTAGATGTTGTATATGTTTTACACCCGCGCTAGTCCAGTCCCCGCTCTGTCGTTAGTTAAGTAACCTAACGGGTGATGACGGGACCCAGTGACGAATGCGGATGGCATATATGTACATTTTATTTTCGTTCTTTTCTGGTGTGATTGATTGATGGGACTGCGTTGATTCTGATCAATGCAAAGTAAAACAAACCTATTTTAGTTGTTGGAACAAATTTAAAAAGTGTTATTGCAAAGACGTTTCCTTTTGTTTTGCATAGCGGTATTCAGTGGAATATCCTGCACCTCATTCGACGGGGCAAGGGCCGATATCCCTTCACCGGGACTGACCCCTTGGGCAGAAGTTTGCGTCAGGGTAATAACTTCACTATAGTCGATTACAAGTTGCTTTGCACCGCGGTATTCAGTGGAATATCCTGCACCTCATTCCACGAGGAAAGAGCCGAGATCCCTTCACCGGGAGTGACCTCTTTAGCAAAAGGTTTTCGCTACTATATTTTAAAAAGCTATCAGATTCCTTCAGCGATATCAAGTTCACTACGCTAAAGGTTTTTCGCCAAAAACCAGCCGTAGCCCTCCGTCACTTCTTTTGGGTATTCAGTAGTATTCAAGCTATGTATTTTGACCAACGCCAAGGCATAGTGTTTGGTAGCTGCTGGGTATTCAATTGTTGCATAGATAGATGAGTTGGTTTGGGACAGTCGTTCTGCCATTTTGGCCAACGTCAAGGGCATGTGCGGGTGGGTTCAAATTGACAAGATAGTGACGGATAGAACTTGGCATGTGACTTATGACATTTTGACCAACGCCAAGGTTATAAGAGCATGGGGCAAAAATCGTATCGGGAGTTTCTAAAGAAACTGAAACTTGCCAAGTATGCGCATACCTTCTGGAGTATGAGTAACGTGGATGCATTCCATCACGTTATCATGCGATGAGAGTTGGATCCCGATTCCCACTAATGAGTTGGTTTACTCTTCGGGTGATCCCGATTAATTCTTCTTTCAGGTTTGGAGGAGAATTTGACAGGACAGTGGGAGGTTTCCGGATTAGATAAAGTGATAACCATTCTGATCTAGGTTAGAGTGCACGCAGAGTGTTTCTTTTCTCTCTCTCTTTTGGCAGCGACCTTTGACAGACCCTAGACTATGACTCAGTGACCAAGTTGACCGAACCTTCTTAAAATACTGGCTTTTGGATTGTCCTAGTTGCATAAGTCATTGCCACTCCTTCTTCTACCTTTTGCATTTCTCAGAACACCCGTATTACTACGGACATCCACTTCCATTGGATAGATCCATCGTATGGTTATATACGAACTCAAAGGGACTTCTTCGAGGATGGATCCAGGTTCAGGAGAAATAGAATTGGTTTATTCAGTTGTCTTTTATTATCACCTTCTCTCAGGTTGCGAGAGCTCCTTGGTTTAGGAGAGTACACCTATTACGCTTATTGGATAGTCTTATTCCAAACCATAGGCAGGTGCCGAAAGGTAGGGAATGAAGAAAACCAATTAGCCTAAGTAGGGTGTGCAGAAGGTAATATGTAAAGACAAAATAAAGGGATTAGAAAGAGGGCAAAGTAAATTGCGACCGATATCATTCACGACCAAAACCGCGTACTTCATCGCCACTCCTATTTCACCTTTAAAGGAATAAGGTATTATTCAGTTGTCTTTTATCATCACCTTCTCTCAAGATACGAGTACTCCTTGGTTTAGGAGGGTACACCTATTATGCTTACTGGATAGTCTTCTTCCAAACCATAGGCTGGTGCCGAACGGTAGGGAAGGAAGAAAACCATTTAGCCTAACAATGGTGTACAGAAGGTAACGACTAAAGACAAATAAAGGGATTTGGAGAGATGGCAATAAAATATACGGTTGAAGTCATGAATTGGATTATAGAAGAAGCATTGCTATGAATACCAGGATACCCCTACGAAACATTTTCATGTTTCAGTGCATTGTTAAAGGAAAACTGTTTTCCCGATTGGATACTTACTCCAAGGGTATGTATTTACCAGGTTTCATTCTCATATCTGTATGGTTTTACAGATGATGAGTGGAAGTAAGTTATTGGGAATTAGGTGATTATCCTCATTATATCGGAATTCGTTGTAATTGGTGATATTTGAGGAAATCGCCAGGGTACAGTTTTCAACCTACGACGCACAGGTTTTGAGTTGTTCAACTCAGCGGACTTATACAGAGTATTGTATGATGTCCAGTGTCCATCAGGACAAAGGGGTAGGTCCTCGTACTCTGTTCTGTTTACTTATGACTTCTCTAGTATTTAGAAAAATGTTTCGTAGAAATACAAGGTCTAAGTTTTGAGAAGTTGTGGGTATAAGAATAAAGTAGAGAACCAGGTGTCACAAGTATCGGGATTCTTCAAAGAGATCGAAGATGTAGATTCTTGTGTTTGGTATTCAGATGATAGTGATGGTTTTGAGAAACGTGTTTCTCTTTCAGGTTACTCATAATTGGATGGATTCTTAAGTTGAGTAATGCTGATTAGCCTCTTTCCATTAAGTTGATATGCACTGGAGACAGCTGCATGATTGAATCTAGTTCCAATTAAATAAAGTGCCAAAGTTTCTATATTGGATATAGAATAGATCGTACCTTAAAAGATGTTAAGGTACGGGGAGTTGTCCAGCTTATGCTCAAAACCAGACTCTGGATAACTCAGGGCACGTTTCTGTAATGGCTGTTTGTGGGTTGACCCTGGCTATGACGAGGGTTGATATTCTACCATTTGGAAGATCAATAGTGATATTGTTCTTGACTCGCCACAGTTTTAGTAAAATGGATCTTTTTCAGAAAACAGTAGTGGGAGTATGGTAGAACTGGAAGTGATTCCAGAACCGCGAACGATTACGGAAAATTTAATAGAACCTATATATTCAATCAGGTTTGACATTCCATTAGCCACTCCACAGATAAGGTGGGTAACCTCAGACACCCGAGAGGTACTTCGGTAGCCTCAAGGACGGTGACAGGGAAGTTCTTATCTACCCAGACTTGACACTACTGTTGTTCCAGGATATGAGACCCGGTAGGAGGGTTGTCGTAGTCAGTGGGAGCATCGGAAGAAAAGTGGGCAAGTAGCTTATGTCTATTTATAGACTAGAGCAGTTATAGCGGAGATAGATCATCTATTTTTGATGTGACAGTCATGGGTTTGACTTCAATCAGAATAGGGGATGGATCTGTTAAGAAGGTAGTAGGGTGTGATGTCATGGTATCTAAATGACATACACACAGTAGGAAGTAAAATTCTTATACTACGATCGGTTGTACTGTGGTCGTCACACAGTTGTTTCTCCAGACAGGATATGGATATAATATTTGACATTCTGGTTTCTGGATCTATGGTTTTAGATCTAGATTTGGGTAGTTTCCCAATGTGGGTACTTTGACAGATATTCTAATGGTTTTTAGAATAGATGACTCCTAGCATGGTAGTGTACCTGCAGGTGATGGAGTCACCCTCTCCAAAGGTGTCGTATAGACTAAAGGGGAGAGGGATGTGCATGATTGGCAGATCACTTGCTCAGGCAATTGAGTCAATCATGAGATGTCAAGTACCACACCAGATGTTGTTTTTGCACTAGATGCGATAAGTTTGTATTAATCCAATCCTGGAGAGACATAAGGAAGCAGTTTTAGAACGTAAGTGGATGTTCTACGGATTTGATGACAGCAGCCTCCTACGGGAGACGATCATCATTCCAGGCTTCAAAGGTGACGTGGATGACAGAGTGATTGTCAGAGTTTTAGTTTTTCCCTCTGACGAAGAGGGACAGTATTATGGACAGGTGGTCCAAGAGGATACTGTGGGTGGCATGGTGCCGGATACTGATTAGGTTCAGTGATCGATACAGTCTAAGAAGTTTGGATTTGGAGTTCATTTATGAACTAGGTCCCATCAGATATCCAGACATATTCTAAGACAGGTATTACTCAATTCGGGAGATGGCTTTCTCCACGAACTTGAGATTAAGAGAGATATAGAAAGAAACATCTAGGCGGATCCACTCACTGAGGCTATTTCTCGAACACAATAGTTTTACAAACGGGCTTTGTGAAACTGATTAGTAGAGGAGTTGGATGTTCGGTTTCACACGGGCTGTGAGTAGTCGACATCGCAATAATTAGCTTTGAGTGCAAGTGGGAGATTGTTGGAGATAGTGCCCTCATAGTCAATTATTGGATCGCAGGTACGTGATTGCAATGATTGCGGAGGACCTATACCGGTAGGACAGTCTTACTCGAGATGATAGTATGCTATCTGGTTTGCCTTTATCAGTCGTGTACATGTTCAGGTGACTGATTGCATGTTACACTTTGATAGAGCCCTTAGGATCTTGCTTTACTACCAACAGTATGATGGCGATCATATACGTGAGAGTTGGGTAGTTTATATGCATATCCTTAATTGTGGTCCCTAGTCGTGGGAGTTTCGAGACAGGGCATCGATACTCCGGAGTAGACTAGTGTATACAGTCGAGACCCCGACGAGGGGCGGTGGCCGGTCTCATAAGCCACTGGTGTCAGTTGGATCACCTAAGTTGTATACAGGTGCTCATTGGGTTATGAGTACACCGGACAGGACTCGCCGGGAATCTGCTAGTTAGTACTATACCTATCGTCAGATAGCAGTTCCCTGGTGACGTGTGTACAGGTTAGTTCATCGACCTGAGGTCATCATTTGTCTCGTGTGAGTTCCCACTGTACTTTGATTTCTACCCTACCACGGCTCAAAGGAGCGTGCAAACAGGTAGCTTTTGGGTACAGTCCCGAGCCATATGGAGACACGTGAGCGGATCGGCAGGGGATTCGTCTCTCCCGGTATTGGGGGCGAGGTCGTGCTGTGTCTAGGAGAGCCATTACACAAAGTCCATGGCCATGGCAGGAGATTTACTGGTAGGTACTCCAGTAGTATCTCAGGGTGTTATTGGGCTACACTCCGACACGGCTTATACTGCTATTGGGGGTCTGACGTTACTAGCCCCCTAGGCGGATATGCGATACTCATTGACGAACGGACCGGACTGTATATACATTATCACTGTTAGGCTCAGTAGGGTTTCCGGATGAGTTCGCTCATCGGCCTCCCTTGAGTTCGCTCATCGGCCTCCCTTGAGGTCAGTCCATGGGCAGCCGTTACGCATAGCTAGTGCCGCTGACGGTTTGTGGTTAAAGCCACTGCCAGGGTACTGACGAGTCATTAGAGTCCCCCACAGACAGTTTCCCAAGTTCGGGCGAAACGTTGTAGAGGCCGTATGGTTTTATGGCAGGGTTCGGAAAATGCACGTGCGTTTACGCACGTGTTATTTTTCGGGCAGATGATACTGGTCGGCTTTGGTTTAAGCCGGATCCGAGTATTATATTGAGTAGGTATAATATCTTTGTCTCAGTTGCATTTGTATTCGGTTGTAATACAAATGCGGGTATATTTATACAGTTTCGGGGTTATCCTGAAAGTTGTTTCAGGATCACTTTTGGAAGTTGCCAGTTTCCAGTTTTCTATCAGCCGTCTTTTAACAATCGGTTAAAGACGGATTTATCTTTTCTTGGATGAGAGTGAGTCATGCTTCTAGAAGGTTCTAGAAGGTTCTAGAATTTGATGACAAGGTTAATGACTCATGCTTTGATTTCAATGAGGTTTTGTTTTCCTTAAGATATTTTCATGTGTTCACATTATGATATTTTGCTTAAGGTTACTCTCCCCTCTCCTACACTCACCCCCCCACTTCTATAAGTGGCCGGCCCCCCTCCTCTATCTCTCACTTGATGTTTTTCATTTGTGAAAAGATTATGATAGCATTTGGGGTGTATGGAATTTCACAGCTCATTTCATTCCAACACCCGATTCCCACGGCAACTTCATTAACCGTCCGTCCATCGCTTTGGACGGAACGAGACAAACTCATCCACTCATTCTCTACATCATTCTTGGTCGTCTCTTCTAGCAAACTTGATGACCGAGTTGCCTCAAGTCAGAGGCGGGAGCCCGTTTAAAGAATCAGTGATGTGGTGCCACCTGGACGAGCAGATCAGAGATCGAAGAGATCGGAGTAGCCGCAACGGAGCGTGGGGTGATGGTTAAAGAACGAAGGACTCGGATCGTTCGGTATAACCTTTCTACACTCTTTACAGTTTGTTAGTTTAGCAATAATGGCAGATCCGGGTTAAAGTATACGATAGCGCCAGTTAAAAAATTTTTGTTCCGCATTTGGCGTCTGTAGACGGCCGGGGCGCTAGCGTAGACTTACAACATGGACTCAAAACCGGATCTTTGTTAAACATTTAACTAACAACCTAATAAGGAGTTGCTAACTACTCGGTTAGGGGGTTATACCTTACTTTCTTGAACTCCTTCGTCTTCAAGCCTCGATGGTTGTCCGTATCGGCTTCACCCCATCGTCTCCTTGCGCCGAAGATGGATCCACCTCGAAAGCTTCTACCTTTGGCTTCTTCTTCGGTCTTTGAAGAAACTAGTTCACTTGGTTTGCTAAACCTTATGAACTAGAATGAGTAGAGAAGAGTGTGTTGGGATTTTACTCTATGGTTCTTGTTTCTCAACACATGAGACAAGTGAACCATAGACAAAAGAGATGGAGAGCAAGAGGAAGAAGATGAGAGCTCAAGAACAAGAGAGAGAATGAAAATGATAGAATGATAGAAGACTTTTCTCTCTTGGCTCTCATAATCCAAAACCATCATCACAAAATAGTAATCAAGTATTGTGTAAATGGTTTAAGCTACAATAGCCATATCATTTCATGCACTCATTTCTCACAAGAGAAACAAGCAAGTAAAAAGTCTTTGCCATGAAATGATAGCTATTATCATCATGATGGTCAACTAGTCCAACCTAGTCAACCGGTCAACAAAGTCAACAAGTCAACAAAGTCAACCCCTCAACAACCATGTCACCACAATACTTAATTAATATTATTGTTAATCATATATCATATTCTCATTAGGGTTGAGCAAAAAGTCAATAGTCAACAGTCAACGGTCAACAACCCTAATGAGAATCCTCTGCCTCTGTCTCTCCGTCAACTGTGCATACACACCCGCATCCGCGTTCCGAGGAACACGAATACATACTGGATAAATCCAATCCCAAAACGTACACTAGGATCTGGCTTAAACCAAAGCCCGCTAGTGTTGACTGTCCGGACACTGTACGTGCACAAGTGCACGGATGTGACCGAACCCTGTCGCAAAACCATGCGACCTGTCGCAAAACCATGCGACCTCTACTCTTTTGCCTAAAGGCGAATAGATTTCTGTGTGGGACTCTAAAGACTCGATACTACGCTGGCAGTGGGTTTAACTACAGACCGCAAGCGGTACTAGCTGTGCGTAACGGTCCCCAGGTAGATGCCGACAAGAAGACTGACGAGGTGAAACCCATCTGAACTCCTACTGAGCCAGAATGTGACAATCTCCGTACAGTCCAGTCTGTTCGTCTGATACATCGCATGGCGGGCCTAGGGGGGCGGTAAACGTCAGTCCCCAAATAGCGGTACAAGTCGTGTCGGAGTGAAGCCCAAAACACCCTGAGATAACACTGGAAGCCTACCAGTATATCTCGATTTCCCTGGCCAGGGACTACTCGTGTAATGGCTCTCCTAGACACAGCGCGATGTCAACCCCCAATACCGGGAGAGACGAATCCTGTCTAACCGTCACTGCCTCCAAGTGCTTCGGGACTGCACCCAACTACCACCGGTTTGCACGACTCCTTTGAGCCGTGGTAGGGTAGTAATCAAAGTACAGTAGGAACACACTCGAGGCGAAGTGATAGTGTCAAGTCAGCGGACTAAGCTGTACTCATGTCACCTGGGAACTGATAACTGACGATAGGTATAATACCAACCGGTCAGTTCCCGACGAGTCCTGTCCAGTGCACTCGTAACCTAACGAGCACCCGTATACTATCTCCAGTACGACGTACTGATGGCTGTGGGACAGTGTAAGCCCGCGGGGGCGCCCCGGCCGTCGATCCGACGCCGGAAACGCGGAAACAAAAACTTTGCAGAAACTTGCAACCGGCACTACCGTGCACTATTCACCCGGATCGGGCCATTAACCTAGCTAACTAGCAAAAAGAAAAGAGTAGAGAAGTATACCAAGCGATCCGTGTCCTTCGGTCTTCGTCTCCACTCCGATCTCCCGCTTATACTTCGTCCGTCACCTCCTCGTCGAAACGGGCACCACATTGCCAAAATCTTTTACGGGCTCCCACCTCTTGACCGAGGCAACTCGGGCGCGAAGTTGGCTAGCCGACGCGTTCAAGGCTTGCTATAGAATAGTGTAGAATAGTTGTCTCTTTGGGGTTTAGTATAGTTGCCATGATGGAGGAATTTTGCACAAGGATTTTTCATGGAAAAATGGAGCATGCCATGGGAAAAGGGAGCTCGGCCAATTCATTGTGCTTCCTGGAAAAATGAAGCAAGCTCTAGCATGTAAAGAATGTGTGCATCAATTAATACAAAGCAGAAAAGGAAAAAATCCTTCACTGCAAACACAAATGGGGGGGGGGTCCACCAAAATAATCATGAAGGGAAATATCCACACACAAAATAAAAAACTCACTCCAACCCCAAACAGTGGCCGGCCCATTTCCAATCTCAAGTGGCAAACAAAAAGAATAAATCAAGAAGGAAAAGAAAAATAATGCAAGAATAATTCACACTCTTATCACAATTCCATCCATTTCAATCTATTCATTTCCAATCTAATAAATGCAATGGAAATGGACAAGAAAAGCATCTCATGATGAGAAAGCTACAATATGCAAGGAAGCCCTCCACTAAAAGTTATTTGCGAACTTGCAAATAACCCCTCCATCGAAAAGTCCGGCCGAGAAGGAACAAAGGAAAACCGGCCGGAACGGAATGCAAATTGGCAACTCCAGAAAACTGGTCCCGTAATAAATTACAGGAAAACCCCGATACTGTGCATACACACCCGCATCTGTATTCCGACCGGATACAAATGTAAAGAGACAAAACTACACTATCAAATACTAGGATCCGGCTTAAGCCAAAGCCGGCTAGTAAAATCCGTCCGATCACGATCCGTGCAATACCGCACGTATCCGATCGAACCCTGCCATATCTCCATACGGCCTCTACAGCGTTTCGCCCGAAACTTGAGTAACTGTATGTGGTGGACTCTAAAGACTCGTCAACACCATGGTTGTGGATTTAACCACTAGCAAGTCAGAGGTATAAGCCAATACGTAACGGGCTACCAGGTATTGACTAAAAGGGACGTCGATGAGCAAACTCATCCTGATACCCTACTGAGCCTGTCAGTGACAATATCCGTACAGTCCGGTCCGTTCGTCTATGAGTATCGCATGGCGGGCCTAGGGGGTTGGTAAAAGTCAGACCCCCAAAAGCGGTACAAGTCGTGTCGGAGTGAAGCCCAGAACACCCTGAAATACTACTGGAATACCTACCAGCAAATCTCCTGCCTTGGCCAAGGACTTTTCATGTTCTGGCTCTCCTAGACACAGCGCGACCTCACCCCCAATACCGGGAGAGACGAACCCCTGCAGATCTGCTCACTGCCTCCATGTGGCTCGGGACTGTACCCAACTAAAACCTGTTTGCACGACTCCTTTGAGCCGTGGTAGGGTAGTAATCAAAGCACAGTGGGAACTCACACGAGACAAATGACGATCTCAGGTCGATGAACTAACCTGTACACATGTCACCAGGGAACTGCTATCTGACGTCTGGTATAATCCCAACTAGCAGGTTCCCGGCGAGTCCTGTCCGGTGTACTCATAACCCAATGAGCACCTGTATACATCTTAGGTGAACCAACTGACACCAGTGGCTTGTGAGACCGGCCACCGCCCCTCGTCGGGGTCTCGACTGTATACACTAGTCTACTCTGGAGAATCGATGCCCTGTCTCGAAACTCCCTCGACTAGGGACCATTTAAGGATGTGCTTATAGACCCCAGCTCCCACTTATATGATCGCCCTCATACTGCTGGAAGTCAAGCAAGAATCCTAGGGGCTTTATCAACGTGTAATAGCGACTCGAAAGGTCACCTAAAGCAGTACACGATGATAAAGATAAACCAGATAGCATACTATCATCTCGAGTAAGACTGTCCTACCGGGATAGGTCCTCCCCTCAATCATTGCAATCACGTGCCTGTGATCCAATAATTGACTCTGAGGGCACTATCTCCAACAATCTCCCACTTGCACTCGAGGCTAATTATTGCGATGTCGCATACTCACAGCCCGTGTGATACCGAACACCCAACTCCTCTACTAATCTGTCTCACAAAGCTCGTTTGCGAGACTAATGCGTTCGAGGAATAGCCTCAGTGAGTGGATCCGCTCTGATGTTTCTTTTTATGTCTCTCTAAATCTCAAGTTCGCGGAGAAAGCCATCTCCCGTAATGAGCAATACCCGTTTTAGAATGTCTGGATGTCTGATGGGACCTAGTTCAGAAATGAACTCCAAATCCAAACTTCTTAGACTGTATCGTCAACTGAACTTAATCAGTATCCTGCGCCATGCCTTCCCTCAGTATCCACCTGGACCACCTGTCCAAAATACTGCCCCTCGTCAGAGGGAAAACTATAACTCTGACAGCCACTCTGCCATCCAAGTCACCTTGGAAGCCTGGAATGATAACTGTCTCCCGAAGAAGACTGCCGTTATCATATCCCTAGAACATCAACTTATGTTCTAAAACTGCTTCCGACTGTTTCTCCAGGATTGGATCAATATCAACTTATTGCACCTACTGCAAGAACAACATCTGGTGTGGTACTTGACATCTCATGATTGACTCAATTGCCTAAGCAAGTGATCTGTCAATCATGCGCATCCCTCTCTATTTTAGTCTGTAAGACACCTTTAGAGAGGGTGACTCCATTACCTGCAGGTACACTACCGTGCCAGGAGTCGTCCATTCTAAATACTCATAGAATGCGGTCAAAGTACCCAGATTGGGAAACCACCCAAATCTAGATCTAAAACCATAGATCTAGTAACCAGAATGTCTGATATAATATCCAAGTCCTATGTGGAGAAACCACTGTGTGACGACCAAAGTATAACCGATCGTAGTATAGGAATATCACTTCCTACTCAGTGTATGTCATCAAAAACCAGGACATCACACTCTACTACCTTCTTAACGAATCCATCCCCTATTCTGATGAAGTCAAACCTATGACTGTCATATCAGAAATAGATGATCTATCTCCGCTATATCTGCTTTAGTCTATAAATAGACATAAGCCACATGTCCACCAATGCTTCCGCTGCTCCCACTGACTATGACAACCCTCTGGCAGAGTCATATACACGTATACTTCTAAAGCAAGTTTAGAACGACGCTATACTCATCCTCCCGCCGGGTCTCGCATCCTGGAACAACAGTAATGGCAACTGTGGGTAAACAAGAACCTCCCTGCCACCGTCCTTGAGCATACCGAAGTACCTCTCGGGTGCCTGAGGTTACCCACCATATCTGCGGAGTGGCCAATAGAATGTCAAACCAGATTGAATCTTTAGGTTCTTATGAAATCATCAGTAATCGTTTGTGGTTCTGGAATCACTTCCAGTTCTACCATACTCCCACTACTGTTTTCTGAAAAAATCCATTTTTGATAAAACTGTGGCGAGTCAAGAACAATATCACTATTGATCTTCCAGATGGTGGAAAATCAACCCTCGTCATAGCCCGGGTCAACCCACAAACAGCCACTACTGAAACGTGCCTTGAGTTGTCCAGAGTCTGGTTTTAAGCATAAGCCGGACAACTCCCCGTATCTTAACAATGTCAAGATATGAACTGTTCTATATCCAAGAAACAGAGGCACTGATTTAATTGAACCAGATTCAAATCATGCAGCTGTCTCCAGTGCATGTCAAGTAAATGGAAGAGAGGCCGATCAGCGTTACTCAACTTAGGAGTACTTCCAATTATGAGTAACCTGAAAGAGAAGCTAGTTCTCTTAATCATTACTATCAACCGAATACCATTCGCAAGTATCTACATCTTCGATCTCCTTGAAGAATCCCGATACTTGCAACACTTGGTTCTCTACTTTACTCTTATACCTATAACTCCTCAAAACTTAGACCCTGTGTTTCTACGAAACACATGTCTAAGAACTTAGAGAAGTTAAAAGTAAACAGAATGTAGTACGAGGACCAACCCCTCTGTCCTAATGGACATTGGACAATATACAATACTCTGTATAAGTCCCCTGAGTCTAGTGACTCATTCACTGTGTGTCGTGGGTTGAAAACTGTACTTTTGGTTAAGAAGAATTACACCGATGTTCAATGCTCCTTACCTAACCATCCACTGGTATAGGTAAATATCATAGACATAATTTCAAAAAGGTATGTCTCACTCTATAAAAATAGACGTACAGATATATCAATTTGAAATTGGTGCACAACAACGGATATTCAAAACCAAATATTTGCCGACCGGCAAACAACCCAGGTGGCTTCCTCAAATATCACCAATTCCAATGAATCCCGATATAATGAGGACGGTCACCTAATTCCCAATAACTTACTCCCCTTCATCATCTGTAAAACCATACAGATGTGAGACTCATACCTGGTAAATACATACCCTGGAGTAAGTATCTAATCGGGAAATCAGTTTTCTTTTAACAGTACACAGTGAAACTGAAACATTAAGATGTTTCGATGGGGTATCCTGGTATTCTTAGTAATGCCTCTTCCATTATCCAGATTCACAACTATAACTGTATAATTCTTTGCCACCTCTCCAAATCCCTTTACATGTCTTTAGTCATTACCTTCTGTACACCCCTTTAGGCCAAGTGGTTTTCTTCCTTCCCTACCGTTCGGCACCAGCCTATGGTTTGGAAGAAGACTATCCAATAAGCATAATGGGTGTACTGTCCTAATCCTAGGAGCACTCGCATTGCGAGAGAAGGTGAAGATAAAAGACAACCGAATGAACTTAATTCATAGGTGATTTAGGATTGACAAAGAAGTACATGGTTTGGTCGTGAATAGCAGTCGCAATTTACTTTTCCCTCTTACTAATCCCTTTCTTTGTCTGAACTTAATACCTTCTGTACACCGTTTAGGCTAATTGGCATTCTTCATTCCCCACCGTTCGGCACCAGCCTAAGGTTTGGAAGAAGACTATCCAATTTGCGTAATAGGTGTACTACTCCTAAACCAAGGAGTACTCGCAACGTGAGAGAAGGAAAAAGGAAAAGACAACTGAATAGTCCTATTCGTTTTCTCCAGAACCGGAAACCATCCTCGAATTCCATCGAGTTCGTATATAACCATACGATGGTTTTGTCCAATGGAAGTGGACGTTCGTAGTAATACGGGGTGTCCCGGAGAAAAGGGTAAAAGTAGGAGTGGCAATGAGGTCTGCAACTCTGACAATCCAAAAGCTAGTGTTAAGAAGGTTCGGTTAACTTGGTCACTGAGTCATAGTCTAGGGTCGGGTCAATGGTCGCTGCCAAAGAGAGAGAGAAAAGAAACACTCAGCGTGCACTCTAACCTAGATCAGAATGGTTACCAATTTATCCAATCTGGAAACCTCCCACTGTAACGTCAAATTCTTCCCCAAACCTGAAAGAAGAATTAGCCGGGATCACCCGAGGAGTAAACCAACTCATCAGTGGGAATCGGGATCCAACTATCATCGCATGATAACGTGACGGAATCCGCTCACGCTGTCACACTCCAGAAGGTATGCGCATATCTGGCAAGTTTCAGTTCTTTTGAAACTCCCGATGTGGATTTCTGCCCCATGCTCTTATGACCTTGACTTTGGCCAACATATCATAAGTCACATGTCAAGTTCTACCCGTCATTTTCCTGGTTAATTTGAACCCACCCGTACCTACCCTTGACTTTGGCCAAAATAGCAGTACGACTGTCCCAAACCAACGCATCTATCTATGCTGCATATGAATACCCAACAGCTACCAAACACTGTGCCTTGACTTTGGCCAACATACACAGCTTGAATACTATTGACTATCCATATGAAACGACGGAGGGCTACGAATGGTTTCTGGCGAAAACCTTTAACGTAATGAACTTGATATCATTGAAGGAACGGATAGCTTTTAAAAATATAGTGACGAAAACCTTTGCTAAAGAGGTCACTCCCGGTGAAGGGATCTCGGCTCTTTCCCCGTAGAATGAGGTGCAGGATATTCCAAATGAATACCACGATGCAAAGCAAAAGTAATCGGCTATAGTGAAGTTACTGCCCTAACGCAAACTTTTGTCCCAGGGGTCACTACCGGTGAAGGGATCTCGGCCCTTGCCTCGTCGACTGAAGAGCAGGATATTCCAAATGAATACCACGATGCAAAACAAAAGAGAACGCCCTTGCAATAACAGCTTTTTGAAAAATGTTCCAACAACATCAAATTAGGTTTGTTTAACTTGCATTGATCCGAATCAATGCAGTCCCATCAATTGATCACACCACAAAGAACGAAAATATACTGACGTACGTATATGCCATCCGCATTCGCCACTGGGTCCCGTCATCACCCGTTAGGTTAGCTAACTAACGACAGAGCGGGGACTGGACTAGCGCGGATGCAAAACATATACAACATCTACTAATATATATACCAATATATAGTATTTCGCTCAAGGCGTGATAAAATGCAACACAGAAATGTATAGCAACACAGATCAATACAGATATCTGGGATCCCCGGGTTTCACAGAGCCGCTACTGAAACCCGACGTTCCCCTGGTCGTGTGGATAGCCTGTGCAATGAAATCCTAGACCCCTACGGGCACGGCAAGTTACCAGCCAAAACCTGAAGCGAGGCAGCCCCCTTCAGCACCATGAATGGACCACCCAGCACTTCACGGAATCCGGTAACTTGGGCACCCCTCTTGGGTCAACCCTATACCCCCTACGAGTGCGGCGAATAGCCCGCCAATCCTAGAGTGAAGCCCCCTCCATCTCAATGCCATGAGATGCGGGCTTGTTGCCTTCTAGAACCCGGCTATCCGTGCACCCCTCCGCGGGGTAATCCTAGTACAGAAAGTAAAATATACATACAACGGGTACATCGACCGCAACCTGGTCGTGCCCCAAAATAATAATACAAACAGGCAGTGACGGCAGTCCACATGTCGGACGCTCGCCCCGCAATATCAAATGTACATAATACAACAAAACTGTACTAATACTGCAACCAGGCTATCCCCACCGACCGATCCGCAACAACACAGTACAATCACAGAACATCAACGTGAATGTCACGTTCGCAAATCCGTCTAACCGGGCTATAGCAGTTAGACGGGATTTACCGATCAAGTGACATTCACGGTCGCAGATATAATGTAAAAACTGTGAACTGGCATGTTTAAAATATCCGATCGAACAAATTTTATCAAGTGGGCCCCAAGCAGTACTGTAGCACTTACAGAAAATTTGGGCCCAAAGAAAATATTCCAAAACCCCTATTTCCTAACCATAAGCCTACTGGGAAAATATGGTGCCACGATTCCTCATAACCGCCGCGGAACCGCGGCCAAACCAAGGGTTTGGCCGCGTTTCCGTGGTCGAAGTGAGGAATCAGTGGATCGTATTTTCCCAGAATTCTTAGAATTTCTTGTACATGTCTCTGCAATAACCTGAAAAATTTTTGGAGCTGAAAAAATTTCAACAGAGAACACATGCATGGAAAATACGGATTTTGGGGATTTTGTTCGATCGGGTTTTAAACACACTAGACCATGCTAGGCTAAGTTAATGGCGTGGCTCTGATACCAATGTAAGCCCGCGGGGGCGCCCCGGCCGTCGATCCGACGCCGGAAACGCGGAAACAAAAACTTTGCAGAAACTTGCAACCGGCACCACCGCGCACTATTCACCCGGATCGGGCCATTAACCTAGCTAACTAGCAAAAAGAAAAGAGTAGAGAAGTATACCAAGCGATCCGTGTCCTTCGGTCTTCGTCTCCACTCCGATCTCCCGCGGATACTTCGTCCGTCACCTCCTCGTCGAAACGGGCACCACATTGCCAAAATCTTTTACGGGCTCCCACCTCTTGACCGAGGCAACTCGGGCGCGAAGTTGGCTAGCCGACGCGTCCAAGGCTTGCTATAGAATAGTGTAGAATAGTTGTCTCTTTGGGGTTTAGTATAGTTGCCATGATGGAGGAATTTTGCACAAGGATTTTTCATGGAAAAATGGAGCATGCCATGGGAAAAGGGAGCTCGGCCAATTCATTGTGCTTCCTGGAAAAATGAAGCAAGCTCTAGCATGTAAAGAATGTGTGCATCAATTAATACAAAGCAGAAAAGGAAAAAATCCTTCACTGCAAACACAAATGGGGGGGGCCCACCAAAATAATCATGAAGGGATCCACACACAAAATAAAAAACTCACTCCAACCCCAAACAGTGGCCGGCCCATTTCCAATCTCAAGTGGCAAACAAAAAGAATAAATCAAGAAGGAAAAGAAAAATAATGCAAGAATAATTCACACTCTTATCACAATTCCATCCATTTCAATCTATTCATTTCCAATCTAATAAATGCAATGGAAATGGACAAGAAAAGCATCTCATGATGAGAAAGCTACAATATGCAAGGAAGCCCTCCACTAAAAGTTATTTGCGAACTTGCAAATAACCCCTCCATCGAAAAGTCCGGCCGAGAAGGAACAAAGGAAAACCGGCCGGAACGGAATGCAAATTGGCAACTCCAGAAAACTGGTCCCGTAATAAATTACAGGAAAACCCCGATACTGTGCATACACACCCGTATCTGTATTCCGACCGGATACAAATATAAAGAGACAAAACTACACTATCAAATACTAGGATCCGGCTTAAGCCAAAGCCGGCTAGTAAAATCCGTCCGATCACGATCCGTGCAATACCGCACGTATCTGATCGAACCCTGCCATATCTCCATACGGCCTCTACAGCGTTTCGCCCGAAACTTGAGTAACTGTATGTGGTGGACTCTAAAGACTCGTCAACACCATGGTTGTGGATTTAACCACTAGCAAGTCAGAGGTATAAGCCAATACGTAACGGGCTACCAGGTATTGACTAAAAGGGACGTCGATGAGCGAACTCATCCTGATACCCTACTGAGCCTGTCAGTGACAATATCCGTACAGTCCGGTCCGTTCGTCTATGAGTATCGCATGGCGGGCCTAGGGGGTTGGTAAAAGTCAGACCCCCAAAAGCGGTACAAGTCGTGTCGGAGTGAAGCCCAGAACACCCTGAAATACTACTGGAATACCTACCAGCAAATCTCCTGCCTTGGCCAAGGACTTTTCATGTTCTGGCTCTCCTAGACACAGCGCGACCTCACCCCCAATACCGGGAGAGACGAACCCCTGCAGATCCGCTCACTGCCTCCATGTGGCTCGGGACTGTACCCAACTAAAACCTGTTTGCACGACTCCTTTGAGCCGTGGTAGGGTAGTAATCAAAGCACAGTGGGAACTCACACGAGACAAATGACGATCTCAGGTCGATGAACTAACCTGTACACATGTCACCAGGGAACTGCTATCTGACGTCTGGTATAATCCCAACTAGCAGGTTCCCGGCGAGTCCTGTCCGGTGTACTCATAACCCAATGAGCACCTGTATACATCTTAGGTGAACCAACTGACACCAGTGGCTTGTGAGACCGGCCACCGCCCCTCGTCGGGGTCTCGACTGTATACACTAGTTTACTCTGGAGAATCGATGCCCTGTCTCGAAACTCCCTCGACTAGGGACCATTTAAGGATGTGCTTATAGACCCCAGCTCCCACTTATATGATCGCCCTCATACTGCTGGAAGTCAAGCAAGAATCCTAGGGGCTTTATCAACGTGTAATAGCGACTCGAAAGGTCACCTAAAGCAGTACACGATGATAAAGATAAACCAGATAGCATACTATCATCTCGAGTAAGACTGTCCTACCGGGATAGGTCCTCCCCTCAATCATTGCAATCACGTGCCTGTGATCCAATAATTGACTCTGAGGGCACTATCTCCAACAGACAGACCATCTCCCACACTGGGATGAGAAGCGCATACGCTAGTCTACTCCGGAGTATCGATGCCCTGTCTCGATAGTCCTGCGACTGGGGACCTGTATAAGGGTGTGCTTATAGATTACCCAGCCCCCACTAGTGTGACTGCCATCACAATGCTGGTAATCAAGCAAAGATCCTAAGGGCTCCACTAATGTGTATAGGTGATATCCTAAAATAAACACATGTACACATTGAAGTAGAAACAAACCAAGTAGCATACTACTATTTTGAGCAAGATTGTTTATACAAGGTGAATATCCCAAGCATCGATTAAGTAATATACAAACTAGTATGATACAGTAATGGCCTCTAGGGCATATACACTAACAATTGGGAATTAGGTGATCATCCTCATTATATCGGAATTCGTTGTAATTGGTGATATTTGAGGAAATCACCTGGGCACAGTTTTCAACCTACGACGTACAGGTTATGAGTTATTCAACTCAGCGGACTTATACAGAGTATTGTATGTTGTCCAGTGTCCATAAGGACAAAGGGGTTGGTCCTCGTACTATATTCTGTTTACTTGTAACTTCTCTAGCTTTTAGACAAGTGTTTCATAGAAATACAATGTCTAAGTTTTGAGAAGTTGTGGGTATAGGAATAAAGTAGAGAACCAGGTGTCGTAGGTATCGGGATTCTTCAAAGAAATCGAAGATGTAGATTCTTGTGAATGGTATTCAGTTGATAGTAATGGTTTTTGAGAAACTAGTTTCTCTTTCAGTTACTCATAAATGGATGGATTCCTAAAGTTGAGTAATGCTGATTATCCTCTCTCCATAAAGATGATATGCACTGGAGACAGCTGCATAATTTGAATCTGGTTCCAATTAAATAAGTGCCATAATTTCTATATTGGATATAGAATGCTTCATATCTTAACGATGTTAAGATAAGGGGAGTTGTCCAGCTTATGCTTAAAACCAGACACTGGATAACTCAAGGCACGTTTCTGTAATGGCAGTTTGTGGGTTGACCCTAGCTTCGACGAGGGTTGATTTTCTACCATCTGGAAAATCAATAGTGATATTGTTCTTGACTCGCCACAGTTTTATTAAAATGGATTTTTTCAGAAAACAGAAGTGGGAGTATGGTAGAACTGGAAGTGATTCCAGAACCGCAAACGATTACGGAAAATTTAATAGGACCTATATATTTAATCAGGTTTGACATTCCATTAGCCACTCTGCAAATATGGTGGGTAACCTCAGACACCCGAGAGGTACTCAGGTAGCCTCAAGGAAGGTGGCAGGGAGGTTCTTGTTTACCCAAACTTGACACTGCTGTTGTTCCAAACTATGAGATCTGGCAGGAGGATAAGTATAGCGTCGTTCTAAACTAGTTTTAGAAATGTACGTATATATTATTCTGCCAGAAGGTTGTCGTAGTCAGTGGGAGCAGCAGAAGCATAGTGGGCAAGTAGCTAATGTCTATTTATAGACTTGAGCAGATATAGCGAAGATAGATCATCTAATTTTTGATGTGACAGTCATGGGTTTGACTTCATCAGAATAGGGGATGGATCTGTAGAGAAGGTAGTAGGGTGTGATGTCCTGGTATTTGGATGACATACACAGAGTAGGAAGTAAAATTCATATACTACGATCGGTTGTACTGAGGTCATCACACAGTTGTTTCTCCACAAAAGACATGGATGTAATATCTGACATTCTGGTTACTAGATCTCTAGTTTTAGATCTAGATTTGGGTAGTTTCCCAATATGGGTACTTTGACAGTATTCTAATAGTATTTTAGAATAGTTGACTCCTGGCATGGTGGTATACCTGCAGGTGATGGAGTCACCCTCTCTAAAGGTGTCTTACAGACTAAAGGGGAGAGGGACGTGCATGATTGGCAGATCACTTGCTTAGGCAATTGAGTCAATCGTGAGATGTCAAGTACCACACCAGATATCGTTATTGCACTAGATGCGATAAGTTGATATTAATCCAATCCTGAAGAAACATACGGAAGCAGTTATAGAACATAAGTACATGTTCTACGGATTTGATGACGGCAGCCTCCTTCGGGAGACGGTTATTATTCCAGGCTTCACAGGTGACATGGATGACAGAGCAATTGTCAGAGTTATAGTTTTTCCTCAGACGAGGGACAGTATTATGGACAGATGGTCCAAGGGGATACTGTAGGAGGCATGGTGCTGGACACTGATTAGTTTCAGTGATTGATACAGTCTAAGAAGTTTGGATTTGGAGTTCATTTATGAACTAGGTCCCATCAGATATCCAGACATATTCTAAGACAGGTATTACTCAACTTAAGAGATGGTTTTCTCCGCAAGGTTGAGATATAGAGAGATACAGAAAGAAACACCGAAGCGGATCCACTCACTGAGGCTATTTCTCGAACACAAGAGTTTTACAAACAAGCTTTGTGAAACTGATTAGTAGAGGAGTTGGATGCTCGGTATCACACGAGCTGTGAGTACACGACATCGCAATAATTAGCCTTAAGTGCAAGTGGGAGATTGTTGGATATAGTGCCCTCTAAGTCAATTATTGAATCGCAGGTACGTGATTGCAATGATTGAGGGAGGACCTATACCGATAAAACAGTCTTACTCGAGATGATAGTATGCTATCTGGTTTGTCTTTATCATCATGATAGAGCCCATAGGATTCTTGTTTGACTACCAGCAGTATGATGGCGATCATATATGTGGGAGCTGGGGTCTATAAGCACATCCTTAAAATGTCCCTAGTCGTGGGAGTTTCGAGACAGGGCATCGATACTCCGGAGTAGACTAGTGTATACAGTCGAGACCCCGACGAGGGGCCATGGCCGGTCTCACAAGCCACTGGTGTCAGTTGGATCACCTAAGATGTATACAGATGCTCATTGGGTTATGAGTACACCGGACATGACTCGCTGGGAACATGCTAGTTGGTATTATACATATCGTCAGATAGCAGTTCCCTGGTGACATGTGTACAGGTTAGTTCATCGACCTGAGGTCGTCATTTGTCTCGTGTGAGTTCCCACTGCGCTTTGATTTATACCCTACCACGGGTCAAGGGAGTCGTGCAAACAGGTATATTTTGGGTACAGTCCCGAGCCACATTGGAGGCAAGTGAGCGGATCTTCGGGGATTCGTCTCTCCCGGTATTGGGGGTGAGATCGCGCTGTGTTTAGGAGAGCCATTACATGAAATCCCTGGCCAGGGTAATCGAGATATACTGGTAGGTATACCAGTAGAATCTCAGGGTGTTCTGGGCTGCTCTCTGACACGACTTATACCACTGTTGGGGGTCTGATGTTTACCGGCCCCCTAGGCCGTATATGCGATACTCATAGACGAATGTTCCGGACTGTACATATATTGTCACTGTCAGGCTCAGTAGGGTTTATAGATGAGTTCGCTCGTCAGCTTCCCTTCCAATCAATACATTAGCAAAACGTTACGTATAGCTAGTACCTCTGACGTGCAAGTGGTTATACCCAGTGCCATTGTATTGATGAGTCATTAGAGTCCCCCACAGACACTTTCCCAAGTTCGGGCGAAATGTTGTAGAGGCCGTATGGGTTTATGGCAAGGTTCGGAAAATGCACGTGCATTTTCGCACGTGTCAGTTTTCGGGCAGATAATACTGGTAGGCTTTGGTTTAAGCCGGAACCCAGTATTATACTGTGTAGATATAATATCTTTGTCTCAGTTACATTTATATTCGGTCGTAATATAAATGCCGGTATGTTTATACTGATACGGGGTTATCCTGAAATTCGTTTCAGGATCACTTTTGAAAGTTGCCAGTTTCCAGTTTTCTATCAGCCGTATTTGACAGTCGGTCAAATGCGGATTTATCTTTTCTTCTTGATGGTGAGTCATGAGGTGAGTCATTAGTAGAAGCTTCTTGTTTTGATGACTAGATTAGTGAGTCACCATCTTGCATTAATTGGATGATGAGGTGTAATTAGTGAGTCACCTTTTCATTAATGCTTTTTGTTCTTGCTTAGATTTTTTCCTCTTGATCTTTTGTGAGAAGCTTTTCTAATGGTCACCACTTGCTCCTACACTCACCTCCCTTCTCGTTATAATGTGGTCGGCCACTTCTTTGTGAGGGGTGATTTTTTTATTCATTTCATTTTGAGTGAGAAAAGATTATGATAACTAGTGTATGGAAATTTCATTTTTAGTTCAATTTCCATTCACCCGATTCTAATTGGCAACTTCTAAAACCGTTAGTCCGTGACCTTGGACGTAACGAGACAAAGTATTCTACCCATTCTCTACTTCATCTTGGTCGTCTCTTTTAGCAAACTTGACGAGCGAGTTGCCTCGGTTCAGAGGCGGGAGCCCGTTTAAAGATCCGTCGACGTGGTGCCACCTGGACGACGAGACCGGAGATCTAGCAAGTTCGGATCAATTGCAACATAGCGTGGGATGATGGTTGAAGACTGAAGGACTCGGATCATTCGGTACAACAATTCTACCCTCTTTACAATTTGTTAGTTTAGCTTTAATGGACGATCCGGGATAAAGTACGCGATAGCGCCAGTCGTAAAAGTTTTGTTCCGCATATTGGCGTCTGTTAGACGGCCGAGGCGCTGCCGCATACTTACACTCCTACCATCACCTCCCTTCATGATTTGTATTTTTCCTCCACCATTTGATAAAAGAGGGGCCGGCCACTTCATTAGGTGAGAGAGGTTTCATTTTGTATGAGGGAAATTTGATTATTTCATTTGGCTTGCTCACAAAATCCTTCTCACCTCTCCAAAGTTCTTGATTCCTACTTCCATCCAAAGGCAACTTCAAACCCTCAAAGAGACAATGGCTACTACACTATTTTACAGCAAATCTTGGATGCGTCGGCTAGCCAACTTCGCGCCTGAGTTGCCTCGGTCCAGAGGTGGGAGCCCGTAAAAGTACCCGGCTACGTGGTGCCCTTTCCGACGAGGAGGCGACGACCGGAGATTTCGCGAGGAGATCGGAGTGGAGACGAAGACCGAAGGACACGGATCGCTTGGTATAACTCTCTTCCCATCTCTTGTTAGCTAGGATTGGGTTAATGGTTACGATTCGGGTTTTATTGTCCGCGGTAGCACCAGTTTAAAAGTTAAGAAAAATTTTGATTCCGCATTTTGGCCTCGACTAGAAGGCCGGGGCGCTGCCGTGGCGCAACACAACCACCACAACAAATATACGACGCCGTAGCGAAGAAAAAGAAGACGATAGAAAGGAAACTGTATAAAAGACGACAAATCCACAATTTATACAATATCTTCCTCACCAAGTCTCTAAGTCAACAACATAATAGTAGATGGAGAGTACAAGAAACAACAAATATACAATACAAATACAGATAACCACCAAAACCCACCTGAACAAAACAGCACACTGTGAGCCGATGCGGTATCTGTAGCAAAACATGATAGATGAATAGCCAGCCTCGACAACTCTTGGGAACCCTCTGTAACACCTGTGGCACAACGGGGGTGAGTTGCCAACTCATGAATAGTAAATACATATGCAGGTAATCGCAGGAATGTATGTACAGCGTGAATCTAAGATATGCAATTTACAGTAATAACAGGTCATACGAATGTAGAATAATGGAAAGTACACTAACAAGTACAACCAATGTATATAAAGAAATAATGATATGACACAGTTTGCAATAATCATGCAATGGGGGTATTAGAATGTAAATGTGCAACACTCATGAAAGGTACACTAACAGGTACTCCTAATACATGAAACAGTACACAAATAGATAAAGGTGAGGTATGGAGTGAAATATGTCATTTCCACAGAATCCTGACATCGTGGTAGGATCACAATCCATCAAGACGAATCAAATCCCAATTCCTCAAATCAGCCCCCAAATTGGCTCTCATATAATCTAAGTATCGCATTCTCCTCAATTTCATAATATTAAGTATATCTCGTATATCCCGAATGTACAACATCAAGTATATCTCATATATATCGAATGTACAACATCAAGTATATATATCACATATATCGAATGTACAACATCAAGTATATATCCCATACATCGAATGTACAATATCAAGTGGATCTAACATATCTCGTATGTACCATATCAAGTATATCTCACATATCTCGAATGTACAACAGCAAGTGGATCTCACATATCTTGTATGTACCATATCAAGTGTATCTCACATATATCTCCAGTATCCAATCTCAAATGAATCTCTTATATCCCGAATCAAATCTCCGGCAAAATTCTAACATCCTAAATATAATGGCATAATAAATATGATGAGGTCAATACACATATATTAGCGTCTCATTCCCCTAATATTGGTGTAAGGGTATATAAAACAGCGGCTCAATCCCCTGTTATATATACAAATGAGTAATTGGAAATATCATGAAACCAATATGCCAAGCATCGACACAGAAATGCTGATCCATCAGGTGCTGTCTCCATGACTGGCCCCCTTGATGGGTACGTATCATACGCTATCCCGAGAGCTCGAGTGCCTAGCTCTGACCCTCGCCTCTCGACGTATCCATACGCACATGACTCCCGTCGGTATCCACTCGATAGCCGATGAGTCATTGGTCCTGTCACCGGATGGTATAGTTCCCCTAAGCCTCATCGCCTAGCTCCGCGAAATCGTTCTTGCTTCGGGGTACCCCCGGGCCCCACCAAGTACCCACAGACAGTGCCTCCTCACTCCTCGAATCGGGCATATATCAGAACCGATAAATCTCATGGTGGCTGCGGAAACATCAATATCAAGGAAACCGGGTCTTTCAAATAATGCATAATTTCATGAACTACCACGGTCCCCAAATCCAGAAAACATCATGAAAAATCCATATAACATTGCGAAAATCCATGAATATAATATGTGCGCCATATCTGAAATGCAAGCATATAAAGGAAAAACCGCTAATTAACTGAATCAAGTTTATATAAATATCATGAGGTTCCTATTTATCCACTTCTAAATAACATCAAGTGAAGGTAAACATGTAGCTAAAACTAGATGTATATAAAATCAATAAGGTATAGCAAGATAATGTGTCTACCTATAAGCAATGATATAGTATATCCCCTGGGTATAAGAACAGTATGTGCAAGGTATACCTGTAGCTATGACAGGGAGTGTGTATGTACCTATCACTAATGGTACAATACTCTATAGGAATACAGGTATGCTAAATGCCATATATGATAAGCAGTATGAATCAATGTCACAATGTCCCTAGCCAAGCAATATAACATCTATAAGTGGTTTGTGTGTGACATGGCAATTATTGACGGTGTGTGTAGCATATAATCAGTGCTCGTGCAACATGAATCGTCAATAATATGTGCAGTGTCCTACTACTACTAGTCCAGGCACAACTATATTTAAGTAATAGGGTAAAGGCGCAATTCTAATAATAACGTAGAATATGCGACAAGTAATAAAATCACTAGCCCTGACGCATAACGCCATGCGGGCGATTCCCCTGTAGATGTTAAATCTACTCACCAACGCTCCAAGCTAGGTGATGCCTACCACCTGTTTTCCCCTTGTCGTAGCGTCCGAAGTCCCCGCTTGCGAACCTAAAATTTCACAAACACAACACATACGCAAATATCCTGCATCGACGAAAAGACAACGAAACGCGATGAAAACGCCCGGAAAATTACACTGCGCGCTTAGCGCATCTATCGCGCACGATACCGGCCAAAAACCCTAATTGGGGTCGCTAAACTACAAAACACCATGACTCGACCCCGATCGTCCCGATCGCGCAACACAACACAAGAATTACGAGGAATACAATAGATATAACCTCGTAACGACCAATCGAACCCACGTCGGAAAAATCCCGAAATCTAGTAAGCAACCTATCGCAAAATTCCGCACTAGTTTCAAGCTAATGCATATCTAGCGATAACAAACACCTTAAAATAGCTTAACTAAGCTACCTAAACCATTCTTATATTTTTAACACTCGCTAATTATGTTTTAGCAAAAACCTAGTAAGCTAATTGCATAATTAAACAAAGTGATCATTAACAAAAATTAACATTTTCTACTAGGTTAATCTTCTCCAAAACACAAATTAACACTTCAAAAGAATACTAAACACATAAACAAAATTTAAGCCTAACATGAATTTCTTAAACCAAAAATAAATGAATTAATCATAATATAAAAACTAAACTAAACACATAATTAGCTAACTAAACTAGCTAGAATAAGATTAAAGCAAATATAAAAGGATTAAGGTAAGAATTATATCTCCCCAAGAACACAAAATGAAACTTAATCCATCATCTTAGCATCAAAAACAAAGCTTTATTGAAGATCCATGAAGGATTAGTGAAGGAAATGAAGGAAAATTGATTATATTTGAATTTGTATGAATAAAATTGGATTTTTCAAGATTTATTTGATGAAAAATGTCTTGAAAATGGGTGGAAATGATGGAGGGTAGCAAGGGGAAGGGAAGGGCCGGCCAAGGGGAGAATAGGGGGATTTTTGGTGAAGTGTGTGGAATTTTCTAGCAAAAGAAAACAATTAATGCACATTTAATGCAAAAATGCCACCTTTTATTCATTTTCTTTTTTTTTTTAAATAATTCACTTTGACCAAAAAATATCTAGATATTTAAAAAGATGGTTCTAAAATAATTTTAGTTATGATTCCCAAAAATTTTCATTTAGAATAATTTTCCAGATTTACGCGCTTATTTTAACAGCTAAAGTAATATTTTATTTGGGAAAAATTCTATCTAAACCAAAACCTCCCAAATACCCCTAAAGTTCACGCACAAGCTTTATTTTAGCTAAACTAGATTCCGGTAAGTTTATACGGACGTTTGATGGAAATCGGGTTAAAACGGGAAAAACCGACAATTTTGCCCTAAAACGGATAAATTCGCAAAACGATTTCTGAAACGTTACAATCTTCCCCCCTTAAAGAAATTCGGTCCCCGAATTAAAATTCATCTACGCGTACCTTCAAGAAGATGAGTACAAAACTCCCAAATCTCGCTCGCAACCTCCTAAGTGATCACTTCACAAAACGGCTACGTCCAAGAAAAACCCTCCACAGATAGCAAGACCCTTGACCGAAGTTTCCCCACCTGCCGAACCATTTACACCAATGGCAGCCGGTGAACGAAAAGATCGCGTCAAAACTAAATGGTCTGATACTGAATCATGTTGGAAGTCATGAAGGTAATTGCAAAAATCAACACAAAGAATACGGGGTGAATAATCAAAATCTGGGCGGAAGTGCCAAATTAAAGGCAACGAACTAACTTGCTTAAAGGATCTCAAAAGGACCTGAAATTCTGGGATAAGCTTCCCAAAACTCAACACGTCATTCATCGGAAAAATCCGTAGGAATACATGATCTCCCCACCGCGAACTCAAGTTTACGACCAACACGGTCGACATAAGACCTCTGTCTGCACTGGGCTACTCATCCTGACCTGAACCAACTGGATCATCTCCGAAGTCTGGAGACTAGCTGAGGTCCCAAAATCCTACTACGCAGAGTCAGAAAACAGATTGGTGATCTACACGACCTAACTAAACCTAAAGGTTGCCAATTGGAGTGTCTCCTGATAACAACTATCGAAGGAGAACCCTAACAATGGCTAGTGACGATCCCCAACTACCGACAACAACTAACTCAAACACACAACAAGACAAACACCTTGAAACGAAACCTGAAATTTCTCTTTACATTCCTGTCCACCCGTATCTATCTCACAAGTCACGTCAATGTTGGCAGAACCTGAATGAACATAGAGAATTTACTGATGTGCTTGCTCTAGGATTCCACGTCCCTACCCGATAAAATCAGGTACACAAACACATTCCTAACTTAGCACACCCTTGTCACAATCAAAGACTCCGAATCATTACCCAGCCGAGTATACTCAAGTATCTCTAACGAACGAGCGTCGGCGGGCAGTGTCACAACCACACAAAATCGATCCACTCTCGTGAAACATTACAGTTAAATCACAAAGTCGCCCGAACCAAAAGCAAGAACTGATGCAGTTGCTAACCAAATCTCTAACTGTCGAAAACTCCGTACACATGCCTCAGTCCAAAGAAAAGAAACCTCCATTCCGGTCATTCCAGTCAACGGTGCAGCAATACGCTAATAATACTGCACGAAACGGTGGCAAAAACCTGCTAAGCCCAAATGCAGCGGACCTCCGTCCTGCACACAAGTCTGGGCCTAAGCTGTAAGGTCACGACCTCCCTCGGAACCATACGAAAACGTCTCCCGTAACTATAAAACCTAGGAGTCAACAGAAACAAGCCTGAAGGAACACTCCGAGAACCTAGCAAACAGCTGGGGCTCTACTAATGTCTGCAAAACAAATCCTCAAGTGCTGCTCCTGTTCCTCAAGACACACTAGAAAAGACCAAAATGTCGTCAATAACACAACAAAACTGGTCGAGGAACGGCCTGAAGAAATCTGGTGCATCATATCCACGAATGCTGCTAGGGCATTGGCGAGTCCAAAGACACCACCAAAACACACAAAGCCATAGCACGCACAAGAGCAGTATTCGGAATGCCATCACTCCGAACCCGCAACGACGATGACCTGATCCCAACAACTTAGAAAAAGTCCCGCACTCTGGAGCTGATCGAAGAAATCGTCAATGCGAGGTAAATGATACCTATCCGCACCGTAAGCCGGTTCAATTGACGATCCATCAATCCACAACCGCACTCTGTCGTCTTTCTCCTTGACGAAGAAAAAAATCGGAGCTCCCAAAAGCGAAACACTCAGACACACAAACCTCCCTAACAACAACTCTGCAGCAGATCCTTAAGCTCCCTAAGCTTCGCCAGCTTATCTGGAAAGTCGGAAAACTCTTGTACGAAAGGAACCCGGTCCAACAATCCCACTGTGGCTCCGGTATCTCGAATAAACGCCAAGAATCCACGACTTCTCCTCCAAAAGCTGACTAGCGAAAAAGGCTGAATTCAAGCTGTGAGAGGGGGCACAACTATCCACCTGCATAACAAGAACTGACTCGCCGGGAAAACAATTTCTGACTGTTTCCTCACGGTAGTCCACAGACGCCTAACACGTAGCTAACCAATCCATGCCCAGGAGAACGTCAAATCCAACCTCTCTAGAAGGATCAAGTGACGGATGAATCTCCTAACCGATTGGCATACGACTGAAATACGTGCCGCGCAACAAAAGAATCGCTGACAGAAGTTAACACAACAAACGGCTGATCTAGCTAACACGATCCTCATCCCAACCACGGCACAAAGTGTGAAAACCAACAAGTAAATCAAATGAACATGTGAATAAAGGATACCTGAAAACTCTGCATTGGACGCCTGAGTGTCCCGATGAGTAGAAGCAAACTCCTGTGTCTGCCTCCTACCCGCAGCTGTCAGAACCCTTCCTCTGCCAGACTGACCCCTCAGAGCAAACCTTCCGCGCCCACGACCTCTTAGAACACGACTCTGACGCAGTGCTAAGGAACAATCCCTGATGAAGTGATGAAGGCTCCCGCATCGAAAACGTCCATACGACGGCTGCTGGCCCTCCAAGGGATGAAAGTTGAACGACTGACCTCGTCCTAAGCCTCTACCACTCCCATGACGGTCAAGAAATCTGTCTCGATGACTAGGCCTCTGTCCCTGGACTGGCACACCGGTACTGGTCCTCCACTGTCCTGGAACTCGCAAAGCCTCTGGAATACGTGTCTCGTCAACTAGGGCTGCATCCACTGGTGCTATGTAACTGACGGAAAGCTGTGTGCTGATCGCAAGGAACAACTGGGTAACAGGGGTGACAACCTCCTGTCGCTGCGCTCAAATGGTCTCCACCAAAGAACTCATCGTCTGGCGCAAGTCCTGCATCTCTGCCACAAGCCTAGCGATACTATCTGTCGAAGGCGGATCCATCTGCACCTGTGCAACGAGCGTGCCATCCTGGTCAGTCCTCGCTTTCCCCGAGTCAATACTGACCTCGGCCCTCACTGCACCTCACTGAGTCCCCATAGTCGTCGTCGGCAAAGGCTATAAATAGGAATAGGATTCGATATGAACACGGAAATCGAATCACAAGGATATGAATCATCAAAGAAGTAATTTCAAGTAACTGTACTTAGGTCACTTTAGACAGAGTACTGCATCATGAGTATGCTGCAGACATACACACACTACGTTACTCTTCTTAAGCTACCTACTCCATCAGATAAAGGCCATCCTACACTCCGTAAGGTAAAAACCTAGCGCTCTGATACCAACTTTGTCACGACCCGAAATTGGCACGTGACGGCCCTAATACTACGCAATGTCTACAGGCGTAACGTACTAAAGGAAAGCCAAAACCCAGAAATCTAAACCATTAAAAGACAAGAAAAGATAAGAAACATTGTTTAAACCATTAAAAAAAATCTCATATATAAATTCTTTAAGTCCAATTTTCTTTCTTGAAAATTTCGGCAGCACCTCCTTTATAAAAACCAACCCCAAAAATGGGTACAACATAAATATAATGTAAAGCATCCCCAACGGGAGCAAATCCACGCCCAAAGGCGGAAAACAACCACCACAACAAATATACGACGCCGTAGCGAAGAAAAAGAAGACGATAGAAAGGAAACTGTATAAAAGACAACAAATCGACAATTTATACAATATCGTCCTCACCAAGTCTCTAAGTCAACAACATAATAGTAGATGGAGAGTACAAGATACAACGAATATACAATACAAATACAGATAACCACCAAAACCCACCTGAACAAAACAACACACTGTGAGCCGATGCGGTATCTGTAGCAAAACATGATAGATGAATAGCCAGCCTCGACTACTCTGGGGAACCCTCTGTAACACCTGTGGCACAACGGGGGTGAGTTGCTAACTCGTGAATAGTAAATAACATATGCAGGTAATCGCAGGAATGTACGTACAGCATGAATCTAAGATATGCAATTTAAAGTAATAACAGGTCATATGAATGTAGAATAATGGAAAGTACACTAACAAGTACAACCAATATATATAAAGAAATAATGATATGACACAGTATGCAATAATCATGCAATGGGGCTATGAGAATGTAAATGTGCAACACTCATGAAAGGTACACTAACAGGTACTCCTAATACATGAAACAGTGCACAAATAGATAAAGGTGAGGTATGGAGTGAAATATGTCATTTCCACGGAATCCTGACATCATGGTAGGATCACAATCCATCAAGACGAATCAAATCCCAATTCCTCAAATCAGCCCCCAAATTGGCTCTCATATCATCTAAGTATCGCATTCTCCTTAATTTCACAATATTAAGTATATCTCGTATATCCCGAATGTACAACATCAAGTATATCTCACATATATCGAATGTACAACATCAAGTATATATCACATATATCGAATGTACAACATCAAGTATATATCACATATATCGAATGTACAACATCAAGTATATATCACATACATCGAATGTACAATATCAAGTGGATCTCACATATCTTGTATGTACCATATCAAGTATATCTCACATATCTCGAATGTACAACAGCAAGTCGATCTCACATATCTCGTATGTACCATATCAAGTATATCTCACATATATCTCCAGTATCCAATCTCAAATGAATCTCTTATATCCCGAATCAAATCTCCAGCAAAATTCTAACATCCTAAATATAATTGCATAATAAATATGATGAGGTCAATACACATATATTAGCGTCCCATTCATCTAATATTGGTGTAAGGGTATATATAACAGCGGCTCAATCCCCTGTTATATATACAAATGTGTAATTGGAAATATCATGAAACCAATGTGCCAAGCATCGACACAGAAATGCTGATCCATCAGGTGCTGTCTCCATGACTGGCCCCCCTGATAGGTACGTATCATACGCTATCCCGAGAGCTCGAGTGCCTAGCTCTGACCCTCGCCTCTCAACGTATCCATACGCACATGACTCCCGTCGGTATCCACTCGATAGCCGATGAGTCATTGGTCCTGTCACCGGATGGTATGGTTCCCCTAAGCCTCATTGCCTAGCACCGCATAATCGTTCTTTCTTCGGGGTACCCCCGAGCCACACCATGTACCCACAGACGGTGCCTCCTCACTCCTCGAATCGGGCATATATCAGAACCGATAAATCTCATGGTGGCTGCGGAAACATCAATATCAAGGAAACCGGGTCTTTCAAATAATGCATAATTTCATGAACTACCACGGTCCCCAAATCCAGAAAACATCATGAAAAATCCATATAACATTGCGAAAATCCATGAATATAATATGTGCGCCATATCTGAAATGCAAGCATATAAAGGAAAAACCGCTAATTAACTGCATCAAGTTTATATAAATATCATGAGGTTCCTATTTATCCACTTCTAAACAACATCAAGTGAAGGTAAACATGTAGCTAAAACTAGATGTATATAAAATCAATAAGATATAGCAAGATAATGTGTCTACCTATAAGCAATGATATAGTATACCCCCTGGGTATAAGAACAGTATGTGCAAGGTATACCTGTAGCTATGACAGGGAGTGTGTATGTACCTATCACTAATGGTACAATACTCTATAGGAATACAGGTATGCTAAATGCCATATATGATAAGCAGTATGAATCAATGTCACAATGTCCCTAGACAAGCAATATAACATCTATAAGTGGTTTGTGTGTGACATGGCAATTATTGACGGTGTGTATAGCATATAATCAGTGCTCGTGCAACATGAATCGTCAATAATATGTGCAGTGTCCTACTACTACTAGTCCAGGCACAACTACATCTAAGTAATAGGGTAAAGGCACAATTCTAACAATAATGTAGAATATGCGACAAGTAATAAAATCTCTAGCCCTGACGCATAACGCCATTCGGGCGATTCCCCTGTAGATGTTAAATCTACTCACCAACGCTCCAAGCTAGGTGAAGCCTACCACCTGTTTTCCCCTTGTCGTAGCTTCCGAAGTCCCCGCTTGCGAACCTAAAATTTCATAAACACAACACATAAGCAAATATCCTGCATCGACGAAAAGACAACGAAACGCGATGAAAACGCCCGGAAAATTACAATGCGCGCTTAGCGCATCTATCGCGCACGATACCGGCCAAAAACCCTAATTGGGGTCGCTAAACTTCAAAACACCATGACTGGACCCCGATCGTCCCGATCGCGTAACACAACACAAGAATTACGAGGAATACAATAGATATAACCTCGTAACGACCAATCGAACCCACGTCGGAAAAATCCCGAAATCTAGTAAGCAACCTATCGCAAAATTCCGCACTAGTTTCAAGCTAATGCATATCTAGCGTTAACAAACACCTTAAAATAGCTTAACTAAGCTACCTAAACCATTCCTATATTTTTAACACTCGCTAATTATGTTTTAGCAAAAACCTAGTAAGCTAATTGCATAATTAAACAAAGTGATCATCAACAAAAATTAACATTTTCTACTAGGTTAATCTTCTCCAAAACACAAATTAACACTTCAAAAGAACACTAAACACATAAACAAAATTTAACCCTAACATGAATTTCTTAAACCAAAAATAATTGAATTAATCATAATATAAAAACTAAACTAAACACATAATTAGCTAACTAAACTAGCTAGAATAAGATTAAAGCAAATATAAAAGGATTAAGGTAAGAATTATATCTCCCCAAGAACACAAAATGAAACTTAATCCAACATCTTAGCATCAAAAACCAAGCTTTAATGAAGATCCATGAAGGATTAGTGAAGGAAATGAAGGAAAAATGATTATATTTGAATTTGTATGAATAAAAATTGGATTTTTGATGATCTATTTGATGAAAAATGAGTTGAAAATGGGTGGAAATGATGGAGGGCAGTAAGGGGAAGGGAAGGGCCGGCCAAGGGGAGAATGGGGGGATTTTTGGTGAAGTGTGTAGAATTTTCTAGCAAAAGAAAACAATTAATGCACATTTAATGCAAAAATGCCACCTTTTATTCATTTTCTTTTTTTTTTTTTAAAATAATTCTCTTTGACCAAAAAATATCTAGATATTTAAAAAGAAGGTTCTAAAATAATTTTATTGATGATTTCCAAAAAATTTCATTTAGAAAAATTTTCCCTATTTACGCGCATAATTTACCGGCTAAAATAATATTTTATTTGGGAAAAATTCTATCTGAACCAAAACCTCCCAAATACCCTAAAGTTCGCGCACAAGTTTTATTTTAGCTAAAGTAGGTGCCGGTAAGCTTATACGGACGTTTGATCGAAATCGGGTTAAAACGGGAAAAACCGACAATTTTGCCCTAAAACGGAAAAATTCGCAAAACGATTTCTGAAACGTTACAGAAAGCTTCTAGAAAGGGACACCTCATTTAAGGTTTGATTTATTTTATGAATTAAACTTAAATGAGATGAGGAAATGAGGTGGTGATATTTGCTGGATGTGGATGGCTCATTAGGTTGACAAAAGATTATGCTTGACTCACCCTTGAGATATTTTGAACCATGGTTAATATTTGTGAGATGTTTTCACTTGAATAGATTTTTCTCTCTTAAAAATATAAGTTTGGTTCATTATTTTCAAGGAGAGGACAACCAAGCTTTTCTTTAGTTCATTCTTCACCAAGTTTTCCTCATGTCTTATTCTTCTTCCTCTAAACCCTAAAAGTCTCATGAGTTGAGAAACCTAGGGTCGAAGAGACAAAGCACTCCATCTTCTTACTCTACACCCTCTAGGACTTCTAGTTTAGTGAACTAGAAGCCATAGTTATCTATTCGAGATAGGAGCTCGGACTATAGACTTTCGGGTGGATCGTCTTTGACTCGAGGAGGCCGTCGAGATTGCCTCGATCCGTTTCGATCCTAGTGTTGGGGTACGGCGGCGCCCCTACCGTCAAACCGACTCCAAATGCGGAACAAAAACTTTTTACAAAACCGGCGCTACCGCAACCCAAAACCCCGGATCGTTCCATTAACCGTATTCTAGCAAAATATAAATGGGTTTGGAGAGATTATACTGATCGATCCATGTCCTTCGGTCTTTAATCTCCGCACCAAAATCTCCGCTGCTGTGCCGACGAAGTCCGCTCCCCAATCTCGCTCGTCAAAGTGGCACCACGTCAATGAATCTGTATACGGGCTCCCGCCTCAAATACCGAGGCAACTCGGACATGAAGTTTGCTAGCCGATATGTCCAAGAATGATGTAGAGAGTGTTAGTTGTATGTATGCCCTAGAGGCCAGTATTGTACAGATGATGTATATTATATTGGATGCTTGGACATATATAGAGATGACTTTCTTGCTCGATATGATAGTATGCTATCTGGTTGCTTTTTATCTTAACATGTATACTAGCCTCTTTAAACTGTCTTATAGTTACATGTTGGTAAAGCCCTTAGGATGTGTACTTGACTACCTGGACTATGATGCAGATCATACTAGTGGGGATATGGTAGTCTATAAGTACATCCTTCAAGGTCCCTAGTCGTTGGTGTATCGAGACGGGGCATCGATATACCAGTGTAGACTAGCGTATACGCTTCTCGACCCATGAGATGGGCGATGGATGATCGCATATCCAATGGTGTTTGACATCAGAGATGGTATACGGGTGCTCAGTGGAGACTGGGTACACTGGACGGACTCGCCGAGAACTCCCAGATGGTATTATACCTCACGTCAGATGGCAGTTCTCAGGTGACACTTGTGCAGGTTAGTCTGTAGACCCGAGATCGTCATAGAGTCTTGTGTGATTCCCACTGTGCTTTGATTTCCACCTTACCACGTCCATGAGGGCGTGCAAAACGGTGATTTTTGGGTACAGTCCCGAGTCACATGGAGGCAATGAGCGATAGGAGGGGTTTCGTCTCTCCCGGTATTGGGGGTTGATGTTGCGCTGTGCTCGATTGGCCGTAACAGGGAAGTCCCAGGCCAGGGCTGATTCAGAGATTTGCTGGTAAGTGTTACCAGTAGTTTCTCGACCCGTTATGAGCCTCACATCGGCACGACTTATCGGTTATTGGGGTCTGACGTTTACCACCCCTAGACTAGATATGCGACATATCAGACGAGGAGACCGGACTGTACGGGAAGTGTTGCCGGTTGGCTTGACGGGAGCTGTAGCAGGTTCGCTTTTTCTCTTCTGATCGCTCAATACCCGGGTCGCCGTTACGTTTAGCTGACCGCTTGCGGCTTGGGGGTGCTTGATATGATCAACACCCACTGCCAGCATATTGACGAGTCTTAGAGTCCCACAGTGGAGTTTCCTAGTCCAGGGGAAATGTTGTGGTGCGCGTATGCGATATGCGCATGGACCCGATTGAAATGCGCGTATAGGATACCGTATATTGATCGGGCGGCTTGCTTTTGGTAGGGGTCATATGTGATATGGCCGGATTGATAAATCAAGTGTTGATTTATCATTTAACCATTAGTTTCTCACTTGAAATCCTTTCTTGAGTATGTTAGATGTATGCATGCATGTATAGTTTCTTTATTGATTCATGCACATATGGATGTACATATACACATACATACATACATACATCCTTCATGGTTGTACATACATGAAAATGGTGGCAATATAAGACTCACACCATGGTTTTATTTATGGATTAAATTGCATTTGATTTAAAAACAAAAAGGAAAAAGAAAATGATTATGATTGAATTGTTTCTACACTCTTCTCTTGACCTAACCATTCTCACCCACCATTTGACCATGGGTTACTTTTCCTTTTGTGTTTTTAACTCAAGTTCAATAATATCCTAACCATGGTTTGATATGAGAAGAGGAAAATATATATTGATATATTTTCTATTTTCTTTTTAGAGTAAAAACTTATCATCTTCTCATATTCCCATCATCTTCTTCTTCTTCTCTCATTTTTCTCTCTAGTTCTTTGTAGTGAGCAATATACTCATCAAGATTGGATTTTAAAGTGAGAAAGAGAACCACAACACCATTCTACACAAGTCTAGCCCACTTGTTTAGAGTGTTAGCTTGATTTCGTTCACTTGATCGGATAAAGTTGCAAGCTTGGACAAAGCGGACTCCGGGTGGATCATCGGTGACTTCGAGGAGTTCAAGCGGAGCTTTTCAAACCTCAAGTAGCCGAGGAGTCTAGCGTAGGGAGCTACAAAGGTTGTACTCTCTAAACCCTAGCATTTCTTTCATATGATGATGTGAAAAATTTGAAACCCTAAAAGATTCTAGGAACGATTCTTTGTTCGTTAACTTAGCACCCTAAAGACTCCACTTTTGGTTCATGTGATGCTTCCAAACCCTTCATGTGGTGCTAGGCTAACCTTTCACTAGTATCAGAGCCGACCTAGAACATTAGGCGACCTTTTTACGAAGTTAAAACTCCGATCGAACCGAAAATACGGATTTTTGAGTGCTCTCTGGACATTTTTTTTAAATCTGGTTATTTTCAGAATTAAAAATATGTAAAAAATTCAGCAGGTAAATATAATAGTTACTGTAAAAAACGAGAGCATGAACAGTTAAAACGACCGCGGAACCGCGGCGATAACTTGCTTAGGCCGCGGTTCCGCGGCCATTCTGTTGAGTCATGGTCTGGTTTTTGTACAGTAATTCATGACTCTGCTTGTTTATGTTTTTGGAGTATTTTTAATCTGAATTTAGTACTGAAAATTCTGGAGATGTTTTTGGACTCGTCGATTCGATCGGAATTTTCATTTCGTGGCTTTTCCGGATAAATTAGAAAGTATTGAAGTGTTTGAACGAGTATCATTTGCTCATTTTTCACGGGGTTTGAATATTTCAGAAATACGTGCAAGTGTGTTTGTGGTGGACCCTCTAGAAGACAACAAACCTTAACTCGATTATGTGACCGTCTTGAACTGCCTTTTGAACCTTAGGGTTTGGGGCAGTACGGCATGCCACATGTGGGGCGTTGGCTTGACCCTTCTATGGGTGGACCGCTACCACTGTGTCACACTCCGAGTTTTTGAACTCCGCTCAAGTGTTGAGCTTTAGTGAATCTTGGGTATTTGATCGTTCGTTCGAAAACTTTAATACTGTCAAATTATCTGGAATGTGATGCAATGTGTGGAATTCATATTATAAGATATGAAATACGAGGTATGTGATGCTTCGCATTTACGATGTCTATAGAGAATGTGGATTCCAAATATTGCAGTTTTACACTTTCTTTTCTGTGACCGTAAGTGTAGTATGTCGATATCGCCGGTTTCGTTGCTATACGTCAACGACAATTGGGGTACGCATACTTACTTACGTTGATGATATGAGATATTATGTGTTGCTGAGATATGATGTGCAGGATTGTCGCGATTGAATAGCCGGGGATTTTTATGTGAGATGAGAGTTTTATATTTTCATTCATGTAAATTCAAATGTAATGTAATATTCTTTTATTTGGGGCACTTCCAGGTTGAGGTCGATGCCACCTGTGTTGTATATTATTTACTCTTCCGCATTAGGATGGACCCAAGGAGGGGAGCACAGGTGACCGGGTTCTGGGGTTCAGTAGGAGGCCATCTCGAGGAGTCGAGACCGGGTCTCCTAAACTCCAGAATTGGTAGGGTCGCTTGCCGCTCTTGTAGGGGTCCAGGGTGTGGGCTGGCTATTCATCGCGACTGTGGAATCCGTATTTTCTATTGTTGGCTAAATACTAAATACGGACGTCCTAGTATATCCCACATTATATCTATGTTTCTGCTGCGATATCTGTGATGTGATCATTAGATATGTTCTGTGATGGATACAGTATATAGTATATATGATATATTATATAGGCGTTACTTATGTTTTACACCCGCGCTAGCACTGCCCTGCTCTGCCGTTAGTTACCTAACCTAACGGTGCACGAGGGGACATAGAGGCGAATGCAGATGGCATAAGTGTACGTCGTATTTATCTGTGATGTTTAGGTGACTTAAATGATGGGACTTCATTAATGTGATTAATGAAAGAAAAGAAACCTAAAAGATGTTGTAGAATCAAATTTTCAAAATAAAAAGGGTAGCTACAGTTTTGCTTTGCATAGCGGTATCTATGATATACCCTGCACCTTATTCGATGAGGAAAGGGCCGAGATCCCTTCACCGGGAGTGACCCCTTTAGCAATAACTGGCAGATGCTACACACTAGGTTTGTCTTTTGATTGCTTCTATAGTTTTTGCTTTGCACAGTGATATATATGATATATCCCGCACCTCATTCGACGAGGAAAGGGCCGATGATCCCTTCACCGGGAGTGACCCCTTTAGCAAAACTAGAAAAGCCTCAAAATCACTCCATTTCAAAACATCATTTGATTCTACAACGATATCAAGTTCATTACGCAATAGGTTTTCAGAAAAACCTGTCGTAGCCCTCCGTCATTTCAGATAAGTCCTGTTTAGTATTCGTGCTGCGTTTGTTGACCTTGTCAAGGCGCAGTGTGCGGTAGCTGACCAATATTTATCTGCTTATGCATATGATGCAGATTGGATTAGGGTAGTCGTATGGCCTTGTTGACCTTGTCAAGGGTCGTGCGGGTGGGTTTAATTCAATCAAGAAATGACGGGTTGACCTTGACTTACGGTCTATGGTTTGTTGACCTTATCAAGGTCATAGATCGTTTGGGGAAAAATATTATCGGGAATTTCAAGTGTTGAAATTTGCAATGAGATTGCATACCTTCTATGAGATAGTTGGATCCCGATACCCACTGCGAGTAATTGTTACTCCTGGGAGAGTTTTACACATGACAATTAGCCGATCAAGTAGGTGTCTAGAAAGGTGTCAACGGGGTTACGCCTCTGGGAAAATGAGGTTTACTTTAATTAGGTCCGTGCGAAAGCACGGGGAACCTCCCTCAAAGTACCGACACTGGCCTGGCTGAAAGATCGGCGAAGTTGTAAGGTGTAATTAATCCCGGCTAGTCTTTCCTTTTAGGGTTTGAAGGAAGATTTGATAAAAACCAGTGGGAGCCATCCTGATTAGATAAGATAATAACCAATCTGATCTTGCAAGAGTATACGCTAAAGTGTTTTCTTCTCTCTCTCTCCAGGTAGCGACCATGTCATGCCCTAATCAAGATAATAATATGGATGTATTGACCGAACCCGCATGTTATACTGTGCTGGGGAACGTTGGTTCCGTTCTTTCTTATAAGAGTTATAGGACTGAACAGGATATAGGGGAATACCAGGATTCCCATGCCACCCGAATGAAGAAAGTACATGCTGATGCATTTTCTTCCGGTGTGTTCGTTACAGAGAACTATTTCTCCATTTGCCCTACGCCCTGGGTATTAGATACCGGGTCAGGATCCCATATAAGTAATCAGTTACATGGGCTCAGGAAAGGTAGAGAACTTGGAGAAGGTGATAAAGACATTAGAGTTGGAAATGGTGCAATTGTTGCAGCTAAGACTGTCGGGGAATATCACCTTGCGTTACCAACTGGTAATACATTGGTTCTGAACGAATGCTATTACATGCCGAACCTGATTTGCAACATTATATCGGTCTCTTTGTTGAGTAAAGAGGGATATAATTTTGTATTACAGAATAATGTTATGAACATTTTCCGTAACCAAAAGTTGGTTGGATCAGGCACGTTGTGCAATGGCATTTATGTTCTAAATCAATCAACAGTTCTGAGCATAACAAACACACACAAGAGGAAGAGTTCAGAACTGAACGAATCCTTCTTGTGGCATTGTAGACTGGGTCACATCAATGCGACACGACTGGCTAAGTTGCATAAGGATGGATATTTGAAACCATTCGAATTTTCATCTTATGACACTTGCCAGTCATGTCTCAAAGGCAAGATGACCAAAACTCCGTTTACGGGACACGGAGAAAGAGTTACCGAACTCTTGGGACTGATACATAGTGATGTATGCGGTCCTATGTCTACACATGCCAGGGATGGTTCTTCGTACTTCATTACATTCACTGACGATCTCTCTAGGTTCGGGTATGTGTTCCTGATGAAACACAAATCAGAAGCTTTTGAGAAATTTAGAGAATATAAACAAGAAGTCGAGAACCAAACCGGAAAAAGTATTAAAATCCTATGATCTGATCGAGGAGGTGAATACTTGAGCAATGAATTCCAGGACTTCCTAAAAGAGAATGGGATTCTCTCTCAGCTGACTCCTCTATATACACCACAGCACAAGGGTGTATCGGAACGGAGGAACCGCACCCTATTAGATATGGTGCGCTCTATGATGAGCACAGCTGAGTTACCTATTTCCTTCTGGGGATATGCGCTGGAGACAGCAGCATACCTATTGAATCAAGTTTCATCTAAATCTGTACCTACCACACCATATGAGATATGGAGTGGGAAGAGACCATATCTTAAACGAGTTAAGATATGGGGTTGTCCAGCCTATGTCAAAAGACAAAATCCGGACAAGCTCGAGGCACGGTCAGTTTTTGAGAGTTTGTGGGATATCCAAAGAACTCATATGGGTATTTTTTCTACCACAGTGAGGAACAAAAAGTGTTTGTTGCTCAACATGCCACCTTTTTAGAAAAGGAATTCCTTGAAAAAGAAATTAGTGGCAAAGTGGTAGAGCTGGAAGAGGTTCCAGATAACAAACCGTAACTGAAGATTTAGTGGAACCAGAAGATTCAGTAGCTCCCAATGAACCTCAGCCTCTCCGTCGATCTAGTAGGGTTCCTCGCCAACCTATGAGATACTACGATTTTCTCATGGATGGTGGGAGCGAGGATTGCATCATGGAGGATGATGACCCAACTAGCTTCGAGCAGGCCATCACGAGTAAGGACTCAGTGAAATGGCTGGATGCTATGCGGTCCGAGATGGAATCCATGTACACCAAAAAAGTATGGACTTTGGAAGTTGCTCCTGAAGGGGTAAAACCCATTGGGAGCAAGTGGATCTTCAAGAAAAAACTTGGTGTAGATGGGAAAGTGGAGACTTTCAAAGCTAGACTTGTTGCAAAGAGTTTTCGTCAAAGACCAGGTGTGGACTATGACGAAACCTTTTCTCCAGTGGCTATGCTTAAATCCATCCGGATCATGCTTGCCATCTAAGCATATCATGATTACGAAATCTGGCAAATGGATGTTAAGACCGCCTTTCTAAACGGTGATTTAGAAGAGTGCGTGTACATGACTCAGCCAGAGGGCTTCGTAGATAGTGGGAGCAGCGGGAAGGTGTGCAAGCTTCTTAAATCCATTTATGGATTAAAGCAAGCATCGCGGAGTTGGAACATCTGCTTTGACGTCGTTATCAAAGAGTTTGATTTCGTCAAAAACCCAGATGAACCTTGTATCTACAAGAAGGTGGCAGAGAGTAAGGTTGTCTTCCTCGTATTGTACGTGGACGATATACTCTTGATAGGAAATGACATTCCTATGCTGCAATCGGTCAAGCTCTTCTTATCACAAAGATTCTCAATGAAAGATCTTGGTGTTGCCTCCTGCATATTGGGAATCAGGATCTATAGAGATAGATCCAAACGGATATTGGGATTGTCCCAGTCCAGGTACATTGACACCATACTAAAAAGGTTTAGTATGGAAGAATCCAAGCGTGGGAACTTACCCACGATCTCTGGAGTCACTCTATCCAAAGAGATGTCTCCCAAGACTGATTTGGAGAGAGCTCGCATGCAAGGGATACCCTATGCTTCGGCTGTAGGCTCTATCATGTACGCGATGCTATGTACCAGACCCGATGTAGCATACTCACTAAGTGTAGTGAGTAGGTATCAAGATGATCCTGGAGAGAGTCACTGGACGGCTGTGAAGAGCATTCTCAAGTACTTACGAAGGACTAAAGAGATGCTCTTGGTGTATGGTAATGGAGAACTCTAAGTGGAGTCCTTTACCGATTCGAGCTTCCAGAGTGATAAGGATGACTCTAAGTCGCAGTCGGGATTTGTCTTTACCCTTTACGGAGGGGCAGTTAGCTGGAAGAGTTCCAAGCAGGAAACCGTGGCAGACTCGACGATGGAGGCTGAATACATCGCTGCCAACGATGCTGCTAAAGAGGCTGTCTGGATCAAGAAGTCCATTACTGAACTTGGAGTGGTTCCATCCATTGAGCATCCAATACCTTTGAATTGCGATAACAATGGAGCGGTGGCTTTGGCCAAGGAACCCAGGTCCCATCAGTGATCCAGGCATATTCTGAGGCGGTATCACCTGATCCGGGAGATAGTTGATCGCCGGGAGATCGAGGTCAGGAGGGTTGACACGAAGAACAACACAGCGGATCCACTCACGAAGGCTATTCCCCAGAAACAGTTTGAGAGACTCTTCGGGATGCTCGGTATGCGATACTACAGCAGCTGGCCCTTGTGCAAGTGGGAGATTGTTAGTTGTATGTATGCCCTAGAGGCCAGTATTGTACAGATGATGTATATTATATTGGATGCTTGGACATATATAGAGATGACTTTCTTGCTCGATATGATAGTATGCTATCTGGTTGCTCTTTATCTTAACATGTATACTAGTGTCACGACCCGAAAGTACGGAACATGACCGGCACTTAAACTATGAACGTCTCGAGGCATACGTAATCTAAGTAAACCGAAAACCCAGAAATCCAAACCAAGAAAAGTAGTAGAGTGAAGGAAAACCAATTTAAAATCAAGTAGTTTTAATAGCATAAGCCGAGTTATGCGGTTTTAAAAACATCAAGTATTTCCTGAAAATTTCGGCAGAGTCTCCTTTGTAAATACTGGCTCCCAAACGGGATACAACATGAATAGTATACGAAATCAATAAAAAGGCATCCCCAAGCGGGAGCTAGCTCTTCGTCAATCGACGGTCACAACTACACAAGCAATATAATATACAACGCCAAGGGCGAGGATCAAAACTCAAAAGGAACTCAAAACAACAAGAAAACCATAGAAATACAACGCGCGACTCTAAGGTCGAAAGAATAACATCACTGGTCTCTATCTCAAAAATAACACATGTTTGGTTGATGGAACTTCTAGATACAACAGAGTAATAATATAAAAGTTATATAATGGGGGTACGATACAAGTAAACCCACCTACTAGCAAATCACCCGAAGGAAACTATGCCCGCAAAGCCGTAATGAAAGCTGTACGGCAAACCTGCAAGAAACTGGGGCACAACGGGGGTGAGTTGCCAACTCGTGAATAGAAAAACATCTACGGAAAGAAATCGCATATATAACGCAACCTAGGTCAATGATCATAATATAACCTCAATTATATATATAACATGCAACCTATAACAAGGCTAGGGTAAATATCTAACCCGAGTGTAATCTCATGTGCCCGTGTCAGTGCCTCAGGTAGCAATATATCATATGAATGAGGTATGAATGCATGAAAACAGAATACATGTAAGTGAAGAACTGTTTTCATAATTTAGTGAGATTTCCTTTGTATATTTTAAAATGAGGTATCATAATGAAATCAGTATAAAACAGTGCCTAGCATCGGCACAAAACGTAATCCCAATATCTCGATATCTCTGTATCACAGTCTCTGTACCTCAATATCTCGAAATCTCAATGTCTCAATCACAATATCTAGGGCGCCGTCAGTCCAGACCGGCCCCTACCATCCATCTCAAGACCACGACGGTATCCTCCGGATATCCGACGCGTCGGGTAAAATCACCGGTAGGTAGTGCTCCCCTGCCAGGCTCACATCATCATCATCACGCGCTTCTTGCCCCGGGGTACCTTACCGGGTCCACCATGTACCCGAAACGGTTCATCCGTCTCCTCGAATCGGGTCTCGAAATCCATCAACAAACTCATGGTGGACGACTCATACATCTTAGGAAAAAAACCGCACTTTTTATTTAAAAACAGAGAAATCAGTTTATATAGGTTTTGCGGTTTCCCCCCCCTCCCCCAAATCCAGAAAATCTCATGGAAATCCGAATCCAAATCATCAATAGTATGTAAAACCATGAATATAGGCATAACAATGAATAACAGTATGCATGAAGTGACAAGTAATAACTACAATGTTAAGCTGGCATATAAGGCAGGTACACTAATATCATGTCAAATTACTAACTAACAAGCTAAGTCAAGCAATAATATTTTGTAAGGTGTACGTGACATGGCAATTACCGATGAAGATGTGTGTGAGCCGGCAAGTGTACGTGGTACATACGCATCATCGGTAATGGTGCTGGTGTCCTAACAATATGATATCAACATTGCAATAAGAAATTATAACATAAGTATGCGATGCGAAGCGGACCACAATAATAAGCGGGAGCTAAATACTAGATGCAACTGTAACTAACCTGCATTAATCTAATATAAGTCCTACAAATGGTGCCTTTTGAAATAACACGAATCATGGGGTTTTGAAAATAGGGGCTACGGTGTTTTATGAACAGATACGTCTTTTGAAATATCCGTAGGATCCCTTGGGCTGTCTTTTAAAATACCCACGATTCGTTTGTTTTTGAAATAGGTAAGAATCCAATCTAATCTAACAACTAAACTAAACTAAAGGGCTAAGCTAACAAGCTGGACTACCGGTAAGGAAACCGCCTAACATCTGAGTCGATACATATACATACCTGTATATATATTAGTCGGTGATCCCGCCTCAATAATATCATATCCGATACCATATCTATAATCAGACATCCCAAGTCAAGAGTGCGGATCAATCATCAAGATATAGCTCGTACGTAAATCCGTCGTACGGCATCCCAAATCGGGGTACGGGTCAATATCACATTCATCATACTATTCATCTGGTATCCTCTTTATCAAATATCATGATCGGGGTACTGATCTACGTCTAGTACAATACTGATACCGCCTAAGTATACATGCACGTGTGTGAAACACTACGTCAAGGACCCGCTACAACGTCATGTCGTATCTCCAATACGAACCCTGCCATATCACCGATCTCGCGGCCTCAAATCAAATCTCATCGACTCATCTCAAATCCCAAGTACCATCTTCATCATCCATGAATGTGTATCTGAATGTATATATACATAGTCCCATACCCATGCGTATATACATATATACACATCCCCATCTACGCACAAGAAAGTAATGTATGCAAGTCTCTGCGTGCGTATGTGGGTATAACAACTACTCTAGGGTTTCGCAACTAACACTAAACTAATCCATGAACACCTAGAATCTACCTTTATCATCAAGTCTCATATCAACAATAATATAATCAAAATATATGTGTGTATACGTATTCGTATACATCACCACGAACTGCGGTGGTGCTATACGCCATCCACCCGACTTCTCCCCGTAGATATAAATCTACTCACCTGGTCCTCGCTCGCCGGTGCCGACGTCGCCACGCGCTTGCTTGTCGTCTTGAAGTCCACATGGGTACCTACATATCATAACGCACCGTATCGCATTAAAATCCGACTCATGACCAAAACGACACACGAATTCCACATAGGTCAAAACCTATGGTTTGCTTTCACAAATCAACCCAAAAACCCTCGACGTCGGCGTACAAACGCACAACCATCGAGAAAAACCCAAACACACTCATTGTACAATCACGAACACTAATTATAATATAAAATAGCTTAAAATTCACAAAAACCCCAAATTCACTTTAAAAGTCATTTTTCCGAAAATCTAGCAAGCAAAAATTTCCCGTTTTGGTACAAAACTCGACGTTTTAACAAAACTAATGGCCATAAAGCTCAGTAAACATCTTAATTAAGTCATACCAATGTTAATTAGATTTTAAACTTAATTCTTAATATCAATCTCAAAGAATGTAGTTTGCATACATAACCAATTTTAACAATTTTATAGAAAAATGCACAAACTACAATCTAGCTTAGATTTGCATGATCTAAAGCATTAAACTACACTTAATAATGTTAATGAAATCATGAAAAACCTAATTAGATTTTTAGTCTAACATTTGTAATTAATTTCCAAAACCTAGTTTGCATAAAATTCCAATTTTAACAATTTACAAGCATCAATTAGTAAACTAGCAACTAGGTTAGGTTTTCATTTCCTTAAGATGATAATCTACACATTGCAACCATAATTACCCAACAAAAACCCTAACTTTAGTTCACAACCCCCTCTTGAAAGTTAAATCTTTAATATCAAAACCACAATTAATTCCTTATTAAACACATAATAGCTAGATTCAAGTAATCAAACAATAACTTATGCAAAATGCTAAGATTATACCTCACAAAAATAGAGATCTAGCACCAAAATCTTGGACTCCAAATTGCTCTCTTGATCCATGATCCACACTAGAATAGGTCAAGAAGAAATGGGTAGATATTGGATTTAAGAAATATTGAATTTTTAGCTTGATTTTGAGGCAAAAAGATGAAATTTTTGAAGGAAAAAGAGATGGGCTTTTGGGGAAATTTCTGGACAGCAATGAAGGGGGGCTCGGCTGCAAGTGAGGAAAAAGGAGGAGAGAGAGGGAGGTGGGGAAAATCACATCTAGTCAAAGTCCACATTGTTTCTTTCATTTTCTATTCTATTCTTTTCTTTTCTTTTGAAAAAGGAGGTGATTGGAGAGAGGGAGAGGGGGAGGGCTGTCATGGTGGGGCCGGCCATATGGGGAGAGGGAGAGAGGGTGAGGTGTGGGTGTGTAGGTTAGGGAAAAAGATAAATGTATTACCCCAATTCCCATTAACACTAATATCACCGAAAAAAAGCCTTTTTTCGATATTTTCTAAACCGTTTTGACAAACCATTTCATTTCAAAAACCACATGATAAAATTTTATTTAATGTATTATGATGCACAAAATTTGCTTCAACTCATTCCAATTTGTAATTTTTCCTAATTAATGTATTAGCGACGGCTTAAAATAATATTAAAATAATTAATTTCGGAAAAATTTTCAGAAAATTTGAAATTTCACCAGTGGCTCAATAAACACCAAATAATAGCAATTACATAGCTAGAATATGTATATTTAATTTTACAATAAAGATATTTGTATTTTGACTTTTTACAGAAAACCCTCTTATTTTACCGTTTTTTCGAAATTTCACCGAAACAATTTTCAAAACGTTACAACTAGTCTCTTTAAACTGTTTCATAGTTACATGTTTGTAAAGCCCTTAGGATGTGTACTTGACTACCTGGACTATGATGCAGATCATACTAGTGGGGACATGGTAGTCCATAAGTACATCCTTCAAGGTCCCTAGTCGTAGGTGTATCGAGACGGGGCATCGATATACCAGTGTTGACTAGCGTATACGCTTCTCTATCCATGAGATGGGCGATGGATGATCCCATATCCATTGGTGTTTGACATCAGAGATGGTATACGGGTGCTCAGTGGAGACTGGGTACACTGGACGGACTCGCCGAGAACTCCCAGATGGTATTATACCTCACGTCAGATGGCAGTTTCAGGTGACACTTGTGCAGGTTAGTCTGTAGACCCGAGATCGTTATAGAGTCTTGTGTGATTGCCACTGTGCTTTGACTTCCACCTTACCACGGTGATTTTTGGGTACAGTCCCGAGTCACATGGAGGCAATGAGCGATACGAGGGGTTTCGTCTCTCCCGGTATTGGGGGTTGATGTTGCACTGTGCTCGATTGGCCGTAACAGGGAAGTCCCTGGCCAAGGCTGATTCAGAGATTTGCTGGTAAGTGTTACCAGTAGTTTCTCGACCCGTTATGAGCCTCACATCGGCACGACTTAACGGTTATTGGGGTCTGACGTTTACCACCCCTAGACTTGATATGCGACATATCAGACGAGGAGACCGGACTGTACGGGAAGTGTTGCCGGTTGGCTCGACGGGAGCTGTAGCAGGTTCGCTTGTTCTCTTCTGATCGCTCAATACCCGGGTGGCCGTTACGTTTAGCTGACCAATTGCGGCTTGGGGGTGCTTGATATGATCAACACCCACTGCCGGCGTATTGACGAGTCTTAGAGTCCCACAATGGAGTTTCCTAGTCCAGGCGAAATGTTGTGGTGCGCGTATGCGATATGCGCATGGACCCGATTGAAATGCACGTATAGGATACCGTATATTGATCGGGCGGCTTGCTTTTGGTAGGGGTCATATGTGATATGGCCGGATTGATAAATCAAGTGTTGATTTATCATTTAATCATTAGTTTCTCACTTGAAATCCTTTCTTGAGTATGTTGGATGTATGCATGCATGTATAGTTTCTTTATTGATTCATGCACATATGGATGTACATATACACATACATACATACATACATCCTTCATGGTTGTACATACATGAAAATGGTGGCAATATAAGACTCACACCATGGTTTTATTTATGGATTAAATTGCATTTGATTTAAAAACAAAAAGGAAAAAGAAAATGGTTATGATTGAATTGTTTCTACACTCTTCCCTTGACCAAACCATTCTCACCCACCATTTGACCATGGGTTACTTTTCCTTTTATGTTTTTAACTCAAGTTCAATAATATCCTAACCATGGTTTGATATGAGAAGAGGAAAATATATATTGAAATATTTTCTATTTTCTTTTTAGAGTAAAAACTTATCATCTTCTCATATTCCCATCATCTTCTTCTTCCTCTCTCATTTTGCTCTCTAGTTCTTTGTAGTGAGGAATATACTCATCAAGATTGGATTTTGAAGTGAGAAAGAGAACCACAACACCATTCTACACAAGTCTAGCCCACTTGTTTAGAGTGTTATCTTGATTTCGTTCACTTGATCGGATAAAGTTGCAAGCTTGGACAAAGCGGACTCCGGGTGGATCATCGGTGACTTCGAGGAGTTCAAGCGGAGCTTTTTCAAACCCCAAGTAGCCGAGGAGTCTAGCGTAGGGAGCTACAAAGGTTGTACTCTTTAAACCCTAGCATTTCTTTCATATGATGATGTGAAAAATTTGAAACCCTAATAGATTCTAAGAACGATTCTTTGTTCGTTAACTTAGCACCCTAAAGACTCCACTTTTGGTTCATGTGATACTTCCAAACCCTTCATGTGGTGCTAGGCTAACCTTTCAGAGAGAGTGTGGAATATGTTGTCTCAAGATACCCAAGCATTGGGTGGAGGTAAATTGGAGTTTCCATTTGGGAGAACATGTGAGCAAGGAATTTTCTTGGAGAAAAAAAGAGAATGAGCTTGTGAAGGCTCGGCCAGAAAATGCACAGCCAAAAAGAAAGGGATGCTCACTGGAAATTTCTTGATGATGTGACCATTAAAGAATTAATAAACCCAACATCATATCTCCTCTCTCCAAAAAACAGCAGCCCCCCACCACAAAAAACACCCTCCATTTTAAAACTTGCCCAGTTGCAAATACCCCCCCAGCAGGAAAAATCAGCCACCATGCCTTGCCCATGCCTTGGAATTTCAGTGTAGGTAAGGACAAGAAAAGTAGTCAAGTTCAAAAGGCTTGTAATAATGAAACATAGATCAAGATGTTCTAGACGGAAAAAGAAACTGGCAACTCCGAAAGTAGTCCCGTAACGAATTACGGGATTACCCCTCAATTGTAAATACATACCCGCATTTGTATTCCGCCCGAATACAAATGCAATGAGACAAAAATATTCCTACAATGTATAATACTATGATCCGGCTTAAACCAAAGCCCGCTAGTAATATCCGTCCGATCATGATCCGTGTGTACGGATCATGATCGAACTGTAACACCTTAGGATGTGTTTAGTGGCTATTTATATTTAAACAAAGGGTTTTTAATAAAAAGTTTACCAAATTGAGTTTCAAATATTTTTCCAAATTTAATAAATATTTTTCTAGAATTTTCCTAGGCTTGCACACACATGTGCATGTAAACTTGGGTTTTAAAATGAGGTAATACCATGATTAGCAACCATGGTGGGTTTAATCATGGGGATTAAGTCTTTTGGGTTTTAATTAAGTTTAATTAGTTATATGATGGTTGCTTTAATTTGAATTTCCCTTTTTGAGTGTTCACTTGGTGAGAATGAGAGAGAGAGAATGCATCATGGCAAAAGCCATGCTTGCATTTAATGAAGAGAGAGAGTGGAGGGGTTGACATTTGATGTTATGATTCCCTCTCATTCTTGTGTTCTTTTCTCTCAACCTCACTCTCACACACACACAATTACCTCTCCACAGCAGCAGAAGCAAGCAGCACAGCAGCAGCAAGCAACACAGCAGCAGCAAGCAACAGTAAAAAGCAGCAGCAACAGTGAGAGCAGCAGCAGCAGTGAGTAGCAGCAGCAACAACTCCAGCTGCAGCTCCTTCCCTCCACTCCTTCTTCTTCCTCCAGCTCCCTAGGGTCGAGTGTGGGGTATACTTCCTGAACTTACTCCGTAGTTTGCTTATTTAGTGTAACTTAGCTTTGATTAGTGTTTATTGGTGCGTTTTAGTGCGATATGTGGTGATTTGTGGGAACTATGACCAAGTGAAGTATGAATTGGTTTTAGTAAGTTGATGGAGTGTTGTTAGGGCCATATTAACCCAGCTTAGCCCCCAATTACACTAAAATACCACCAGATCCCTATTTGATGCAAATTCATCGTTTTTGAGCAAAATTTGTCTTTCTGTAAACTGCTATCGATCCGGTGAGTTCAGAATAATTTTGAGAAGACTACAGTATAGTTGTTAGGTGCTGATCCCCCAGGTAGAACCCGACCCCCATACATCATGTGCAGGCCGCCGGAAAATTCGATCTGGCCGCAATTTGCGGCCAGATGGGGAAGGTTTGGGTTGGGGTTTGGTCCTATAGGTGTCTGCTGGAATCCTTAGACTCTTGGAATGTATAATTTTATTTGATTCTTGCTGCAGAAAAATCTGGAGCTAAATACCCTATTTCTCGTATTTTAAACCTTCGCGACACGCGTGATACGCATGTGGTTTGGGATTTCTGCGTATCGCGACGCGTCGGGGTAGTTTCAGGCGCGTGATCACACGTTTTGGCGTATCGCGCACACGCGCGATTGGTTTGCGACACGGGTTTCTAGTTTGACCTTAATATCACGTTTTTGTGGATTTGAGCTTATGTGTGATATATTGTGTGATTCTAGGTTCGCAGGCAAGTGAGACGGACGCTGGGAAGAAGAGGAAGCAAGTCGTCGGCTACACTTAGCGCAAGACTTCGGTGAGTAGATTTCACATCTACGGGGATATCTCCCGCATTGCGTTATGCGTCAGGGCTGATAGGACCTTATAGTTATATGTTGCATTTACCCCATTGACTGTCATTGCATACTGCATTCCCCGCTGTATTGAGTAAACTTAGAATTGATAGAACACCACACTATAACTAACGGTTCATGTTGCACGAGCACTAATCTGCATGTTACACACACACCGTTAGTAACTGCCATGACACACTCACTGTAGAATTGCCATGATTATATTGTTGTAATTCATTTCATATATGATTCATTATGATTTTCATAGAAATTGGGAGCCGCAAGATGTCTTTGAAAAATGAAAATATTTTAAAAAGTGGTTCTCCCTTGTACCTACATTGTGACTTGACGTACATAGCACATCGCATTTGATTCACTCATTGGTGTTGGATTTCCATGAAATTTCTGGTTTTGATGACCGTGGAATTATTTAAAGAAAAGATGCACTATTTGAAAACTCGGTCCTTCGTGATATGATATTTTGGTGCGTCCACCAAGCGTTTTCTCGGTGCTAGGACGTGTGCTTGAAACCCGATTCGAGGAGTTGGATGATCCGTTTGCGGGTTTGTGGTGGACCCGGTATGGTTCCCCGGGGTGAGAAATGTTTTTCATGGAGTAGACGATGAGCCTGGCAGGGTGGCAAGTACCTACCAGTGATTGGTTGGACCTGGCGGTTATCCGGAGTATACTGACCAGAGTCGAGAGATGGATGCAGGATGATCCGTACTGCCGGGGCCGAGGGCCGATACCGCAGACGGAGCCCATGGGCTGATCCGGATTGACGGAGCCCGATATATGAGGATTTGCGTGTCGATGCTGGACACGAGTATTTTATGATATTTTGAGTGCCGATGTTGGGCACTCATGATTTTCAGAGATTTACAGGATTTGAGGGCCGAGGAGAGTGCCGGCGCCTGAGTTTATTTGGGATTTGGATGCAGTTTGGGGCACCGATTATTTTTCCATGTTGATATTTCCATGTAGATGTTGTTTATCCCATGCTCAGCATTGATAGCATGTATCTCATCCTGTAGTTATTTTACCTGACAGAGCATTTGCTTGATTATTGCACATACTGCTTATCACGCATTGATATCATCTGCTGGCATTTGTTAGAGTAGCGCAGTACATGCATGCTCGCGATTACCTTTATATGTTATCTCTATTCACGAGTTGGCAACTCACCCCCGTTGTGCCACAGTATTTGCAGGTTGCCCTTCAGAGTAGTCGCGGCGGGCTGCATTTTGCATCTTTTGGCTACAGATACCACTATAGTTGGTGCGAGAGCTGTTTTGCTTTTAGGTGGGTTGTGGTATCTGATTACTTTTATTGTACCCCTTTTGTATCTAGTATTCTCCATCTACCATTTATGTACTGGACTTAGATACTGTGTGAGGATGATGATTTATATTTTGTATTCTGGTGTCGAGCTCGTAGGAGCGGACTGTTTTTATATGCAGTTTATATTTCTGTGATGTTCACTTATTACTCTTGTGATGATGGTTTCCGCCGTTGGGCGTGATTGCTCCCGTTTGGGGATGTTTCATTTCATTATATTTCATTTTTTACTTATATCCTGTTTTATACCCGATTTCGGGGTTAGTTTTACAAAGGAAATGCTGCCAAAATTAATTAAATAATAACGTAACTTTAAAAGAACTTATTGAACTATTTAAGGTTTTCTAAATGTCTTAATTAAATGTTTTCAATACTCACTACTTTTTAATGGTTTTGATTTCTGGGTTCAGCTTACTTAGTCGCGTTACGCCTGTAGACGTTGCGTGGTTAAGTGCCGGTCATGAGTCGAAATATTCGGGTCGTAACAAAGTTGGTATCAGAGAGTAGGTTTTACCTTTCGGAGTATAGGATGACCTTGGTATGATGGAGTAGGTAGCTGAAGCAGAGTGGCGTAGCGTGTGTATGTTCCGCGGCAAACTCACGACACGGTACTCCGCCAAGGCGACCTTAGGACTTATTGATTTAAATTCCTTCTTAATTATATATATTCTTGTGATTCAATTTCCGTATTCTTATCGAATCCTAATTTCCTTTCAGCCATTACGCCGCCAAAGACTACGAGGGCGCAGAGAGCGGCCGCGAGGGCCGAGATTCGAGTTGACTCGTCCGAGACGAAGACTGATCTGGGCAGTGCACCCGTTGTACCCGAGCAGACTGTTCCTCCCGTGACAGATCAGATTGCCACGCTAGGGGCTGGTATGTAGGAGATGCGCCAAACGGTGGGATCCAGCATGTAGGAGATGCGCCAGATGATAGGATCGCTAGTTGAGACGCTTCGAGCGCAGCGACCAGAGGTAGCTCCACCCGTTTCAGAGACCGCGATGGTACCTACCGCACAGCCAGTTGCCCCTGCAGCCACGGAGGTGATTACAGTATCGCTATCAGAGTTCATGAGGCTGAAGCCTCCGGTCTTCATAGGCACCGATACAGCCAAGGACCCACAGTCTTTCATTGATAGGATGGCCCGGATATGCCGTTCCCTCAGATGCGAGATGGGTCGAGTTCGCGAGCTTTCGCCTGGAAGGTCTTGCGCAGAAGTGGTGTGATTCAGTTGAGAAGGGAAGAGCGGCAGGTCTTCCTCTTATGACCTGGACGGATTTTGTGACAGTATTTCTAGCCTGTTTCCTCCCCCAGAGTGTTAGGGATGCCCGAGCACGCAGATTTGAGTCCTTGCGCCAGACGCCAGAGATGACAGTGGCAGAGTATGACGTGCTGTTTACAGAGCTAGCAGTTTATGCCCCGTATTTAGTGGCTACCGAGGAGTTGCGAGTCAAGAGATTTGTTCGAGGCTTGCTTACACTACTGTTCCTTGCGATCAGCGCGCAGCATTACGAGACATATGCAGCAGCGGTAGACGCAGCCTTTTTAGTCGAGGAGCGCCTTGCTGAGACTTCGGTAGTTCCAGAGCCGAAAAGAGTTCGTACTAGTATATCCGCACGGAGACAGTCATTCAGACGCCGCGACAGGTACCGTTCTGGCATGAGGAGTGGCAGAGATCCGGGACGAGGCCAGATGTTTAGCTCCTATCCACGGGAGAGCCAGCAGTCGCCGCAGGGTTTCTTTAGATGCGGCAGTCTACTTCACCTCGTTAGAGATTGTCCTGAGATACACCGGAGGGAGGCGGCAGCACCGCATGTTACTTTACCACCTTCACCACCCCAGAGGGTGTTGCCTGTGGTACCTACCGTTGTTCCGCGTCAGACTCATACACAGAGAGGTCGTGGGCGTGGAGGAGTTGCTCAGAGAGGGCGAGATGACGGTGGCAGAGGGCAGTCAGTCACCGGTGGAGGACAGGCGCGGGTTTTTGCTTTGACACATTGGGACGCATAGGCATCCAATGCGGTGGTTTCAGGTATCCTTTCAGTATGTTCTGTTGATGCACACGTGTTGTTCGATCCTGGATCCACGCACTCGTAAGTATCCACACACTTTGTGCCGAGTTTGGGTAGGGAGTCCGGTTTTCTTGATCAGCCGCTTGTTTTAACCACTCCTGTGGGAGAGTCGTTTGTTTCTAGGCATGTGTTCCGATCCTGTACCGTCTGTATTGGCGAGAGGTAGTTGCCTGTCGACTTGATCCTTCTTGAGATGTTGGACTTCGACGTTTTGTTGGGCATGGATTGGTTAGCCACGTGCTATGCTTCTGTGGACTACCGTGAGAAGACAGTTAGATTCAGTTTTCCCGGCGAGTCGGTTTTTGTTGTGTTGGGGGACCGTGGTGCCGCCCCTCACAGTGTGATTTCTTCTTTTCGCGCTGGACAGCTTTTGAGGAAGGGATGTCAGGGATTTCTCGCCTATGTTTGCGATGCTAGCGCTACGGAGGTTCCATTGGATCAGGTTCCAGTTGTTAGCGAGTTTCCTGATGTGTTCCCTGGCGAGCTTCCTGGGCTACCGCCCGAGCACGACATTTCTTTCTGTATTGATTTGGTTCCTGGTTTGGGGCCTATTTCCATACCGCCTTATCGGATGGCCCCGGCGGAACATCGAGAGTTGAAGGGTCAGTTGCAAGATTTGCTGGATAAGGGACTTGTTCGACCCAGTGTTTTTCTTTGGGGTGTTCCAGTCCTGTTCGTCAAGAAGAAGGACGGCAGTTTGCGTCTGTGTATCGACTACCGCCAGCTGAACAGGGTGACAGTGCGGAACAGATATCCCTTGCACGTATCGACGATTTGTTCGACCAGCTTCAGGGGGCAGGATACTTTTCGAGGATCGATTTACGATCGGGCTATAATCAGCTGCGGGTTCGACAGGAGGACATTCCTAGGACAGCTTTCCGTACGCACTACGACCATTATGAGTTTTTAGTGATGTCGTTCGGACTCACCAATGCGCCAGCAGCATTCATGGACTTGATGAACCGTATCTTCCGACCATATCTGGATCTGTTCATCATAGTATTCATTGACGATATCTTGGTGTATTCCCGGAGTAGTGAGGAGCACGAGCAGCACCTGCGGATTACACTACAGACTTTGAGGGAGCACCAGCTTTATGCGAAATTCTCCATGTGTGCTTTCTGGCTGGATAGCGTGGACTTCTTGGGTCATGTGATTTCACGAGACGGTATATGTGTAGACCTGAGGAAGATAGAGGCCGTTCAGCGTTGGCCTAGACCCACATCGGTTACGGAGATTGGCAGCTTTTTGGGGTTGGCCGGTTACTACAGGCGATTTGTGCAGGATTTCTCCAGTATTGCTACACCTTTGACCGGGTTGACCCGGAAGGGAGTTCCTTTTGATTGGACGGAGGAGTACGAGCATAGTTTTCAGCAGCTACGGACTCGGCTAACTACGGCACCGGTGTTATCATTACCTTCAGGATCAGGCGGATTTGTGGTCTATTATGATGCTTCGCGAGTGGGGTTAGGATGCGTATTGATGCAGCATGACAGGGTGATCGCGTATGCCTTCGCGACAATTGAAGAAACATGAACAGAACTACCCCACTCACGATTTGGAGATGGCTGCAGTGGTCTTTGCACTTAAGATCTGGCGACATTACCTATACGGCGAGTCATGCCAGATATTCACTGATCACAAGAGTTTAAAGTATATATTTCAGCAGCGAGACCTGAACCTTAGACAGCGCCGATGGATGGAGTTAGTGAAGGATTACGACTGCGAGATCTTGTATCACCCGGGTAAGGCGAATGTGGTGGTGGATGCTTTGAGCAGGAGGCCCGGGGGTAGTTTATCTTGTTTGAGCGCAGTACAGGGGCAGTCGTCGGCAGATTGGCAGATATTATGCGACAGCCAAGTACAGTTCGAGTTCACGCCGATTGGAGGACAGATCGTGCATGTTCGTGCACGCCCACAGTTACTTGACCGCATACATGAGGCACAGCGCAGTGATGACCGATGTTCGGAGATCATGGCACAGATTGGAAAGGGCAGATTTTCCGAATTCGTGATCGATGATCGGGGGTACTACGATTTGGGGTTAGACTGTGCGTACCCGATGCTGAGGGACTGCGGTGCGAGATTCTTGAGGAGGCACATCGATCGGTGTACAGCGTCCATCCCGGTTCCACCAAGATGTATCATGATATAAGAGATGTTTACTGGTGGGACGGAATGAAGAGGGACATCGCAGATTTCGTATCGAGATGCCTGACTTGTCAGCAAGTCAAGGCCGAGCACCAGAGGCCCGCGGGAGAGCTACAGCCGTTACCCATTCCGGAGTGGAAATGGGAGCAGATTTCAATGGATTTTGTTATGGGTCTACCCAGGACTAGGAGAGGGTATGACTCCATTTGGGTGATCGTGGATCGTTTGACGAAAGCGGCTCACTTCCTACCAGTGAAGACGACTTTCGGATTAGCTCAGTATGCCCAGATTTACATCGACGAGATTGTACGACTGCACGGAGTTCCGACATGTATCGTGTCCGACAGAGGCACCCAGTTTACCAGTCGACTATGGCAGAGGCTTCAGGAGGCTTTAGGCACTCGCTTGAGTTTCAGCAAAGCATTTCATCCGCAGACCGACGGGCAGTCAGAGTGGACTATTCAGACTCTCGAGGACATGCTCAGAGCGTGTGTATTAGATTTCGGAGGTAGCTGGGATCATCACTTTAGTAGAGTTCTCCTACAATAACAGCTACCAGGAGACCATTCAGATGGCACCATTTGAGGCTCTTTATGGGAGGAGATGCAGATCGCCCACCTGTTGGACAGAGCTCAGTGAGAGCAGTATCATAGGGCCACAGATTGTGGAGGAGACGACCGCAAAGATCCAGTTGATTCGCGATAGGATGAGAGCAGCCCAGAGTAGGAAGAGATCTTATGCGGACCATCGACGGCGTAGACTTGAGTTTTCTGTTGGTGATCATGTTTTCTTGAGGGTCTCCCCAATGAAAGGTGTGATGAGGTTTGGGAAGAAGGGGAAGCTCAGTCCCAGATATGTGGGCCCCTTCGAGATCCTCGAGCGTGTTGGTGCAGTTGCATACCGGTTAGCCCTTCCGCCCAGTTTTCCAGATGTGCACCCCGTATTTCACGTTTCGATGCTCAGTAGATATCTTCATGATCCTTCGCATGTGATTCAGCACCCGACGATCCAGCTTGAGCGCGACCTTTCCTATGCAGAGCAGCCGGTGATGATCTTGGATCGACAAGTGAAGAAATTGAGATCGAAAGACATCCCATCAGTCAAGGTACATTGGCGTGGTCCGAGCAGCGAGGAGGTCACTTGGGAGACCGAAAACGAGATGAGGAAGAAGTACCCCCATCTTTTCGAAGGTACGTGTAGTTAGATTTTGAATTCGGGGACGAATTTCTTTAAGGGGGAGAGATTGTAACACCATAGGATGTGTTTAGTGGCTATTTATATTTAAACAAAGGGTTTTTAATAAAAAGTTTACCAAATTGAGTTTCAAATATTTTTCCAAATTTAATAAATATTTTTCTGGATTTTTCCTAGGCTTGCACACACATGTGCATGTAAACTAGGGTTTTAAAATGAGGTAATACCATGATTAGCAACCATGGTGGGTTTAATAATGGGGATTAAGTCTTTTGGGTTTTAATTAAGTTTAATTAGTTATATGATGGTTGCTTTAATTTGAATTTCCCTTTTTGAGTGTTGACTTGGTGAGAATGAGAGAGAGAGAATGCATCATGGCAAAAGCCATGCTTGCATTTAATGAAGAGAGAGAGTGGAGGGGTTGACATTTGATGTTATGATTCCCTCTCATTCTTGTGTTCTTTTCTCTCAACCTCACTCTCACACTCACACACACACACTTACCTCTCCAAAGTAGCAGAAGCAAGCAGCACAGCAGCAGCAAGCGACACAGCAGCAGCAACAGTGAGAGCAGCAGCAGCAGTGAGTAGCAGCAGCAACAACTCCAGCTGCAGCTCCTTCCCTCCACTCCTTCTTCTTCCTCCAGCTCCCTAGGGTCGAGTGTGGGGTATACTTCCTAAACTTACTCCCTAGTTTGCTTATTTAGTGTAACTTAGCTTCGATTAGTGTTTATTGGTGCGTTTTAGTGCGATATGTGGTGATTTGTGGGAACCATGACCAAGTAAAGTATGAATTGGTTTTAGTAAGTTGATGGAGTGTTGTTAGGGCCATATTAACCCAGCTTAGCCTCCAATTGCACTAAAATACCACCAGATCCCTATTTGATGCAAATTCATCGTTTTTGAGCAAAATTTGTCTTTCTGTCAATTGCTATCGATCCGGTGAGTTCAGAATAATTTTGAGAAGACTGCAGTATAGTTGTTAGGTGCTGATCCCCTAGGTAGAACCCGACCCCCATACATCATGTGCAGGCCGCCGGAAAATTCGATCTGGCCGCAATTTGCGGCCAGATAGGGAGGGTTTGGGTTGGGGTTTGGTCCTATAGGTGTCTGCTGCAACCCTTAGACTCTTGGAATGTATAATTTTATTTGATTCTTGCTGCAGAAAAATCTAGAGCTAAATACCCTATTTCTCGTATTTTAAACCTTCGCGACATGCGTGATACGCATGTGGTTTGGGATTTCTGCGTATCGCGACGCGTCGGGGTAGTTTCAGGCGCGTGATCACACGTTTTAGCGTATCGCGCACACGCGCGATTGGTTTGCGACACGGGTTTCTAGTTTGACCTTAATATCACGTTTTTGTGGATTTGAGCTTATGTGTGATATATTGTGTGATTCTAGGTTCGCAGGAAAGTGAGACGGACGCTGCGAAGAAGGGGAAGCAAGTCGTCGGCTACACTTAGCGCGAGACTTTGGTGAGTAGATTTCACATCTACGGGGATATCGCCCGCATGGCGTTATGCGTCAGGGCTGATAGGACCTTATAGTTATATGTTGCATTTACCCCATTGACTGTCTTTGCATACTGCATTCCCTGCTGTATTGAGTAAACTTAGAATTGATAGAACACCGCACTATTACTAACGGTTCATGTTGCACGAGCACTAATCTGCATGTTACACACACACCGTTAGTAACTGTCATGACACACTCACTGTAGAATTGCCATGATTATTATGTTGTAATTCATTTCATATATGATTCGTTATGATTTTCATAGAAATTGGGAGCCGCAAGATGTCTTTGAAAACAGAAACAATTTTAAATAGCGGTTCTCCCTTATACCTACATTGTGACTTGACGTACATAGCACATCGCATTTGATTCACTCATTGGTGTTGGATTTCCATGAAATTTCTGGTTTTGAGGACCGTGGAATTATTTAAGGAAAAGATGCACTATTTGAAAACCCGGTCCCTCGTGATATGATATTTTGGTGCATCCACCACGCATTTTCTCGGTACTGAGACGTGTGCTTGAAACCCGATTCGAGGAGTTGGATGATCCGTTTGCGGGTTCGTGGTGGACCCGGTATGGTTCCCCGGGGCGAGAAATGTTTTTCGTGGAGTAGACGATGAGCCTGGCAGGGTGGCGAGTACCTACCGGTGATTGGTTGGACCTGGCGGTTATCCGGAGGATACTGACCAGAGTCGAGAGATGGATGCGGGATGATCCGTACTGCCGGGGCCGAGGGCCGATACCGCAGACGGAGCCCGTGGGCTGATCCGGACTGACGGAGCCCGATATATGTGGATTTGCGTGTCGATGCTGGACATGAGTATTTTATGATATTTTGAGAGCCGATGTTGGGCACTCGTGATTCTCAGAGATTTACAGGATTTGAGGGCCGAGGAGAGTGCCGGCGCCTGAGTTTATTTGGGATTTGGATGCAATTTGGGGCACCGATTATTTTTCAATGTTGATATTTCCATGTAGATGTTGTTTATCCCATGCTCAGCATTGATAGCATGTATCTCATCCTGTAGTTATTTTACCTGACAGAGCATTTGCATGATTATTGCATATACTGCTTATCACGCATTGATATCATCTGCTGGCATTTGTTAGAGTAGCGCAGTACGTGCATGCTCGCGATTACCTTTATATGTTATCTCTATTCACGAGTTGGCAACTCACCCCCGTTGTGCCACAGTACTTGCAGGTTGCCCTTCAGAGTAGTCACGGCAGGTTGTCTTTTGCATCTTTTGGCTACAGATACCACTACAGTTGGTGCGAGAGCTGTTTTGCTTTTAGGTGGGTTGTGGTATCTGATTACTTTTATTATAGCCCTTTTGTATCTAGTATTCTCCATCTACCATTTATGTACTGGACTTAGATACTGTGTGAGGACGATGATGTATATTTTGTATTCTGGTGTCGAGCTCGTAGGAGCCGACTGTTTTTATATGCAGTTTATATTTCTGTGATGTTCACTTATTACGCTTGTAATGATGGTTTCCGCCGTTGGGCGTGATTGCTCCCGTTTGGGGATGTTTCATTTCATTATATTTCATTTTTACTTATATCCTGTTTTATACCCGATTTCGGGATTACTTTTACAAAGGAAATGCTGCCAAAATTAATTAAATGATAACGTAACTTTAAAAGAACTTATTGAACTATTTAAGGTTTTCTATATGTCTTAATTAAATGTTTTCAACACTCGCTACTTTTAAATTGTTTTGATTTCTGGGTTCGGCTTACTTAGTCGCGTTACGCCTATTGACGTTGCGTGGTTAAGTGCCGGTCACGAGTCAAAATATTTGGGTCGTGACACGAACCCCGCCATATATCCATATGGCCTCTACAACGTTTCGCCCGAACTTGGGAAACTGTCTGTGGGGGACTCTAATGACTCATCAATACACTGGCACTGGGTATAACCACTAGAACGTCAGAGGTACTAGTTGTACGTAACAGTTGCCCATGTATTGATCGGAAGGGAAGCTAATGAGTGAACTCATCCAGAAACCCTACTGAGCCTGACAGTGACAATATCCATACAGTTCGGTCCGTTCGTCTATGAGTATCGCATATAGGGCCTAGGGAGCTGGTAAACATCAGACCACCGATAGCGGTATAAGTCGTGTCGAAGAGTAGCCCAGAACACCCTGAGATCCTACTGGAATACCTACCAGTAAATATCGATTACCCTGGCCAGGGATTTCGTGTAATGGCTCTTTTAAATACAGCGTGATCTCACCCCCAATACCGGGAGAGACGAATCCCCGACGATCCTCTCACCGCCTCCATATGGCTCGGGACTGTACCCAACTAAAACCTGTTTGCACGACTCCTTTGAGCCGTGGTAGGGTAGTAATCAAAGAACAGTGGGAACTCACACGAGACAAATGATGATCTCAGGTCGACAGAATAACCTGTACACATGTCACCTGGGAACTGCTATCCGACGATATGTATAATACCAACTAGCATGTTCCCGGCGAGTCCTGTCCGGTGTACTCATAACCCAATGAGCACATGTATACATCTTAGTTGAAGCAACTAACACCAATGGCTTGTGAGACCGGCCACCACCCCTCGTCGGGGTCTCGACGGTATACACTAGTCTACTCTGGAGTATCGATGCCCTATCTCGAAACTCCCTCGACTAGAGACCATTTATGGATGTGCTTATAGACCCCAGCTCCCACGTATATGATCGCCATCATACTGCTGGTAGTCAAGCAAGAATCCTATAGGCTCTATCAACAAGCAATAATGAACTAAAGCATGTACAAGATGATAAAGACAAACCAGATAACATACTATCATCTCGAGTAAGACTGTACTACCGGTATAGGTCCTCCCTCAATCGTTGTAATCAAATACCTGCGATCCAATAATTGCCTTTGAGGGCACTATATCCAATACCTAGGAGCCTACAATGACGAGGTGGACAACGAGAAGACCCGAAGGACACGATACTATGAGGTATAACATTCATCCGAGCAGTTAAACCTAAAGTTTTTTGCTAGTTAGGGTTTGTGATCGATCCTTGGTTCAAGTCGGTGATGCGAAACCCGTAAAAATCAATTTTTTCTATTTCCGCCTCCCCGCGAACACGTGGGATGCGCGACATCGACTTACAGTGGTATCAGAGCCTCTCATAAACCTTAGATAGCTTGTAGCGACATTAGAAATCCGCCATTTTTTTCTCGCAAAAACTGCCGAGAAAAACAGTTTCCAAAAAATGATAGTTTGAGATAATTGCACACCTTGCGTGCTCACGGTTTCAACTGAGAAGCCGCGGGGTGATGCATGGGCACTCCGGGGAACCCCCGGGGGGACCGAATGGCTGGACCCACTCCCCAAGACCACCACAAGGTGGTCTTGGCGGCGGGGACCCGAAACTGCCCCACCTTAGGCAGTTTCCGGTCTACCTCACCCCCTGGCCACCTCGTGGTGGCCTTAGGGGTGGGTGACCCCTCTAGGCCCCCTAAATCGAAGTTAATTTCCTTCTCTAACTCTCCACAAAGGTTCGGGCACGTTTCGTTTTGATTCGGACTTCCGAATTAGCTTAAAACGATCGTTTTTGGAACTTTAGCTCACTGGATTTTTCATGTTTTGGAAAAATTTGTTAAGTTTGCTAATTGCGTGCGGAATTCTAATGTCGCAGTTACTTTACAAGATTTGTGATGTGTATATGTGTTTGGAAACGTCAACTAATTGCTATACGTCGATTAGTCGGGGTTGCACATATCTGTGATATGTTATGTTGGTTTGTGTATATGAACTTGTTGGATCGTCGTGGATGAATAGCCGAGAATTTGAGATGAGAGTTTTCATTCTTTCATTCGAAGTAAATTTGTAAAGTGATGTAATATTATTTTGCGGGGCACATCCGAGTTGAGATTGTAGCCACCGTTGTATTATTTCTTTTACTGTTTTTGCTCCTAGGATAGACCCAAGGTGGGGTGCACAAACTACCAGGTACATTGAAGTGCCGAGTGGCCTACTCACTTTGATGAAGGAGGTTGCTTCACTTCGGGTATTTGACGGGTAGTTTTCCGCACCCGTAGGGGTCTATGATGGGGTTTGGCTATTCATCACGACCGTAGAATTCGTCTTTCGTTACAGGCTCAAATGAAATGCGGAATTCCTAGTATATCCAATATGTTCATCTGTGATCTGGAATGCCTATTATTGCGTGAGACGAATGTATATATCTATATATGATATCTAGTAGGCGTTGCTTATGTTTTGCATCCGCGCTAGTCCATCCCCCTTTCTGTCATTAGTTAAGTAACCTAACGGGTGATGACGGGGCCCAGTGGCGAATGCGGATGGCATAAGTGGTCGTGATATTTTCGTCTTTTTCTGTGATGATAGGTGTAATTGATGGGACTGCATTAGATTAATGCAAAGCAAATAAACCAAAGCTAAATCGTTGGAACCAATTTTGAAACCACCCGGTTATTTTAAAACAGGAGACTTTTAAATGCGGAGCTTAAACCACTCCTTTTAAAAGCTATCAGGTTCCTTCGATTATATCAAGTTCACTACATTCACGGTTTCGACAAAACCATTCGTACCCCTTCGTGATTTCATATGAATGTTCAGTAGTATTCAAGCTTTGTTTGTTGGCCTTCGTCAAGGCATAGTGATTGGTAGCTGCTGGGTATTCATATGTAGCATAGATAGATGCGTTGGTTTCGGACAGTCGTATTACTTTGTTGGCCTTCGTCAAGGGTATGTACTGGTAGGTTCAAATTAACCTGGACAATGATGGGTAGAACTTGACACGCGACTTATGATTTGTTGGCCTTCGTCAAGGTCATAAGAGCATGGGGCAAAAATCCACATCGGGAGTATCTAAGGAAACTGAAACTTGCTACTATTGCATACCCTTTGGAGTGTGATATTGTTGGTAGGATTCCTTCAGGATTATCACACAATGATATTTGGATCCCAATCCAACTGTGAGTATCCGCTACTCCTCAGGAGATTCTTCACATAATGATCAATGCTATAAACTAAGTTGGTGTCTAGAACAGTGTTAGCGGGGCTATGCCTCCAGGGAAAAATGGTTATTAAATTAAGGAAGTTCGCGAAAGCGTCGTAAAACCTCCCTCGAAGTACCGACACAAGCCTGGCCGAACAGTTAAGCAAGTATTGTACGGTGAGATTAATCCTGACTAATTCTTCTGTTATGGTTTGAGGAAGGATTCGAGAAACAGTGGGAGCTATCCTGTTTAGATAAATTAAAAACTAATCTAAACTTGCAAGAGTATCATGCTGAGTGTTTTCTTCTCTCTCTCCTAATTGTAGCGACCAGGTCACCATATTAGGTTACAGATAGATAATAAAACGACTGAGTTATACTATAGTGACTGGCAAAGGTTTGTCCAGATGTCCATTATCTATGACAAGCTGGACCACCTCATTACTACTCAAAGCCCCCGCCGTCCCATGTCCAGTTTCCACCATCGCGGATGTTGATATCCGTAAGAAAAGGAAAAAAGACCGTGTGAATGCCAAGTGCCTCGTGTCAGCCTATGTAGATGGTGTATACCAGAGGCAGCACGAGAAGATAGACTTACTTTCCATATTCCTCTATAACAATGTTTTATATGGAGTGCAATCTCGTATCGCAAGATAGGAGATCTCGAAAGAATTGCTTCAAGCGAGGTTGGCTATTGGGTCATCTGTAGGGGACCACGTCCCTACAATGATTAGCTATATTAAAAAGCTCACTGACCTGGAGACCACGTTGGAGAACGAGTTATGTACTGACTTGATTCTACAGTCCCTACCTTCTACTTACGCCTAGGGGAAGCAAGTTATACTTCCAGTTGAGGGCACCCTAAAGGAAAGCAGGGAGACACCCGCTCTGCTTATTGGGGAATCTTCCTCTTCTGGATCCAAGTTGAATGCCAAGGGTGAGAAGAAGAAGACCTCCATAAAGCCGATAGGCGGTGTTAGTATGGTAGAGGGACAGGGAAGGGCAATAGTTTCGGGGTTGCCAGTAAGGAAGGAGGGATGTTCCTATTGTCACGGAAAAAGGGCATTGGCAGAAAGGGGTGCGGGGATTGGAAAGAAAAAATCCACGATCCTAAGCATGTTGTGGCTTCGACTTCGGGTGTGTTTTTGATTGAAAACAGTCTGTCAATTAACTCTACTTCCTGGGTACAAGATACCGGATCAGGATCTCATATCTGTAATTCATTACAGGCTTTTGGAAACCGTAGATTTATCACGGAACGTGCTATGACTCTTAGGGTTGCTAACGGAATGAGCGTGGACGCTGTATCCATAGGGTATATCACCTAGAATTGACAAGTGGGCCGATATTGATTCTACGTAACTGTTTGTGTGTACTAAGTTTAGTTTGTAAGCGATGTGGTTCACATCCACCTAAATCAAAGTTTCATTGGGTCAGGTACACTAGAGGATAGTATATATTGAACCAAGCTCAGATTTTCAAGCGTCCAGAACACACTTAAAAGAAAGTCTCCAGAATTAAATAAGGCTCTCTTAAGGCATTGTAGACTGGGTCACATCAATGAAACACGTTTGTCGAAGTTACATAGAGAGTGATATTTGGATCTGTTCGAATATCAGTCTTATGCAACTTGTCAATATTGTCTTATAGGAAAGATGACAAAGACTCTGTTCACTGGACATGTAGTAAGAGCGAGCGAGCTTTTATGACTCATACGCAGCGACGTGTGTAGTCCAATATCTACATATGCACGAAGTGGTTATTCCTATTTCATTACATTTACGGAAAATTTCTCTAGGTTAGGACACGTCTTCTTGTGAAAGCATAAATCCGAACCCTTTGATAAATTCCGGGAATATAAGAATGAAGTGGAAAAACAAACAGGAAAAAGTTTCAAGACACTGAGATCTGATCGATATGGTGAATACTTAATTGCTGAGTTCCTAGATTACTTAAAAGAAAATGAAATTCTCTCTCAGCTTACTTCTCGATACACATCACAACACAACGGTGTATAGGAAAGGCGGAACAGAACCCTATTGGATATTGTTCGTCCATGATGTGTAACGCTGAGTTGCCACGATCCTTCTGAAGTTATGAACAAGAATCAGCTGCATATCTTTTGAATAAGTTTCCTACCAAGACTGTGCCTACCACACCATATCAGATGTTGAGTGGGAAGAAACCCTATTTTCAGTATATGATGATATAGGGATGTCCAGCTTTTGTTGAAAAGCAGTATGCGGACAAGCTCGAGGCATGCTCAGTACTGTATAGGTTTATGGGATACCCAAAGAACTCCAAGGGGTATCTTTCCAATTACGTGGAGGAACAAAAGGTTTTTGTTCCTCGTCATGCCCACTTTTTAGAAAATCAATTTTTTGTAAGTGGAAATAGTGGGAGCGCAATAGAACAGAAAAAATTTCAGAACCCCAAACTATTACTGAAAGTATGGTAGAACCAGAGATTTCAAAGGAACCGGACATCCCTATACCAATCCGCAGAACTAGTAGGCAGTCTCATCCGCCTAAGACATACTACGATTTTCTCATAGACGAGGATCGAGGGGATTGGATCATTGACAATGATAAGCCAACTAACTTCCAGTAAGCCATTCAGAGCGGCGACTCGGTAAAATGGCTAGATGCAATGCGGACCGAAATGGAGTCTATGTACACCAACAAAGTATGCACTTTGAACATTGCTCCAGAAGGGGTAAAACCCGTAGGCTGCAAATGGATCTTCAGAAAGAAGATTGGTGTAGATGGATAGGTTGAAATCTGTAAGGCTAAACTTGTTGGAAAAGGTTTTCGTCAAAGACCTGGATTGGACCATGTTGAAACCTTTTCTCCAGTGTCTATGCTCAAACCCATTGGGATCCTTCTTGCCATTGCTTCCTTCTAAGATTTTGAGATCCGGCAAATGGACGTAGAGACGGCTTTTCTAAATGATGATTTGGAAGAGTCCGTCTATATGGATCAGCTAGAGGGTTTCAATCAGAGTGGGAGCAGAGGGAAAGTGTGCAAGTTGCTTAAGTCCATTTATGGACTAAAGCAGGCATCGCGGAGTTGGAACATCTATTTTTATTGAGACAGTCAAAAAATTCGACTTTATCAAAAATCCAGATGAACCATGCATTTATAGTAAAATTGTAGCAAGAACTGTGGAATTCCTCGTAGAGTACGTGGATGACATTCTCTTGATAGGAAATGGCATTCCTATGCTTCAATCAGTCAAAGGTTTCTTGTCACAGAGGTTCTCCATGAAAGACCTGGGTGATACCAACTATATTTTGGGGATCCAGATCTATCGTGATAGACCAAAGAGGATGGTGGGACTTTTACAGTCAAGGTACAACAACACCATATTGAAAATATTTAGTATGGATGATTCTAAGCACGGTATTCTATCGGCTTGTCACGGAATCACCCTCTCCAAAGAGATGCTCCAAAGACTGATTTGGAAAGGGCTCTCATTTGCGGTAGGCTCTATAATGAATGTGATGTTGTGTACCAAGCCAGATGTTTCTTACTCACTCAGGGTAGTAAGCCGGTATCAGTCAAACCAAGGGGAGAAACACTGGATAGTAGTAAAGAACATTCTCAAGTACCTAAGAAGGACTAAGGAGAAGTTCTTGGTGTATGGCGGAAAATACCTCCAGATCGAGGTATTTGCTGACTCCAGCTTCCAGAGTGATAAGAATGGCTCCAAGTCCATGTTAGGTTATGGCTTTACCCTCAGTGCAGGGGCGGTCTATTCGAAGAACTCCAAGCAGGACACCGTTGCAGACTCGACGATGGAAACGGAGTAGTTTGCTGCATGAGACGCCGCAAAAGAGGCAGTCTGGATGAGGAAGTTCTTAATTGAACTTCAGGTGGTTCCTTCCATTTGTTGGTCCCATAATTTAGTATTGTGACAACAAACAGCGTTATAGCTTTAGGGAAGGAACCCAGGTCCCATCAGAGATCTAGACATATCTTGAGGCGGTACTGTTAGTGTATATGCCCTAGAGGCCATTACTGTATCATACTAGTTTGTATATTACTTAATGGATGCTTGGGATATTCACCTTGTATATACAATCTTGCTCAAAATAGTAGTATGCTACTTGGTTTGTTTCTACTTCAATGTGTACATGTGTTTATATTTTGTATATCGCCTATACACATTAGTGGAGCCCTTAGGATCTTTGCTTGATTACCAGCGATGTGATGGCCGTCACACTAGTGGGGCTGGGTAATCTATAAGCACATCCTTATGCAGGTCCCTGGTCGCAGGACTATCGAGACAGGGCATCGATACTCCGGAGTAGACCAGCGCATGCGCTTCTCATCCCAGTGTGGGAGACGGTCTGTCCCACAGCCGTCAGTACGTCGTACTTGAGATAGTAAGCGGGTGCTCGTTAGGTTACGGGTATACTGGACAGGACTCGTCGGGAACTGACTAGTTGGTATTATACCTATCGTCAGTTATCAGTTCCCAGGTGACATGAGTACAGCTTAGTCCGCTGACTTGACACTGTCACTCCGCCTCGAGTGTGTTCCCACTGTACTTTGATCACTACCATACCACGTCTCAAAGGAGTCGTGCAAACAGGTAGTGGTTGGGTGCAGTCCCGAAGCACTTGGAGGCAGTGACGGTTAGACAGGATTCGTCTCTCCCGGTATTGGGGGTTGACATCGCGCTGTGTCTAGGAGAGCCATTACACGAGTAGTCCCTGGCCAGGGCAAACGAGATATACTGGTAGGTTTCCAGTGTTATCTCAGGGTGTTTTGGGCTTCGCTCCGGTACGACTTGTACCGCTATTGGGGAACTGACGTTTACCACCCCCTAGGCCTGCCATGCGATGTATCAGACGAACAGACCGGACTGTACGGAGAATGTCACACTCAGGCTCAGTAGGAGTTCAGATGGGTTTCGCCTCGTCGGTCTTCTTGTCGGCATTACCTGGGGACCGTTACGCACAGCTAGTGCCGCTTGCGGTCTGTGGTTAAACCCACTGCCAGCGTAGTGTCGAGTCTTTAGAGTCCCACACAGAAAGCTTTTCGCCTTTAGGCAAAAGAGTAGAGGTCGCATGGTATTGCGACAGGTCGCATGGTTTTGCGACAGGGTTCGGTCACATCCGTGCACTTGTGCACGTACAGTGTCCGGACAGTTTACACTAGCGGGCTTTGGTTTAAGCCAGATCCTAGTGTATCTTTTGGGATTGGATTTATCCAGTGTGCATTCGTGTTCCTCGGAACACGGATGCGGGTGCGTATGCACAGTTGACAGGGAGACAGAGGCAGCGGATTCTCATTAGGGTTGTTGACAGTTGACCGTTGACTATTTGACTTTTTGCTCAATCCTAATAAGAATATGATATGTGATTAACTATTATATTAATTAAGTATTATGGTGATATGGTTGTTGACTTTGTTGACTTGTTGACTTTTGTTGACTTGTTGACTTTGTTGACTTGTTGACTTTTGTTGACTTGTTGACCGGTTGACTAGGCTTGACTAGTTGACCATCATGATAACCATAGCCATCATTTCATGGCAAAGACTTTTGTTTACTTGCTCATTTGTGTAAAATGAGTGCATGAAATGATATGGTTATGGTTGCTTCAACCATCACATAAGACTTTTGTTAGTATGATGAGTTATGATTGCTTTGGATTATGAGAGGGTGAAAGGAAAAAGAGAGCCTCATTCTTTCTTGCTCACTCTCTCTCTTGTTCTTGAGCTCTCCATTTTGATCTCACCCTCTTGCTCATTTTCCCTCTCTTTAATCTATGGTTCTCTTGTCTCATGAGTTGAGAATCAAGAACCATAGATAAAATCCCACACAAACTATTCTCTACTCATTCTAGTTCACTAGGTTTAGCAAACCAAGTGAACTAGTTTCTTCAAAGAACGAAGAAGGAGCTAAAGGTTGGAGCTTTCAGGTGGATCTATCTTCGGCGTACGGAGACGACGAGAAGAAGCCAATCGGAGCACCACCGGAGCTTGAAGACGAAGGAGTTCAAGACAAGCAAGGTATAACCCCCTAACCGAGTAGCTAGAAACTCATAGTTAGGTTGTTAGATAGATGTTTAACCAAGATCCGGGTTTTAGATCCATGTTACCACCTCCGTAAAAAAATCGTTTTTTACCAAATTCCGCGTTCCCGAAAGTACCGGGAGAGGTAGCATGGACTTACAGTGGTATCAGAGCCTAGTTAAACTCTATCTAACTTGTTAGCAAGTAACTAGAAGATCGATCAAAGAAAAAGTCCCGAAAACGAACCCCGAAAATTTGCTGTTTCTGTCGATTTTTTTACTGTTCAAAAATTGATTATTTTAACACCTAAAATCGGCTCAGGCTTTTCTGTGAATAACCACCAAAGATGGACCCACGATCGAGTCAAAGCGCCGCGGAAGCGCGGCGGGAGCACGCTCCCGCCGCGGATCCGCGGCCGAGTTGACTCGGCCGAGGTCAATCTTTGGTGCAGTGTTATTCTGGGGGTATTTTGGGATTTTTAGTATATATATTTTCATCCCAGATTTTCCAGAACGAAAATTTTATTTTGGGGTCCCGAAAATCCGTATTTTTGATCGAACTTCTAAAAGACTTTAGCTAACGGGTTTTTTCTGTAATGTGATATTTGTATTGAACGTCTACTAATCGCTATATGTCGATTAGTGGGGGTTATACAATTCTGTGATCTGTAATGTGCTGGAATGTGTATATGAATATGTTGGATTGTCGCGGGTGAATAGCCGGGGGTTGTGAGACGAGAGTTTTCTTTTCTTTCAATTCATGTAAATTTGTAAATTGATGTAATAATTATTTGTATGGCCGCACAACTGGGTCGGGGTTGTAGCCGTCATTGTATAATTTCTTTTTACTGTTTTTGCTCCTAGGATAGACCCATGGAGGGGGTGCACAAACTACCGGGTATGCCGAAGTGTCGAGTCGCCTACTCATGGAGATGAGGGAGGTTACTACGCTTCGGGTACTTGGCGGGTAGTTTGCCGCACCCGTAGGGGTCTTGGGTGGGGTATTTGGCTATTCACCGCGACCGTGTAATCTGTCTTTTGTTACAGGCTCGTACAAATTACAGATTCCTAGTATATCCAATGTATTCATCTGTGATCTGAAATGTTTATCATTGCAGTATATCTATATATGATATTATTTAGGCGTTGCTTATGTTTTACAGACGCGCTGGCCCAGCCCCCGCTCTGTCGTTAGTTAAGTAACCTAACGGGTAATGACGGGGCCCCGTGGCGAATGCGAATGGCATAAGCGTACGTCATATTTTGGTTGTTTTCTGCAATGGTAGGATTAATTGATGGGACGCATTAAAAGAACTAATGCAAGAATATCACGCATTAAAAGAACTAATGCAAGATAATAAACCAAGTTAAAGTCGTTGGAACACTTTCGAAAAACCACTCGGTTCTTTTCAAAACCAACTTTTAAATGCGGAGCTTGAGCCACTCCTTTTAAAAGCTATCTCGTTCCATCGACCAAATCAAGTTCACTACGTTCACGGTTTTTCCAAAACCATCCGTAGCCCTCCATCATTTCAGTTAAATATTCGGTAGTATTCAAGCTATGTATTTTGACCTCACGCCAAGGCATAGTGATTGGTAGCTGCCGGATATTTATCTGTTGCATAGATAGAATGCGTTGGTTTGAGACAGTCGTACTGCCATTTTGGCCTACGTCAAGGGTATGTACGGGTGGGTTCAAATTAACCTGGATAATGATGGGACGAACTTGACATGTGACTTATGACATTTTGACCTCATGCCAAGGTCATAAGAGCATGGGGCAAAAATCCACATCGGGAGTTTCATAAGTACTGAAACTTGCTAGATTTGCATACCATTTGGAGTGTGATGATTCTGGTAGGATTCCTTCAGTTTCGTCACGCGATGATATTTGGATCCCGATCCCACTGTGAGTATATGCTACTCCTCGGGAAATTTCTCACTTAACGATCAATGCTATAAACCTAGTAGGTGCCTAGAAAGGTGTTAGCGGGGCTACGCCCCCAGGGAAAAGAGGTTCTTTAATTAAGGAACTTCGCGAAAGCGTTGGAAAACCTCCCTCGAAGTACCGACACCGGCCTGGCTGAACGGTTAAGCAAGTATTGTACGGTGGGGTTGATCCTGACTAATTCTTCCTTTATGGTTTGAGGAGGGATTCGAGAAACAGTGGGAGCCATCCTGTTTAGACAAACTAAAAACCACTCTAAACTTGCAAGAGCATCATGCTGAGTGTTTCTTCTTCTCTCTCCTAATTGCAGCGACCAATCGACATGACTGGACTTAAGTTACTCCTAGATAAAAACAAACTGACAGGGCCAAACTATAAAGATTGGCTCAGGAATGTCAAGATAGCAATCACTTACGACAAGCTGGGGTATCTTCTTACCACCAAAGCTCCCCCTGTCCCTAGTCCAACTTCCAGCGTCGCGGATAAGGAAATCCGCAAGACTTGGGAGATTGATAGCGCGAAGGCCAAATGCCTCCTGCTTGCCTCGATGGACAACGAACATCAGAGGAGGCATGAGAATATGGACATGGAATCCATATTGCTTCATACAAAAGAACTGTATGGAGAGCAATCTCGTATCGCAAGATACGAAGCGTCGAAAAAGTTATTTTCGACAAGAATGGCCGTCGGATCATCAGTAGCCGAGCACGTGCTAAAGATGATCGGCTTCATTGAGGAGCTCGCTGACCTAGGGATCACATTGGAGAGTGAGCTATATACGGATATAGTTCTCCAGTCCCTTCCTTCCACTTACGCCCAGTTTATACTGAACTTCAACTTACAAGAAAAAGAGGTTGAACTTTCAGAGCTCCTCAACATGCTGAGGAGCGCAGAGGGCACCCTACAGAAAGGTAGGGATACATCCACTTTGTTTGTAGGAGGATCATCTTCTTCTAGGTCCAAGGCGAAAGCCAAGGGAAAGAAGAAGAAGGCCCCCGCCAAACCAAGGGGCGGTGTTAGTAAAGTGGATACGAAGGGAAAAGGTAAAGCAACAAAGATAGCGGGGAAGCTTGTGGATAAGGAAGAATGCTTCTATTGTCATAAGAAAGGATACTGGAAGAATGATTGCAGGGCCTGGAAGGCCAGAACACAGGAATTGAAGCAGGTTGCAGCTTCAGCTTCAGGTGTGTATGTTATTGAAAACTGTCTTTCAATAAACTCTACTTCCTGGGTATTGGATACCGGATCAGGATCTCATATCTGTAATTCTTTGCAGGCGTTGAGAAACCGTAGGGTTTTGAAGGCAGGTGACATGACCCTCAGAGTTGCGAACGGAGCTAGCATGGATGCTAAAGCCATGGGGGACTATCACCTGGGAATGTCAGATGGACATGTTTTGGTTTTGCGTAATTGCTTTTTTGTACCCAACACAACTTGTAATATCATTTCTGTATCTTTAGTTTCTAAAGAAGGTTATGAATTTGCGTTTGTAAGTAATGTTGTAAACATTCACCTTAATCAAGTTCTGATTGGGTCAGGTACATTGAGTAATGGTATATACGTATTGAACCAACCACAGATTTTCAATGTCCAGAATACACACAAAAGAAAGTCTCCAGAAATAAATCAGACTTTCTTGTGGCATTGTAGACTGGGTCACATCAATGAGAGAAGGTTGACTAAGTTACATACAGAGGGATATTTGAATGCGTTCGAATATCAATCGTATGCCACTTGTCAATCTTGTCTCAAAGGAAAGATGACAAAGACTCCGTTTACTGGACATGGAGTAAGAGCGAGCGAGCTCTTGGGACTCGTACATAGTGACGTGTGCGGTCCAATGTCTACACATGCGCGAAGCGGCCATTCTTACTTCATTACTTTTACGGATGACTTCTCAAGGTACGGTTATGTCTTCCTAATGAAACATAAGTCCGAAGCCTTTGGAAAATTCTAGGAGTATAAGAATGAAGTGGAGAAACAGACCGGCAAAAGTATTAAGATTCTAAGATCGGATCGAGGTGGAGAATACTTAAGTGCCGAGTTCCTGGACTATTTAAAAGAGAACGGAATTCTCTCTCAGCTTACTCCTCCATACACCCCGCAACATAACGGTGTATCGGAGAGACGGAACCGCACCCTATTGGATATGGTGCGGTCCATGATGAGTAACGCTGAGTTACCGCGATCATTCTGGGGGTATGCGCTAGAATCAGCTGCATACCTTTTGAACCGAGTTCCGACTAAGACTGTGCCTACCACCCCATATGAAATGTGGAGTGGGAAGAAACCCTATCTTCAATATCTGAAGATCTGGGGATGTCCAGCTTTTGTCAAAAAGCAGCATGCGGACAAACTCGAGGCACGCTCAGTACTGTGCAAGTTTGTGGGATACCCAAAGAACACCAGGGGGTATCTTTTCTACTACGCAGAGGAACAAAAAGTCCTTGTTTCTCGTAATGCCCACTTTCTAGAACACCAGTTCTTGGAAAAGGAAATTAGTGGGAGCGCAGTAGAACTGGAAGAAATTCCAGAACCACAGACTGTTACTGAAAGCTTAGTGGAACCAGAGGGTTCAACAGAACAGGACATTCCTGCGCCGCTCCGCAGAAGTAGTAGGCAGACTCATCCGCCCGAGAGATACTACGGTTTTCTCATTGACGGGGATAGAGAGGATTGCATCATAGATTATGATGAGCCTACTAGCTTCCAGCAGGCCGTTCAGAGCGTTGACTCAGTGAAATGGCTGGATGCAATGCGGACCGAAATGGAGTCCATGTACACCAACAAGGTATGGACGTTGGACATTGCTCTAGACGGGGTGAAACCCGTAGGATGCAAGTGGATCTTCAAAAGGAAGATTGGTGTAGATGGACAGGTTGAGACCTATAAAGCTAGGCTGGTAGCAAAAGGTTTCCGTCAAAGACCTGGCTTGGACTACGACGAAACCTTTTCTCCAGTAGCCATGCTGAAATCCATTCGGATCCTTCTTGCCATTGCTGCCTTCCACGATTATGAGATCTGGCAAATGGACGTAAAGACAGCTTTTCTAAATGGAAATTTAGAGGAGTGTGTCTATATGGACCAGCCAGAGGGTTTCATTCAGAGTGGGGGCAGCGGAAAGGTGTGCAAGTTGCTTAAGTCCATCTATGGACTAAAGCAGGCATCGCGGAGTTGGAACATCTGCTTTGATGAGACGGTCAAAGAATTTGGCTTTATCAAAAATCCAGATGAACCATGCATCTATAGTAGATTTGTAGCGAAAACTGTAGTATTCCTCGTTTTATACGTGGATGACATTCTCTTAATAGGAAATGACATTCCTATGCTACAATCTGTCAAGGGGTTCTTGTCACACAAGTTCTCCATGAAAGACCTGGGTGATGCCTCGTACATTCTGGGTATCCGGATCTACCGTGACAGATCCAAGAGGATATTAGGACTTTCTCAGTCCAGGTACATCGACACCATACTGAAGAGATTCAGTATGGAAGATTCCAAGCGCGGTAACCTACCGGCTTGTCACGGGATCACCCTCTCTAAAGAGATGTCTCCCAAGACTGATTTGGAGAGGGATCGCATGTCTATTATACCCTACGCTTCTGCGGTAGGCTCTATAATGTATGCGATGTTGTGTACCAGACCGGATGTAGCTTATGCACTGAGTGTGGTAAGCCGGTATCAGTCAAACCCTGGGGAGAAACACTGGATAGCGGTAAAGAACATTCTCAAGTACCTGAGAAGGACTAAGGAGATGTTCTTGGTGTATGGCGGAAAAGACCTCCAGATCGAGGCCTTTGCTGACTCCAGCTTCCAGAGTGACAAGGATGATTCCAAGTCCATTTCGGGCTTTGTCTTTACCCTCAATGGAGGGACGGTGTGTTGGAAGAGTTCCAAACAGGAAACCGTTGCAGACTCGACGATGGAAGCGGAAAACATCGCTGCATTTGATGCCGCAAAAGAAGCTGTCTGGATGAGGAAGTTCTTGAAAGAACTTCAGGTGGTTCCGTCCATTGTTGATCCAATACCTCTGTATTGTGACAACAACGGGGCTATAGCTTTAGCGAAGGAACCCAGGTCCCATCAGAGATCCAGGCACATCTTGAGGCGGTATCACCTGATCAGGGAGATCGTGGATCGCCAGGAGATCGAGGTTCGGAGAGTCGCTTCAGAAGATAACACTGCAGATCCATTCACCAAGGCCCTGCCCCAGACTCAGTTCGAGCGGCTGATCGAGATGATAGGTCTTCGATACGCCAGTACATGGCCTTAGTGCAAGTGGGAGATTGTTAGTGTATATGCCCTAGAGGCCATTACTGTATCATACTAGTTTGTATATTACTTAATGGATGCTTGGGATATTCACCTTGTATATACAATCTTGCTCAAAATAGTAGTATGCTACTTGGTTTGTTTCTACTTCAATGTGTACATGTGTTTATATTTTGTATATCGCCTATACACATTAGTGGAGCCCTTAGGATCTTTGCTTGATTACCAGCGATGTGATGGCCGTCACACTAGTGGGGCTGGGTAATCTATAAGCACATCCTTATACAGGTCCCTGGTCGCAGGACTATCGAGACAGGGCATCGATACTCCGGAGTAGACCAGCGCATGCGCTTCTCATCCCAGTGTGGGAGACGGTCTGTCCCACAGCCGTCAGTACGTCGTACTTGAGATAGTATGCGGGTGCTCGTTAGGTTACGGGTACACTGGACAGGACTCGTCGGGAACTGACTAGTTGGTATTATACCTATCGTCAGTTATCAGTTCCCAGGTGACATGAGTACAGCTTAGTCCGCTGACTTGACACTGTCACTCCGCCTCGAGTGTGTTCCCACTGTACTTTGATCACTACCCTACCACGTCTCAAAGGAGTCGTGCAAACAGGTAGTGGTTGGGTGCAGTCCCGAAGCACTTGGAGGCAGTGACGGTTAGACAGGATTCGTCTCTCCCGGTATTGGGGGTTGACATCGCGCTGTGTCTAGGAGAGCCATTACACGAGTAGTCCCTGGCCAGGGCAAACGAGATATATTGGTAGGTTTCCAGTGTTATCTCAGGGTGTTTTGGGCTTCGCTCCGGCACGACTTGTACCGCTATTGGGGGACTGACGTTTACCACCCCCTAGGCCCGCCATGCGATGTATCAGACGAACAGACCGGACAGTACGGAGAATGTCACACTCAGGCTCAGTAGGAGTTCAGATGGGTTTCGCTTCGTCGGTCTTCTTGTCGGCATTACCTGGGGACCGTTACGCACAGCTAGTGCCGCTTGCGGTCTGTGGTTAAACCCACTGCCAGCGTAGTGTCGAGTCTTTAGAGTCCCACACAGAAAGCTTTTCGCCTTTAGGCAAAAGAGTAGAGGTCGCATGGTATTGCGACGGGTCGCATGGTTTTGCGACAGGGTTCGGTCACATCCGTGCACTTGTGCACGTACAGTGTCCGGACAGTTTACACTAGCGGGCTTTGGTTTAAGCCAGATCCTAGTGTATCTTTTGGGATTGGATTTATCCAGTGTGCATTCGTGTTCCTCGGAACGCGGATGCGGGTGCGTATGCACAGTTGACAGGGAGACAGAGGCAGCGGATTCTCATTAGGGTTGTTGACAGTTGACCGTTGACTATTTGACTTTATGCTCAACCCTAATGAGAATATGATATGTGATTAACTATTATATTAATTAAGTATTATGGTGATATGGTTGTTGACTTTGTTGACTTTTGTTGACTTGTTGACTTTGTTGACTTGTTGACTTTTGTTGACTTGTTGACCGGTTGACTAGGCTTGACTAGTTGACCATCATGATAACCATAGCCATCATTTCATGGCAAAGACTTTTGTTTACTTGCTCATTTGTGTAAAATGAGTGCATGAAATGATATGGTTATGGTTGCTTCAACCATCACATAAGACTTTTGTTAGTATGATGAGTTATGATTGCTTTGGATTATGAGAGGGTGAAAGGAAAAAGAGAGCCTTATTCTTTCTTGCTCACTCTCTCTCTTGTTCTTGAGCTCTCCATTTTGCTCTCACCCTCTTGCTCATTTTCCCTCTCTTTAATCTATGGTTCTCTTGTCTCATGAGTTGAGAATCAAGAACCATAGATAAAATCCCACACAAACTATTCTCTACTCATTCTAGTTCACTAGGTTTAGCAAACCAAGTGAACTAGTTTCTTCAAAGAACGAAGAAGGAGCTAAAGGTTGGAGCTTTCAGGTGGATCTATCTTCGGCGTACGGAGACGACGAGAAGAAGCCAATCGGAGCACCACCGGAGCTTGAAGACGAAGGAGTTCAAGACAAGCAAGGTATAACCCCCTAACCGAGTAGCTAGAAACTCATAGTTAGGTTGTTAGATAGATGTTTAACCAAGATCCGGGTTTTAGGTCCATGTTACCACCTCCGTAAAAATCGTTTTTTACCAAATTCCGCGTTCCCGAAAGTACCGGGAGAGGTAGCATGGACTTACAGGTACCACCTGATCAGGGTGATCGTTGATCCCCAGGAGATCGATGTGAGGAGAGTACATACGGAGAACAACACCGTAGATCCACTCACAAAGGCCATCCCTCAGACAGTGTTCGAGAGGCTATTCGAGATCTTCGGTCTGCGATATGCCAATATATGGCCTTAGTGCAAGTGGGAGATTGTTAGTGATATATTCCCTAGAGGCCATTATTGTATCATACTGGATTCTATATTACTTAATGGGAGCTTGGGATATACACGGATATAGTAACAGTCTTGCTCGAAATGGTAGTATGCTACCTGGTTTGTTTCTACCTCAATATATGCATGTGCTTTTTAGCATATCGCTTATACATATTGGTAGAGCCTCTAGGATCTTTGCTTGATTACAAGCGTTGTGATAGCAGTCATACTAGTGGGGCTGGGTAATCTATAAGCACAATCTATACAGGTCCCCAGTCGTACGATTATCGAGAAGGGGCATCGATACTCCAGAGTAGAGTACTGTATATCTTCTCATCCCAGCAGAGGAGATGGTCTGTCCCACGGCCATCAGTATGTCGTACTGGAGATAGTATGCAGGTGCTTATTAGGTTATGAGTACAATGGACAGGATTCGTTGGGAACTGTTGGTGGGTATTATACCTATCATTGGGTAGAAGTTCCCAAGTGACATGAGTACAGCTTAGTCCGTCGACTAGACACTGCTACTTCGCCTCGAGTGTGTTACCAATGTACTTTGATTACTACCCAACCATGGCTCAAAGGAGTCGAGCAAATAGGTAGTAGTTGGGTTCAGTCCCGAAGCACTTGGAGGCAGTGGCAGTTAGATAAGATTCGCATCTCCGGGTATTTGGGGTTGATATCACGCTGTGTTCGGAAGGCCATTACATAAAGTCCTTGGCCAAGGCAAGCGAGATTTACTGGTAGGTGTTCCGGTAGTTTCTCAGGGTGTTTTGGGCTATACTCCAACATGACTTATTGCGCTATTAGGGGTCTGACGATTACCGCCCCCTAGGCCCGATATGCGATACTCTTAGACGAACAGACCGGACTGTACAGAGATTGTCAAATACAGGCTCAGTAGGAGTTCGGATGAGTTAGCTCATCGGATTTCTTATCGACGCATACCTGGACAGCCGTTACGTGCAGCTAGTACCGCTCGCGGCTTGCGGCTTGTGGTTAAACCCACTGTCAGTGTAGTGTCGAGTTTTTAAAGTCCCCCATATAGAGTTTCCCTGCACCGGGCAAAAGGTGTAGAGGCCGTATGGTTTAACGGCAGAGCTTTGATCACTTACGTGTACTTGTGCATGTATGATGATCGGGCGGATAATACTAGTGGGCTTTGGTTTAAGCCAGATCCTAGTATTATACTGATGGATTTGTTTCGTCTCTTTGTATTCGTATTCTTCGGAATGCGGATGCGGGTATGTATATACGGATGAAGGGCATTCTCATAATTACTCGGTAAAGCTTCTAGAAGGGGACACCTCATTTAGGGTTTGATTTCTTTTATGAATTAAACTTAAATGTGATGAGGAAATGAAGTAGAGATATTTGTTGGATGAGGTTGACTCATTAGGTTGACAAAAGATTTTGCATGACTCACCCTTGTGATATTTTGAACCATGGTCTGATGCGGGTATGTATATACGGATGATGGGCATTCTCGTAATTACTCAGGAAAGCTTCTAGAAGGGGACACATAATTTAGGATTTGATTTCTTTTATGAATTAAACTTAAATGAGATGAGGAAATGAGGTGGAGATATTTGTTGGATGAGGATGGCTCATTAGGTTGACAAAAGATTATGCATGACTCTCCCTTGAGATATTTTGAACCATGGTTGATATTAGTGAGATATTTTCACTTGATTAGATATTTATCTCTTAAAAATATAAGTATGGTTCATTATTTTCAAGGGGAGGACAAGCATGCTTTTCTTTAGTTCATTCTTCACCAAGTTTTCCTCAAGTCTTCTTCTTCCTCCACTAAACCCTAAAAGTCTCATGAGTTGAGAAACCTAGGGTTCCAAGAGACAAAGGACTCCATCTTCTTACTCTACACTTTCTAGGACTTCTAGTTTAGCAAACTAGAAGCCATAGTTATCTATTCGAGATAGGAGCTCGGACTATAGACTCTCGGGTGGATCGTCTTTGACTCGAGGAGGACGTTTAGGTTGCTTCGATCCGTTTCAACCCTCGGAGCCTACGATGACGAGGAGGACAGCGAGAAGACCCGAAGGACACGATACTATGAGGTATAACATTCATCCGAGTAGTTAAACCTCAAGTTGTTTGCTAGCTAGGCTTTGTGATCGATCCTTGGTTCAAGTCGGTGTTGCGAAACCCGTAAAAATCATTTGTTGCTATTTCCGCCTTCCCGCGAATACGTGGGGTGCGCGACATCGACTTACAGTCACAACAAAGCCATTCTACAATAAATGCATACAACGCCTCATCCTCTCCACCTCATTAACCATTTAATCCTAAATGGTTAAAACTAAATGAGGTGGCATCTTCTAGAAGCACCATGTAATAAATTACAAGAATACCCCTCAGCCGTATATACATACCATCATCCGTATTCCGAAGAATAGAAATACAAAGAGACGAAAATAATCCAATCAATATAATACTAGAATCCGGCTTAAACCAAAGCCCACTAGTATCAACCGTCCGTATCATGATACGTGCACAAGTGCACGTATATGATCGAATCCTGCCGTAAAACCATACGGCTTCTACATCGTTCTGCCCGAAGCAGGAAAATCCTTTGTATGGGACTCTAAAGACTCGTCAATACGCTGGCAGTGGGTTTAACCACAAGCACGTTAGCGGCACTAGCTGCACATAACGGATACCCAGGTATTGAGTGAAAGGAAGGTCGATGAGAAAACTCATCCTGACCCTTACTGAGCCTATTCGTGACAATATCCGTCCAGTCCGGTCTATTCGTCTAAGAGCATAACATATCGAATCTAGGGGTGGATAATGTCAGACCCTAAATAATGCGACATTTCGTGTCGGTATGAATCCCATCACCAACTGAGAAACTACTGATCATGTCACGACCCGAAATGGCATGTGACTGGCACTTGAATCATATGAAGTCTATAGAACCCCAACTAATTCAAGTAAGCCAAAATCCCAGAAATCTAAACCATTTTTAAATAAGAAATGAAGAAAACTTATTTTTTAAGCAAGTGGTTTTAATAACATAAGCCAAATATGCATTTTTAAAAGCTCAAGTCTTTTCTAAAAATTTCAGCAGAGTTTCCTTTGTAAATACTGGCCCCAAAAGGGTACAACATGCATAATATGAATAAAGGCATCCCCAAGCGGGAGCTAGCTCTTCGTCAATTGACGGTCACAACCACGTAAGCAAAATAATATACAATGCCGAACGGCGAGGATCAATACTCAAAAGGAAACTCAATAACATCAAGGAAACCCATAATAATACAAGCGCGACTCTACGGTCGAAAGAAAAAACAATAGGTCTTCTAAGTCTAAAAAAATATACAAGTCTGGTTGATGGAGTTTACTAGATACAACTGAATATAAATGTACAATGGTGGTCATGATGTGAGTGAACCCACCTACCAAAGAAATCACCCGATAAGGAGCAGTGTGCCAGCAATGCCGCAACGAACCTATACGGCAGAACCTGCAAGAACTGTGGCACAACGGGGGTGACTTGCCAACTTATGAGTAGAAAACTGTCACGACCCGAAAGTACGGACCATGACCAGCACTTAGACTACGAACGTCTCAAGGCGTACGTACTCTAAGTAAGCCAAAAATCCAGAAATCCAAACAAAGAAAAGTAGTGGAGTGAAGGAAAAACCAATTTGAATCAAATGTTTGCAACATGCGCCCAAATATACATTTTAAAATCACAAATCTTTTCTAAAAATTTCGGCAGAGTTTTCTTTGTAAAAACAGACCCCAAACGGGTACAAAACCTGATAAAGCATATATAATGAATAAAGTCATCCCCAAGCGGGAGCTACCTTTTCGTCAATCGACGGTCACAACCACGCAAGCAATATAATATACAACGCCGAGAGGCGAGGATCACAATGGAAAAGGAAACCCAAAACAGCATGAAATCCATAGAAATACAATGCGCGACTCTAAGGTCGAAAGAATAACAACACTGGTCTCTATCTGAAATAAATACATGTTTGGTTGATGGAACTTCTAGATACAACTGAATAATAATATACAAAATATACTGATGGTCACGATACAAGTGAACCCACCTAATAGAAAATCATCCGGAAATGGAAGTAGTGCCAGCAAAACCGTAATGAAACCTGTACGGCAAACCTGCAAGAAACTGTGGCACAACGGGGGTGAGTTGTCAACTCATGAATAGAATACATCTACGAACAGGAATCGCGTGTATGACGCAATCCTAGGTCATACGATCATAATATATCCTTAAATATATAATCAGCAGCCTATAACAATGGCTAGGGTAAATTTCTAACCCAAGTGTAATCCCATATGCCCGTGTCAGTGCCTCAGGTAGCAATATATCATATGGATGATGTATGAATGCGTGAAAATAGAATACATATACTAAAGAGACTGCTTTCATAATGGTGAGATTTCCTTTGTATTTTTAAAATGAGGTATCATAAATGAAATCAGCATAAACATGTAAGTCCACGGTTGCGCCCCGGCCGTCTAACAGACGCCAAATGCGGAACAAAAACTTTTACAACCGGCGCTATAACCCGGATCTTCCATTAAAGCTAAACTAACAAACTACAAAGTGGGTTGGAATGTTATACCGAACGATCCGAGTCCTTCGGTCTTCAACCATCATCCCACGCTTTGTTGCGGCTGCTCCGATCTCCTGAATCTCCATTCTTCTCGTCCAGGTGGCACCACGTCGACGGATCTTTAAACGGGCTCCCGCCTCTGAACCGAGGCAACTTGGTCGTCAAGTTTGCTAGAAGAGACTACCAAGATGATGTAGAGAATGAGTAGAACACTTTGTCTCGCTTCGTCCAAAGCTGTGGACGAACGGTTAATGAAGTTTCCTTTTGAAAACTGTGATGGAATGAAAATGAGCTATAAAATTTCCATACACCAAAACTATAATCTTTTCTTCCAAATGAACAACCATACCTCACAAGAGAGAGGCCGACCACTTTTATGGAGCAAGGGAGGTGAGTGTAGGAGAGGGGGGTGACCACAACCTTTAATGAAGAGAATGATTCATCATAACACCTTGCACAAACTTAATGCAAACAATTAATGCAAAAGAAGATGCATTAACCTAGTCATCCTTTCATAAATGCAACCATTAATTAACTAATGACTCACAGGCCACCTCATCATCCTAGTCATCATCTAGAAGCTTCCACACTCATCAAGAAAAGATAAATCCGCATTTAACCGAATGTTAAATACGGGTGATAGAAAACAGGAAACTGGAAACTTCCAAAAGCGATCCTGAAACGAATTTCAGGATAACCCCGTAACAGTATAAACATACCCGCATTTGTATTACGACCAAATACAAATGCAACCGAGACAAAGATATTATATCTACACAGTATAATACTGGGATCCGGCTTAAACCAAAGCCTACCAGTATTATCTGCCCGAAATATGACACGTGCGAAAACCCACGTGCATTTTCCGAACCCTGCCATAAAACCATACGGCCTCTACAACATTTCACCCGAACTTGGGAAATTGTCTGTGGGGGACTCTAATGACTCATCAACACACTGGCACTGGGTATAACCACTAGCACGTCAGAGGTACGAGCTGTACGTAACGTTTGCCTATGTATTGAATGGAAGGGAAGCTGACGAGCGAACTCATCCATAAACCCTACTGAGCCTGACAGTGACAATATACATACAGTCTGGTCCGTTCGTCTAAAGAGAATCGCATATCGAGTCTAGGGGGTGGATAAAATCAGACCCCTATTAACGCGATAAATCGTGTCGACATGAAGCTCATCACCATCTGAGAAACTGCTGATCCAAATCAGTAATTCTCCACTACCTCGGCCGAGGATTTCTAGTGATAGGCACTGTAAGTGCACGGCGGCGCCCCGGCCGTCAATCCAAGGCCAAAAATGCGGAAACGATAATTTACTTTAACTTTTGAACTGGCACCACCGCGCACTTTAAACCCGTATCAGGCCATTAATCTAATCCTAGATAACTAGAGAAGGGGTAGAGAGATATACCGAGTGATCCGTGTCCTTCGGTCTTCTCGTGGTCGTCCCGATCTCCCCGCGGAATCTCCGGTCTTCACCTCCTCACCGGAAGGGCACCACATCGCCGGCTTCTTTTACGGGCTCCCACCTCTGGACCGAGGCAACTCGGGCACGAAGTTGGCGAGCCGACGTGCCCAAGAATTGCTGTAGAAAATCTGTAGAACTAATGTCTCTAGGGGTTGTATGAAGTTGCCCTTTTAGTGGAGGAATAAGATGATAGCATTTTTTGGATGAACTTGGGGATTTTTGCAAGCATGAAGAGAACCAAAAATCCCCACATCAAAAATGGGCAGCCCCTTCCCTCATTTGGCCGGCCATTACAAGGAGAGAATGAGAGGAGAGAGTATATGGCCAAATGAAAATGAGTGAGCCAAATAATCGAGAGAGAGAAAAGGGGTATCATGAGAAGAAATGATCACTAACTTAATCCAACACTCCATCAACCATCATGAAAACCATGTCCCCACAAAATTCAAGCCATGATGAAGTCAAGAAGTCAAATGATGGTGCAACCATCATGAAGCATCAATATGCAAAGACCACCCTCCACAATGCTAATTGACACAATTGCAAATAAGCCCTCCTCCACCAATTTTCAGACAAGAAAAGAAACAAAGGAAAATGGCCAAAACGGAATGCAAACTGGCAACTTCAAAAAACTGTTCCCGTAATAAATTACAGGAAAACCCCGCTATTGTATATACATACCCGCATTTGTATTCCGACCGAAATACAAATGCAATGAGACAAAATCTACACTGTACAATACTAGGATCCGGCTTAAACCAAAGCCCGCTAGTATTATCCGTCCGATCATGAACCGTACAATACCGCACGTATTTGATCTAACCCTGCCATATCTCCATACGGCCTCTACAGCGTTTCGCCCGAAACTTGAGCAACTGTCTGTGGGGGACTCTAAAGACTCGTCAATACTTTGGTTGTGGATTTAACCACTAGCACGTCAGAGGTATTAGCCATATGTAATGGGCTACCAGGTATTGACCAAAAGGGACGTCGATGAGCGAACTCATCCTGACACCCAACTGAGCCTGTCAGTGACAATATCCGTACAATCCGGTCCGTTCGTCTATGAGCATCGCATGGCGGGCCTAGGGGGTTGGTAAAAGTCAGAACCCTAAAAGCGGTACAAGTCGTGTCGGAGTGTAGCCCAGAACAACCTGAGATACTACTGGAATACCTACCAGTAAATCTCCTGCCTTGGCCAAGGACTTCGTGTAATGGCTCTCCTAGACGCAACGCGACCTCACCCCCAATACTGGGAGAGACAAACCCCTGCAGATCCGCTCACTGCCTCCATGTGGCTCGGGACTGTACCCAACGAAAATTTGTTTGCACGTCTCCTTTGAGTGTGGTAGGGTTGTAATCAAAGCACAGTGGGAACTCACACGAGACAAATGAGGATCTCAGGTCGATGAACTAACCTGTACACATGTCACCAGGGAACTGCTATCTGACGTCAGGTATAAGACCAACTAGCATGTTCTTGGCGAGTCTTGTCCGGTGTACTCATAACCCAATGAGCACCTGTATACATATTAGGTGATCCAACTGACACCAGTGGCTTGTGAGACCGGCCACCGCCCCTCGTCGGGGTCTCGACTGTATACACTAGTCTACTCTAGAGTATCGATGCCCTGCCTCGAAACTCCCTCGACTAGGGACCTTTTAAGGATGTGCTTATAGACCCCAGCTCCCACGTATATGATCGCCCTCATACTGCTGGTTGTCAAGCAAGAATCATAGGGGCTCTATCAACGTGCAATAGTGACCTATATGGTCACCTAAAGCAGTACACGATGATAAAGATAAACCAGATAGCATACTATCATCTTGAGTAAGACTGTCCTATCGGGATAGGTCCTCCATCAATCATTGAAATCACGTGCCTATGATCCAATAATTGACTCTGAGGGCATTATCTCCAACAATCTCCCACTTGCACTCAAGGCTAACTATTGCAATGTCGCATACTCACCGCCCGTGTGATACCGAACACCCAACTCCTCTACTAATCAGTCTCACAAAACCAGTTTGCGAAACTAATGTGTTCGAGGAATAGCCTCAGTGAGTGGATCCTCCTTGATGTTTCTTTCTATGTCTCTCTATATCTCAAGTTCGCGGAGAAAGCCATCTCCCGAAATGAGCAATACCTGTCTTAAAATGTGTCTGGATGTCTGATGGGACCTAGCTCATAAATGAACTCCAAATCCAAACTTCTTAGACTGTATCGTCAACTGAACTTAATCAGTATCCTGCACCATGCCTCCCTCAGTATCCTCCTGGACCACCTGTCCAAAATACTGCCCCTCATCAGAAGGAAAACTATAACTCTGACAGTCACTCTGCCGTCCAGGTCACCTTGGAACCATGGAATGATAACCGTCTCCTGAATGAGGCTGATGTTATCATATCCCTAGAACATCCACTTATGTTCTAAAACTGCTTCCGATCGTCTCTCCAGGATTGGATCAATATCAACTTATTGTATCTACTGCAAAAACAACATCTGGTGTAGTACTCATGATCGACTCAATTGCCTAAGCAAGTGATCTGCCAATCATCCCTCTCCCCTTTAGTCTGTAAGACACCTTTAGAGAGGGCGACTCCATCACCTGCAGGTATATTACCGTGCCAGAAGTTGTCCATTCTAAAAACTCTTAGAATGCTGTCTAAGTACCCAGATTAGGAAACTACCCAAATCTAGATCTATAGATCTAGTAACCAGAATGTCTTGATATTATATCCAAGTCCCATGTGGAGAAACCACTGTGTGACAACCAAAGTATAACTGATCATAGTATAGGAATATCACTTCCTACTCTGTGTATGTCATCAAATACCAGGACATCACACCCTACTATCTTCTTTACAGATCCATCCCCTATTCTGATGAAGTCAAACCTATGACTGTCACGTCAGAAATAGATGATCTATCTCCGCTATATTTGCTTTAGTCCATAAATAGACAAAAGCTACCTTTCCACCAATGCTTCCGCTGCTCCCACTGACTATGACAACCCTCTGGCAGAGTCATATAGACGTACACATCTAAAGCTAGTTTAGAACGACGCTATACTCATCCTCCTGCCGGGTCTCGAAGCCTGGAACAACAGCAATGGCAAGTCTGGGTAAACAAGAACAACCCTGTCACCGTCCTTGAGGCTACCGGAGTACCCCTCGGGTGCCTGAGGTTACCCACCGTATCTGCGGAGTGGCCAATGGAATGTCAAACCAGATTGAATCTTTAGGTTCTTATCAAATCTTCAGTAATCGTTTGTGGTTCTGGAATCACTTCCAGTTCTAACATACTCCCACTACTGTTTTCTGAAAAAATCCATTTTATTAAAACTGTGGCGAGTCTAGAACAATATCACTATTGATCTTCCAGATGGTAGAAAGCAACCCTCGTCATAGCCTGGGTCAACCCACAAACAGCCATTACAGAAACGTGCCTTGAGTTATCCAGAGTCTGGTTTTAAGCATAAGACGGACAACTCCCCGTACCTTAATAACGTTAAGATATGAACTGTTCTATATCCAATATAGAACCAGAGGCACTGATTAAATTGAACCAGATTCATAACATGCAGCTGTCTCCAGTGCTTGTCAACTAAATGTGAGAGCCCGATCAGCATTACTCAACTTAGGAGTGCTTCCAATTATGAGTAATCTGAAAGAGAAGAAAGTTCTCTTAACCATTACTATCAACTGAATACCATACACAAGTATCTACATCTTCGATCACCTTCAAGAATCCTTATACTTGCAACACCTGGTTCTCTACTTTATTCTTATACCTATAACTTCTCAAAATTCGGACCTTGCGTTTTTACGAAACACTTGTCTAAAAACTAGAGAAGTCATAAGTAAACCGAATATAGTACGAGAACCAACCCCTCTGTCCTAATGGACACTGGACAACATTCAATACTCTTTATAAGTCCTTTGAGTCTAATAACTCAAACCCTGTCGTAGGTTAAAAACTGTACTTATGGTTAAGAAGAATTTTACCGCTGTTTAATGCTCCTTACCTAACCATCGACTGATATAGGTAAATGTCATCGACATAATTTCAAAAAGGAATATCTCACTCTATAAAAATAGACGTACAGATATATCAATTTGAAATTGGTGCATGACAGCGGATATTCAAAACCAAATATTTGCCGTCCGGCAAACAACCCAGGTGACTTCCTCAAATATCACCGATTGCAACGAATCCCGATATAATGAGGATGATCACCTAATTCCTAATAACTTACTCCCACTCATCATCTGTAAAACCATACAGATGTGAGAATCATACCTGGTAAATACATACCCTGGAGTAAGATCTGATTGGGAAATCAGTTTTCTTTTAACAGTACACAGCGAAACTGAAACATTGAAATGTTTCGATGGGGTATCCCGGTATTCCTAGTAATGCCTCTTCCATTATCCAGATTCACAACTGTAACCATGTAATTCTTTGCCATCTTTCCAAATCCCTTTATATATCTTTAGACATTACCTTCTGCACACCCTCTTAGGCTAAATGGTTTTCTTCCTTCCCTACCGTTCGGCACCAGCCTATGGTTTGGAAGAAGACTATCCAATAAGTATAATGGGTGTACTGTCCTAATCCTAGGAGCACTCGCAATGCGAGAGAAGGTGAAGATAAAAGACAACCGAATAAACCTTATTCCTATTTCTCCTGAACCAGAATCCATCGCGAACTGGAACAAGTTCCTTTCGAGTACGTATATAACCATACGATGGAGTATCCAATAAACTCTGGATCTTCGTAGTGATACGGAGTGTCCTGGAGAAATACAAAGGTGATTTAGGATTGACGAAGAAATACTTGGTTTGGTCGTGAATAGCAGTCGCAATTTACTTTGCCCTCTTACTAATCCCTTGATATGTCTTTGCATAATACCTTTTGTACACCAGCGTTAGGCTAATTGGTTTTCTTCATTCCATACCGGTCGGCACCTGCCTATGGTTTAGAAGTAGACTATCCAATTTGCGTAATAGGTGTACTATCTCCTAAACCAAGGAGTACTCTCAACCTGAGAGAAGGTAAAAGGAAAAGACAACTGAATAGTCCTATTCGATTTGTCCAGAACCGAAAACCATCCTCGAATAAATTCCTTCGAGTTCGTATATAACCATACGATGGAGTATCCAATAAAATGTGGATCTTCGTAGTGATACGGAGTGTCCTGGATAAATACAAAGGTGATTTAGGATTGGCGAAGAAATACTTGGTTTGGTCGTGAATAACAGTCGCAATTTACTTTGCCCTCTTACTAATCCCTTGATATGTCTTTACTTAATACCATATGTACACAATCGTTAGGCTAATTGGTTTTCTTCATTCCCTACCGGTCGGCACCTGCCTATGGTTTGGAAGTAGACTATCCAATTTGCGTAATAGGTGTACTATCTCCTAAACCAAGGAGTGCTCTCAACCTGAGAGAAGGTAAAAGGAAAAGACAACTGAATAGTCCTATTCGATTTCTCCAGAACCGAAAACCATCCTTGAATAAATTCCTTCGAGTTCGTATATAACCATACAATGGTTTTGTCCAATGGAAGTGGACGTTCGTAGTAATACGGGGTGTCCTGGAGAAAAGGGTAAAAGTAGGGGTGGCAATAAGGTATGCAACTCTGACAATCCAAAAGACAGTGTTTTAAGAAGGTTCGGTTAATTTTGGTCACTGAGTCATAGTCTTAGGGTCGGGTCATGGTCGCTGCCGAAGAGAGAGAGAAAAGAAACACTCAGCATGCACTCTAACCTAGATCAGAATGTTTACCAATTTATCTAATCAGGAAACCTCCCATTGTAACCTCAAATTCTCCTCCAAACCTGAAAGAAGACTTAGTCGGGGTCACCCGAGGAGTAAACCAACTCATCAGTGGGAATCGGGAACCAACTATCATCGCATGATAACGTGACGGAATCCGCTCACGTTATCACACTCCAGAAGGTATGCGCATATCTGGCAAGTTTCAGTTTCTTTAGAAACTCCCGATGTGATTTTTACCCCATGCTCTTATGACCTTGGCGTGATGTCAAAATGTCATAAGTCACATGTCAAGTTCCACCCATCATTATCCAGGTTAATTTGAACCCACCCGTACCTATCCTTGACGTAGGCCAAAATGGTAGTACGACTGTCCTAAACCAACGCATCCTATCTATGCAACAGATAAATATCCGGCAGCTACCAATCACTATGCCTTGGCATGAGGTCAAAATAAATAGCTGGAATACTACCTAATATTTAACTGAAATGATGGAGGGCTACGAATGGTTTCTGGAGAAAACCTTTAACGTAATGAACTTGATATCGTTGAAGGAACCGGATAGCTTTTAAAAATATAGTGACGAAAACCTTTGCTAAAGAGGTCACTCCCGGTGAAGGGATCTCGGCTCTTTCCCCGTAGAATGAGGTGCAGGATATTCCAACTGAATACCACGATGCAAAGCAAAAGTAATCGGCTATAGTGAAGTTATTACCCTGACGCAAACTTCTATCCAAGGGGTCAGTCCCGGTGAAGGGATCTCGGCCCTTGCCTCGTCGACTGAGGTGCTGGATATTCATAACCGAATACCACTGTGCAAAACAAAAGTGAACATCTTTGCAATAACAGCTTTTTGAAAAGTGTTCCAACAACATCAGAATAGGTTTGTTTAGCTTGCATTGATCCGAATCAATGCAGTCCCATCAATTGATCACACCAATAAAGAACGAAAATAATGATGTACGTATATGCCATCCGCATTCGCCTCTGGGTCCCGTCATTACCCGTTAGGTTACTTAACTAACGACAGAGCGGGGACTGGACTAGCGCGGATGCAAAACATATACAACATCTACTAGTATATATATCAATATATAATATTCGCTCAAGGAGTGATAAAATGCAACATCACAGAAATGTAATAAGTATCACAGAACAATACAGATATCTGGGATCCCCGGGTTTCATAGAGCCGCTACTGAAACCCGACGTTCCCCTGGTCGTGAGGATAGCCTGTGCAATGAAATCATAGACCCCTACGGGCGCGGCAAGTTACCCGCCAAAACCTGAAGCGATGCATCCCCCTTCAGCAACGTGAATGGACCACCCAGCACTTCACAGAATCCGGTAACTTGGGCACCCCTCCTGGGTCAACCTGTACCCCCTACGAGTGCGGCGAATAGCCCGCCAATTCTAGAGTGAGGCCCCCTCCGTCTATGAGATGCGGGCCCATTGCCCTCTAGAACCCGGCTATCCGTGCACCCCATATTGGGGTAATCCTAGTACAGAAAGTAAAATATACATACAACGGGTACATCGACCTCACCCCGGTCGTGCCCCAAAAGAATAATATACAAACAGGCAGTGACGGCAGTCTATATGTCGGACGCTCACCCCGCAATATCAAATGTACATATAAAACCAAACTGTACTAACATTGCATCCAGGCTATCCCCCACGACCAATCTGCAACATCACAGCACAACACAGAACATCAACGTGAATGTCACGTTCGCAAATCCGTCTAAAATGGCTATAGCATTTAGACAGGATTTACCGATCAAGTGACATTCACGGTCGCAAATATAAAGTAAATACTGTAACTAACATGTTTAAACATTTCGATCGATCAAATTTACCCAAGTGGGCCCCCAAGCACTACTGTAGTACTTAAAGAAAATCTGGGCCCAAAAAGAACATTCCAAAACCCCAATTTCCCTGTACAAAGATCACTGTGAAAAAATGGTGCAGTGAAGACACTGTACTGCGGCGGAACCACGGCGCCAAGGGGGTTTTGGCCGCGGTTCCTCGGTGGGTCTACAGTATCACGCTACCATTTTTTCACAGATGTCTTATAATTTCCTGAAAAATATTTTGCAACAACCTGAAAAATTTTTGGAGCCAAAAAAATTTCGGCAGAGAACTGATGCATTGAAATCGCGGGTTTTGGAATTTTGTTCGATCGAAGATGTAAACACATTAGACCAAGCTAGACTAGGTTAATGGCGTGGCTCTGATACCATATAAGTTCACAGCGGCGCCTCGGCCGTCAATCTGAGGCCAAAAATGCGGAAACGATAATTTACTTTAACTTTTGAACCGGCACCACCGCACACTTTAAACCTGGATCGGTCCATTAATCAAATCCTAGCTAACTAGAGAAGGGGTAGAGAGATATACCGAGCGATCCGTGTCCTTCGGTCTTCTCGTCGTCGTCCCGATCTCCCCGCGGAATCTCCGATCTTCACCTCCTCGCCGGAAGGGCACCACATCGCCGGCTTCTTTTACGGGCTCCCACCTCTGGACCGAGGCAACTCGGGAACGAAGTTGGCGAGCCGACGTGCCCAAGAATTGCTGTAGAAAATCTGTAGAACTAATGTCTCTTGGGGTTGTATGAAGTTGCCCTTTTAGTGGAGGAATAAGATGATAGCATTTTTTGGATGAACTTGGGGATTTTTGCAAGCATGAAGAGAACCAAAAATCCCCACATCAAAAATGGGCAGCCCCTTCCCTCATTTTGCCGGCCATTACAAGGAGAGAATAAGAGGAGAGAGTATATGGCCAAATGAAAATGAGTGAGCCAAATAATCAAGAGAGAGAAAAGGGGTATCATGAGAAGAAATGATCACTAACTTAATCCAACACTCCATCAACCATCATGAAAACCATGTCCCCACAAAAGTCAGGCCATGATGAAGTCAAGAAGTTAAATGATGGTGCAACCATCATTAAGCATCAATATGCAAAGACCACCCTCCGCAATTGTAACGTTTTGAAAATCGTTTCGGTGGAATTTCGAAAAAACGGTAAAATAAGGGGGTTTTCTGTAAAAAGTCAAAATACAAATATCTTATTATAAAAATTAAATATACATATTCTAGCTATGTAATTGCTATTATTTGGTGTTTATTGAGCCGCTGGTGAAATTTCAAATTTTCTGAAAAAAATATTATTTTATTATTATTTTAAGCCGTCACTAATACATTTAATTAGGGAAAATTACAAATTGGAATGAGTTGAAACAAATTTTTTGCATCATAAAACATTAAATAAAAATTTATCATGTGGTTTTTTTAACGAAATCATTTGCCAAAACGGTTTGGAAATTATTGAAGAAAAAAGGCTTTTTTTTAGCGTAAATGGATGTTTGGGGTATTGTATTTATCATTTTTCATCACCCCACACCCGTGCCCACACCCACACACTCCCACTTACCCCTCCCCTTATCCAAATTCAGCAGCCCTCACTTTTTCCCCACTTGGTTTGCAAAGGAAAGAAAAGGAAAAGAAAAGAAAAGAAAAGAGTAGAAAATGATATATTTTGAGTTGACTTTGACTTGAAACAACTTTCCCCACCTCACTCTCTCTCCTCACTCACCCACCCCCCTCAAATCTGGCCGAAATCTGATCCTTAGACCAGCAGCCCCCCTCCCCCAAGTTCTCACTCAATTTTGCATCAAAAAACTCCACAAAATGCTTCAAAATCAACACAAATTCAAAGCAAAATTCAAATCCAACTCCTACCCATTATTTCTTTGCCTTGGCTAGCATGAATCAAGGAGCAAGATGATGATTTGGGAGGCTAAGATTTCATGCTAAATCTCAAGATTCTAGGAGGTATAAATCATAACCCTATAATGAAATTGTTAGTTTTTGCTTAAAGCAAATTGATTTAAGTGTTAATTATAGTTTAATTTCATGTTTTGGAAATTTAAGAGAAGGGTTTAAATACTAAGTTAGGGTTTAGGTCAATTGATCATGATCTAATTGTGTGGTTAATATCTAGTGGGCTTGCTAAAGCAAAGCTAATTACTAGGTTACTAATTGTTTTATTAAATTGTTCTAATTATGCTAATTTGCTAACTAGGTTTTAATGAAATACTTATATAATGGAGATTAAAATCTAATTAGGTTTTGCATGGTATTAATAACATTTTAAAGTGTAGTTTAATACTTTATTTCATGCAAATCCAAACTAGTTTGTTGTATGTGCATTTTGCTATAAAATGGTCGAAATTGGTTAATATTGCAAACTAGTTTTTGTAAATATTGTGTTAAATCGAGAATTAAAATATGGTTAGGGTTTCATCATATCTTAAAAATTACATTGAGTGGTTTAACCATTTAAAATATGCAAAACCAAGTTTAATTGTAAAATTATGAATTTTACATTAAAAAGTGTTAAAATTGATATTTTTGCAAACTAGGATTTTGGAAATTATGCAAATTTATGTGATTAAATTATGGAAATGGTTTTATTGACTTATTTAAGTTATTTAATAAGTATTATGGCCGCTAGAATTTTTTAAACATCGAGTTTTGTACTAAAACGGGTAATTTTGCTTGCTAGTTTTTCGGAAAAACGGCTTTTAGAGTGAATTTGGGTTTTTCTCGATGGTCTGGCGTTTGTACGCCGACGTTGAGGGTTTTTGGGTCGATTTGTGAAAGCAACCCTAGGTTTTGACCTATGTGGGATTCGTGCGTCGTTTTGATCGTGAGTCGGATTTTAATGAGATATGGTGCGTTATGATATGTAGGTACCCCCATGTGGACTTCGAGACGACAAGCAAGCGCGTGGCGACATCGATTTCGGCAAGTGAGGACCAGGTGAGTAGATTTATATCTACGGGGAGAAGTCGGGTGGATGGCGTATAGCACCCCCGCAGTCCGTGGTGGTGTATACGGATGCGTATACACACCAACATTTATTGTATGTTATTTGGGATTAATAACGTTGCTTAGGATGGATATTGGCGTGTTGGATTACCTTAGTGTTGTGAACCCTAGGGTAGTGTTGCACACACATACACACATACATACTTGCATACATTCCTATTGATATGTGCTCATGGGATTCTTTATAGTGATGTGTTCACATGGGTATGGGACTATGTGTTCACATACGGATGGAGGTTGATACTTGGGATTGAGCTGAGTCGATGAGATTCGATTTGAGGCCGTGAGATCGGTGCTATAGCAGGGTTCGTATCTTAGATACGACATGACGTTGTAGCGGGTCCTTGACGTAGTGTTTCACACACGTCCATGCTTACGTAGGCGGTATTAGTATGGTACTAGACGTAGATCAGTACCCCGATCATGATATTTGATAAAGAGGATACCAGGTGAATAGTATGATGAATGTGATATTGACCCGTACCCAGATTTGGGGATGCCGTACGACGGATTTACGTACGAGCTATATTTTGATGATTGATCCGCACTCTTGACTTGGGATGTCTGGTTATGGATATAATATTATTGAGGCGGGATCACCGACTGTATATATACAGGTATGAATATGTATCGACTCAGATGATAGGCGGTTTCCTTACCTGTAGTTCAGCTTGTTAGTTCAGCCGTATAGTTTAGTGTAGTTGTTAGATTAGATTAGACTCCTTACCTATTTCAAAAACTAACGAATCGTGGGCATTTTTAAAGACAGCTCAAGGGAATCTACGGATATTTCAAAAACGACGTATCTTTTCATAAAAACACCGTAGCCCCTATTTTCAAAACCCCATGATTCGTGTTATTTCAAAAGGCACCATTCGTAGGACTTATATTGGATTATTGTAGATTAGTTATCGTTGTGTCTAGTATTCAGCTCCCGCACATTATTGTTGTTCGCTCTGCCTCGCATATTTATTTTGCTGCATATTCCATTATTGATATCATGCTGTTAGGACACCAGCACTATTACCGATGATGCGTATGTACCACGTACACCTACTTGCCGGCTCACACACATCTTCATCGGTAATTGCCATGTCACGTACACTTTAGAGAATATAATTGCTTGACTTAGATTGTTAGCTAGTAGTGTTGACATGATATTAGTATACTTCCCTTATATGTCATATTAGACATTGTAGTTATTACCTACCACTTCATGCATACTGTTATTCAGTTGTTCATGCCTAGTTCATTATCATTGACATATGCACTTGTGATGATTTCTTGAGATTTATGATATTTCTGGATTTCGGGGAAAGCCGCAAAATTTACAACTTATGATCTTTTAAAATATAAAATGTTGCGGTTTTCTAGTGATGTAAAGTGTCGTCCACCATGAGTTTGCTGTGGTTTTGGAGATCCGTGTCGAGGAGTGGAGGAACCGTCACGGGTACATGGTGGGCCCGGTATGGTACCCCGGGGCAAGAGGAATGTGGTGTTGACGTTGAGCCTGGCTGGGGAGCACTACCTACCGGTGATATTACCCGACGCGTCGGATATCCGGAGGATACCGTCGTGGTCTTGAGATGGATGGTAGGGGCCGGTCCGGACTGACGGCGCCCTAGATTTTGAGCTTGAGACTTTGATATTTCGAGACAGTGAGATTCATGTTTTGTGTCGATGCTAGACACTGTTGATACTGATTTCATTATGATACCTCAGTTTTAAAAATACGAAGGAAATCTCACTAATTTATGAAAACAGTTTCTTCATTTACATGTATTCTGTTTCATGCATTCATACCTCATTCATATGATATATTGCTACCTGAGGTACTGACACGGGCACATGAAATTATACTCGGGTTAGATATTACCCTAGACATTGTCATAGGCTGCCTGTTATACTTATATTTGAGGATATATTATGATCATTGACCTAGGATTGCGTTATTTATGCGATTTCTGTGCGTAGATGTTTTTCTATTCACGAGTTGGCAACTCACCCCCGTTGTGCCCCAGTTTCTTGCAGATTTGCCGTACAGGTTTCATTACGGCTTGCGGGCTCAGTTTCATTCGGGTGATTTGCTAGTAGGTGGGTTTACTTGTATCATACCCCCATTATATACTTTGTATATCATTATTCTGTTGTATCTAGAAGTTCCATCAACCGAACATGTATTTTGAGATAGAGACCAGTGTTGTTTATTCTTTCGACTTTAGAGTCGCTCGTTATATTTCTGGTGGTTTTGAGTTTTGATCCTCGCCGTTGGCGTTGTATATTATATTGCTTGTGTGGTTGTGACCGTCGTTTGACGAAGAGCTAGCTCCCGCTTGGGGATGCCTTTTTTCTTGATTTCGTATACTATTCATGTTGTATCCCGTTTGGGGGCCAGTATTTACAAAGGAGACTCTGCCGAAATTTTCAGTAAAATTTTGATGTTTTAAAAACCGCATAATTCGGCTTATGCTATTGAAATTACTTGCTTAAGTTGGTTTTTCCTGCACTCTACTACTTTTCTTGGTTTGGATTTCTGGGTTTTCGGTTTACTTAGATTACTTACGTCTCGAGACGTTCGTAGTTTAAGTGCCGGTCACGTTCCGTACTTTCGGGTCGTGACAGCAATGCTCATTTGCATAATTGCAAATAAGCCCTCCTCCACCAATTTTCAGCCAAGGAAAGAAACAAAGGAAAATGGCCGAAACGGAATGCAAACTGGCAACTTCAAAAAACTGTTCCCGTAATAAATTACAGGAAAACCACGCTACTATATATACATACCCGCATTTTTATTCCGATCGAAATACAAATGCAATGAGACAAAATCTACACTGTACAATACTAGGATACGACTTAAACCAAAGCCCGCTAGTATTATCCGTCCGATCATGACCCATGCAATACCGCATGTATCTGATCAAACCCTGCCATATCTCCATACGGCCTCTACAGCGTTTCGCCCGAAACATGAGCAACTGTCTGTGGGGGACTCTAAAGACTCGTCAATACTTTGGTTGTGGATTTAACCACTAGCACGTCAGTGGTATTAGCCATACGTAATGGGCTACCAGGTATTGACCAAAAGGGACGTCGATGAGCGAACTCATCCTGACACCCTACTGAGCCTGTCAGTGATAATATCCATACAGTCCGGTCCGTTCGTCTATGAGCATCGCATGGCGGGCCTAGGGTGTTGGTAAAAGTCAGACCCACAAAAGCGGTACAAGTCGTGTCGGAGTGTAGCCCAGAACACCCTGAGATACTACTGGAATACCTACCAGTAAATCTCCTGCCTTGGCATAGGACTTCGTACAATGGCTCTCCTAGACACAGCGCGACCTCACCCCCAATACCGGGAGAGACGTGTTAGTTATATGTATGCCCTAGAGGCCATTACTATACATAGGATGTATATTGTAGTGGATGCTTGGACATATATAGGGATGACTTTCTTGCTCGATATGATAGTATGCTATCTGGTTACTCTTTACCTTAACGTGTACACTGATTTTCTCTCTGTTACATGTTGGTAAAGCCCTTAGGATGTGTACTTGACTACCTGGAATATGATGCGGATCATACTAGTGAGGACATGGTAGTCCATAAGTACAACCTTCAAAGTCCCTAGTCGTGGGTGTATCGAGACGGGGCATCGATATACCAGAGTAGACTAGCGTGTAGCTTCTCGACCCATATAGATGGGCGATGGATGATCCCATATCCATTGGTGTTTGACATCAGAGATGATATACGGGTGCTCAGTGAAGACTGAGTACACTAGACAGACTCGCCGAGAACTCCCAGATGGTATTATACCTTACGTCAAATGGCAGTTCTCTGGTGACACTGGTACAGGTTAGTCAGTAGACCCGAGATCGTCATAGAGTCTTGTGTGATTCCCACTGTACTTTGATTTCCACCTTACCACGTCTAAGAGGGCGTGCAAAATGGTAGTTTTTGGGTACAGTCCCGAATCACATGGAGGCAATGAGCGATAGGTGGGGCTTTGTCTCTCCCGGTATAGGGAGTTGATGTTGCGCTGTGCTCGATTGGCTATAACAGGATGTCCTTGGCCAAGGCTGCTTTAGGGATTTACTGGTAAGTGTTACCGGTAGTTTCTCGACCCGTTATGAGCCTTATATCGACGCGACTTATCGAGTTATTGGGGTATGACGTTTACCACCCCTAGACGAGATATGCGACATATCAGACGAACAGACCGGACTGTACGGTAAGTGTTACTGGTTGGATTCACAGGAGTGTGAGCGGGCTTGCTCGTTGATCTTCTGATCGCTTAATACCCGGGTGGCCGTTACGTTTAGCAGACTGCTTGCGGCTTGTGGGTGTTTGATATGATCATCACCTGCTGCCGGCGTATTGACGAGTCTTTAGAGTCCTACACAGAGGTTTCCTGGCTCAAGCGAAACGGAATAGAAGCGCATATGAGATATGTGCGGGACTGAGAATAATACCAGTATGTGATACTGAATTCTATTCTCGCGATTTGTATCATCGGACGGTTATATGAGATATTGCCGGGTTACCGAATCAAATGTTGATTACATATATATTGATACACTTGATATTAGTCGGTTATATGCGATATGACCGGATCATTAAATCAAGTGTTGATTTAATGATTTAATGTATAATTATATATTTGATATATTACTTTACATTAAATAGTATTTGTTCACTTAAGATTGATTTTCTCACTTGATGTGCACAAGTTGTATATGTGATATATTTGTGTGCACTAGTTTGTATCATGCTTGATGATACATGCAAACTTGGGTGTGTGTATGCTTTAAACCATGTTTAGGTTAATGGTTAGGGTTTTAACTTATTTATTTATTTTTAGCAAAAATAAAATGGTGGCTTTCTTTGTTTTTATTCTTGAAGCTTCATGAAGCATTTCAAGCATCTTTGAAAAGTCTAACCATTTTGTTTTATGCTTTAACCTAACCATCAACCTAAACTCTAGTTTATTCTCTACATAAGTTTACTCACCTATGGTTGCATTATGATAAGTCTTCACTTGATTATTCATTTTTAGATAATTCTTTTCTTTTGCTTCTTCTTCATCTTCTTCATGAAGTGAAGAAAGCTTTCTTGAAAAATTTCAAGTGTTGAAATCAAGTGAGAAATCCAAATCCAAAGTGAACCCACTTCCTATTTCTTCATCCTCTACCACTTTCCATGTTGTATAGGGTGTTTTCTTCATAAGGTTCATGACCAAGTGAAGATGGAGCTTGGGTTTGAGTCGCCTCGACGTAGATCATCTTCGGCATCAAAGTCAACGACCTAACCCGATTATTTCTCTGACGAAACCATCACTAGAGTCCGGGATTCCGATGATCGCAGCGGAAGGACCTCATCACGGAGCTAAAGAAGTGGAGGACCGGATCTACAAAGGTTGTAATCCCTTTCACTTACTAGTAAAGTTGTTTGCTAGCTTATTGTTTCGCCTATCCTCTAGTTAACGATCTCGGTTAGGGTTTCTCGGCACCTAAATATTTGAATTTGGCATGATAGATGCCTTGTGGAACCTCTTGAGTGTGCCTAGTAACCCTACAGTGGTATCAGAGCCTAGCTAGAGCATTAGGCAATTTGTTTACGAAGTTAAAACCCCGATCGAACCCGAAATGTCAAAGTTAACCCCCTCTCTGAAATTTTTTTGAAATCTGGGATTTTTCTGAATTAAAAATACCTAAAAATTCAGCAGGGTTTTCTAAGAATTACCATGAAAAACGAGCCAACAATTCGTCCACGTGGCCGCGGAACCGCGGCAACAAGCCCCCTTTGGCGGCGGTTCCGCGGCAAGATGTGGGTATTAGGGACGGTTATTTGCACAGTAATTCTAGTTGCTGCTTATATATTTTCTGGGTATTATTTTATTCTGACACTAGTGTTGAGTGTTCTGGGGATTATTTTGTATTCGTTGATTCGATCGGAAATTTTAAATTTGTAATGCTTTCCGGATATTTTTAGAACATGTTAAAAAGTTCGACCGGATATAAATACCCACTTTTTCCCCTGCCGGGAAATTTTCCAATTGTTGGATTTTTCCGTAGTTTGAGAACGTTCTAAGTAGTGCACGTAACGCGATGGACCCTCTAGAAGACAACAAACCTTAACTCGATTATGTGACCGTCTTGAACTGCCCTTTGAACCTTAGGGTTTGGGGCAGTACGGCGTGCCACATGTGAGGCGTTGGCTCGACCCTTCTACGGCTGGACCGTTGGTACTGTGGCATGAAGTGAATGCTTTTAAACTTATTTCATGTGTTGAGCTGTTTTGGGAAAACTTGGGTGTTTGATTGTTCGATCGGAAAGTTTAACATTTTCCATTTATCTGGAATGTGATACAATATTTGGAATCCACAAGTAGTTATGAGATAACTGAATGAATGTTATAAATCTAGCAGTTTAGTCTCACTTGATCGGTTGCCACTGAATTTTGATGTGATCAAAAGTCCATCACAATCACGTTGCGTACGCGGATACTCGCCGCGTAAACTTAATAGACAGCCACGCCCCATAGCCCCGACCAAGTGACTGTAGGAGAACCCCGTCACCGAAAGCATCCACTCGAGTGCTCGCGGCAGCGGTGTTCCGCATTGGTGCACTTCGTCGACGGCAACCGGGGGTGCGGCCGTCTACTAAAGTTTGCGACGAGCATTCGATCAGGATGTCGGGAAACTTACTGAATTGCCCAACTTGATATTGAAAAGAGTTTTAGATAATGAGACTAAAATGCGGGGTTTATAATTGTTAGACATGCGATGTCTAAGGAATTCATTTGGTTAGTCATGCGATGTCTAAAGGGGTTGCGGATTCCAACTGTTGTAGTTTTACACTTTCTTTTCTGTGACCGTAAGTGTAATATATGATATCACCGGTTTCGTTGCTATATGTCAACGATAATTGGGATGCGCACATTTACTTACGTTGATGACATGTGATGTTATGTGTTGCGGGATATGTTATATTGGATTGTCGCGTTTTGAATAGCCGGGGTGTTTTTTGTGAGATGAGAGTTTTTATTTTCATTCATGTAATATTCTTTTATTGGGGCACTTCCGGGTTGAGGCTGATGTCACCATTTGTATATTATTTACTTTTCCGCACTAGGATAGACCCATGGAGGAGAGACCAAGTAACCGGGTTCTAGAGTCCAGTGGGAGACCAACTCGAGGAGTCGAGTCCGGGTCTCCTAACTCTAGAATTGGTAGGGTTGCTTGCCGCTCTCGTAGGGGTCTAGGGGTGTGGGTTTGTCTATTCATCGCGACCGTGGAATCCGTGTTTTATACAAGCTCGTATTGAAAACACGGACGCCCTAGTATATCCAATGTTTCATATGTTTCTTCTGCTGCGATATCCGTGATGTGATCATTTGATATGTTGTAATAGATACTGTATATGATATATATGATATATTATATAGACGTTACTTATGTTTTACACCCACGCTAGCCCTTCCCCGCTCTGCCGTTAGTTACCTAACCTAACGGTGCACGAGGGGACATCGAGGCGAATGCGGATGGCATAAGTGTACGTCGTATTTATCTATAATGTTTAGGTGATTTAAATGATGGGACTTCATTAATATGATTGATGAAAGATAAGAAACCTAAAAGATGTTGTGGAATCGAATTTTCAAAAACAGTTAGCTACAGTTCTTGCTTTGCATTGCGGTGTTCCTTGTAGAACATCCTGCACCTTATTCGATAAGGAAAGGGCCGAGATCCCTTCACCGGGAGTGACCCCTTTAGCAATGACTGGCAGATGCTACACCCCTCGGTTTGTATTTTGATTGCTTTCCTAGTTCTTGCTTTGCACAGTGATATATATGATATATCCTGCACCTCATTCGATGAGGAAAGAGCCGACGATCCTTTCACCGGGAGTGACCTCTTTAGAGAAACTAGTAAAAGCCTAAAAAACACTCCATTTTAAAATCATTTGATTCTACAACGATATCAAGTTCATTAAGCAATAGGTTTTCAGAAAACCTGTCGTAGCCCTCCGTCATTTCAGATAAGTCCTGCTTAGTATTCGTGCTGCGTTTGTTGACCTTGTCAAGGCGCAATGTGCGGTAGCTGACAAGTATTTATCTGCTTATGCATATGATGCAGATTGGATTAGGGTAGTCGTACGGCCTTGTTGACCTTGTCAAGGGTCGTGCGGGTGGGTTTAATTCAATCAAGAAATGACGGGTTGAACTTGACTTGCGGTCTATGGTTTGTTGACCTTGTCAAGGTCATAGATCGTTCGGGGCAAAATTATCGGGAATTTCAAGTGTTGAAATTTGCAATGAGATTGCATACCTTCTATGAGATAGTTGGATCCCGATACCTACTGCGAGTAATTGCTACTCCTGGGAGAGTTTTACACATTACAATTAGCCAATCAAGTAGGTGTCTAGAAAGATGTCAACGGGGTTACGCCTCTGGGAAAACGAGGTTTACTTTAATTAGGTTTGTGCGAAAGCACGGGGAACCTCCCTCAAAGTACAGACACTGGCCTGGCTGAAAGATTGGCGAACTTGTAGCGTGTAATTAATCCCGGCTAGTCTTTCCTTTTAGGATTTGAAGGAAGATTTGATAAAAAACAGTGGGAGCCATCCTGATTAGATAAAATAATAACCAATCTGATCTTGCAAGAGCGCACGCAGAGTGTTTTCTTCTCTCTCTCTCTCCAGGTTGCGACCATGTCACGCCTTAATCAAGATAATAAAACAGATATATTGACCGAACCCGCTTGTTATACTAAGCTGGGGAATGTTGGTCCCGCTCCAACTTATAATTGTTATAAGACAGAGCAGGAAATTAGGGATTACCAGAATTCCCGTGCCTCCCAAACGAAGAAAGTGCATACCGATGCATCATCTTCGGGTGTGTTCATTACACAGAACTGTTTCTCAGTATCCTCTGCGTCCTGGGTATCTGATACCAGATCAGGATCCCAGATATGTAATATATTACATGGGCTACAGAAAGGTAGAGAACTGAGAATGGGTGATAAGTTTCATGAGACAGAAAACGGTGCAAGTGTTGCAGCCAGGTCTGTTGGTCACTGTCACCCTGTATTACCTGAATACATTGATTCTGAACAAATGTCATTAGATACCGAACCTGATATACAAAATCATGTCAGTCTCTTTATTAGTAAAGAAAAGATATAATTTTGTATTGTTGGATAATGTTTAGAACATTTCCTATATCAAGAGTTGATCGGTTCAGGCACGTTATCTAAAAGCATTAATGTTCTAAATCAAACTACAGTTCTTAGTATACAGAACACACACAAGAGGAAGAGTTCAGAAATGAACGAATCCTTCTTGAGGTATTGTAGACTAGGTCATATCAATGCGACCCGACTAGATGAAGTTACATATAGATGCATATTTAAATTTGTTTGAATTTATATCTTGTGAAACTTGCCAGTCATGTCACAGAGATAAGATGACCATAGCTCTGTTTATTGGAAGCAGAGAAAGAGTTAGTGAACTCTTGGGATGATACATATTGATGTATGAAGGTCCTCTGTCTACAAATGCCAAGACCGGTTCTTTGTACTTCATTAAATTCTCTGATGATCTCTCAAGATTCAGACATATGTTCCTGTTGAAACAAAAGTCCGAACCTTTTGAGATATTCACAGAATATAAGTTAGAAGTAAAGAACCAAAAACGGGTATAAGTATTATGTCCTTTGATGTGATCAAGGAGGAGAATACTTGAACACGGAATTCCTGGATTATTCTAAAGGAGAATGTGATTCTCTCTCAGCATTACTCCTCCGGATACACCACAGCACCTCGGTGTATCGGGGCGGAGCAATCACACCCTATTAGATATGGTGTGCTATATGATGAGTACTACTGATTTTCCTATTTCCTTTTAGGGAGTTATGCACTTATGAAGTTGCATACCTATTGAATAGGGTTCCGATCAAATCAACTTCCTACTACTTCATATGAGATATAGAAAGGGAAGAGCCCATATCTTAAGTTTGTTAAGATTTGGGGTTGTCCGGCCTATGTCTAAAAAGCATAATCCGGACAAGCTCGAGGCAAAGTCAGTTCTGTGGAAGTTTGTTGGATATCCTAAGCATTCGCAAGGGAATATCTTCTACCTAACCGAGGAACAAAAATATTTTTTTTTCTCAGCATGCCACCTTCATGAAAGGGAATTTCTTGTGAAGAAATAAGTGGACATGAGGTAGAACTGGAAAGATTTCCAGCTATACAAACTGCAGCTGCTAATTTGGTAGAACCAAAGGATTCAATAGAAACCAACGAACCTCAGCCTCTCCGCCGATCTAGTAGGGTTCCTCACCCACCAGAGAGATACTTCGGTTTCTCTATGACAGTGGGAGCGAGGATTGCATCATGAGATGATGACCCAACTAGTTTCGAGCTGGCCATCAAGAGTGGGACTCTGTAAGAATGGCTGGATGCTTATCGATCTGAGATGGAATCCTTATACACCAACAAAGTATAGACTTTGGTTGCTTTATCTGAAGGGTTAAATCCCCATCAGGAGCAAGTATATCTTGAGAAGATTACTTGGTGTACATGGAAAAGTTGAGACTTTCAAAGCTAGACTTGTTAAAAGTTTGCATCATTGACCAGGTATGGATTATGATGAAACCTTTTCCGGTGGCTATGCTTAAGTCCATCCAGATCCTACTTGCCACGGCTACATACCATGACTACGATATCTGGCGGTTGGGTGTCATGATTGCTTTTCTAAATACTCATTTAGAAGAGAACGTCTATAAGTACACAGCCAGAGGGCTTCATAAACATTGGGAGCAGCGGAAACGTGTGCAAGTTTCTTTACAGATTAAAGCAGGCATCGCGGAGTTGGAACGTCTATTTTGATGTGTTAGTCAAAGAGTTTGACATCATCAAAATGGTAGATGAACCTTGTATATACAAAAAGGTAGTAGGGAGTATGGTGGTGATCCTCGTAGAGTACGTGGATGACATACTCATGATAGGGAAGTAGTTTCCTATGCTACGCTCGGTCAATCTCCGCTTTGCAAGTCGATGTAGTACACCCCAGTACTTGTGGGGAGGCGGAATTTTCAAAAACGATCAAGTTTAAAGAACGAACATCGACTAACCGCTTGAATCGAAGCTAAACTATAAATAACCGTACACAAAGAGTTTCTTTTCAATTGTGTTTAGGGATTATACCTAATGAAACCGGTCCTTCGTCTTTGTGTCCTCCTTTGTTCTCCTCGACCTTCTCTAGGTAGTAGACGATCCACCCGAGAGCAAAACACCAAGCTATACCTCTAACTTGAGGTAACTAATCTACTTTGATTGCTAATCAAAGAAGAAAGGATGATATAGAGTGAAGGTAATGGATGTTTAAGTCTAACTAAACCTTTGATCTCAACACATGAGGATTAAGGATTAGTTTCTTGAAGATGAGAGCTTGAGGAGAGAGAATGTGAGATGAGATAATGAGATGAGAGAGAGTGTATCATAATATATTATGAAGCATTCTTATTTTAGAATAATGAATAAAAGAAATGAATAAGCATGCTTCATAAATGAAAAGAGGTGATTCATTAACATGAGTCATTAAGCATTTATGGTGCATTAATGATCATGATGAATCACCCTCATGACATCACTAATCTTATCCAAAGCTTATGTCACCTTAACCTCCTTAGTCACATCTTCTAGAAGCTTCTCGTACAATTACGAGAACGCCCCTCCAATCCGCAAAAATACGGAAAAACTTTAGACTGTAAAAATCCAATAACCGGATACCAGTAACTGGCTTAAACCAAAGCCGACTGGTAAAAACTGTCCGAAAGTCGTACGTGCGTAAACGCACGTATGCGTCCAAACCCTTTGTCGCAAAACCATGCGACCTCTATATCGTTTCGCCTGGAGTAGGAAACTCTCTGTGTGGGACTCTAGAGACTCGACTACTACGCTGGCAGTGGGTTTAACCACAGACCGCAAGCGGAACTAGCTGTACGTAACGGTCCCCAGGTAGTTGTCGATAAGAAGGCCGATGAGGAAACCCATCCGAACTCCTACTGAGTCTGATGTGACAATCTCCATACAGTTCGGTCCGTTCGTCCAAGACTATCGCATATCGGGCCTAGGGGCGGCAAGCGTCAGTCCCCTAATAGCGGTATAAGTCGTGTCGGAGGGAAGCCCATTACACCCTGAGAAACTACTGGAACCTACCAGTAAATCTCGCTTGCCCTGGCCAGGGACTTTGCGTAATGGCTCTCTGACACAGCACGATATCTACTCCCAATACCGGGAGGGACGAATCCTGTCTAACCACCACTGCCTCCAAGTGCTCGGGACTGCACCCAACTGCTACCTGTTTGCACGACTCCTTTGAGCCGTGGTAGGGTAGCAATCTAAGAACAGTGGGACACACTCGAGGCGAAGTAGCAGTGTCAAGTCTGCGGACTACGCTGTACTCATGTCACCTGGGAACTGCTCACTGACGACTGGTATCAAACCAACCAACAGTTCCCTGTGAGTCCTGTCCGGTGTACCCGTAACCTAACGAGCACCTGCATACTATCTCTAGTACGACGTACTGACGGCTGTGGGACAGACCATCTCCCCAACTGGGATGAGAAGCGTACACACCAGTCTACTCCGGAGTATCGATGCTCTGTCTCGATAATCCAACGACCAGGGACCTGAATAAGGATGTGCTTGTAGACTACCCAGCCCCTACTAGTGTGACTGCCATCACAACGCTGGTAGACAAGCAAGATCCTAAGAGCTCTATCAATACGTACACTCACATATTAAGATAGAAAAACCAAGTAGCATACTACCATGTTTAGCAAGACTGTTATATATATGTGAATATCCCAAGCTTCCATTAAGTAATATACAAACTAGTATGATACAGTAATGGCCTTCTAGGGCATAAACACTAACAATCTCCCACTTGCACTAGGGCCATGTACTGGCATATCGTAGACCAATGATCTCGAGTAGCCTCTCGAACTGAATCTGAGGAAGGGCCTTCGTGAATGGATCAGCAATGTTCTCTTCAGAAGCAACTCTCCGAACCTCGATCTCCTGACGATCAATGATCTCCCTGATCAGGTGATACCGCCTCAAGATGTGTCTGGACTTCTGATGGGACCTTGGTTCCTTCGCAAAAGCTATAGCCCCGTTGTTGTCACAATACAGAGGTATTGGATCAACTATGGTAGGAACCACCTGAAGTTCTGTTAGGAACTTCTTCATCCAGACTGATTCTTTTGCGGCATCGCAAGCAGCTATATACTCCGCTTCCATCGTCGAGTCAGCAACGGTGTCCTGCTTGGAGCTCTTCCAGCACATCGCCCCTCCATTGAGGGTAAAGACATAACCTGACATGGACTTGGAATCGTCCTTATCACTCTGGAAGCCGGAATCAGCAAAGGCCTCCAACCTGAGGTCTTTTCCGCCGTAAACCAAGAACATCTCCTTAGTCCTCATCAGGTACTTGAGAATGTTCTTTACTGCTATCCAGTGTTTCTCCCCTGGGTCTGACTGATACCGGCTTACCACGCTCAGTGCGTAAGCTACATCTGGTCTGGTACACAACATCGCATACATTATAGAGCCTACCGCAGAAGCGTAGGGTATAATAGACATGCGTTCCCTTTCCAAATCAGTCTTAGGAGACATCTCTTTGGAGAGGGTGATTCCGTGACAAGCCGGTAGATTACCGCGCTTAGAATCTTCCATACTGAATCTTTTCAGTACAGTGTCGATATACCTGGACTGCGAAAGTCCCAACATCCTCTTGGATCTATCACGATAGATCCGGATCCCCAGAATGTACGAGGCATCACCCAGGTCTTTCATGGAGAACCTGTGTGATAAGAATCCTTTGACAGATTGTAGCATAGGAATGTCATTTCCTATCAATAGAATGTCATCCACGTACAAGACGAGGAATACGACACTTCTGGCCACAACTTTACTATATATGCACGGTTCATCTGGATTTTTGATAAAGTCATATTCTTTGACTGTCTCATCAAAACAGATGTTCCAACTCCGCGATGCCTGCTTTAGTCCATAAATGGACTTAAGCAGCTTGCATACTTTCCCGCTGCTCCCACTCTGATTAAAACCCTCTGGCTGATCCATATAGACGCTCTCTTCTAAATTTCCATTCAGAAAAGCCGTCTTTACGTCCATCTGCCAGATTTCATAATCATGGAAGGCAGCAATAGCAAGAAGGACCCGAATGGATTTGAGCATAGCCACTGGAGAAAAGGTTTCGTCATAGTCCAAACCAGGTCTTTGACGAAAACCCTTTGCAACAAGTCTAGCCTTATAGGTTTCCACCTGTCCATCTACACCAATCTTTTTCTTGAAGATCCATTTGCATCCTATGGGTTTTACCCCATCTGGAGCAAAGTCCAAAGTCCATACTTTGTTGGTGTACATGGACTCCATTTCGGTCCGCATTGCATCTAGCCATCGTACCGAGTCGCCGCTCTGGATGGCCTGCTGGAAGTCAGTAGGTTCATCATCATCTATGATGCAATCCTCTCTATCCCCATCTATGAGAAAACCGTAGTATCTCTCAGGCGGATGAGACGGCCTACTACTCCTGCGGAGGGGTGCGGGAATGTTCTGTTCTTCTTGAACCTCTAGTTCTACCAAACTTTCAGTAGCAGTTTGTGGTTCTGGAATTTCTTCCAGTTCTATTTCGCTCCCACTTATTTCCTTTTCTAAAAATTGATATTCTAGAAAATGGGCATTACGAGAAACAAATACCTTTTGTTCCTCTGCGTAATAGAATAGATATCCCTTGGAGTTCTTTGGATATCCCACAAACTGACACTTTACTGATCGTGCCTCGAGCTTGTCCACATGCTGCTTCTTAACAAAAGCTGGACATCCCCAAATCTTTAGATACTGAAGATAGGGTTTCTTCCCACTCCACATCTGATATGGTGTGGTAGGCACAGTCTTGGTAGGAACCATGTTCAAAAGATATGCCGCTGATTCTAGCGCATAACCCCAGAAAGATCGCGGTAACTCAGCATTACTCATCATGGATCGTACCATATCCAATAGGGTTCGATTCCGTCTCTCCGATACACCGTTATGCTGTGGAGTGTATGGAGGAGTAAGCTGAGAGAGAATTCCTTTCTCTTTTAAGTAACCTAGGAACTCGGCACTTAAATATTCTCCACCTCGATCAGATCTTAGTGTCTTAATACTTTTGCCGGTTTGGTTTTCTACTTCATTCTTATACTCTTGGAATTTCTCAAAAGCCTCGGATTTATGTTTCATCAGATAAATGAATCCGTATCTTGAGTAATCATCCGTGAAAGTAATGAAATAGGAAAAACCACCTCTCGCATGTGTAGACATTGGACCGCATACATCACTGTGTATGAGTCCTAAGAGCTCGCTCGCTCTTACTCCTTGTCCAGTAAATGGAGTCTTTGTCATCTTTCCTTTGAGACAGGATTGACAAGTGTCATAAGATTGATATTCGAACGTGTCCAAATATCCTTCTCTATGCAACTTAGTCAACCTTCTCTCATTGATGTGACCCAGTCTACAATGCCATAAGAAAGCTTTATTTAAATCTGGAGACTTTCTTTTTAGTGTGTTCTGGACATTGAAAATTTGGAGTTGGTTTAAAACATATATGCCGTTATTTAGAGTACCGGACCCAATCAAACCATGATTAAGGTGGATGTTAACAACATCTCTTACAAACGTGAAATCATAACCTTTATTTGATAACAAGGAAACTGATATGATATTACACGTTAAACTTGGTACAAAATAACAGTTATGTAAAACCAAAATGTGTCCACTCGTCAATCCTAGGTGATAATCCCCGACGGACGCAGCTCCCACGCTAGCTCCGTTAGCAACCGTGAGGATCATATCACCTTCCTTCAGCACTCTACGGTTTCTCAGTGCCTGCAATGAATTGCAAATATGAGATCCTGATCCGGTATCCAATACCCAGGAAGTAGAGTTGATCGACAGACAATTCTCAATTACAAACACACCTGAAGTCGAAGCCACAGCTTGCTTCGGTTCCTGGTTCTTGGCGTTCCATGCCTTGCAATCCTTCTTCCAGTGCCCTTTCCTGTGACAATGGAAGCACTCATCCTGGCCAACTACCGGTGCTGCAAGCTTTTTCTTTCCCTTCTTTCCCACCTTACTAACACCTCCTCTAGGTTTGGGTGCGGCCTTCTTCTTCCTTCCTTTGGCCCTAGCCTTGGACCCGGAAGAAGATGCACCGCCAACAAACATAGCGGGTGTTTCCCTTGCCTTCTGCAAGGTGCCCTCTGCACTCCTTAACATGTTCAGGAGTTCCGCAAGTTCAACTTCTTTTCCTTGAAGATTGAAGTTGAGGATAAACTGGGCGTAGGTGGGAGGAAGGGACTGGAGAATAAGGTCTGTATAGAGCTCATTATCCAAAGTCGTCCCAAGGTCTGCGAGCTCCTCAATATAGCCGATCATCTGTAGGACATGTTCACCTACCGATGACCCGACAGCCAACCTCGCTCGAAACAAGTTCTTAGAGGTCTCGTATCTTGCTATACGAGATTGCTCTCCATAAAGTTCCTTTGTATGGAGAAATATGCCATCTAGAGACATATCCTCGTGCCTCCTCTGATGTTCATTGTCCATAGAGGCAAGCACGACGCACTTGGCTCTCGCGCAATCTAAATCCCAGGTTTTGCGGATTTCCTTATCCGCATTGCTGGATTTGGGACCAGGGACAGCAGGTGCCGTAGCGGTGAGGACGTACCCCAATTTGTCATAGGTTAAGGCCATTTTGACATTCCGCAGCCAATCTTTATAGTTTGGCCCCGTCAGTATATTCTTTTCTAAAAGTAACTTAAGTCCAGTCATTTTCAGGGTCGCTGCAATTAGGAGAGAGAGAAGAAAAACACTTTAGCATGATGCTCTTACAAGTTTAGAGTGGTTTTTAGTTTATCTAAACTGGATGGCTCCCACTGTTTCTCGAATCCTTCCTCAAACCATAAAAGAAGAATTAGCCAGGACTATTCTCACCGTACAATTCTTGCTTAACCGTTCAGCCAGGCCAGTGTCGATACTTCGAGGGAGGTTTTCCAACGCTTTCGCGAAGTTCCTTAATTAAATAACCTCTTTTCTCTGGGGGCGTAACCCCGCTGACACCTTTCTGGACACCTACTAGGTTTATAGCATTGATCGTTAAGTGACGAATATCCTGATAAGTAGCATATACTCACAGTAGGATCGGGATCCAAATATCATCGTCTGATAATGTTGTAGGAATGCTACCAACATTCATCAAACTCAAAATGGTATGCATCTCTTTGCAAATTTCAGTTTCTTTAGAAATTCCCGATATATGTTTTTGCCCCATGCTCTTATGACCTTGGCGTTGGTCAAAATATCATAAGTCACATGTCAAGTTCTGCCCATCATTATCTTGTTAATTTGAACCCACCCGTACATATCCTTGACGTTGGCCAAAATGATCATACGACTGTCCCAAACTAACTCATCTATCTATGCAACAAATGAATACCCAGTAGCTACCAAACACTATGCCTTGGCGTTGGTCAAAATACATAGCTTGAATACTACTGAATACCCAGATGAAATGACGGAGGGCTACGACTGGTTTTGGCGAAACCGTGAACGTAGTGAACTTGATATAACCGAAGGAACCTGATAGCTTTTAAAAGGAGTGGTTAAGTCTCCGCATTTAAAAATATCTGTTTTAAAAATAACCGAGTGGTTTCTTTTAAATTGTTCCAACGATTTAAACTTTGGTTTGTTTTCTTTGCATTACAGATAATGCGTCCCATCATTAACCTATCATTGCAGAAAACAACGAAAATACAACGTCCTCTTATGCTATCCGCATTCGCCACTGGGTCCCGTCATCACCCGTTAGGTTACTTAACTAACGACAGAGCGGGGGCTGGGCTAGCGCGGGTGTAAAACATAAATGACGTCTAAATAGCTATCATAAATATAGATATTTTACATTCGTCTGACGCAATGATATACATTCCAGAACACAGATAAACAATATTGGATTTGCAAGCAATCTGTATTTCTTTTGAGCCTGCAAGAAAAGACAGATTACACAGTTGTGATGAATAGCCGTTACCCCACCCTCGACCCCTACGGGTACGGCAAACTACCCGCCCGGCAGTTTGTGTACCCCACCTTGGGTCAGTCCTAGGAGCAAAAACAGTAAAATGAAATAATACAACGGTGGCTACAACCGCAACCTGGAAGTGCCCCACAAAAATAATATTACAACAAATTACATTTACAACAAATGAATTAAACAATAACCCATTGCAAACCCTGGCTATACACCACAACAGTCCAATACAGTTTATATGCACAAACAGATATAACCATTACAGAAATGTGCAACCCCCTGCCAACCGACATACTAGCAGTTAGGGGAGGTTTACGAACACATTTATCAATCACAGATATAATCCAACATGCAAATACTGTACAATTTCGATCGATTAAACAACATTAATATTGCTCCAAAAACTGCTCTGTTAAACTGAAACCTGGGCAAATATTAAATATTCCAGAAAAACCCAAATACCAGAGAGGACCCACACACGAAATACGAGTCCATGACTCGGCAACTCGGCCGCGGAACCGCGGCGGATCTGTGGGATCCGCCGCGCTTCCGCGGCGCTTTAGCCGACTCATGGGCTCGAATTTCTTATGTGTTCTTCTGGACTGTTTACTAGCTTTCTGAGATCACCTGAAAAATTTTAGGACTTCATTTTAAGTTCGACAGAAACTGAACAGATTTAGGGTTTTCCGGCTTTGTTTTTCCGTTCGAAATTCGTACAAATTTGCAATTAAGTTATTTAGTGTTTAGCGAGGCTCTGATACCACTGCAAGTCGATGTAGTACACCCCAGTACTTGTGGGGAGGCGGAATTTTCAAAAACGATCAAGTTTAAAGAACGAACATCGACTAACCGCTTGAATCGAAGCTAAACTATAAATAACCGTACACAAAGAGTTTCTTTTCAATTGTGTTTAGGGATTATACCTAATGAAACCGGTCCTTCGTCTTTGTGTCCTCCTTTGTTCTCCTCGACCTTCTCTAGGTAGTAGACGATCCACCCGAGAGCAAAACACCAAGCTATACCTCTAACTTGAGGTAACTAATCTACTTTGATTGCTAATCAAAGAAGAAAGGATGATATAGAGTGAAGGTAATGGATGTTTAAGTCTAACTAAACCTTTGATCTCAACACATGAGGATTAAGGATTAGTTTCTTGAAGATGAGAGCTTGAGGAGAGAGAATGTGAGATGGGATAATGAGATGAGAGAGAGTGTATCATAATATATTATGAAGCATTCTTATTTTAGAATAATGAATAAAAGAAATGAATAAGCATGCTTCATAAATGAAAAGAGGTGATTCATTAACATGAGTCATTAAGCATTTATGGTGCATTAATGATCATGATGAATCACCCTCATGACATCACTAATCTTATCCAAAGCTTATGTCACCTGAACCTCCTTAGTCACATCTTCTAGAAGCTTCTCGTACAATTACGAGAACGCCACTCCAATCCGCAAAAATACGGAAAAACTTTAGACTGTAAAAATCCAATAACCGGATACCAGTAACTGGCTTAAACCAAAGCCGACTGGTAAAAACTGTTCGAAAGTCGTACGTGCGTAAACGCACGTATGCGTCCAAACCCTTTGTCGCAAAACCATGCGACCTCTATATCGTTTCTCCTGGAGTAGGAAACTCTCTGTGTGGGACTCTAGAGACTCGACTACTACGCTGGCAGTGGGTTTAACCACAGACCGCAAGCGGCACTAGCTGTACGTAACGGTCCCCAGGTAGTTGTCGATAAGAAGGCCGATGAGGAAACCCATCCGAACTCCTACTGAGTCTGATGTGACAATCTCCATACAGTTCGGTCCGTTCGTCCAAGACTATCGCATATCGGGCCTAGGGGGGCGGCAAGCGTCAGTCCCCTAATAGCGGTATAAGTCGTGTCGGAGGGAAGCCCATTACACCCTGAGAAACTACTGGAACCTACCAGTAAATCTCGCTTGCCCTGGCCAGGGACTTTGCGTAATGGCTCTCTGACACAGCACGATATCTACTCCCAATACCGGGAGGGACGAATCCTGTCTAACCGCCACTGCCTCCAAGTGCTCGGGACTGCACCCAACTGCTACCTGTTTGCACGACTCCTTTGAGCCGTGGTAGGGTAGCAATCTAAGAACAGTGGGACACACTCGAGGCGAAGTAGCAGTGTCAAGTCTGCGGACTACGCTGTACTCATGTCACCTGGGAACTGCTCACTGACGACTGGTATCAAACCAACCAACAGTTCCCTGTGAGTCCTGTCCGGTGTACCCGTAACCTAACGAGCACCTGCATACTATCTCCAGTACGACGTACTGACGGCTGTGGGACAGACCATCTCCCCAACTGGGATGAGAAGCATACACACCAGTCTACTCCGGAGTATCGATGCTCTGTCTCGATAATCCAACGACCAGGGACCTGAATAAGGATGTGCTTGTAGACTACCCAGCCCCCACTAGTGTGACTGCCATCACAACGCTGGTAGACAAGCAAGATCCTAAGAGCTCTATCAATACGTACACTCACATATTAAGATAGAAAAACCAAGTAGCATACTACCATGTTTAGCAAGACTGTTATATATATGTGAATATCCCAAGCTTCCATTAAGTAATATACAAACTAGTATGATACAGTAATGGCCTTCTAGGGCATAAACACTAACACGCTTATCACAAGGATTCCCCATATAGGATCATAATGATACCTACTAAATCCTGGGTTTTGGATCTATGAGATAGATCTAATTGGATGTTAGTATACTCACTAGTTGTAGTGAGATGGTATCAATTGATCCTGGGGAGAATCACTGGAAAGGTTCCAGGGTGATAAGGACGATTGAATGTCAGTCGCAGGCATTGTCTTTACCCTCAGTAAAGGGACGGTATGTTGGAAGAGTTCCAAGCTAGATACCGTGGCATACTAGACGATAAAGGCTGGATACATCGCTACCAAAGATGCTACCAAAGAGGCAGTCTGGGTGTATATTAGTTCATGAGATGAACTTCGTTCCTCCCATTGCGTGACAATGGAGTTGTGGCTTATGCCAAGGTACGCCCGTCCCATCAGTGATCCAGACATATTCTAAAGCAGTGTCACCTGATCGTGGAGATGGTTGATCTCCAGGGGATCGAGGTTAGGAGAGAAGACTCAGAGGAAAACACGGCGGATCCACTCACAAAGGCCTTTTCCCAGAGAGAGACTTTTATGGGATGGTTGAGTATGAGATACCACAACCACTGCTATCAGATGGCCCTAGTGCAAGTGGGAGATTGTTAGTTATATGTATGCCCTAGAGGCCATTACTATACATAGGATGTATATTGTAGTGGATGCTTGGACATATATAGGGATGACTTTCTTGCTCGATATGATAGTATGCTATCAGGTTACTCTTTACCTTAACGTGTACACTGATTGTCTCTCTGTTACATGTTGGTAAAGCACTTAGGATGTGTACTTGACTACCTGGACTATGATGTGGATCATACTAGTGAGGACATGGTAGTCCATAAGTACATCCTTCAAAGTCCTTAGTCGTGGGTGTATCGAGACGGGGCATTGATTGGTAGAGATTCTGCGTGTTCAAGTTTAGTTAATTACCGCAATCAAAACGGTTTCGCTTGTAGCTAGCCGGTTGAGTACGGGTCGTCCGCAGGGAGATGGGAATCTTTTTCTATGTGCTTTAATGAGTTAAGTCCGAGAGTCCAGATTTGTTTGTGATTAACAAAGTGTTAAAATGATATGTAAAGAGAGCTTGTTAGGGTTAGGATTAGGTTAGTTTGAGTTAGAAGTCGCTCACTTCTTTCGTTGTCACTCTTAATATCGGTGTTATGGTAATCGGCAACAACGGGGATTAGCACGACTAGGAAGGAACTTGCGAGTATAAGCTAGGCTTTCCAACGCTTAAGTTCTTCCTTTTGGTGCTTGTCCGTCCGTTCTTGGCTCTTAGCCATAACCTCCGGTTAATTCAACCACAACCGGTCTCACTACGGAATCACCGCTATCATGTAGGATAGGGTGCCGTAGGGAGCGGATTGTGGTTTAATTAACGGGAGTCGATTTAAGATGTTGGGCAAGGAAAAAGAGTGAGAGAGATTTCCTTCTCTCAAACTTCCCTTATCCTACCCTAACAAGTAAGGAAATTACTCACCCATTACAAGAAGAACGAAAAATAAAACAAAGGAGGAAGATAGAAAGAAAGAGATTAGAAGATAACAACTAGCTATTTGCGACCTCACCTTGGCAAGGATCAAGCGTAAGCATCATGGTTGTTTAAGGATAAAGAAAAAGAGAAAAGAAAGAAACAACAATAAATAACAACAACTAAATTATCAATTAAAGATTACAAGCAATTAACATAACAAGAGCAAGACAAGTATAATAACAAAAAGAACTTCTTTATTCATCATTCTTCACTCACAAAAGCTCACTACAAGTTTTTCAATGGATAAGAGATGAGAAGAGGAAGAAGAACAACAAGTATTCTAAAACCTAAAATACAAGATTATGCACCCTTGGCTTCACAAGGTTCTGGGCTATTTATAGGCTGGAAAATTAAAACCTAGGGCAACAATCAGAACTAAAATGGAATGACCAATCTGCCCCTAAAAAATCTTCAAATGCGGCGCCTGTACGGCCGCGGACCGCGGCCTAGACCCCATATTGGCCGCGGTTCCGCGTCCTTATAGATGTGTTGGGCCCTCCGGTTTTTTGTGCTTCCCTGGTCCTCTTTTGTCTGTAGTTTGGCATGTCTTTTCTGATAATATTTCCATATTTCTTCCAGAATTTCTGTTGATCAAAAGGTGATTGGATATGGATCTTTTTGTCATGATTTTCTTGAGCTCCGCATAGATTTCTTGGACTTGGTGTTGCCATTGTGCTTTGTGCATGAAGATGACAATCGATTTGCCATCTTGTCTCTTAAACTGGTGTGTGGCAACATACGGATAGAGAGTGGAGACCCGTGTTTTATCTGTGATCGGCAGGAACCCAGATTTTGTCGTGCTTTTCATGAATTTCACTATTTTGAGCCGAGAACCTGTATCCTGCAATTGACTAGCAAACACGGCTCAAGAGTAACTACCGATAAGCAATGTGATAAAAATTGGGCGGTATAAAAATGCAAAAATCTGATATGAACAAATACCCCCAAACTTATCATTTGCTCGTCCCGAGCAAAGCCAATTTATTCACAAAAAATTTCCCAACCTCACTTTCGCAGGGAACGCGATTGCACTGAGCATGTGCAACAAGCCGTTAAACCTCTAGGTGTCCCTAGTAGGAGGAGTGTTGTCTCCTGAGGGTTTTCAGCGGATACTACCCACAAAATCCGGTCAAGCTAGTTTTGCAAAATAACTATGATTCAAATCCTAAAGTTTTTGTTTCAGAAAATAACAATTCTATGATCCTAAGTCTAGACTATCGAACCTTTATTTTTCACATCTCGCTTCTTATTTAACTTAAGATTTTATATGTCTTTACGTGCAGTGCAAATAGTGTCGTTAAGTTCCAGAAGGATCGATTAAAGTCATCATGTCACACAATAAAGCCCATATAAGAATTTTGAAAGGATCACATAAGTTTTATAAAGAGTTAAGTATTTTTCAAGTTTCGTTTTCCAGTAAAGTTTCAACTTCAGAATTTCTATCTTCCTTAACAGGAAACTAGGTCTTATTTTTCACTCCACCTTTTTCTTGTTTTCATTTCATACACACCTCTGTGAACGTGCAATAGTCTTTTTCATAGAATAAAACCTTCATATCTCCGCTAGAAATATTTTTTATAAAAGCCTGTCTTTTGTCAAGATAATTCTCACACAAAGAACCGTTAGGAATTTTAACTCGGAGAGAACACTTGCTTGACTTTGTTTTAATCTGGACTTTCTAGACTTCTTAGCGAGCTTTGGGCCAATGCACCCAAACCGGCTGGTTTTAGGGCATTAGGTGTAGAAACACCCCAGCGGAATTAATTACTCAAGTTATCTAGGTCCAAAAACAAAAGACAGTTTGGCGTGAAAATCATGATGATTTAATACGAACGGAGATATAACCGGCAGTTCAATTATTTTTTTGGATAAAAGACGTGTTTAGTAGGTTCGTTGTGTAATCATTCCAATCAAGTTCCAGATGGGTTATTTTTCAGACTTAGTTCCAATTATGGCATCAATAACATTCCTTCATATTCACTTCACTTCATAAACTATTCTTGATATTGTAGGGTTGCTAGGTACGCGCACAAGGGTCTACGAGGCATCAACCATGCCCGAATAAAAATTTAGCCGTGCCGAACAACTCGAATACGGAACTTTAAACTAGAGATTAGGCGAAAACAAGCATGCTAAACACTTTAACACTAAGTGAGAGGGATTACAACCTTTGTAGATCCGTTCCTTCACTTCATATGCTCCGTGTTGTGGTCCCTTCGCTGCGATCATCGGGATCCGGACTCTCATGAGGTTCCACGAAGAGAAAGACGCAACCTTTGCTTCCGATCTTCGATACTAAGATGATCTACCTTGAAGTTTCTTTAACACAAGCTAACACTCATGAAATGATGTAAACACCCTCATCTAAATGGCAAGGGAAGATGAGGATGATGAAGTAGGATTTTTGCTTTCTTTATTTATCTTTTTCTCATATTTATTCATCACCTTTTGAAAAACTAGTAAGCTTTTCATGAAAAAGAATGAAGGAGGAAGAAGATGAATAATGTTAGAATCCTTTTGTGATGAATAGGAAAAGAATAATATGATAGAATTATGCAACCATGGTCAAGTGAACCTTTGTAGAGAATTAACTAGGGTTAGGGTTTGGGTTGGGTTAAAGCATGACTCACTTGAAAATATCTTTATCATGACAAAAAGAAAAGCTTCTAGAAACATCTAGAAAGCTTAACCCTAATCCAAACTCTAATCATGTTTAAACTCCACTAAACAAGTTGCATTAGTTATCATATCATGTTACAATATTATATATCACATATATAATATTTATCGTAACAAAATAAAATAATACATTTAGCATATATCGCATATATATCAATGTATTACCCGAGTGAGAAAAAGAATCTTTTAGTGAGCAAATATTAGTTAATGCAATTTAATATATCATATATATTATTATACATTAAATTATCGAATCAACACTTGATCCGACAATCCGGCTATATCGCATATAACCGGCTAATAATTATCCGTACCGATTCATCGAATCAACACTTGATCCGATGAACCGGCTGATATCAAATATCACGAGAATAGAATACGGTATCACATATCGCATTATCCTCGGTCCCGCACATATCACATATGTGCTCTTACTCCGTTTTTCCTGAGTCAAGAAACCTCTGTGTAGGACTCTAAAGAATCGTCAATACGCCGGCAGTAGGTGATGATCATATCAAACACCCACAAGCTGCAAGCGGTCAGCTAAACGTAACAGCTACCCAGGTATTGAGCGCTCAGAAGATCAACAAGCAAGCCTGTACAATCTCCTGTGAATCCAAACAATAACACTCCCGTACAGTCCGGTCTCGTCGTCTGATATGTCGCATATCTCGCCTATGGGTGGTAAACGTCAGACCCCAGTAGCTCAATAAGTCGTGTTGATTTGAGATCTATAACAGTTCGAGAAACTACTGATAACACTTACCAGTAAATCTCAGCAATCCTGGCCAGGGATTTCCGGTTATAGCCAATCGAACACAGCACAACATCAACTCCCTATACCGGGAGAGACGAATCCCCTCCTATCGCTCATTGCCTCCATGTGATTCGGGACTGTACCCAAAAGCCACCTTTTTGCACGCCCTCTTGGACGTGGCATGATAGAAATCAAAGCACAGTGGGAATCACACAAGACTCTATGACGATCTCGGGTCGACAGACTACTCTGTACCAGTGTCACCAGAGAACTGCCATCTGATGTATGGTATAATACCATCTGGGAGTTCTCGGCGAGTCCGTCCAGTGTACCTAGTCTCCACTGAGCACCCGTACACCATCCTTGATGTCAAACACCGATGGATATGGGATCATCCATCGCCCATCATATGGGTCAAGATGTGTATACGCTAGTCTACTCTGGTGCATCGATGCCCTGTCTCGATACACCCTCGACTAGGAACAGTTATAGGATGTACTCATCGACTACCGTGGCCCCACTAGTATGATCTCATCATAGTCCTAGTAGTCGAGTACATATCCTAAGGGCTTTATCAACATGTAATATAGAGACAATCAGAGTACATGTTAAGATAAAGTACAACCAGATAGCATACTATCATGTCGAGCAAGAAAGTCCTCCTTATATATGTCCTAGCATCCACTACAATGTACATCGTATGTACAGTAATGGCCTCTAGGGCATACATATAACTAACAATCTCCCACTTGCACTAGGGCCATCTGTTATGGTATCGCATACCCAACAATTAGCTGCGGTTGAAGTATCTCATACTCAACCATCCCATAAAAGTCTCTACTGGGAAAAAAGCCTTTGTGAGTGGATCCGCGCTGTCGTCCTCTGTGTCTGCTCTCCTAACCTCGATCTCCCTGGAGATCAACCATCTCCATGATCAGGTGATACTGCCTAAGAATTATATCTGGATTTCTGATGGGACGGTAGTTCCTTGGCTAAAGCCTCAACTCCATTGTCACACAATGGTAGGAACGAAGTTCATCTCATGAACTTATATATATCCAGACTGCCTCTTTGGTAGCATCCTTGGTAACGATGTATCTTGCCTTTAATCGTCTAGTATGTCACGGTATCTAGTTTGGAACTCTTCCAACATACCGTCCCTCCACTGAGGGTAAAGACAATGCCTGCGACTGACATTCAGTCATCCTTATCAGTCTGGAACCTTTCCAGTGATTCTCCTCAGGATTGATTGATACCATCTCACTACAACTAGTGAGTGTCCTAACATCAAATTAGATCTATCTCATAGATCCAAAACCCAGGATTTAGGAGGTATCACTTTGATCCTATATGGAGAATCCTTGTGATAAGCGGAGATTGACCGAGCGTAGCATAGGAAACTCCTTCCCTATCAAGAGTATGTCATCCACGTACTCTACGAGGATCACCACCATACTCCCTACTACCTTTTTGTATATACAAGGTTCATCTACCATTTTGATGAAGTCAAACTCTTTGACTACCACATCAAAACAGATGTTCCAACTCCGCGATGCCTGTTTTATCATATAAAACATCTTGCACACGTTTCCGCTGCTCCCACTGTCTACGAAGCCATCTGGCTGTGTACTTATAGACGCTCTTTTCTAAAACATCATTTAGAAAAGCAGTCATGACACCCAACCACCAGATATCGTAGTCATGGTATGTAGCCGTGGCAAGTAGGATCTGGATGGACTTAAGCACAGCTTTGAAAGTCTCAACTTTTCCATGTACACCAAGTAATCTTCTCAAGATATACTTACTCCTGATGGGGATTTAACCCTTCAGATAAAGCAACCAAAGTCCATACTTTGTTGGTGTATAAGGATTCCATCTCAGATCGACAAGCATCCAGTCATTCTTACAGAGTCCTACTCCTGATGGCCAGCTCGAAACTAGTTGGGTCATCATCTCATGATGCAATCCTCGCTCCCACTGTCATAGAGAAACCGAAGTATCTCTCAGGTGGGTGAGGAACCCTACTAGATCAGCGGAGTGGCTGAGGTTCGTTGGAAACTATTGAATCCTTTGGTTCTACCAAATCATCAGCTGTTTTCGTATAGCTGGAACCATTCAAGTTCTACATAACAGACCTTGCCTCGAGCTTGTCCGGATTTTGCTTTTAGACATAGTCCGAACAACCCCAAATCTTAACAAGCTTAAGATATGGGCTCTTCCCTTTCCATATCACATCTGAAGTGGTAGGCAACTGATTTGATTTGAACCCTATTCAATAGGTATGCAGCTTCTCAAGTGCATAACTCCCAAAAGGAAATAGGAAACTCAGTAGTACTCATCATAGAGCACACCATATCACATAGGGTGTTATTGCTCCGCCCCGATATACCATCGTGCTATGGTGTATAGGAGGAGTAATGCTGAGAGAGAATCTCATTCTCTTTTAGAATAGTCCAGGAATTCCGTGCTCAAGTATTCTCCTCCTTGATCACATCAAAGGACATAATACTTTTACCCGATTTTGGTTCTCTACTTCTAACTTACATTCTGTGAATATCTCAAAAGCTTCGGACTTATGTTTCAACAGGAACACATGTCCGAATCTTGAGAGATTATCAGAGAATGTAATGAAGTACAAAGAACCGGTCTTGGCATGTGTAGACAGGGGACCTTCATACATCAGCATGTATCAATCCCAAGAGTTCATTAACTCTTTCTCTGTTTCCAATAAACAGAGCTGTGGTCATCTTATCTTTGTGACATGACCGGAAAGTTTCACAAGATGTAAATTCAAACTCATTTAAATATGCATCTAAATGTAACTTCAGCCAGTCGGTTCGCATTGACATGACCTAGTCTACAATGCCTCAAGAAAGATTCATTCATTTCTGAACTCTTCCGCTTGTGTGTGTTCTTTATACTAAGAACTGTAGTTTGATTTAGAATGTCAATGCTTTCAGATAACGTGCCTGAACCGATCAACTCTTGATATAGGAAATGTTCAAAACATTATCCAACAATACAAAATTATATCACTTCTTTACTAATAAAGAGACTGATATGATTTTGTATATCAGGTTCAGTATCTAATAACATTCGTTCAGAATCAATGTATTCAGGTAATACAGGGTGATAGTGACCAACAGACTTGGCCGCAACACTTGCACCGTTTTCTGTCTCATGAAACTTATCACTCGTTCTCAGTTCTTTACCTATCTGTAGCCCATGTAACAGATTACATATACGGGATCCTGATCCGGTATCATATACCCAGGACGTAAAGGATACTGAGAAACAGTTCTGTGTAATGAACACACCCGAAGATGATGCATCAACATGCACTTTCTTCGTTTGGGCGGCACGGGAAATCTGGTATTCCCCAATTTCCTGCTCTGTCTTATAACAATTATAAGTTGGAGCGGGACTAACGTTCCCCAGCTCAGTATAACAAGCGGGTTCGGTCAATATATCCGTTTTATTATCTTGATTAAGGCGTGATATGGTCGCTACCTGAAGAGAGAGAGAAGAAAACACTCAGCGTATGCTCTTGCAAGATTAAATTGGTTATCTAATATATCTAATCAGGATGTCTCCCACTGTTTTAATCAAATCTTCCTTCAAACCCTAAAAGGAAAGACTAGCCGGGATTAATTACACGCTACAAGTTCGCCAATCTTTCAGCCAGGCCAGTGTCGGTACTTTGAGGGAGGTCCCCCGTGCTTTCGTACGAACCTAATTAAAGTAAACCTCGTTTTCCCAGAGGCGTAACCCCGTTAACACCTTTCTAGACACCTACTTGATCGGCTAATTGTAATGTGTAAAACTCTCCCAGGAGTAACTCTTACTCGCAGCGGGTATCGGGATCCAACCATCTCATAGAAGGTATGCAATCTCATTGCAAATTTCAACACTTGAAATTCCCAATAATATTTTGCCCCAAGCCTCCTATGACCTTGACAAAGGCCAACAAACCATAGGCTGCTAGTCAAGTTCAACCCGTCATTTCTTGATTGAAGTAAACCCACCCGCACGGCCCTTGACAAAGGCCAACAAGGTCGCACGACTACCCTAATCCAATCTGCATCATATGCATAAGCAGATAAGTACTATTCAGCTACCGCACACTACGCCTTGACAAAGGCCAACAAACGCAGCACGAATACTAAATAGTCCTTATCTGAAATGACGGAGGGCTACGACAGGTTTTTAAGAAAACCCTTTGCGTAATGAACTTGATATCGTTGTAGAATCGAGTGATTTTAAATGGAGTGTTTTTGAGGCTTTTCTAGTTTTGCTAAAGGGGTCACTCCCGGTGAAGGGATCGTCGGCCATTTCCTCATCGAATAAGGTGCAGGATATTTCATATATATCACTGTGCAAAGTAAAAACTCTTAAAAGCAATCAAAAAACAAACCGAGTGTGTAGTATCTGCCAGTTATTGCTAAAGGAGTCACTCCCGGTGAAGGGATCTCGGTCCTTTCCTCAACGAATAAGGTGCAGGATATATCATATATACCGCTGTGCAAAGCAAGAACTGTAGCTACCTATTTTATTTTGAAATTCGATTCTACAACATCTTAGGTTTCTTTTATTTCATTAATCTTATTAATGAAGTCCCATTTTAATATGCTTCATAAGCATCTCATTTGAAACGAAATCTGCAATATAACATATATCTCATATATATAATATAAACATTCGTCTCAGGCAGTAATATGATCTCATCACAGAACATTGCAGCAGAAGAACATATATGAAATATTGGATATACTAGGACGTCCGTGTTTTCAATACGAGCCTGTATAAAACACGGATTCCACGGTCGAGATGAATAGCCAAACCCACATCCCTAGACCCCTACGAGAGCGGCAAGTAACACTGCCAATTCTAGGGTTAGGAGACCCGGTCTCGTCTCCTCGAGATGGTCTCCCACTGGACCCTAGAACCCGGTTACTTGTGCTCCCCGCCTTGGGTCTACCTAATGCGGAAAAGTAAATAATATACAAGGGTGACATCTTCCACTACCTGGAAGTGCCCCAATAAAAGAATATTACATAAAAATGAATTTTACATGAACGAAAAAGAAAAAACTCTCATCTCACATAAAACCCCCGGCTATTCAAACGCGACGATCCAATATAACATATCACAGCAACACATAATATCACATATCATCAACGTAAGCAAGTATGCGTATCCCGATTGTCGTTGATGTATAGCAACGAAGCCGGCGATACACCACATACTACGCTTACGGTCACAGAAAAGAAAGTGTAAAACTACAACAGTTGGAATCCGCAACCTCCTTAGACATCCCATGCCTAACCAAATTAATTCCTTAGACATCGCATGCCTAATAATTATAAACCCCGCATTTTAGTCTCATTATCGAAAACTCTTTTCAATATCAAGTCGGGCAATTCAACAAGATTCCCGACGTCCTGATCGAATGCTCGTCGCAAACTTTAGTAGACGGCCGCACCCCCAGATGACGTCGATGAAGTGCACTAAGGCGGAACACCGCTGCCGCGAGCACCCGAACGGATGCTTTCGGCGACGGGGTTCTCCTACAGTCACTTGGTCGGGGCTATGGGACGTAGCTGTCTATTAAGTTTACCCGGCAAGTATCCGCGTACGCTACGTGATTGCGACGGACTTTTGATCACATCAAAATTCCGTGGCAACCGATCATCTGAGACTAAACTGCTATGTTTATAATATTCAAATTAGTTATCTCATAACTACCTGTGGATTCCAAATATTGTATCACATTCCAGATAAATAGAAAAAGTTAAACTTTCCAATCGAATCATCAAACACCCAAGATTTCCCCAATATATCTCAACACTTGAAATCAGTTTAAAAACATCCATTACATGCTACAGTAGCAATGGTCCAGCCGTAGAAGGGTCAAGCCAACGCCTCACATGTGGCACGCCGTACTGCCCCAAACCCTAAGGTTCAAAAGGCAGTTCAAGACGGTCACATAATCGAGTTAAGGTTTGTTGTCTTCTAGAGGGTCCACCGCGTTACTTGCACGACTTAGAACGTTCTTAAACACGAGGAAAAATCCAACTTTTGAAAAATTTTCCGACAGGGGAAAAAGTGAGTTATTGATATCCGTTCGAACTTTTTAACAGTTTCTAAAAATTATCCGGACAAAACACATAGACAAAATTAGACAATCCGATCGAATAATTGAATCCCTAAAACAACCCCAGAAAAAAATCAACTGTTGAGTAAAAATAAAAATTTCCAGAAGACTCAGCACTTCAAGACAAGAATTACTGTGTAAGCCACGTGGTGTAACTCAGCCAAATGGCCGCGGAACCGCCGCGAATACCAGGGATAGGCCGCGGTTCCGCGCCTCACTTGTCGAGTTAAAACCACGTGCTTCACAGTATCTCATAGAATTCCCTGCTGAATTTTTTGGCAATTTTTAATTCGCAAAAATCCAAACTTTCAGAAAATTTCCAGAGAAGGGGTTAATTCGGGTTTTCTGGGTTCGATCGGACTTCAAACTTCGTCTAGACTTCGCCTAAAGCTCTAGCTTGGCTCTGATACCACTGTAGGGTTGCTAGGCACGCGCACAAGGGTCTACGAGGCATCAACCATGCCCGAATAAAAATTTAGCCGTGCCGAACAACCCGAATACGGAACTTTAAACTAGAGATTAGGCGAAAACAAGCATGCTAAACACTTTAACACTAAGTGAGAGGGATTACAACCTTTGTAGATCCGGTCCTTCACTTCATATGCTCCATGTTGTGGTCCCATCGCTGCGATCATCGGGATCCGGACTCTCGAGAGGTTCCACGAAGAGAAAGACGCAACCTTTGCTTCCGATCTTCGATACTAAGATGATCTACCTTGAAGTTTCTTTAACACAAGCTAACACTCATGAAATGATGTGAACACCCTCATCTAAATGGCAAGGGAAGATGAGGATGATGAAGTAGGATTTTTGCTTTCTTTATTTATCTTTTTCTCATATTTATTCATCACCTTTTGAAAAACTAGTAAGCTTTTCATGAAAAAGAATGAAGGAGGAAGAAGATGAATAATGTTAGAATCCTTTTGTGATGAATAGGAAAAGAATAATATGATAGAATTATGCAACCATGGTCAAGTGAACCTTTGTAGAGAATTAACTAGGGTTAGGGTTTGGGTTGGGTTAAAGCATGACTCACTTGAAAATATCTTTATCATGACAAAAAGAAAAGCTTCTAGAAACATCTAGAAAGCTTAACCCTAATCCAAACCCTAATCATGTTTAAACTCCACTAAACAAGTTGCATTAGTTATCATATCATGTTACAATATTATATATCACATATATAATATTTATCGTAACAAAATAAAATAATACATTTAGCATATATCGCATATATATCAATGTATTACCCGAGTGAGAAAAAGAATCTTTTAGTGAGCAAATATTAGTTAATGCAATTTAATATATCATATATATTATTATACATTAAATTATCGAATCAACACTTGATCCGACAATCCGGCTATATCGCATATAACCGGCTAATATTTATCCGTACCGATTCATCGAATCAACACTTGATCCGATGAACCGGCTGATATCAAATATCACGAGAATAGAATACGGTATCACATATCGCATTATCCTCGGTCCCGCACATATCACATATGTGCTCCTACTCCGTTTTGCCTGAGTCAAGAAACCTCTGTGTAGGACTCTAAAGAATCGTCAATACGCCGGCAGTAGGTGATGATCATATCAAACACCCACAAGCTGCAAGCGGTCAGCTAAACGTAACAGCTACCCAGGTATTGAGCGCTCAGAAGATCAACAAGCAAGCCTGTACATTCTCCTGTGAATCCAAACAGTAAAACTCCCGTACAGTCCGGTCTCGTCGTCTGATATGTCGCATATCTCGCCTAGGGGTGGTAAACGTCAGACCCCAGTAGCTCGATAAGTCGTGTCGATTTGAGCTCTATAACAGTTCGAGAAACTACTGATAACACTTACCAGTAAATCTCAACAACCCTGGCCAGAGATTTCCGGTTATAGCCAATCGAACACAGCACAACATCAACTCCCTATACCGGGAGAGACGAATCCCCTCCTATCACTCATTGCCTCCATGTGATTCGGGACTGTACCCAAAAGCCACCTTTTTGCACGCCCTCTTGGACGTGGTATGATGGAAATCAAAGCACAGTGGGAATCACACAAGACTCTATGACGATCTCGGGTGGACAGACTACTCTGTACCAGTGTCACCGGAGAACCGCCATCTGACGTATGGTATAATACAATCTGGGAGTTCTCGGCGAGTCCGTCCAGTGTACCCAGTCTCCACTGAGCACCCGTACACCATCCTTGATGTCAAACACCGATGGATATGGGATCATCCATCGCCCATCATATGGGTCAAGATGCGTATACGCTAGTCTACTCTGGTGCATCGATGCCCTGTCTCGATACACCCTCGACTAGGAACAGTTATAGGATGTACTCGTCGACTACCGTGGCCCCACTAGTATGATCTCATCATAGTCCCAGTAGTCGAGTACATATCCTAAGGGCTTTATCAACATGTAACATAGAGACAATCAGAGTACATGTTAAGATAAAGTACAACCAGATAGCATACTATCATGTCGAGCAAGAAAGTCCTCCCTATATATGTCCTAGCATCCACTACAATGTACATCGTATGTACAGTAATGGCCTCTAGGGCATACATATAACTAACAGATATTACTTATTTCAGAACAAACCTATTTGATCCTCAGAAAATCATTTATCCATTTAAAAGTTTTTAGACATAAAAGACTTATCATCTAATTTCCAAAATTCACGATACGTGTAGTGTGATGTAAAGACGTATATCAGTTATATTTAATTTTAGAGGAGAGTTATCTTTCAGGTTTTCAAAATCTAAACATAAGATTTAGTTATTCTTATTTTATCAAACAAAACCGTCGAAATGTTGAATCAGAGTCCTCCCACTAGCTAACTTGACAGAAAAGTTTTTATGTTTTTAGAAAATTTTCAGATTATTATGGATTTAATGGATTTTAATATGCAGATGCAAAATATACATATGAATGCGAAGGTTAGAAATGCGTACCGAGCGTACCCTCAAACTTAAACTGGACAGTGTCCTCACTGTCATTTCATGAAGAGATCATTTGAAGGGTCAAAATTGTCGGTTAGATAAACACAATTTTTTTTTGTTTTTAAAGAAAAGAAAAATAGCAAGAATGGAAAAGAATATCCACAAATATATACAAAAATGGTATATACATACCCCCAAACTTATTTGGAACAGTGTCCACTGTTCTTGGCTGGATATCCGAAGTTTGGTGGTAGGCAGAGGAAGATTATGCAGGGTAAACCGGCTCCTGTAAGACCAGGAGCTCCTCAGTTGGTTCGGCGCTAAGGTACGGTTTTAGTCGGTGTCCATTTACTTCGAAAAATGAACCGTCCTTTGGATTCTCCAAATCCACAGCGCCATGCGGATACACATTCCGTACAAAATACGGCCCTTTCCAGCGAGATCTAAGCTTTCCTGGATGGAAGTGTAGCCGGGTGTCGTAAAGCAGTACCTGCTGACCAGGTATGAAGGTTTTGCGCAAGAGGTGTTTATCATGAAACACCTTCGTTCGATTCTTAACGACAACCGCGTTATCGTAAGCCTCATCCCTAAGCTCGCTCAGTTCGTTCAACTGCAGCTTCCGATGGCTGCCCGCATCTTCGAGAGACAGATTCAACTCCTTTATCGCCCAAAATGCGCGATGCTCTATTTCGACAGGGAGGTGGCAAGCCTTTCCGTACACAAGCCGATAGGGAGACATGCCAAGATCGGTCTTATAAGCGGTTCGAAATGCCCAAAGGGAATCAGTGAGTTTCAGCGACCAATCTTTTCGGTTCTTGGAAACCATCTTCTCCAGTATCTGCTTGATTTGTCGATTTGAAACTTCGGCCTGCCCACAGGTTTGGGGGTGGTAGGGCGTAGATAGCTTATGATTAATGGAATATTTCCGCATCAAGGCCTCGAAAGTCTTATTGCAGAAATGAGTTCCATTGTCGCTAATGATCGCTCGGGGGTGCCCAAACCGGGAGAAAATGCTTTCTTTAAGAAACCTAACGACAACCTTGTTGTCGTTAGTCCGGCTGGGCACAGCCTCGACCCACTTAGAGACATAATCAACAGCGAGAAGGATGTACAAGTTCCCGAAAGAGCTGGGAAACGGCCCCATGAAATCTATCCCCCAAACGTCGAAAATCTCCACAACCAAGATCGGTTGGAGCGACATCTCGTTCCTCCGGGATATCCGGCCCAAGTGTTGGCACCGGGAGCAAGTCTTGCAATAGTCATGAGCGTCTTTGAAGAGTTGTGGCCAGTAGAAACCACATTGCAAGATCTTCTCAGCTGTCTTTCTGGGGCCAAAATGCCCGCCACATGCTTGATCGTGGCAAAATGACAGCACACTCTTGAATTCCTCGTCAGGGACACACCGACGAATAATCTGGTCGGGACAGTACTTGAACAGATAGGGTTCATCCCAGTAAAAGTGTTTTACTTGGGATAAGAAGCGAAGTCTGTCCTGACTTGACCATTCAGTCGGTAATAGCCCTGTGGCCAAATAGTTCACAATATCTGCGAACCAGGGTTCGCAAGATACTGTCAAGAGTTGTTCATCCAGGAAAACGTCGTTGATCGGAATTTGAAGCGAAGGCGAAGAGGGAAGTCGTGAGAGATGTTCGGCAACTACGTTTTCACATCCTCGTTTGTCCTTAATGACAAGGTTAAACTCTTGAAGCAAGAGGATCCATCGTATTAGCCGAGATTTTGCATCTTTCTTCGCAAAAAGATGGCGCAGAGCAGAATGGTCTGTATAGACAATGACTGGAGAGCCGATGAGGTAGGTCCTGAACTTTTCTAAGGCAAATACAACAGTTAAGAATTTCTTCTCAGTTGTCGTATAATTAAGTTGGGCGTCGTTCAGGGTTCGGCTAGCATAATAGATTACGTGCGGCATCTTGTTGATGTGTTGTCCAAGGACAGCACCATTGGCAAAGTCGGATGCGTCGCACATAATCTCAAATGGGTGTGTCCAGTCAGGTGAAGAAAGAATGGGAGCAGAAGTGAGTGAGCTTTTCAATGACTCGAACGCAGTCACACAGCTTGAGTTGAAGTCGAATGGCGTGTCCTTGGCCAGTAGAAGAGTCAAGGGCCTAGCAATCTTGCTAAAGTCTTTGATGAACCGTCTATAGAAACCGGCATGGCCAAGGAAGGCTCGGATGTCTCGGACGAATCTGGGAGGAGGGAGATTGGAAATGACCTCAATCATCGCTTTGTCAACCTCTATGCCATTTTGCGAAATGATATGTCCTAAAACAATACCTTCGCACACCATGAAATGGCACTTCTCCCAATTCAAAGTGAGGTTCTTGTCCTTACATCGGGTAAGGACAGCGTAAAGATGCAGCAAACACTCGTTGAAGGAATCGCCGAAGATGGAGAAATCATCCATGAAGATCTCCAGAAATTTTTCCACCATGTCTGAAAAGATTCCCATCATACAACGCTGGAAGGTAGCGGGCGCATTGCATAACCCAAAGGGCATGCGACGATATGCGAACGTGCCGAAAGGACAAGTGAATGTGGTCTTGTCCTGGTCTTTTTCGGCGATGGGAATTTGATTATAGCCGGAGTAGCCATCAAGAAAGCAGTAGTACTCATGTCCGGCCAATCGTTCAAGCATTTGGTCAAAGAAAGGTAGCGGAAAGTGGTCCTTCCGCGTCGCGGCGTTGAGTTTTCTATAATCGATGCATACTCGCCACCCAGTTTGGGTGCGAGTAGGGATTAACTCGTTCTCCTCGTTGGTTATGACCATGATGCCTGACTTCTTGGGGATAACATGAATGGGGCTAACCCACTGGCTATCAGAGATAGGGTAAATGATACCATTATCCAAACATTTTACGATCTCCTTCTTCACAGCCTCTTTCATGACTGGGTTGAGACGTCTTTATGGATCCCTGGCTAGTTTGGCATCATCCATCAGATGAATGTGATGTTCAACGATCAGGGGACTAATCCCCTTGATGTCCGCCATGGACCAGCCAAAAGCTTGCCTATTGCTGTGCAAGACCGCAAGAAGGGCTTTCTCTTGCTTTGGAGCTAGAGAAGCCGAGATGATGACAGGGAGGGTCTCGTTCTCACCTAAGTAAGCATACTTAAGGTGAGATGGCAAAGGCTTGAGTTCGAGCGTTGGAGGTGAAACGATTGAAGGCAAGATTGGTGCAAAGGTCTCGAACTCAAAAGATTCCAGCAAAGGTTCAAAACGAGTGTAAGCGACCGAGTTGGATGGTTCAGGTAACTCATCCGGAAATTCGAAGGATTCAAACTCGGGTGGTGAGTGGCTAAGATCGTTCGAGAACGTGAAACACTCCTAGTCGTTGTCGGGCGCAGAAACAGCAGCAGGTTCGAAGAGGAACGCACTAGTGGCGTCGAGGTTATCGTGATCAAACAGAAACTCCTCGAATTCACACTCTTCTGGGGTGATCTCCTGGATCGAGCAGACGTCTAGTATATGAGCATTAGGTTCGGAGGGCTGATTCCCCAACCTAAAAATGTTGAGTTCAATCGTCATATTTCCAAAAGATAGGTTCATCGAACCATTGCGACAATTGATCACAGCATTTGAGGTTGCAAGGAATGGGCGACCGAGTATCACCGGAATTTGATTCCGGGGGTTAGCTACAGGCTGTGTGTCTAATACAATGAAGTCAACGGGGAATATGAAGTCCCTGACTTTGATTAACACATCCTCTAGCTCACCCCTAGGATGGGTGATCGATCGGTCGGCCATTTGGAGAGTACAGTGTGTGGGTTTCAGCTCTCCTACGCCTAATTGCTCGTATACTGAGTACGGAAGCAGGTTAACACTGGCACCAAGATCTAATAGTGCGCGATTGATGTTCTTATCCCCAATGATAATAGAAATCGTAGGATAGCCAGGGTCCTTCCGTTTTTGTGGTAAAGATTGGGTAAGAGCATCACTCACAGCACTAGCCAAGAAAACTTTCTTGGGTACCTGAGACTTCCTCTTTTTCGTGCACAAGTCCTTTAAGATTTTCACGTAGGACGGGACTTGTTGGACAGCATCTAAAAGGGGAATGTTAATGTTAACCTGCTTAAACAACTCCAGAATCTTCTCCATTTGTGGATTTTGTTCGGTGGACTTCAACCGGTTTGGAAATGGAACGTTTTTAAAATTGGTTGAGTCGAATGCTGGAGGAGGAGATTGCGGAGTAGGAACGGATCCCAGAACAGGTGTTTTCGTGGAGTGAGAAGTGGGTCCGTTCAGAGCAGAAGAAGAGGAAGGAGAGCCTGTTGAAGAGCGGAGAATAGGCTCAGAAGACGAAGAAGTAGGAGAAGAAGAAGAAGAAGTGGCCGGGGTGTCATTGTTGATCCGTGTGCCGATGTTGTTTTGCAGCATCCTTCCCGATCTCAATGTGGTCACGGCACTCACATTATGGTTCTATTGTTCAAGAGCAACATGTACATTATGTGGGTGACCGGGATTTGGGAGTGGCTGGGACGAGAGCTTCCCTTTCTCTCGCTCGCTTAAGGCCGCATTCAGCTGTGCAATCTGGGCCTCGATGGTCTTGATGCTTTGCCCGTGAGCGGCAGTGTGTTGCACTAAGGACAGAATGGAAGACTGGATGTTGGTGGTGGACTGAGTTGATTGTTTAACGAACGCCTCCAGACTTCGTTCGAGCGAGGAAACCTTATCGTTGTTAGACGGAACAAAGTTGTTTTGGGGAAAAGAATTGTTGTGTGCAAAGTTGTTCGTCTGATTTTGAAAAGGTTGGGGTTGGAAGGGCTGCTGAAATTGATGTTGAGTTTGTTGTTGTGCTTGTTGTTGCGGCGGAGGGGGCCTTTGGAAATTGTTGCCTTGGAATTGATGCTGATTCTGATTCCAGGCGAAATTGGGGCGGTTCCTCCAACCGGGATTGTAGGTGGAAGAGTATGGATCATTCCTCGGTCTTTGCTGAAATGCAGCATTAACTTGATCCTATCCTTGCGATGGTGGATTGTAAGGACACTCTTCGGTTAAGTGAGAAGGATCGGAACAACAAACACAAATGGTACGAAGGGGAAGAACAGGGGAAGGAGCAGGAGAAGAAAATTTGCTCTCTATCGCTTCAAGCTTTCTCTTTATTGCAGCCATTTCAGCTTTCATCGCAATAGAGACATCGAGTTGGTGAATTCCTACCCTAGACTGACCGGTAGAAGTGGAGGTAGAAGAAGAGAAAGTCGGTCTGGTGCTCTACCATTGTAGCGTTTTCTCCGCAAGGTCGTCGAAGAATTGCCATGCTTCCTCGTCAGATTTCGATAAGAAGTGGCCCTGACAAATGGTTTCCAACAACTGCTTGGTTGCTGGGTGTAGGGTTCCTAGGCACTCTCAAGAAGTCTCACAAGGCATCAACCATGCCAATTTCAAATTTTACGGGTGCCGAGAAACCCTAATACGGATCGTTGGCTAGAAGTTTAGGCGACAAAGCAAACTAGTTAACACTTAACTACAAGAGTACGGAAATACAACCTTTGTAGATCCGGTCCTCCACCTCCACGGCTCCGTGATGAAGTCCTCTCCGCTGTCCATATCAAATCCCGGGCTCTAGCGTCGGCTTCATCGGAGAAAGAGCAGGCTAGGTCATCGACGACGTGCCGAAGATGATCTACGTCGAGGCATCACTAGATCAAGCTCCACCTTCATCAAGCCTTGAAAACTTGTGAAGGAAACACACTCTACTACTTGGCAAGAGGTAGAGGATGAAGAAATAGGAAGTGGGCTCACTTTAGAATTGGATTTCTCACTCATTTTCATCAATCACCATTGATGAAGTGAAGCTTTCTTCATTCAAGAAGATGAAGAAGAAGAAGCTAATATTATGATAAGTTATTTTAAAATGAAAAGAAAATGAAAACTTATCATAATGTAAACCATTGTCAAGTGTAGAGATTAAACCAAGGTTAGTTGGAATGGTTAGGGTTAAGGATGAGATAAGAATGGTTGACTTGATCAAAGCTTCAAGAAGCTTCAACATAAAAACAAAATAAGCCACCATCCTTAAAAATTTCCAAAATGAATATATAAACAAATAACTAAGTAAATAATCAAAACCCTAACCATTCATATAACCATGGTTTAATCTTTACACAAACCCAAGTGAGCAAGTATCATCAAACATGATACAAACTAGTGTACAAAAATATATCACATATACAATGTGCACAAATCAAGTGAGAAAATCCATTTAAAGTGAACCGATACTAGTTAATGCAAAGTAATATATCAAATATATAATTATACATTAAATCATTAAATCAACACTTGATTCAATGATCCGGTCATGTCGCACATAACCGACTAGTATCCAATGTATCGATTTATCGAATCAACCCTCGATTCGATAACTAGGTTATATCGCATATAACCATTCGATACATTCATCGCGAGAATGGAATACGGTAACACATACACGCATTATTCTCGGTCCCGCACATATCTCATATGCGCTCCTATTTCGTTTCGCTTGAGCCAGGAAACCTCTGTGTAGGACTCTAAAGACTCGTCAATACGCCGGCAGCAGATGATGATCATATCAAACACCCACACGCCGCAAGCGGTCTGCTAAACGTAACGGCCACCCGGGTATTGAGCGATCAGAAGATCGACGAGCAAGCCCGCTCATACTCCTGTGAATCCAACCAGTAACACTTACCGTACAGTCCGGTCTGATCGTCTGATATGTCGCATATCTCGCCTAGGGGTGGTAAACGTCAGACCCCAATAGCTTGATAAGTCGTGTCGATATGAGGTCTATAACATTTCGAGAAACTACTGGTAACACTTACCAGTAAATCTCAGCAACCCTGGCCAGGGATTTCCTGTTATAGCCAATCGAACACAGCGCAACATCAACTCCCTATACCGGGAGAGACGAATCCCCTCCTATCGCTCATTGCCTCCATGTGACTCGGGACTGTACCCAAAAACCACCGTTTTGCATGCCCTCTTGGACGTGGTAAGATGGAAATCAAAGCACAGTGGGAACCACACAAGACTCTATGATGATTTCAGGTCAACAGACTACTCTGTACCAGTGTCACCAGAGAACTGCCATCTGACGTAAGGTATAATACCATCTGGGAGTTCTCGGCGAGTCCGTCCAGTGTACCCAGTCTCTACTGAGCACCTGTATATCATCTCTGATGTCAAACACCGATGGATATGGGATCATCCATCGCCCATCTGTATGGGTCGAGAAGGTACACGCTAGTCTACTCTGGTATATCGATGCCCCATCTCGATACACCCACGACTAGGGACTTTCAAGGATGTACTTATGGACTACCATGTCCCCACTAGTATGATCCGCATCATAGTCCAGGTAGTCAAGTACACATCCTAAGGGCTTTACCAACATGTAATAGAGAGACAATCTGTGTACACGTTAAGGTAAAGAGCAACCAGATAGCATACTATCATGTCGAGCAAGAAAGTCCTCCCTATATATGTCCCAGCATCCACTACTATATACATCCTATGTACAGTAATGGCTTCTAGGGCATACATATAACTAACAATCTCCCACTTGCACTAGGGCCATCTGATATCAGTGGTTATAGTATCTCATACTCAACCATCCTATAAAAGTCTCTCTCTGGGAACAGGCCTTTGTGAGTGGATCCGCTGTGTTGTCCTCTGAGTTTACTCTCCTAACCTCGATCCCTTGGAGATCAAGCATCTCCATGATCAGGTGACACTGCCTTAGAATATGTCTGGATCACTGATGGGACCGGCGTTCCTTGGCATAAGCCACAACTCCATTGTCACACAATGGGAGGAACTAAGTTCATCTCATGAACAAATATACACCTAGACAACCTCTTTGGTAGCATCTTAAGTAGTGATGTATCCAGCCTTTATCGTCTAGTATGCCACGGTATCTATCTTGGAACTCTTCCAACATACCGTCCCTTTACTGAGGGTAAAGACAATGCCTGCGACTGACATTCAGTCGTCTTTATCACCGTGGATCCTTTCCAGTGATTTTCCCCAGAATCAATTGATACCATCTCACTACAACTAGTGAGAATCCTAACATCCAATTAGATCTATCTCATAGATCCAAAACCCAGGATTTAGGAGGTATCACTTTGATCCTATATGGAGAATCATTGTGATAAGCGGAGATTGACCGAGCGTAGCATAGGAAACTCCATCCCTATCAAGAGCATGTCATCCACGTACTCTACGAGGATCGCCACCATACTCCCTACTACCTTTTTGTTTATACAAGGTTCATCTACTATTTTGATGATGTCAACTTCTTTGACTAATCCATCAAAACAGATGTTCCAACTCCGCGATGCCTGCTTTATCCTATAAAGCATCTTGTACACGTTTTCGCTGCTCCCACAGTCTACAAAGCCCTCTGGCTGTGTACTTATAAACGCTCTCTTCCAAAACATCATTTAGAAAAGCAGTCATGGCACCCAACCGCTAGATATCGTAGTCATGGTATGTAGCCGTGGCAAGTAGGATTTGGATGGACTTAAGCATAGCCACTTGAAAAGGTTTCATCATTATCCACGCCTGGTCGATGACGAAAAGCTTTAACAAGTCTAGCTTTGAAAGTCTCAACTTTTCCATGTACACCAAGTAATATTCTCAAGATATACTTGCTCCTGATGGGGATTTAACCCTTCAGATATAGCAACCAAAGTCCATACTTTGTTGGTGTAAATGGATTCCATCTCAGATCGCTAAGCATCCAGCCATTCTTACAGAGTCTTACTCCTGATGGCCAGCTCGAAACTAGTTGGGTCATCATCTCATGATGCCATCCTCTCTACCACTGTCATAGAGAAACCGAAGTATCTCTCAGGTGGGTGAGGAACCCTACTAGATCGGCGGAGAGGTTGAGGTTCATTGGTTACTATTGAATCCTTTGGTTCTACCAAGTCATCTGCTGTAATTTGTATAGCTGGAACCTTTCCAGTTGTACATAACAGACCTTGCCTCGAGCTTGTCCGGATTTTGCTTTTAAACATAGCCCGGACAACCCCAAATCTTAACTAACTTAAGATATGGGCTCTTCCCTTTCCATATCACATATGAAGCGGTAGGCATAGATTTGATTCGAATCCAATTCAATAGGTATGCAGCTTCTCAAGCGCATAACTCCCAATAAGGAAATAGGTAACTCAGTAGTACTCATCATAGAGAACACCTTATCATATAGGGTGAGATTGCTCCGCCCCGATATACCATCGTGCTATGGTGTATACGGAGGAGTAATGCTGAGAGAGAATCTCATTCTCCTTTAGAAAAGTCCAGGAATTCCATGCACAAGTATTCTCCTCCCTGATCTCATCATAGGACATAATACTTATACCCGTATTTTGGTTCTCTACTTCTAACTTATATTCTGTGAATATCTCAAAAGGTTCGGACTTGTGTTTCAACAGGAACATATGTCTGAATCTTGAGAGATTATCAGAGAATGTAACGAAGTACAAAGAACCAGTCCTGGCATATGTAGACAGGGGACCTTACATACATCAACATGTATCATCCCAAGAGTTCATCAACTCTTTCTCTGTTTCCAGTAAACAGAGCTATGGTCATCGTATCTTTGTGACATGACTGGCAAGTTTCACAAGATGTAAATTCAAACTAATTTAAATATGCATCTATATGTAACTTTAGCTAGTCGGGTCGTATTGATATGACCTAGTCTACAATACCTCAAGAAGGATTCGTTCATTTCTGAACTCTTCCTCTTGTGTGTGTTCAGTATACTAAAGAACTGTAGTTTAATTTAGAACATCAACGCTTTTAGATAACGTGCCTGAACCGATCAACTTTTGATATAGGAAATGTTCAAAACATTATCCAACAATACAAAATTTTACCGTTTCTTTACTAATAAAGAGACAGATATGATTTTGTATATCAGGTTCGGTATCTAATAACATTCACTCAGAATCAATGTATTGGTAATACAGGGTGACAGTGACCAACAGACTTGGCTGCAACACTTGCCCCGTTTTCTGCCTCATGAAACTTATCACCCGTTCTCAGTTCTCTACCTTTCTGTAGCCCTATGTAACATATTACATATGCGGGATCCTGATCCGGTATCATATACCCAGGACGTAAAGGACACTGAGAAACAGTTCTTTGTAATGAACACACCCGAAGATGATGCATCAGCATGTACTTACTTCGTTTGGGCGGCACGGGAATTCTGGTAATCCCAAATTTCCTGCTCTGTCTTATAACAATTATAATTTGGAGCGGGACCAACGTTCCCCAGCTCAGTATAACAAGCGGGTTCGGTCAATAATCCGTATTATTATCTTGATTAAGGCGTGATATGGTCGCTACCTGGAGAGAGAGAGAAGAAAACACTCAGCGTGCGCTCTTGCAAGAATAGATTGGTTATTATTTTATCTAATCAGGATGGCTCCCACTGCTTTTTATCAAATCTTACTTCAAACCCTAAAAGGAAAGACTAGCCGGGATTAATTACACAGTACAAGTTCGCCAATCTTTCAGCCAGGCCAGTGTCGGTACTTTGAGGGAGGTCCCCCGTGCTTTCGCACGAACCTAATTAATGTAAACCTCGTTTTCCCAGAGGCGTAACCTCGTTAACACCTTTCTAGACACCTACTTGATCGGCTAATTGTAATGTGTAAAACTCTCCCAGGAGTAACTCTTACTCGCAGCGGGTATCGGGATCCAACTATCTCATAGAAGGTATGCAATCTCATTGCAAATTTCAACACTTGAAATTCCCGATAATATTTTGCCCCTAGCAGCTATATGACCTTAACATAGTCAACAAATCATAAGTGCTAGTCAAGTTCAACCCGTCATTTCCCGATTGAATTAAACCCACCCGCACGACCCTTAACATAGTCAACAAAGTCGCACGACTACCCTAATCCAATCGCATCATATGCTTATGCAGATAAGCACTAATTAGCTACCGCACACTACGCCTTAACATAGTCAACAAACGTAGCACGAATACTAACTAGTACTTATCTGAAATGACGGAGGGCTACGACAGGTTTTTCTGAAAACCTATTGCGTAATGAACTTGATATCGTTGTAGAATCAAATGATTTTGAAAATGGAGTGCTTTTGAGGCTTTCCTAGTTTTGCTAAAGGAGTCACTCCCGGTGAAGGGATCGTCAGTCCTTTCCTCGTCGAATGAGGTGCGGGATATATCATATATATCACTGTGCAAAGCAAAAACACTTAAAAGCAATCAAAAGACAAACCGAGTGTTGTAGCATCTGCAAGTTATTGCTAAAGGAGTCACTCCCGGTGAAGGGATCTCGGTCCTTTCCTCATCGAATGAGGTGCAGGATATATCTCATATACCGCTATGCAAAGCAAGAACTGTAGCTACCTGTTTTATTTTTGAAATTCAATTCTACAACATCTTTAGGTTTCTTTTATTTCATTAATCACATTAATGAAGTCCCATCATTTAAAGTACCTAAACATCACAGATAAATACGACGTACACTTATGCCATCCGCATTCGCCTCGATGTCCCCTCGTGCACCGTTAGGTTAGGTAACTAACGGTAGAGCGGGGCAGGGCTAGCGCGGGTGTAAAACAAAAGTAACGCCTATATAATATATCATATATACTATATACTGTATCTATCACAGAACATCATATGATCACATCACAGATATCGCATCAGAAGAAACATTTGAAATATTGGATATACTAGGACGTCCGTGTTTTCAATACGAGCCAGTATAAAACACGGATTCCATGGTCGTGATGAATAGCCAAACCCACATCCCTAGACCCCTACGAGAGCGGCAAGTAACACTGCCAATTCTAGGGTTAGGAGACCCGGTCTCGACTCCTCGAGATGGTCTCCCACTGGACCCTAGAACCCGGTTACTTGTGCTCCCCGCCTTGGGTCTACCTAATGCGGAAAAGTAAATAATATACAAGGGTGACATCTTCCGCAACCTGGAAGTGCCCCAATAAAAGAATATTACATACAAGTTTTTACATGAATGAAAATGAAAAACACTCATCTCACATAAAAACCCCCGGCTATTCAAACACGACGATCCAATATAACATATCTAGCAACACATAACATCACATGTCATCAACGTAAGTAAATATGCGCATCCCAATTGTCGTTGACATATAGCAACGAAACCGGCGATGTCACATATTACACTTACGGTCACAGAAAAGAAAGTGAAAAACTACAACAGTTGGAATCCGCAACCACCTCAGACATCGCATGCCTGACCAAATGAATTACTTAGACATCGCATGCCTAACAATTATAAACCCCTCATTTTAGTCTCAAAATCGAAAACTCTTTTCAATATCAAGTCGGGCAATTCAACAAGATTCCCGACATCCTGATCGAATGCTCGTCGCAAACTTCAGTAGACGGCCGCACCCCCGATACCGTCGACGAAGTGCACCAAAGCGGAACACCGCTGCCGCGAGCACCCGAACGGATGCTTTCGGCGACGGGGTTCTCCTACAGTCACTTGGTCGGGGCTATGGAGTGAGGCTGTCTATTAAGTTTACCCGGCGAGTATCCGCGTACGCTACGTGATTGCGACGGACTTTTGATCACATCAAAATTCCGTGGCAACCGATCAAGTGAGACTAAACTGCTATGTTTATAACATTCATTCAGTTATCTCATAACTTCTTGTGAATTCCAATTATTGTATCCCATTCCGGATAAATAGAAAATGTCAAACTTTCCGATCGAACAATCGAACACCCAAGTTTTCCCGATACAGATCAACACATGAAACAAGTCTAAAAACATTCAGTTCGTGCCTCAGTACCAACGGTCCAGCCGTAGAAGGGTCAAGCCAACGCCTCACATGTGGCACGCCGTACTGCCCCAAACCCGAAGGTTCAAAGGGCAGTTCAAGACGGTCACGTAATCGAGTTAAGGTTTGTTGTCTTCTAGAGGGTCCATCCAGTTACTTGCACTACTTAGAACGTCTTTAAACCACGGAAAAATCCAACACTTGGAAATTTCCCGGCAGGGGAAAAAGTGGGTATTTATATCCGGTCGAACTTTTTAACATATTCTAAAAATTACCCGGAAAAACACACAGACAAAATTAGACAGTCCGATCGAATCTCCGAATCCCCAATACAACCCAGAAAATAAAACTCTGGAAAAAATATTAAAAATTCCCAAGAAAACCAGAACTGAAAAACAAGAATTAAGGTGCAAAATTCGATGCACAAAAAGACAAAGTGGCCGCGGAACCGCCGCATGAGCACGCTCATGCCGCGGATCCGTGGCGATATTAAGGAATTAGGCTCTCGAATTTTGCAATAACCCTTAGATCTTCCTGCTGATTTTTCTGAATATTTTTATTTTCTAAAAATCCACATTTTACAGAAATGTCCAGAGAGCATGTTTAGGGTTTGGGTTTCGGGTCGATCGGACTTCAAACTCCGTCTAGACTTCGACTAAGGCTCTAGCTAGGCTCTGATACCACTGTAGGGTTCCTAGGCACTCTCAAGAGGTCTCACAAGGCATCAACCATGCCAATTTCAAATTTTACGGGTGCCGAGAAACCCTAATACGGATCGTTGGCTAGTAGTTTAGGCGACAAAGCAAACTAGTTAACACTTAACTACAAGAGTACGGAAATACAACCTTTGTAGATCCGGTCCTCCACCTCCACGGCTCCGTGATGAAGTCCTCTCCGCTGTCCATATCAAATCCCGGGCTCTAGCGTCGGCTTCATCGGAGAAAGAGCGGGCTAGGTCATCGACGACGTGCCGAAGATGATCTACGTCGAGGCATCACTAGATCAAGCTCCACCTTCATCAAGCCTTGAAAACTTGTGAAGGAAACACACTCTACTACTTGGCAAGAGGTAGAGGATGAAGAAATAGGAAGTGGGTTCACTTTAGAATTGGATTTCTCACTCATTTTCATCAATCACCATTGATGAAGTGAAGCTTTCTTCATTCAAGAAGATGAAGAAGAAGAAGCTAATATTATGATAAGTTATTTTAAAATGAAAAGAAAATGAAAACTTATCATAATGTAAACCATGGTCAAGTGTAGAGATTAAACCAAGGTTAGTTGGAATGGTTAGGGTTAAGGATGAGATAAGAATGGTTGACTTGATCAAAGCTTCAAGAAGCTTCAACATAAAAACAAAATAAGCCACCATCCTTAAAAATTTCCAAAATGAATATATAAACAAATAACTAAGTAAATAATCAAAACCCTAACCATTCATATAACCATGGTTTAATCTTTACACAAACCCAAGTGAGCAAGTATCATCAAACATGATACAAACTAGTGTACAAAAATATATCACATATACAATGTGCACAAATCAAGTGAGAAAATCCATTTAAAGTGAACCGATACTAGTTAATGCAAACTAATATATCAAATATATAATTATACAATAAATCATTAAATCAACACTTGATTCAATGATCCGGTCATGTCGCACATAACCGACTAGTATCCAATGTATCGATTTATCGAATCAACCCTCGATTCGATAACTAGGTTATATCGCATATAACCATTCGATACATTCATCGCGAGAATGGAATACGGTAACACATACACGCATTATTCTCGGTCCCGCACATATCTCATATGCGCTCCTATTTCGTTTTGCTTGAGCCAGGAAACCTCTGTGTAGGACTCTAAAGACTCGTCAATACGCCGGCAGCAGATGATGATCATATCAAACACCCACACGCCGCAAGCGGTCTGCTAAACGTAACGGCCACCCGGGTATTGAGCGATCAGAAGATCGACGAGCAAGCCCGCTCATACTCCTGTGAATCCAACCAGTAACACTTACCGTACAGTCCGGTCTGATCGTCTGATATGTCGCATATCTCGCCTAGGGGTGGTAAACGTCAGACCCCAATAGCTTGATAAGTCGTGTCGATATGAGGTCTATAACATTTCGAGAAACTACTGGTAACACTTACCAGTAAATCTCAGCAACCCTGGCCAGGGATTTCCTGTTATAGCCAATCGAACACAGCGCAACATCAACTCCCTATACCGGGAGAGACGAATCCCCTCCTATCGCTCATTGCCTCCATGTGACTCGGGACTGTACCCAAAAACCACCGTTTTTCATGCCCTCTTGGACGTGGTAAGATGGAAATCAAAGCACAGTGGGAACCACACAAGACTCTATGACGATTTCGGGTCAACAGACTACTCTGTACCAGTGTCACCAGAGAACTGCCATCTGACGTAAGGTATAATACCATCTGGGAGTTCTCGGCGAGTCCGTCCAGTGTACCCAGTCTCTACTGAGCACCCGTATATCATCTCTGATGTCAAACACCGATGGATATGGGATCATCCATCGCCCATCTGTATGGGTCGAGAAGGTACACGCTAGTCTACTCTGGTATATCGATGCCCCATCTCGATACACCCACGACTAGGGACTTTCAAGGATGTACTTATGGACTACCATGTCCCCACTAGTATGATCCGCATCATAGTCCAGGTAGTCAAGTACACATCCTAAGGGCTTTACCAACATGTAATAGAGAGACAATCTGTGTACACGTTAAGGTAAAGAGCAACCAGATAGCATACTATCTTGTCGAGCAAGAAAGTCCTCCCTATATATGTCCCAGCATCCACTACTATATACATCATATGTACAGTAATGGCCTCTAGGGCATACATATAACTAACACTGGGTTCAGGCCCTCGTATAAGGTTTGGTAAAGTTGCCATTTCTCTATACCGTGGTGAGGACACTGAACAAGAAGGTCTTTATACCGGTCAAAGCACTTCCAGAAGGGTTCAGAAGGAAGCTGAGAGAATTGGTTGATTTCATTACGGATCCTTGCGGTTTTATGATTCGGATAGAATTTTTTGAGAAACGCTTTAACAAACTCATCCCAACTGGTTATGGATTGGAAAGCGGTGCTATACAGCCATTTTTCAGCAAGATCGCATAAAGTGAATGAAATGACCCGTAGCCGTATAGCATCGTCCGACAGCTGGGTGGTTTTCATCATGGCACAAACGTTTTGAAATTTATTGATGAAGATATAGGCATCTTCAGATTCAAGCCCATGAAATCACGGAAGCATGTTAATGAAGTGGGGCTTAATTTCAAAATTATCCCCATTGGCCGGTGGAAGGGAAAGACAGGTGGGAAGTGAAGAACGGGTAGGATAGAAACGATCCTGGAGCGCGATTCGCTGCGGCACTACAACAGGCGGTGGTGGTGGGTTATTTGCCTCCATAGGAGGTGGAGTCAATCCAGGGGTAGTCAAAGAGATGTTTGGATTAAATCCTGACATCGCGGAAGAAGAGGTTGGTGATGGTGAAGGTGAAGTTGTATGAACAGAATTCCGGTCAACGTCGGTGTTGGCCGGCAAAGGTAAGGGTGAAAGAGGCGAGGACGGAGTTTCGACGTTGGAGTCGATCGCGTAGTCGGTAGCGACTAACGTAACGCGGACTAGGTGGGCACTAGTGTCCCGAGTCCAAGCGGACATACACTAAACGAGTTTAGTAAAGTCAAAGCGGAGAAGGTGAGGGTAAGAAAACGTCAATGGAGAAATACGATGGGTGGTGGGTGAAAAATGGATTTTTGGCGACAAAGGGCAAGTTTTTATAAAAGTTTTTGATTTTTTTCTTTTTTTTTTTCTTTTTAGAAAGAGTTTTACAGAAATATGTACGGATTTACGGCTTCAAGCAATCACAAACAAGATATGCACAATCACACCTAGATCTAGGGTCACCTAGGTCAGCTAGACAGCTCCTAACTGTTCCAAAGGGCTAGAAACAGGACCTCAAACCGCCTCTTCTCCAACAATTGCGGCCAGGTAAGTGCCAGGTAAGTGGGAGGCTCCCCACTACGTAAGTAGTGGTCCTAATTAAGTAACCACTTGCCTTCGACACACTTGCCTAGACACCGCAAAGTCAGGATAGGATAAACGGCCGATGCCTGTAATTAGTCCTCTGTTCTATTGAGCGCAAAGTCCTTAGGGCTGAGTCTAGTATTTTTTAATTTAACAATGGTCAATGCATATGCTTTTTGTGATTTCTGGGGTCCTGGGAAGGGTGATGAAATCCCCACCCAATCTGAATTGGTTTCAAGACCCTTAATTCCGTATTAATGAATGCAAAGCGGTAACAAATCAACTGCAAAGAATTTTTATTTTTTTGCGCGGCGCAAAGAATCCTGCACAAGAACAGTTTATTGGAAGGGGGAAGAGAATTTGCGCAAAGAATGATGTAGAAAACACAGATCAGTGGAGTCCAGAGGAGTGGGAGAGAGAAGAGAAGAACTCATAAAATTTTGGAACCCTGGAGACTCCAAATGGCCGCGGTTCCGCGGCCGAACGCGTGCTTAGGCCGCGGTTCCGCGGCTGAACAGAGAGATTGGGCTTCTAATTTTTTTGTGTTTGCTGATCTGGGAGTCCTCTGCTTGTCTGGATTTCCTGAATCTTGATTTAATCACTGTATCTGCTCCAGATTTTTACAGTAGACCGTTTGCTTCGTCTTGATCCGTCGCGGTGTAGCCGCGAGATGTGGGTCTAACTTCCCACGTCTTTGGCACTGAACTCGACCGTCTTTTTATCCTGCACATTTGTACAAAAACTAATCAAAAATAACAAGATGATTTTTTACAAAGTATTTTTTTTTTGTTTCGTTTTTCGGTTATATTTATATTCACAAATTAACCCGAAATTACACAAAGAAATAAACTACCGTCTCCCCGGCAGCGGCGCCATTTGATTGGTAGAGATTCTGCGTGTTCAAGTTTAGTTAATTATCGCAATCAAAATGGTTTCGCTTGTAGCTAGCCGGTTCAGTACGGGTCGTCCGCAGGGAGATAGGAATCTTTTTCTATGTGCTTTAACGAGTTAAGTACGAGAGTCCAGATTTGTTTGTGATTAACAAAGTGTTAAAATAATATGTAAAGAGAGCTTGTTAGGGTTAGGATTAGGTTAGTTTGAGTTAGGAGTCGCTCACTTCTTTCGTTGCCACTCTTAATATCGGTGTTACGGTAATCGGCAACAACGGGGATTTGCACGACTAGGAAGGAACTTGCGAGTATAAGCTAGGCTTTCCAACGCTTAAGTTCTTCCTTTTGGTGCTTGTCCTTCCGTTCTTGGCTTTTAGCCATAACCTCCGGTTAATTCAACCGCAACCGGTCTCACTACGGAATCACCGCTATCATGTAGGATAGGGTGCCGTAGGGAGAGGATTGTGGTTCAATTAACGGGAGTCGATTTAAGATGTTGGGCAAGGAAAGAGTGAGAGAGATTTCCTTCTCTCAAACTTCCCTTATCCTACCCTAACAAGTAAGGAAATTACTCACCCATTACAAGAAGAACGAAAAATAAAACAAAGGAGGAAGATAGAAAGAAAGAGATTAGAAGATAACAACTAGCTATTTGCGACCTCACCTTGGCAAGGATCAAGCGTAAGCATCATGGTTGTTTAAGGATAAAGGAAAAGAGAAAAGAAAGAAACAATAATAAATAACAACAACTAAATTATCAATTAAAGATTACAAGCAATTAACATAACAAGAGCAAGACAAGTATAATAACAAAAAGAACTTCTTTATTCATCATTCTTCACTCACAAAAGCTCACTACAAGTTTTTCAATGGAGAAGAGATGAGAAGAGGAAGAAGAACAACAAGTATTCTAAAACCTAAAATACAAGATTATGCACCCTTGGCTTCACAAGGTTCTGGGCTATTTATAAGCTGGAAAATGAAAACCTAGGGCAACAATCAGAACAAAAATGGAATGACCAATCTGCCCCCAAAAAATCTTCAAATGCGGCACCTGTACGGCTGCGGAACCGCGGCCTAGACCCTCTATTGGCCGCGATTCCGTGGCCTTATAGATGAGTTGGGCCCTCCGGTTTTTTGTGCTTCCCTGGTCCTCTTTTGTCTGTAGTTTGGCATATGTCTTTTCTGATAATATTTCCATATTTCTTCCAGAATTTCTGTTGATCAAAAGGTGATTGGATATGGATCTTTTTGTCATGATTTTCTTGAGCTCCGCGTAGATTTCTTGGACTTGGTATTGCCATTGTGCTTTGTGCATGAAGATGACAATCGATTTACCATCTTGTCTCTTAAACTGGTGTGTGGCAACATACGGATAGAGAGAGGAGACCCGTGTTTTATCTGTGGTTAGCAGGAACCCAGATTTTGTCGTGCTTTTCATGAATTTCACCGTTTTGAGCCGAGAACCTGTATCCTGCAATTGACTAGCAAACACGGCTCAAGAGTACCTACCGATAAGCAATGTGATAAAAATTGGGCGGTATAAAAATGCAAAAATCTTATATGAACAGGCATCGATATACCAGAGTAGACTAGCGTGTAGCTTCTCGACCCATATAGATGGGCGATGGATGATCCCATATCCATTGGTGTTTGACATCAGAGATGATATACGGGAGCTCAGTGGAGACTGGGTACACTGGACGGACTCGCCGAGAACTCCCAGATGGTATTATACCTTACGTCAGATGGCAGTTCTCTGGTGACACTGGTACAGGTTAGTCTGTAGACCCGAGATCGTCATAGAGTCTTGTGTGATTCCCACTGTGATTTGATTTCCACCTTACCACGTCCAAGAAGGCGTGAAAAACGGTGGTTTTTGGGTACAGTCCCGAATCACATGGAGGCAATGAGCGATAGGAGGGGTTTCGTCTCTCGCGGTATAGGGAGTTGATGTTGCGCTGTGCTCGATTGGCTATAACAGGAAGTCCTTGGCCAAGGCTGCTTTAGGGATTTACTGGTAAGTGTAACCAGAAGTTTCTCGACCCGTTATGAGCCTCATATCGACACGACTTATCGAGTTATTGGGGTCTGACGTTTACCACCCCTAGACGAGATATGCGACAAATCAAACGAACAGACCGGACTGTACGGTAAGTGTTACTGGTTGGATTCACAGGAGTGTGAGCGTGCTTGCTCATTGATCATCTGATCGCTCAATACCCGGGTGGCCGTTACGTTTAGCAGACCGCTTGCGGCTTGTGGGTGTTTGATATGATCATCACCTGCTGCCGGCGTATTGACGAGTCCTTAGAGTCCTACACAGAGGTTTCCTGGCTCAAGCAAAACGAAATAGGAGCGCATATGAGATATGTGCGGGACCGAGAATAATACCAGTATGTGATACTGAATTCTATTCTCGCGATTTGTATCATCGGACGGTTATATGAGATATAGCCGGGTTACCGAATAAAATGTTGATTCGATATATTGATACACTTGATATTAGTCGGTTATATGCGATATGTCCGGATCATTAAATCAAGTGTTGATTTAATGATTTAATGTATAATTATATATTTGATATATTACTTTACATTAACTAGTATTTGTTCACTTAAAATTGATTTTCTCACTTGATGTGCACGAGTTGTATATGTGATATATTTGTGTGCACTAGTTTGTATCATGCTTGATGATACATGCAAACTTGGGTGTTTGTATGCTTTAAACCATATTTAGGTTAATGGTTAGGGTTTTAACTTATTTATTTATTTTTAGCAAAAATAAAATGGTGGCTTTCTTTGTTTTTATTCTTGAAGCTTCATGAAGCATTTCAAGCATCTTTGAAAAGTCTAACCATTTTGTTTTATGCTTTAACCTAACCATCAACCTAAACCCTAGTTTATTCTCTACATGAATTTACTCACCCATGGTTGCATTATGATGAGTCTTCACTTGATTATTAATTTTTAGATAATTCTTTTCTTTTGCTTCTTCTTCATCTTCTTCATGAAGTGAAGAAAGCTTTCTTGAAAAATTTCAAGTGTTGAAATCAAGTGAGAAATCCAAATACAAAGTGAACCCACTTCCTATTTCTTCATCCTTTACCACTTTCCATGTTGTATAGGGTGTTTTCTTCACAAGGTTCATGACCAAGTGAAGATGGAGCTTGAGTTTGAGTCGCCTCGACGTAGATCATCTTCGGCATCGTAGTCAACGACCTAGCCCGATTATTTCTCTGACAAAACCATCACTAGAGTCCGGGATTCCGATGATCGCAGCGGAGGGACCTCATCACGGAGCTAAAGAAGTGGAGGACCGGATCTACAAAGGTTGTAATCCCTTTCACTTACTAGTAAAGTTGCTTGCTAGCTTATAGTTTCTCTTATCCTCTAGTTAACGATCTCAGCTAGGGTTTCTCGACACCTAAAAATTTGAATTTGGCATGATAGAAGCCTTCTGGAACCTCTTGAGTGTGCCTAGTAACCCTACAAGACGAACCCCTGCAGATCCGCTCACTGCCTCCATGTGGCTCGGGACTGTACCCAACTAAAACCTGTTTGCACGTCTCCTTTGAGCGTGGTAGGGTAGTAATCAAAGCACCGTAGGAACTCACACGAGACAAATGACGATCTCGGGTCGATGAACTAACCTGTACACATGTCACCAGGGAACTGCTATCTGACGTCAGGTATAAGACCAACTAGCATGTTCCCGGCGAGTCCTGTCCGGTGTACTCATAACCCAATGAGCACCTGTATACATCTTAGGTGATCCAACTGACACCAGTGGCTTGTGAGACCGGCCACCGCCCCTCGTCGGGGTCTCGACTGTATACACTAGTCTACTCTGGAGTATCGATGCCCTGTCTCGAAACTCCCTCGACCAGGGACCTTTTAAGGATGTGCTTATAGACCTCAGCTCCCACGTATATGATCGCCCTCATACTGCTGGTAGTCAAGCAAGAATCCTAGGGGCTCTATCAACGTGCAATAGTGACCTATATGGTCACCTAAAGCAGTACACGATGATAAAGATAAACCAGATAGCATACTATCATCTTGAGTAAGACTGTCCTGTCGGGATAGGTCCTCCATCAATCATTGCAATCACGTGCCTGTGATCCAATAATTGACTCTGAGGGCGCTATCTCCAACAGACACCCATGCACTGTGCGACATCAACCCCCAATACCGGGAGAGACGAATCCCCGACGATTCGCTCACTGCCTCCATGTGGCTCGGGACTGTACCCAAAAAATACTTGTTTGCACGTCTCCTTTGAGCGTGGTAGGGTAGGAATCAAAGCACAGCGGGACCTCACATGAGACAAATGACGATCTCAGGTCGAAAAACTAACCTGTACACTTGTCACCTGGGAACTGCTATCTGACGATATGTATAATACCAACTAGCATATTACCGGTGAGTCCTGTCCGGTGTACTCATAACCTAATGAGCACTTGTATACATTTTAGGTGAACCAACTGACACCAATGGCTTGTGAGATCGGCCACCGCCCCTCGTCGGGGTCTCGACTGTATACACTAGTCTACTCTGGAGTATCAATACCCTGTCTCGAAAACTCCCACGACTAGGGACACTTTAAGGAATTTGCTTATAGACCCCAGCTCCCATGTATATGATCGCCATCATACTGCTGGCAGTCAAGCAAGAATCCTATTGGCTCTATCAACATGCAATAGTGAACTAAAGAATGTATACGATGATAAAGACAAACCAGATAGCATACTATCATCTCAAGCAAGACTGTCATATCGGTATAAGTCTTCCCTCAATCATTGTAATCACGTACCCGCGATCCAATAATTGTCTTAGAGGGCACTATGTCCAACAATCTTCGACTTGCACTTAAGGCTAATTATTGCGATGTCGCATACTCACAGCCCGTGTGATACTGAACATCCAACTCCTCTACTAATCAGTTTCACAAAGCTAGTTTGTAAAACTCTTGTGTTCGAGAAATAGCCTCCGTGAGTGGATCCGCCCTGATGTTTCTTTCTATGTCTCTCTTAATCTCAAGTTCGCGGAGAAAGCCTCCTGCCGAATCGAGTAATACCTGTTTTAGAATATGTATGGATTTATGATGGGACCTAGTTCATAAATGAACTCCAAATCCAAACCTCTTAGACTGTATCGATAACTGAACATAATCAGTATCCAGCACCATGCCTCCTACAGTATCCTTTTGGACCAACTGTCCATAATATTGTCCCTCTTCAGAGGGAAAACTATAACTCTGACAATCACTCTGTAATCGATGTCACCTTGGAAGCATGGAATGATAACCGTTTCCCGAAGGAGGTTGTTGTCATCAAATCCGTAGAACGTGCACTTATGTTCTAAAACTGCTTCCTTATGTTTCTCCAGGATTGGATTAATATAAACTTATCGCATCTAGTGCAAAAACAACATCTAGTGTGGTATTTGACATCTCATGATTGACTCAAATGCCTAAGCAAGTGATCTGCCAATCATGCACTTCCCTCTCCCCTTTAGTCTGTAAGACACCTTTAGAGAGGGTGACTCCATCAACCACAGGTACACCACCATGTCAGGAGTCATCTATTCTAAAATACTATTAGAATACAGTCAAAGTACCCATATTGGGAAGCTACCCAAATCCAGATCTAAAACCATAGATCTAGTAACCAGAATGTCAGATATTATATCCATGTCCTGTGTGAAGAAAAAACTGTGTGACATCCACAGTATAACCGATCATAGTATAGGAATTTTATTTCCTACTCTGTGTATGTCATCCAAATACCAGGACATCATGTAGGGTTCCTAGGCACTCTAGTTAAGTCTCACAAGTGATCAAACACACTAATTTCTAAAAATTACGGTGCCGAGAAAACCTAGAACGGATCGTTAACTAGATATTTAGGCAAAGCATGCAAGTAAACGGAAATATAGAAATAGGGAAGGGGCTACAACCTTTGTAGATCCGGTCCACCACCTCCTAGGCTCCGTGATGAAGTCCCCTCGCTGTCCAAATTGTGTCATGGGCTCTAGCGTCGGCTTCATCGGAGGAAAAACGAGCTAGGTCATCGACGACGTGCCGAAGATGATCTACGTCGAGGCATCGCTAGAACAAGCTCCAACTTCACCAAGTCGGGAAAACTTGTGAAGGAAACACCCTATACTACTTGGCAAGAGGTAGAGGATGAAGAAATAGGAGTTGGGTTCACTTTAGAATTGGATTTCTCACTCAAATACATCAATCACCATTGATGAAGAGAGCTTTTTTTCTTGTGAGGAAGAAGAAGAAGAAGATAAGTGTTATGATAAGAATTAAATTAAAATAGAAAAGAAAATTCATTCTTATCATAACTCTTACCATGGTTAAGTGTAGAGAGAGAACTATAGTTAAGGGGAGTGGTTAGGTTTAAACATGAGACAAAAATGGTGACTTCATGAAAGCTTCATGAAGCTTCATATACAAACAAAGAAAAGCCACCATTTTCTCACTCTTTATCTTTTTCCAAATGAATAACTAAATAGAATAAATGAATGAGAAAATAACAAACCCTAACCACTCATAAAACCATGGTTCAATCTTTACACAAACCCAATTTTGCATGCATCATCAAACATGATACAAGCAAGTGCACAAAATCATATCGCATATGCAATGCGCACATCCGAGCGAGAAAATCCATTTAAAGTGAACCAATACTAGTTAACGCAAAGTAATATATCAAATATATAAATATGCACTAAATCATTAAATCAACACTAGATTTAACGATCCGGTCATATCGGATATAACCGACTAGTATCTTATGTATCGGCTTATCGAATCAATCCTTGATTCGATAACCAGGTTATATCGCATATAACCAATCGATACATAGATCGCGAGAATGTAATACGGTATCGCATACTCGAATTATTCTCGGTCCCGCACATATCTCATATGCGCTCCTATTTCGTTTCGCTTGATCTAGGAAACCTCTGTGTAGGACTCTAAAGACTCGTCAATACGCCGGCAGCAGATGATGATCATATCAAACACCCACAAGCCGCAAGCGGTCTGCTAAACGTAACGGCCACCCGGGTATTGAGCGATCAGAAGATCGACGAGCAAGCCCGCTCACACTCCTGTGAATCCAACCAGTAACACTTACCGTACAGTCCGGTCTGTTCGTCTGATATGTCGCATATCTCGCCTAGGGGTGGTAAACGTCAGACCCAATAGCTCGATAAGTCATGCCGACTTGAGGTCCATAACATTCGTGAAACTACTGATAACTCTTACCAGTATATCACTGCAACCCTGGCCAGGGATTTCCTGTTATGGCCAGTCGTGCATTGCGCAACATCAACCCCCAATACCGGGAGAGACGAATCCCCTCCTATCGCTCATTGCCTCCATGTGAATCGGGACTGTACCCAAAAACCACCTGTTTGCACGACTCAGTAGAACCGTGGTAGGGTGGAAATCAAAGCACAGTGGGAGACACACAAGACTCTATGACGATCTCGGGTCAACAGACTAAGCTATACCAGTGTCACCAGAGAACTGCCATCTGACGTGAGGTATAATACCATCTGGGAGTTCTCGGCGAGTCCGTTCAGTGTACCCAGTCTCCACTGAGCACCCGCATACCATCTTCGATGTCAAACACCAATGGATATGGGATCATCCATCGCCCATCGCATGGGTCGAGAAGATATGCGCTAGTCTACTCTGGAATATCGATGCCCCGTCTCGATATTCCCTCGACTAGGAACATTTCAAGGATGTACTCATGGACTACCCAGGCCCCACTAGTATGATCTACATCATAGTCCTGGAAGTCGAGTACACATCCTATGGGCTTTATCAATATGTAATCAGAGAGACAGAAAGTATACATGTTAAGATAAAGTGCAACCAGATAGCGTACTATCGTGTCGAGCAAGAAAGTCCTTCCTATATATGTCCCAGCATCCACTACAATATACATCCAATGTACAGAAATGGCCTCTAGGGCATACATATAACTAACAATCTCCCACTTGCACTAGGGCCATCTGTAGCAGTGGTTGCAGTATCACATACTCAACCATCCCCTAAAAGTCTCTCTTTGGGAAAAAGGCCTTCGTGAGTGGATCCGCCGTGTTCTCCTCTGAGTCTTCTCTCCTAACCTCGATCACCCTGGAGATCAACTATCTCCATGATCAGGTGATGCTGCCTCAGAATTTGTCTGGGTCACTGATGGGACCAGGGTTCCAGGGCCAAAGCCACACTTCCATTGTCATACAATGGCAGGAACCTAGTTCATCTTATGAACCAATATACACCCAAACTTCCTCTTTGGTAGTATCTTCAATAGCGATGTTACCAGCCTTTATCGTCTAGTTTGCCCCGGTATCTAGCTTGGAACTCTTCCAACATACCGTCCCTTTACTGAGGGTAAAGACAGTGCCTGTGACTGACATTCAGTCGTCTTTATCACCCTGGAACACTTCCAGTGATTCTCCCCAGGATCGATTGATACAATCTTACTATACCTAGTGAGAACCCTAATATCCCTTTAGATCTATCTCATAGGTCCAAATCTCAGGATTTAGGAGGTATCATCTTTATCCTAATTGGAGAATCCTTGTGATAATAGGAGATTGATCGATCGTAGTATAGGAAACTCTTTTCCTATCAAGAGTATGTTGTCTACGTACAATACGAAGATGACCACCTTACTCTCTACTACCCTTTTTTATATACAAGGTTCGTTTACCATTTTGATGAAGTCAAACACTTTGACTATCACATCAAAACAGACGTTCCAACTCCGCGATGCCTGCTTCATTATGTAAAGCAACTTGCACACGTTTCCGCTGCTCCCACTGTTTACGAAGACCTCTGGCTGTGTTCTTATAGACGTTCTCTTCTAAATCAGTATTTAGAAAAGCAGTCATGGCACCCAACCGCCAGATATCGTAGTCATGGTATGTAGCCGTGGTAAGTAGGATCTGGACAGACTTAAGCATAGCTATTGGAAAAATGTTTCATCATTATCCACGCCTGGTCGATGACGAAAACCTTTAACAAGTCTAGCTTTGAAAGTCTCAACTTTTCCATCTAAACCAAGTAATCTTCTCAAGATATACTTGCTCCTGATGGGGATTTAACCCTTCAGATATAGCAGCTAAAGTCCATACTTTGCTGATGTACATGGATTCCATCTCAGATCGCTAAGCATCCAGCCATTCTTACAGAGTCCCTACTCTCGATGGCCTGCTCGAAACTAGTTAGGTCATCATCTCATGATGCAATCCTTGCTCCCACTGTCATCGAGAAACTGAGGTATCTCTCAGGCGGATGAGGAACCCTACTAGATCGGCGGAGAGGCTGAGGTTCGTCGGGAACTATAGAATCCTATGGTTCTGTCAAATCATCAACTTCAGTTTTGTATAGCTGGAACCTTTCCAGTTCTACAGAACTGATCCTGCCTCGATCTTGTCCGGATTTTGCTTTCGACATAGGCCGGACAATCCCAATTTTTAACTTACTTGAGAGATAGGATCTTTCCATACCATATCTCATATGGAGTGGTAGGCATTGATTTGATTCAAACCTAATTCAATAGGTATGCAGCTTCTCAAGTGCATAACCCCCAAAAAGGAAATAGGTAACTCAGTAGTACTCATCATAGAGCACACCTTATCATATAGGGTGTGATTGCTCCGCCCCGATATACCATCGTGCTATGGTTTATACGGAGGAGTAATGCTGAGAGAGAATCTCATTTTCTTTTAGAATAGTCCAGGAATGCTATGCACAAGTATTCTCCTCCCTGATCTCATCATAGGATATAATACTTATACCTGTATTTTGGTTCTGTACTTCCTACTTATATTCTGTGAATACCTCAAAAGGTTCGGACTTATATTTCAACAGGAATATATGACTGAATCTTGAGAGATTATCAGAGAATATAATGAAGTATAAAGAACCAGTCCTGGCATATGTAGACAGGAGACCTTACATACATCATCATGTATCAGTCCCAAGAGTTTACCAACTCTTCCTCTGTTTCCAGTAAACAGAGCGGGTGTCATTATATCTTTGTGACATGACTGGCAAGTTTCACAAGATGTAAATTCAAACTGATTTAAATATGCATCTAAATGTAACTTCAGCTAGTCAGGTCGCATTGATATGACCTAGTCTACAATACCTCAAGAAGAATTCGTTCATTTCTGAACTCTTCCTCTTGTGTGTGTTCTGTATACGAGGAACTGTAGTTTGATTTAGAACGTCAATGCTTTTAGATAACGTGCCTGAACCGATCAACTTTTGATATAGGAAATGTTCAAAACATTATCCATCAATACAAAATTATATCCTTTCTTTACTAATAAAGAGACTGATATGATTTTGTATATCAGGTTCGGTATCTAATAGCATTTGTTCAGAATCAATGTATTCGTAATACAGGGTGACAATGACCAACAGACTTGGCTGCAACACTTGCCCCGGTTTCTGTCTCATGAAACTTATCACCCGTTCTCAGTTTTTCTACCTTTTTGTAGCCCTATGTAACAGATTACATATCTGGGATCCTGATCCGGTATCATATACCCAGGATGCAGAGGATACTAAGAAACAGTTCTTTGTAATGAACACACCCGAAGAAGATGCATCATATGTACTTTCTTCGTTTGGGCGGCATAGGAAATCTGGTATTCCCCTATTTCCTGCTCTGTCTTATAACAATTATAAGTTGGAGCGGGACCAACGTTCCCCAGCTCAGTATAACAAGCGGGTTCGGTCAATACATCCATTTTATTATCTTGATTAAGGCGTGATATGGTCGCTACCAGGAGAGAGAGAGAAGAAAACACTCTGCGTGCGCTCTTGCAAGATCAGATTGGTTATATATTTTATCTAATCAGGATGGCTCCCACTGTTTTTATCAAATCTTCCTTCAAACCCTAAAAGGAAAAACTAGCCGGGATTAATTATACTCTACAAGTTCGCCAATCTTTCAGCCAGGCCAGTGTCGGTACTTTGAGGGAGGTTCCCCGTGCTTTCGCACGGACCTAATTACTGTAAACCTCGTTTTCCCAGAGGCGTAACCCCATTGACACCTTTCTAGACACCTACTTGATCGGCTAATTGAAAAGTGCAAAACTCTCCCAGGAGTAACAATTACTCGCAGTGGGTATCGGGATCCAACTATCACATAGGAGGTATGCAATCTCATTGCAAATTTCAACACTTGAAACTCCCGATAAAGGTTTTTACCCCTAGCACCTATGACCTTAACTATGGTCAACAAATCATAAGTACTAGTCAAGTTCTACCCGTCATTTCGTGATTAATTAGACCCACCCACATGACCCTTAACTAAGGTCAACAAAGTCACGCGACTGTCCTAACTAATCGCATCATATGCGGTGTAGGAAGACATCACTTAGCTACCGTACACTGTGCCTTGACTATGGTCAACAAACACAGCACGAATACTAAGTAATCTACTTCCTAAAATGACGGAGGGTTGCGGCTGGTTTTTGTGAAAACCTTTAACGCTTTGAACTTGATCTCGTTGCGGAATCAAATGGTTTTTAAATGGAATGTTTTTGAGGCTTTTCTAGTTTTGCTAAAGGGGTCACTCCCGGTGAAGGGATCGTCGGCCCTTTCCTCGTCGAATGAGGTGCGGGATATATCATATATATCACTGTGCAAAGCAGAAACTATAGAAGCGATCAAAAGACAAACCGAGGGTTGTAGCATCTGCCAGTTATTGCTAAAGGAGTCACTCCCGGTGAAGGGATCTCGGTCCTTTCCCTATCGAATAAGGTGCAGGATGTTCTACAAGGAACACCACGATGCAAAGCAAGAACTGTAGCTACCTGTTTTATTTTGAAATTTGATTCCACAACATCAATTAGGTTTATTTTCTTTCATTAATCTCATTAATGAATATCCCATCATTTAAGTCCACCTAACCATCACAGATAAATATAACGTACGCTTATGCCATCCGCATTCGCCTCGATGTCCCGTCTGCACCGTTAGGTTAGGTAACTAACGCCAGAGCGAGGCAGGGCTAGCGCGGGTGTAAAACATAAGCAACGTATATATAATATATCATATATACTATATATAATACCTGTCACAAAACATCACATGATCACAGATAAATCACAGCAGAAGAAACATATGAAATATTGGATATACTAGGGCGTCCGTGTTTTCAATACGAGCCAGTATAAAACACGGATTCCACGGTCGTGATGAATAGCCAATCCCACACCCCTAGGCCCCTACGAGAGCGGCAAGCAACCCTACCAATTCTAGGGTTAGGAGACCCGGACTCGACTCCTCGAGTTGGTCTCCCACTGGACCCCAGAACCCGGTTACTTGTGCGCCCCTCCTTGGGTCTATCCTAGTGCAGAAAAGTAAATAATATACATCAACGGTGACAACTTCCGCAACCTGGAAGTGCCCCAATAAAAGAATATTACATACAAGTTTTTACATGAACGAAAATGAAAAACACTCATCTCACATAAAACCCCCCCGGCTATTCAAATACGACGATCCAATATAACATATACAGCAACACATAACATCACATGTCATCAACGTAAGTAAATATGCGCATCCCAATTGTCGTTGACATATAGCACCGAAACCGGCGATATCACATATTACACTTACGGTCACAGAAAAGAAAATGTAAAACTACAACAGTTGGAATCCGCAACCTCCTCAGACATCGCATGCCTGACCAAATGAATTACTTAGACATCGCATGCCTAACAATTATAAACCCCGCATTTTAGTCTCATTATCGAAAACTCTTTTCAATATCAAGTCGGGCAATTCAACAGGATTCCCTACATTCTGATCGAATGCTCGTCGCAAACTTTAGTAGGCGGCCGCACCCCCGACGCCGTCGACGAAGTGCACCAAGGCGGAACACCGCTACCGGGAGCACCCGAACGGATGCTTTCGGCGACGGGGTTCTCCTACAGTCACTTGGTCGGGGCTATGGGGTGAGGCTGTCTATTAAGTTTACCCGGCGAGTATCCGCGTACGCTACGTGATTGCGACGGACTTTTGATCACATCAAAACTCCATGGCAACCGATCAAGTGAGACTAAACTGCTACATTTACAATATTCATTCCGTTATCTCATAACAATTTGTGAATTCCAATTATTGTATCACATTCCGGATAAATAGAAAATGCTAAACTTTTCGATCGAACAATCGAACACCCAAGTTTTCCCGATACAGCTCAACACATGAAATAAGTCTAACAACATTCAGTTCGTGCCTCAGTACCAACGGTCCAGCCGTAGAAGGGTCAAGCCAACGCCTCACATGTGGCACGCCGTACTGCCCCAAACCCGAAGGTTCAAAGGGCAGTTCAAGACGGTCACATAATCGAGTTAAGGTTTGTTGTCTTCTAGAGGGTCCATCGAGTTACTTGCACTACTTAGAACGTCGTTAAACTACGGAAAAGTCCAACAATTGGAAATTTCCCAGCAGGGGAAAAAGTGGGTATTTATATCCGGTCGAACCTTTTAACGTATTCTAAAAATACCCGGAAAAGCACACCGACAAAAATTAGACAGTCCGATCGAATACACCGAGTCCCCAATACAACTCAGAAAATGCAACTCTGGAATAAATATAAAAATATTCCCAGGAAGACCAGCACTAAAAACTAGGAGTTACTATGAAAATTAAAACAGATGATGGGACAACTTGGCCGCGGAACCGCCGCACAAGCCATGCTTGTGCCGCGGTTCCGCCGCAATGTAGAGGAATCATGCTGCCGAATTTCACAGTGATTCTTAGGATTACCTGCTGATATTTCTGGATATTTTTAATGTGGAAAAATCCTCGAAATTAGAAAATGTACAGAGAGCATATTCTTAGTCGGGGTTTTGGGTCGATCGGACTTCTGATTCCGTCGGGACTTCGCCTAAGGCTCTAGCTAGGCTCTGATACCACTGTAGGGTTCCTAGGCACTCTAGTTAAGTCTCACAAGTGATCAAACACACTAATTTCTAAAAATTACGGTGCCGAGAAAACCTAGAATGGATCGTTAATTAGATATTTAGGCAAAGCATGCAAGTAAACGGAAATATAGAAATAGGGAAGGGGCTACAACCTTTGTAGATCCGGTCCACCACCTCCTAGGCTCCGTGATGAAGTCCCCTCGCTGTCCAAATTGTATCATGGGCTCTAGCGTCAGCTTCATCGGAGGAAAAACGAGCTAGGTCATCGACGACGTGCCGAAGATGATCTACGTCGAGGCATCGCTAGAACAAGCTCCAACTTCACCAAGTCGGGAAAACTTGTGAAGGAAACACCCTATACTACTTGGCAAGAGGTAGAGGATGAAGAAATAGGAGTTGGGTTCACTTTAGAATTGGATTTCTCACTCAAATACATCAATCACCATTGATGAAGAGAGCTTTTTTTCTTGTGAGGAAGAAGAAGAAGAAGATAAGTGTTATGATAAGAATTAAATTAAAATAGAAAAGAAAATTCATTCTTATCATAACTCTTACCATGGTTAAGTGTAGAGAGAGAACTATAGTTAAGGGGAGTGGTTAGGTTTAAACATGAGACAAAAATGGTGACTTCATGAAAGCTTCATGAAGCTTCATATACAAACAAAGAAAAGCCACCATTTTCTCACTCTTTATCTTTTTCCAAATGAATAACTAAATAGAATAAATGAATGAGAAAATAACAAACCCTAACCACTCATAAAACCATGGTTCAATCTTTACACAAACCCAATTTTGCATGCATCATCAAACATGATACAAGCAAGTGCACAAAATCATATCGCATATGCAATGCGCACATCCGAGCGAGAAAATCCACTTAAAGTGAACCAATACTAGTTAACGCAAAGTAATATATCAAATATATAAATATGCACTAAATCATTAAATCAACACTTGATTTAACGATCCGGTCATATCGGATATAACCGACTAGTATCTTATGTATCGGCTTATCGAATCAATCCTTGATTCGATAACCAGGTTATATCGCATATAACCAATCGATACATAGATCGCGAGAATAAGGTGCAGGATATTCCAACCGAATACCGCTATGCAAAACAGAAGGAAACATCTTTGTAATAACACCTTTTAAATTTTGTTCCAAAAACATCAAATATAGGTTTGTTTTATCCTTGCATTGATAAGAATCAATGCTGTCCCATCAATCAATCACACAAGAAAAGAACGAAAAATAAAATGTACGTATATGCCATCCGCATTCGCCACTGGGTCCCGTCATCACCCGTTAGGTTACTTAACTAACGACAGAGCGGGACTGGACTAGCGCGGGTGTAAAACATATACAACATCTAATAGTATATATACCAATATATAATAATCGCTTCAGGTGTGATAATATGAAACATTACAGAAAAGTAATAAGCATCACAGAACAATACAGATAATCTGGGATCCCCAGGTTTCACAGAGCCGCTACTGAAACCCGACGTTCCCGTGGTCGTGCGGATAGCCTGTGCAATGAAAACTATACTCCTATGGGTGCGGCAAGTTACCCGCCAAAACCTGAAGCGAGGTAGTCCCCAAACAGCATAAAGAATGGAACACGCGGCACTTCATGGAATCTGGTAAATTGAGTACCCCTCCTTGTGTCAATCTGTACCCCCTACGAGTGCGGCGAATAGTCTGCCAATTCTAGAGTGAGGTCCCTCTGCCTCTCAAAGCCATGAGATACAGACCCGTTCCCCTCCAGAACCCGGCTATCCGTGCACTCTGTCGCGGGGTAAACCTACTACAGAAAATAAAATATGTATAACGGGTACATCGACCTCAACCCGGTCGTACCCCAAAAGAATATTATACAAGAGGCAGTGACGGCAGTCCACATGTTGGACGCTCGCCCCGCAATATCAAATGTACAAATAAATCCAAACTGCACTACCATTGCACACATCTATCCACCGAGACAAATCCGCAACATCACAGTACAACAAAGAACATCAACGCGAATGTCACGTTCATAAATCCGTCTAACAGGACTATAGCAATTAGACGCAATTTACCGCTCGAATGACATTCCCGGTCGGAGATATAAAGTAAGTACTTTATACTAACAAGTTTAAATATTCGATCGACAAAACTTCCCGAAGTGGGCCCCACGAACATCTGCTGTACAGTGACAAAAACTGGGCCCAAAAGAACTATGCCAGAAATCACAATTTCCAACAAAGAATCACCAGTAGAAAAATGACAAACTGAAACACCAAGACGGACGCGGTTCCGCGGTCAAAGCTAGGCTTTGACCGCGGTTCCGCCGTCGTACGGACGATTCAGTGGACCATTTTTCTCCATTATTCTTTAAAAAGCCTGCTTGTTTTTATGTGATGCTCAAAATAATTTTTAGACCCTTTTAAAAATCGACAGAAACTTTAGTGCTGAAAAATATGATTTTCGAAATTCCGTTCGATCGATATTTTAAACGTGTTAGCACAAGTTAGTATAGATTAATGGTGAGGCTCTGATACCACTGTAAGTCCACGGTAGCGCCCCGGCCGTCTACCAGACGCAAAATACGGAACAAAAACTTTTACAACTGGCGCTATCGCGTACTATAACCCGGATCTGCCATTAAAGCTAAACTAACAAACTACAAAGTGGGTTGGAATGTTATACCGAACGATCCGAGTCCTTCGGTCTTCAACCATCATCCCACGCTTTTTTGCGGATGCTCCGATCTCCTGAATCTCCATTCTTCTCATCCAGGTGGCACCACGTCGACGGATCTTTAAACGGGCTCCCACCTCTGAACCGAGGCAACTCGGTCGTCAAGTTTACTAGAAGAGACGACCAAGATGATGTAGAGAATGAGTAAAACACTTTGTCTCGCTTCGTCCAAAGCTGTGGACGAACGGTTAATGAAGTTGCCTTTTGAAAACTGTGATGGAATGAAAATGAGCTATGAAATTTCCATACACCAAAACTATAATCTTTTCTTCCAAATGAACAACCATACCTCACAAGAGAGAGGCCGGCCACTTTTATGGAGCAAGGGAGGTGAGTGTAGGAGGGGGTGTGTGTGTGACCACAACCTTTAATGAAGAGAATGATTCATCATAACACCTTGTACAAACTTAATGCAAACAATTAATGCAAAAGAAGATGCATTAACCTAGTCATCCTTTCAATAAATGCAACCATTAATGAACTAATGACTCACTAGCCACCTCATCATCCTAGTCATCATCTAAAAGCTTCCACACTCATCAAGAAAAGATAAATCCGCATTTAACCGAATGTTAAATACGGGTGATAGAAAACAGGAAACTGGCAACTTCCAAAAGCGATCCTGAAACGAATTTCAGGATAACCCCGTAACAGTATAAACATACCCGCATTTTTATTACGACCGAATACAAATGCATCTAAGACAAAGATGTTATATCTACACAGTATAATACTGGGATCCGGCTTAAACCAAAGCCTACCAGTATTATCTGCCCGAAATATGACACGGGCGAAAACGCACGTGCAATTTCCGAACCCTTCGATAAAACCATACGGCCTCTACAATGTTTCGCCCGAACTTGGGAAAGTGTCTGTGGGGGACTCTAATGACTCATCGACACACTGGCACTGGGTATAACCACTAGCACGTCAGAGGTACGAGCTGTACGTAACGTTTTCCTATGTATTGATTGGAAGGGAAGCTGACGAGCAAACTCATCCATAAACACTACTGAGCCTGACAGTGACAATATACATACAGTCTGGTCCGTTCGTCTAAAGAGTATCGCATATCGAGTCTAGGGGGTGGATAAAGTCAGACCCCTAATAACGCGATAAATCGTGTCGGCACGAAGCCCATCACCATCTGAGAAACAGCTGATCCAAATCAGTAATTCTCCACTACCTCGGCCGAGGATTTCTAGTGATGGCCACCCGTGCACTGTGTGACATCAACCCCCAATACCGGGAGAAACGAATCCCCGACGATCCGCTCACTGCTTCCATATGGCTCGGGACTGTACCCAAAAAATACCTGTTTGCACGTCTCCTTTGAGCGTGGTAGGGTAGGAATAAAAGAACAGTGGGAACTCACACGAGACAAATGACATTCTCAGGTCGACAAACTAACATGTACACATGTCACCTGGGAACTGCTATCTGACGATATGTATAATACCAACTAGCATATTCCCGGCGAGTCCTGTCCGGTGTACTCATAATCCAATGAGCACCTGTATACATCTTAGGTGAACCAACTGACACCAATAGCTTGTGAGACCGGCCACCGCCCCTCGTCGGGGTCTCGACTGTATACACTAGTCTACTCTGGAGTATCGATGCCCTGTCTCGAAAACTCCCACGACTAGGGACACTTTAAGGATGTGCTTATAGACCCCAGCTCCCACGTATATGATCGCCATCATACTGCTGGCAGTCAAGTAAGAATCATATGGGCTCTATCAACATGCAATAGTGAACTAAACCATGTATACGATGACAAAGACAAACCAGATAGCATACTATCATCTCGAGCAAGACTGTCATATCGGTATAGGTCTTCCCTCAATCATTGTAATCACGTACCTACGATCAAATAATTGACTTAGAGGGTACTATGTCCAACAAAACAGTGTCTAGCATCGACACAAAACATAAATCTCAATGTCTCAAAATCTCAGGCTCTGGCCATCCGGGCTGGCCTGTATCATCAAATCTCAGCACCTCAATATCTCGAAATCTCAATGTCTCAATCATCATGAATATCTAGGGTGCCGTCAGTCCAGACCGACCCCTACCATCCATCACAAGACTACGACGGTATCCTCCCGATATCCGACGCGTCGGGTAAAATCACCGGTCGGTAGTGCTCCCCTGCCAGGCTCAACGCCGTCATCTGCGATCTTCTTGCCCCGGGGTACCGCACTGGGCCCACCATGTACCCGAAACGGTTCCTCAACTCCTTGAACTCGGGTCTCACATGTCGCTCTCAGCACCGAGAAAACACATGGTGGACGCTCTGAAATATCATATCAAGGGTAACCGGGGTTTTAAAACAGTTACATATTCTCTTTTGAAATACCCACGGTTCCCAAATACAAAAATCTCATGGAAGTCCGAATCCAAATCATCAATAGCACGTAAAACCATGAATATAGGCATGAGAATCCATGAATGCGGCATAACAATGAATAACAGTATGCATGAAGTGACAAGTAATAACTACAATATCTAAGCTGGCATATAAGGCAAGTACACTAATATCATGTCAAAACTACTAGCTAGCAAGCTAAATCAAACAATAATATTCTCTAAGTGTACGTGACATGGCAATTACCGATGAAGATGTGTGTGAGCCGGCAAGTAAGTGTACGTGGTACATACGCATCATCGGTAATGGTGCTGGTGTCCTAACAGCATAATATCAACAAGCAATATGAAATCACAATATAAGTATGCGATGCGGAGCGAACAGCGATAATGAGCGGGAGCTGAATACTAGGCATAATGATAACTAATCTGCATTTAATATAAATCTAGTTTAACAACTACACTAACTCTAGGGCTAAGCTAATTGGCTAACTGAAGGTAAGGAAACCGCCTAACATCTGAGTTGATATATATATATATATATATATATATATATATTAGTCGGTGATCCCCCTCGATAATATCACATCCGATACCATATCTATAATCAGTTATTCCCAAGTCAAGAGTGCGGATCAAACATCAATATAGCTCGTACGTAAATCCGTCGTTCGGCATCCCAAATATGGGTACGGGTCAATATCACATTCATCACATTATACATCTGATATCCTCTTTATCAAAGATTACAATCCAGGGTACTGACCTACGTCTAGTACATTATTAATATCATCAATAAGATCATGACCTAACTGCTGATCTACAGCCTCAAACAAACCGATATCATCGTCATATATCACAAAAAGGTATACATCGCCCAAAAGCGACCCATTATAAAAATCTTATCATATCGTTTCGTATCTCATATCACGATCACATGTCAACCATTATATATATATCACTATTTACATGGCATCGTCATCCAAAGAACCGCTATAACATCAGGACGTATCTCAAGTACGAATCCTGCCATATCACCGATCTCACGGTCTCAAATCACATCTCATCGACTCACCTCAAATCCCAAATACTATCCTTAAATCCAGTATGTGAACACATAGTCCCATACCCATGTAATCACATAACAATATAATCCCATATAAGCACATATGAAAGAAGAATGTATGCAAGTATGGGGGATTGTGTGTGTGTGGTGCAACCACTACTCCAGGGTTTCCCAACACTAAACCAATCTAAACACACCAAATATCCATCTTTAACATTAATAACATCAAACAATATATAATCAATAGATGTGTGTATACGTATTCGTATCATCACCACGAACTGCAGGGGTGCTATACACCATCCACCCGACTTCTCCCCGTAGATATAATTCTACTCACCTTGCTTCTCGTGTGCCGATGCCGATGTCGCCATCTTTGTCTTCAACGCCTCGTCTCCACGTGGGGTACCTACAAGGATATCACAGACGCTAAAGCACATGAAAACCACATCGGAAACCAAAACGGCGTACGCTACGCCCATAGGAAAAAACCTATAGTCTAGCATGCAACACGACTAATAACCCTTTGCCGTTGACGTTCAAACGCCACCCGATAGAAACGAATCACCAAATACCAATATCCATGCTAAAACTAGTCGTAAACCATGCCCCAACACATGAAAACTAACCCAGATTTTACCGTAAATGGAATCAGACAAAATTGCACATGCCAGGGGTTAAGTTTACAGGGTATAAGGCTACAGAACAAAAACGAACACCAGAACCCCTGCTCTGGCCCCAAATTGCGGCCAGTGGGATTAAATCTGTGGCCAGTTTGAAGGGTTAGGGGCTAGGGCTTTGGGTGGTGGTTCCAGGGTGCCTGCACATCTCTCTGTCCAATCAATTTTATTTTTAGAGGTCTCGGGTGAAAGCAGATTTCCAAAAACAATCCCAGATTTAATGTTTTTCCCGGTATCGATTCCGTAAATCCCTATTCTGGGTTTTATGTCAGGTTTGGGTACAAAATGACATCACTAACAGGGTTCTAAGATCACTACAGCCCTCAATTTAACCTTTGATTTCAGATCCACCCTAAACCCTAACTTGAATTTTCAAAAGTCCATCAAACGACACCATATCGACATGAAACTAGTATGGATGCAATAAGAATTGAAATACTATACTAGGGGTGCAGAACTTTCCTCCTTTGGAAACTCAAGAAAATTCTTGAGTTGCTCAAAGTCCTCCAAATCCTATCATACTTGGTCCAATGTGTAGCTAGCGAGCTCGGGAACAAGTTTTGTGAAGCCGTAATGGGGTTTCAGGGTTGTATTCATGGTAGATCTAGGGTTTGGAGAGGGAGGAGGAAGAGGGAAAGGGAAGGAGCAGCAGCAGCTCATGGAGGGGGAGAGAGAAAGGAGATAATAAAATGATGGGGGAAGGGTCAAACAAGTCAAAAGTAGCCCTCTCTCTCTCTCTCAATCATGATACCTTTATCTTTTCTTTTCTTTTCTTTTTCTTTTCCTTCTCACTCAATGGCAAACCCTAAGCAACCATCTACCCACAACATGTAAGAAAATGTAACAAGTGTGGAAAAATGATATGTACACGTTTTGCACCAAAATGCTAAAAACTCGATTAGCGATTTTTAATCGCGATTAGCACTAAATTAGTGTCAAACTAATCATAAAAACTTATAAATAGCATAATTCCATAAAATACCATATTTTAGAATTTTCCATAATTTTCCATAATTTTCCCCATTTATCAATATTTAATTATACCGAAATATTAAAATATTCATTAAAATGAATATTAAATTATAAAGATTCCCAAAAATAATATTTTATTTTTTTGAAATGTTACAATCTTCCCCCCTTAAAGATATTCGGTCCCCGAATTTAAATTTAAACCCCCAAATTCTAAAACATTTCAAATGAAAGTCTAAGTCGTCGGGGCTCCGAAATCATCAATATATAAAACGCATCATAGCGCAATACATGCGCATGAGTAATGAGCAGATAACTCAAAAACAAAACTCCGTTAAGCATCCCTCAATCATCGGAGTCAAGGTGAAGACACGAATGCGAAATCCAAAGCAAAACCGATATGCTATAAATCGGAACTATACATGTAAATACCAAATCTATACATGTAAATATCTGGAGGAATTGCATGCCAAATCTTTTAAAGTCGCTGTGCAATGCGCATAATACTGCACAGTGGCGGACGTCTATCATAGGAAAATAACCATATAGATATATATCTTTTGTTTAATGTGTACGTTCCGCCATTTTGGAAACAATTTAGAAGAGTTTCCTTGTCTTAAACGTTTCGTGTCATATCAGACACGTAGGTATATACTGAGACTATAGCTCGCTTTTTGAAAATCCCTTTGAAATCTATCAATTCATGCAAAATATATTCAGGGACTGTACTCTGACTAGTCCTGCTCAGTACAAAAACTCATAGCAATCACCATAAAAACGTACTTCTCCATAAGAATCAATCCCAAAATATGCATATGAATACTACGTGCGTCTGGTGCGCACGGAAATCAAAATCCATTGATGTGCCATACATGCGCACAGAAACAATATCTAAGTGCATCGGGTGTGCACGAAACATCTGTCATAGGCAACGTGTGTGCCTGACAGCAAAAACATGTGCATCTGACATGCACGAAGAATCTCGATTTAGTGCATCTGGTGTGCACCAAAATCACATCTCATAACATGCGCTCAACATGCGCGAAAATCCACATCAGGTGCATCCATCATGCATGAAATCATGAAATCCAATATCAAGCGCCGAACATGCGCAAAATCCAATCAGGTGCACAAGGTGCACAAAACCAATATCGAGCATCACAATCGAAATCGAAGTCCAGTGCATCTAAGTGCACAAAATGCTTATCACTGCACTGCAAGCACATATGAACTATACCGAGTGCAAAAACCAAATCGTGTGCGTACATATGCACAAAATCAACTCAACTATATGAATCCCATAAAATCATAAACATGTGCAACCAAGGCCCGAAAACGATAACAAGTGCAACAACTGTGCAAAAGTTATAAATACTCAGTAGGTGCAACCATGGTACATGAAAACAAATATCATGAACTCAATCATCAAAATCAGTCATGCGAATATATCGCCCAAAATACCGAAATCAAGTATGGCGGAATAGTCCCGCTCAAGCACATCCTCCAAGAATCTCTGGCCAACTGTCGTGGTCACTCATAGCATGTCTCGTCGACGATCCTGAAATCTGGCATGCTGGTGTGCGTAACATGACCACTTCTGGGTCCAAGTCTTCTCATAAATTTATTCCAGAAAGGTCCTGTCGAGGTCTCTCCCAAATCTCATCTCTGCCTAACTGTCCGGAAGTCATCGTCCTTTACTATATCTGTTTCTTGTCCCAGAATGGCTGCGTACTCATCGCGACTCCTTCTGGAAGGTATATCCAAGTACAATGCCTCGGCATGCGTACCGCATCCCTGATGTCGGCGGAGTGGAACGTCATCTTATCCAGATCTTGCACGAACCTCTTACTCCACTTTTCTCTACTGTCGACTGCTTCGGACTCGTCTCATCGTGGCTGCATGGACTGAGCTCCAACGGCCATCCTTATATCTGGAGTCTCCCAAGAAATGTATCTCACCACCTAGCATCCGAATGAAGTCGAACCATCCGATCGATTCGTCAAAACCTCATAATCCCCCAAGAGCTCAGCATCTTAGATACAGTTTAACAGTATCGAGTACATACCACAGCATCGGTGGTCCAGCCGTAGAAGAGAAAACCTAAGCCTCACTAATGGCGACGCGGAACTGCCGCAAACCCTAAGGTTCAAAGGGTTTCACACGGTCATTAAGTCGAGTTAGGGTTTCATTCTTCTAGAGGTTCCATAGAATTGCCTGCATGTCTTTCCGAATACTTTAAACTTGGAATAGTAGGTTTCCGACATTCGATCGTCTCTGTCGACTCTCAGCGTATCCGCGTGAAGTCGTCTCTAGCCAGAATCAATCTATCTGATGACCTCGCATCGTGGTAGGCGAACGAACCACATGTCCTAGTCATTCATCCTCGGGTGACTAGCGACCTTCTATCATCTCTTAGTACAACTCGTACTGCAATAGCTCCAACATCTGGGGCGATATCTCGTCGTTCGCATCAACAACTGGCTCACTCATCTGCACGCTGAACAATGACTCAATCATCATGAATGAGCGATACATCAACGGTCATCAAAATCTGGCTGGCCTCTGTCAGTGGCTCAATCCTCTGGTGCAAATCTGCACGCCCGAGTAATCTCATACAGCGATCCATCCAACGCTCGTGGCGCGAAAACACCATAAAAAGACACATCTCTGCAATTGTGTGTCACCGGAATCACGCCCTGGTTAGTCCTCATTCGTGACGAGCTCGTGTTGACCTCAACTCTAGCGGTAGCTCTCCCTGCCCGTAATCGTGGCAGCAAAACCATAAATGGTACCGATGAGGCTAGATCATGAATGAACATAATACTGAGCAAAGAAATGTACATCCTAAGGCTTCTTAAGTGGAGTAGCGTATCGTAAGTATGCCACGGAACATACCCACAGTACGCCACTCTACTTTAGTCACCTATTCCATCAACCAAGGGTCATCCTACGCTCCGAAGGTAAAACCTAACGCTCTGATACCAACTTTGTCACGACCTGAAAGTACGGAACATAACCAGCACTTAGACTACGAACGTCTCGAGGCATACGTACTCTAAGTAAGCCGAAAACCCAGAAATCCAAACCAAGAAAAGTAGTGGAGTGAAGGAAAAACCAATTTGAATCAAATGTTTGCAACATGCGCCGAAATATACATTTTAAAATCACAAATCTTTTCTAAAAATTTCGGCAGAGTTTCCTTTGTAAAAACTGACCCCAAACTGGTTCAAAACCTGATAAAGCATATATAATGAATAAAGGCATCCCCAAGCGGGAGCTAGCTCTTCGTCAATCGACGGTCAAAACCACACAAGCAATACAATATACAACGCCGAGAGGCGAGGATCACAATGGAAAAAGGAAACTCAAAACAGCATGAAATCCATAGAAATACAACGCGCGACTCTAAGGTCGAAAGAATAACAACAATGGTCTCTATCTGAAATAAATACATATTTGGTTGATGGAACTTTTAGATACAACTGAATAATAATATACAAAATATATTAATGGTCACGATACAAGTGAACCCACCTACTAGCAAATCACCCGGAAATGGAAGTAGTGCCAGCAAAGCCGTAATGAAACCTGTACGGCAAACCTGCAAGAAACTGTGGCACAACGGGGGTGAGTTGCCAACTCATGAATATAATACATCTACGAACAGGAATCGCATGTATGACGCAATCCTAGGTCATACGATCATAATATATGTAGGGTTCCTAGGCACTCTTGTGAGGGTTCATAAGGCATCAACCATGCTCGAATAAAATTTTAGACATGCCGAACAACCCAAAGCCGGGATCTTTGCTAGATTATTAGGGTTTAACATGCAAGAAATCATCTTTACTACTAAGTGTGTGGGATTACAACCTTTGTAGTCCGCTCCTTCGCTTCATAAGCTCCGAGTAGAAGTCCCTTCGCCGCGATCCACGATCTCCCGAACTCAAGAGAGGCTCCACGACTCGAACGATCCATGCTAGCTTGTAGTGTTCCGTTTCTCCGATGATCTATGTCGAAATTGCTATAACTCAAGCTCTCTCACTCTAATGAGGTGAACACCCTAATCTAATGGGATAGATTAGTTGAGGATGATGGAGTAGTATTTATGCTATCTTTTTATATCAAATTCTCACATGAAAACATCACAAAAGGAAAATCAAGTGAGCTTTCTCAAAGCTTAAGAGAGAAGAAGATGATGAATAAAAGAGATAATCCTTTTGTGATGAATAGTAGAAAAGAATATATGATTGATCATGGAACCATGGTCAAGGTTGACAAGGATAACCTTTGTAGAGAATAAACTAGGGCTAGGGTTTGGTTAGGTTAAAGAATGAGTCATAAGATAATATCAACCATAATATCTTACACTTGACAAAAGGAAAGCTTCTAGATGGTGCAAGAAGGAGCTAACCCTAATCAAACCCTAACCTTGCTTAACCTCTACTAAACATGTTTCATTATTAATCATATCATATTGCAATAATATATATCACATATATATTATATATTTGCAACAATAGAAAATAATACAATTAACATATATCGCATATATATCAATGTATTATCCGGTGAGAAAATGAAATAATAAAGTGAGCCAATATTAGATAATGTAATATAATATATCATATATATTATTATACATTTAATCATCGAATCAACACTTGATCCGACGATCCGGCTATATCGAATATAACCGACTAATATATCATGTACCGATTCATCGAATCGACACTTGATCCGATGATCCGGTTCATATCTAAATATCGCGAGAATACAATACGGTATCTCATATCGTATTATCCTCGGTCCTGCACATATCACATATGTGCCTCTACTCCGTTTTGCCTGAGCCAAGAAACCTCTGTGTAGGACTCTAAAGAATCGTCATTACGCCGGTAGCAGGTAATGATCATATCAAACAGCCACAAGCTGCAAGCGGTCAGCTAAACATAACAGCCACCCAGGTATTGAGTGATCAAAAGATCAACAAGCTAGCCTGTACGTTCTCCTGTGAATCCAATCAGTAACACTCCCGTGCAGTTCGGTCTGTTCTTCTGATATGTCGCATATCTAGTCTAGGGGTGGTATACGTCAGACCCCAGTAACCGATAAGTCATGTCGATGTGAGGCTCATAACGGGTCGAGAAACTACTGATAACACTTACCAGTAAATCTCTATATCAGCCCTGGCCAGGGACTTCCAGTTATAGCCAATCGAACACAGCACAACATCAACTCCCTATACCGGGAGAAACGAATCCCCTCCTATCGCTCATTGCCTCCATGTGATTCGGGACTGTACCCAAAAGCTACCATTTTGCATGCCCTCTTGGACGTGGTAAGGTGGAAATCAAAGCACAGTGGGAATCATATAAGACTCTATGACGATCTCGGGCCTACAGACTACCCTGTACCAGTGTCACCGGAGAACTGCCATCTGACGTGTGGTATATCACCATCTGGGAGTTCTCGGCGAGTCCTTCCAGTGTACCCAGTCTCCACTGAGCACCCGTACACCATCCTTGATGTCAAACATCGATGGATATGGGATCATCCATCGCCTATCATATGGGTCAAGATGCGTATACGCTAGTCTACTCTGGTGTATCGATGCCCTGTCTCGATATACCCTCGACTAGGAACAGTTATAGGATGTACTCATCGACTACCATGGCCCCACTAGTATGATCTTATCATAGTCCCAATAGTCGAGTACAGATCCTAAGGGCTTTATCAACATGTGAGAGAAAAAACAATAAACCATTACAAGTCTACATGTTAAGATAAAGTGAAACCAAATAGCATACTATCATGACGAGCAAGAAAGTACTCTCTATATATATCCAAGCATCCATCATAATATACATCATATGTACAACAATGGCCTTTAGGGCATATACATAACTAACAATCTCCCACTTGCACTAAGGCCAGCTGCTGTAGTATCTCATACCTAGCATCCCAAATAATCACTCAAACTATATCTCGGGAATGGCCTTCGTGAGTGGATCTGCAGTGTTGTACTTCGTAACTACTCTCGTGACCTCGATCTACCGGCGATCAACTATCTCCCTGATTAGGTGATACCGCCTCAGAATATGTCAGGACTTTTGATGGGACCTGGGTTCCTTGGCCAAAGCCACAGCTTCATTGTTATCGCAATACAAAGGTATTGGATGCTCAATGGATGGAACCACAACAAGTTCACTAATGAACTTCTTTATCCAGACAGCCTATTTGGTAGCATCGTTGGCAGTGATGTTGTTAGTTATATGTATGCCCTAGAGGCCATTACTGTACATAGAATGTATATTGTAGTGGATGCTGGGACATATATAGGGAGGACTTTCTTGCTCGACATGATAGTACGCTATCTGGTTGCACTTTATCTTAACATGTATACTTTCTGTCTCTCTGATTACATGTTGATAAAGCCCATAGGATGTGTACTCAACTTCCAGGACTATGATGTAGATCATACTAGTGGGGCCTGGGTAGTCCATGATACATCCTTGAAATGTTCCTAGTCGAGGGAATATCGAGACGGGGCATCGATATTCCAGAGTAGACTAGCGCATATCTTCTCGACCCATGCGATGGGCGATGGATGATCCCATATCCATTGGTGTTTGACATCGAAGATGGTATGCGGGTGCTCAGTGGAGACTGGGTACACTGAACGGACTCGCCGAGAACTCCCAGATGGTATTATACCTCACGTCAGATGGCAGTTCTCTGGTGACACTGGTACAGCTTAGTCTGTTGACCCGAGATCGTCATAGAGTCTTGTGTGTCTCCCACTGTGCTTTGATTTCCACCCTACCACGGCTCTACTGAGTTGTGCAAACAGGTGGTTTTTTGGGTACAGTCCCGATTCACATGGAGGCAATGAGCGATAGGAGGGGATTCGTCTCTCCCGGTATTGGGGGTTGATGTTGTGCAATGCTCGACTGGCCATAACAGGAAATCCCTGGCCAGGGTTGCAATGATTTACTGGTAAGAGTTATCAGTAGTTTCACGAATGTTATGGACCCTACGTCGGCATGATTTATCGAGCTATTGGGGTCTGACGTTTACCACCCCTAGGCGAGATATGCGACATATCAGACGAACAGACCGGACTATACGGTAGTGTTACTGGTTGGATTCACTGGAGTGTGAGCGGGCTTGCTCGTCGATCTTCAGATCGCTCAATACCCGGGTGGCCGTTACGTTTAGCAGACCGCTTGCGGCTTATGGGTGTTTGATATGATCATCGCCTGCTGCCGGCGTATTGACGAGTCTTTAGAGTCCTACACAGAGGTTTCCTGGCTCAAGCGAAACGAAATAGGAGCGCATATCAGATATGTGCGGGACCGAGAATAATGCGTGTATGTGATACCGTATTCTATTCTCGCGATAAATATATCGAATGGTTGTATGCGATATAACCTAGTTATCGATTCAAGCGTTGATTCGATAAGTCGATATATTGTATACTAGTCGGGTGTGTGCGACATAACCGGGTCATTGAATCAAGTGTTGATTTAATGATTTAATGCATATTTATATATTTGATATATTACTTTGCATCAACTAGTATCGGTTTACTTAAGATGGATTTTCTCACTCGGATGGGCGCATTGTATATGCGATATACTTTTGTGCACTTGATTGTATCATGTTTGATGATACATGTCATGCTAGGGTTCAAGTGTAAAGATTAAACCTTGGTTAATGAAATGGTTAGGGTTTATTATTTATTATTCATTTATCTTATTTAATTATCCTTTTCATTTTTGATAAATGAATAAAAGAAAAGAGAAAAGAATGGTGGCTAATTTTGTTCTTTAGTTGAAGCTTCATGAAGCTTTGTTCAAGTCAACCATACTTATCTCATCCTTAACCCTAACCATTCCCACTAACCATGATTCATTCTCTACACTTAACTCTAGTTAAAATTATGATAAGAATTCATTTTCTTTTCATTTTCTATGATCTTATCATAACCTTTTCTTCTTCTTCTTCCTTGCTTCAAGTGAAGAAGCTTGAAGTCCATCAATGGTGATTGTTGGAAAAGAGTGAGAAATCCAAAAATAAAGTCTACCCACTTCCTATTTCTTCATCCTCTACCTCTTGCCAAGTAGTAGAGTGTGTTTACTTCACAAGTTTCTTGACTTGGTGAAGTCGGAGCTTGATTTAGCGATGCCTCGACGTAGATCATCTTCGGCATGGACATCGACGACCTAGCTTGCCCATCCTTCGACGAAGCCGATCCTAGAGCCCGGATTTGATTTGGACAGCGGAGAGGACCTCGTTGCGGAGCTATGGAGGTGGAGCACCGGATCTGCAAAGGTTGTATTTCCGTTTTCTCATTAGTTAAGTGTTAACTAGTTTGCTTGTTTCGCCTAAATATCTAGTAAACGATCCGTAGTCGGGTTTGTAGGCACCCGTAAAAATTTATTTGTGCATGTTTGATCACTTGTGAGACCTCACTAGAGTGCCTAGGAACCCTACAGTGGTATCAGAGCCTAGCTAGAGCCTTAGGCGAAGTCCAGACGGAAATTGAAGTCCGAACGAACCCGAAACCCCGAACCAAAAGAGCTCTCTGTACTTTTTTCAAAAACAGTGATTTTTCTATATTAAAAATATTCAGTAAAATCAGCAGGAGATTATAAGGAAAACTGCAAAATTCGTAGTCCTAATTCCATTAGACCGCCGCCCTTCCGCGGCACGAGCATGGCTCGTGCGGCGGAAGCGCGGCCGATTTGTCGTATTGCGCAACAAATTTTGTACAGTAATTCCTCTTCTGCTGTTCTGGGTTTCCTGGATATTTTTGATATTTTTTCAAGAGTTGAATTTTTCTGAGTTGATTTGGGGATTCGGTGTTTCGATCGGGGTATCAAATTTTGTCTGTGTGGCTTTCCGGATAAGTCTTAGAATATGTTAAAAAGTTCGACCGGATATAAATACCCAATTTTTCCCTTGTCGGGAAATTTCCAAGTGTTGGATTTTTTCCGTAGTTTGACGACGTTCTAAGTAGTGCAAGTAACGCGATGGTCCCTCTAGAAGACACAAACCTTAACTCGATTATGTGACCGTCTTGAACTGCCCTTTGAACCTTCGGGTTTGGGGCAGTACGGCGTGCCACATGTGAGGCGTTGGCTTGACCCTTCTACGGCTGGACCGTTGGTACTGAGGTACGAACTGAATGTTGTTAGACTTATTTCATGTGTTGATCTGTATCGGGAAAACTTGGGTGTTCGATTGTTCGATCGGAAAGTTTAACATTTTCTGTTTATCTGGAATGGGATACAATAATTGGAATTCACAATAAGTTATGAGATAACTAAATGAATGTTATAAACATAGCAGTTTAGTCTCACTTGATCGGTTGCCACGGAATTTTGATGTGATCAAAAGTCCGTCGCAATCACGTAGCGTACGCGGATACTCGCCGGGTAAACTTAATAGACAGCCTCACCCCATAGCCCCGACCAAGTGACTGTAGGAGAACCCCGTCGCCGAAAGCATCCGTTCGGGTGCTCGCGGTAGCGGTGTTCCGCCTTGGTGCACTTCGTCGACGGTATCAGGGGTGCGGCCGTCTACTGAAGTTTGCGACGAGCATTCGATCAGAATGTCGGGAATCCTGTTGAATTGCCCGACTTGATATTAAAAAGTGTTTTCGATAATGAGACTAAAATGCGGGGTTTATAATTGTTAGGCATGCGATGTCTAAGTAATTCATTTGGTCAGGCATGCGATGTCTGAGGTGATTGCGGATTCCAACTGTTGTAGTTTTACATTTTCTTCTCTGTGACCGTAAGTGTAATATGTGATATCGCCGGTTTCGTTGCTATATGTCAACGACAATTGGGATGCGCATATTTACTTACGTTGATGACATCTGATGTTATGTGTTGCTGGATATGTTATATTGGATCGTCGTGTTTGAATAGCCGGGGGTTTTTATGTGAGATGAGTGTTTTTCATTTTCATTCATGTAAAAACTTGTATGTAATATTCTTTTATTGGGGCGCTTCCAGGTTGCGGAAGTTGTCACCGTTTGTATATTATTTACTTTTCTGCACTAGGAAAGACCCAAGGAGGGGAGCACAGGTAACCGGGTTCTGGGGTCCAGTGGGAGACCAACTCGAGGAGTCAAGTCCGGGTCTCCTAACCCTAGAATTGGTAGGGTTGCTTGCCGCTCTCGTAGGGGTCTAGGGGTGTGGGATTGGCTATTCATCACGACCGTGGAATCCGTGTTTTATACTGGCTCGTATTGAAAACACGGACGTCCTAGTATATCCAATATTTCATATGTTTCTTCTGCTGTGTTTTATCTGTGATCATGCGATGTTCTGTGCTCTGTGACAGATATTATAGTATATATGATATATTATATAGACGTTGCTTATGTTTTACACCCGCGCTAGCCCTGCCTCGCTCTGGCGTTAGTTACCTAACCTAACGGTGCAGACGGGACATCGAGGCGAATGCGGATGGCATAAGCGTACGTTATATTTATCTGTGATGTTTAGGTGGATTTAAATGATGGGATATTCATTAATGAGATTAATGAAAGAAAATAAACCTAATTGATGTTGTGGAATCGAATTTCAAAATAAAACAGGTAGCTACAGTTCTTGCTTTGCATTGCGGTGTTCATTATAGAACATCCAGCACCTTATTCGATGAGGAAAGGACCGAGATCCCTTCACCGGGAGTGACTCCTTTAGCAATAACTGGCAGATGCTACAACCCTCGGTTTGTCTTTGATCGCTTCTATAGTTTCCGCTTTGCACAGTGATATATATGATATATCCCGCACCTCATTCGACGAGGAAAGGGCCGACGATCCCTTCACCGGGAGTGACCCCTTTAGCAAAACTAGAAAAGCCTCGAAAACATTCCATTTAAAAACCATTTGATTCCGCAACGAGATCAAGTTCAAAGCGTTAAAGGTTTTCACAAAAAACCAGCCGCAACCCTCCGTCATTTTAGGAAGTAGAGTACTTAGTATTCGTGCTGTGTTTGTTGACCATAGTCAAGGCATAGTGTACGGTAGCTAAGTGATGTCTTCCTACACCGCATATGATGCGATTAGTTAGGACAGTCGTGTGACTTTGTTGACCTTAGTTAAGGGTCATGTGGGTGGGTCTAATTAATCACGAAATGACGGGTAGAACTTGACTAGTACTTATGATTTGTTGACCATATTTAAGGTCATAGGTGCTAGGGGTAAAAACCTTTATCGGGAGTTTCAAGTGTTGGAATTTGCAATGAGATTGCATACCTTCTATGTGATAGTTGGATCCCGATACCCACTGCGAGTAATTATTACTCCTGGGAGAGTTTTGCACTTTGCAATTAGCCGATCAAGTAGGTGTCTAGAAAGGTGTCAACGGGGTTACGCCTCTGGGAAAATGAGGTTTACTGTAATTAGGTCCGTGCGAAAGCACGGGGAACTTCCCTCAAAGTACCGACACTGGCCTGGCTGAAAGATTGGTGAACTTGTAGAGTGTAATTAATCCCGGCTAGTCTTTCCTTTTAGGGTTTGAAGGAAGATTTGATAAAAACAGTGGGAGCCATCCTGATTAGATAAAATATATAACCAATCTGATCTTGCAAGAGCGCACGCAGAGTGTTTTCTTCTCTCTCTCTCCTGGTAGCGACCATATCACGCCTTAATCAAGATAATAATACGGATGTATTGACCGAACCCACTTGTTATACTGAGCTGGGGAACGTTGGTCCCGTTCCAACTTATAATTGTTATAAGACAGAGCAGGAAATTGGGGAATGCCAGAATTCCTATGCCGCCCAAACGAAGAAAGTGCATATGATGCATCTCCTTCGGGTGTGTTCATTACAAAGAACTGTTTCTCAGTATCCTCTGAGTCCTGGGTATATGATACCGGATCAGGATCCCAGATATGTAATCTGTTACATAGGGCTACAGAAAGGTAGAAAAACTGAGAACGGGTGATAAGTTTCATGAGACAGAAAACGGGGCAAGTGTTGCAGCCAAGTCTGTTGGTCACCGTCACCCTGTATTACGAATACATTAATTCTGAACGAATGTTATTAGATACCGAACCTGATATACAAAATCGTATCTATCTCTTTGTTAGTAAAGAAATGATATAATTTTGTATTGATGGATAATGTTTTGAACATTTCCTATATCAAAAGTTGATCGGTTCAGGCACGCTATCTAAAAGCATTAACGTTCTAAATCAAACTACAGTTCCTAGTATACTGAACACACACAAGAAGAAGAGTTCAGAAATGAACGAATTCTTCTTGAAGCATTGTAGACTAGGTCATATCGATGCGACCCGACTGGCTGAAGTTACATTTAGATGTATATTTAAATCAGTTTGAATTTACATCTTGTGAAACTTGCCGGTCGTGTCACAAAGATAAGATGACCATAGCTCTGTTTATTGGAAACAGAGGAAGAGTTACTAAACTCTTGGGACTGATACATGATGATGTACGTAAGGTCTCCTGTCTGCACATGCCAGGAATGGTTCTTTATACTTCATTATATTCTCTGATAATCTCTCAAGATTCAGTCGTATGTTCCTGCTGAAACATAAGTCCGAACCTTTTGAGGTATTCACAGAATATAAGTTAGAAGTAGAGAACCAAAATACGGGTATAAGTATTATGTCCTATGATGAGATCAGGGAGGAGAATACTTGTGCATAGAATTCCTGGACTATTCTAAAGGAGAATGAGATTCTCTCTCAGTGTTACTCATCTGAATACACCACAGCACAACGGTGTATCGGGGCGGGGCAATCACACCCTATATGATAAGGTGTGCTCTATGATGAGTACTACTGAGTTACCTGTTTCCTTTTGGGGTTATGCACTTGAGAAGCTGCATACCTATTGAATTAGGTTTGAATCAAATCTGTGCCTACCACTCCATATAAGATATGGTGTGGGAAGATCCTATCTCTTAAGTAAGTTAAGATTTGGGATTGTCCGGCCTATGTCAAAAGCAAAATCCGGACAAGATCGAGGCAAGGTCAGTCCTGTAGAACTGGAAAGGTTCCAGCTGTACAAAACTGCTAATGATTTGACAGAACCAAAGGATTCAATAGTTTCCGACGAACCTCAGCCTCTCCGCCGATCTAGTAGGGTTCCTCACCCACCTGAGAGATACCTAGGTTTCTCGATGACAGTGGGAGCAAGGATTGCATCATGAGATGATGACCCAACTAGTTTCGAGCAGGCCATCGAGAGTAGGGACTCTGTAAGAATGGCTGGATGCTTAGCGATCTGAGATGGAATCCATGTACACCAGCAAAGTATGGACTTTAGCTGCTATATCTGAAGGGTTAAATCCCCATCAGAAGCAAGTATATCTTGAGAAGATTACTTGGTTTAGATGGAAAAGTTGAGACTTTCAAAGCTAGACTTGTTAAAGGTTTTCGTCATCGACCAGGCGTGGATAATGATGAAACCTTTTTCCAGTAGCTATGCTTAAGTCTATCCAGATCCTACTTACCACGGCTACACACCATGACTACGATATCTGGCGGTTGGGTGCCATGACTGCTTCTCTAAATACTGATTTAGAAGAGAACGTCTATAAGAACACAGCCAGAGGGCTTCGTAAACAGTGGGAGCAGCGGAAACGTGTGCAAGTTGCTTTACACAATGAAGCAGGCATCGCGGAGATGGAACGTCTGTTTTGATGTCATAGTCAAAGTGTTTGACTTCATCAAAATGATAGACGAACCTTGTATATACAAAAGGGTAGTAGAGAGTAAGGTAGTCATCTTCGTATTGTACGTAGACAACATACTCTTGATAGAAAAAGAGTTTCCTATACTATGATCGGTCAATCTCCTATTATCACAAGGATTCTCCAAATAGGATAAAGATGATACCTCCTAAATCCTGAGATTTGGACCTATGAGATAGATCTAAAGGGATATTAGGGTTCTCACTAGGTATAGTGAGATTGTATCAATCGATCCTGGGGAGAATCACTGGAAGTGTTCCAGGGTGATAAAGACGACTGAATGTCATTCACAGGCATTGTCTTTACCCTCAGTAAAGGGACGGCATGTTGGAAGATTTCCAAGCTAGATACCGTGACAAACTAGACGATAAAGGCTGGTAACATCGCTATTAAAGATACTACCAAAGAGGAAGTTTGGGTGTATATTGGTTCATAAGATGAACTAGGTTCCTGCCATTGTATGACAATGGAAGTGTGGCTTTGGCCCTTGGAACCCTGGTCCCATCAATGACCCAGACGTATTCTGAGGCAGCATCACCTGATCATGGAGATAGTTGATCTCCAGGGTGATCGAGGTAAGGAGAGTAGACACAAAGGACAACACGGCGGATCCACTCACGAAGGCCTTTTTCCCAAAGAGAGACAATTTTATGGGATGGTTAAGTATGAGATACTACAACCACTGCTACAGATGGCCCTAGTGCAAGCGGGAGATTGTTAGTTATATGTATGCCCTAGAGGCCATTACTGTACATAGAATGTATATTGTAGTGGATGCTGGGACATATATAGGGAGGACTTTCTTGCTCGACATGATAGTACGCTATCTGGTTGCACTTTATCTTAACATGTATACTTTCTGTCTCTCTGATTACATGTTGATAAAGCCCATAGGATGTGTACTCAACTTCCAGGACTATGATGTAGATCATACTAGTGGGGCCTGGGTAGTCCATGATACATCCTTGAAATGTTCCTAGTCGAGGGAATATCGAGACGGGGCATCGATATTCCAGAGTAGACTAGCGCATATCTTCTCGACCCATGCGATGGGCGATGGATGATCCCATATCCATTGGTGTTTGACATCGAAGATGGTATGCGGGTGCTCAGTGGAGACTGGGTACACTGAACGGACTCGCCGAGAACTCCCAGATGGTATTATACCTCACGTCAGATGGCAGTTCTCTGGTGACACTGGTACAGCTTAGTCTGTTGACCCGAGATCGTCATAGAGTCTTGTGTGTCTCCCACTGTGCTTTGATTTCCACCCTACCACGGCTCTACTGAGTTGTGCAAACAGGTGGTTTTTTGGGTACAGTCCCGATTCACATGGAGGCAATGAGCGATAGGAGGGGATTCGTCTCTCCCGGTATTGGGGGTTGATGTTGTGCAATGCTCGACTGGCCATAACAGGAAATCCCTGGCCAGGGTTGCAGTGATATACTGGTAAGAGTTATCAGTAGTTTCACGAATGTTATGGACCCTACGTCGGCATGATTTATCGAGCTATTGGGGTCTGACGTTTACCACCCCTAGGCGAGATATGCGACATATCAGACGAACAGACCGGACTATACGGTAGTGTTACTGGTTGGATTCACTGGAGTGTGAGCGGGCTTGCTCGTCGATCTTCAGATCGCTCAATACCCGGGTGGCCGTTACGTTTAGCAGACCGCTTGCGGCTTGTGGGTGTTTGATATGATCATCGCCTGCTGCCGGCGTATTGACGAGTCTTTAGAGTCCTACACAGAGGTTTCCTGGCTCAAGCGAAACGAAATAGGAGCGCATATCAGATATGTGCGGGACCGAGAATAATGCGTGTATGTGATACCGTATTCTATTCTCGCGATAAATATATCGAATGGTTGTATGCGATATAACCTAGTTATCGATTCAAGCGTTGATTCGATAAGTCAATATATTGTATACTAGTCGGGTGTGTGCGACATAACCGGGTCATTGAATCAAGTGTTGATTTAATGATTTAATGCATATTTATATATTTGATATATTACTTTGCATCAACTAGTATCGGTTTACTTAAGATGGATTTTCTCACTCGGATGGGCGCATTGTATATGCGATATACTTTTGTGCACTTGATTGTATCATGTTTGATGATACATGTCATGCTAGGGTTCAAGTGTAAAGATTAAACCTTGGTTAATGAAATGGTTAGGGTTTATTATTTATTATTCATTTATCTTATTTAATTATCCTTTTCATTTTTGATAAATGAATAAAAGAAAAGAGAAAAGAATGGTGGCTAATTTTGTTCTTTAGTTGAAGCTTCATGAAGCTTTGTTCAAGTCAACCATACTTATCTCATCCTTAACCCTAACCATTCCCACTAACCATGATTCATTCTCTACACTTAACTCTAGTTAAAATTATGATAAGAATTCATTTTCTTTTCATTTTCTATGATCTTATCATAACCTTTTCTTCTTCTTCTTCCTTGCTTCAAGTGAAGAAGCTTGAAGTCCATCAATGGTGATTGTTGGAAAAGAGTGAGAAATCCAAAAATAAAGTCTACCCACTTCCTATTTCTTCATCCTCTACCTCTTGCCAAGTAGTAGAGTGTGTTTACTTCACAAGTTTCTTGACTTGGTGAAGTCGGAGCTTGATTTAGCGATGCCTCGACGTAGATCATCTTCGGCATGGACATCGACGACCTAGCTTGCCCATCCTTCGACGAAGCCGATCCTAGAGCCCGGATTTGATTTGGACAGCGGAGAGGACCTCGTTGCGGAGCTATGGAGGTGGAGCACCGGATCTACAAAGGTTGTATTTCTGTTTTCTCATTAGTTAAGTGTTAACTAGTTTGCTTGTTTCGCCTAAATATCTAGTAAACGATCCGTAGTCGGGTTTGTAGGCACCCGTAAAAATTTATTTGTGCATGTTTGATCACTTGTGAGACCTCACTAGAGTGCCTAGGAACCCTACAGATGTATTCAGCCTCCATCGTCGGGTCTGCAACGGTATCCTGTTTGGAACTCTTCCAACATACCTGTAAGTGCACGGCGGCGCCCCGGCCGTCAATCCGAGGCCAAAATGCGGAAACGATAATTTACTTTAACTTTTGAACCGGCACCACCGCGCACTATAAACCCGGATCGGGCCATTAACATAGTCCTAGCTAACTAGAGAAGGGGTAAAGGGATATACCGAGCGATCCGTGTCCTTCGGTCTTCTCGTCGTCGTCCCGATCTCACCGCGGAATCTCCGGTCTTCGCCTCCTCGCCGGAAGGGCACCACGTTGCCGGCATCTTTTACGGGCTCCCACCTCTGGACCGAGGCAACTCGGGCACGAAGTTGGCGAGCCGACGTGCCCAAGGATTGCTGTAGAATACGTGTAGTACTCTATGTCTCATTTGGGGTTTGAGGAAGTTGCCTTTGGTGGAGGAAATGAACTAAACCTTTTTGGAGATGAACTTGGGAATTTTTGTAGCATGAAAAGAACAAAAATTCCCCACTCAAATTTTGGACAGCCCCCTATACTTGGCCGGCCATGGCTCCTTGAGAGAATAAGAGAGGAGAGTGTATGGAAAAAAATGAGTGAGTCCAAAAGAAATGCAAGAGGGAGAAAAGGTTATCATGATCAACCATGATTACCAAACCATGTCCAACACTCATACAACCATCATCAAAAGCATGATGACTCCAAAAGTAAACCATGATGAATAAGAAAGTCAAGTAATGATTATCCAAGGAAATTCAAATGAGGGTGCAACCATCATGAAGCAATAATATGCAAAGGCCACCCTCCAAAATGCTTATTTGTACAAATGCAAATAAGCCCTCCTCCACCAATTTTCAGCCAAAAAAAGATACAAAGAAATATGGCCGAAACGGAAAACAAACTGGCAACTTCATAAAACTGATCCCGTAATAAATTACAGGAAAACCTCGCTTCTGTACATACATACACGCATTTGTATTCCGACCGAATACAAATGCAATGAGACAAAGTCTACACTGTACAATACTAGGATCCGGCTTAAACTAAAGCCCGTTAGTATTATCCGTCCGATCATGATCCGTGCAATACCGCACGTATCTGATCGAACCCTGCCATATCTCCATACCGCCTCTACAGCGTTTCGCCCGAAACTTGAGTAACTGAATGTGGGGGACTCTAAAGACTCGTCAATACTATGGCTGTGGATTTAACCACTAGCACGTCAGAGGTATTAGCCATACGTGACGGGCTACCAGCTATTGACCAAAAGGGACGTCGATGAACGAACTCATCCTGACACCCTACTGAGCCTGTCTGTGACAATATCCGTACAGTCCGGTCCGTTCATCTATGAGCATCGCATGGCGGGCCTAGGGGGTTGGTAAAAGTCAGACCCCCAAAATAGGTACAAGTCGTGTCGGAGTGTAGCCCAGAACACCCTAAGATACTACTGGAATACCTACCAGTAAATCTCCTGCCTTGGCCAAGGACTTCGTGTAAGGGCTCTCCTAGACACAGCGTGACCTCACCCCCAATACCGGGAGAGACGAACCCCTGCAGATCCGCTCACTGCCTCTATGTGGCTCGGGACTGTACCCAACTAAAACCTGTTTGCACGTCTCCTTTGAGCGTGGTAGGGTAGTAATCAAAGTACAGTGGAAACTCACACGAGACAAATGACGATCTCAGGTCGATGAACTAACCTGTACACATGTCACCAGGGAACTACTATCTGACTTCAGGTATAAGACCAACTAGCATGTTCCCGGCGAGTCCTGTCCGGTGTACTCATAACCCAATGAGCACCTGTATACATCTTAGGTGATCCAACTGACACCAGTGGCTTGTGAGACCGGCCACCGCCCTTCATCGGGGTCTCGACTGTATACACTAGTCTACTCTGGAGTATCGATGCCCTGTCTCGAAACACCCACGACTAGGGACCTTTTAAGGATGTGCTTATAGACCCCAGCTCCCACGTATATGATCGCCCTCATACTGCTGCCAGTCAAGCATGAATCCTAGGGGCTCTATCAACGTGTAATAGTGACCTGTAAGGTCACTTGAAGCAGTACACGATGATAAAGGTAAACCAGATAGCATACTATCATCTTGACTAAGTCTGTCCTACCGGGACAGGTCCTCCCTCAATCATTGCAATCACGTGCATTTGATCCAATAATTGACTCTGAGGGCACAATCTCCAACAATCTCCCACTTGCACTCAAGGCTAATTATTGCGATGTCGCATACTCACAGCCCGTGTGAACACCCAACTCCTCTACTAGTCAGTCTCACAAATCCCGTTTGCGAAACTATTGCGTTCGAGGAATAGCCTCAGCGGGTGGATCCGCTTTGATGTTTCTTTCTATGTCTCTCTATATCTCAAGTTCACGGAGAATGCCATCTCCCGAAATGAGCAATACCTGTCTTAGAATGTGTCTGGATGTCTGATGGGACCTAGCTCATAAATTAACTCCAAATCCAAACTTCTTAGACTGTATCGTCAACTGAACTTAATCAGTATCTTGCGCCATCCTTCCCTCAGTATCCACCTGGACCACCTGTCCGAAATACTGCCCCTCGTCAGAGGGAAAACTATAACTCTGACAACCTCTCTGTCATCCAGGTCACCTTAGAAGCCTAGAATGATAACTGTCTCCCGAAAGAGACTGTTGTTATCATATCCCTAAAACATTCACTTATGTTCTAAAACTGCTTTCGACCGTTTCTCCGGTATTGGATCAATATCAACTTATTGCATCTGCTGCAAAAACAACATCTGGTGTGGTACTCATGATCGACTCAATTGCATAAGCAAGTGATCTGCCAATCATGCACATCCCTCTCTCGTTTAGTCTGTAAGACATCTTTAGAGAGGGTGACTCCATCACCTGCAGGTACACCACCATGCCAGGAGTCGTCCATTCTAAATACCTTTAGAATGTTGTCTAAGCACCCAGATTGGGAAACTACCCAAATCTACATCTAAAACCATAGATCCAGTAACCAGAATGTCTGATATAATATCTAAGTCATTTTTGGAGAAACCACTGTGTGACAACCAAAGTATAACCGATCGTAGTACAGGAATATCACTTCCTACTCTGTGTATGTCATCCAAATACCAGGAAATCACACCGTACTATCTTCTCAACAGATCCATCCCCTATTCTGATGAAGTCAAACCTATGACTGTCACATGAGAAATAGATGATCTATCTCCGCAATATCTGCTTTAGTCCATAAACATAAGCTACTTATCCACCAATGCTTCCGCTGCTCCTACTGACTACGACAACCCACTGGCAGAGTCATATAGACGTACACTTCTAAAGCCAGTTTAGAATGACGCTATACTCATCCTCCTGCCGGGTCTCACAGTCTGGAACATCAGCAATGGCCAGTGTGGGTAAACAAGAACCTCCCTGCTACCGTCCTTGAGGCTACCGGAGTACCTCTCGGGTGCCTGAGGTTACCCACCATATCTGCGGAGTGGCCAATGGAATGTCAAATCAGATTGAATCTTTAGGTTCTTATTAAATTTTCAGTAATCGTTTGCGGTTCTGGAATCACTTCCAGTTCTGCCATACTCCCACTACTGTTTTCTGAAAAAAATCCATTTTTGTTAAAACTGTGGAGAGTCAAGAACAGTATAACTATTGATCTTCCAGATGGTAGAAAGTCAACCATCGTCATAGCCTGGGTCAACCCACAAACAGCCGTTACAGAAACGTGCCTTGAGTTATCCAGAGTCTTGTTTTAAGCATAAGCCGGACAACATCCCGTACCTTAACATCGTTAAGATATGAACTGTTCTATATCCAATATAGAACCAGAGGCACAGATTTAATTGAACCAGATTCAAATCATGCAGCAGTCTCTAGTGCTTGTTAACTAAATGGAAATAGGCCGATCAGCATTACTCAACTTAGGAGTGCATCCAATTATGAGTAATCTGAAAGAGAAGCATGTTCCCTTAATCATTACTATCAACTGAATACCATACATAAGTATCTACAACTTCGATCACCTTGAAGAATCCCGATACTTGCAATACCTGGTTCTCTACTTTATTCATATACCTATAACTTCTCAAAACTTGGACCCTGTGTTTCTACGAAACACCTGTCTAAAAAGTAGAAAAGTCATAAGTAAACCGAATATAGTACGAGAACCAACCCCTATGTCCTCATGGACACTGGACAACATACAATACTCTGTATAAGTCCCTTGAGTCTAATAACTCAATCCCTGTGTGTCGTAGGTTGAAAACTGTACTTATGGTTAAGAAGAATTACACCGCTGTTTAATGCTCCTTACCTAACCATCTACTGATATAGGTAAATGTCATAGACATAATTTCAAAAAGTTATATCTCACTCTATAACAATAAACGTACAGATATATCAATTTGAAATTGGTGCATAACAACGGATATTCAAAACCAAATATTTGCCGACCGGCAAACAACCCAGGCGATTTCCTCAAATATCACCAATTACAACGAATTCCGATATAATGAGGATGATCACCTAATTCGCAATAACTTACTCCCACTCATCATCTGTAAAATAATACAGATGTGAGAATTATATCTGGTAAATACATACCCTGGAGCAAGTGTCGAATTGGGAAATCAGTTTTCTTTTAACAGTACACAGCGAAACTGAATCATTGAAATGTTTCGATGGGGTATCCCGGTATTCCTAGTAATGCCTCTTCCATTATCCAGATTCACAACTATAACCGTGTAATTCTTTGCCATCTTTCCAAATGCCTTTATATGTCTTTAGTCATTACCTTCTGCACAACCTCTTAGGCTAAATGGTTTTTCTTCCTTCCCTACCATTCGGCACCAGCCTATGGTTTGAAAGAAGACTATCCAATAAGCAAAATGGGTGTACTGTCCTAATCCTAGGAGCACTAGCAATGCGAGAGAATGTGAAGATAAAAGACAACCGAATAAACCTTATTCCTATTTCTCCTGAACCAGAATCCATCCCTGAACTGGAACAAGTGTTGGAGATAGTGCCCTCAGAGTCAATTATTGGATCACAGGCACGTGATTGCAATGATTAAGGGAGGACCTATCCCGGTAGGACAGTCTTACTCGAGATGATAGTATGCTATCTGGTTTATCTTTATCATCGTGTACTGCTTTAGGTGACCTGATATGTCGCTATTACACGTTGATAGAGCCCCTAGGATTCTTGCTTGACGACCAGCAGTATGATGGCGATCATATACGTGGGAGCTGGTAGTCTATAAGCACATCCTTAAAAGGTCCCTAGTCGTAGGAGTTTCGAGACAGGGTATCGATACTCCATTAGTAGACTAGTGTATACAGTCGAGACCCCGACGAGGGGCGGTGGCCGGTCTCACAAGCCACTGGTGTCCGTTGGTTCACCTAAGATGTATACAGGTGCTCATTGGGTTATGAGTACACCGGACAGGACTCGCAGGGAACCTGCTAGTTGGTCTTATACCAGACGTCAGATAGCAGTTCCCAGGTGACATGTGTACAGGTTAGTTCATCGACCTGAGATCGTCATTTGTCTCGTGTGAGTTCCCACTGTGCTTTGATTACTACCCTACCACGGCTCAAAGGAGTCGTGCAAACAGGTTTTAGTTGGGTACAGTCCCGAGCCACATGGAGGCAGTGAGCGGATCTTCAGGGGTTCGTCTCTCCCGGTATTGGGAGTGAGGTCGCGCTGTGTCTAGGAGAGCCATTACGCAAAGCCCTCGGCCGAGGCAGGAGATTTACTGGTAGGTATTCCAGTAGTATCTCAGGGCGTTCTGGGCTACGCTCCGACACGACTTGTACCGCTTTTGGGGGTCTGACTTTCACCAACCCCCTAGGCCCGCCATGCGATACTCATAGACGAACGGACCGGACTGTACGGATATTGTCACTGACAGGCTCAGTTGGGTGTCGGGGTGAGCTTCCTCATCGACGTCCATTTTGGTCAATAGCTGGTGGCCCGTCACGTATTGGCTTATACCTCTGACGTGCTAGTGGTTAAATCCACAACCATAGTATTGACGAGTCTTTAGAGTCCACCACACTTTCAGTTACTCAGCTTTCGGGCGAAACGCTGTAGAGGCCGTATGGAGATATGGCAGGGTCCGATCAGATACGTGCGGTATTGCACGGATCAGGATCGGACAGTTTTGTACTAGTGGCCGTATAGATATATGGCAGGGTTCGATCAGATACGTGCGGTATTGCACGGATCAGGATCGAACGGATTTTACTAGCCGGCTTTGGCTTAAGCCGGTCCTAGTCTAGTACAGTGTAGATTTTGTCTCATTGCATTTGTATCCGGTCGGAATACAGATGCGGGTGTGTATGCACAGTATCGGGGTTTTTCCTGTAATTTATTACGGGACCAGTTTTCTGGAGTTGCCAGTTTGCATTCCGTTCCGGCCGGTTTTCCTTTGTTCTTTCCCGGCCGGACTTTTCCGATGGAGGGGGTTATTTGCAGTTTTGCAAATAACACTTTGTGGAGGGGTTTTCTTGCATATATATTGATTATGACACCTTTCATTTCTTTTGCTCCATGCTTTTGAATTGAGAGATATGAAAGGTTATGGGTTGAATAGTGTGAAGCATGGTTGATGTTTTGTTGACCTTGGATGTGGTCACCTTTTCTTAGCTCCTACACTCACCTCCCTTTGTGTGATGATATTCATTCCTCCACCATTCTCTTTCTCACTTGGAAAAAAGTCTTTCATGGTTATGAAAAAAAAGAGAGAGGAAGAAAAAGAGAGAGAGGAAGAAAAAGAAAGAGAGAAAGAAAAAGAATGAGAGAGTTCATCTTGATTATGTGAGGAATTCTTCATCTCCTTCTTCTTCTTGTTTTAGAAAAATGAAAGCACCATTTTTCTTAACCCCAATCCTCCATCATGGCAACTACAAACCCCAAATGAGATTAGCATTATCTACTACACTTCCTACAGCACATCTTGAGCATGTCGAGTTGCCGGCTTCATGCTCGAGTTGCCTCGGTATTGAGGCGGGAGCCCGTAAAAGACGAAGGCGATGTGGTGCCCTTTCCGGCGAGGAGGCGACGATATGGAGACTACACTTTCCGCGGGAGATCGGGGCGATGATGAGAAGACCGGAGGACTCGGATCTCTTGGTATACTTCTTATCCCATCTCTTGTTTGCTAGTTAAGTTAATGGTAAACGATCCGGGTTTTCTTTGTCCGCGGTAGCGCCGGTTTCCGAGCAAGGAAAAATTTTGATTCCGCATTTTGGCCTCGAGTAAGACGGCCGGGGCGCTGCCGTGGCGCAACATGGTATCAGAGCCAGGCCATTAACCTTACCTAGCTTCGTTTGATGTGTTTGCGTTTCCGATCGACCGAAATTTCCAAAAACCGTATTTTAGTGTACATCAGTTTTCTGTCGATTTTTTCCGGGCTCGAAAAATTTTTCAGGTGATTGCAGAATGATGTACAGGGAATTATAAGACATCTGGGAAATTTTGGTCACGAGTTACTGTATATCCGCCGCGGAAGCGCGGCGCAACCCTCCTTCGCGCCGCTCTTCCGCGGCGGTTTAGTTTGGTCTCTGAACCAGAATTTTCCAGTGAGGTTTTTACATTAAAATAGGGTATTTGGAATATTAAAATTGGGCCCAAGTTTTCTGTGAGTGCTACAGTTTTGGTTGGGGGCCCACTTGTTAATTTTTGGTCAATCGGAAAATTTTAAACACATTTTTTTCACAGTATTTACATTATATCTGCGACCGTGAATGTCACTCGATCGGTAAATCCGGTCTAACTGCTATAGCCCGGTTAGACGGATTTGCGAACGTGACTTTCACGTTGATGTTCTATGTTTATGCTGTGATGTTGCGGATCGGTCGTGGGGATAGCCTGGATGCAATGCTAGTACAGTTTTGTTGTATTATGTACATTTGATATTGCGGGGCGAGCGTCCGACATGTGGACTGCCGTCACTGCCAGTTTGTATTATTCTTTTGGGGCACGACCTGGTTGCGGTCGATGTACCCGGTGTATGTATATTTTACTTTCTGTACTAGGATTGCCCCGCGGTGGGGTGCGCGGATAGCCGGGTTCTGGAGGGCAGCAAGCCCGCATCTCATGGCATTGGGACGGAGGGGGCTTCAGTCCAGGATTGGCGGGCTATTCGCCGCACTCGTAGGGGGTACAGGTTGACCCAGGAGGGGTGCCCAAGTTACCGGATTCCGTGAAGTGCTGGGTGGTCCATTCACGGTACTGAAGGGGGCTGCCTCGCTTCAGGTTTTGGCGGGTGACTTGCCGCGCCCGTAGGGGTCTAGGATTTCATTGCACAGGCTATCCACACGACCAGGGGAACGTCGGGTTTCAGCAGCGGCTCTGTGAAACCCGGGGCTTCCAGATATCTGTATTGTTCTGTGATGCTGTACATTTCTGTGATGTTGCATTTTATTCACGCCTTGAGCGAAATACTATATATTGGTATATATATTAGTAGATGTTGTATATGTTTTTCATCCGCGCTAGTCCAGTCCCCGCTCTGCCGTTAGTAAGCTAACCTAACGGGTGATGACGGGACCCAGTGGCGAATGCGGATGGCATATACGTACGTCAGTATATTTTCGTTCTTTGTGGTGTGATCAATTGATGGGACTGCATTGATTCGGATCAATGCAAGTTTAAACAAACCTAATCTGATGTTGTTGGAACATTTTTCAAAAAGCTGTTATTGCAAGGACGTTCGCTTTTGTTTTGCATCGTGGTATTCATTTGGAATATCCTGCTCCTCAGTCGACGAGGCAAGGGCCGAGATCCCTTCACCGGGAGTGACCCCTTGGACAGAAGTTTGCGTCAAGGCATTAACTTCACTATAGCCGATTACTTTTGCTTTGCATCGTGGTATTCAGTTGGAATATCCTGCACCTCATTCTACGGGGAAAGAGCTGAGATCCCTTCACCGGGAGTGACCTCTTTAGTAAAGGTTTTCGTCACTATATTTTCTAAAAAGGCTATGCAGTTCCTTCAACGATATCAAGTTCATTACGTTAAAGGTTTTTCGCCAAAAACCATTCGTAGCCCTCCGTCATTTCTTATGGGTATTATTTAGTATTCGTGCTGCGTTTGTTGACTCCGTCAAGGCGTAGTGTACGGTAGCTAAGTGGTGCTTGTTTGTTGCATAAGTGGGATTGGTTAGGACAGTCGTGCGGCCTTGTTGACTCCGTCAAGGGCACGTACGGGTGGGTTTAATGCAATCCAGATAATGACGGGTTGAACTTGACTAGGACTCTTTGATTTGTTGACTCCGTCAAGGTCACTTGAGTCCTAGGGGTAAAAATCACATCGGGAGTTTCAAAAGAACTGAAACCTGCCAGGTATGCGCATACCTTCTGGAGTGTGGTGACGTGAGTGGATTCCGTCACGTTATCATGCGATGATAGTTGGATCCCGATTCCCACTGATGAGTTGGTTTACTCCTCGGGTGATCCCGACTAATTCTTCTTTCAGGTTTGGAGGAGAATTTGAGGTACAGTGGGAGGTTTCCAGATTAGATAAAGTGGTAACCATTCTGATCTAGGATAGAGTGCACGCTGAGTGTTTCTTTTCTCTCTCTCTGGCAGCGACCATTGACCCGACCCTGGACTATGACTCAGTGACCAAGTTGACCGAACCTTCTTAACACTGGCTTTTGGATTGTCAGAGTTGCAGACCTCATTGCCACTCCTACTTTTACCCTTTTCTCCAGGACACCCCGTATTACTACGAACGTCCACTTCCATTGGACAAAACCATCGTATGGTTATATACGAACTCGAAGGACTTCGAGGATGGTTTCTGGTTCTGGAGAAAACGGATAGGATTATTCAGTTGTCTTTTCTTTTCACCTTCTCTCAGGATGTGAGTACTCCTTGGTTTAGGAGTAGTACACCTATTACGCAAATTGGATAGTCTTCTTCCAAACCATAGGCTGGTGCCGACCGGTAGGGAATGAAGAAAACCAGTTAGCCTAAAACGGTGTACAGAAGGTATTAAGTTCAGACAAAGCAAGGGATTAGTAAGAGGGCAAAGTAAATTGCGACTGATATTCACGACCAAACCAAGTATTTCTTCGCCAATCCTAAATCACCTTTGTATTTCTCCAGGACACTCCGTATCACTACGAAGATCCCATTTTATTGGATACTCCATCGTATGGTTATATACGAACTCGAAAGGAACTAGTTCCAGTTCGGGGATGGATTCTGGTTCAGGAGAAATAGGAATAAAGTACATTCAGGTGTCTTTTATCTTCACCTTCTCTCGCATTGCGAGTGTTCCTAGGATTAGGACAGTACACCCTTTATGCTTTTTGGATAGTCTTCTTCCAAACCACAGGCTGGTGCCGAACGGTAGGGAAGGAAGAAAACCATTTGGCTTAAAGGGGTGTACAGAAGGTAATGACTAAAGACAAATAAAGGGATTTGGAGAGGTGGCAAAGAATTATACGGTTATAGTTGTGAATCTGGATAATGGTAGAGGCATTACTAGGAATACCAGGATACCCCATCGAAACATTACAATGTTTCAGTTTCAACTGTGTACTGTTAAAAGAAAACTGATTTCCCGATTAGACACTTACTCCAGGGTATGTATTTGCCAGGAATAATTCTCACATCTGTATGGTTTTACAGATGATGAGTGGGAGTAAGTTATTGGGAATTGGGTGATCATCCTCATTATATCGGGATTCGTTGTAATCGGTAATATTTGAGGAAGTCACCTGGGTTGTTTGCCGGTCGGCAAATATTTGGTTTTGAATATCCGCTGTTGTGCACCAATTTCAAATCGATATATCTGTACGTCTATTTTCATAGAGTGAGATATACCTTTTGATATTATGTCGATGACATTTACCTATATCAGTGGATGGTTAGGTAAGGAGCATTAAACAGCGGTGTAATTCTTCTTAACCATAAGTACAGTTTTCAACCTGCGACGCACAGTGAAAGAGTTGTTAGACTCAGCGGACTTATACAGAGTATTGTATGTTGTCCAGTGTCCATTAGGACAGAGGGGTTGGTCCTCATACTATATTCTGTTTACTTTTAACTTCTCAAGTTCTTAAACATGTGTTTCGTAGAAACACAGGGTCTAAGTTTTGAGGAGTTATAGGTATTTGAATAGAGTAGAGAACCAGGTGTAGCAAGTATCGGGATTCTTCAAAGTGATCGAAGATGTAGATACTTGTGTATGGTGTTCAGTTGATAGTAATGATGAAGACAGATTGCTTCTCTTTCAGGTTACTCATAATTGGAAGCATTCCTAAGTTGAGTAACGCTGATCGACCTCCTTCCATTTAGTTGACATGCACTGGAGATAGATGCATGATTTGAATCTGGTTAAATTAAATCAGTGCCTCTGGTTCTATATTGGATATAGAACAGTTCATATCTTAACGATGTTAAGGTACGGGGAGTTGTCCGGCTTATGCTTAAAACCAGACTCCGGATAACTCAAGGCACGTTTCTGTAATGGCTGTTTGTGGGTTGACCCAGGCTATGACGAGGGTTGACTTTCTACCATCTGGCAGATCAATAGAAATATTGTTCTAGACTCGCCACAGTTTTATTAAAAATGGATTTTTTCAAAAAACAGCAGTGGGAGTATGGTAGAACTGGAAGTGATTCCAGAACCGCAAACGATTACTGAAGATTTAATAAGGAACCTAAAGATTCAATCTGATTTGACATTCCATTGGCCACTTCGCAGATAAGGTGGGTAACTTCAGGCACCCGAGAGGTACTCCGGTAGCCTCAAGGACGGTGACAGGGAAGTTCTTGTTTACCCACACTTGCCATTGTTGTTGTTCCAGGCTGCGAGACCCGGCAGGAGGATGAGTATAGCGTCGTTCTAAACTAGCTTTAGAAGTGCACGTCTATATGACTCTGGCAGAGGGTTGTCGTAGTCAGTGGGAGCAGCGGAAGCATTGGTGGACTTCATGCTTATGTCTATTTATAGACTAAAGCAGATATAGCGGAGATAGATCATCTGTTTCTGATGTGACAGTCATGGGTTTGACGTCATCAGAATAGGGGATGGATCTGTTGAGAAGGTAGTAGGAAGTGATATTCCTATACTACGATCGGTTATACTTTGGTCGTCACACAGTGTTTTCTCCACAAGGGACTTGGACATTATATCAGACATACTGGTTACTAGATCTATGGTTTTAGATCTAGATTTGGGTGGTTTCCCAATCAGGGTACCTTGACAGCATTCTATGAGTGTTTAGAATGGACGACTCCTGGCTGGTAGTGTACCTGCAGGTAATGGAGTCACCCTCTCTAAAGGTGTCTTACAGACTAAAGGGGAGAGGGATACGCATGATTAACAGATCACTTGCTTAGGCAATTGAGTCAATCATGAGATGTCAAGTACCACACCAGATGTTGTTCTTGCACTAGATGCAATAAGTTGATATTAATCCAATCCTGGAAAAACAGTAGGAAGCAGTTTTAGAACATAAGTGAATGTTCTAGGGATATGATAACGGCTGTCTCCTTTAGGAGACGGTTATCACTCCAGGCTTCCAAGGTGACATGGACGACAAGGAGGTTGTCAAAGTTATAGTTCTCCCTCTGACGAGGGGCAGTATTTTGGACAGGTGGTCCAAGGCAATACTGAGGGAGGCATGGCGCAGGATACTGATTAAGTTCAGTTAACGATACAGTCTAAGAAGTTTGGATTTGGAGTTCATTTATGAACTAGGTCCCATCAGACATCCAGACGTTCCAAGACAGGTATTGCTCATTTCGGGAGATGGCTTTCTCCGCGAACTTGAGATATAGAGAGACATAGAAAGGAACATCCTGCGGATCCACTCACTGAGGCTATTCCTCGAACGCAATAGTTTCGCAAACAGGCTTTGTGCGACTGACTAGTAGAGGAGTTGGGTGTTCGGTATCACACGGGCTGTGAGTATGCGACATCGCAATAATTAGCCTTGAGTGCAAGTGGGAGATTGTTGGAGATAGTGCCCTCAGAGTCAATTATTGGATCACAGGCACGTGATTGCAATGATTAAGGGAGGACCTATCCCGGTAGGACAGTCTTACTCGAGATGATAGTATGCTATCTGGTTTATCTTTATCATCGTGTACTGCTTTAGGTGACCTGATATGTCGCTATTACACGTTGATAGAGCCCCTAGGATTCTTGCTTGACGACCAGCAGTATGATGGCGATCATATACGTGGGAGCTGGTAGTCTATAAGCACATCCTTAAAAGGTCCCTAGTCGTAGGAGTTTCGAGACAGGGTATCGATACTCCATTAGTAGACTAGTGTATACAGTCGAGACCCCGACGAGGGGCGGTGGCCGGTCTCACAAGCCACTGGTGTCCGTTGGTTCACCTAAGATGTATACAGGTGCTCATTGGGTTATGAGTACACCGGACAGGACTCGCAGGGAACCTGCTAGTTGGTCTTATACCAGACGTCAGATAGCAGTTCCCAGGTGACATGTGTACAGGTTAGTTCATCGACCTGAGATCGTCATTTGTCTCGTGTGAGTTCCCACTGTGCTTTGATTACTACCCTACCACGGCTCAAAGGAGTCGTGCAAACAGGTTTTAGTTGGGTACAGTCCCGAGCCACATGGAGGCAGTGAGCGGATCTTCAGGGGTTCGTCTCTCCCGGTATTGGGAGTGAGGTCGCGCTGTGTCTAGGAGAGCCATTACGCAAAGCCCTCGGCCGAGGCAGGAGATTTACTGGTAGGTATTCCAGTAGTATCTCAGGGCGTTCTGGGCTACGCTCCGACACGACTTGTACCGCTTTTGGGGGTCTGACTTTCACCAACCCCCTAGGCCCGCCATGCGATACTCATAGACGAACGGACCGGACTGTACGGATATTGTCACTGACAGGCTCAGTTGGGTGTCGGGGTGAGCTTCCTCATCGACGTCCATTTTGGTCAATAGCTGGTGGCCCGTCACGTATTGGCTTATACCTCTGACGTGCTAGTGGTTAAATCCACAACCATAGTATTGACGAGTCTTTAGAGTCCACCACACTTTCAGTTACTCAGCTTTCGGGCGAAACGCTGTAGAGGCCGTATGGAGATATGGCAGGGTCCGATCAGATACGTGCGGTATTGCACGGATCAGGATCGGACAGTTTTGTACTAGTGGCCGTATAGATATATGGCAGGGTTCGATCAGATACGTGCGGTATTGCACGGATCAGGATCGAACGGATTTTACTAGCCGGCTTTGGCTTAAGCCGGTCCTAGTCTAGTACAGTGTAGATTTTGTCTCATTGCATTTGTATCCGGTCGGAATACAGATGCGGGTGTGTATGCACAGTATCGGGGTTTTTCCTGTAATTTATTATGGGACCAGTTTTCTGGAGTTGCCAGTTTGCATTCCGTTCCGGCCGGTTTTCCTTTGTTCTTTCCCGGCCGGACTTTTCCGATGGAGGGGGTTATTTGCAGTTTTGCAAATAACACTTTGTGGAGGGGTTTTCTTGCATATATATTGATTATGACACCTTTCATTTCTTTTGCTCCATGCTTTTGAATTGAGAGATATGAAAGGTTATGGGTTGAATAGTGTGAAGCATGGTTGATGTTTTGTTGACCTTGGATGTGGTCACCTTTTCTTAGCTCCTACACTCACCTCCCTTTGTGTGATGATATTCATTCCTCCACCATTCTCTTTCTCACTTGGAAAAAAGTCTTTCATGGTTATGAAAAAAAAGAGAGAGGAAGAAAAAGAGAGAGAGGAAGAAAAAGAAAGAGAGAAAGAAAAAGAATGAGAGAGTTCATCTTGATTATGTGAGGAATTCTTCATCTCCTTCTTCTTCTTGTTTTAGAAAAATGAAAGCACCATTTTTCTTAACCCCAATCCTCCATCATGGCAACTACAAACCCCAAATGAGATTAGCATTATCTACTACACTTCCTACAGCACATCTTGAGCATGTCGAGTTGCCGGCTTCATGCTCGAGTTGCCTCGGTATTGAGGCGGGAGCCCGTAAAAGACGAAGGCGATGTGGTGCCCTTTCCGGCGAGGAGGCGACGATATGGAGACTACACTTTCCGCGGGAGATCGGGGCGATGATGAGAAGACCGGAGGACTCGGATCTCTTGGTATACTTCTTATCCCATCTCTTGTTTGCTAGTTAGGTTAATGGTAAACGATCCGGGTTTTCTTTGTCCGCGGTAGCGCCGGTTTCCGAGCAAGGAAAAATTTTGATTCCGCATTTTGGCCTCGAGTAAGACGGCCGGGGCGCTGCCGTGGCGCAACAACAAGTTCCTTTCGAGTTCGTATATAACCATACGATGGAGTATCCAATAAACTGTGGATCTTCGTAGTGATACGGAGTGTCCTGGAGAAATACAAAGGTGAAGTGGGAGTGGTAATGAAATACTTGGTTTGGTCGTGAATAGCAGTCGCAGTTTACTTTGCCCTCTTACTAATCCCTTGATATGTCTTTACTTAATACCTTCTGTAGACCATCGTTAGGCTAATTGGTTTTCTTCATTCCCTACCGGTCGACACCTGCCTATGGTTTGGAAGAAGACTATCCAATTTGCGTAATAAGTGTACTATCTCCTAAACCAAGGAGTACTCTCAACCTGAGAGAAGGTAAAAGGAAAAGACAACTGAATAGTCCTATTCGTTTTCTCCAGAACCGGAAACCATCCTCGAATTAATCCCTTCGAGTTCGTATATAACCATACGATGGTTTTATCCAATGGAAGTGGACGTTCGTAGTAATACGGGGTGTCATGGAGAAAAGGGTAAAAGTAGGAGTGGCAATGAGGTTTGCAACTCTGACAATCCAAAAGCCAGTTTTTAAGAAGGTTCGGTTAATATTGGTCACTGAGTCATAGTCTTAGGGTCGGGTCATGGTCGCTGCCGAAGAGAGAGAGAAAAGAAACACTCAGCATGCACTCTAACCTAGATCAGAATAGTTACCAATTTATCTAATCTGGAAACCTCCCACTGTACCGTCAAATTCTCCTCCAAACCTGAAAGAAGAATTAGTCGGGATCACCCGAGGAGTAAACGAACTCATCAGTGGGAATCGGGATCCAACTATCATCGCATGATAACGTGACGGACTTCGCTCACATTATCACACTCCAGAAGGTATGCGCATATCCGGCAAGTTTCAGTTTCTTTAGAAACTCCCGATGTGATTTTTGCCCCATGCTCTTATGACCTTGACTAAGGCCAACAAATCATAAGTCACATGTCAAGTTCTACCCGTCATTGTCCAGGTTAATTTGAACCCACCCGTACAAGCCCTTGACTAGGGCCAACAAGGCTATACGACTGTCCCAAACCAACGCATCTATCTATGCAGCAGAAAGGTAACAAGCAGCTACAATACACTATGCCTTGACTAAGGCCAACAAACATAGCATGAATACTACGTGCTACCCGTCTGAAATGACGGAAGGCTACGAATGGTTTTTGGCGAAAAACCTTTAACGTAATGAACTTGATATCGTTGAAGGAAATGGATAGCTTTTATGAAAATATAGTGGCGAAAACTTTTGCTAAAGAGGTCACTCCCGGTGAAGGGATCTCGGCTCTTTCCCCGTAGAATGAGGTGCAGGATATTCCAACTGGATACCACGATGCAAAGCAAAAATAATCGACTATAGTGAAGTTATTGCCCTGACGCAAACTTCTGTCCAAGGGGTCACTCCCGGTGAAGGGATCTCGGCCCTTACCTCGTCGACTGAGGTGCTGGATATTCCAACTGAATACCACTGTGCAAAACAAAAGTGAACGTCCTTGCAATAACAGCTTTTTGAAAAATTGTTCCAACAACATCAGAATAGGTTTGTTTTAGCTTGCATTGATCCGAATCAACGCAGTCCCATCAATTGATCACACCAATAAAGAATGAAAATAATGATGTACGTATATGCCATCCGCATTCGCCACTGGGTCCCGTCATTACCCGTTAGATACTTAACTAACGACAGAGCGGGGACTGGACTAGCGCGGATGCAAAACATATACAACATCTACTAGTATATATATCAATATATAATATTTCGCTCAAGGCGTGATAAAATGCAACATCACAGAAATGTAATGAGCATCACAGAACAATACAGATATCTGGGATCCCCGGGTTTCACAGAGCCGCTACTGAAACCCGACGTTCCCCTGGTCGTGTGGATAGCCTGTGCAACGAAATCCAAGACCCCTACGGGCGCGGCAAGTTACCCGCCAAAACCTGAAGCGGGGCAGCCCCTTTCGACAACGTGAATGGACCACCCAGCACTTCACGGAATCCGGTAACTTGGGCACCCCTCCTGGGTCAACTTGTACCCCTTACGAGTGCGGCGAATAGCCCGCCAATTCTAGAGTGAAGCCTCCTCCGTCTCAATGCCATGAGATGCGGGCCCGTTGCCCTTTAGAACCCGGCTATCCGTGCACCCCACCTTGGGGTAATCCTAGTACAGAAAGTAAAATATACATACAACGGGTACATCAACCTCACCCCGGTCGTGCCCCAAAAGAATAATATACAAACTGGCAGTGACGGCAGTCCACATGTCGGACGCTCGCCCCGCAATATCAAATGTACATAATACAACAAAAACTGTACTACCATTGCATCCAGGCTATCCCCCACGACCAATCCGCAACATCACAGCATAACACAGAACATCAACGTGAATGTCACGTTCGCAAATCCGTCTAACCGGGCTATAGCAGTTAGACAGGATTTACCGATCAACTGACATTCACGGTCGCAGATATAATGTAAATACTGTGAACTAACATGTTTAAAATATTCGATCGATCAAATTTATCCAAGTGGGCCCCGAGCACTACTGTAGCACATAAAGAAATTCTGGGCCCAAAAAGAATGTTCCAAAAACCCTATTTTATACACAGGAGCACTCTGTAAAAATTTGGTACACTGAACTGTAAAAGTGGCGGCGGAACCGCGGCCTAAGCATTGGTTTGGCTGCGGTTCCACGGTGGTATGGTGAGATCATGCGACCAAATTTTCACAGAGTGCTTAGAATTCCCTGCACAGTATTCTGCAACAACCTGAAAAAATTTTCGAGCCAAAAATATTTCGACAGAAACTGATGCTTTTGAAAATGCGGGTTTTGGAATTTTATTCGATCGAAAGTGTAAACACATTAGACCAAGCTAGACTAGGTTAATGGCGTGGCTCTGATACCAATGTAAGTGCACGGCGGCGCCCCGACCGTCAATCCGAGGTCAAAATGCGGAAACGATGATTTACTTTAACTTTTGAACCGGCACCACCGCGCACTATAAACCCGGATCGGGCCATTAACAAAGTCCTAGCTAACTAGAGAAGGGGTAGAGAGATATACCGAGTGATCCATGTCCTTCGGTCTTCTCGTCGTTGTCCCGATCTCACCGCGGAATCTCCGGTCTTCGCCTCCTCGCCGGAAGGGCACCACGTCGCCGGCTTCTTTTACGGGCTCTCACCTCTGGACCGAGGCAACTCTGGCACGAAGTTGGCGAGCCGACGTGCCCAAGGATTGCTGTAGAATACGTGTAGTACTCTATGTCTCATTTGGGGTTTGAGGAAGTTGCCTTTGGTGGAGGAAATGAACTAAACCTTTTTGGAGATGAACTTGGGAATTTTTGTAGCATGAAAAGAACAAAAATTCCCCACTCAAATTTTGGACAGCCCCCTATACTTGGCCGGCCATGGCTCCTTGAGAGAATGAGAGAGGAGAGTGTATGGAAAAAAATGAGTGAGTCCAAAAGATATGCAAGAGGGAGAAAAGGTTATCATGATCAACCGTGATTACCAATCCAAGTCCAACACTCATACAACCATCATCAAAAGCATGATGACTCCAAAAGTAAACCATGATGAATAAGAAAGTCAAGTAATGATTATCTAAGAAAAGTCAAATGAGGGTGCAACCATCATGAAGCAATAATATGTAAAGACCACCCTCCAAAATACTTATTTGTACAAAAGCAAATAAGCCCTCCTCCACCAATCTTCAGCCAATGAAAGATACAAAGAAATATGGCCGAAACGGAAAAAAACTGGCAACTTCATAAACTGATCCCATAATAAATTACAGGAAAACCCCGCTTCTGTACATACATACCCGCATTTGTATTCCGACCGAATACAAATGCAATGAGACAAAGTCTACACTGTACAATACTAGGATCCGGCTTAAACTAAAGCCCGCTAGTATTATCCGTCCGATCTTGATCCATGCAATACCGCGCGTATCTGATCGAACCCTGCCATATCTCTATACGGCCTCTACATCGTTTCACCAGAAAACTTGAGAAAACGGTCTGTGAGGGACTCTAAAGACTCGTCAATACTTTTGTTGTGGATTTAACCACTAGCACGTCAGAGGTATTAGCCTATACGTAACGGGCTACCAGATATTGACCAAAAGGGACGTCGATGAGCGAACTCATCCTGACACCCTACTGAGCCTATCAGTGACAATATCCGTACAGTCCGGTCCGTTCGTCTATGAGCATCGCATGACGGGCCTAGGGGGTTGGTAAAAGTCAGACCCCCAAAAGCGGTACAAGTCGTGTCGGAGTGTAGCCCAGAACACCATGAGATACTACTGGAATACCTACCAGTAAATCTCCTGCCTTGGTCAAGGACTTCGTGTAAGGGCTCTCCTAGACACAGCGCAACCTCACCCCCAATACCGGGAGAGACGAACCCCTGCAGATCCGCTCACTGCCTCCATGTGGCTCGGGACTGTACCCAACTAAAACCTGTTTGCACGTCTCCTTTGAGCGTGGTAGGGTAGTAATCAAAGTACATGGGAACTCACACGAGACAAATGACGATCTCAGGTCGATGAACTAACCTGTACACATGTCACCAGGGAATTGCTATCTGACGTCAGGTATAAGACCAACTAGCATGTTCCCGGCGAGTCCTGTCCGGTGTACTCATAACCCAATGAGCACCTGTATACATCTTAGGTGATCCAACTGACACCAGTGGCTTGTGAGACCGGCCACCGCCCCTCGTCGGGGTCTCGACTGTATACACTATTCTACTCTGGAGTATTGATGCCCTGTCTCGAAACTACCACGACTAAGGACCTTTTAAGGATGTGCTTATAGACCCCAGCTCCCACGTATATGATCGCCCTCATACTGCTGGCAGTCAAGCATGAATCCTAGGGGCTCTATCAACGTGTAATAGTGACCTGTAAGGTCACCTGAAGCAGTACATGATGATAAAGGTAAACCATATAGCATACTATCATCTTGAGTAAGACTGTCCTACCGGGACAGGTCCTCCCTCAATCATTGCAATCACGTGCATGTGATCCAACAATTGACTCTGAGGGCACTATCTCCAACAATACTGCCCCTCCATTGAGGGTAAAGACAAATCCCGAGTGCGACTTAGAGTCGTCCTTATCACTTTGGAAGCTGGAATCGGTAAAGGACTCCACCCGGAGTTCTCCGTTACCATACACCAAGAACATGTCTTTAGTCCTTCGCAAGTACTTGAGAATTCTTCACAGCTGTCCAGTGACTCTCTCCAGGAACTGCTTGATACCGACTCACTACACTTAGTGAGTATGGTACATCAGGTCTGGTACATAGCATTGCATACATGATAGAGCCTACTGCCGAAGTATAGGGTATCCCTTGCATGCGAGCTCTTTCCAAATCAGTCTTGGGAGACATCTCTTTGGAGAGAGTGAGTCCAGAGATCGTGGGTTGGTTCCCACGCTTGGATTCTTCCATACTAAACCTCTTTAGTATGGTGTCAATGTACCTGGATTACGACAATCCCAGTATCCGTTTAGATCTATCTCTATAGATCATGATTCCCAATATGCAGGAGGCATCACCTAGATCTTTCATTGAGAATCTTTATGATAAGAAAAGCTTGACTGATTGCAGCATAGGAATAACATTTCCTATCAAGAGTATGTCATCCATGTACAATACGAGGAAGACAACCTTACTCTCTGCTACCTTCTTATAGATACAATGTTCATCTATATTTTTGATGAAGTCAAACTCTTTGACTACAACATCAAAACAGATGTTCCAACTCCGCGATGCTTGCTTTAACCCATAAATGGATTTAAGCAGCTTGCACACCTTTCCGCTGCTCCCAGTATCTACGAAGCCCTCTGGTTGAGTCATGTACATGCACTCTTCTAAATCATCGTTTAGAAAGGCGGTCTTAACATCGATTTGCCAGATTTCGTAGTCATGGTATGCAGCAATGGCAAGTAAGATCCGGATGGACTTAAGCATAGCCACTGGAGAAAATGTTTCGTCATAATCCACACCTGGTCGTTAACGAAAACCCTTTGCAACAAGTCTAGCTTTGAAAGTCTCAACTTTTCCATCTACACTAAATTTCTTTTTAAAGATCCATTTGCTCCCAATGGGTTTTACCCCTTCAGGAGCATTTTCCAAAGTCCATACTTTGTTAGTGTACATGGATTCCATCTCAGATCGCATTGCATCCAGCCATTTCACAGAGTCACCGCTCGTGATGGCCTGCTCGAAACTAGTCGGGTCATCATCTTCCATGATGCAATCCTCGCTTCCACCATCAATGAGAAAACCGTAGTATCTCTCAGGTGGATGAGAAACCCTGCTAGATCGACCAAGAGGCTGGGGTTCGTCGGGTAATACTGAATCCTCTGGTTTTACTAAATCTTCAGTTGCAGTTTGTGTTGCTGGAACCTCTTCCAGCTCTACCTCTTTGCCACTAATTTCTTTTGCAAGAAATTCCTTTTCCAAAAAGGTGGCATATTGAGAAACAAATACTTTTTGTTCTTCAGCATGGTAGAAAAAGTATCCCTGGGAATTCTTAGGATATCCCACAAACTTGCAAAGAACTGATCGTGCCTCGAGTTTGTCCGGATTTTTCCTTTTGACATAGGCCGGACAACCCCATATCTTAACTCGTTTAAAATATGGTCTCTTCCCACTCCATATCTCATATGGTGTGGTAGGTACAGATTTAGATGGAACTTGATTCAATAGGTATGCTGCTGTCTCAAGCGCAAAACCCCAGAAGGAAATAGGCAACTCAGCAGTGCTCATAATAGAGCGCACCATATCTAATAGGATGCGATTCCTCCGCTCCGATACACCGTTGTGCAGGGGTGTATAGGGAGGAGTAAGCTGAGAGAGAATCCCATTCTCTTTTAGATAATCTAGTAACTCATTGCTTAAGTATTCTCCTCCTCTATCAGATCGAAGGATCTTAATACTTTTGCTCGTTTGGTTCTCTACTTCGTGTTTATATTCTCTGAATTTCTCAAAAGCTTCAGAGTTGTGTTTCATCAGGAACACATGTCCGAATCTTGAGAGATCGTCAGTGAATGTAATAAAGTAGGAAGAACCGTTCCTGGCATGCGTAGACATGGGACCGCATACATCACTATGTACCAGTCCTAAGAGTTCCGTAACTCTTTCTCCGTGTCCACTAAACGGAGTTTTGGTCATTTTTCCTTTGAGACATGAATGTCAAGTATCATAAGATGATAATTCGAACTGATTCAAATATCCATCCTTATGTAACTTAGCCAGTCGTGTCGCATTGATATGACCAAGTCTACAATGCCACAAGTAGGATTCGTTCATTTCTGAACTTTTCCTCTTGTGTGTGTTTTGTATATTGAGGACTGTATTTTGATTGAGAATGAATATGCCATTATGTAACGAGCCTGATGCAATCAACTTTTGATTTAGGAATATGTTCGTAACATTATCCTTTACTACAAAATTATATCCTTCTTTACTTAATAAAGAAACTGATATGATGTTGCACATCATGTTCGGTATATAATAGCACTCATTCAGAATCAGTGTATTACGACTTGGTAATACAAGGTGATATTCGCTAACTGCTTTGGCTGCAATACTTGCACCATTCCCTACTTGAACGGAATGATCACCTTTTCCCAGTTCTCTACCTTTACGTAGCCCATGTAACAATTTACATATGCGGGATCCTGATCCGGTATCTAATACCTAGGACGTAGGGTGAACAGAGAAACAGTTCTCAATAACTAACACACCCGAAGAAGATGCATTAACATGCATGTTCTTCGTTAGGGCGGCGTGAGAATCCAGATATTCTCCTGTTTCATGTTCAGTCTTTTAACTCTTATAAGAAAGAACGGGTCCAACGTTCCCCTGCTCAGTATAATAAGCAGGTTCAGTCAATACATCCATATTATTATCTTGATTATGGCCTGACATGGTCGCTACCTGGAGAGAGAGAAGAAAACACTTTAGCGTATACTCTTGCAAGATTAGATTGGTTATTATCTTATCTAATCAGGATGTCTCCCACTGTTTTTATAAAATCTTCCTTCAAATCCTAAAAGGTAAGATTAGCCGGGATTAATTACACCCTACAATTTCGTCAATCTTTCAGCCAGATCAGTGTCGGTACTTGAAGGAGGTTCCCCGTGCTTTCGCACGGACCTAATTAAAGTAAACCTCGTTTTCCCAGAGGCGTAACCTCGTTAACACTTTTCTAGACACCTACTTGATCGGCTAATTGTCCAGTGTAAAACTCTCCCAGGAGTAACTCTTACTCGCAGTGGGTATCGGGATCCAACTATCTCATAGAAGGTATGCAATCTCATTGCAAATTTCAACACTTGAAATTCCCGATAATGCTTTTACCCCTAGCAACTTATGACCTTAACATAGTCAACAAATCATAATTGCTAGCCAAGTTCAACCCGTCATTTCCCGATTGAATTAGACCCACCTGCACGACCCTTAACACAATCAACAAAGTCATATAACTACCCTAATCTAATCACATCTCATGTTTTAGCAGATAAATACTAATTAGCTACCGTACACTACGCCTAAACATAGTCAACAAACGTAGCACGAATACTAACTAGTCTTTATCTGAAATGACAGGGGCTACGCAGGTTTTTCAGAAAACCCTGAGCGTAATGAACTTGATATCTTCGTAGAATCGAGTGTTTTTGAAAAGGAGTGTTTTTGAGGCTTTTCTAGTTTCGCTAAAGAGGTCACTCCCGATGAAGGGATCTCGGCTCTTTCCCCATCGAATAAGGTGCAGGGTATATCATATATACAGCTTTGCAAAGCAACAACTATATAAGCTGTCAAAAACTAAACCGCGAGTTTGTAGCATCTGCCGGTTTCGCTAAAGAGGTCACTCCCGGTGAAGGGATCTCGGCTCTTTCCTCATCGAATAAGGTGCAGGGTATATCATATATACCGCTATGCAAAGCAAAACTGTAGCTACCCTTATTATAAAGTTTTGATTCTACAACATCTTTTAGGTTTCTTTTCTTTTTATTAATCTCATTAATAAATCCCATCAGCTTATGCTTCCTAAGCATCACAGAAGAAACGAAAGCAGTAATATTTATATATCAGCATATATATATAGCATAAGAATTCGTCTCAGGCAGTAATATGATCTCATCACAGAACATTACAGCAGAAGAACATATATGAAATATTGGATATACTAGGAGGTCCGTGTTTTTAATACGAGCCGGTATAAAACACGGATTCCACGGTCACGATGAATAGCCAAACCCACATCCCTAGGCCCCTACGAGAGCGGCAAGTAACACTTCCAGTTCTAGGGTTAGGAGACCCGGTCTCGACTCCTCGAGATGGCCTCCCACTGGACCCTAGAACCCGGTTACTTGTGCTCCCCTCTTTGGGTCTACCTAATGCGGAAAAGTAAATAATATACACTGGTGACATCACCCTCATCCTAGAAGTGCCCCAATAAAATAATATTACATACAAATGAATCTTACATGAATGAAAATAAAAACCCTCATCTCACATAAAATCCCCGGCTATTCAGAACACGACGATCCAATATAACATATCACAGCAACACATAATATCTCATATCATCAACGTAAGTAAGTATGCATACACCGATCGTCGTAGATGTATAACAACGAAGACCGGCAATACAACTACATACTACACTTACGGTCACAGAAAAGAAATTGTAAAACCACAACAATTGGAATCCACAATCACTTTAGACATCGTAAATCCGAAATATCACATACTTCGCATTTCATGCCTAACTATATGAATTCCACATATTGTATCACATTCCAGATAAATAGACAGTATTAAACTTTCCGAACAGATAATAAAATACCCAAAATTTCCTAAATAGCTCAACACTTGAGCGGAGTTCAAATAATCCCAGAAACTGTCACAGTACCGATGATCCAGCCGTAGAAGGGTCAAGCCAACGCCTCACATGTGGCACGCCGTACTGCCCCAAACCCTAAGGTTTAGAGGCAGTTCAAGACGGTCACATAATCGAGTTAAGGTTTGTTGTCTTCTAAAGGGTCCATCGCGTTACTTGTACATTTTTCCGAAAGATTTAAACCCGATAAAAATTCAACACTTGAAAATTTTACGTGCCAGGAAAAAGTGAGTTAATGATATCCGTTCGAACATTTTAACAGTTTCTAAATATCCGGAAAACATAACAAAATTAAATATTCCGATTGAATCTACGATTACAAAATAAACCCCAGAACACTCAACACTTGAGTCAGATCAAAAATACCCAGAAAATATAACATACAAATAGGGATATTACTGTTGAAAAATGAATGCGCAATTCAACATTCCCACCGCGGATCCGCGGCCAAAGCGATGTGCGGCAGCGGTTCCGCGGCGGTATGTACGTATTGCTGCCTCATTTTTCACAGTGATATTTATATTTACCTGCTGAATTTTTTATGTAATTTTAATTCTGAAAAATCACAGTTTTTGAAAAATATCCAGATAGGGGTCTAAAATTGCGTTACGGTGTTCGATCGGAGTTTTAACTTCGTATACACGTCGCCTAATGCTCTAGCTAGGCTCTGATACCACTGTAGGGTTCCTAGGCACTCTTGTAAGGGTTCATAAGGCATCAACCATGCTCGAATAAAATTTTAGACGTTCCGAATAACCCAAAGCCGGGATCTTTGCTAGATTATTAGGGTTTAACATGCAAGAAATCATCTTTACTACTAAGTGTGAGGGATTACAACCTTTGTAGTCTGCTCCTTTGCTTCATAAGCTCCGAGTAGAAGTCCCTTCACCGCGATCCACGATCTCCCGGACTCAAGAAAGGCTCCACGACTCGAACGATCCATGCTAGCTTATAGTGTTCCGTTTCTTCGATGATCTACATCAAAGTTGCTATAACTCAAGCTCTCTCACTCTAATGAGGTGAACACCCTAATCTAATGGGCTAGATTAGATGAGGATGATGGAGTAGTATTTATGCTATCTTTTTATATCAAATTCTCACATGAAAACATCACAAAAGGAAAATCTAGTGAGCTTTCTCAAAGCTTAAGAGAGAAGAAGATGATGAATAAAAGAGATAATCCTTTTGTGATGAATAGTAGAAAAGAATATATGATTGATCAAGGAACCATGGTCAAGGATGACAAGGATAAACTTTGTAGAGAACAAACTAGGGCTAGGGTTTGGTTAGGTTAAAGAATGAGTCATAAGATAATATCAACCATAATATCTTACACTTGACAAAAGGAAAGTTTCTAGATGGTGCAAGAAGGAGCTAACCCTAATCAAACCCTAACCTTGCTTAACCTCTACTAAACATGTTCCATTATTAATTATATCATGTTGCAATAATATATATCACATATATATTATATATTTGCAACAATAGAAAATAATACAATTAACATATATCGCATATATATCAATGTATTATCCGGTGAGAAAATGAAATAATAAAGTGAGCCAATATTAGATAATGTAATATAATATAACATATATATTATTATACATTTAATCATCGAATCAACACTTGATCCGACGATCCGGCTATATCGAATATAACCGACTAATATATCATGTACCGATTCATCGAATCGACACTTGATCCGATGACCCGGTTCATATCTAAATATCGCGAGAATACAATACGGTATCTCATATCGTATTATCCTCGGTCCTGCACATATCACATATGTGCCTCTACTCCGTTTTGCCTGAGCCATGAAACCTCTGTGTAGGACTCTAAAGAATCGTCATTACGCCGGTAGCAGGTGATGATCAAATCAAACACCCACAAGCTGCAAGCGGTCAGCTAAACGTAATAGCCATCCAGGAATTCAGCGATCAGAAGATCAACAAGCTAGCCTGTACGTTCTCCTGTGAATCCAATCAGTAACACTCCTGTACAGTCCGGTCTGTTCGTCTGATATGACGCATATCTAGTCTAGGGGTGGTATACGTCAGACCCCAGTAACCGATAAGTCGTGTCGATGTGAGGCTCATAACGGATCGAGAAACTACTGATAACACTTACCAGTAAATCTCTATATCAGCCCTGCCCAGGGACTTCCAGTTATAGCCAATCGAACACAGCACAACATCAACTCCCTATACCGGGAGAGACGAATCCCCTCCTATCGCTTATTTCCTCCATGTGATTCAGGACTGTACCCAAAAGCCACCGTTTTGCACGCACTCTTGGACATGGTAAGGTGGAAATCAAAGCACAGTGGGAATCACACAAGACTCTATGACGATCTCGGGTCTACAGACTACCCTGTACTAGTGTCACCGGAGAACTGCCATCTGACTTGTGGTATATCACCATCTGGGAGTTCTCGGCGAGTCCTTCCAGTGTACCCAGTCTCCACTGAGCACCCGTACACCATCCTTGATGTCAAACACCGTTGGATATGGGATCATCCATCACCCATCATATGGGTCAAGATGCGTATACGCTAGTCTACTCTGGTGTATCGATGCCCTGTCTCGATATACCCTCGACTAAGAACAGTTATAGGATGTACTCATCGACTACCATGTCCCCACTACTTTGATCTCATCATAGTCCCAGTAGTCGAGTACAGATCCTAAGGGCTTTATCAACATGTGAGAGAAAAACAGTAAACCATTACAAGTCAACATGTTAAGATAAAGTGAAACCAAATAGCATGCTATCATGACGAGCAAGAAAGTCCTCTCTATATATATCCAAGCATCCATCATAATATACATCATATGTACAACAATGGCCTCTAGGGAATATCATAACTAACAATATATCCTCAAATATATAACCAGCAGCCTATAACAATGGCTAGGGTAAATGTCTAACCCAAGTGTAATCCCATATGCCCGTGTCAATGCCTCAGGTAGCAATATATCATATGGATGATGTATGAATGCATGACAACAGAATAATGTACTAAAGAGACTGCTTTCATAATGGTGAGATTTCCTTTGTATTTTTAAAATGAGGTATCATAAATGAAATCAGCATAAACAGTTTCTAACATCGACACAAAACATAAATCTCGATGTCTCAAAATCTCTGGCTCCGGCCATCCGGACTGGCCTGTATCATCAAATCTCAGCACCTCAATATCTCGAAATCTCAATGTCGCAATCATCATGAATATCTAGGGCACCATCAGTCCAGACCGGCCCCTGCCATCCATCTCAAGACTACGACGGTATCCTCCGGATATCCGACGCGTCGGGTAAAATCACCGGTCGGTAGTACTCCCCTTCCAGGCTCAACGCCATCATCTGCGATCTTCTTGCCCCGGAGTACCGCACCGGGCCCACCATGTACCCGAAACGGTTCCTCCACTCCTCGAACTCGGGTCTCACATGTCGCTCTCAGCACCGAGAAAACACATGGTGGACGCACTGAAATATCATATCAAGGGTAACCGGGTTTTTAAAACAGTTACATATTCTCTTTTGAAATACCCACGGTTCCCAAATCCAGAAATCTCATGGAAGTCCGAATCCAAATCATCAATAGCACGTAAAACCATGAATATAGGCATGAGAATCCATGAATGCGGCATAACAATGAATAACAGTATGCATGAAGTGACAAGTAATAACTACAATATCTAAGCTGGCATATAAGGCAAGTACACTAATATCAAGTCAAAACTACTAGCTAGCAAACTAAAGCAAGCAATAATATTCTCTGAGTGTACGTGACATGGCAATTACCGATGAAGATGTGTGTAAGCCGGCAAGTAAGTGTACGTGGTACATACGCATCATCGGTAATGGTGCTGGTGTCTTAACAGCATAATATCAACAAGCAATATGAAATCATAATATAAGTATGCGATGCAGAGCGAACATCGATAATGAGCGGGAGCTGAATACTAGGCACAATGATAACTAATCTGCATTTAATATAAATCTAGTCTAACAACTACACTAAACTCTAGGGCTAAGCTAACTGGCTAACTGAAGGTAAGGAAACCGCCTAACATCTGAGTCGATACATATATATATATATATATATATATATATATATATATATATATTAGTCGGTGATCCCGCCTCGATAATATCACATCCGATACCATATCTATAATCAGCTATTCCCAAGTCAAGAGTGCGGATCAAACATCAATATAGCTCGTACGTAAATCCGTCGTACGGCATCCGAAATCTGGGTACGGGTCAATATCACATTCATCACTTTATTCATCTGATATCCTCTTTATCAAAGATCATAATCCGGGGTACTGACCTACGTCTAGTACATTACTAATATCATCAATAATATCATGACCTAACTGCTGATCTATAGTCATAAACAAACCGATATCATCGTCATATGTCACAAAGAGGTATACATCTCCCCAAAGCGACCCATTATAAAAATCTTATCATATCATATCCTATCTCATATCACGATCACATATCAACCATTTTATATATATATCACTATTTACATGGCATCGTCATCCAAAGATCCGCTATAACATCAGGACGTATCTCAAGTATGAATCCTGCCATATCACCGATCTCACGGTCTCAAATCACATCTCATCGACTCACCTCAAATCCCAAATACTATCTTCAAATCAAGTATGTGAACACATAGTCTCATACCCATGTGAACACATAACAATATAATCCCATATAAGCATATATGAAAGAAGAATGTATGCAAGTATGGGTGTGTGTGTGTGTGTGTGTGGGGTGCAACCACTACTCTAGGGTTTCGCAACACTAAACCAATCCAAACAGACCAAATATCCATATTTAACATTAATAACATCAAACAATATATAATCAATAGATGTGTGTATACGTATTCGTATACATCACTACGAACTGCGGGGGTGCTATACGCCATCCACCCGACTTCTCCCCGTAGATATAAATCTACTCACCTTGCTTCTCGTGTGCCGATGCCGATGTCGCCATCTTTGTCTTCAACGCCTCGTCGCCACGCGGGGTACCTACAAGGATATCACAAACGCTAAAGCACATGAAAACCACATCGAAAACCAAAACGGCATACGCTACGCCCATAGGTAAAAACCTATAGTCTAGCATGCAACACGACTAATAACCCTTTGTCGTTAACGTTCAAACGCCACCCGACAGAAACGAATCACCAAATACCAAAATCCATGCTAAAACAAGTCGTAAACCATGCCCCAACACAAGAAAACTAACCCAGATTTTACCCTAAATGGAATCAGACAAAATTGCACATGCCAGGGGTCAAGTTAATAGGGTATAAGGCTACAGAACAAAAACGAACACCAGAACCCCTGCTCTGGCCGCAAATTGTGGCAAGAGGGATTAAATCTGCGGCCAGTTTGAAGGGTTAAGGGCTAGGGCTTTGGGTGGTGGTTCCACGGTGCCTGCACATCCCTCTGTCCAATCAATTTTATTTTTAGGGGTCTCGGGTGAAAGCAGATTTCCAAAAACACTCCCAGATTTACTGTTTTTCCCGATATCGATTCCGTAAATCCGTATTCTGGGTTTTATGTCAGGTTTGGGTACAAAATAACATCACTAACAGGGTTCTAAGATCACTACAAGCCTCAATTTCACCTTTGATTTCAGATCCACCCTAAACCCTAACTTGAATTTTCAAAAGTTCATCAAACGACACCATATCGACATGAAACTAGTATTGATGCAATAAGAATTGAAATACTATACTAGGGGTGCAAAAATTAGCTCCTTTGGCAACTCAAGAAAATTCTTGAGTTGCTCAAAGTCCTCCAAATCCTATATTGCTTGGTCCAATGTGTAGCTAGCGAGCTCGGGAACAAGTTTTGTGAAGCCGAAATGGGGTTTCGGGGTTGTATTCATGGTAGATCTAGGGTTTGGAGAGGGAGGAGGAAGAGGGAAAGGGCAGGAGCAGCAGCAGCTCATGGAGGGGGAGAGAGAAAGGAGATAATAAAATGATGGGGGAAGGGTCAAACAAGTCAAAAGTAGCCCCCTCTCTCTCTCTCAATCATGATACCTTTATCCTTTCTTTTCTTTTCTTTTCTTTTCTTTTTCTTTTCTTTCTCTTTTCCTTCTCACTCAATGGCAAACCCTAAGCAACCATCTACCCACAACATGTAAGAAAATGTAACATGTGTGGAAAAATGATATGTGCACGTTTTGCACCAAAATGCTAAAAACTCGATTAGCGATTTTTAATCGCCATTAGCACTAAATTAGTGTCAAACTAATCAAAAAAACTTAAAAATTGCATAATTCCATAAAATACCCTATTTTAGAATTTTCCATAATTTTTCCAAAATTTTCCCTATTTATCGGTATTTAATTATACCGAAATATTAAAATATTCATTAAAAATTAATATTAAATTATAAAAATTCCCAAAAATAATATTTTATCTTTTTGAAATGTTACAAAAACATCACAGAGCAGAAATCGTATGTATGACTCAATCCTAAGTCAAAACGATCAGTGAAATATATCCTCAATATGATAAAGTCTGAAGCATGAGAAGGTGGCATGGGTAAACATCTAAACACAAGTGTAATACCAAGTGCTCATGTCAGTGTCTCAGGTAGCAACATATCATAAAGTTAATACTATGATCTCTAGGATGACCGTATCAATATAGGTGTCAACTATATACTCAAGTCTATAAGTATGTGGATATCATCCAACTATATAATCAATGCCTGTATGCATGTGGATCTCGTCAATGTGTCAATCAATGACACAAAAACATCATGCATGTAAATATCATAAAAGCAAATGCATGAAAGTATGAGGATATAAATCAACGCGTGTCCCTCGCGACACATCAAAATCATGGAACCGGAGTGTCCAGCATCGACACTCGAAACATCATGAAACCCGTGTCCAGCATCGACACGTAAATCCTCATATAGCTCAAGCGCCGTATCCTCAGATCGGCCCTCAGGCGCCGCATAATCAGGTCGGCCCTCATATCCATCTCACTACTCCGGTCGGTATCCTCGGGATAACCGCCGAGTCCAAATACTATGACCGGTACGTAGTGGTCCCTCTGCCAGGCTCACCGTCTACTTTATAGCAAATCCGTTCTCGCCCCGGGGTACCATACCAGGTCCACCATATACCCGCAATCGGCCTCATTCAGCTCCTCGAATCGGGTTTCACATATCACACGTCTCAGAACCGAGAAAACGCATGGTGGACGCACTGAAATATTATATCAAGAGAAACCGGTTTTTTTTAAAACAATACATACTTTTTTTGAAATAACCACGGTTCTCAAATCCAGAAATCTCTTGAAAACGACATATCCCAATGCGTATAATCATAAAGCATGATGTATGCGACATATAACAGAAATGTATGCATATCCGTATACCATGCAACATGGAACAGTAATATGCACATAACAAGGGTAAACCGCTCTTTAAATGAACCCAGTTTTAAAATGTCCCCTGCGGTTTCCAATTTCTCCAAACTCAAATGCAGCATCGTATAAAGGTGCATATGTAACTATAGCAAGTAAATTGTGCAAGGAGTCATATCATGATGCAGCAATCCTACTGTGTAGTGACATAGCAATTACCGATGATGATGTGTGTGAGCCGGCAAGTAAGTGTTCGTAGACATACGCCTCATCGGTAATTGTGCTGGTGTCCAAATCACATGGGTTTAATATAAATATAAACACATTTAAACATGCAATGCGATGCGAATAGCAAGAATATGCGGAAAATGAATAAAACGCGCAACAATAAAGAATCTACATCAATATTTGTGAGTCACACAGTTTTGACATTTGAAATAACACGAATCGTGGTGTTTGGTAAATAGGGACTACGGTGTTTTTAAGAAAAAGTACGTCCTTTGAAATATCCGTAGGATCCCTTATCCGTTCTTCAAAATACTCACGATTCGTTAGTTTTGAAATAGGTATGACTCGTTTCTAGTCTAACATCTACAAGTAACTACAGGACTAAACTAACAGGCTAATTGAAAGGGTATAGAAACCACCTAAATCTAAGTCGATACATATAAATATAATAGTCGGTGATCCCGCCTCAATAGTATCACATACGATACAATATATAACATGACATCCTCGAGTCAAGAGTGCGGATCTATCATCAATAATAAAGCTCGTACGGTAAATCCATCATACGGCATCCCAAATCTGGGTACGGGTCGAATCTCACATTTATCTCATCATTTATCCGGTATCCTTATCATCATATCCTGTATTATGGGCACTGATCTAAGTCTAGTACAAACTGAGACCATTTGCTTATATATGCGTGTATGAAAACACACGCCTAAAGCCCGCTATAATCTCATGTCGTATCTCATAATACGAATCAAAACATATCACCGATCCCATGGCATCATGCCTAATCTCATCGACTCATCTCCAACTACCATGTACAATCCTCATCATTCATATTCAGGTATACGTATATATATATATACATAGTCCCATACCTATGTGTGTATATATATACATATCCCCATATACGCACAAGTAAAACAATGTAAGCATATGTGTGCGTGTCGGTGAAAACCTTATGCTAGTGTTCGCGACTAAACTTACTAACGACGCTATCATCCAATTATACTAAAATTAACCCATGATCTTCTAACGTCGTTCTTATTAACCATCCAAGTTTCACCACATGTAAATCATATATATAACAATAATATAGATATCAAAGGCTACACTATGAACTTCGGGGGTGCTATACGCCATCCACCCGACTTCCCCCGTAGATATATATCTACTCAGTTGATCTTCGCTTGCCGATACCGATATCGCCACGCGCTTGCTTGTCTTCTCGAAGTCCTCGTGAGGGTACCTAAACATATTGTGCCGCATTAAAATCCAATTCAAAACCAAAACGATGCACGAATCTCACATAGGTCAAAACCTATGGTATACTCACGCAAATAAACCAAATAACACTCGATATAGACATACAAACGTCAAGTGACCTAATACAATACTAAATACTAAAATCAAGAAATTAAAATACGTAAAACATAACCCCGAATCAAAACAACACCTCAAGAAAGTGGTCCCGGATTTTGTTTCAGGCAAAAACAAGGTGCACAAACAGTACTTAGGTGATATATAGGATGAATATGAGCTACTGAAGGAACCTGGACCCAATTGCCCACCACTTGGCCGGCCACTACCCATGGAATTCCGGCTTGGTCAGCCCAGAGGGTTCTGATTGGGTTCGTCTTGCTACAGTAGCTTCCTAGTGGTTCAATTTGGCCTGTAGAGTTGTTTGTTTATCCAGAAAATTTCCCAGGTCAACCAAAATTCCCTGCACCATCAAATAATTCACAAACAGACACGGAAGATTCTGTTTTTGGGTTTTCATCTTTTAGTTCAAGTTTGGTCTGAGTTTTTGACACTATGGGGGCGTTTAAGGTCATCGCTAATGTAGGGTTCCTAGGCACTCCCAAGAGGTCTCACAAGGCATCGAACATGCCAATTTCAAATTTTACGGTGCCTACAAACCCTAAACTACGGATCGTCGGCTAGATGTCTAGGCGAAAAACTAACTAGTTAACACTTAACTAAAAGTTTAACGGAAATACAACCTTTGTAGATCCGGTGCTCCACCTCCATAGCTCCGCAACGAGGTCCTCTCCGCTGTCCAAATCAAATCCGGGCTCTAGAGTCGGCTTCGTCGGAGAAAAAGTGAGCTAGGTCGTCGATGTCCATGCCGAAGATGATCTACGTCGAGGCATCGCTAAATCAAGCTCCACCTTCACCAAGCCCTAAAACTTGTGAAGGAAACACACTCTACTACTTGGCAAGAGGTAGAGGATGAAGAAATAGGAAGTGGGTAGACTTTAGAATTGGATTTCTCACTTGTTTGCTCAATTCACCATTGATGAAGAAAGCTTTTTCTTCTTGAGTTCAAGGAAGAAGAAGAAGAAATGTTATGATAAGAATAATCTAAAAAAGAAAAGAAATATCATCCTTATCATAACTTGAACCATGGTCAAGTGTAGAGAATAAATCATGGTTAGTGGGATGGTTAGGGTTAAGCATGAGACAAAATGGTAACTTGGTCAAAGTCTTCATGAAGCTTCATGAACAAAACAAAAGAAGCCACCATTTTCTCATTTGCTTTACATTTTCCAAAATGAATAAATGAATAAATAAATAGATATGAAAATGTAAACCCTAACCATTACATAACCATGGTTTAAACTTTACACAAAACACAAGTTAGCATGCATCATCAAACATGATACATACAAGTGCACAAAAATATATCACATATACAATGTGCACAATCCAAGTGAGAAAATCCGTTTAAAGTGAACCAATACTAGTTAGTGCAAAGTAACATATCAAATATATAATTATGCATTAAATCATTAAATCAACACTTGATTCAATGATCCGGTCATGTCGCACACAACCGACTAGTATTCAATGTATCGGCTTGTCGAATCAACGCTTGAATCGATAACTAGGTTATATCGCATACAACCTTTCCGATACATTGATCGCGAGAATGTAATACGGTATCACATACACGTATTATTCTCGGTCCCGCACATATCTCATATGCGCTCCTATTTCGTTTCGCTTGAGCCAGGAAACCTCTGTGTAGGACTCTAAAGACTCGTCAATACGCCGGCAGCAGGTGATGATCATATCAAACACCCACAAGCCGCAAGCGGTCTGCCAAACGTAACGGCCACCCGGGTATTGAGCGATCTGAAGATCGACGACCAAGCCCGCTCACACTCCAGTGAATCCGACCAGTAACACTACCGTACAGTCCGGTCTGATCGTCTGATATGTCACATATCTCGCCTAGGGGTGGTAAACGTCAGACCCCAATAGTTCGATAAGTCGTGTCGATATGAGGCCCATAACGGGTCGAGAAACTACTGGTAACACTTACCAGCAATTCTCTGATCAGCCCTGGCCAGGGACTTCCTGTTATAGCCAATCGAACACAGTGCAACATCAACCCCCTATACCGGGAGAGACGAATCCCCTCCTATCGCTCATTGCCTCCATGTGACTCGGGACTGTACCCAAAAACCACCGTTTTGCATGCCCTCTTGGACGTGGTAAGAAGGAAATCAAAGCACAGTGGGAACCATACAAGACTCTATGACGATCTCGGGTCAACAGACTACTCTGTACCAGTGTCACCAGAGAACTGCCATCTGACGTGAGGTATAATACCATCTGGGAGTTCTCAGCGAGTCCGTCCAGTGTACCCAGTCTCTACTGAGCACCCGTATATCTCCTCTGATGTCAAACACCGATGGATATGGGATCATCCATCGCCCATCTGTATGGGTCGAGAAGGTATATGCTAGTCTACTCTGGTATATCGATGCCCCGTCTCGATACACCCACGACTAGGGACTTTCAAGGATGTACTTATGGACTACCATGTCCCCACTAGTATGATCCGCATCATAGTCCAGGTAGTCAAGCACACATCCTAAGGGCTTTACCAACATGTAACAGAGAGACAATCAGTATACACGTTAAGGTAAAGTTCAACCAGATAGCATACTATCATGTCGAGCAAGAAAGTCCTCCCTATATATGTCCCAGCATCCACTACAATATACATCCTATGTACAGTAATGGCCTCTAGGGCATACATATAACTAACAATCTCCCACTTGCACTAGGGCCATCTGATAGCAGTGGTTGCAGTATCTCATACTCAACCATCCCATAAAAGTCTCTCTCTGGGAACAGGCCTTTGTGAGTGGATCCGCTGTGTTGTCCTCTGAGTCTACTCTCCTAACCTTGATCAAGTGATACTGCCTTAGAATATGTCTGGATCACTGATGGGACGGACGTTCCTTGGCATAAGCCACAACTCCATTGTCTCACAATGGGAGGAACATAGTTCATCTCATGAACCAATATACACCCAAACAGCCTCTTTGGTAGCATCTTAAGTAGCGATGTATCCAGCCTTTATCGTCTAGTATGCCACGGTATCTAGCTTGGAACTCTTCCAACATACCGTCCCTTTACTGAGGGTAAAGAAAATGCCTGCGACTGACATTCAGTCGTCTTTATCACCCTGGAACCCTTCCAGTGATTCTCCCCAGGATCGATTGATACCATCTCGCTACAACTAGTGAGAATCCTAACATCCAATTAGATCTATCTCATAGATCCAAAATCCAGGATTTAGTAGGTATCACTTTGATCCTATGTGGAGAATCATTGTGATAAACGGAGACTGATCGAGCGTAGCATAAGAAACTCCTTTCCTATCAAGAGTATGTCATCCACGTACTCTACGAGGATCGTCACCATACTCCCTACTACCTTTTTGTTTATACAAGGTTCATCTACCATTTTGATGATGTCAACTTCTTTGACAAATTCATCAAAACAGATGTTCCAACTCCGCGATACCTGCTTTATCAAATAAAGCATCTTGCACACGTTTCCGCTGCTCCCACTGTCTACGAAGCCCTCTGGCTGTGTACTTATAGACGCTCTCTTCTAAAACATCATTTAGAAAAGCAGTCATGACACCCAACCACCAGATATCGTAGTCATGGTATGTAGCCGTGACAAGTAGGATCTGGATGGACTTAAGCATAGCTACTTGAAAAGGTTTCATCATTATCCACACCTGGTCAATGATGCAAACTTTTAACAAGTCTAGCTTTGAAAGTCTCAACTTTTCCATGTACACCAAGTAATCTTCTCAAGATATACTTGCCCCTGATAGGGATTTAACCCTTCAGATATAGCAACCAAAGTCCATACTTTGTTGGTGTATATGGATTCCATCTCAGATCACTAAGTATCCAGCCATTCTTACAGAGTCTTACTCCTGATGGCCAGCTCGAAACTAGTTGGGTCATCATCTCATGATGCAGTCCTCGCTCCCACTGTCATAGAGAAACCGAATTATCTCTCAGGTGGGTGAGGAACCCTACTAGATCGGCGGAGAGGCTGAGGTTCGTTGGTAACTATTGAATCCTTTGGTTCTTTCAAATCATCAGCTGCAGTTTGTATAGCTGGAACCTTTCCAGTTCTACATAACAGATCTTGCCTCGAGCTTGTCCGGATTTTGTTTTTCAGACATAGGCTGGACAACCCCAAATCTTAACCAACTTAAGATATGGGCTCTTCCCTTTCCATATCAAATATGAAGTGGTAGGCAACTGATTTGATTCGAATCTTATTCAATAGGTATGCAGCTTCTCAAGTGCATAACTCCCAGAAGGAAAAAGGTAACTCAGTAGTACTCATCATAGAGCACACCTTATCATATAGGGTGTGAATGCTCCGCCCCGATATACCATCGTGCTATGGTGTATACAGAGGAGTAATGCTGAGAGAGAATCTCATTCTCCTTTAGAATGGTCCAGGAATTCCGTGCTCAAGTATTCTCCTCCTTGATTACATCATAGGACATAATACTTATACCCGTATTTTGGTTCTCTACTTCTTACTTATATTCTGTGAATATCTCAAAAGGTTCGGACTCATGTTTCAACAGGAACATATGTCTGAATCTTGAGAGATTATCAGAGAATGTAATGAAGTACAAAGAACCTTTCTTGGCATGTGTAGATAGGGGACCTTACATACATCAACATGTATCATCCCAAGAGTTCACTAACTCTTTCTCTGTTTCCAGTAAACGGAGCTATGGTCATCTTATCTTTGTGACATGACTGGCAAGTTTCACAAGAAGTAAATTCAAACTGATTTAAATATGCATCTTCATGTAACTTCAGCGAATCGGGTCGCATCGATATGACCTTGTCTACAATGCCTCAAGAAGAATCCGTTCATTTCTGAACTCTTCCTCTTGTGTGTGTTCTGTATACTAAAGAACTGTAGTTTGATTTAGAACGTCAATGCTTTTAGATAACGTGCCTGATCCGATCAACTTTTGATATAGGAAATGTTCAAAACATTATCCAACAATACAAAATTTTATCATTTCTTTACTAATAAAGAGACTGATATGATTTTGTATATCAGGTTCGGTATCTAATAACATTCGTTCAGAATCAATGTATTGTAATACAGGGTGACAGTGACCGACAGACTTGGATGCAACTCTTGCCCCGTTTTCTGCCTCATGAAACTTATCACCCGTTCTCAGTTCTCTACCTTTCTGTAGCCCTATGTAACAGATTACATATCTGGGATCCTGATCTGGTATCAAATACCCAGGACGTAAAGGACATTGAGAAACAGTTCTGTATAATGAACACACCCGAAGATGATGCATCAGCATGCACTCTCTTCGTTTGGGCGGCACAGGAAATCTGGTATTCCCCAATTTCCTGCTCTATCTTATAACAATTATAAGTTGGAGCGGGACCAACGTTCCCCAGCTCAGAATAACAAGCGGGTTCGGTCAATAATCCGTATTATTATCTTGATTAAGGCGTGATATGGTCGCTACCAGGAGAGAGAGAGAAGAAAACACTCAGTGTGCGCTCTTGCAAGAATAGATTGGTTATTATTTTATCTAATCAGGATGGCTCCCACTGCTTTTTATCAAATCTTCCTTCAAACCCTAAAAGGAAAGACTAGCCGGGATTAATTACACACTACAAGTTCGCCAATCTTTCAGCCAGGCCAGTGTCGGTACTTTGAGGGAGGTCCCCCGTGCTCTCGCACGAACCTAATTAATGTAAACCTCGTTTTCCCAGAGGCGTAACCTCGTTGACACCTTTCTAGACACCTACTTGATCGGCTAATTGTAATGTATAAAACTCTCCCAGGAGTAACACTTACTCGCAGCGGGTATCGGGATCCAACTATCTCATAGAAGGTATGCAATCTCATTGCAAATTTCAACACTTGAAATTCCCGATAATATTTTGCCCCTAACCTCCTATGACCTTGACAAAGGCCAACAAACCATAGGATGCTAGTCAAGTTCAACCCGTCATTTCCTGATTGAATTAAACCCACCCGCACGGCCCTTGATAAGGGCCAACAAGGTCGCACGACTACCCTAACCCAATCTGCATCATATGCATAAGCAGATAAGCACCAGTTAGCTACCGCACACTGCGCCTTGACAAAGGCCAACAAACGCAGCACGAATACTAACTACTACTTATCTGAAATGACGGAGGGCTACGACAGGTTTTTCTGAAAACCTATTGCGTAATGAACTTGATATCGTTGTAGAATCAAATGATTTTTAAAATGGAGTGTTTTTTAGGCTTTTCTAGTTTTGCTAAAGGAGTCACTCCCGGTGAAGGGATCGTCGGTCCTTTCCTCGTCGAATGAGGTGCGGGATATATCATATATATCACTATGCAAAGCAAAAACTCTTAAAAGCAATCAAAAGACAAACCGAGTGTGTAGCATCTGCCAGTTATTGCTAAAGGAGTCACTCCCGGTGAAGGGATCTCGGTCCTTTCCTCATCGAATAAGGTGCAGGATATATCACATATACCTCTGTGCAAAGCAAGAACTGTATCTACCTTTTTATTTTGAAATTCGATTCTACAACATCTTAGGTTTCTTTTAATTCTTTAATCACATTAATGAAGTCCCATCATTTAATTACCTAAACATCACAGATAAATACGACGTACGCTTATGCCATCCGCATTCGCCTCGATGTACCCTCGTGCACCGTTAGGTTAGGTAACTAACGGCAGAGCGGGGCAGGGCTATGGCGGGTGTAAAACATAAGTAACGTCTATATAATATATCATATATACTATATACTGTATCTATCACAGAACATCACATGATCACATCACAGATATCGCAGCAGAAGAAACATATGAAACATTGGATATACTAGGACGTCCGTGTTTTCAATACGAGCCAGTATAAAACACGGATTCCACGGTCGTGATGAATAGCCAAACCCACACCCCTAGACCCCTACGAGAGCGGCAAGCAGCCCTACCAATTCTGGAGTTAGGAGACCCGGACTCGACTCCTCGAGTTGGTCTCCTACTGGACTCCAGAACCCGGTTACTTGTGCTCCCCTCCTTGGGTCTATCCTAGTGCGGAAAAGTAAATAATATACAAAGGGTGACAACTTCCGCAACCTGGAAGCGCCCCAATAAAAGAATATTACATGCAAGTTTTTACATGAATGAAAATGAAAAACACTCATCTCACATAAAAACCCCCGGCTATTCAAACACGACGATCCAATATAACATATCCAGCAACACATAACATCACATGTCATCAACGTAAGTAAATATGCGCATCCCAATTGTCGTTGACATATAGCAAAAAAACCGGCGATATCACATATTACACTTACGGTCACAGAAAAGAAAGTGTAAAACTACAACAGTTGGAATCCGCAACCACCTCAGACATCGCATGTCTGACCAAATGAATTACTTAGACATCGCATGCCTAACAATTATAAACCCCGCATTTTAGTCTCAAAATCGAAAACACTTTTCAATATCAAGTCGGGCAATTCAACAGGATTCCCGACAATATGATCGAATGCTCATCGCAAACTTCAGTAGGCGGCCGCACCCCCGATACCGTCGACGAAGTGCACCAAGGCGGAACACCGCTGCCGCGAGCACCCTAACGGATGCTTTCGGCGACGGGGTTCTCCTACAGTCACTTGGTCGGGGCTATGGAGTGAGGCTGTCTGTTAAGTTTACCCGGCGGGTATCCGCGTACGCTACGTGATTGCGACGGACTTTTGATCACATCAAAATTCCGTGGCAACCGATCAAGTGAGACTAAATTGCTAGATTTACAACATTCATTCAGTTATCTCATAACTTATTGTGAATTCCAATTATTGTATCCCATTCCGGATAAATAGAAAATGTCAAACTTTCCGATCGAACAATCGAACACCCAAGTTTTCCCGATACTGATCAACACATGAAATAAGTCTAACAACATTCCGTTCGTGCCTCAGTACCAACGGTCCAGCCGTAGAAGGGTCAAGCCAACGCCTCACATGTGGCACGCCGTACTGCCCCAAACCCGAAGGTTCAAAGGGCAGTTCAAGACGGTCACATAATCGAGTTAAGGTTTGTTGTCTTCTAGAGGGACCATCGCGTTACTTGCACTACTTAGAACGTCGTTAAACTACGGAAAAATCCAACACTTGGAAATTTCCCGACAGGGGAAAAATTGGGTATTTATATCCGGTCGAACTTTTTAACATATTCTAAAATTTATCCGGAAATACACAAAAGACGAAATTTGATAATCCGATCGAAATACCGAATCCCCAAAACAACTGCAGAAAATTCAACTCTTGAATAAATTTTAAAAATTCCCAGAAAACTCAGCATCAGACAAAATGAATTACTGTACAAAAATTGGATGATGACGTCACATTTTTGCCGCGGATCCGCCGCAATATATACTGTTCATCCGAAAAATTTTGTGCCGAAATTCTTATATTTCTCTGCTGGTTTTTCTGCATATTTTTAATTTGGAAAAATCCCTGTTTTTAGAAAAAGTACAAAGAGCATATTTTGGGTTTCGGTTTTGGGTCGTTCGGATTTCAAAATCCGTCTAGACTTCGCCTAAGGCTCTAGCTAGGCTCTGATACCACTGTATGGTTCCTAGGCACTCCCAAGAGGTCTCCAAGGCATCGAACATGCCAATTTCAAATTTTACGGTGCCTACAAACTCTAAACTACGGATCGTCGGCTAGATGTCTAGGCGAAAAACTAACTAGTTAACACTTAACTAAAAGTTTAACGGAAATACAACCTTTGTAGATCCGGTGCTCCACCTCCATAGCTCCGCAACGAGGTCCTCTCCGCTGTCCAAATCAAATCCGGGCTCTAGAGTCGGCTTCGTCGGAGAAAAAGCGAGCTAGGTCGTCGATGTCCATGCCGAAGATGATCTACGTCGAGGCATCGCTAAATCAAGCTCCACCTTCACCAAGCCCTAAAACTTGTGAAGGAAACACACTCTACTACTTGGCAAGAGGTAGAGGATGAAGAAATAGGAAGTGGGTAGACTTTAGAATTGGATTTCTCACTTGTTTGCTCAATTCACCATTGATGAAGAAAGCTTTTTCTTCTTGAGTTCAAGGAAGAAGAAGAAGAAATGTTATGATAAGAATAATCTAAAAAAGAAAAGAAATATCATCCTTATCATAACTTGAACCATGGTCAAGTGTAGAGAATAAATCATGGTTAGTGGGATGGTTAGGGTTAAGCATGAGACAAAATGGTAACTTGGTCAAAGTCTTCATAAAGCTTCATGAACAAAACAAAAGAAGCCACCATTTTCTCATTTGCTTTACATTTTCCAAAATGAATAAATGAATAAATAAATAGATATGAAAATGTAAACCCTAACCATTACATAACCATGGTTTAAACTTTACACAAAACACAAGTTAGCATGCATCATCAAACATGATACATACAAGTGCACAAAAATATATCACATATACAATGTGCACAATCCAAGTGAGAAAATCCGTTTAAAGTGAACCAATACTAGTTAGTGCAAAGTAACATATCAAATATATAATTATGCATTAAATCATTAAATCAACACTTGATTCAATGATCCGGTCATGTCGCACACAACCGACTAGTATTCAATGTATCGGCTTGTCGAATCAACGCTTGAATCGATAACTAGGTTATATCGCATACAACCTTTCCGATACATTGATCGCGAGAATGTAATACGGTATCACATACACGTATTATTCTCGGTCCCGCACATATCTCATATGCGCTCCTATTTCATTTCGCTTGAGCCAGGAAACCTCTGTGTAGGACTCTAAAGACTCGTCAATACGCCGGCAGCAGGTGATGATCATATCAAACACCCACAAGCCGCAAGCGGTCTGCCAAACGTAACGGCCACCCGGGTATTGAGCGATCTGAAGATCGACGAGCAAGCCTGCTCACACTCCAGTGAATCCGACCAGTAACACTACCGTACAGTCCGGTCTGATCGTCTGATATGTCATATATCTCGCCTAGGGGTGGTAAACGTCAGACCCCAATAGTTCGATAAGTCGTGTCGATATGAGGCCCATAACGGGTCGAGAAACTACTGGTAACACTTACCAGCAATTCTCTGATCAGCCCTGGCCAGGGACTTCCTGTTATAGCCAATCGAACACAGTGCAACATCAACCCCCTATACCGGGAGAGACGAATCCCCTCCTATCGCTCATTGCCTCCATGTGACTCGGGACTGTACCCAAAAACCACCGTTTTGCACGCCCTCTTGGACGTGGTAAGATGGAAATCAAAGCACAGTGGGAACCACACAAGACTCTATGACGATCTCGGGTCAACAGACTACTCTGTACCAGTGTCACCAGAGAACTGCCATCTGACGTGAGGTATAATACCATCTGGGAGTTCTCGGCGAGTCCGACCAGTGTACCCAGTCTCTACTGAGCACCCGTATATCTCCTCTGATGTCAAACACCGATGGATATGGGATCATCCATCGCCCATCTGTATGGGTCGAGAAGGTATATGCTAGTCTACTCTGGTATATCGATGCCCCGTCTCGATACACCCACGACTAGGGACTTTCAAGGATGTACTTATGGACTACCATATCCCCACTACTATGATCCGCATCATAGTCCAGGTAGTCAAGCACACATCCTAAGGGCTTTACCAACATGTAACAGAGAGACAATCAGTATACACGTTAAGGTAAAGTTCAACCAGATAGCATACTATCATGTCGAGCAAGAAAGTCCTCCCTATATATGTCCCAGCATCCACTACAATATACATCCTATGTACAGTAATGGCCTCTAGGGCATACATATAACTAACAACTAATGCCCAATTACACTAACACAACTCAAAATTCCCTCAAACCTCATCTAGGAATTTTCAAAGCTCACAAAACCGCATCCAAAGACTTCTAAACTTGCATAGGTGCTAAAGTAATCGAAATACAATACTAATGGTACAGAAAATACCTCATTTAGCAGCACAAGAAAATTCTTGAGTTGCCCTAAGTCCCCAAAATCCTTGCTTTCTTAGTCCAAAAGGCTTGTGAGGAGCTTGTGCATGTTTTTAATAAAAGAGGGATGGACTTTTGATGAGTTTTTAGGTGTAGAAATGGGGGTGTAGCGAGGAAGAGAAAGTGGTGCTGCCATGGGGAAAGAGGAGAAGGAAAGATGAAAAGGATGAAGTGAAATGGTAGAGCCATGGTCCAAGGTTGACCCCTCACTCTCTCTCTCTTGCCCATACTTCCCATACTCTTTTGTTTATACATTTTCTTTTTCTTTTCCTTTTCTCTTATTTTCCTTTTCTTTTCTTCTCTCATAAATTCAAAACAACACCACCCAAAACAGAATATCATGTAAGGAAATATAACAAGCGTGAAATTGACCTTGTGCATGTAATGTGCCTAAAACTAGCTTAATGCACGATTAGCGATATTTAATCGCGATTAGCATTAAAAGTGAATATAATTAATTATAAAAATTTGCAATTTGCATAAATCACCCCAATTTCAGTAATTTCAATAATTTTCCAAATATTTTCCACTTTATCGGTATTTAATTATACCGTACTCTTTAAATATTCATGATAATTATTATTTAATTATAAACAGATTACCAAAAATAATATTTTATTTTTCTGAAATATTACAGTCTTCCCCCTTAAAGAAATTCGGTCCCCGAATTTAAATTTAACCCCTCAAATACTAAAACATTTCAGTAAAATGATCAAGTCGTAGGGGCTCCGAAATCATAAATACATAAAACATATCATAGCGCAATGCATGCGTATGAAAAATGAGCATATAACCCAAAATCAAAACACCATCAAGCATCCCGCAATCATCGGAGTTAGGGCGAAGACATCAATGTCAAAGACCAAAATGAAAACCAGCATGATATACATCAAACTATACATGTAAACATCGTGGTAAATTCGTCAAAACATCTCAAGGAAATGCATGCCAAATCTTTTGCAAGTCGCTGCGCGATGCGCGAATCACGACACAAGTAGCAGACGTTTTATTGTAAGAAAATAATTCTATATACATATATATGTCTTTCGTTCAACATACGTCCCGCCGTTTTGAAAATAATTTAGAAGGGTTTTCTTTGTTAAATGTCATGTGTCATCTAGGACACGTAGGTAAATACTAAGACTATAGCTCCTTTTTGGAAATTCCTTCGATAACTATCAAAGCATGCAAAAATGTATCCAGGTACTGTCCTCAGACTAGTCCTGGTCATCAACTATACCAAATAGTAAATATCATAAAAAAAACTACTGGTCAAAGGAAATCAAATTGCAAAATGTGTATAAGAATGCCACGTGCGTCTGGTGCGCATGAAAAACGAAATCCATGAATGTACCATGCATGTGCACAGAAGCAAAATCTAAGTGCAACGTGTGTGCACGAAACGCCTGTCCAAGGCAACGGGTGTGCCTGATAGCAATATCAGGTGCATCTGATATGCACGAAGAATCTCGATTTACTGCATCTGGTGTGCATCAAAATCGCATCAAGCGCGTCAAGTCTGCGCAAAACCCAAATCAAGTGCACAAGGTCCACGAAAACCAATATCGAGTATCACAATCGAAAACGAAGATATACAACACATCTCAATCTAAATCCAAATCAGGTATACCGTGTTATACAATCTCAAAACCATGTGCATCAGCGTGCACAAAATACAAATCTGGTGCATCATAGGCACGAATAAAATATGGTGCAACCAATGCACAAAATCAAATCAACTGTATGAAATCCACGAAATCATAAACATGTGCAGTCAAGGCACAAAATCAATATCAAGTACAATAGATATGCACAAATCATAAACCAACACAACGGTGTATAAAAACATATCTCAAATGTAATAACTATGCACAAAATGTAAATACCTAATAGGTGCTGCCATAGTGCACAAAATATCAATCATGCAAATAAATCGCCCAAAATACCGAAATTAAAGATGGCGGAAACAGTCCCGCTCTAGCATATCCTCTAAAGATCTCTGGCCATCTGTCATGGTCACTCATAACATGTCTCGTCGACGATGCCGAACCCTGGCCTGCTGGGTGTGCATAATATGACCGATCCTGGGTCCAAGTCTTCTCGTATTGTATTCCTGAATGGTTCTGTCGAAGTCTCCCTCAAATCTTGTTTCTGTCGAACTGCCCGGAAGTTATCATCTCTTACTAAAACTGTTTCTTATTCCGGAACGGCTGCATACTCATCACGACTCCTTCTGGAAGATATATCCATTTACAACGCCTCTGCATGCGCATCACATCTCTGATGTCAGCGAAGTGGAACGCCATCTCATCAGATCTCACACGAACCTCTTACTTCATATTTTCTAATGTCGACTGATTTGGACTCGTCTCTTCGTGGCTGCATGGACTGCGCTCCAATGGCTACACTCGTATCTGGAGTCTCCCATGCAATGTATCCCATCACATGATATCCGAATGACATCGAACCTTTCGATCGATTTGTCAAAGTCTCATAATACCCCAAGAGCTCAAGATCTTGAGTACAGTTTAATAGTATCGAGTACATGCCACAGTACCTATGGACCAGCCGTAGAAGGGAAAACCCAAGCCTCATCAATGGCACCGCGGAACTGCCGCAAACCCTAAGGTTTCAAAGCATTCTCATGGTCATTATATCGAGTTAGGGTTTCATTCTTCTAGAGGGTCCACGGAATTACTTGCATGTTTCTCCGAATACTTTAATCTTGGAAAAATGGGTTTTTAACATTCGATCGTCTTCTATCGAGCCTCAACGTACCTGCGTGAAGTCGTCTCTAGCTGGAATCAATCAATCTAATGACCTCGCATCGGGGTAGGGAACGAATCATATGTCCTAGTCATTCCTCCCTGGGTGACTTGCGATCTTCCACCATATCCCTAAGTATAACTCGTGTGGCATAAGCTTCAAACATCTGGGGCGATATGTCATCAGTCGTAGCAATAACTGAATTATTCGTCCGCACGCTGAACAGTGCTTCAATCTTCAAGAATAATTGGTGCATTAACGGTCATCATATTCTGGCTGGCTCTAGCAGTGGCCCAATCCTATAGTGCTGATCTGTACGTCCGAGAAGTCTCGTAAAAGCGATCCATCAAACGCTCATGGCGCGAAAACACAAATATACGATACCCTATGCAATCGTGTGTCCCTGGAATCACGCTCTGGTCAGTCCTCATCCGTGACAAGCTCGGGCTGACGCAACTCTAGCCGTAGCTCTCTCTGCCCGGGTAATCGTGGAAGCCAAACCATAAACCAATATCGATGAGGACAGATCATTGGAATGAATATAATGTTGTGCAAGGAAATGTACATCCTAAGGCTTCTTAAGTGGAGTCGTGTATCGTAAGTATGCCGCGGAACATAAACACGGTACGTCACTCTCCTTAAGTCACCTACTCCATCAACCAAGATCAACCTATACGACGAAAGTCCGGGTCTAATACCCTCTCGACTAAGTCTAAGTTTGTCACGACCCGAAATTGGCACGTGACGGCCCTTAAACTACGCAATGTCTACAGGCGTAACGCAATTTAAGTAAGTCGAAAACCCAACAATTTAAACCATCAAAAGTAGTAAGAAATAATAGCATTTTAAAAACCTTTGAAATCTCAACCCAAATTCTTTAAAAGTCCAACTTCAATTACTTTAAAATTTTGGCAGCACCTCCTTTGTAAAAACTAACCCCAAAAATGGGTACAACAGAAATATAAGTAAAGCATCCCCAACTGGAGCAAAAACACGCCCAAAGGAGGAAAACAACCACCACAACAGATATACGACGCCGTGGCAAAGAAATAAAAAACGATAAAAAGAAATTGTATAAAAGACATCCAAGTCATCAAAATATACAAAATCGTCCTCACATCAAGTCTCTAAATCATACAAGATAATGGTAGATGGAGAGTACAAGATACAATGAATATACAATAAGCAACATGAACGGATAACTACAAAACCCACCTAAAGTAAAACTGCACACTATGAGCTTAAGCGGTATCCGCAGCAAAAGATGATATGATAGATGAATAGCCTGCCTCGACTACTCTAGGGAACAACCTGCAAAACACTGTGGCACAACGGGGGTGAGTTGCCAACTCGTGAAAAGTAAATAACATATGCAGGTAAACGCAAGTATGCACGTACAACGCGAATCTAACATATGCAAGCTAATAGCAATAAAAGTCATATGAACGCAACAGTCATGAAAGGTACACTAGCAGATACAACTAATACATGAAGCAATAATAATATGACAATCTGTATGCAATAATCATGTATGGTACTCTATCGGGTACTACTAATGCATGAAGCAATGATATGAAAATGTATATAAGCAACAATCATGAAAAGTAATCTACCAGATACTACTAATACATGAAGAAATGCATATAAAAGTATGTAAATGCAACAGTCATGAAAGGTACTCTATCAGGTACTACTAATACATGAAGCAGTGCATAAACAATAAATGCGAAGTATGGGATGAAACGTGTCATTTCCACGGAATCCTGACATCGTGGTAGGACCAAAGTCCATCAAGACAATCCAAATTCTAATTTCCTCAAATCAGCCCCAAATTGGCTCTCATATTATGTAAGTCTCACAAATCCTGAATGTACAGTATCAAGTAAATCCCATATATCCTGTATCCAATATCAAGTAAATCTCATATAATCCTGAATCCAATATCGAGTGAATCTCCTATATCCTAAAAGTATATTTGCATGAATAAGTAAGATATGTATATGAAATGATATATATACATATATACTAGCGTCCCATTCCACTAATATATATATATATATATATATATATATATATATATAACAGCGTCCCATTACACTGTTATATATACTTAGGAGTAAAAATATCATGAAAACAAGTGTCTAGCATCGACACATAAAGGCTGATATATCAGGTGTTGTCACCACGACTAGCACCCTGATAGGTACGTATCATACGCTATCCGAAAACTCGAGTGCCCAGCTTCAACCCTCGTCCTTCGACGTATCCATACGTACATGACCCCCGTCGGTATCCCCACGATAACCGCCGAGTCATAGATAATGTCACCGGCAAGTATTGTTCCCTTATCAGGCCTCATCAGCATGTTACATCGACTATCCCTTTCTTGCCCCGGGGTACCCCCGGGCCCCACTATGTACCCTAATACGGCCCACGACGCTCCTCGCATGGGGTATATATTTCAGAACCGATAAGTCTCATGGTGGCTACTGAAATATCATATCAAGAGAAACCGGGTTTTTCATATAATGCATAATTTCATGAAACTACCACGGTCCTCAAATCCAGAAAACATCATGAAAAATCCATATCTTAATGCGAAAATCCATGAATATTGTTAGTGTATATGCCCTAGGGGCCATTATTGTATCATACTTGTATGTATATTACTTAATGGAAGCTTGGGATATTCACAGTTGTATATACAGTCTTGCTAAAAATGGCAGTATGCTACTTGGTTTATGTCTACTTTAATAAGTGCATATGTTTCTTGTAACGTATCATTTATAAATATTAGTAGAGCCCATAGGATCTTTGCTTGATTACTAGCGTTGTGTTGGCAGTCACACTAGTGGGGGCTGGGTAGTCTATAAGCAACATTCTATACATGTCCCTAGTCGTAGGTTTATTGAGACTGGGCATCGACACTCCAGAGTAGACTAGTGTGTACGCTTCTCATCCCAGTTAGGGAGATGGTCTGTCCCACAGCCATCAGTACGTCGTACTGGAGATAGTATACAGGTGCTCGTTAAGTTGCGGGTACACCGCACAGGACTCGCAAGGGAACTGTTGGTTGGTATTATACCCGTCGTCAGTTAACAGTTCCCAGGTGACATGAGTACAGCATAGTCCGCAGACTTGACACTGCTACTTCGCCTCGAGTGTGTCCCACTGTTCTTAGATTGCTACCCTACCACGGCTCAAAGGAGTCGTGCAAACAGGTAGCAGTTGGGTACAGTCCCGAGCACTTGGAGGCAGTGGAGGTTAGACAGGATTCGTCTCTCCCGGTATTAGGAGTTGGTATCGCACTGTGTCAGAGAGACATTACGCAAAGTCCCTGGCCAGGGCAAGAGAGATTTACTGGTAGGTTCCAGTAGTTTCTCAGGGTGTAATTGGTTACGCTCCGACATGACTTATACCGCTATTAGGGGACTGACGCTTGCCGCCCCCTAGGCTCGATATGCGATAGTCTTAGACGAACAGACCGAACTGTACGGAGATTGTCACATCAGGCTCAGAAGGTGTTCGGATGGGTTTCCTCATCGGCCTTCTTATCGACATCTACCTGGGGACCGTTACGTACAGCTAGTGCCGCTTGCGGTCTGTGGTTAAACCCACTACCAGCGTTGTGTCGAGTCTTTAGAGTCCCACACAAAGAGTTTCCCTGCTCCAGGCGAAACGATATAGAGGTCATATGGTTTTACGACAAGGGTTCGGACGCGTACGTTTGTTTACGCACGTACGACGTTCGGACAGTTTTTGCTAGCCGGCTTTGGTTTAAGCCAAATTCTAGTATCGGGTTATTGGATTTGTACAGTCTAAAGTTTTTCCGTGTTTTCACGGATAGGAGGGGCGTTCTCATAATTTGTCGGGAAGCTTCTAGATGGATGATGACATGGAGGGTAAGGTGGCATTAGCATTTAATGAATTTGTGACTCACTTAGATGAATCATTCAAGTGAGTTAATGAAGCATTTATTGCTTAATGACTAACTTCATAATTCATTGCATATATTTAATGAAGCATGATGATAATGCATTTTGATTTATTCTTTTTGATTTTCTTATGCTTCATAATATATTAGAAGTGAGAAGCTTTTTCATTCATAACTTATGCTCACCTTCTCTCTCCTCAAGCTCTCTCTTGAAACCCTAATCCTCCCATCTCATGTGTTGAGATCAAGTATTAGATAGACTAATACATCCATAACCTCACTCTATATCCCCTAGGTAGCTTAGATTAGCACTTTCAGCAACCTAGTTATCTCAAGTTAGAGATCAAGCTTGGCGTAGGAGCTCTCGGGTGGATCGTCTTTGACTCGAGGAGGCCGTTGAGGTGCCGATGTTCTAAGGAGCCTACGAGGAGTGGAGGACAGCGATGAAGACCCGAAGGACAAGTAACGTGAGGTATAACTTCGAGTACGAGTAGTTAAACCTCTCGTAGTTTGCTAGTAACGGTTTAGATACGATTCATGCTCTCAAGTCCGTGTTACGAAGCTTTGATAATCGTTTTTCATATATTCCGCCTCCCCGTAAGTTCGTGGAATGCGTGACATGGACTTATAGTGGTATCAGAGCCAACTAAACCATTACTAGCTTGTTAGCAACTAATTAGAACTTGGATCGACGGATAAATGCGAAAACAAAACCCTAACCCTAACAGTTTCTGTAAATTTTAAACGTGTCGAATTTTTTTTATATGCCTTAAAATTCACAGCAGGGAAATATAAGAATACTGGGAAAATACGAACTCTTAACTCGGCAAGATGGCCGCGGATCAGCGGCATGATGGTGCTTTTGGCCGCGGATCCGCGGCGGAGTCAACTCCGAGTTGGCTCGGATTTTCACAGAAATTCATATTTTTTTGGTTATTTGTTTTCCTGTATATTCTGTTTCTATCCAGGTTACTTCAGTGCTGGTTTGCTTTTGGGGTAGACACGGAAAATGGTGGTCGATCGATGTTCTAAGATATTTGCTTATTGGGTTTTATCTGTAATGTTTAATGTGTTCGTAAACCTCCCCTAACTGCTAGTATGTCGGTTGGCAGGGGGTTGCACATTTCTGTAATGTTTACTGTTTGTGTATATGGACTTGATTGGAATGTTGTGATGATTAGCCGGGGTTTGAGATGGGTATAATATTCATTCATTCGATGTAAATGTAATATGATATAATATTCTTTTGCGGGGCATATCCAGGTTGCGGTTGTAGCCACCGTTGTATTATTTCTTTTTTACTGTTTTTGCTCCTAAGATAGACCCAAGGTGGGGTGCACAAACAACCAGGTACTTTGAAGTGTTTAGTGGCCTACTCACTTTGTTGAGGGAGACCGCTTCACTTCGGGTACTTGGCAGGTAGTTTGCCGTACCCGTAGGGGTCTAGGGTGGGGTAAAGGCTATTCATCACACCTGTGTAATCCGTCTTTTGTTGCAGGCTCAAAGAAAACGCGGATTGCTAGTATATCCAATAAAGTTCATATGTGATCTGGAATGCCTATTATTGCATCTGACGAATGTACAATATCTATATATGATAGCTATTAGACGTCACTTATGTTTTACACCCGCGCTAGCCCAGCCCTCGCTCTGTCGTTAGTTAAGTAACCTAACGGGTGATGACGGGACCCCGTGGCAAATGCGGATGGCATAAGAGGACGTGGTATTTTCGTTGTTTTCTGCAATGATAGGATAAAAGATGGGACACATTATTATAATGCAAAGAAAATAAACCAAAGAAAATAAACCAAAGTTCAATCGTTGGAACAAATTTAAAAGAAACCACTCGGTTATTTTAAAAGATCAGAATTTTTAATTGCGGGGCTTTAACCACTCCTTTTTTAAAAAGTATCAGGTTCCTTCGATTATATCAAGTTCACTACGTTCACGGTTTTGCCAAAACCATTCGTAGCCCTCCGTCATTTCTTATGGATGGTCAGTAGTATTCAAGCTATGTTTATTGGCCCTTAATCAAGATATAGTGTTTGGTAGCTGCTGGGGTATTCATTTGTTGCATAGATAGATGCGTTGGTTTGGGACAGTCGTATTACTTTGTTGGCCCTTAGTCAAGAGTATGTACGGGTGGGTTCAAATTAACCTGGATAATGACGGGTAGAACTTGACATGTGACTTATGATTTGTTGGCCCTTAGTCAAGGTCATAAGTGCATGGGGCAAAAATCCATATCGGGAATTTCTAAAGAAACTGAAATTTGCAGAGAGATGCATACTATTTTGGAGTTTGATAAATGTTGGTAGGATTCCTTCAGCATTATCATACGATGATATTTTGGATCCCGATCCTACTGTGAGTACATGCTACTTATCAGGAGATTCGTCACTTAACGATCAATGCTATAAACCAAGTATATGCCTAGAAAGGTGTCAGCGGGGTTACGCCCCCAGAGAAAAAAAGTTATTTAATTAAGGAACTTCTCGAAAGCGTTGGAAAACCTCCCTCGAAGTATCGACACTAGCCTGGCTGAACGGTTAAGCAAGAATTGTACGGTAAGAATAGTCCTGGCTAATTCTTCTTTTATGGTTTGAGGAAGGATTCGAGAAACAGTGGGAGTCATCCTGTTTAGATAAATTAAAAACCAGTCTAAACTTGCAAGGGCATCATGCTAAAAGTGTTTTCTTCTCTCTCTCTTAATTGCAGCGACCCTGTGACCACGACTAGGTTACATCTAGATAACAAATTGACTGAATCTGACTTATATGACTGGCAAAGGTTTGTCCAGATGTCCATTGCCTATGACAAGCTGGACCACCCTATTACTATTCAATATCCCGCCGTCCCAGGTCCAGTTTCCACTGTCATGGATATGAATATCCGTCAGACAAGGGAAAAGGATAAAGCGAAAGCTAAGTGCCTCGTGTTAGCTTCAGTTGATGGTGTATACCAGAAGCAGCACGAGAAGATGGACTTAGTTTCCATCTTTATCTATAACAAAGATTTATATGGAGAGAAATCTCATATCGCAAGATATGAGACCTTGAATGAATTAATTCAAGCGAGGTTGGCTGTCGGGTCATCTGTAGGGAACGACGTCCTTACAATGACTAGCTATATTGATGAGCTGAAGGACCTGGAGACTACGTTGGGAAACAGGTCATATGTTGACTTATTTCCACAGTCCCTACCCTCAACTTACACCAGTAAAGTAGGAGAAAAGGGAAGATCAAAAGTTTCGGGACTGGATATAGTAAAAGTGGGACATTCCTATTGTTACAGGAATGAACATTGGCAGAATGATTGCAGGGCTGGCAAAGCCAGTAGCCAGGATTCGAAGCATGTTGTAGCTTCGGCTACGGGTGAGTTTGTGATAGAGAACTGTATGTCAGTTAACCCTACTTCCTGGGTATTGGATACCAGGTCAGGATCTCACATCTGTAATTCGTTACAGGCTCTAAGAAACAGTAGGGTTATCGGGATAGGTGATATGACCCTCACGGTTGGTAACGGAATGAGCATGGACGCTGAATCCGTAGGGGAATATCATCTTGGACTGACAACTGGGCAGGTATTGATTCTGTGTAACTGTTTTTATGTACCAGGCACAACTTGTAATATCATATCAATATCCTTACTTTCTAAGGAAGGATATGATTTTACTTTTATAAGCAATGTGGTTCACATCCACCTAAATCAAGTTCTGATTGGGTCAGGTACATTACAAAACGGAATATACGTATTAAATCAAACTCAGATTTTCAATGTCCAGAACACACTTAAAAGAATGTCTCCGGAATTAAATCAGGCTTTCTTATGGCATTGTAGACTGGGTCTCATCAATGAGAGAAGGATGACTAAGTTACATAGAGAAGGATATTCGAATCCGTTCGAATATCAATCTTATGCTACTTGTGAATCTTGTCTCATAGGAAAGATGACAAAGACTCCGTTTACTGGACACGGAGTAAGAGCAAGCGAGCTCTTGGGACTCGTACACAGTGACGTTTGCGGTCCAATGTCTACACATGCGCGAAGAGGTTATTTCTACTTCATTACTTTTACGGATGATTTCTCTAGGTAAGGATATGTCTTCTTAATGAAGCATAAATCCGAGGCCTTTGAGAAATTCCAAGAATACAAGAATGAAGTGGAAAACCAAACCTGCAAAAGTATCAAGACACTGAGATCTGATCGAGGTGGTGAATACTTAAGTGCCGAGTTCCTGGGTTACTTAAAAGAGAATGGAATTCTCTCTCAGCTTACTCCTCCATACACACCACAACACAACGGTGTATCGGAAAGGAGGAATCGAACCCTATTGCATATGGTTCGTTCCATGATGAGTAAGGCTGAGTTACCGCGATCATTCTGGGGATATGCACTAGAATCAGCTGCATATCTTTTGAACCAGGTTCCTACCAAAACTGTGCCTACCACACCATATCAGATGTGGAGTGGGAAGAAACCCTGTCTAAAACATTTTAATACATGGGGATGTCCAGCTTTTGTTAAAATGCAACATGCGGACAAGCTCGAGGCACGGTCAGTGCAGTGTAAGTTTGTGGGATATCCAAAGCACTCCAAGGGATATTATTTCTATTACGCAGAGGAAGAAAAGGTTTTCGTTTCTCGTCATGCCCATTTCTTAGAAGCTGAATTTTTAGAAAATCAGAAGAATGGGAGAGAAATAGAACTGGAAGAAATTCCAGAACCACAAACTACAACTGAAAGTATGGTAGAACCAGAGGTTTCAGAAGAATATAACATAGCAGCGCCTATCCGCAGAAGTAGTAGGCCGTCTCATCCGCCCGAGAGATACTACGGTTTTCTCATAGACGGGGATAGAGAGGATTGTGTCATTGATGATGATGACCCTACTACCTTCCAGCAAGCCATTCAGAGCGGTGACTCGGTAAAATGGCCGGATGCAATGCGGACTGAAATGGAGTCCATGTACACTAACAAAGTATGGACTTTGGACATTGCTCCATATGGGGTAAAACCCGTAGGATGCAAATGGATCTTCAAAAAGAAGATTGGTGTTGATAGACAGGTTGAAACCTATAAGGCTAGACTTGTTGCTAAGGGTTTCCGTCAAAGACCTGGTTTGGACTATGATGAAACCTTTTCTCCAGTGGCTATGCTCAAATCCATTCGGGTCCTTCTTGCTATTGCTGCCTTCCACGATTATGAGATCTGGCAGATGGACGTAAAGACGGCCTTTCTAAATGGAAATTTGGAAGAGAGCGTCTATATGGATCAGCCAGAGGGATTCATTCAGAGTGGGAGCAGCGGTAAAGTATGCAAGTTGCTTAAGTCCATTTATGGACTAAAGCAAGCATCTCGGAGTTGGAACATCTGTTTTGATGATGCAGTCAAAGAATTTGACTTTATCAAAAATCCAGATGAACCATACATATATAGAAAGATTGTAGGGAGAGCTGTAGTATTCCTCATATTATACATGGATGTCATTCTCCTAATAGGAAATGATATTCCTATGTTACAGTCAGTCAAACGATTCTTATCATAGAAATTCTCCATGAAAGACTTGGGTGATGCCACCTACATTCTGGGGATCCGGATCTATCGTGATAGATCAAAGAGGATGTTGGAACTTTCGCAGTCCAGGTACATAGACACCATATCGAAGAGATTCAGTATGGATGATTCTAAGCGCGGTAACCTACCAGCTTGTCACGGAATCACCCTCTTCAAAGAGATGTCTCCCAAGACTGATTTGGAAAGGGATCGCATGTCGATTATACCCTACGCTTCTGCGGTAGGCTCTATAATGTATGCGATTTTATGTACCAGACCAGATGTAGCATACACATTGAGCGTTGTAAGCCGGTATCAGGCAAACCCAGGGGAGAAGCACTGGATATCAGTAAAGAACATTCTCAAGTACCTGAGGAGGACTAAGGAGATGTTCTTGGTTTATGGAGGAAAAGACCTCCAGATCGTGCCCTTTGCCGACTCTGGCTTCCAGAGTGACAAGGATGACTCGAAGTCCATGTCGGGTTATGTCTTTACCCTCAATGGAGGGGCGGTCTGTTGGAAGAGTTCCAAGCAGGAGACCGTTGCTGACTCAATAATGGAAGCGGAGTACATAGCTGCTTGCGATGCCGCAAAAGAGGCTGTCTGGATGAAGAAGTTCCTCACAGAACTTCTGGTGGTTCCTACCAGTGTTGATCCAATACCTCTGTATTGTGACAACAACGGCGCTATAGCTTTAGCGAAGGAACCCAGGTCCCATCAAAAGTCCAGACACATCTTAAGGCGGTATCACCTGATCAGGAAGATCGTAGATCACCGGGAGATCGAGGTGAAAAGAGTAGAGACGGAGAATAACATTGTTGATCCATTCACGAAGGCCATTTCTCAGACGCAGTTCCAGAGGCTATTCGAGATGATATGTCTACGATATGCCAGCTCATGGCCCTAGTGCAAGTGGAAGATTGTTAGTGTATATGCCCTAGGGGCCATTATTGTATCGTACTTGTATGTATATTACTTAATGGAAGCTTAGGATATTCACAGTTGTATATACAGTCTTGATAAAAATGATAGTATGCTACTTGGTATATGTCTACTTTAATATGTGCATATATTTCTTGTAACGTATCACTTATACATATTAGTAGAGCCCATAGGATCTTTGCATGATTACAGGCGTTGTGATGGCAGTCACACTAGTGGGGGCTAGGTAGTCTATAAGCAACATCCTATACTTGACCCTAGTCGTAGGATTATCGACACTGGGCATTGATACTCCAGAGTAGACTAGTGTGTACGTTTCTCATCCCAGTTAGGGAGATGGTCTGTCCCACAGCCATCAGTACATCGTACTGGAGATAGTATACAGGTGCTCGTTAGGTTGCGGGTACATCGGACAGGACTCGCAAGGGAACTGTTGGTTGGTATTATTCCCGTCGTCAGTTAACAGTTCCCACGTGACATTAGTACAGCATAGTCCGCAGACTTGACACTGCTACTTCGCCTCGAGTGTGTCCCACTGTTCTTAGATTTCTACCCTACCACGGTTCAAAGGAGTCGTGCAAACAGGTAGCAGTTGGGTGCAGTCCCGAGCATATGGACACAGTGGCGGTTAGATAGGATTCGTCTCTCCTGGTGTTGGGAGTTGGTATCGCACTGTGTCAGAGAGCCATTACGCAAAGTCCCTGGCCAGGTCAAGCGAGATTTACTGGTAGGTTCCAGTAGTTTCTCAGGGTGTAGTGGGCTACGCTCCGACATGACTTATACCGCTATTAGGGGACTGACGTTTGCCGCCCCCTAGGCTCGATATGCGATAGTCTTAGACGAATAGACCGAACTGTATGGAGATTGTCACATCAGGCTCAGTAGGAGTTCGGATGGGTTTCCTCATCGGCCTTCTTATCGACATCTACCTGGGGACCGTTACGTACAGCTAGTGCCGCTTGCGGTCTGTGGTTAAACCCACTGCCAGCGTAGTGTCGAGTCTTTAGAGTCCCACACAAAGAGTTTCCCTGCTCCAGGCGAAACGATATAGAGGTCGTATGGTTTTACGACAAGGGTTCGGACGCGTACGTGTGTTTACGCACGTACGACGTTCGGACAGTTTTTGCTAGCCGGCTTTGGTTTAAGCCAGATTCTAGTATCGGGTTATTGGATTTGTACAGTCTAAAGTTTTTCCGTGTTTTCACGGATAGGAGGGGCGTTCTCGTAATTTGTCGGGAAGCTTCTAGATGGATGATGACATGGAGGGTAAGGTGGCATTAGCATTTAATGAATTTGTGACTCACTTAGATGAATCATTCAAGTGAGTTAATGAAGCATTTATTGCTTAATGACTAACTTGATGATTCATTGCATATATTTAATGAAGCTTGATGATAATGCATTTTGATTTATTCTTTTTTATTTTCTTATGCTTCATAATATATTAGAAGTGAGAAGCTTTTTCATTCATAACTTATGCGCACCTTCTCTCTCCTCAAGCTCTCTCTTGAAACCCTAATCCTCCCCTCTCATGTGTTGAGATCAAGGATTAGATAGACTAATACATCCATAACATCACTCTATATCCCCTAGGTAGCTTAGATTAGCACTTTGAGCAACCTAGTTATCTCAAGTTAGTGATCAAGCTTGGCGTAGGAGCTCTCGGGTGGATCTTCTTTGACTCGAGGAGGCCGTTGAGGTGCCGATGTTCTAAGGAGCCTACGAGGAGTGGAGGACAGCGATGAAGACCCGAAGGACAAGTAACGTGAGGTATAACTTCGAATCCGAGTAGTTAAAGCTCTCGTAGTTTGCTAGTGACGGTTTAGATACGATTCATGCGCTTAAGTCCGTGTTACGAAGCTTAGATAATCGTTTTTCATATATTCCGCCTCCCCGCAAGTTCGTGGGGTGCGTGACATGGACTTACAAATATAATATACGCAACATAAAACTGAAATGTGAGCATATAAAGCAAAAGCCGCTATTTAACTGCAACAAGTCAATATAAATATCACGCGGTTCCTAATTTCTCCAAGTTTAAATAACATCAAATAAAAAGGTAAACATGTAGCTATGTCATTATGTGTGTATGTACCTATCGCTAATGGTACAATACCTTATAGGTATAAAGGTAATTACAATGTAAGCATGTGTTCATAACATAATATTGCATTTTGTATTCCCCATTCTTATGCATTTTACAATGAAAACAGATGCTTTTGACCCATGTCTGCTACATGTTACAGGTAACAGGTTCTTGGAGCGAAAACAGTGAAAAACACAAAAGCCGACACAAAAGAAGGACTTTTGACCAACAATTAGGAAGATCTTAGTAAAGCCCAGTAGAAGAACGGTTCACCATCAACAAGGCAACGCAAGATCCAAATTTGCGAGAAAAAAAAACGGTTAAAAGATCCATTGCAAAGTGTTCACTAAAGATCTGGAATTAATACAGAAGCCAAATTGATAAAAGGAATAAAGAACCAGGAAGACCAAAGAACCATGATGCAGCCCAGAAAAATTCATGAAATGAACTCCTCAAAGGGCCGCGGAACCGCGGCCCAATGCCTACCCATGCCGCGGTTCCGCGGCCGTCTAGTGCCCGTGCGCGAAGAAAGTTTTACCAAAATTCTGAGGAGGCTATGGAAAGATTTTCTGGGGGTATATTTGTAATTTTAGACATGCGGAGCAATTGTAAACCTAGGGTTTCTATGTCCTATAAATAGAACCCAAACCCTTGTATTTTCTTATGCCTCTATTCATCAATAAAATTTTGTTTTCTTTGAAGTTAGAGCGCATCAATCGTAAGTAGGTTATTTTTCTTGCAGTAGTTGTAGTTTTTCATATCTGCTCTAGGTAAATTACTTTCTTGCCTTAGTTTAAAATTAGTTTAGTTTTTATTAACTTGCAATAGATGTTTTCTCTCTTTAATAAAATCATGTCTTTCTTCATCCCCTCAATGAGCGAGTAGTTTCCTCGCTTGTTAGGGTTAGGAATAGGGAAGGATGTGAGAGATGAAGATCTCTCATCTCTTTTCGTTGCCAAACTTTTATGAACATTAGAACTCCATGCATACCTTCTTATTCCGCTCCCTACGGCACTTTTACCCTCGAGGTAGCGGTGATTCCGTAGTCTAAAGGCCCGGATTTTAAGGTTTTCCATGGAGGTTAGGGTAAAGATTAATAAAGGAAGGACAAGGATCTAGAGGAAGAATCAATCATCCCAATCATCCTAATCCCTTTTATAAATATTTACCATAACACTAATATGAGAGATTTAATTAATGGCAATGGAAAGAGATGTAGATCTTTGTTTACCAAATTTTCCCTAAACCTAATCCTAGCAAGTTTCTAATCCTAGTAGCATACAACTTCAATTTTTAGGTTTATTTATAAGACCCAACATCATTTGGAATTAACTCATAAGAACTTAAAGGAGATTTACACATCCCTATGGACCGACCCGTATTCACCGGCTAGCTTCATGCGACGCCGTTCTTGATTACGGTAAATATTTTTTATCATAAAATATCTTTAAATCAAATGGCGCCGTTGCCGGGGATGGCGTAGAACTTTCCTTTTCGCAATTTCGGGTTAATCAAAATTAAAAAAAATAATAAAAATCTAAAAAAATCAAAAAAATATAAAAATATATATATTTTGTTATTTTTGGAAGGGATACTTTGTTGTTTTAATTTTGCAGGATATACAAAGACGATCTGGAAATTTCCAGAGGGTGAAACAGAAATCAGAAGATCGAAACAGAAGGGGAATCAAATAACAGAACAGTGAAAATTTTTTGGAGACCCAATTCCCTCATCCCGCCGCGATTCCGCGGCCAAAACCAACCTTAGGCCGCGGAACCGCGGCCTTCTACTGGAATCAGAGCGCCAAATTTTTTTTGGGGATTCGTGCTGATTAGACTGCCGCGAAAACGCAGCAATAACGCGTTTATACCGCGGAACCGCGCTCTTTTGGTGAGATCATCCTATAAAATTTGCATTGTAAGCTCTCTGTTATTTCTCCTCTGCAAATTTTAATATATTTTCTGAATAATGCCTGCAAGATTTTGTGTGCTTTAAAAATATATTCTCTTCCATATAACAAGTCTTGTGCAGGATTTTTGGGCCCCGCTTGAACTAAATTGATTGCAAGTAATATTTTGCTGTTGCATATCTTTTCTCTAAAATCTTTTTGCAACAAAAATTTTTCCAAATAAAGAAAAAAAAAATAACAAGGACAAATATTTTATAGAGCTTGCAAAATTTTTTAGCCCCAAATAAATCCTTGCACCATCCAACCTTCCTTCTTGTCACCTTTCTTCTTCTAACATGGGTACCCCACACAATAAATCATTAGCCGATCTTTGGTATCCCGAACCTAATTTTGCGTCATATGTTAATTTGTTCGGTCAATTTAAAAACGATCCCTCCGTGCCTAAAAAATCTTTGAAAGATCACATAGAGGCGTCTAGGAGAAATAGTTTGACTTTTCAACCTATCTTGTGTCAACCGAGTCAATCTTTACAACCTACATATGTTGATACCACTTCTTCAAGTCCTTCTGTCACTCCTAGGCCTATGTCCATTGCTGAGCATATTGCTCAATCTCGCAGTCGATCTTTCACCCCTCTCCACTCATCTAGTTTTAGGGATCCACACGACTATTCACCTTTTTATCAACATGTTGACCCTACCCCTGTCCAATCACCCACTTCCTACCAGTCCTACCCGACTTTACTACCCTCGCTAGACACTATTTCTACACAGCCATTAGGGAGTTTTGCATATCCACACGATTCCGAATCTTTTACCGAAACCCCTTTACCACCCAAGTCTAGTTTGGAAGAGTCGTTAGAGGCATATATTGCTGCAACAAATAAAATGATGAGGAATGTGGAAGCATCCATGGCCGCCCTTATGCAACCTAATGAACCAGTGGCTAGTGTCCCGCTAGCTCCAAATTTTTCAATGTATGAGGCGGCAGTTGGACAGAGTGAGAATGAGAGAGGATTTTCAAATCAAACCTACCCTTACCCAATTGAAGCCCACAACTCCTGTTTTCCATCGATTGCCCTAAATAGTTTACCAGCTGAAAATAAAAATGAGTTGTGTGATTTTGTAGTGTTTGATTTGCCAGATTGTGAGGAACCCCTTTCGAGTGAAACCGCACCTAATCCTTTCGATCTTTACACCTCCACTTTAGAACCTAAATCGATAGATATCCATGCTTTTGATGAGGTGTCTAAAGAAATTGATTTTCACTTGATTGAGGATATAGACGCCGGGAATATTTTGGATGATGAACCTGTCGATTTAATTGAAATTTTATGTTCAAATCATCATCCTGAGTTATTAAATGTTTCTCCCGAATCTCATATGCGTCTAGATTTTAATGATAACGGTAAGGATGAGTTAAATATTGAGGAGAGTCTTGAGGATAATATTGAGGTTGAATCATTTTTATTTGTTGTGTCTGATTTTCCAATTCATCCTCCTGAACCTTTGACTGTTATATCACCCTCCCTCCTTCCCATCGTCCCGACCCCGCTTAAAGACTGTGAGCTTGAAACCTTTTCCTTTGAATCTGACACAATTCTCACAGACGATAACACCTACGAGTGTTTCACTTTTTCGGACGACGCTGATAACTCACCGCCCGAGTTTGAGTCCTTTACATTTTTAGATAAGCCATCAGACTCGGTTGATTATAGTAGTTTCGAACCATTAATGGAATCTTTCAAGTTCGAAACAGTTTACTACGGTGAGAATGAGACTATCCCTGATTCACTCCCTTTCGTCCGTCCTATCGTTCCGACCGGGCAAATGACTGTTACGCTTTCATCACCTATACCAAGTTCGGCTTACCCATGTTTTCTTGCGAATCTTGAGGGATTTGACCCCATTTCCCGACGGGTTGATAGGTTAGCGCAATCGCTTATAACATATCGGTCATCACATATTGCGCTGATTTATTCACTCGATTTACACCCTCAAGATCGTACTCCACTTCTTTCTTCTTTCCGCCATTCTTCTCCCCCACTGAGACCATCTTCTACCATTATTCTTTCCACACGGTCTCGCGTGTTTCTCATTTCTTTCCTCCATACCCCATTCTTGCACCAACTATACCTTTACCATGATAAGATTTTTGAATGGTTGGTGCTAACCTTTGGCTTGTGCAAGGCCAAGCTTAAGTTTGGGGGGAAAACCTTGTTGTATATATGTATATATCCTTTTGTTTTCTTTTTCTAGAAAAATTTAAAAAAAAAATTCAAAACATTAAAAAAAATAAAATAAATTATAAATAAATAAACAGGGGATTACTGGCATTTTGACCCTCTTGGTTTAGCATGACAGTGAGGACACTGTCAAGTTCAAGTTTGGGGGTATGCTCGGTACGTCTTCTTCCTTCGCATTCATTTGTAAATATTTTTGCATTTGCATACTTATTTGAAAAACCCATAAAAATTGAAAATTTTCAAAAATTATAAAAATTATTGTATTCAATTTTGGCTAATTGACTCGAGTTTGATAAATAGGTTAACTGGCTAGGAACAACTAGATATTAGACTTAGTGAATTAAAAACCCTAAAGATAACATTCCTTAAAGTTTAACGGTAGAAAGTATATGCCTTGTAGTTTATTTAGAAATAGGCAAATTTTGGGTTCACTTCTTGGGCTAAGTCAAAATGAGGGAAGAGTATTGATGTTCTTATTAGAGTATAAGTTTGAAAAATAGTTCCTACCTTAAGTCTAGATTCTGAAAATGTATACCCTACAATTTGCACAATCACGTACCTTGAAACTTGGAATAGTAGAAGAGACCTTGAAGTGCTCTTGTCTAAAGTCCTTAGTACAATGAAAATAAGAAAAAAAAAGTGAATAAAGAATAAAAAAAATGGACACTGGTTTTTTGTAATTACTTAAGGCTGCAAAAATAGAAAAATATTTAGCAAGGGTGCTTCATCACCTAGTGCCTTAAACCAACTGGTTTGGGAGTCACTGCTAAAGCCTTGGGTGTTGCAAAAACTAGGAAGTATGCTTTAAAGTGTTAACGCATCTTGTAATCGGTTGTTGGTACCTCAAGAAGTATTAACGGTCGCATGAAGAATGTGTAAGCAAAATTCAATTAAAAATTCACCTATTAATAAGTACTTTGGACAACGGACAAGGGCATGGTTGCTTGATTTGAATTTCCAAGTGTTGGGGTGATCTATACACACACGTAGGGGTATGTGATTTGAATTTAGATAAGAGAGAGGAATGAAGAATAAAACTTGTATCTTTAATAGAGTTGATAGAAATTCCTAAGTGGAGATGGAACTTTAGAAGGAAAACTTAAGAGATGCCGAAAGCTAAGTAAGTACACAGGATATATATAATCTTAAGTTAAATAATGAGGAAGTGTGAAGAATATGGGTGGATAATTTGCGAGTCAAAAGATAAAAGAATTCCTTGTTAGAAAACCTAATTGGAGAACAAAAGTCAATGGGCCGAGTTGATAGGATTTTGTGGGTGTAATCCGCTGAAAACCCTCAGGAGACAACACTCCTCCTACTAAGGACACCTAGAGGTTTAACGGCTTGTTGCACGTGCTCAGTGCAATCGCGTTTCCCTGCGAAAGTGCGGGTAGCATTTTAGTGAATAAAAAATAAGTTTGCTCGAGGACGAGCAAAAGATAAGTTTGGGGGTATTTGTTCATAACATAATATTGCATTTTGTATTCCCCATTCTTATGCATTTTACAATGAAAACAGGTGCTTTTGACCCATGTCTGCTACATGTTACAGGTAACAGGTTCTTGGAGCGAAAACAGTGAAAAACACAAAAGACGACACAAAAGAAGGACTTTTGACCAACAATTAGGAAGATCTTAGTAAAGCCCAGCAGAAGAACGGTTCACCATCAACAAGGCAACGCAAGATCCAAATTTGCGAGAAAAAAAAACGGTTAAAAGATCCATTGCAAAGTGTTCACTGAAGATCTGGAATTAATACAGAAGCCAAATTGATAAAAGGAATAAAGAACCAGGAAGACCAAAGAACCATGATGCAGCCCAGAAAAATTCATGAAATGAACTCCTCAAAGGGCCGCGGAACCGCGGCCCAATGCCTACCCATGCCGCGGTTCCGCGGCCGTCTAGTGCCCGTGCGCGAAGAAAATTTTACTAAAATTCTGAGGAGGCTATGGAAAGATTTTCTGGGGGTATATTTGTAATTTTAGACATGCGGAGCAATTGTAAACCTAGGGTTTCTATGTCCTATAAATAGAACCCAAACCCTTGTATTTTCTTATGCCTCTATTCATCAATAAAATTCTGTTTTCTTTGAAGTTAGAGCGCATCAATCGTAAGTAGGTTATTTTTCTTGCAATAGTTGTAGTTTTTCATATCTGCTCTAGGTAAATTACTTTCTTGCCTAAATTTAAAATTAGTTTAGTTTTTATTAACTTGCAATAGATGTTTTCTCTCTTTAATAAAATCATGTCTTTCTTCATCCCCTCAATGAGCGAGTAGTTTCCTCGCTTGTTAGGGTTAGGAATAGGGAAGGACGTGAGAGATGAAGATCTCTCATCTCTTTTCGTTGCCAAACTTTTATGAACATTAGAACTCCATGCATACCTTCTTATTCCGCTCCCTACGGCACTTTTACCCTCGAGTTAGCGGTGATTTCGTAGTCTAAAGGCCTGGATTTTAAGGTTTTCCATGGAGGTTAGGGTAAAGATTAATAAAGGAAGGACAAGGATCTAGAGGAAGAATTAATCATCCCAATCATCCCAATCCCTTTTATAAATATTTACCATAACACTAATATGAGAGATTTAATTAATGGCAATGGAAAGAGATGTAGATCTTTGTTTACCAAATTTTCCCTAAACCTAATCCTAGTAAGTTTCTAATCCTAGTAGCATACAACTTCAATTTTTAGGTTTATTTATAAGACCCAACATCATTTGGAATTAACTCGTAAGAACTTAAAGGAGATTTACACATCCCTGTGGACCGACCCGTATTCACCGGCTAGCTTCATGCGACGCCGTTCTTGATTGCGGTAAATATTTTTGATCATAAAATATCTTTAAATCAGCATGTCAAGGCATATGTGTAAGCATGTAGATATACAGGTATGCTATATGTCATATGCATAAAGAAATATGAATCAAGGTCACAATGTCCCTAACCAAACAATATCATATAAGTATGGGTGTTGGGCGTGTCATAGCAATTATTGACGGTGTGTGTGGCATACAATCAGTGCTCGTGCAACATGAGCCGTCAATAATAGTGCAGTGTCCTAAGGGTACAGTCCAAGCACAACTAGTAACTAAGTAATAAGGTGTATGCGCAACTCTATATATGAAATAGAATATGTGACAATATTATAACATCTCTAGCCCAGACGCATAACGCCATGCGGGCGATTCCTCTATAGATGTTAAATCAACTCACCAACGCTCCTGGCTAAGTAAAGACTACCACCTATTTTCCCTTCGTCGCAGTGTTCGAAGTCCCCGCCTGCGAACCTAAAACATAAAACAACAAAGAAAGTATATAAATTAGCAATAGACCCAAAACACGTACAAACTACACTGACCAACGGGACAACACAAACGTACTCACAAGTGTTCGTATTGTAGCTAACGTACATAGCGACACTATGAAAACAACTCAGAGAAACAGTAACACAAAATACGAACCGTATCGGATAACGTAACGCGTGAAACGAAATGCAAGAAATACGCAAAGTGGTCCCAGATTTAGCTATACTAACAAACTGTAAAAGTTGCAAGTACCATGAGACCACATATAACCCCAGAGACCCCTACACCAAAATCCACACCCTGACTCCCAGTCTGGCCGCAAATTGCGGCTAGAAGCAATAAATTTGCGGCCGTCCATGAAGAAAATGGGTTTGTACTTTGAAGGTAGGTTCTAGGTCACTACATTAGGTCACTGTGATGGGAACTTTTGCAACAATTACCTGGTTTGATAGCAGATCATCCGAGACCCCATAATAACACTAAAAATACGATATTTACCCGAAACGATACATACCGCTATCTAAACAGAAACTAACAAGCTACGCTATACAACAAACACCTACTTAACAGAAAGAGATCATTACCTAACCAAAGTACTCAAAGATCCTAGCTTCCCAAGCTCGAAGGCAAAACCAAGCAAATGATGTGAGTTTTGTGAGTTTTTGTGAATATTTGGTGAAGTTTTGTGTAGGAAATGATAGTGTTCAGTTTTTGTTGAAGAGATAAAGAAAAATGAGAAGGAAATGAGTATGAGAGAAAGAGAGAGTGAATGATAAAGAGAGAGAGAGAGAGGTGAGATTAAGGTGAGAGGGTAAGTGCACCAATTGCATTAATTTCTCATTAATGCCTTCACACTACATCATGCCACCTCTTCTCTCCAAATAAATATCTCCCACAAAAAAATATCAAGGATCATGGTTAAGGAAAAGCAAGGGATTAGGATAGGATTAAAGCAAGGATTTAGAATTAGGTTAAGGGTTAAGTTGTTAAGGTTGCTAAGAACAAGATTAACACAAAACAAACCCTCACATTAACGTGCACACGTGTGTGCATGTCTATAACAAATAATATTAAAATAATAATTAAATGTTATAATATGTGAGGAACCCGAATTGATAAACTTTTTACCAAAAACCCGCATTACCGTCTAAACTAACACTAACCGAAATCTAAGACGTTACAATCTCCCCCCTTATAAAAATTCGTCCCCGAATTTAAAATTCTCACTAAGCGTACCTTCAAGGAGAAGAGTACAAACTTCCAAATCTTGCTCGCGGCCTTCCAAGTGATCACCTCACTATACGGTTATGCCCAAGAAAACCCTCCACGGATGGCAAGACCCTTGACCGAAGTTTCTCCACCTGCCGAGCCACTAACACAATTGGCTGCCGGTGAACGAAAAGACCGCGTCCCAAAATAAATGGTCTGGTGCTGAATCATATGAAAAAGGTCATGAAGGTATTTGCAAAGTATCGACACGAGGAATACGGGGTGAATAATCAATAATCTGGGCGGAAGTGCCAAATTATAGGCAACGGAACTAACTCGTTTTAAGGATCTCAAAAGGACCTATAATCCTGGGATAAGCTTCCCAAAACTCAACACGTCATTCATCAGAAAATACGTAGGAATACATGATCTCCCACCGCGAACTCAAGTCTGCGACCACCACAGTCGGCATAAGACCTCTGTCTGCACTGGGCTACTCTCATCCTGACCTGAACCAACTGGATCATCTCTGAAGTCTCTAGACTAGCTGGGGTCCAAAAATCCTACTTACGCAGAGTCAGAAAAATAGAATGGCGATCGACACGACCTAACAACAAAACATAAAGGTTGTCAATTGGAATGACTCCTGATAACAGCTATCGAAGGAGAATCCTAACAATGAAAAGTGACGATCCCAACTGCCGACAACAATTAGTACGTACGCACAAACATATCCTCCAGAGTCTGTATAGCCCGCTATCACGAAACCATCATCCTGCGGATGGAAAAGCAGAGTTAAAGCTCAAACAGTACCCAAGGCTTCCTGAAGCTTCTGCCAACGACGGCAAGCGAAAATGGTGCCTTCATTGGATACAACACATGAAGGAACTCCGTGCAACGCACAAACTTGACAAAGAAAAACTAAGCAAACTGAGCATAACCGAACAACAAACACCCAAATGGAGTCACACCCTGACTAAACCTGGGTAGACGCCACAACGAATATTCATGGAGATCTGCTCCCATTCCCACTCTGGAACAGTTAAAGGTTGCAACTCTCCAGCCGGTCTCAGATGTTCAACCTTACCTCACAACAAGACAGACACCTTGAAACGAAATCAGAAACTTCACTCTTCATCCCTGCCCACTCGTAACTATCTCACAAGTCACGTCAAATGTTGGTGGAACTTGAATGAACACAGAAGGCTGACCAATGAGCATCACGTACACACAAACGCGTCCCTAAACATAGCACACCCAGGTCACAAATCAAGGACTCCGAATCTTTACCCAGCCTAGTATGCTCAAGAATCTCTGACGAACGAGCATCGGCGGGCTGTGCCTCACGAAAACGATTAAGGAAAAGTGGACGGGCGCGGACATGAGCAAGCTGTCCCCTCGGTAGAGGAGAACTTAAGCTGTACTCAGCGATCGCACAAGAACTGTAAAACTGCAGAAGACTGTCTCAAAAATCAAAACCCGTTGGAGGAAGATGTACATTAAGCTCTGGTGGTCCATGAAAATCCGACATGACTCTCCGAACAAGTAGTGTCTCAATCTTCAACGCACGACCACCGCGACCATCTCCAGATCATGAGTGGGATATCCTACTCGTACCTCCTCCAACTGTCGAGAAGCAAAAGCGATAACTCTATAGTGTCACATCAGTACACAATCGAGCCCCACTCGCGAAACATCACAGTCAAACAACAATGTCGTCCAAGCCAGAAATCAAAGAAAGAACTGGTGCAGTTGTCAACCGAGTCTTCAACTGCTGAAAACTCCACACCCATGCCTCAGTCCAAAGAAAAGGAACCACCTTTCCGATCAGTTCAGACAACGGTGCCGCGATACACTAACAATCCTGCACGAAATGGCGGTAAAAACCTGCTAAGCCCAAAGATCTGCGGACCTCCGTCTTGTACACAAGTCTGGGCCAAAGTTGTACGGCTTCGATCTTCTTCGGAACCATACAAAAAAAACCCATCTCCCGTAACTACAAGACCTAGGAGTCAACACAATCAAGCCTGAAGGAATACTCCGAGAATCTAGCAAACAGCTGGCGCTCTCCCAATGTCTGCAAAACAAATCCTCAAGTGCTGCTCCTGTACCTCACGACACATTAGAATAGACCAGAATGTCATCAATAACACAACAATAACTGGTCGAGGAACGGCCTGAAGAAATCTAGTTCATCACGTCTAGGAATATTGCTAGGGCATTGGTGAGTCCAATGACACCACCCAAAACACAAACTTCCCGTAGTATGCACAAAATCAATCTTTGGAATGTCATCTCTCCGAACCCGCAACCAATGATGACCTGATCCCAAACAAACTTAGAAAAAGTCTCGCACTCTGGAGCTGATCGAAGAAATCGTCAATGCGAGGTAAAGGATACCTATCCGCACCGTAACACGGTTCAATTGATGATAAAACAATACACAACCTCAACTTTCGTCCTTCTCCTGACGAACAGAATAGGAGCTTCCCAAAGCGAAACACTCCGACGCACAAGCCCCCCAACAACAACTCTGCAGCTGATCCTTAAGCTCCGCAGGCTCATCTGGAACAACTTCGAAAAACACTCGCACGAAAGGAACCCGGTTCTACAGACCCACTATAGCTCCGGTATCACGAATGAACGCCAAGAATCTTCGACATCCTCTCCTCAAAAGCCGACTAGCGAAAAAGGCTGAATTCAAGCTGTGAGAGGCGGCACAACTGTCCCCCTGAACAACAAGAACTGACTCACCGGGAAAACAAAACCTGATTGTTTTCTCATGGCAGTCCACAGACGCCTAGCACGTTGCTAACCTGTCCCTGTCCTGGAGAACGTCAAATCCAACATCTCTTGAAGGATCAAAACGTCGGACGAATCTCTATCTCCTATCCGATTGGCACACGGCCGAAACACGTGTAGCGCAACAAAAGAATCACTGACAGATAATAACACAACAAACGACTGATCTAGCTAACACGACTCGCGGCCCAACCACGGCACAAAGTGTGTAAGATAAACAAGTGCATCAAAAGAACATATGAATTAAGAATACCTAAAAACTCTGTATTGGACACCCGTGCGTCCCGATGAGTAGAAGCAAACTCTGGTGTCTGCCCCCTACCCGCAACTGGCTGAACTCCCGCTCTGCCAACCTGTCCCCTTTGAGCGAACCCTCCGCATCCATGACCTCTCTGAATATGACCCTGACGCGGTGTTAGGGAACAACGCCTGATGTGGTGATGAAGGTCCCCGCACCGATAGCATCCTCTCCATGGCTACCGACCCTCCTGGAAATACGAGCTAAAAGACTGACCTCGTCCTAAGCCTCCGTTACTCCCGTGACGTGCCCGATATTTGTATCGACGACTAAGCTTCTGTCTCAGAGCTGGTACACCGGTACGACTCCTCCACTATTCCGGAACTCCCAAAGTCTCTGGAAGACATGCCTCGTCAACTGGGGATGCATCCACTGGTGTTATATAGGTGACAGAATGTTGTGTGCTGATCGCAAGGAACAACTGGGTAACAGGGGTGACAACCTCCTGTCGCTGCGTTCGAATGGCTTCAACCAATGAATTCATCGTCTGGCGCAAGTCCTGCATGTCTTCCACAAGCCTATCGATACGATCTGTCGAAGGTGAATCCATCTGCTCCTGTGCAACGAGCGTGCCATCCTGGTCAGTCCTTGTCCCACACGAGTCAACTATGACCTCGGCCCTCGCTGCATCACTTTGAGTCCCCATAGTCATCGGCGGCAAAGGCCATAAATGGAAACAGGATTCGATAAGAACACGGAAATCGAATTACAAGGATATGTATCATCAAGAAAGGAATTTCTAGCAATTTGTGCTTAGGTCACTTTAGGCGGAGTACCGCATCGTGAGTATGCCGCGGACATACACACACTACGTTACTCTGCTTAAGCTACCTACTCCATCATACCAAGGTCATCCCACACTCCGAAAGGTAAAACCTAGCGCTCTGATACCAACTTTGTCATGACCCGAAATTGGCACGTGACGGCCCTTAAACTACGCAACGTCTACAGGCGTAACGCAATTTAAGTAAGCCGAAAACCATGCAATCTAAACTATCAAAAGTAGTAAGAAATAATAGCATTTTCAAAACCATTGAAATCTCAACCCAAATTCTTTAAAACTCCAACTTTAATTCCTTTAAAATTTTGGCAGCACCTCCTTTGTAAAAACTAACCCCAAAAATGGGTACAACAGAAATATAAGTAAAGCATCCCCAACGGGAGCAAAAACACGCCTAAAGGCGGAAAACAACCACCACAACAGGTATACGACGCCGTAGCAAAAAAATAAAAGACGATAAAAAGAAACTGTATAAAAGAAATCCAAGTCACCAAAATATACAAAATCGTCCTCACATCAAGTCTCTAAGTAATACAAGATAATGGTTGATGGAGAGTACTGGATACAACGAATATACAATAAGCAACATGAACAGATTACCACAAAACCCACCTAAAGCAAAACTGCACACTATGAGCTGAAGCGGTATCCGCAGCAAAAGATGATATGATAGATGAATAGCCTGCCTCGACTACTCTTGGGAACAACCTGCAAAACACTGTGGCACAAAGGGGGTGAGTTGCCAACTCGTGAATAGTAAATAATATATGCAGGTAATCACAAGTATGTACGTAGGGCGCGAATCTAACATATGCAAGCTAATAGCAATAAAAGTCATATGAACGCAAAAGTCATGAAAGGTACACTAGCAGGTAGAACTAATACATGAAGCAATAATAATATGACAATCTGTATGCAATAATCATGTATGGTACTCTATCAGGTACTACTATACATGAAGCAATCGTATGAAAATGTATATATGCAACAATCATGAAAGGTAATCTATCAGATACTACTAATATATGAAGAAATGCATATAAAAGTATATAAATGCAACAGTTATGGAAGGTACTCTATCAGGTACTACTAATACATGAAGAAGTGCATAAACAATAAATGCGAAGTATGGGATGAAACATGTCATTTCGACGGAATCCTGATATCGTGGTAGGACCAATGTCCATAAAGACAATTCAAATCCCAATTTCCTCAAATCAGCCCCTAAATTGGCTCTTTTAAGTCTCACAAATCCTGAATGTACAATATCAAGTAAATCTCATATATCCTGTGTCCAATATTAAGTAAATCTCATATAATCCTGAATCCAATATCAAGTGAATCTCCTAAATCCTAAAAGTATATTTGCATGAATAAGTATGATGATGTATATGAATTGATATGTACGCATATATATAAGCATATCATTCCACTAATATATATATATATATATATATATATATATATATATATAACAGCGTCCCATTCAACTGTTATATATACTTAGGAGTAAAAATATCATGAAAACAAATGTCTAATAACGACAAATAAAGGCCGATCTATCAGGTGCTGTCACCACGACTGGCACCCTGCTAGGTACGTATCATACGCTATCTGAAAACCCGTGTGCCCAGCTTTGACCCTCGTCCTTCGACGTATCCATACGTACATGACTCCCGTCGATATCCCCACGATAACCGCCGAGTCATATGTAATGTCACCGGCAGGTATGGTTCCCTTATCTGGCCTCATCGGCATGTTACATCGACTTTCTTGCCCCGGGGTAGCTCCGGGCCCCACCATGTACCCTCATACGGCCCACGACGCTCCTCGCGTAGGGTATATATATCAGAACCGATAAATCTCATGGTGGCTGCTGAAATATCATATCAAGAGAAACCGGGTTTTTCAAATAATGCATAATTTCATGAAACTACCACGGTCCTCAAATCCATAAAACATCATGAAAAATCCATATCTCAATACGAAAATCCATGAATAAAATATACGCAACATAAAACTGAAATGCGAGCATATAAAGGAAAAGCCGCTATTTAACTACAACAAGTTAATATAAATATCATGCGGTTCCTAATTTCTCCAAGTCTATATAACATCAAATAAAAAGGTAAAGATGTTGCTATGTCATTATATGTGTATGTACCTATCGCTAATGGTACAATACACTATAGGTATACAGGTAATTAGCATGTATGCATATCAAGGCATATGTGTAAGCATGTAGGTATACAGGTATGCTATATGTCATATGCATAAAGAAATATGAATCAATGTCACAATGTCCCTAACAAAACAATATCATATAAGTATGGGTGTTGTGCGTGTCATAGCAATTATTGACGGTGTGTGTGGCATACAATCAGTGCTCGTGCAACATGAGCTATCAATAATAGTGCAGTGTTCTTAGGGTACAAGTCCAAGCACAACTAGTAACTAAGCAATAAGGTGTATGCGCAACTCTATATATGAAATAGAATATGCGATAATATTATAACATCTCTAGCCCAGACGCATAACGCTATGCGGGCGATTCCCCTGTAGATGTTAAATCTACTCACCAACGCTCCTGGATAAGTAAAGCCTACCACATGTTTTCCCTTCATCGCAGCGTTCGAAGTCCCCGCTTGCAAACCTAAAAACATAAAACAACAAAGTAAGTATATAAATTAGCAATAAACCCAAAACATGTACAAACTACACTGACCAACGCGACAACACAAACGTACTCACAAGTGTTCGTACTGTAGCTAACGTACATAGCGACACTATGAAACCAACTCGGAGTAAGAGCAACACAAAACACGAACCGTATCGGATAACGTAACGCGTGAAAAGAAACACAAGAAATACGCAAAGTGGTCCCAGATTTTGCTATACTAACAAACTATAAAAGTTGTAAGTACCATGAGACAACATACAACCCCAGAGACCCCTACACCAAAATCCACACCCTGACTCCCTAGTCTGTCCGCAAATTTTGGCCAGAAGCAATAAATTTGCGGCCGTCCAAGAAGAAAATGGGTTCGTACTTTGAGGGTAGGTTCTAGGTCACTACACTAGGTCACTGTTATGGGAACTTCTGCAACAATTACCTTGTTTGATAGCAGATCATTCGAGACCCAAAATAACACTAAAAATATGATATTTACCCGAAACGATACATAACGCTATCTAAACAGAAACTAACAAGCTACGCTACTGTCACGACCCGAAATTGGCACGTGACGGCCCTAATACTACGCAACGTCTACATGCGTAACACAATAGAAGAAAGCCAAAACCCAAAAATCTAAACCATTAAAAGACAAAAAAGTTAAGAAACATTGTTTAAATTTTTGAAAATCTCAAGTATAAATTCTTTAAGTCCAATTTACTTTCTTGAAAATTTCGGCAGCACCTCCTTTGTAAAAACCAACCCCAAAAATGGGTACAACATAAATATAAAGTAAAGCATCCCCAACGGGTGCAAATCCACGCCAAAAGGAGGAAAACAACCACCACAACAGCTATACGACGCCGTAGCGAAGAAATAAAAGACGATAAAATGGAAACTGTATAAAAGACAACCCAACCACAAAATAATATACAATATCGTCCTCACCAGGTCTCTAGGTCAACATGAACTTAGTAGATGGAAAGTAAAAGGATACAACGAATATACAATACAACAACGAATAACCACAAAACCCACCTATGCAAACTGCACACTGTGAGCTGATGCGGTATCCGCAGCAAAAGATGATAAGATAGATGAATAGCCTGCCTCGACTGCTCTGGGGAACAACCTGCAACACTGTGGCACAATGGGGGTGAGTTGACAACTCGTGAATAGTAAATAACATATGCAGGTAATCGCAAGTATTCACGTACAGTGCGAAGCTAACACATGCAATTAATAGCAATGAAGGTCATATGAATGCAATAATCATGAAAGGTATACTAGCTGGTGCAATAATACATGAAGCAATAATATGACAATCTGTATGCGATAATCATGCAATAATGATATGGAAATGTATATATGCAACAATCATGAAAGGTACACTAACAGGTACAACTAACACATAAAGTAATGCATATAAAATGAGTATGTAAATGCAACAGTCATGAAAGGTACGCTAGTAGGTACAAATAATACATGAAGCAGTGCATAAACAATAAATGTGGAGTATGGAATGAAATATGTTATTTCCACGGAATCCAGACATCGTGGTAGGATTAAAATCCATCAAGACAATCCAAATCCCAATTTCCACAAATCAGCCCCCAAATTGGCTCTCATATCATGTAAGTCTCACAAATCCTGAATGTATAATATCAAATAAATCTCATATATCCTGTATCCAATATCAAGTGAATCTCATATATCCTGAATCCAATTTCAAGTGAATCTCATATATCCAATATCCAGTAAATTTCATATAAAGTGAGTGTCCAACATCGACACCCAAAAATATCATGAAACAAGTGCCTAGCATCGACACAAAAATACTTATATCCATACGTTCCTCGAATCGTAAGTGTCCGGTATCGACACCCGTGATCCACGTATCGGTCTTTCTCATATTCATACGTTCCTCGAATTGTAAGTGTCCGGTATTGACACCCGTGATCCACGTATCGATATATACGTTCCTCGAATCGTAAGTGTCCGGTATCGACACCCGTGATCCATGTATCGGTATAAAACAAATCTCTGAGTAGATGCATACAAATATCAAGTAAAGAATAAGAACACTTGCATAATTTCATGAAACCACCACGATCCTCATATCTAGAAAACATCAAGTAATGAATAAGTATAAATGCATGAATCAATACACATATATTAGCGTCCCATTCCACTAATATATGTGTATAGGCATATATAACAGCGTCCCATTCCACTGTTATATATACATAGGAATAAAAATATCAGAGAACATCATATGAAATCCATGGATGTAATATATGCAAACATGAAACAGAATATTAGCATATAAAGGAAAACTGCTATTTAACTGCAACAAGTTATTAAATATATCATGCGGTTCTTGATTTCTCCGAAATCAGATGCAACATCATATTCAGGCGAACATGTAGCTATAACAAGGTAAGCGTAACCATGTCGGTATAGCAAGATATGTGTGTCCATATGTAAGTATGTATGATGTAAAAGTATCTGTAGCAAAGTATGTCTCTATACCTATCCATAATACCCTCCAGGTATATGTATGTATGTATGCCAGATGTACATGTAGCTATTTCTCATATGTGTATATACCTATCACTAATGGTATACCACCCTATAGGTATATGGGTAACTAGCATGTAAGCATGTCAGGGCATATGTGTAAGCATGCAGGTATACAGGTATGCTATATGTCATATGCACAATGAAAATAAGGATCATGTCTCAATGTCCTTAAGCAATCTAATATCACATATGTATAGGTGTTGTGCGTGTCATGGCAATTATTGACGGTGTGTGTGGCATACAATCAGTGCTCGTGCAACATAAGCCATCAATAATAGTGCAGTGTCCAAAGGATACTAGTCCAAGAACAACAATTAACTAAGCAGTAGGCTGTATACTCAATTCTAAATATGAAATAGAATATGCGACAAGTCAAGTCATTTCTAGCCCAGACGCAAAATGCCATGCGGGCGATTCCCCTGTAGATGTTAAATCTACTCACCAACGCTCCTGGCTAACCACCTGTTTTCCCTTCGTCGCAGCGTCTGAAGTCTCCTCCTGCGAACCTAAAATTTCACAAACACATCACATAAGCTAAATATCCTGAAACGACGAAAAGTCAACGAAACGCAAGGATAACGCCCTGAAAAATGCACTGCGCACTTAGCGCATCTATCGCGCACGATATCGGCCAAAAACACTAACTAGGGTCGCTAAACTACGAAACACCAATTCTAGACTCAGATCGTCCCGATTGCGCAACACAACATAATAAATACGAGGAATATAATAGATATAATCTCGAAACGACTAATCGAACCCACGTCGGAAAAACCCTGAAACCTAGAAAACAACTTATCGCAATATTTCGCAGTAGAATCAAGCAAACACATTTTCAGCGATTACAAACACCTTATAATAGCTTAACTAAGCTATCAAAACCAATTCTATATTTTTAACACTTGCAAAATAAGTTTTAGCAAAAACCTAGTAAGCAATATATCATAATTAAACAAAATATTCATTAACAATAATTAACATTTTCTACTAGGTTAAACTTTTCCTATTCACAAATTAACACTTCAATAAAACATTAAATCTTAAATCAAGGTTTAACCTTAACTTGAATTTCTAAAATCATTTCTAGAATTTTGTAACATGAAATTTAAAGCTTAAATTAACATCTAATTAAGCTAGCATAAAATATTAAGTAACAATTAGAGATTAGGGTTAGGGTTTGTAACATTTCAAAAAACAGAAAATTTATTTTTGGGAATTTTTATAATTCAATATTAATTTTTAATGAATATTTTAATATCTCGGTATAATTAAATACCGATAAATGGGAAAATTTTGGAAAAATTATGGAAAATTCTAAAAATAGGGTATTTTATGGAATTATGCCATTTTTAAGTTTTTATGGTTAGTTATATGCTAACTTAGTGCTAATCGCGATTAAAAATCGCTAATCGGTTTTTTAGCTTTTTGTGCAAAACATGCACATATCATTTTTACACTTGTGTTACATTTGTTTCTTTGCCTTCTCTTTATTTTAGCATGGTTGCTTAGGGTTTACCCTTGTGTGAGAAGAAAATAAAAGGAAAATAAAAGTAAAGTATGATGAAGAGAGAGAAAGAGTGAGTGAGGGGTTTACCTTTGACTTGTGGACCTTTCCCAATCATTTCTTCAACCCATTTCTCTCTCCCCCTTCCCTTGAGCTGCTGCTGCTGCTGCTCCTCCCTCTTCCTCCTCCATCTTCAACCCCCCATAACACCATGAATACAACTCCAAAACCCTATTCCCATTTCACAAAAATTGTTCCCAAGCTCACTTGCTACACACCGGACCTAGAAAGAGAGGATTTTGAGAACTTTGAGCAACTCAAGAAAATTCTTGAGTTGCCAAAGGAGGTAATTTCTGCACACTTAGAGTAGTATTTCGATTCCTTATGCATCTATACTTGTTTCATGTCGATATCGAGCGGTTTTGAGGACTTTGGAAATTCCAAGTTAGGGTTTAGGGATTGAAATGAAATCAAAGGTGGATTGAGGTGTAATTAGGGGCTACAACCCCTGTTGTGATGTTACATTGGACTAAACCAGAGACTAGAACACGGAATATGGATTTAAGTAAACGATATCGGGAAAAACTGTAATTCTGTAAGTGTTTTTGGAAATCTGCTATCACCCCGAGACTCCTTAAATTATTTTTGTTTGACTGTGAGATGTGCAGGAAACTACGAACCACCACCCAAAACCCTAGCCCCTACCCCCTCTTCCAAGACGCCAATTAACTCTTTCTGGCCACAATTTGCGGCCAGAGCAGGGGGGAAATGCCTCGTTTTTGTTTTAGGGCCCTATCTCCAGTAAATTTGACCTTTGGCATATGCAATTTTGACCGATTCCACATAGGGTAGAATCTGGGGTAATTTTCTTGTGTTGGCGCATGGTTTACAACTTGTTTTAGCATGGATTTTGGTATTTGGTGATTCGTTTCTGTCGGGTGGCGTTTGAACGTCAACGGCAAATGGTTATTGGTCGTGTTTGCATGCGAGACTATAGGTTTTACCTATGAGAATAGCGTGTGCCGTTTTGGTTTTCTGATGTGATTTCATATTCTTTAGCGATTGTGTTATCTTTGTAGGTACCCTACGTGATGTCGAGGCGTTGAAGATGAAGATGGCGGCATCAGCATCGGCACACGACAAGCAAGGTGAGTAGATTTATATTTACGGGGAGAAGTCGGGTGGATGGCGTATAGCACCCCCGCAGTTCGCGGTGATGTATACGAATACGTATACACACATATATTTATTATATGTTGTTTGAGTTGATTGATGATATAGATGGATTTTTGGTGTTCTTGGATTGGTTTAGTGTAGTTGCGAAACCCTAGAGTAGTGGTTGCACCTACACACGCATACACATACTTGCATACTTCTTTCTTTTACCTATGGGTATATGGAGATGTGTATATTTACACATGGCTATAGGACTATGTGTTCATATACTAGATTTGAGAATTGTACTTAGGATTTGAGATGAGTCGATGAAATTTGATTTGAGGCCGTGAGATCGGTGATTTGGTAGGGTTCGTATTTGAGATACGACATGACGTTGTAGCGGGTCCTTTGACGTGGTGTTTCACACACGTGCATGCATACTTAGGTGGTACCAGTATTGTACTAGACATAGATCAGTACCGGGATTGTGATTTTTGATAAAGAGGATACCAGAAGAATAATGTGATGAATGTGATTTGGACCCGTACCCAGATTTGGGATGCCGTACGACGGATTTACGTACGAGCTATATATTGATGATAGATCCGCACTCTTGACTTGGGGATGTCTTATTATAGATATTGTATCGGATATGATACTATTGAGGCGGGATCACCGACTAATATATATGTATATATATGTATCGACTCAGATGTTAGGCGGTTTCCCTACCTTTAGTTCAGATTGTTTGCTCAGCCGTATAGTTTAGTGTAGTTGTTAGACTAGATTAGACTCCTACCATTTCAAAACTAACGAATCGACGGTATTTTAAAAGACAGGCCAAGGGATTCTACGGATATTTCAAAGGACATATCTTTTCTTAAAAACACCGTAGCCCTTATTTTCAAAACACCGCGATTCGTGTTATTTCAGAAGGCACTACTGTATGACTTATATTATCTTATATTAAATGCAGATTAGTTATCATTGTGTTTAAGCATTCAGCTGCCGTATATTATTGTTGTTCGCTCCTCATCGCATACTTATATTGTGATTCATATACCATTATTGATATCATGCTGTTAGGACTCAAGCACCATTACCGATGATGCGTATGTTCTACGTACACTTACTTGCCGGCTCACACAAATCCTCATCGGTAAATGCCATGTCACGTACACTTTAGACAATACTAGACATAGCTTGTTAGTTAATAACTTCGACATGATATTAGTGCACTTGCCTTATATACCAGTTTAGACATTACAGTTATTATTTGCTATTTCATGCATATTGTTATTCACTGTTATGCCGCATTCATGGATTATTATGCCTATATCCCTGTTTACATGCTGTTGATGATTTGGATTCGGATTTTCATGAGATTTCCTAGATTTGGGGGAAAACCGCAAGGACATATATAAACTTCTTCTCTCTCTTTTTAAAATGAAAAGTGCGGTTTTCACAGGATGTATGAGTCGTCCACCATGAGTTTGCTGATGGATTTTGAGACCCGATTCGAGGAGTTGGATGAACCGTCTCGGGTATATGGTGGACCCGGTAAGGTACCCCGGAGCAAGAAGTTCGAGTAGTAGACGATGAGCCTGGCAGGGGCAGACTACCTACCGGTGATTTTACCCGACACGTCGGATATCCGGAGGATACCGTCGTCGTCTTGAGATTGATGGTAGGGGCCGGTCTGGACTGACTGCGCCCTAGATAGTGAGATTGCGACACTGAGATATTGAGATATTGGGATTTATGTTTTGTGTCGATGCTAGACACTGTTTATGATGATTTATGATGATTTCATTTATGATACCTCGTTTTAAATATACAGAAATCTCACTATGTTATGAAAGCAGTTTTCTTCATTTTCATGTATTCTGTTCTCATGCATTCATACCTTATCCATATGATATATTGCTACCTGAGTCACTAAAACGAGCACATGGGATTACACTTGGGTTAGATATTTACCCTTGCCACCTTTTCATGCTCCAGACTTGTCATATTTGAGGATTATATATATATATAGTGATCGTATGACCTAGGATTGCATTGTTCATGCGATTTCTGTTCGTAGATTTTTTCTACTCACGAGTTGGCAACTCACCCCCGTTGTGCCACAGTTTCTTGCAGGTTTTGCCGTACAGGTTTCGTTATGGCTTTGTTGGCACTACATCTTTTACCGGGTGATTTGCTTGGTAGGTGGATTCACTTGCATCGTGACCATCATTATACTTTGTATATTATTATTCTGTTGTATCTAGAAGCTCCATAAACCAAACATGTATTTATTTCAGATAGAGACCAGTGATGTTTATTCTTTCGACCTTAGAGTCGCGCGTTGTATTTCTATGGATTTCATGCTGTTTTGAGTTTCCTTTTCTGTTGTGATTCTCGCCCTTCGGCATTGTATATTATATTGCTTGCGTGGTTGTGACCGTCGATTGACGAAGAGCTACCTCCCGCTTGGGGATGCCTTTATTCATTATATATGCTTATTCTGGTTTTGTACCCATTTGGGGTCAGTTTTTACAAAGGAAACTCTGCCGAAATTTTTAGAAAAGACTTGTGATCTTTAAAAATGCATATTTCGGCGTATGTTGCAAAACTACTTGATTTAAATTGGTTTTTCCTTCACTCTACTACTTTTCTTGGTTTGGATTTCTGGGTTTTCGGCTTACTTAGATTACATACGCCTCGAGACGTTTCGTAATTTAAGTGCCAGTCATGTTCCGTACTTTTCGGGTCGTGACAAAGTTGGTATCAGAGCGTTAGGTTTTACCTTCGGAACGTAGGATGACCCTTGGTTGATGGAGTAGGTAGCTTGAGTAGAGTGACGTACCGTACGTATTTTCCGCGGCATATTTACGATATGCTACTCCACTTAAGAAGCCTTAGGATGTACATTTCTTTGCTCAGTATTATATTCATTCATGATCTAGCCTCATCGGTACCAGTTCTGGTTTTGCTGCCACGATTACGGGCAGGGAGAGCTACGGCTAGAGTTGCAGTCAGCACGAGCTCGTCACGAACGAGGACTGACCACGGCGTAATTCCGGTGACACACGATTGCAGAGCTGTGTCTTTTTATGGTGTTTTTGCGACACGAGCGTTTGATGGATCGCTGTATGAGATTACTCGGACGTGCAGATCAGCACCAGAGGATTGGGCTACTGACAGAGGCCAGCCAGATTTTGATGACCGTTGATGTATTGCTTATTCATGATGATTGAGGCACTGTTCAGCGTGCAGACGAGTGAGCCAGTTGTTGCTGCGAACGATGAGATATCACCCCAAAAGTTGGAGCTATTGCAGTACGAATTGTACTAAGAGATGATAGGAGGTCGCTAGTCGCCGAGGATGAATGACTAGGACATGTAGTTCGTTCGATACCCCGATGCGAGGTCATCAGATAGATTGATTCCAGCTAGAGACGACTTCATGCGGATACGTTGAGAGTCGACAGAGGCGATCGAGTGTCAAAAACCTATTATTCCAAGTTTAAAGTATTCGGAAAGACATGCAGGAAATTGTATGGACCCTCTAGAAGAATGAAACCCTAACTCAACATAATGACCGTGTGAAAGCCTTTGAACCTTAGGGTTTACGGCAGTTCCGCGGCGCCATTAATGAGGCTTAGGTTTGCCCTTCTACGGCTGGACCATTGATGCTGTTGTATGTACTCGATACTATTAAACTGTACCCAAGATGTTGAGCTTTTGGGGGATTATGAGGTTTTGACGAGTCGATCGGATGGTTCGACTTCATTCGGATGCTAGGTGGTGAGATGCACTTCTTGGGAGACTCCAGATACGAGGATAGCCGTTGGAGCTCAGTCCATGCAGCCACGACGAGACGAGTCCGAAGCAGTCGACATTAGAGAAAAATGGAGTAAGAGGTTCGTACAAGATCTGGATAAGATGACGTTCCACTCCGCCGACATCAGTGATACGGTACGCATGCCGAGGCATTGTACTTGGATATAACTTCCAGAAGGAGTCGCGATGAGTATGCAGGCGTTCCGGAACAAGAAACAGATATAGTAAAGGACGATGACTTCGGGACAGTTCGGCAGGAACGATATTTGGGAGAGACCTCGACAAGACCTTTCTGGAATAAATTACGAGAAGACTTGGACCCAGGAGTGGTCATGCTATGCACACCAGCAGGCCAGAGTTCATGATCGTCGACGAGACATGCTATGAGTGACCACGATAGTTGGCCAGAGATTCTTAGAGGATGTGCTTGAGCGGGACTATTCCGCCATACTTGATTTCGGTATTTTGGGTGATCTATTCGCATGATTGATTTTGATGATTGAGTTTCATGATATGTGTTTTCATGCACCATGGTTGCACTTACTGAGTATTTACGAGTTTGCACAGTTGTTGCACTTGATATCGTTTTCGTGCCTTGGTTTCACATGTTTATGATTTTATGGGTTTCATACAGTTGAGTTGATTTTGTTCACTTAGATGCACTGGACTTCGATTTCGATAGTGATGCTCGATATTTGTTTTGTGCACCTTGTGCACCTGATTAGATTTTGCGCATGTTCGGCGCTTGATATTGGATTTCATGATTTCAAGCATGATGGATGCACCTGATTTGGGTTTCGCGCATGTTGGGCGCATGTTATGAGATGCGATTTTGGTGCACATCAGATGCACTAAATCGAGATTCTTCGTGCATGTCAGATGCACCTATTTTTGCTGTCAGGCATACCTGTTGCCCTTGATAGATGTTTCGTGCACACCCGATGCACTTAGATATTGTTTCTGTGCACATGTATAACACATATACGGATTTTGATTTCCGTGCGCACCAGACGCATGTAGTATTCATATGCACATTTTGGGATTGATTTCTTATAGAGCAGTACGTTTTTGTAATGTTTTATTATTGCTTTCGTACTGAGCAGGACGAGTCAGATGACAGTACCTGAGTATATTTTACATGCATTGATAGATTTCAAAGGGATTTCCAAAAAGCGAGCTATAGTCTCAGTATTTACCTATGTGTCTGATATGACACAAAACGTTTAAAACAAGAAAACCCTTCGAAATTGTTTTCTAAACGGCAGAACGCACATATTAAACAAAAGGTATATACGTATAGAGTTATTTTCTTATAATTGGTGTCCGCCACTGTGCAGTGTTATGCGCATTGAACATCGACTTTAAAAGATTTGGCATGCATTCCCTTCTGATATTTACATGTATAGATTTGATATTTGCATGCATAGTTCTGAATTATATCATATTGGTTTTGCTTTGAATTTGGCATTCGTGCTTTTACCATGACTCCGATGATTGCTAGACGCTTGACGGAGTTTCGATTTTAAGTTATCTGCTCATTACTCATGCGCATGCATTGCGCTATGATGCGTTACATGTATTGATGATTCTGGAGCCCCGACGGCTTGGACTATCATTTGAAATGTTTTAGAATTTGGGGGTTTAAATTGAAATTCGGGAACCGAATTTCTTTAAGGGGGGAAGATTGTAACATTTCAAAAAAAAAATTATTTTTGGGAATTTTTATAATTTAATATTAATTTTTAATGAATATTTTAATATCTCGGTATAATTAAATACCGATAAATGGGAAAATTTTGGAAAAATTATGGAAAATTCTAAAAATAGGGTATTTTATGGAATTCTGACATTTTTAAGTTTTTATGGTTAGTTATATGCTAACTTAGTGCTAATCGCGATTAAAAATCGCTAATCGTTTTTTTAGCTTTTTGTGCAAAACATGCACATATCATTTTTACACTTGTGTTACATTTGTTTCTTTTCCTTCTCTTTATTTTAGCATGGTTGCTTAGGGTTTACCCTTGTGTGAGAAGGAAATAAAAGGAAAAGAAAAGTAAAGTATGATGAAGAGAGAGAAAGAGTGGGTGAGGGGTTTACCTTTGACTTGTGGACCTTTCCCCATCATTTCTTCAACCCATTTCACTCTCCCCCTTCCCTTGAGCTACTGCTGCTCCTGCTCCTCCCTCTTCCTACTCCATCTTCAATCCCCCATAACACCATGAATACAACTCCAAAACCCTATTCCCATTTCACAAAAATTGTTCCCAAGCTCACTAGCTACACATCGGACCTAGAAAGAGAGGATTTTGATGACTTTGAGCAACTCAAGAAAATTCTTGAGTTGCCAAAGGAGATAATTTCTGCACCCTTAGAGTAGTATTTCAATTCTTTATTCATCTATATTTGTTTCATGTCGATATCGAATGGTTTTGAGGACTTTGGAAATTCCAAGTTAGGGTTTAGGGTTTGAAATGAAATCAAAGGTGAATTGAGGTGTAATTAGGGACTACAACCCCTGTTGTGATGTTACATTGGACTAAACCAGAGACTAGAACCCGGAATACGGATTTATGAAAACGATATCGGGATAACTGTAATTCTGTGAGTGTTTTTGGAAATCTGCTATCACCCCGAGACTCCTTAAATTGTTTTGGTTTGACAGTGAGATGTGCAGACAACTAGGAACCACCACCCAAAACCCTAGCCCCTACCCCCTCTTCCAGGCCGCCAATTAACTCTTTCGGGCCACAATTTGCGGCCAGAGCAGGGGAAATGCCTCGTTTTTGTTTCAGGGCCCTATCTCCAGTAAATTTGACCTTTGGCATATGAAATTTTGACTGATTCCACATAGGATAGAATCTGGGGTAATTTTCTTGTGTTGGCGCATGGTTTACGACTTGTTTTAGCATGGATTTTGGTATTTGGTGATTCGTTTCTGTCAGGTGGCGTTTGAACGTCAACGACAAAGGGTTATTGGTCGTGTTTGCATACGAGACTATAGGTTTTTACCTATGAGAGTAGCTTGTGCCGTTTTGGTTTTCCGATGTGATTTTCATGTTCTTTAGAGATTGTGTTATCTTTCTAGGTACCCTACGTGATGTCGAGGTGTTGAAGATGAAGATGGTGGCATCGGCATCGGCACACGAGAAGCAAGGTGAGTAGATTTATATCTACGGGGAGAAGTCGGATGGATGGCGTATAGCACCCCCGCAGTTCGAGGTGATGTATACGAATACGTATACAAACATATATTTATTATATGTTGTTTGAGTTGATTGATAGTATAGATGGATTTTTGGTGTTCTTGGATTGGTTTAGTGTAGTTGTGAAACCCTAGAGTAGTGGTTGCACCTACACACACACGCACACACATACTTGCATACTTCTTTCTTTTAAATGTGCGTATATATAGATGTGTATATTTAACCATGGGTATGGGACTATGTGTTCATATACTAGATTTGAGGATAGTACTTGGGATTTGAGATGAGTCGATGAGATTTGATATGAGGCCGTCAGATCGGTGATTTGGCATGGTTCGTATTTGAGATACGACATGACGTTGTAGTGGGTCCTTTGACGTGGTGTTTCACATACGTGCATGCATACTTAGGTGGTACCAGTATTGTACTAGACATAGATCAGTACCTGGATTATGATATTTGATAAAGAGGATACCAGATGAATAATGTGATGAATGTGATTTTGACCCGTACCCAGATTTAGGATGCCGTACGACGGATTTACGTACGAGCTATATATTGATGATAGATCCGCACTCTTGACTTGGGGTTGTCTTATTATAGATATTGTATCGGATATGATACTATTGAGGCAGGATCACCGACAAATATATATGTATATATATGTATTGACTCAGATGTTAGGCGGTTTCCTTACCTTTAGTTCAGCTTGTTAGCACAGCCGTATAGTTTAGTGTAGTTGTTAGACAAGACTAGACTCCTACCATTTCAAAACTAACGAATCGCCGGTATTTTAAAAGACAGGCCAAGTGATTCTACGGATATTTCAAAGGACGTATCTTTTCTTAAAAACAACGAAGCCCTGATTTTCAAAACTCCGCGATTCGTTTTATCTCAAAAAGCACTACTGTATGAATTATATTATCTTATATTTGTAAGTCCATGTCATTCACCCAACGAACTTACAGGGAGGCGGAATATGTTAGGTTTACCTAGCACCTCATGAAGGGTTTGGAAGCATCACATGTATCAAAATCAAGTTTTTAAGGTGCTAAGTGAACATACAAAGGATCATCACTAGAAATTTAGGGTTTCATTACAAACACATCATCACAAGTAGAAAAAGCTAGGGTTTTGAGAGTACAACCTTTGTAGCTCCCTACCCTAGACTCCTTGGCTACTTGAGGGTTGGAAAGGGTCCGCTTGAGATCCTTCTGGGTCCATGATGATCCACCCGGAGTCCTCTTTGTCCAAGCTTGAAATTTCACAAGATCAAAAGGAGAAATGGAAGCTAACACTCTTCACAAGTGGGCAAGACTAGTGTAGAATGGTGTTGTGGTTGGTTTTCTCACTTCAAAATCCTAACTTGGTCACTCTTTGGCTCACTTGAAAAATCTAGAGAGCAAGAGAGAGGAGGAAGAAGATAATGGCTCTAGAAAACTCAAGAGAATGATAAGGTTAATATGAATAATAGAAAAGATATGTATATATATTTTCTACTCTTCATCTCAAACAATGGTTACAATATATAGATATTATTGCATTTGAGTTAAAAGACAAAAGGAAAATTAACTCATGGTTAAAAAGTGGGTGAACCAAGGTTGGTTCTAAGAAGAGTGTGGAAGATAACCATGAATTAATATTTTTCTTTTCTTTTGTTTTAACACAAATACAAATATATATCGATATATAATTTTACATAAGGTGTGAGTCTTATGTTGCCATCATCCACTATATATACAACCATGATAGAATGATGTATGCATGTATGTGTGCATGCACATCCATATGTGCATGAACAAGAATGAATGCATACATTCATGCATACACCCAAAAAGACAAGAAAGGATTTCTAGTGAGAAACTAATAGTCAAATGATAAATCAACACTTGATTTAGCAACCCGGTCATATCACATACTACCCGACCAAAAGCAAGCCGCCCGATTAATATACGGTATCTTATACGCGCATTTTAACCGGGTTCACGCGCATATCGCATATGCGCACCACAACTTTTCGCCTGGACTAAGTAACTCCATTGTGGGACTCTAAGACTCGTCAATACGCCGGTGTTGGGTGATGATCATATCAAGCACCCCCAAGCCGCAAGCGGTCAACTAAACGTAACGGCCACCCAGGTATTGAGCAATCAGAAGAAAACAAGCGAACCTGCTACAACTCCCATCGAGCCAACCGGCAACACTACTGTACAGTCCGGTCTCTTCGTCAGATATGCTGCATATCAAGTCTAGGGATGGTAACGTCGACCGCAATAACTCAATAAGTCGTGCCGATGAATGGTCTATAACAGATCGAGAAACTACTGATAACACTTATCCGTAAATCTCAACAGCCCTGGCCAGGGACTTACTGATATAGCCAATCGTGCACAGCATAGCATCAACTCCCAATACGGGGAGAGACGAAACCCCTCCTATCGCTCATCGCCTTCGTGTGTCTCGGGACAGTACCCAACGGCCACCTGTTTGCACGACTCAATAAAGTCGTGGTAGGGTGGTAATCAAAGTACAGTGGGAGAACACACAAGACTCTATGACGATCTCGGGTGTACAGACTAACCTGCACCAGTGTCACCTGAGAACTGCTATCCGACGATAGATATAATTCCATATGGGAGTTCTCGGTGAGTCCGTCCAGTGTACCCAGTCACCACTGAGCACCCGTATACGATCTCGATGTCAAACATCGATGAATGTGGGAACATCCATCGCCCATCATATGGGTCTAGTATCATATACGCTAGTCTAATCTGGTACATCGATGCACCGTCTCGATACACCTACGACTAGGGACATTCCAGGATATGCTTATAAACTACAGATGTCCCACTAGTATGATCTCCATCATAATCACAGTAGTCAAGCCTATATCCTCAGGGCTTTATCAACATGTATGAATGAATAAAAGCATGATTAAATCAACATGTCAGATAAAGAAGAACCATATAGCATACTATCATGTCGAGCAAGAATGTACATTGAATATATATATATACATGTATAAATACATCCACTATCATATAATGGCCTCTAGGGCATATATATATCCAACAATCTCCCACTTGCACTAAGGCCAGTTATTGGCTTATCTCATACCCAACATCTCAAAAAGTCGCTCATGCTGCGGCTGAGGGAGGAGGGCCTTGGTGAGTGGATCCACGACGTTATTCTTTGTGTCTACTCTCTTAATCTCGATCTCGCGGCGATCTACAATCTCCCGGATCAAATGAAAGCGCCTCAGGATGTGTCTGGACCACTCATAGGACCTGGGCTCCTTGGCAAACGCCATAGCCCCATTATTATCACAATACAATGGTATTGGATCAATAATGGTTGGAACTACTCCTAGCTCCGAGATGAACTTCCTCATCCAGACGGCTTCCTTGGCGGCATCATTTGCAGCAATGTACTCAGCCTCCATCGTAGAGTCTGCAACGGTATCCTATTTGGAACTCTTCCAACTTACCGCCCCTCCATTGAGGGTAAATACAAACCCTGAGATAGATTTGATGTCGTCCTTATCGCTCTGGAAGCTCGAATCGGTAAAGGCCTCCATTTGGAGATCTCCATTACCATACACCAAGAACAATTCTTTAGTCCTTCGCAAGTACTTAAGAATTTTCTTTACAGCTATCCAGTGATTCTCCCCTGGGTTGGATTGATACCTGCTTACAACACTAAGTGCATAAGCTACATCTGGGCGTGTACATAACATCGAATACATTATAGATCCTACTGTCGAAGCATAGGGTATAATGCTCATGCGAGCTCTCTCTTCAACGGTCTTTGGGCAAGAGTCCTTAGAGAGAGTGACCCCATGGCAAGCGGGTAAGGCATCCCGCTTGGAGTCTTCCATACTAAACCTTTTTAGGATGGTGTTGATGTATGTGGTTTGGGACAATCCCAATAACCTTTTGGATCTATCCCTATAGATCCTTATACCCAGAATGTATGTGGCATCACCCAGGTCCTTCATGGAGAACCTTAGTGATAAGAAAGATTTGACTGACTGTAGCATAGGAATATCATTTCCTATCAGAAGAATGTCATCCACGTACAATACGAGGAATGTGACAGCTCTTCCTACAGCCTTCTTATAAACACAAGGTTCATCTGGATTTTTGATAAAATCAAACTCTTTGATAACATCATCGAAACAGATGTTCCAACTCCGTGATGCCAGCTTTAACCCATATATGGATTTAAGCAATCTACATGCTTTCCCGCTGCTCCCACTGTCAATGAAGCCCTCTGGCTGATCCATATAAACACATTCTTCTAAATCCCCATTTAGAAATGCCGTTTTAACGTCCATCTACCAGATTTCATAGTCGTAGTGAGTAGCAATAGAAACTAGGATCTGAATGGATTTAAGCATGGCTACGGGCGAAAAAGTCACGTCATAGTCCAAACCCGGTCTTTGACGAAAACCCTTCGCCACAAGTCTTTCCTTATAGGTCTCTACCTGCCCATCTACACCAATCATTCTTTTAAAGATCCATTTGCACCCCACAGGTTTTACCCCAGGGGGTACAACATCCAAAGCCCATACTTTGTTGGTGTACATAGACTCCATTTCGGATCTCATGGCATCCAGCCACTTCACAGAGTCTCCACTCGTGATAGCTTGCTGAAAACTGGTAGGATCATCATCCTCCATGATGCAGTCTTCTCTGTCACCATCAATGAGGAAACCTGTAACACTTTGAGTTTTTCCGTTTGAATGTTTGGTGATAATTAGTAGTCGTGCATGTTTTATATATGTGTTCTTAGGATTATTATGTAAGTGCACGGCGGCGCCCCGGCCGTCAATCCGACGCCGGAATGCGGAAGCGGTGAATAACTTTAAATTTTGCGGACTTTGCAAACCGGCACCACCGCGCACTAAACTCCGGATCGTAACCATTAACAAGTCTAAGCTAACTAGAAGAAGAGGGGAAGAGATGTACCGACTGATCCGAGTCCTCCGGTCTTCATCTCCACTCCGATCTCCTCGCGGGATCTCCGTCTGTCTCCTCCTCGTCGGAAAGGGCACCACATCGCCTGTAGCTTTTACGGGCTCCCACCTCAATACCGAGGCAACTCGGGCGCGAAGCTGGCGAATCGACGCGTCCAAGATTTGCTGTAGGAAGTGTAGTGTAGAATACGCTTTGTCTCAATGGGGTTTATAGTTGCCTTGATGGAGGAATGGTCTAAAGAAAATTGGTGCTTTCAATTTTCTAGCAAAAATGGAATGAGATGGATGATTAAATTCTTTCACCAAAATGAGAACTCTCATTTTTTTTCTCCTCACAATGTGTGGCCGGCCAAATGCTCTAGGAAAATGGTGGAGGGAACAAAATACATATCATCAAGGGAGGTGAGGGTAGGAGAGGTCAAGAGGTGACCACACCAAGAGACAAGAAAACAAACACCATGCTTCATATCAAATCCAACCATACCCCTTCATGTCACAATAAAGCAAAAGCATGGAGCAAGATATCATAATGAATAGTTTTGCAAGAAACCCCCTCCACAAAGATTATTTGCACAATTGCAAATAACCCCCTCCATCGGAAAAGTCCGGCCGGGAAATAACAAAGGAAAACCGGCCGGAACGGAATGCAAACTGGCAACTCCAGAAAACTGGTCCCGTAATAAATTACAGGAAAACCCCGATACTGTGCATACACACCCGCATCTGTATTCCGTCCGGATACAAATGCAAAGAGACAAAATCTACACTGTACTAAACTAGGACCGGCTTAAACCAAAGCCGGCTAGTAATGTTCGTTCGATCCTGATCCGTGCAATACCGCACGTATCTGATCGAACCCTGCCATATACCTATACGGCTACTAGTACAAACCGTCCGATCCTGATCCGTGCAATACCGCACGTATCTGATCGGACCCTGCCATATCTCCATACGGCCTCTACAGCGTTTCGCCCGAAACTTGAGTAACTGAAAGTGTGGTAGACTCTAAAGACTCGTCAATACTATGGCTGTGGATTTAACCACTAGCCCGTCAGAGGTATAAGCCAATACGTAACGGGCCACCAGCTATTGACTAAAAGGGACATCGATGAGCGAACTCATCCTGACACCCTACTGAGCCTGTCAGTGACAATATCCGTGCAGGCCGGTCCGTTCGTCTATGAGTATCGCATGGCGGGCCTAGGGGGTTGGTAAAAGTCAGACCCCCAAAAGCGGTACAAGTCGTGTCGGAGTGTAGCCCAGAACACCCTGAGATACTACTGGAATACCTACCAGTAAATCTCCTTGCCTTGGCCAAGGACTTTGTGTAATGGCTCTCCTAGACACAGCACGACCTCACCCCCAATACCGGGAGAGACGAACCCCTGAAGATACGCTCACTGCCTCCATGTGGCTCGGGACTGTACCCAACTAAAACCTGTTTGCACGACTCCTTTGAGCCGTGGTAGGGTAGTAATCAAAGTACAGTGGGAACTCACACGAGACAAATGACGATCCCCAGGTCGATGAACTAACCTGCACACATGTCACCAGGGAACTGCCATCTGACGTCTGGTATATGACCAACTAGCATGTTCCCGGCGAGTCCTGTCCGGTGTACTCATAACCCAATGAGCACCTGTATACATCTTAGGTGATCCAACTGACACCAGTGGCTTGTGAGACCGGCCACCGCCCCTCGTCGGGGTCTCGACTGTATACACTAGTCTACTAATGGAGTATCGATGCCCGGTCTCGAAACTCCCACGACTAGGGACCTTTTAAGGATACGCTTGTAGACCCCCAGCTCCCACTTATATGATCGCCCTCATACTGCTGGTGGTCAAGCAAGAATCCTAGGGGCTCTATCAACGTGTAATAGCGACGTGTCAGGTCACCTAATGCAGTACACGATGATAAAGGTAAACCAGATAGCATACTATCATCTCGAGTAAGACTGTCCTACCGGGATAGGTCCTCCCTCAATCATTACAATCACGTACCTGTGACCTAATAATTGACTCTGAGGGCACTATCTCCAACAATCTCCCACTTGCACTCAAGGCTAATTATTGCGATGTCGCATACTCACAGCCCGTGTGATACCGAACATCCAACTCCTCTACTAGTCAGTCTCACAAAGCTCGTTTGCGGAACTATTGCGTTCGAGGAATAGCCTCAGTGAGTGGATCCGCTTAGTTGTTTCTTTCTATGTCTCTCTATATCTCAAGTTCGCGGAGAAACCCATCTCCCGAAATGAGCAATACCTGTCTTAGAATGTGTCTGGATGTCTGATGGGACATAGCTCATAAATGAACTCCAAATCCAAACTTCTTAGACTGTATCGTCAACTGAACTCAATCAGTATCCTGCGCGCCATGCTTCCCTCAGTATTGCCTTTGATCACCTGTCCAAAATACTGCCCCTCATCAGAAGGAAAAACTATAACTCTGACAACCTCCTTGTCGTCCATGTCACCTTGGAAGCCTGGAATGATAACTGTCTCCTGAATGAGGCTGTCGTTATCATATCCCTAGAACATCCACTTATGTTCTAAAACTGCTTCCGACTGTTTCTCCAGGATTGGATTAATGTCAACTTATTGCATCTAGTGCAAGAACAACATCTGGTGTGGTACTTGACATCTCACGATTGACTCAATTGCCTTAGCAAGTGATCTGCCAATCATGCACGTCCCTCTCCCCTTTAGTCTGTAAGACACCTTTGGAGAGGGTGACTCCATTACCTGCAGGTACACTACCGTGCCAGGAGTCGTCCATCCTAAATACTCTTAGAATGCTGTCAAGTACCCTGATTGGGAAACCACCCAAATCTAGATCTAAAACCATAGATCTAGTAACCAGTATGTCTGATATAAAATCCATGTCCTTTGTGGAGAAACCACTGTGTGACGACCAAAGTATAACCGATCGTAGTGTAGGAGTTTCCTTTCCTACTCTGTGTATATCATCCAAATACCAGGATATCACACCCTACTACCTACTCAACAGATCCATCCCCTATTCTGATGAAGTCAAACCCATGACTGTCACGTCAGAAATAGATGATCTATCTCCGCTACATCTGCTCTAGTCTATAAATAGACATAAGCAACCTGTCCACCAATGCTTCCGCTGCTCCCACTGACTACGACAACCTTCTGGCAGAGTCATATAGACGTACACTTCTAAAACTGGTTTAGAACGACGCTATACTCATCCTCCCGCCGGGTCTCGTAACCTGGAACAACAGCAATGGCAATTGTGGGTAAACGAGAACTTCCCTGTCACCGTCCTTGAGGCTACCGTAGTACCTCTCGGGTGCCTGAAGTTACCCACCTTATCTGCAGAGTGGCCAATGGAATGTCAATCCAGATTGAATCTTTAGGTTCCTTATCAAATCTTCAGTAATCGTTTGTGGTTCTGGAATCACTTCCAGTTCTACCATACTCCCACTACTGTTTTCTGAAAAAATCCATTTTTATTAAAACTGTGGCGAGTCTAGAACAATATCGCTATTGTTCATCCAGATGGTAGAAAGTCAACCCTCGTCATAGCCTGGGTCAACCCACAAACAGCCATTACAGAAACGTGCCTTGAGTTGTCCAGTGTCTGGTTTTAATCATAAACCGTACAACTCCCCGTACCTTAACATCGTTAAGATATGAACTGTTCTATATCCCATATAGGACCAGAGGCACTGATTTAATTGAACCAGATCCAAATCATGCAACTGTCTCCAGTGCATGTCAACTAAATGGAAGGAGGCCAGATCAGCGTTACTCAACTTAGGAATACTTCTAATTATGAGTAACCTGAAAGAGAAGCAATTTCTCTTAATCATTACTATCAACTGAACACCATACACAAGTATCTACGTCTTCGATCTCTTTGAAGAATCCCGATACTTGCTATACCTGGTTCTCTACTCTATTCAAATACATATAACTTCTCCAAATTCGGACCCTGTGTTTCCACGAAACACCTGTCTAAAAATTAGAGGAGTCATAAGTAAACCGAATATAGTACGAGGACCATCCCCTCTGTCCTGATGGACTCTGGACAACATACAATACTCTGTAAAAGTCCCTTGAGTCTTCTTACTCATTCACTGTGTGTCGTAGGTTGAAAACTGTACTTATGGTTAAGAAGAATTACACCGCTGTTTAATGCTCCTTACCTAACCATCCACTGATATAGGTAAATGTCGTAGACATAATTTTAGAAAGGTATATCCCACTCTATGAAAATAGACGTACAGATATATCAATTTGAAATTGGTGCATAACAGCGGATATTCAAAACCAAATATTTGCCAACCGGCAAACAACCCAGGTGATTTCCTCAAATATCACCGATTACAACGAATCCCGATATAATGAGGATAATCACCCAATTCCCAATAACTTACTCCCACTCATCATCTGTAAAACCATACAGATGTGAGAATCGTATCTGGTAAATACATACCCTGGAGTAAGTATCTAATCGGGAAATCAGTTTTCTATTAACAGTACACAGTGAAACTGAAACATTGAAATGTTTCGATGGGGTATCCTGGTATTCCTAGTAATGCCTCTTCCAGATTCACGACTGTAACCGTATAGTTCTTTGCCACCTCTCCAAATCCCTTCATATGTCTTTAGTCTTTACCTTCTGCACACCCCTTTTGGCCAAATGGTTTTCTTCCTTCCCTACCGTTCTGCACCAGCCTATGGTTTGGAAGAAGACTATCCAATAAGCATAATGGGTGTACTGTCCCAATCCTAGGAACACTCGCAACACGAGAGAAGGTGAAGATAAAAGACACCTGAATGTACTTTATTCCTATTTCTCCTGAACCAGGATCCATCCCCGAACTGGAACAAGTTCCTTTCGAGTTCGTATATAACCATACGATGGAATATCCAAATAAACTATGGATCTTCGTAGTGATACGGAGTGTCCTGGAGAAATACAAAGGTGATGTGGGAGTGGTAACGAAATATTTGGTTTGGTCGTGAATATCTGTTGCAATTTACTTTGCCCTCCTACTAATCCCTTGCTTTGTCTGAACTTAATACCTTCTGCACACCATCGTTATGCTAATTGGTTTTCTTCATTCCCTACCGGTCGGCACCAGCCTAAGGTTTGGAAGAAGACAATCCAATTTGCGTAATAGGTGTACTACCCCTAAACCAAGGAGTACTCGTAACCTGAGAGAGGGTAAAAGGAAAAGACAACTGAATAATCCTATCCGTTTTCTCCAGAACCGGAAACCATCCTCGAATAAATTCTTTCGAGTTCGTATCTAACCATACGATGGTTTTGTCCAATGGAAGTGGACGTTCGTAGTAAAACGGGGTGTCCTGGAGAAAAGGGTAAAAGTAGGAGTGGCAATGAGGTTTGCAACTCTGACAATCCAAAAGCCGGTGTTTAAGAAGGTTCGGTCAACTTGGTCACTGAGTCAAAGTCTTAGGGTCGGGTCAAATGGTCGCTGCCAGAGAGAGAGAGAAAAGAAACACTCAGCGTGCACTCTAACCTAGATCAGAATGGTTACCAATTTATCTAATCTGGAATCCTCCCACTGTACCTCAAATTCTTCTCCAAACCTGAAAGAAGAATTAGTCGGGGTCACCCGAGGAGTAAACCAACTCATCAGTGGGAATCGGGATCCAACTCTCATCGCATGATAACGTGACGGAATCCGCTCACGCTATCACACTCCAGAAGGTATGCGCATATCTGGCAAGTTTCAGTTCTTTTGAAACTCCCGATGTGATTTCTGCCCCATGCTCTTATGACCTTGACTAAGGCCAACAAATCATAAGTCACATGTCAAGTTCTACCCATCATTGTCCAGGTTGATTTGAACCCACCCGTACAAGCCCTTGACTAAGGCCAACAAGGCTATACGACTGTCTCAAACCAACGCATCTATCTATGCAGCATATGAATACCCAATGGCTACCAAACACTGTGCCTTGACTAAGGCCAACAAACACAGCTTGAATACTATTGACTACCCATATGAAACGACGGAGGGCTACGAATGATTTCTGGCGAAAACATTTAACGTAGTGAACTTGATATCGTTGAAGGAACGGATAGCTTTTAAAAATATAGTGACGAAAACCGTTGCTAAAGAGGTCACTCCCTGTGAGGGGATCTCGGCTCTTTCCCCGTAGAATGGGGTGCTGGATATTCATAACCGAATATCACTGTGCAAAGCAAAAGTAATCGGCTATAGTGAAGTTAATGCCCTGACGCAAACTTCTGTCCAAGGGGTCACTCCCGGTGAAGGGATCTCGGCCCTTGCCTCGTCGACTGAGGAGCAGGATATTCCAAATGAATACCACGATGCAAAACAAAAGTGAACGTCCTTGCAATAACAGCTTTTTGAAAAGTGTTCCAACAACATCAGAATAGGTTTGTTAAACTTGCATTGATCCGAATCAATGCAGTCCCATCAAATGATCACACCAAAAAGAACGAAAATATACTGATGTACGTATATGCCATCCGCATTCGCCACTGGGTCCCGTCATTACCCGTTAGGTTAGCTTACTAACGACAGAGCGGGGACTGGACTAGCACGGATGCAAAACATATACAACATCTACTAATATATATACCAATATATTATATTTCGCTCAAGGCATGAATAAAATGCAACATCACAGAAACATACAGATATCTGGGATCCCCGGGTTTCACAGAGCCACTACTGAAACCCGACGTTCCCCTGGTCGTGTGGATAGCCTGTGCAATGAAATCCTAGACCCCTACGGGCGCGGCAAGTCACCCGCCAAAACCTGAAGCGAGGCAGCCCCCTTCAGCTCCGTGAATGGACCACCCAGCACTCCACGGAATCCGGCAACTTGGGCACCCCTCCTGGGTCAACCTGTACCCCCTACGAGTGCGGCGAATAGCCCGCCAATCCTAGAGTGAAGCCCCCTCCGTCTCAATGCCATGAGATGCGGGCTTGTTGCCCTCCAGAACCCGGCTATCCGTGCACCCCTCCGCGGGGCAATCCTAGTACAGAAAGTAAAATATACATACACCGGGTACATCGACCGCAACCAGGTCGTGCCCTAAAATAATAATACAGTCAGGCAGTGACGGCAGTCCACATGTCGGACGCTCGCCCCGCAATATCAAATGTACATAATACAACAAAACTGTACTAGCATTGCATCCAGGCTATCCCCCACGACCGATCCGCAACATCACAGCAAATACATAGAACATCAACGTGAAAGTCACGTTCGCAAATCCGTCTAACCGGGCTATAGCAGTTAGACCGGATTTACCGATCGAGTGACATTCACGGTCGCAGATATAATGTAAATACTGTGAAAAATGTGTTTAAAAAATTTCCGATTGATCAAACAATTAACAAGTGGGCCCCAAAGAAAACTGTAGCACTCACAGAAACAGTTGGCCCAACTTTAATATTCCAAAGCCCATATTTTAAGCCCAGAAGGCCTCTGTAAAAAAAATGGTGAAGTGATGTGAATAATTCGCGGCGGAAGGGCCGCACAAAGGGGGTTTTCGCGGCGGTTCCGCGCTCCAACTGTGGAGTTACTTCATCAAATTTTTACAGAACTCTTAGATTATCCAGTACATCAATATTTTACAACCTGAAAAATTTTTCGAGACCAAAAATTTTCAACAGAAACTGATGCGAACTAAAATGCAGTTTTGGAACTTTTTGATCGATCGGAAATGCAAACACATTACACAAAGCTAGACTAAGTTAATGGCGAGGCTCTGATACCACTGTAAGTGCACGGCGGCGCCCCGGCCGTCAATCCGACGCCGGAATGCAGAAGCGGTGAATAACTTTAAATTTTGCGGACTTTGCAAACCGGCACCACCGCGCACTAAACTCCGGATCGTAACCATTAACAAGTCTAAGCTAACTAGAAGAAGAGGGGAAGAGATGTACCGACTGATCCGAGTCCTCCGGTCTTCATCTCCACTCCGATCTCCTCGCGGGATCTCCGTCTGTCTCCTCCTCGTCGGAAAGGGCACCACATCGCCTGTAGCTTTTACGGGCTCCCACCTCAATACCGAGGCAACTCGGGCGCGAAGCTGGCGAATCGACGCGTCCAAGATTTGCTGTAGGAAGTGTAGTGTAGAATACGCTTTGTCTCAATGGGGTTTATAGTTGCCTTGATGGAGGAATGGTCTAAAGAAAATTGGTGCTTTCAATTTTCTAGCAAAAATGGAATGAGATGGATGATTAAATTCTTTCACCAAAATGAGAACTCTCATTTTTTTTCTCCTCACAATGTGTGACCGGCCAAATGCTCTAGGAAAATGGTGGAGGGAACAAAATACATATCATCAAGGGAGGTGAGGGTAGGAGAGGTCAAGAGGTGACCACACCAAGAGACAAGAAAACAAACACCATGCTTCATATCAAATCCAACCATACCCCTTCATGTCACAATAAAGCAAAAGCATGGAGCAAGATATCATAATGAATAGTTTTGCAAGAAACCCCCTCCACAAAGATTATTTGCACAATTGCAAATAACCCCCTCCATCGGAAAAGTCCGGCCGGGAAATAACAAAGGAAAACCGGCCGGAACGGAATGCAAACTGGCAACTCCAGAAAACTGGTCCCGTAATAAATTACAGGAAAACCCCGATACTGTGCATACACACCCGCATCTGTATTCCGTCCGGATACAAATGCAAAGAGACAAAATCTACACTGTACTAAACTAGGACCGGCTTAAACCAAAGCCGGCTAGTAATGTTCGTTCGATCCTGATCCGTGCAATACCGCACGTATCTGATCGAACCCTGCCATATACCTATACGGCTACTAGTACAAACCGTCCGATCCTGATCCGTGCAATACCGCACGTATCTGATCGGACCCTGCCATATCTCCATACGGCCTCTACAGCGTTTCGCCCGAAACTTGAGTAACTGAAAGTGTGGTAGACTCTAAAGACTCGTCAATACTATGGCTGTGGATTTAACCACTAGCCCGTCAGAGGTATAAGCCAATACGTAACGGGCCACCAGCTATTGACTAAAAGGGACATCGATGAGCGAACTCATCCTGACACCCTACTGAGCCTGTCAGTGACAATATCCGTGCAGTCCGGTCCGTTCGTCTATGAGTATCGCATGGCGGGCCTAGGGGGTTGGTAAAAGTCAGACCCCCAAAAGCGGTACAAGTCGTGTCGGAGTGTAGCCCAGAACACCCTGAGATACTACTGGAATACCTACCAGTAAATCTCCTTGCCTTGGCCAAGGACTTTGTGTAATGGCTCTCCTAGACACAGCACGACCTCACCCCCAATACCGGGAGAGACGAACCCCTGAAGATACGCTCACTGCCTCCATGTGGCTCGGGACTGTACCCAACTAAAACCTGTTTGCACGACTCCTTTGAGCCGTGGTAGGGTAGTAATCAAAGTACAGTGGGAACTCACACGAGACAAATGACGATCCCCAGGTCGATGAACTAACCTGCACACATGTCACCAGGGAACTGCCATCTGACGTCTGGTATATGACCAACTAGCATGTTCCCGGCGAGTCCTGTCCGGTGTACTCATAACCCAATGAGCACCTGTATACATCTTAGGTGATCCAACTGACACCAGTGGCTTGTGAGACCGGCCACCGCCCCTCGTCGGGGTCTCGACTGTATACACTAGTCTACTAATGGAGTATCGATGCCCGGTCTCGAAACTCCCACGACTAGGGACCTTTTAAGGATACGCTTGTAGACCCCCAGCTCCCACTTATATGATCGCCCTCATACTGCTGGTGGTCAAGCAAGAATCCTAGGGGCTCTATCAACGTGTAATAGCGACGTGTCAGGTCACCTAATGCAGTACACGATGATAAAGGTAAACCAGATAGCATATTATCATCTCGAGTAAGACTGTCCTACCGGGATAGGTCCTCCCTCAATCATTACAATCACGTACCTGTGACCTAATAATTGACTCTGAGGGCACTATCTCCAACATATTAGTTATAGTTATTATGGGTAGTGTTAGCATTTTGGAAATTTTTCCTTTGTAGGGTGCACCTTGCATACTTAGGCATTTTGTGACTTGTTAACCATTCTTTTGTGCATGGTTGCAAGTTTATTTTTCCCCATCAATTAATCCTTGCATAAACCATTTTTATAACTTTCAAAATCCAAATAAAACAAGGTAGCATGGTGGTTAGGTGAAGGGTGGACTTTTGACCCCATTTCTCTCTCTCTCTCTCTCTCTCTCTCCTCTCCCCCCCACTTCAGAAATCCTGCAGCTCCAGCAGAAAAACTCTGCTATTTTCCTCATCTTTTCTTATTCTCTTCATTTCCCATTGATCCCTAAACAAACCCTTCACAAATTAACACATTTCCTTCACAAAACCTTAAGAAAAGTGAACTTTTTGAGGTGTTTGGAAGCTAATCTGCACAACTGAGGGTAAAGCTGGAACCTTTGGTGTTTTAAGGTCATTTAAAGGTATAAAATCTCAATCCTAGCACCAAATTTTCATAACTTGCATGTTTAGTTAAAAATATCACATTTTTGTGCCATTTTAGTGCTATTGCAGGGGTTTAGTGTTAATATGTTAAAATTTGTGTTGTTGTGGCTTGATTAGCTAGTTAATGAGTTATTAGTGTGGGATTAGACCTAGACTTGTTTCAGATTTCATCAAAATACCATAAAGTTCCATTTTGTGCAAAATTGTGTGATTTGAATTAGAATTTGGGCACTGTAGGATCTGCTGTTACCCGAGCCTTTTCAGTATAAAACTAGACCTTACTGTAGCATGATGTATGGTATAGAGTGCACACACCCAACCTGGGAGCCCAACTCCCAAGTCTGGCAGCCGAAATATTCATTCTGGCCGCAAATTGCGGCCAGATAGGGGAGATTTGGGTTGGGGTTTGGGGTGTGGGTCCCTGCTTGTATGTGAGTTATTTTGGTATATATAGTTTTGCAATATATTTCCTGTATAAAAATTTGGGGTAGAATACCTATTCTTCCGTATTTTCAACCTTTCGCGACACGCGTGATACGTGTGTGTGGGTTTTGGATTTCTGCGTATCGCGACGCGTCGGGGTGAGTTCAGACGCGTAACCACACGTTTTAGCGTATCGCGCACACGCGCGTTTGGTTCACGACACGAGTTACTAGTTTGGCTTAAATGTCGCGTTTGTGTGACTTCAAGCTTACAAATGATATATTGTGTAATTCTAGGTTCGCAGGCAAGTACGGCGGACGCCGCGAAGAAGGGGAAGCAGGTTGTTGGCTACACCTAGCGAGAGACTACGGTGAGTAGATTTCATATCTACGTGGATATCGCCCGCATGGCGTTCCACGTCAGGGCTGATAGGACCTTATAGTGTTCCTTATATATATATATTGCATGTTCATGGTTACTATTCTGTACGTATTGCATTCCCTACTACACAGGTATAAATTAGAATTGATAGAGCACCGCACCATTACTAATGGTTCATGTGCACGAGCACTATCCTGTATGTTACACACACACCGTTAGTAATTGCCATGACACGTAGGAATCTTATATCACCTCGGATCATTGCATTATAGCTCATTTATATGTGACATGACTTGATATTCATACCTGCTACACATATTACATTGAATCATTATATTGTAGCTCATTATATGTGACATGACTAGATATTCATACTTCATGCCTATATCACCTCGGATCATTGCATTATAGCTTATTTATATGTGACATGACTTGATATTCATACCTGCTACACATATTACATTGAATCATTATATTGTAGCTCATTATATGTGACATGACTAGATATTCATACTTGATGCCTATATCACCTCGGATCATTGCATTATAGCTCATTTATATGTGACATGGCTTGATATTCATACCTGATGCATATATCACATGGGATCTTTATCTTGTAGCTTATCTATATGTAACTTGACTTGATAATTACATTTGACGCACATATCATATCGGATCATTGACTTGTATTTGGTTTGGATTATATGTGATTTCTGGATTTGGGAACCGTGGCTATTTGAAATATGTAATCATTTAAAAACCCGGTTCCCTTGATATGATATTTCGGTGCGTCCACCATGTGTTTTCTCGGTGCTAGAGTGATATATGAAAACCCGAATCGAGAAGGCGGTTGAGGCCGATTACGGGTACATGGTGGACCCGGTATGGTACCCCGGGGCGAGAACGGTTTCGCTGTGCAGTAGACGGTGAGCCTGGCAGAGGGACCACTACCTACCGGTGATTGGTTGGACCTGACAGTTATCCGGAGTGTACGGATCAGAGTCTATAGATGGATGTGGGGTGATCCGTACTGCCGGGGCCGAGGGCCGATACCGCAGACGGAGCCCGTGGGCTGACCCGGACTGACGGGGCCCGATGGATGAGGATTTGCGTGTCGATGCTGGACACGAGTATTTATGATATTTGGGTCCCGATGTTGGGCACTCGGGATTCTCAGAGATGCACAGGATTTGAGGGCCGATGAGAGTGCCAGCGCATGAGCTATTTTTGGGAGATCTGGGAGCATTGAGAAACCGATTATATATTCCACGTTGACATTCCGTGTAGATATTATATTGCCCCTGTTCAGCATTACTTTTGTACCTCATCCTGTAGAAGTATTACCTGATAGAGCATTTGTACCTCATCCTGTAGATGCATTACCTGATAGAGCATTTGTACCTCATCCGGTAGTACAGTACCTGATAGAGCACTTGCATGATTATTACACATACTGCTTATCACATATTGATATCATTTGTTGGCATATTATAGAGTAGCGTAGTACGTGCATGCTCGCGATTACCTTTATATGTTATCTCTATTCACGAGTTGGCAACTCACCCCCGTTGCGCCACAGTGTTTGCAGGTTGCCCTTCGGAGTAGTCGCGGCAGGCAGCGGTTGCATCTTTTGACACAGATACCCCCATAGATGGTGCACTAGCTCTTTTGCTGATAGGTGGGTTTTGTGCGGTATCTGTTTCTCTTCCAGTATGTACATTATTGTATCTAGTATTCTCCATCTACCATGTATGTATTTGACTTAGAGACAGTGTGAGGACGATGATGTATTATATTTGTATTCTGGTGTCGAGCTCATTGTGAGCCGACTGTACTTGCAGTTTATTATATCTGTGTTGTTCCCACTTGTGGATCTTGATCTTCGCTACGGCGTCGTATATTACTATCTTGGTGTTTGTTTACTTAGATTCCTTATCATGTTAGTAAGTGCTTCCATTTACAACTTATCACACTCTATACTTTCACTGGTTTGATTTCTGGGTTTCCGGTTCCCTTAGTCACGTTACGCCTGCAGACGTTACGTGGTTAAGTGCCGGTCACGGGCCAAACTTTGGGTCGTGACAAAGTTGGTATCAGAGCGTAGGTTCTACCTTTCGGAGTGTAGGATGACCCTGGTATGATGGAGTAGGTAGCTGCGGCAGGGTAGCGTTGCGTGTGTATGTTCCGCGGCATACTCACGACACGGTACTCCGCCTACGCGACCTTAGGACTTGTTGATATAAATTTTCCTTCTTGAGTATATACATTCTCGCGATTCGATTTCAGTATCCTTATCGAATCCTATTGTTCCTTTCAGCCAATATGCCGCCAAAGACTACGAGGGCGCAGAGAGCGGCCGCGAGGGCCGAGATTCGAGTTGACTCGTCCGAGACGAGGACTGATCCGGGTAGTATACCGGTTGTGCCCGAGCAGGCTGTTCCTGCCGTTACAGATCAGATTGCTATGTTAGGAGCTGGTGTGCAGGAGATACGCCAGACGATGGGGTCCAGTATGCAGGAGATGCGCCAGATGATGGGATCTCTAGTTGAGACACTTCGAGCACAGCGACCAGAGGTAGTTCCGCCCGTTGCGGAGACCGTGGTAGTACCTACAGTTCAGGCAGTTGCACCTGCGACTACAGAGGTTATTACAGTATCGCTGTCAGAGTTTATGAAGCTGAAGCCTCCGGTCTTCACAGGCACCGATGTGGCCGAGGATCCACAGTCTTTCATTGATAGGATGGCGCGGATATGTCGTTCACTTAGATGCGCAAATGCGAGATGGGTTGAGTTCGCGAGCTTTCGCCTGGAAGGTCTTGCGCAGAAATGGTGCGAATCAGTCGAGAAGGGTAGAGCAGCAGGTCTTCCTCCTATGACCTGGACAGAGTTCGTGGCGCTATTCCTTGCCCGCTTTCTTCCCCTGAGTGTCAGAGATGCTAGAGCACGCAGATTCGAGTCCTTACGCCAGACGCCAGGGATGTCAGTGGCAGAGTACGATGTGTTGTTCACCGAGCTATCCATTTATGCTCCGTATCTAGTGGCTACTGAGGAGTTGAGAGTCAAGAGATTTGTCCGAGGCTTGCTTACACCCCTATTCCTTGCCATCAGCACGCAGCATTACGAGACATACGCAGCAGCAGTAGTTGCAGCATTATTAGTTGAGGAGCACCTTGCTGAGACTTCAGCAGTTCCAGGGCCGAAGAGAGTTCGTGCGGATACGTCAGTGCAGAGACGGCCGTTCCGGCATCGTGACAGGCATCTTGCAGGTGGCAGAGATTCGAGGTGAGGCCGATTGTTTAGCTCCTATCCCCGGGAGGGTCAGCGACCGTCATCGGGATGTTACCGTTGCGGGAGTTCTTATCATCGTGTGCGAGATTGTCCTGAGATACCCCGGTGTGGGGCGGCAGCACCGCATGTTACATTACCACCTTCACCACCCCAGACGGCATTGCCGATAGTACCTACTGTTACTCCGCGTCAGACACATGCACAGAGAGGTCGTAGTCGTGGAGGATTTGTTCATAGAGGACGAGAGGGCCGAGGTAGAGGACAGCCAGCGGCCGGCAGGGGACAGATAGTGGCAGGTGGAGGACAGGCGCGAGTTTTTGCTTTGACGCATCAGGACGCGCAGGCGTCCAATGCGGTGGTCTCAGGTATCCTTTCTGTATGTTCGGTTGATGCACACGTGTTATTCGATCCCGGAAACACGCACTCGTACGTATCCACACACTTTGTGCCGAGTTTGGGTAGAGAGTCCGATTTGCTTGGCCAGCCGCTTGTTGTGACTACTCCTGTGGGAGAGTCGTTTGTTGCTAGGCACGTGTTCCGATCCTGTACCGTCCGTATTGGCGAGAGAGAGTTGCCGGTCGATTTGATTCTTCTTGAGATGCTGGACTTCGACGTTCTTTTGGGCATGGATTGGCTTGCCACGTGCTATGCTTCTGTTGACTGCCGCGAGAAGACAGTTCGATTTTGTTTTCCCGGCGAGTCGGTTGTTGTTGTGTTGGGGGACCGTAGCGCCACCCCTCACAGTGTGATTTCTTATTTTCGCGCTGGACAGCTTTTGCGGAAGGGATGCCAGGGATTTCTCGCCTATGTTTGCGATACTAGAACTACAGAGGTTCCTCTGGATCAGGTTCCGGTTGTTAGCGAGTTCCCTGATGTGTTCCCTGACGAGCTTCCTGGGCTACCGCCCGAGCGTGATATTTCCTTCTGTATTGACTTGGTTCCTGGCACGGGGCCAATTTCTGTACCGCCTTATCGGATGGCCCCGGCGGAACTTCGAGAATTGAAGGGTCAGTTGCAGGACTTGCTGGATAAGGGACTTATTCGACCCAGTGTTTCTCCTTGGGGTGCTCCAGTCTTGTTTGTCAAGAAGAAGGACGGCAGTATGCGGTTGTGTATCGACTACCGCCAGCTGAACAGGATGACAGTGCGGAACAGATATCCTTTGCCACGCATCGACGATTTGTTTGACCAGCTTCAGGGGGCAGGATACTTTTCGAGGATCGATTTGCGATCGGGCTACCATCAGCTGCAGGTTCGACGCGAGGACATTCCTAGGACAGCCTTCCGCACTCGTTACGGCCATTATGAGTTTTTGGTGATGTCGTTCGGACTCACCAACGCGCCAGCAGCATTTATGGACATGATGAACCATATTTTCCGGCCGTATCTTGATCTGTTCATTATAGTGTTTATTGACGATATCTTGGTGTATTCTCGGAGTAGAGAGGAGCACGAGCAGCACCTGCGGATTACGCTGCAGACCTTGAGGGAGCATCAGCTTTTTGCCAAATTCTCCAAGTGTGCCTTCTGGCTAGACAGCGTAGACTTCTTGGGGCACGTGATTACACGAGATGGTATATGTGTCGACCCGAGAAAGATAGAGGCAGTTCGGAGTTGGCCTAGACCCACGTCAGTGACGGAGGTTCGCAGCTTTCTAGGGCTGGCAGGTTATTACAGGCGATTTGTGCAGGACTTCTCTCGCATTGCTACACCTTTGACCGGGTTGACCCGGAAGGGAGTTCACTTCGATTGGACGGAGGAGTGTGAGCACAGTTTCCAGCGGTTACGGGCTCTACTGACTACGACACCAGTGCTTTCATTGCCTTCAGGATCAGGCGGATTTATGGTCTACTGCGATGCTTCACGAGTGGGGATGGGATGCGTTTTGATGCAGCATGACAGGGTGATTGCGTATGCTTCACGGCAATTAAAGAAACATGAACAGAATTACCCTACTCATGATCTGGAGATGGCTGCAGTGGTCTTTGCACTCAAGATCTGGCGACATTATCTGTATGGAGAGTCGTGCCAGATATTCACTGACCACAAGAGCTTAAAGTACATATTTCAGCAGCGAGACCTGAACCTTAGGCAGCGCCGATGGATGGAGTTAGTGAAGGATTACGACTGCGAGATCTTGTACCACCCGGGCAAGGCGAATGTAGTGGCGGATGCTTTGAGCAGGAGGCCCGGGGGTAGTCTATCCTGTTTGAGCACAGTGCAGAGTCAGTCGTCGGCGGATTGGCAGATCTTATGCGACAGCCGGGTACAGTTCGAGTTTACGCCGACCGGAGGACAGATTGCGCATGTTCGTGCACGCCCACAGTTACTCGACCGTATACATGAGGCACAGCAGAGTGATGACCGCTGTTCAGAGATCAGGACACAGATGGCACAAGGCAAATTTTCCGAGTTCGTGATCGATGATCAGGGGATACTACGATTTGGAGCTAGACTGTGCGTACCAGATGCTGAGGGATTGCGGCGCGAGATTCTTGAGGAGGCACATCGATCGGTATATAGTGTTCATCCCGGTTCCACCAAGATGTACCATGACTTGAGAGATGTTTACTGGTGGGACGGTATGAAGAGGGACATTGCAGGTTTTGTGTCGAGATGCCTGACTTGTCAGCAAGTCAAGGCTGAACACCAGAGGCCCGCGGGAGAGCTACAGCCGTTACCCATTTCGGAGTGGAAATGGGAACAGATATCTATGGACTTCATTGTGGGTCTACCCAGGACTAGTCGAGGGTATGACTCCATCTGGGTGATCGTGGATCGTTTGACGAAAGCGGCTCACTTCCTACCGGTGAAGACGACTTTCGGATTTGCTCAGTACGCCCAGATTTACATTGATCAGATTGTACGACTGCACAGAGTTCCGATATGCATTGTGTCCGATAGAGGCACCCAGTTTACCAGCCGGCTATGGCAGAGGCTTCAGGAGGCTTTGGGCACTCGCTTGAGTTTCAGCACAGCATTTCATCCGCAGACCGACGGGCAGTCAGAGCGGACTATTCAGACTCTCGAGGACATGCTCAGAGCATGCGTTTTAGACTTCGGAGGTAGCTGGGATCATCATTTGCCCTTAGTAGAGTTCTCCTACAACAACAGCTACCAGGATACCATTCAGATGGCACCGTTTGAGGCTCTTTATGGGAGGAGATGCAGATCGCCCACCTGTTGGACGGAGCTCAGTGAGAGCAGTATCTTAGGGCCACAGGTTGTGGAGGAGACGACAGCGAAGATCCAGTTGATTCGCGATAGGATGAGAGCAGCCCAGAGTAGGCAGAGATCTTATGCGGACCGTCGTCGGCGCAGACTTGAGTTTTCTGTTGGTGATCATGTTTTCTTGAGGGTCTCCCCAATGAAGGGCGTGATGAGGTTTGGGAAGAAGGGGAAGCTTAGTCCCAGATACGTGGGCCCCTTCGAGATCCTTGAGCTTATTGGTGCAGTTGCGTATCGATTAGCCCTTCCACCCAGTTTTCCAGACGTGCATCCCGTATTTCACGTTTCGATGCTCCGCAGATATCTACATGATCCTTCGCATGCGATTCAGCACCCGACGATCCAGCTTGAGCGTGACCTTTCCTACGCAGAGCAGCCGGTGATGATCTTAGATCGACAAGTGAAGAAACTGAGGTCGAAAGCGATACCGTCCGTCAAGGTACTTTGGCGTGGACAGAGCGGCGAGGAAGTCAATTGGGAGACCGAGAGCGAGATGAGGAGGAAGTATCCCCATCTTTTTGAAGGTGCGTGTAGTTAGATTTTTAAATTCGGGGACCGAATTTTTTTAAGGGGGGTAGATTGTAACACTTTGAGTTTTTCCGTTTGAATGTTTGGTGATAATTAGTAGTCGTGCATGTTTTATATATGTGTTCTTAGGATTATTAGTTATAGTTATTATGGGTAGTGTTAGCATTTTGGAAATTTTTCCTTTGTAGGGTGCACCTTGCATACTTAGGCATTTTGTGACTTGTTAACCATTCTTTTGTGCATGGTTGCAAGTTTATTTTTCCCCATAAATTAATCCTTGCATAAACCATTTTTATAACTTTCAAAATCCAAAAAAAACAAGGTAGCATGGTGGTTAGGTGAAGGGTGGACTTTTGACCCTATTTCTCTCTCTCTCTCTCTCTCTCCTCTCCCCCCCACTTCAGAAATCCTGCAGCTCCAGCAGAAAAACTCTGCTATTTTCCTCATCTTTTCTTATTCTCTTCATTTCCCATTGATCCCTAAACAAACCCTTCACAAATTAACACATTTCCTTCACAAAACCTTAAGAAAAGTGAACTTTTTGAGGTGTTTGGAAGCTAATCTGCACAACTGAGGGTAAAGCTGGAACCTTTGGTGTTTTAAGGTCATTTAAAGGTATAAAATCTCAATCCTAGCACCAAATTTTCATAACTTGCATGTTTAGTTAAAAATATCACATTTTTGTGCCATTTTAGTGCTATTGCAGGGGTTTAGTGTTAATATGTTAAAATTTGTGTTGTTGTGGCTTGATTAGCTAGTTAATGAGTTATTAGTGTGGGATTAGACCTAGACTTGTTTCAGATTTCATCAAAATACCATAAAGTTCCATTTTGTGCAAAATTGTGTGATTTGAATTAGAATTTGGGCACTGTAGGATCTGCTGTTACCCGAGCCTTTTCAGTATAAAACTAGACCTTACTGTAGCATGTATGTATGGTATAGAGTGCACACACCCAACCTGGGAGCCCAACTCCCAAGTCTGGCCGCCGAAATATTCATTCTAGCCGCAAATTGCGGCCAGATAGGGGAGATTTGGGTTGGGGTTTGGGGTGTGGGTCCCTGCTTGTATGTGAGTTATTTTGGTATATATAGTTTTGCAATATATTTCCTATATAAAAATCTGGGGTAGAATACCTATTCTTCCGTATTTTCAACCTTTCGCGACACGCGTGATACGTGTGTGTGGGTTTTGGATTTCCGCATATCGCGACGCGTCGGGGTGAGTTCAGACGCGTAACCACACGTTTTAGCGTTTCGCGCACACGCGCGTTTGGTTCACGACACGAGTTACTAGTTCGGCTTAAATGTCGCGTTTGTGTGACTTCAAGCTTACATATGATATATTGTGTAATTCTAGGTTCGCAGGCAAGTACGGCGGACGCCGCGAAGAAGGGGAAGCAGGTTGTTGGCTACACCTAGCGAGAGACTACGGTGAGTAGATTTCACATCTACGGGGATATCGCCCGCATGGCGTTCCACGTCAGGGCTGATAGGACCTTATAGTGTTCCTTATATATATATATTGCATGTTCATGGTTACTATTTTGTACGTATTGCATTCCCTACTACACAGGTATAAATTAGAATTGATAGAGCACCGCACCATTACTAACGGTTCATGTGCACGAGCACTATCCTGTATGTTACACACACACCGATAGTAATTGCCATGACACGTAGGAATCTTATATCACCTCGGATCATTGCATTATAGCTCATTTATATGTGACATGACTTGATATTCATACCTGCTACACATATTACATTGAATCATTATATTGTAGCTCATTATATGTGACATGACTAGATATTCATACTTGATGCCTATATCACCTCGGATCATTGCATTATAGCTCATTTATATGTGACATGACTTGATATTCATACCTGCTACACATATTACATTGAATCATTATATTGTAGCTCATTATATGTGACATGACTAGATATTCATACTTGATGCCTATATCACCTCGGATCATTGCATTATAGCTCATTTATATGTGACATGGCTTGATATTCATACCTGATGCATATAACACATGGGATCTTTATCTTGTAGCTTATCTATATGTAACTTGACTTGATAATTACATTTGACGCACATATCATATCGGATCATTGACTTGTATTTGGTTTGGATTATATGTGATTTCGGGATTTGGGAACCGTGGCTATTTCAAATATGTAATCATTTAAAAACCCGGTTCCCTTGATATGATATTTCGGTGCGTCCACCATGTGTTTTCTCGGTGCTAGAGTGATATATGAAAACCCGAATCGAGGAGGCGGTTGAGGCCGATTACGGGTACATGGTGGACCCGGTATGGTACCCCGGGGCGAGAACGGTTTCACTGTGCAGTAGACGGTGAGCCTGGCAGAGGGACCACTACCTACCGGTGATTGGTTGGACCTGACAGTTATCCGGAGTGTACTGATCAGAGTCTATAGATGGATGTGGGGTGATCCGTACTGCCGGGGCCGAGGGCCGATACCGCAGACGGAGCCCGTGGGCTGACCCGGACTGACGGGGCCCGATGGATGAGGATTTGCGTGTCGATGCTGGACACGAGTATTTATGATATTTGGGTGCCGATGTTGGGTACTCGGGATTCTCAGAGATGCACAGGATTTGAGGGCCGATGAGAGTGCCGGCGCATGAGCTATTTTTGGGAGATCTAGGTGCATTGAGAAACCGATTATATATTCCACGTTGACATTCCGTGTAGATATTATATTGCCCCTGCTCAGCATTACTTTTGTACCTCATCCTGTAGAAGTATGACCTGATAGAGCATTTGTACCTCATCCTCTAGATGCATTACCTGATAGAGCATTTGTACCTCATCCGGTAGTACAGTACCTGATAGAGCACTTGCATGATTATTACATATACTGCTTATCACATATTGATATCATTTGTTGGCATATTATAGAGTAGCGTAGTACGTGCATGCTCGCGATTACCTTTATATGTTATCTCTATTCACGAGTTGGCAACTCACCCCCGTTGTGCCACAGTGTTTGCAGGTCGCTCTTCGGAGTAGTCGCGGCAGGCTGCGGTTGCATCTTTTGACACAGATACCCCCATAGATGGTGCACTAGCTCTTTTGCTGATAGGTGGGTTTTGTGCGGTATCTGTTTATCTTCCAGTATGTACATTATTGTATCTAGTATTCTCCATCTACCATGTATGTATTTGACTTAGAGACAGTGTGAGGACGATGATGTATTATATTTGTATTCTGGTGTCGAGCTCGTTGTGAGCCGACTGTACTTGCAGTTTATCATATCTGTGTTGTTCCCACTTGTGGATCTTGATCTTCGCTACGGCGTCGTATATTACTATCTTGGTGTTTGTTTACTTAGATTCCTTATCATGTTAGTAAGTGCTTCCATTTACAACTTATCACACTCTATACTTTCACTGGTTTGATTTCTGGGTTTCCGGTTCCCTTAGTCACATTACGCCTGTAGACGTTACGTGGTTAAGTGCCGGTCACGGGCCAAACTTTGGGTCGTGACAAAACCGTAGTACCTCTCCGGTGGGCGAGAAGTCCTACCAGACCTACGGAGTGGCCGAGGTTCCTCAGTTTCTATTGCAACAGCCGGTTCAACCAAGTCGTCATTTGTAGTTTGTGTCTCTAGATCCACCACATTGCCATCATCTTTATCTGTGAAAAACTCTTTTTCTAAGAATGTGGCATACTGAGAAACAAAACCTTTTGTTCCTCCTTATGGTAGAATAGATATCCATAAGAGTTCCTTGGATATCCCACAAAGTTACACATGAACGACCGTGTCTCGAGTTTGTCCGGATTTTGGTTTTTAACATAGGCCGGGCAACCCCAAATCTTAATTCTCTTAAGAGATGGTCTCTTCCCATGCCATATCTCATATGGCGTGGTAGACACGGTTTTGGTTGGAACCCTGTTCAGAAGAAACGCTGCAGTCTCCAATGCATGCCCCCAAAATGAGACAGGTAACTCAGCATCACTCATCATGGAATGGACCATATCTAATAGGGTCCGATTCCGTCGTTCAGACACACCGTTGTGCTCTGGTGTGTAAGGAGGAGTGAGCTGAGAGAGAATCCCATTCTCTTTTAGGAAGTTTGCAAATTCTGTACTGAGGTACTCCCCACCTCGATCTGATCGAAGCATCTTGATACTCAAGCCGGTTTGTTTTTCTACTTCTTGTTTATATTCAGTGAATTTCTCGAAAGCTTCGGATTTGTGCTTTAATAAAAATAAATGACCGAATCTTAAGAAATCGTCAGTGAAAGTAATGAAGTAAGAAAAACCGCCTCTAGCCTGAGTAGACATTGGCCCACATACATCACTATGTATGAGTCCTAGGAGCTTGGTAGCTCTTTCTCCGTGTCCGGTAAATGGAGTTTTGGTCATTTTACCCTTGATACAAGACTGGCAAGTCGCATAAGATTTATATTCAAAAGAGTTTAAATATCCATCTTTGTGTAACTTGTTTAGTCTTGTTTCGTTAATATGACCAAGTCTATAGTGCCAAAGAAAAGCTTCATTTATTTCTGAAAGTTTTTTCTTTTATTAGTGTGTTGTATGCTGAAAACTGTGTGTTGATTTAGGACGTATATCCCGTTATTAATTGTACCATACCCAACCAACATTTGATTCAGGTGAATGTTCATAACATTGTTCTGCAATATAAAGTTATATCCTTCATTGTCTAACAAGGAAACAGATATTATATTACAAAGCATACATGGTACAAAATAACATGGGTTCAAAACCAATATACACTCTGATGGCAACCCCAAGTGATACTCTCCCACTGCGACTGTATGTACATTGGAACCATTTCCAACGCGGAGAGTATGGTCACCTGTCTTCAAAACCTTGCTATTTCTCAGCCCCTGCATAGAACTGCAAATGTGAGAACCTGAACCGGTATCTAATACCCAGGAAGCAGAGTTTATTGAAAAATAGTTTTCTGTCACAAACACACCTGAAGCGGAAGCATCCCCATGCTTCTTCTTGAGATTTAAGTACTCGGTACAGTTGCGCTTCCAATGTCCTGTTTTGTGGCAATGAAAACATTCCCCTTTCCCCGATTCTCCAGCTTTGGACTTTTCCTTCCCCTTAACCTTTTTAACTCCACCCTTAGGATTGGTGGGCTTCTTCTTTTTCTTTCCCTTAGCCTTAGCCTTTGGGCGAGAAGAGGAAGATTGTCCAACAGTCAAAATGGGAGTTTTCACTGATTTTAGTGTGCTCTCTGCACTCCTTAACATATTAAGGAGTTCAGGTAGTTCCCTCTCCATGTTTTGCATGTTGAAGTTAACTATGAATTGAGCAAAGGTGGAGGGGAGGGACTGCAGAATAATATCCGTATATTGTTCATTGTCCATCGTCTATCCAAGGTCTTCATGCTCTTCTATAGGAGCTATCATATTCAGAACATGGTCTCCTACCGGTGTTCCAGGGGCCATTCGCATCTGAAACAATTTCTTTGATGCTTCGTATCGTAATACCCGGGATTGCTCTCCATACAACTCCTTTGTATGGAGGAATATGGCTTGAATGTCCATATTCTCGTGCTGCTTTTAATGTGTGTTGTCCATCGATGCAAGCGCGAGGCATTTGGCCGTGGCACAGTCAGCGTCCCATGTCTTGCGGACTTCTTTGTCCGCAACTGAGGATTTTGGACCTGGGACGGGCGGGGCTGAAGCCGTGAGGACATATGATACTTTATCATAAGTCAAGGCTATTTTCAGATTCCTCAGCCAGTCTTTATAATTGGTCCCATTTAGTTTATTTTTATCTAGTAGAAGCTTGAGTCCAGTCATTGGTATCTGCCATTAAGTGAGAGAAAAGAATACACTCAGCGAAAGCCCTTGCAAAGATCAGATTGGTTATTATCTTGTCTAATCGATGTCTCCTACTGCTTTAATCAAGTTTTTCTTCCAAACCTTAAAAAGAAAACTAGCCAGGATTAATTACAGTCTACAACTTTGCTAACCGTTCAGCCAGGCCAGTGCCGGTACTTGAGGGAGGTTCCCCGTGCTTTCGCACGGACCTAATTAAAGTAAACCTCGTTTTCCCAGAGGCGTAGCCCCGTTAACACCATTCTAGACACCTAATGAGTTACTTAATTGTAAACTGCGAAAGTCTCCTGGGAGCAACTCTTGCCCACAGTGGGATCGGGATCCAACCATCATATCGAAGGTATGCAATCTCATTGCAAATCTCAACACCTGAAATTCCCGATGCGGTTTTTACCCCTAGTACCTCTGACCTTAACTATGGTCAACAAATCATAAGTACCAGTCAAGTTCTACCCGTCATTTCTTGATCAATTAGACCCACCCATATGACCCTTAACTATGGTCAACAAAGTCGTATGAATGTCCTAATTAATCTGCATCATATGTAGTGTAGGAAGACATCACTTAGCTACCGTACACCGCGCCTTAACTAAAGTCAACAAACGTAGCACGAATACTAAGTACTCTACTTTCTAAAATGACGGAGGGTTGCGGATGATTTTTAAGAAAATCTTTAACGCTTTGAACTTGATATCGTCGTAGAATCAAATGGTTTTCAAAAGGAGTGGCTTGAGCTCCGCAGTTTTGAAATATAGCTTTTTCATAAAGAGACGAGTGGTTTTTAAATCCGATTCTACAACATCTTTTTAGGTTTATTTTTTTACATTAATCATATTAATGTAGTCCCATCATCTAAGTCCTTAAGCCAATCACAGAAAAGAAACGAAAATACAACGTACGCTTATGCCATCCGCATTCGCCGCAATATTCCGTTATGCACCGTTAGGTTACTTCACTAACGGCATACCGGGACGGGACTAGCGCGGGTGTAAAACATAAGTAACGTCTACTATACATCTTATATATAATATATCATTCGTCTTAGATGTCACAGAACACAGGCAGCAGAAACATAGATATAATGTGGGATATACTAGGACGTCCGTATTCAGTATTTAGCCAACAATAGAAAATACGGCTTCCATAGTCGCGATGAATAGCCAAGCCCATACCCCTAGACCCCTACGAGAGCGGCAAGCGACCCTACCAATCCTGGAGTTTAGGAGACCCGGTCTCGACTCCTCGAGATGGCCTCCCACTGAACCCCAGAACCCGGTCACTTGTGCTCCCCTCCTTGGGTCTATCCTAATGCGGAAAAGTAAATAATATACAACACTGGTGACATTAACCTCAACCCAGAAGTGCCCCAAATAAAAGAATATTACATAACATTTGAATTTTACATGAATGAAAATAAAACTCTCACCTCACATAAAAAAAAACCCGGCTATTCAATTGCGACAATCCTGCACATCATATCTCAGCAACACATAATATCATATATCATCAACGTAAGTAAGTATGCGTACCCCGATTGTCGTTGATGTATAGCAACAAAACCGGCGGTAAGCGACATACTACACTTACGGTCACATCAAAGAAAGTGTAAAACTACAATATTTGGAATCCACATTCTCTTTAGACATCGTAAATCCGAAATATCACATACTTCGCATTTCATGCCTAACTATATGAATTCCACATATTGTATCATATTCCAGATAAATAGACAATATTAAAAATTTCGATCGAATAATCAAATACCCAAAATTTCCTAAAGCTCAACACTTGAGCGGAGTTCAGAAAACCCGGAATGTGTCACAGTAGTAGCGGTCCAGCCATAGAAGGGTCAAGCCAACACCTCACATGTGGCACGCCGTACTGCCCCAAAACTTAAGATTCAAAAGGCAGTTCAAGACGGTCACATAATCGAGTTAAGGTTTGTTGTCTTCTAGAGGGTCCACGACTTAACTTGCACGTATTTCCGAAAGATTTAAACCCCGTGAAAAAGTGAGTTAATGATACTCGTTCGAACATTTTAATACTTTCTTAATTACCCGAAAAAAACACGAAATTAAAATTCCGATCGAAGCACCGAATCCAAAACAATCTCCAGAACATATATCACTCAAACCAGATTAAAAATACCCAAAAACATCTATAAGCAGGTAAGAAGACCACTGTATAAAAACGAGGACTTAATGCATCTGTACGGCCGCGGAGCCGCGGCCCAAGCAAGCTTTGGCCGCGGTTCCGCGGTGGGATTTACTGATTAGGGCTTCGTCTTTTACAGTGGTTCTTTAGAATTCCCTGTTGAATTTTTTTTTACATATTTTTAATTCTGAAAATAACACGGTTTGAAAAAATGTACGGAGAGTGTTAAAAAAAAACCGTATTTTGGTTCGATCGGATTTTCAACTTCGCTAAAGTGTCGCCTAAAGCTCTAGGTCGGCTCTGATACCAATGTTAGGTTTACCTAGCACCTCATGAAGGGTTTGGAAGCATCACATGTATCAAAATCAAGTTTTTAAGGTGCTAAGTGAACATACAAAGGATCATCACTAGAAATTTAGGGTTTCATTACAAACACATCATCACAAGTAGAAAAATCTAGGGTTTTGAGAGTACAACCTTTGTAGCTCGCTACGCTAGACTCCTTGGCTACTTGAGGGTTGGAAAGGGTCCGCTTGAGATCCTTCTGGGTCCACGATGATCCACCAGGAGTCCTCTTTGTCCAAGCTTGAAACTTCACAAGATCAAAAGGAGAAATTGAAGCTAACACTCTTCACAAGTGGGCAAAACTAGTGTAGAATGGTGTTGTGGTTGGTTTTCTCAATTCAAAATCCCAACTTGGTCACTCTTTGGCTCACTTGAAAAATCTAGAGAGCAAGAGAGAGGAGGAAGAAGATGATGGCTCTAGAAAACTCAAGAGAATGATAAGGTTAATATGAATAATAGAAAAGATAAGTATATATATTTTCTACTCTTCAACTCAAACAATGGTTACAAAACATAGATATTATTGCATTTGAGTTAAAAGACAAAAGGAAAATTAACTCATGGTTAAAAAGTGGGTGAACCAAGGTTGGTTCCAAGAAGAGTGTGGAAGATAACCATGAATTAATTCTTTTCTTTTCTTTTGTTTTAACAAAAATACAAATATATTCATATATAATTTCACATAAGGTGTGAGTCTTATATTTCCATCATCTACTATATATACAACCATGATAGAATGATGTATGCATGTATGTGTGCATGCACATCCATATGTGTATGAACAAGAATGAATGCATACATGCATGCATACACCCAAAAAGACAAGAAAGGATTTCTAGTGAGAAACTAATGGTCAAATGATAAATCAACACTTGATTTAGCAACCCGGTCATATCACATACGACTCGACCAAAAGCAAGCCGCCCGATTAATATACGGTATCTTATACGCGCATTTTAACCGGGTTCACGCGCATATCGCATATGCGCACCACAACTTTTCGCCTGGACTAAGTAACTCCATTGTGGGACTCTAAGACTCGTCAATACGCCGGTATTAGGTGATGATCATATCAAGCACCCCCAAGCCGCAAGCGGTCAGCTAAACGTAACGGCCACCCGGGTATTGAGCGATCGGAAGAAAACAAGCGAACCTGCTACAACTCCCATCGAGCCAACCGGCAACACTACCGTACAGTCCGGTCACTTCGTCAGATATGCTGCATATCAAGTTTAGGGATGGTAACGTCGACCCCAATAACTCAATAAGTCGTGCCGATGAATGGTCTATAACAGATCGAGAAACTACTGATAACACTTATCAGTAAATCTCAATAGCCATGGCCAGGGACTTACTGATATAGCCAATCGTGCACAGCACAGCATCAACTCCCAATACCGGGAGAGACGAAACCCCTCCTATCTCTCATCGCCTTCGTGTGTCTCGGGATTGTACCCAACGGCCACCTGTTTGCACGACTCAGTAAAGCCATGGTAGGGTGGTAATCAAAGTACAGTGGGAGAACACACAAGACTCTATGACGATCTCGGGTCTACAGACTAAACTGCACCAGTGTCACCTGAGAACTGCTATCCGATGATAGATATAATTCAATATAGGAGTTCTCGGCGAGTCCGTCCAGTGTACCCAGTCACCACTGAGCACCTGTATACGATCTCGATGCCAAACATCGATGAATGTGGGAACATCCATCGCCCATCATATGGGTCTAGTATCATATACGCTTGTCTAATCTGGTACATCGATGCCCCGTCTCGATACACCTACGACTAGGGACATTCCAGGATATGCTTATAAACTACAGATGTCCTACTAGTATGATCTCCATCATAATCACAGTAGTCAAGCCTATATCCTCAGGGCTTTATCAACATGTATGAATGAATAAAAGCATGATCAAATCAACATGTCAGATAAAGAAGAACCAGATAGCATACTATCATGTCGAGCAAGAATGTACACTGAATATATATATATATACATGTATAAATACATCCACTATCATATAATGGTCTCTAGGGCATACATATATCCAACAGAATATATGAAAAATGATTATCAAAGCTTCGTAACACGGACTTGAGCGCATGAATCGTATTTAAACCGTTACTAGCAAACTACGAAAGGTTTAACTACTCGGATTCGAAGTTATACCTCACGTTACTTGTCCTTCGGGTCTTCATCGCTGTCCTCCACTCCTCGTAGGCTCCTTGGAACATCGGCACCTCAACGGCCTCCTCGAGTCAAAAATGATCCACCCGAGAGCTCCTACGCCAAGCCTGATCAAGTTAGGCCTCCTCGAGTCAAGGATGATCCACCCGAGAGCTCCTACGCCAAGCTTGATCTCTAACTTGAGATAACTAGGTTGCTCAAAGTGCTAATCTAAGCTACCTAGGGGATATAGAGTGAGGTAATGGATGTATTAGTCTAGCTAACCCTTGATCTCTACACATGAGAGGTGAGGGTTAGGGTTTCAAGAATGAGAGAGCTTGAGGAGAGAGAAGGTGAGCATGAGATTGAATGAAAAAGCTTCTCACTTCTAATATATTATGAAGCATAAGAAAATCAAAAAGAATAAATCAAAATGCATTATCATCATACTTCATTAAATATATGCAATGAATCATCAAGTGAGTCATTAAGCAATAAATTCTTCATTCACTCACTTCACTGATTCATTTAAGTGAGTCACAAATTCATTAAGTGCTAATGCCACCTTACCCTCCATGTCATCATCCATCTAGAAGCTTCCCGACAAATTACGAGAACGCCCCTCATATCCGTGAAAACACGGAAAAACTTTAGACTGTATAAATCCAATAACCTGATACTAGAATCTGGCTTAAACCAAAGCCGGCTAGTACAAACTGTCCGAACGATATACGTGCGTTTAAACAAGTATGCGTCCGAACCCTTGTCGTAAAACCATATGACCTCTATATCTATATCGTTTCGCCTGGAGCAGGAAAACTCTCTATGTGGGACTCTAAAGACTCGACACTACGCTGGCAGTGGGTTTAACCACAGACCGCAAGGGGCACTAGCTGTACGTATCGGTCCCCAGGTAGATGTCGATAAGAAGGCCGATGAGGAAACCCATCCGAACTCCTACTGAGCCTGATGTGACAATCTCCGTACAATCCAGTCTGTTCGTCTAAGACTATCGCATATCTAGCCTAGGGGGCGGCAAGCGTCAGTCCCCTAATAGCGGTATAAGTCGTGTCGGAGCGTAGCCCATTACACCCTGAGAAACTAGTGGAACCTACCAGTAAATCTCGCTTGCTCTGGCCAGGGACTTTGCGTAATATCTCTCTGACATAGCGCGATATCAACTCCCAATACCGGGAGAGACGAATCATGTCTAACCGCCACTGCCTCCAAGTGCTCGGGACTGCACCCAACTGCTACCTGTTTGCATGATTCCTTTGAGCCGTGGTAGGGTAACAATCTAAGAACAGTGGGACACACTCGAGGCGACGTAGCAGTGTCAAGTCTGCGGACTATGTTGTACTCATGTCACCAGGGAACTGTTAACTGACGACGGGTATAATACCAACCAATCAGTTCCCCTGCGAGTCCTGTCCGGTGTACCCGTAACCTAACGAGCACCTTGTATACTATCTCCAGTATGACGTACTGATGGCTGTGGGATAGACCATCTCCCCAACTGGGATGAGAAGCGTACACACTTAGTCTACTCCGGAATATCGATGCCCTATCTCGATAATCCAACGACCAGGGACCTGTATAGGATGTTGCTTACAGACTACCCAGCCCCCACTAGTATAACTGCCATCACAACGCTGGTAATCAAGCAAAGATCCTATAGGCTCTACTAATATGTATAAGTGATACGTTACAAGAAACATATGCACATATTAAAATAGACACAAACCAAGTAGCATACTACCATTTTTAGCAAGACTGTATATACAACTGTGAATATCCCAAACCTCCATTAAGTAATATACATACAAGTATGATACAATAATGGCCCATAGGGATACACTAACAATCTCCCACTTGCACTAGGGCCATGAGCTGGCATATCGTAGAACTATTATCTCGAATAGCCTCTCGTACTGCGTCTGAGGAATGGCCTTTGTGAATGGATCAACAATGTTATTCTCTGTCTCTACACTCTTTATCTCGATCTCCCGGCGATCTACAGTCTCCCTGATCAGGTGATACCGCCTTAAGATGTGTCTGGATTTCTGATAGGACCTGGGTTCCTTCGCTAAAGCTATAGCGCCGTTGTTGTCACAATACAGAGGTATTGGATCAACACTGGTAGGAACCACCTGAAGTTCTGTGAGGAACTTCTTCATCCAGACAGCTTCTTTTGCGGCATCGCAAGCAGCTATGTACTCCGCTTCCATCGTTGAGTCAGCAACGGTCTCCAGTTTGGAACTCTTCCAATTGACCGCCCCTCCATTGAGGGTAAAGACATAATCGGACATGGACTTGGAGTCATCTTTGTCACTCTGGAAGCCGGAGTCGGCAAAGGCCTCAATCTGGAGGCCTTTTCCGCCATACACCAAGAACATATCTTTAGTCCTCCTTAGGTACTTGAGAATGTTCTTTACTGCTATCCGGTGATTCTTCCCTGGGTTTGCCTGATACCGGCTTACAACGCTCAATGCGTATGCTACATCTGGTCTGGTACATAACATCACATACATTATAGAGCCTACCGCAGAAGCGTAGGGTATAATCGACATGCGATCCCTTTCCAAATCAGTCTTGGGAGATATCTCTTTGGGGAGGGTGATTCTGTGACAAGAAGGTAGATTACCGCGCTTAGAATCATCCATACTGAATCTTTTCACTATGGTGTCTATGTACCTGGACTGTGAAAGTTCCAACATCCGCTTTGATCTATTACGATAGATCCGGATCCCCAGAATGTAGGTGGCATCACCCAGGTCTTTCATGGAGAATTTATGTGACAATAATCTTTTGACTGACTGTAACATATGAATATCATTTCTTATTAGGAGAATGTCATCCACGTACAAGACGAGGAATACTACAGCTCTCCCTACAATCTTACTGTATATGCAAGGTTCATCTGGATTTTTGATAAAGTCAAATTCTTTGACAGCATCATCAAAACAGATGTTCCAACTCCGCGATGCTTGCTTCAGTCCATAAATGGACTTAAGCAACTTACATACTTTACCGCTGCTCCCACTCTGAATGAATCCTTCTGGTTGATCCATATAGAAGCTCTCTTCTAAATTACCATTTAGAAAGGCCGTCTTTACGTCCATCTGCCAGATTTCATAATCGTGGAAGGCAGCAATAGCAAGAAGGACCCGAATGGATTTAAGCATAGCTACTGGAGAAAATGTTTCGTCATAGTCCAAACCAGGTCTTTGACGGAAACCCTTTGCAACCATTCTAGCCTTGTAGGTTTCAACCTGTCTATCTACACCAATCTTCTTTTTGAAGATCCATTTGCATCCTACGGGTTTTACCCTATCTGGAGCAATGTACAAAGTCCATACTTTGTTAGTGTACATGGACTCCATTTCGGTCCGCATTGCATCCAGCCATTTTGCTGAGTCACCGCTCTGAATGGCTTGCTGGAAATTGGTAGGCTCATCATAGTCAATAGTGCAAACCTCTCTATCCCCGTCTATGAGAAAACCGTAGTATCTCTCGTGCGGATGAGATTGCCTACTACTCCTGCGGAGTGGCGTCGGGATGTCCCTTTCTTCTGAAACCTCTGGTTCTACCATACTTTCAGTTGTAGTTTGTGGTTCTGGAATTTCTTCCAGTTCTATTTCGCACCCACTTATTTCCTTTTCTACAAACTGATGTTCTAGAAAATGGGCATTACGAGAAACAAAAACCTTTTGTTCCTCTGCGTAATAGAAATAATATCCTTTGGAATTCTTCGGATATCCTACAAACTTACACTGTACTAATCGTGTAGGGTTCCTAGGCACACTCAAGAGGTTCCACAACTGATCAACCATGCCAAAATCAAATTTTTACATGTGTCGAGAAACCCTAATGCATGATCGTTACTAGAGGTAAGGCGAAAGCAAGCAAGTTAACTACTTTAACCATAAGTGAAAGGGATTACAACCTTTGTAGATCCGGTCCTCCGCTTCTACAGCTCCGTGATGATGTCCCTCCGCTGCGATCATCGGGATCCCGGACTCTAACGATGGTTTCGTCGGAGAAATAAGCGGGCTAGGTCGTTGACTTCGATGCCGAAGATGATCTATGTCATGGCGACTCAAACTCAAGCTCCATCTTCACTAGGTTATGAAACTTGTGAAGATAACACACTCTACTATATGGCAAGTGGTAGAGAATGAGGAAATAGGAAGTGGGTTCACTTTGGATTTGGATTTCTCACTTGGTTTCTTCACTTGAAATTTTTCTAGCAAAGTTTTCTTCAGTTGAAGAAGATGAAGAAGAAGAAAGAAAATGAATTATGTGAAAAGAAAATTCAAGTGAAGTCTATCATATAGCAACCATGGGTGAGTTTTCTTTTTGTAGAGAATAAACCATAGCTTAGGTAATGGTTAGGTCAAAGTATAAAACAAAATGGTTTGGACATTTTCAAAGATGCTTGAAGCATCATGAAGCTTCTAGCAAAGAAAAAGGAAAAAGACCATTTTGTTTTAACAAAATAAATAACATAAATAAAACCCTAACCATTAATCTAAATAAGGTGTAAAGCATACACACACCAAAGTTTGCATGTATCATCAATCATGATACAAACTAGTGCACAAACATATATCACATATACAACTTGTGCACATCAAGTGAGAAAATCAATCTTAAGTGAGCAAATACTAGTTAATGTAAAGTAATATATCAAATATATAATTATACATTAAATCATTAAATCGATACTTGATTTAATGATCCGGTCATATCGCATATAACCGACTAATATTAAGTGTATCAATGTATCGAATCAACACTTGATTCGGTAACCCGGCTATATCACATATAACCGACCGATGATACATATCACGAGAATAGAATATAGTATCACATACTGGTATTATTCTCGGTCCCGCACATATCTCATATGCGCTTCTATTTCGTTTCGCTTGAGCCAGGAAACCTCTGTGTAGGACTCTAAAGACTCGTCAATACGCGGCAGTAGGTGATGATCATATCAAACACCCACAAGCCGCAAGCGGTCTGCTAAACGTAACGGCCACCCGGGTATTGAGCGATCAGAAGATCAACGAGCAAGCCCACTCACACTCCTGTGAATCCAACCAGTAACACTTACCGCACAGTCCGGTCTGTTCGTCTGATATGTCGCATATCTCGCCTAGGGGTGGTAAACGTCAGACCCCAGTAGCTTGAAAAGTCATGCCGATGTAAGGTCCACAACAAGCGTGAAACTACTGATAACACTTACCAGTAAATCACTACAACCCTGGCCAGGGAATTCCAGTTATGGCCAGTCGAGCATAGCGCAACATCAACCGCCAAATACCGGGAGAGACGAATCCCCTCCTATCGCTCATTGCCTCCATGTGAATCGGGACTGTACCCAAAAATCACCTGTTTGCACGACTCAGTAGAGTCATGGTAGGGTGGAAATCAAAGCACAGTGGGAGACACACAAGACTCTATGACGATCTTGGGTCAACAGACTAAGTTGTACCAGTGTCACCAGAGAACTGCCATCCGACGTGAGGTATAATACTATCTGGGAGTTCTCGGCGAGTCCGTTCAGTGTACCCAGTCACCACCGAGCACCCTGATGCCATCTCTGATGTCAAACACCAATGGATATGGGATCATCCATCGCCCATCACATGGGTCGAGAAGATATACGCTAGTCTACTCTGGAATATCGATGCCCCGTCTCGATATTCCCACGACTAGGAACATTGAAGGATATACTCATGGACTACCCAGGCCCCACTAGTATGATCTTTATCATAGTCCTGCAAGTCGAGTACATATCCTAAGGGCTTTATCAACATGTAACAGAGAGACAGAAAGTATACACGTTAAGATATAGAGCAACCAGATAGCGTACTATCATGTCGAGCAAGAAAGTCCTACCTATATATGTCCCAGCATCCACTACAATATACATCTCATGTACAGTAATGGCCTCTAGGGCATACATATAACTAACAATCTCCCACTTGCACTAGGGCCATCTGTAGCAGTGGTTGCAGTATCTCATACTCAACCTTCCCATATAAGTCTCTCTCTGGGAAAAGGCCTTTGCGAGTGGATCCGCCGTGTTGTCCTATGAGTCTACTCTCCTAACCTCGATCACTCTGGAGATCAACTATCTCTGTGATCAGGTGATGCCGCCTCAGAATATGTCTGGGTCACTGATGGGACCGGGGTTCCTGGGCTAAAGCCTCACCTCCATTGTCATACAATGGTAGGAACCTAGTTCATCTCATGAAGTAATATACACCCAAACTGCCTCTTTGGTAGTATCTGTAGGGTTCCTAGGCACCCTAATGAGGTCTCACAAGGCATCGAACATGCCATTATAAAATTTTACGGGTGCCGAGAGACCCGACTACGGATCGTTTGCTAGATATCTAGGCGAAAAGCAAGCTAGTTAACAACTTAACTAAGGGAATCGGAAATACAACCTTTGTAGATCCGGTGCTCCACCTCCATTGCTCCACAACGAAGTCGTCTCCGCTGTCTAAAAGGAATCCGGGCTCTAGAGTCGGCTTCGTCGGAGAAAAAGCGAGCTAGGTCGTCGATGTCCATGCCGAAGATGATCTACGTCGAAGCATCGCTCGATCAAGCTCCACCTTCACCAAGTCTTGAAAACTTGTGAAGGAAACACACTCTACTACTTGGCAAGAGGTAGAGGATGAAGAAATAGGAAGTGGGTAGACTTTAGAATTGGATTTCTCACTCTTAATCATCAATCACCATTGATGGACCTTAAGTTTTCTTCTTGAGTTGAAGGAAGAAGAAGAAGAATATTATGATAAGAATTATTATAATTGGAAAAGAAAATGAATACTTATCATATTAGAACCATGGTCAAGTGTAGAGAATTAACTAAGGTTAGATTAATGGTTAGGGTTAAAGATGAAGACAAGAATGGTTACAAAGTCAAAGCTTCATGAAGCTTCAACTAAACTCCAAAATTAGCAACCATTCTTTTCTTATCTATTCAAAATAAATAAATAAATAAATAAGAATAGAAAACCCTAATCATTAGTTTAACCATGGCTTAATCCATTACACTTAACTATAGTTAAACATGTATCATCAAACATGATACAATCAAGTGCACAAAAGTATATCACATATACAATGTGTACAATCCGAGTGAGAAAATCCATTAAAGTGAACCAATACTAGTTAATGCAAAGTAATATATCAAATATATAATTATGCATTAAATCATTAAATCAACACTTGACTTAACGATCCGGTCATATCGCATATAACCGACTAGTATTCTATGTATCGGCTTATCGAACCAACCCTTGATTCGATAACTAGGTTATATCGCATACAACCTTTCGATACATTCATCGCGAGAATGGAATACGGTATCACATACACGCATTATTCTCGGTCCCGCACATATCTCATATGCGCTCCTATTTCGTTTCGCTTGAGCCAGGAAACCTCTGTGTAGGACTCTAAAGACTCGTCAATACGCCGGCAGCAGGTGATGATCATATCAAGCACCCACAAGCCGCAAGCGGTCTGCTAAACGTAACGGCCACCCGGGTATTGAGCGATCTGAAGATCGACGAGCAAGCCCGCTCACACTCCAGTGAATCCGACCAGTAACACTACCGTACAGTCCGGTCTGATCGTCTGATATGTTGCATATCTCGCCTAGGGGTGGTAAACGTCAGACCCCAATAGCTCGATAAGTCGTGTCGATATGAGGTCTATAACTGTTCGAGAAACTACTGGTAACACTTACCAGTAAATCTCAGCAACCCTGGCCAAGGATTTCCTGTTATAGCCAATCGAACACAGCGCAACATCAACCCCCTATACCGGGAGAGACGAATCCCCTCCTATTGCTCATTGCCTCCATGTGACTCGGGACTGTACCCAAAAACCACCGTTTTGCACGCCCTCTTGGACGTGGTAAGATGGAAATCAAAGCACAGTGGGAACCACACAAGACTCTATGACGATCTCGGGTCAACAGACTACTCTGTACCAGTGTCACCAGAGAACTGCCATCTGACGTAAGGTATAATACCATCTGGGAGTTCTCGGCGAGTCCGTCCAGTGTACCCAGTCTCTACTGAGCACCCGTATATCATCTCTGATGTCAAACACCAATGGATATGGGATCATCCATCGCCCATCTGTATGGGTCGAGAAGGTATACGCTAGTCTACTCTGGTATATCGATGCCCCGTCTCGATACACCCACGACTAGGGACTTTGAAGGATGTACTTATGGACTACCATGTCCCCACTAGTATGATCCGCATCATAATCCAGGTAGTCAAGTACAGATCCTAAGGGCTTTACCAACATGTAACAGAGAGACAAACAGTATACACGTTAAGGTAAAGTTCAACCAGATAGCATACTATCATGTCGAGCAAGAAAGTCATCCCTATATATGTCCCAGCATCCACTACAATATACATCCTATGTACAGTAATGGCCTCTAGGGAATACATATAACTAACAATCTCCCACTTGCACTAGGGCCATCTGTAGCAGTGGTTGTAGTATCTCATACTCAACCATCCCATAAAAATCTCTCTCTGGGAACAGGCCTTTGTGAGTGGATCCGCTGTGTTGTCCTCTGAATCTACTCTCCTAACCTCGATCACCCTGGAGATCAACTATCTCCATGATCAAGCGATGCTGCCTTAGAATAAGTCTGGATCACTGATGGGACCGGCGTTCTTTGGCATAAGCCACAACTCCATTGTCACACAATGGGAGGAACATAGTTCATCTCATGAACCAATATATACCCAAACAGCCTCTTTGGTAGCATCTTAAATAGCGATGTATCCTGCCTTCATCGTCTAGTATGTCACGGTATCTAGCTTGGAATTCTTCCAACATACCGTCCCTTTACTGAGGGTAAAGACAATGCCTGCGACTGACATTCAGTCGTCATTATCACCCTGGAACCCTTCCAGTGATTCTCCCCAGGATCGATTGATACCATCTCACTACAACTAGTGAGAATCCTAACATCCATTTAGATCTATCTCATAGATCCAAAACCTAGGATTTAGTAGGTATCACTTTGATCCTATATGGAGAATCATTGTGATAAGCGGAGATTGACCGAGCGTAGCATAGGAAACTCTTTCCCTATCAAGAGTATGTCATCCACGTACTCTACGAGGATCGTCACCATACTCCCTACTACCTTTTTGTTTATACAAGGTTCATCTACCATTTTGATGATGTCAACTTCTTTGACCTATCCATCAAAATAGATGTTCCATCTCCGCGATGCTTGCTTCATCATATAAAGCATCTTGCACACGTTTCCGCTGCTCCCACTGTCTACGAAGCCCTCTGGCTGTGTACTTATAGACGCACTCTTCTAAATCAATATTTAGAAAAGCAGTCATGGCACCCAACCGCCAGATATCGTAGTCATGGTATGTAGCCGTGGCAAGTAGGATCTGGATGGACTTAAGCATAGCTACTTGAAAAGGTTTCATCATTATCCGTACCTGGTCAATGATGCAAACTTTTAATAAGTCTAGCTTTGAAAGTCTCAACTTTTCCATGTACACCAAGTAATCTTCTCAAGATATACTTGCTCCTGATGGGGATTTAACCCTTCAGATATAGCAGCTAAAGTCCATACTTTACTGGTGTATAAGGATTCCATCTCAGATCACTAAACATCCAGCCATTCTTACAGAGTCTTACTCTCGATGGCCTGCTCGAAACTAGTTGGGTCATCATCTCATGATACAATCCTCTCTCCCACTGTCATAGAGAAACCGAAGTATCTCTCAGGTGGGTGAGGAACCCTACTAGATCGGCGGAGAGGCTGAGGTTCGTTGGTTTCTATTGAATCCTCTGGTTGTACCAAATCATCTGTTGTAGTTTGTATAGCTGGAACACTTCCAGTTCTACATAACAGACCTTGCCTTGAGCTTGTCCGGATTTTGCTTTCAGACATAGGCCGGACAACCCCAAATCTTAACTAGCTTAAGACATGGGCTCTTCCCTTTCTATATCAAATATGAAGTGGTAGGCAACTGATTTGATTCGAACCTTATTCAATAGGTATGCAACTTCGTAAGTGCATAACTCCCAAAAGGAAAAAGGTAACTCAGTATTACTCATCATAGAGCACACCATATCAAATAGGGTGTATCTGCTCCGCCCCGATATACCATCGTGCTATGGTGTATACGGAGGAGTAATGCTGAGAGAGAATCTCATTCTCCTTTAGAAAAGTCCAAGAATTTCGTGCCCAAGTATTCTCCTCCTTGATCTCATCAAAGGACATAATACTTATACCCATATTGGTTCTCTACTTCCAACTTATATTCTGTGAATATCTCAAAAGGTTCTGACTTGTGTTTCAACAGGAACATATATCTGAATCTTGAGAGATTATCAGAGAATGTAATGAAGTATAAAGAACCGGTCTTGGCATGTGTAGACAGGGGACCTACATACATCAACATGTATCATCCCAAGAGTTTACTAACTCTTTCTCTGTTTCTAGTAAACGGAGCTATGATCATCTTATCCTTGTGACATGACTGGCGAGTTTCACAAGATGTAAGTTCAAACTAATTTAAATATGCATCTTTATGTAACTCCAGCTAGTCGGGTCACATTGATATGACCTAGTCTACAATGCCTCAAGAAGGATTCGTTCATTTCTGAACTCTTCCTCTTGTGTGTGTTCCGCATACTAAGAACTGTAGTTTGATTTAGAACATCAATGCTTTTAGATAACGTGCCTGAACCGATCAACTTTTGATATAGGAAATGTTCAAAACATTATCCATCAATACGAAATTTTATCGTTTCTTTACTAATAAAGAGACAGATATGATTTTGCATAACAGATTCGGTATCTAATAACATTCGTTCAGAATCAATGTATTGTAATACAGGGTGACAGTGACCAACAGACTTGGCTGCAACACTTGCCCCGTTTTCTGCCTCATGAAACTTATCACCCGTTCTCAGTTCTCTACCTATCTGTAGCCCTATGTAACAGATTACATATCTGGGATCCTGATCCGGTATCATATACCCAGGACGTAAAGGATACTGAGAAACAGTTCTGTATAATGAACAAACCCGAAGATGATGCATCAGCATGCACTCTCTTCGTTTGGGCGGCACGGGAATTCTGGTAATCCCCAATTTCCTGCTCTGTCTTATAACAATTATAAGTTGGAGCTGGACCAATGTTCCCCAGCTTAGTATAACAAGCGGGTTTGGTCAATAATCCGTTTTATTATCTTGATTAAGGCGTGATATGGTCGCTACCTGGAGAGAGAGAGAAGAAAACACTCAGCGTGCGCTCTTCCAAGAATAGATTGGTTATTATTTTATCTAATCAGGATGGCTCCCACTGCTTTTTATCAAATCTTCCTTCAAACCCTAAAAGGAAAGACTAGCCGGGATTAATTACACACTACAAGTTCGCCAATCTTTCAGCCAGGCCAGTGTCGGTACTTTGAGGGAGGTCCCCCGTGCTTTCGCACGAACCTAATTAATGTAAACCTCGTTTTCCCAGAGGCATAACCCCGTTGACACCTTTCTAGACACCTACTTGATCGGCTAATTGTAATGTATAAAACTCTCCCAGGAGTAACTTTTACTCGCAGCGGGTATCGGGATCCAACTATCTCATAGAAGGTATGCAATCTCATTGCAAATTTCAACACTTGAAATTCCCGATAATATTTTGCCCCTAGCTCGCTATGACCTTGACGAATGCCAAACAACCCATAGTCCACTAGTCAAGTTCAACCCGTACATTTCTTGATCGAATTAAACCCACCCGCACGACCCTTGACGAATGCCAAACAACGCCGTACGAATACCCTAATCCAATCGCATCATATGCTGGCAGATAAGCAGCATATAGCTACCGCACACTGCACCTTGACGAAAGCCAACAAATGCAGCACGAATACTATATACAACTTATCTGAAATGACGGAGGGCTACGACAGGTTTTTCTGAAAACCTATTGCGTAATGAACTTGATATCGTTGTAGAATCAAATGATTTTAAAATGGAGTGATTTTGAGGCTTTTCTAGTTTTGCTAAAGGAGTCACTCCCGGTGAAGGGATCGTCGGTCCTTTCCTCGTCGAATGAGGTGCGGGATATATCATATATATCACTGTGCAAAGCAAAAACTCTTAAAAGCAATCAAAAGACAAACCGAGTGTGTAGCATCTGCCAGTTATTGCTAAAGGAGTCACTCCCGGTGAAGGGATCTCGGTCCTTTCCTCATCGAATAAGGTGCAGGATATATCACATATACCGCTATGCAAAGCAAGAACTGTAGCTACCTGTTTTATTTTGAAATTCGATTCTACAACATCTTAGGTTTCTTTTATTTCATTAATCACACTAATGAAGTCCCATCATATAAGTACCTAAACATCACAGATAAATACGACGTACACTTATGCCATCCGCATTCGCCTCGATGTCCCCTCGTGCACCGTTAGGTTAGGTAACTAACGGCAGAGCAGGGCAGGGCTAGCACGGGTGTAAAACATAAGTAACGTCTATATAATATATCATATATACTATATACTGTATCTATCACAGAACATCTCATGATCACATCACAGATATCGCAGCAGAAGAACATATGAAATATTGGATATACTAGGACGTCCGTGTTTTCAATACGAGCCAGTATAAAACACGGATTCCACGGTCGCGATGAATAGCCAAACCCACACCCCTAGACCCCTACGACAGCGGCAAGCAACCCTACCAATTCTAGAGTTAGGAGACCCGCCTCAACTCCTCGAGTTGGTCTCCCACTGGACTCCAGAACCCGGTTACTTGTGCCCTCCTCCTTGGGTCTATCCTAGTGCGGAAAAGTAAATAATATACAAAAGGTGACTACTTCCGCAACCTGGAAGCGCCCCAATAAAAGAATATTACATACAAGTTTTTACATGAATGAAAATGAAAAACACTCATCTCACATAAAAACCCCCGGCTATTCAAAAACACGACGATCCAATATAACATATCCAGCAACACATAACATCACATGTCATCAACGTAAGTAAATATGCGCATCCCAATTGTCGTTGACATATAGCAACGAAACCGGCGATATCACATATTACACTTACGGTCACAGAAAAGAAAGTGTAAAACTACAACAGTTGGAATCCGCAACCATCTCAGACATCGCATGCCTGACCAAATGAATTACTTAGACATCACATGCCTAACAATTATAAACCCCGCATTTCAGTCTCATTATCGAAAACACTTTTCAATATCGAGTCGGGCAATTCAACAAGATTCCCGACAGTCTGATCGAATACTCGTCGCAAACTTTAGTAGGCGGCCGCACTCCCGATACCGTCGACGAAGTGCACCAAGGCGGAACACCGCTGCCGTGAGCACCCGAATGGATGCTTTCGGCGACGGGGTTCTCCTACAGTCACTTGGTCTGGGCAATGGAGCAAGGCTGTCTATTAACTTTACCCGGCGAGTATCCACGTACGCTACGTGATTGCGACGGACTTTTGATCACATCAAAATTCCGTGGCAACCGATCAAGTGAGACTAAACTGCTACGTTTATAATATTCATTCCGTTATCTCATAACAATTTGTGAATTCCAATTATTGTATCACATTCCGGATAAATAGAAAATGCTAAACTTTTCGATCGAACAATCGAACACCCAAGTTTTCCCGATACAGCTCAACACATGAAATAAGTCTAACAACATTCCGTTCGTGCCTCAGTACCAACGGTCCAGCCGTAGAAGGGTCAAGCCAACGCCTCACATGTGGCACGCCGTACTGCCCCAAACCCGAAGGTTCAAAGGGCAGTTCAAGACGGTCACATAATCGAGTTAAGGTTTGTTGTCTTCTAGAGGGTCCATCGCGTTACTTGCACTACTTAGAACGTCGTCAAACTACGGAAAAATCCAACACTTGGAAATTTCCCGGCAGGGGAAAAAGTGGGTATTTATATCCGGTCGAACTTTTTAACATATTCTAAAATTTATCCGGAAAGCCACACAGACAAAATTTGATACTCCGATCGAAACACCGAATCCCCAAAACAACTCCAGAAAATTCAACTCTTGAATAAATATTAAAAATTCCCAGAAACACCATAAATAATATATAAGAATTACTGTGCAGAAAAGGATGCACAACACGACAAAAGGGCCGCGGATCCGCCGCCTGAGCCTACTGTAAGGCCGCGGATCCGCGCCCCCTTTAATGAATCTTTCGCCTGAGTTTGCACAGTAATTCTTATATTATTTTACTGAGTTTTCTGAATATTTTTAATCTGGAAAAATCCCAGAATTTGGAAAACGTCCAGAGAGCTATTTGTAATAGGGTTTCGGGTTCGTTCGGAGTTCAAAATCCGTCTAGACTTCGCCTAAGGCTCTAGCTAGGCTCTGATACCACTGTAGGGTTCCTAGGCACCCTAATGAGGTCTCACAAGGCATCGAACATGCCATTATTGTTGCGCCACGGCAGCGCCCCGGCCGTCTTACTCGAGGCCAAACAGCGGAATCAAAATTTTTCCTTGCTCGGAAACCGGCGCTACCGCGGACAAAGAAAACCCGGATCGTTTACCATTAACCTACGCTAGCTAACTAGAGATGGGGTGAGAAGTATACCGAGTGATCCGAGTCCTCCGGTCTTCTCGTCATCGTCCCGATCTCCCGCGGAAAGTGTAGTCTCCATATCGTCGCCTCCTCGCCGGAAAGGGCACCACATCGCCTTCGTCTTTTACGGGCTCCCGCCTCAATACCGAGGCAACTCGAGCATGAAGCCGGCAACTCGACATGCTCAAGATTTGCTGTAGGAAGTAGTGTAGAAATTTTGTCTCTTGGAGTTTATGTAGTTGCTATTGATGGATGGAGGAAGAGGTAAAAGAAAATTGGTGCTTTCAATTTTCTAGCAAGAAGAAGATGAAATGAACTCTCTCATTCTTTTTCTTTCTCTCTTTCTTTTTCTTCTACTCTCTTTTTTTTTTTCATAACCATGAAAGACTTTCTTTTTGGTGAGAATGAGAATGGTGGAGGAATGAAAACATAAGGCAAAGGGAGGTGAGTGTAGGAGCATTCAAGAGGTGACCACATCCAAGGTCAAAGAAAACATCAACCATGCTTAAAACACTATGCACTCCATAACCTTTCACTTCTCATATAAATCAAGTGATGGATGAAAGAAATGAAATCTATCATAATCTAACTTTATGCAAGAAACCCCCCCACAAAGTGTAATTTGCAAAACTGCAAATTACCCCCTCCATCAGAAAAGTCCGGCCGGGAAAGAACAAAGGAAAACCGGCCGGAACGGAATGCAAACTGGCAACTCCAGAAAACTGGTCCCGTAATAAATTACAGGAAAAACCCCGATACTGTGCATACACACCCGCATCTGTATTCCGACCGGATACAAATGCAATGAGACAAAATCTACACTGTACTAGACTAGGACCGGCTTAAGCCAAAGCCGGCTAGTAAAATCCGTTCGATCCTGATCCGTGCAATACCGCACGTATCTGATCGAACCCTGCCATATATCTATACGGCCACTAGTACAAAACTGTCCGATCCTGATCCGTGCAATACCGCACGTATCTGATCGGACCCTGCCATATCTCCATACGGCCTCTACAGCGTTTCGCCCGAAAGCTGAGTAACTGAAAGTGTGGTGGACTCTAAAGACTCGTCAATACTATGGTTGTGGATTTAACCACTAGCACGTCAGAGGTATAAGCCAATACGTGACGGGCCACCAGCTATTGACCAAAATGGACGTCGATGAGGAAGCTCACCCCGACACCCAACTGAGCCTGTCAGTGACAATATCCGTACAGTCCGGTCCGTTCGTCTATGAGTATCGCATGGCGGGCCTAGGGGGTTGGTGAAAGTCAGACCCCCAAAAGCGGTACAAGTCGTGTCGGAGTGTAGCCCAGAACGCCCTGAGATACTACTGGAATACCTACCAGTAAATCTCCTGCCTCGGCCGAGGGCTTTGCGTAATGGCTCTCCTAGACACAGCGCGACCTCACTCCCAATACCGGGAGAGACGAACCCCTGAAGATCCGCTCACTGCCTCCATGTGGCTCGGGACTGTACCCAACTAAAACCTGTTTGCACGACTCCTTTGAGCCGTGGTAGGGTAGTAATCAAAGCACAGTGGGAACTCACACGAGACAAATGACGATCTCAGGTCGATGAACTAACCTGTACACATGTCACCTGGGAACTGCTATCTGACGTCTGGTATAAGACCAACTAGCAGGTTCCCTGCGAGTCCTGTCCGGTGTACTCATAACCTAATGAGCACCTGTATACATCTTAGGTGAACCAACGGACACCAGTGGCTTGTGAGACCGGCCACCGCCCCTCGTCGGGGTCTCGACTGTATACACTAGTCTACTAATGGAGTATCGATACCCTGTCTCGAAACTCCTACGACTAGGGACCTTTTAAGGATGTGCTTATAGACTACCAGCTCCCACGTATATGATCGCCATCATACTGCTGGTCGTCAAGCAAGAATCCTAGGGGCTCTATCAACGTGTAATAGCGACATATCAGGTCACCTAAAGCAGTACACGATGATAAAGATAAACCAGATAGCATACTATCATCTCGAGTAAGACTGTCCTACCGGGATAGGTCCTCCCTTAATCATTGCAATCACGTGCCTGTGATCCAATAATTGACTCTGAGGGCACTATCTCCAACAATCTCCCACTTGCACTCAAGGCTAATTATTGCGATGTCGCATACTCACAGCCCGTGTGATACCGAACACCCAACTCCTCTACTAGTCAGTCGCACAAAGCCTGTTTGCGAAACTATTGCGTTCGAGGAATAGCCTCAGTGAGTGGATCCGCAGGATGTTCCTTTCTATGTCTCTCTATATCTCAAGTTCGCGGAGAAAGCCATCTCCCGAAATGAGCAATACCTGTCTTGGAACGTCTGGATGTCTGATGGGACCTAGTTCATAAATGAACTCCAAATCCAGACTTCTTAGACTGTATCGTTAACTGAACTTAATCAGTATCCTGCGCCATGCCTCCCTCAGTATTGCCTTGGACCACCTGTCCAAAATACTGCCCCTCGTCAGAGGGAGAACTATAACTTTGACAACCTCCTTGTCGTCCATGTCACCTTGGAAGCCTGGAGTGATAACCGTCTCCTAAAGGAGACAGCCGTTATCATATCCCTAGAACATTCACTTATGTTCTAAAACTGCTTCCTACTGTTTTTCCAGGATTGGATTAATATCAACTTATTGCATCTAGTGCAAGAACAACATCTGGTGTGGTACTTGACATCTCATGATTGACTCAATTGCCTAAGCAAGTGATCTGTCAATCATGCGTATCCCTCTCCCCTTTAGTCTGTAAGACACCTTTAGAGAGGGTGACTCCATTACCTGCAGGTACACTACCAGCCAGGAGTCGTCCATTCTAAACACTCATAGAATGCTGTCAAGGTACCCTGATTGGGAAACCACCCAAATCTAGATCTAAAACCATAGATCTAGTAACCAGTATGTCTGATATAATGTCCAAGTCCCTTGTGGAGAAAACACTGTGTGACGACCAAAGTATAACCGATCGTAGTATAGGAATATCACTTCCTACTACCTTCTCAACAGATCCATCCCCTATTCTGATGACGTCAAACCCATGACTGTCACATCAGAAACAGATGATCTATCTCCGCTATATCTGCTTTAGTCTATAAATAGACATAAGCATGAAGTCCACCAATGCTTCCGCTGCTCCCACTGACTACGACAACCCTCTGCCAGAGTCATATAGACGTGCACTTCTAAAGCTAGTTTAGAACGACGCTATACTCATCCTCCTGCCGGGTCTCGCAGCCTGGAACAACAACAATGGCAAGTGTGGGTAAACAAGAACTTCCCTGTCACCGTCCTTGAGGCTACCGGAGTACCTCTCGGGTGCCTGAAGTTACCCACCTTATCTGCGGAGTGGCCAATGGAATGTCAAATCAGATTGAATCTTTAGGTTCCTTATTAAATCTTCAGTAATCGTTTGCGGTTCTGGAATCACTTCCAGTTCTACCATACTCCCACTGCTGTTTTTTGAAAAAATCCATTTTTAATAAAACTGTGGCGAGTCTAGAACAATATTTCTATTGATCTGCCAGATGGTAGAAAGTCAACCCTCGTCATAGCCTGGGTCAACCCACAAACAGCCATTACAGAAACGTGCCTTGAGTTATCCGGAGTCTGGTTTTAAGCATAAGCCGGACAACTCCCCGTACCTTAACATCGTTAAGATATGAACTGTTCTATATCCAATATAGAACCAGAGGCACTGATTTAATTTAACCAGATTCAAATCATGCATCTATCTCCAGTGCATGTCAACTAAATGGAAGGAGGTCGATCAGCGTTACTCAACTTAGGAATGCTTCCAATTATGAGTAACCTGAAAGAGAAGCAATCTGTCTTCATCATTACTATCAACTGAACACCATACACAAGTATCTACATCTTCGATCACTTTGAAGAATCCCGATACTTGCTACACCTGGTTCTCTACTCTATTCAAATACCTATAACTCCTCAAAACTTAGACCCTGTGTTTCTACGAAACACATGTTTAAGAACTTGAGAAGTTAAAAGTAAACAGAATATAGTATGAGGACCAACCCCTCTGTCCTAATGGACACTGGACAACATACAATACTCTGTATAAGTCCGCTGAGTCTAACAACTCTTTCACTGTGCGTCGCAGGTTGAAAACTGTACTTATGGTTAAGAAGAATTACACCGCTGTTTAATGCTCCTTACCTAACCATCCACTGATATAGGTAAATGTCATCGACATAATATCAAAAGGTATATCTCACTCTATGAAAATAGACGTACAGATATATCGATTTGAAATTGGTGCACAACAGCGGATATTCAAAACCAAATATTTGCCGACCGGCAAACAACCCAGGTGACTTCCTCAAATATTACCGATTACAACGAATCCCGATATAATGAGGATGATCACCCAATTCCCAATAACTTACTCCCACTCATCATCTGTAAAACCATACAGATGTGAGAATTATTCCTGGCAAATACATACCCTGGAGTAAGTGTCTAATCGGGAAATCAGTTTTCTTTTAACAGTACACAGTTTAAACTGAAACATTGTAATGTTTCGATGGGGTATCCTGGTATTCCTAGTAATGCCTCTACCATTATCCAGATTCACAACTATAACCGTATAATTCTTTGCCACCTCTCCAAATCCCTTTATTTGTCTTTAGTCATTACCTTCTGTACACCCCTTTAAGCCAAATGGTTTTCTTCCTTCCCTACCGTTCGGCACCAGCCTGTGGTTTGGAAGAAGACTATCCAAAAAGCATAAAGGGTGTACTGTCCTAATCCTAGGAACACTCGCAATGCGAGAGAAGGTGAAGATAAAAGACACCTGAATGTACTTTATTCCTATTTCTCCTGAACCAGAATCCATCCCCGAACTGGAACTAGTTCCTTTCGAGTTCGTATATAACCATACGATGGAGTATCCAATAAAATGGGATCTTCGTAGTGATACGGAGTGTCCTGGAGAAATACAAAGGTGATTTAGGATTGGCGAAGAAATACTTGGTTTGGTCGTGAATATCAGTCGCAATTTACTTTGCCCTCTTACTAATCCCTTGCTTTGTCTGAACTTAATACCTTCTGTACACCGTTTTAGGCTAACTGGTTTTCTTCATTCCCTACCGGTCGGCACCAGCCTATGGTTTGGAAGAAGACTATCCAATTTGCGTAATAGGTGTACTACTCCTAAACCAAGGAGTACTCACATCCTGAGAGAAGGTGAAAAGAAAAGACAACTGAATAATCCTATCCGTTTTCTCCAGAACCAGAAACCATCCTCGAAGTCCTTCGAGTTCGTATATAACCATACGATGGTTTTGTCCAATGGAAGTGGACGTTCGTAGTAATACGGGGTGTCCTGGAGAAAAGGGTAAAAGTAGGAGTGGCAATGAGGTCTGCAACTCTGACAATCCAAAAGCCAGTGTTAAGAAGGTTCGGTCAACTTGGTCACTGAGTCATAGTCCAGGGTCGGGTCAATGGTCGCTGCCAGAGAGAGAGAAAAGAAACACTCAGCGTGCACTCTATCCTAGATCAGAATGGTTACCACTTTATCTAATCTGGAAACCTCCCACTGTACCTCAAATTCTCCTCCAAACCTGAAAGAAGAATTAGTCGGGATCACCCGAGGAGTAAACCAACTCATCAGTGGGAATCGGGATCCAACTATCATCGCATGATAACGTGACGGAATCCACTCACGTCACCACACTCCAGAAGGTATGCGCATACCTGGCAGGTTTCAGTTCTTTTGAAACTCCCGATGTGATTTTTACCCCTAGGACTCAAGTGACCTTGACGGAGTCAACAAATCAAAGAGTCCTAGTCAAGTTCAACCCGTCATTATCTGGATTGCATTAAACCCACCCGTACGTGCCCTTGACGGAGTCAACAAGGCCGCACGACTGTCCTAACCAATCCCACTTATGCAACAAACAAGCACCACTTAGCTACCGTACACTACGCCTTGACGGAGTCAACAAACGCAGCACGAATACTAAATAATACCCATAAGAAATGACGGAGGGCTACGAATGGTTTTTGGCGAAAAACCTTTAACGTAATGAACTTGATATCGTTGAAGGAACTGCATAGCCTTTTTAGAAAATATAGTGACGAAAACCTTTACTAAAGAGGTCACTCCCGGTGAAGGGATCTCGGCTCTTTCCCCGTAGAATGAGGTGCAGGATATTCCAACTGAATACCACGATGCAAAGCAAAAGTAATCGGCTATAGTGAAGTTAATGCCTTGACGCAAACTTCTGTCCAAGGGGTCACTCCCGGTGAAGGGATCTCGGCCCTTGCCTCGTCGACTGAGGAGCAGGATATTCCAAATGAATACCACGATGCAAAACAAAAGCGAACGTCCTTGCAATAACAGCTTTTTGAAAAATGTTCCAACAACATCAGATTAGGTTTGTTTAAACTTGCATTGATCCGAATCAATGCAGTCCCATCAATTGATCACACCACAAAGAACGAAAATATACTGACGTACGTATATGCCATCCGCATTCGCCACTGGGTCCCGTCATCACCCGTTAGGTTAGCTTACTAACGGCAGAGCGGGGACTGGACTAGCGCGGATGAAAAACATATACAACATCTACTAATATATATACCAATATATAGTATTTCGCTCAAGGCGTGAATAAAATGCAACATCACAGAAATGTACAGCATCACAGAACAATACAGATATCTGGAAGCCCCGGGTTTCACAGAGCCGCTGCTGAAACCCGACGTTCCCCTGGTCGTGTGGATAGCCTGTGCAATGAAATCCTAGACCCCTACGGGCGCGGCAAGTCACCCGCCAAAACCTGAAGCGAGGCAGCCCCCTTCAGTACCGTGAATGGACCACCCAGCACTTCACGGAATCCGGTAACTTGGGCACCCCTCCTGGGTCAACCTGTACCCCCTACGAGTGCGGCGAATAGCCCGCCAATCCTGGACTGAAGCCCCCTCCGTCCCAATGCCATGAGATGCGGGCTTGCTGCCCTCCAGAACCCGGCTATCCGCGCACCCCACCGCGGGGCAATCCTAGTACAGAAAGTAAAATATACATACACCGGGTACATCGACCGCAACCAGGTCGTGCCCCAAAAGAATAATACAAACTGGCAGTGACGGCAGTCCACATGTCGGACGCTCGCCCCGCAATATCAAATGTACATAATACAACAAAACTGTACTAGCATTGCATCCAGGCTATCCCCACGACCGATCCGCAACATCACAGCATAAACATAGAACATCAACGTGAAAGTCACGTTCGCAAATCCGTCTAACCGGGCTATAGCAGTTAGACCGGATTTACCGATCGAGTGACATTCACGGTCGCAGATATAATGTAAATACTGTGAAAAAAATGTGTTTAAAATTTTTCGATTGACCAAAAATTAACAAGTGGGCCCCCAACCAAAACTGTAGCACTCACAGAAAACTTGGGCCCAATTTTAATATTCCAAATACCCTATTTTAATGTAAAAACCTCACTGGAAAATTCTGGTCCAGAGACCAAACTAAACCGCCGCGGAAGAGCGGCGCGAAGGAGGGTTGCGCCGCGCTTCCGCGGCGGATATACAGTAACTCGTGACCAAAATTTCCCAGATGTCTTATAATTCCCTGTACATCATTCTGCAATCACCTGAAAAATTTTTCGAGCCCGGAAAAAATCGACAGAAAACTGATGTACACTAAAATACGGTTTTTGGAAATTTCGGTCGATCGGAAACGCAAACACATCAAACGAAGCTAGGTAAGGTTAATGGCGTGGCTCTGATACCATGTTGCGCCACGGCAGCGCCCCGGCCGTCTTACTCGAGGCCAAATAGCGGAATCAAAATTTTTCCTTGCTCGGAAACCGGCGCTACCGCGGACAAAGAAAACCCGGATCGTTTACCATTAACCTACGCTAGCTAACTAGAGATGGGGTGAGAAGTATACCGAGTGATCCGAGTCCTCCGGTCTTCTCGTCATCGTCCCGATCTCCCGCGGAAAGTGTAGTCTCCATATCGTCGCCTCCTCGCCGGAAAGGGCACCACATCGCCTTCGTCTTTTACGGGCTCCCGCCTCAATACCGAGGCAACTCGAGCATGAAGCCGGCAACTCGACATGCTCAAGATTTGCTGTAGGAAGTAGTGTAGAAATTTTGTCTCTTGGAGTTTATGTAGTTGCCATTGATGGATGGAGGAAGAGGTAAAAGAAAATTGGTGCTTTCAATTTTCTAGCAAGAAGAAGATGAAATGAACTCTCTCATTCTTTTTCTTTCTCTCTTTCTTTTTCTTCTACTCTCTTTTTTTTTTCATAACCATGAAAGACTTTCTTTTTGGTGAGAATGAGAATGGTGGAGGAATGAAAACATAAGGCAAAGGGAGGTGAGTGTAGGAGCATTCAAGAGGTGACCACATCCAAGGTCAAAGAAAACATCAACCATGCTTAAAACACTATGCACTCCATAACCTTTCACTTCTCATATAAATCAAGTGATGGATGAAAGAAATGAAATCTATCATAATCTAACTTTATGCAAGAAACCCCCCCACAAAGTGTAATTTGCAAAACTGCAAATTACCCCCTCCATCAGAAAAGTCCGGCCGGGAAAGAACAAAGGAAAACCGGCCGGAACGGAATGCAAACTGGCAACTCCAGAAAACTGGTCCCGTAATAAATTACAGGAAAAACCCCGATACTGTGCATACACACCCGCATCTGTATTCCGACCGGATACAAATGCAATGAGACAAAATCTACACTGTACTAGACTAGGACCGGCTTAAGCCAAAGCCGGCTAGTAAAATCCGTTCGATCCTGATCCGTGCAATACCGCACGTATCTGATCGAACCCTGCCATATATCTATACGGCCACTAGTACAAAACTGTCCGATCCTGATCCGTGCAATACCGCACGTATCTGATCGGACCCTGCCATATCTCCATACGGCCTCTACAGCGTTTCGCCCGAAAGCTGAGTAACTGAAAGTGTGGTGGACTCTAAAGACTCTTCAATACTATGGTTGTGGATTTAACCACTAGCACGTCAGAGGTATAAGCCAATACGTGACGGGCCACCAGCTATTGACCAAAATGGACGTCGATGAGGAAGCTCACCCCGACACCCAACTGAGCCTGTCAGTGACAATATCCGTACAGTCCGGTCCGTTCGTCTATGAGTATCGCATGGCGGGCCTAGGGGGTTGGTGAAAGTCAGACCCCCAAAAGCGGTACAAGTCGTGTCGGAGTGTAGCCCAGAACGCCCTGAGATACTACTGGAATACCTACCAGTAAATCTCCTGCCTCGGCCGAGGGCTTTGCGTAATGGCTCTCCTAGACACAGCGCGACCTCACTCCCAATACCGGGAGAGACGAACCCCTGAAGATCCGCTCACTGCCTCCATGTGGCTCGGAACTGTACCCAACTAAAACCTGTTTGCACGACTCCTTTGAGCCGTGGTAGGGTAGTAATCAAAGCACAGTGGGAACTCACACGAGACAAATGACGATCTCAGGTCGATGAACTAACCTGTACACATGTCACCTGGGAACTGCTATCTGACGTCTGGTATAAGACCAACTAGCAGGTTCCCTGCGAGTCCTGTCCGGTGTACTCATAACCTAATGAGCACCTGTATACATCTTAGGTGAACCAACGGACACCAGTGGCTTGTGAGACCGGCCACCGCCCCTCGTCGGGGTCTCGACTGTATACACTAGTCTACTAATGGAGTATCGATACCCTGTCTCGAAACTCCTACGACTAGGGACCTTTTAAGGATGTGCTTATAGACTACCAGCTCCCACGTATATGATCGCCATCATACTGCTGGTCGTCAAGCAAGAATCCTAGGGGCTCTATCAACGTGTAATAGCGACATATCAGGTCACCTAAAGCAGTACACGATGATAAAGATAAACCAGATAGCATACTATCATCTCGAGTAAGACTGTCCTACCGGGATAGGTCCTCCCTTAATCATTGCAATCACGTGCCTGTGATCCAATAATTGACTCTGAGGGCACTATCTCCAACAATTATAAAATTTTACGGGTGCCGAGAGACCCGACTACGGATCGTTTGCTAGATATCTAGGCGAAAAGCAAGCTAGTTAACAACTTAACTAAGGGAATCGGAAATACAACCTTTGTAGATCCGGTGCTCCACCTCCATAGCTCCGCAACGAAGTCGTCTCCGCTGTCCAAAAGGAATCCGGGCTCTAGAGTCGGCTTCGTCGGAGAAAAAGCGAGCTAGGTCGTCGATGTCCATGCCGAAGATGATCTACGTCGAAGCATCGCTAGATCAAGCTCCACCTTCACCAAGTCTTGAAAACTTGTGAAGGAAACACACTCTACTACTTGGCAAGAGGTAGAGGATGAAGAAATAGGAAGTGGGTAGACTTTAGAATTGGATTTCTCACTCTTAATCATCAATCACCATTGATGGACCTTAAGTTTTCTTCTTGAGTTGAAGGAAGAAGAAGAAGAATATTATGATAAGAATTATTATAATTGGAAAAAAAAATGAATACTTATCATATTAGAACCATGGTCAAGTGTAGAGAATTAACTAAGGTTAGATTAATGGTTAGGGTTAAAGATGAAGACAAGAATGGTTACAAAGTCAAAGCTTCATGAAGCTTCAACTAAACTCCAAAATTAGCAACCATTCTTTTCTTATCTATTCAAAATAAATAAATAAATAACTAAGTAAGAATAGAAAACCCTAATCATTAGTTTAACCATGGCTTAATCCATTACACTTAACTATAGTTAAACATGTATCATCAAACATGATACAATCAAGTGCACAAAAGTATATCACATATACAATGTGTACAATCCGAGTGAGAAAATCCATTAAAGTGAACCAATACTAGTTAATGAAAAGTAATATATCAAATATATAATTATGCATTAAATCATTAAATCAACACTTGATTTAACGATCCGGTCATATCGCATATAACCGACTAGTATTCTATGTATCGGCTTATCGAACCAACCCTTGATTCGATAACTAGGTTATATCGCATACAACCTTTCGATACATTCATCGCGAGAATGGAATACGGTATCACATACACGCATTATTCTCGGTCCCGCACATATCTCATATGCGCTCCTATTTCGTTTCGCTTGAGCCAGGAAACCTCTGTGTAGGACTCTAAAGACTCGTCAATACGCCGGCAGCAGGTGATGATCATATCAAGCACCCACAAGCCGCAAGCGGTCTGCTAAACGTAACGGCCACCCGGGTATTGAGCGATCTGAAGATCGACGAGCAAGCCCGCTCACACTCCAGTGAATCCGACCAGTAACACTACCGTACAGTCCGGTCTGATCGTCTGATATGTCGCATATCTCGCCTAGGGGTGGTAAACGTCAGACCCCAATAGCTCGATAAGTCGTGTCGATATGAGGTCTATAACTGTTCGAGAAACTACTGGTAACACTTACCAGTAAATCTCAGCAACCCTGGCCAGGGATTTCCTGTTATAGCCAATCGAACACAGCGCAACATTAACCCCCTATACCGGGAGAGACGAATCCCCTCCTATCGCTCATTGCCTCCATGTGACTCGGGACTGTACCCAAAAACCACCGTTTTGCATGCCCTCTTGGACGTGGTAAGATGGAAATCAAAGCATAGTGGGAACCACACAAGACTCTATGACGATCTCGGGTCAACAGACTACTCTGTACCAGTGTCACCAGAGAACTGCCATCTGACGTGAGGTATAATACCATCTTGGAGTTCTCGGCGAGTCCGTCCAGTGTACCCAGTCTCTACTAAGCACCCGTATATCATCTCTGATGTCAAACACCAATGGATATGGGATCATCCATCGCCCATCTGTATGGGTCGAGAAGGTATACGCTAGTCTACTCTGGTATATCGATGCCCCGTCTCGATACACCCACGACTAGGGACTTTGAAGGATGTACTTATGGACTACCATGTCCCCACTAGTATGATCCGCATCATAATCCAGGTAGTTAAGTACAGATCCTAAGGGCTTTACCAACATGTAACAGAGAGACAAACAGTATACACGTTAAGGTAAAGTTCAACCAGATAGCATACTATCATGTCGAGCAAGAAAGTCCTCCCTATATATGTCCCAGCATCCACTACAATATACATCCTATGTACAGTAATGGCCTCTAGGGCATACATATAACTAACAGTATCTTTGATAGCGATGTTACCAGCCTTTATCGTCTAGTCTGTCATGGTATCTAGCTTGGAACTCTTCCAACATACCGTCCCTCCACTAAGGGTAAAGACAATGCCTGCGACTGACATTCAGTCGTCCTTATCACCCTGGAACTTTTCCAGTGATTCTCCCCAGGATCAACTGATACCATCTCACTACACCTAGTGAGAATCCTAATATCCATTTAGATTTATCTCATATATCCAAATCCCAGGATTTAGGAGGTATCACCTTGATCCTATGTGGAGAATCCTTGTGATAAGAGGAGATTGACCGAGCGTAGCATGGGAAACTCTTTCCCTATCAAAAGTATGTCATCCACGTACAATACGAGGATCACCACCATACTCCCTACTACCTTTTTGTATGTACAAGGTTCATCTACTATTTTGATAAAGTCAAACTCTTTGACTACCACATCAAAACAGATGTTCCAACTATACGATGTCTGCTTTATTCTGTAAAGCAACTTGCACACGTTTCCGCTGCTCCCACTGTTTACGAAGCCCTCTGGCTGTGTACTTATAGACGTTCTCTTCTAAATCATTATTTAGAAAAGCAGTCAAGACACTCAACCACCAGATATCGTATTCATGGTATGTAGCAATGGCAAGTAGGATCCGGATGGACTTAAGCACAGCCACTGGAAAAGGTTTCATCATTATCCACGCCTGGCCGATGACGAAAACCTTTAACAAGTCTAGCTTTGAAAGTCCCAACTTTTCTATCTACACCAAGTAATCTTCTCAAGATATACTTGCTCCTGATGGGGATTTAACCCTTCAGATATAGCATCCAAAGTCCATACTTTGTTGGTGTACATGGATTCCATCTCAGATCGCTAAGCATCCAGCCATTCTTAGAGAGTCCCTACTCTTGATGGCCTGCTAGAAACTAGTTGGATCATCATCTCATGATACATTCCTCGCTCCCACTGTCATCGAGAAAACGAAGTATCTCTCAGGCGGATGAGGAAACCTGCTAGATCGGCGGAGAGGCTGAGGTTCGTTGGGGACTATTGAATCCTTTAGTTCTGTTAAATCATCAGCTGTAGTTTGTATAGCTGGAACTCCTTCCAGTTCTACAGAACTGACCTTGCCTCGATCTTGTCCGGTTTTTTCTTTTGACATAGGCCGGACAACCCCAAATCTTAACTTGGTTAAGAGATGGGCTCTTCCCATACCATATCTCATATCGAGTGGTAGGCAGTGATCTGATTCGAACCTAATTCAATAGGTATGCAGCTTCTCAAGTGCATAACCCCCAAAAGGAAATAGGTAACTCAGTAGTACTCATCATAGAGTGCACCATATCATATAGGGTGCGATTGCTCCGCCCCGATACACCGTTGTGCTGTGGTGTATTCACAGGAGTAACACTGAGAGAGAATCTCATTCTCCTTTAGAATAGTCCAAGAATTCCATGCACAAGCATTCTCCTCCTTGATCTCATCATAGGACATAATACTTATACTTGTATTTGGTTCTCTACTTCTGACTTATATTCTTTGAATTTCTCAAAAGTTTCAGACTTGTGTTTCAACAGGAACATGTGTCCGAATCTTGAGAGATTCTCATTGAATATAAAGAAGTATAAAGAACCAGTCCTGGCATTTGTAGACTGGGGACCTTTATACATCACTATGTATCAGTCCCAAGAGTTCACTAAATCTTTCTCTGTTTCGAGTAAACAGAGCTACGGTCATCTTATTTTTGTGACATGACAGGCAAGTTTCATAAGATGTAAATTCAAACTGATTTAAATATGCATCTAATATGTAACCTAAGCTAGTCGGGTCATATTGATATGACCTAGTCTATAATACCTCAAGAAGGATTCGTTCATTTCAGAACTCTTCCTCTTATGTGTGTTTTTTATACTAGGAACTGTAGTTTGATTTAGAACGTCAATGCTTTTAGATAACGTGCCTGAACCGATCAACTCTTGATATAGGAAATGTTCAAAATATTATCCAACAATACAAAATTTTATCATTTCTTTACTAATAAAGAGACTGATTTGATTTTGTATGTCAGGTTCGGTATCTAATAACATTCGTTCAGAATCAATGTACTGGTAATACAGGGTGATAGTGACCAACAGACTTGGATGCAACACTTGCACCGTTTTCTGTCTTATGAAACTTATCACCCGTTCTCAATTCTCTACCTTTCTGTAGCCCTATGTAACAGATTACATATCTGGGATCCTGATCCAGTATCAGATACCCAGGATGCAGAGGATACTGAGAAACAGTTCTGTGTAATGAACACACCCGAAGAAGATGCATCATCATGCACTTTCTTCGTTTGGGTGGCATGGGAATCCTGGTATTCCCCTAATTCCTGCTCTGTCTTATAACAATTATAAGTTGGAGGGGGACCAACGTTCCCCATCTCAGTATAACAAGCGGGTTCGGTCAATACATCCATATTATTATCTTGATTAAGGTGTGACATGGTCGCTACCTTGAGAGAGAGGGAAGAAAACACTCTGCGTGCGCTCTTGCAAGATTAGATTGATTAAAGATTTATCTAATGAGGATGGCTCGCACTGTTTTATCAAATCTTCCTTCAAACCTTAAAAGGAATGACTAGCCGAGATTAATTACACTCTACAAGTTCGCCAATCTTTCGGCCAGGCCAGTGCCGGTACATTGAGGGAGGTTCCCCGTGCTTTCGCACGGACCAAATTAAAGTAAACTTAGTTTTCCCAGGGGCGTAACCCCGTTGACACCTTTCTAGAAACCTACTTGATCGGCTAATTGTAAAGTGCAAAACTCTCCCAGGAGTAACAATTACTCGCAATGGGTATCGGGATACAACTATCATATAGAAGGTATGCAATCTCGTTGCAAATTTCAACACTTGAAACTCCCGATAAAGGTTTTTACCCCTAGCACCTATGACCTTGGCTATATGGTCAACAAATCATAAGCACTAGTCAAGTTCTACCCGTCATTTCATGATTAATTAGACCTACCCACATGACCCTTGGCTAAGTTCAACAAAGTCACATGACTGTCCTAACTAATCGCATCATACGCTGTGTAGGAAGACATCACATAGCTACCGTACACTACGCCTCGGCTATGGTCGACAAACGCAGCACGAATATTAAGTACTCTACTTCCTAAAATGACGGAGGTTTACGGATGGTTTTTAAGAAAACCTTTAATGATTTGAACTTGATCTCGTTGCGGAATCAAATGGATTTTTAATGGAGTGTTTTTTAGGCTTTTCTAGTTTTGCTAAAGGGGTCACTCCCGGTGAAGGGATCGTCGGCCCTTTCCTCATCGAATAAGGTGCAGGATATATCATATATACCACTGTGCAAAGCAAAAACTATAGAAGCAATCAAAAGACAAACCGATGGTTGTAGAATCTGCCAGTTATTGCTAAAGGGGTCACTCCCGGTGAAGGGATCTCGGCCCTTTCCTTATCGAATAAGGTGCAGGATGTTCTACAAGGAACACCGCGATGCAAAGCAACAGCTAAAGCTACCTGATTTTATTTTTGAAATTCGATTCCACAACATCTTTTAGGTTTATTTTCTTTCATTAAACTCATTAATGAATGTCCCATCATTTAAGTCCACCTAAACATCACAGATAAATATAACGTACGCTTATGCCATCCGCATTCGCCTCGATGTCCCGTATGCACCATTAAGTTAGGTAACTAACGGCAGAGCGGGGCAGGGCTAGCGCGGGTGTAAAACATAAGCAACGTTTATATAATATATCATATATACTATATACAGTATCTATCTGAACACATCACATGATCACATCACAGATAACGCAGCAGAAAATAACATATGAAATATTGGATATACTAGGACGTCCGTGTTTTATTTTGAGCCTGTATAAAACACGGATTCCACGGTTGTGATGAATAGCCAATCCTACACACCTAGACCCTTACGAGAGCGGCAAGCAACCCTACCAATTCTAGAGTTAGGAGACCCGGACTCGACTCCTCGAGTTGGTCTCCCACTAGACCCTCGAACCCGGTTACTTGTGCTCCCCTCCTTAGGTCTATCCTAATGCGAAAAAGTAAATAATATACAATGGTGACATCATCCTCAACCCGGAAGTTCCCCAACAAAAGAATATTACATACAATGAATTTTACATGAATGAAAATGAAAAACTCTTATCTCACATAAAAACCCCCGGCTATTCAAACACGATGATCCAATATAACATATCCAGCAACACATAACATCACATATCATCAACGTAAGTAAATATGCCCATCCCAATTGTCGTTGACATATAGCAACGAAACCGGCGATATCACATATTACACTTACGGTCGCAGAAAAGAAAGTGTAAAACTACAACAGTTGGAATCCGCAGCCTCCTTAGACATCGCATGCCTAACAATCATAAACCCTACATTTTAGTCTCATTATCGAAAACACTTTTCAATATCAAGTCGGGAAATTCAACAAGATTCCCGACATCCAGAACGAATACTCGTCGCAAACTTTAGTAGACGGCCGCACCCCGAATGCCGTCGACGAAGTGCACTAAGACGGAACACCGCTGCAGCGAGAACCCGAACGGATGATTTTGGCGACGGGGTTCTCCTACAGCCACTTGGTCGGGGTTATGGGGCGTGGCTATCTGTTATGTTTACCCGGCGACTATCCGAGGATGCTACGTGATTGCGACGGACTTTTGATCATATCAAAATTCCGTGGCAACCGATCAAGTGAGACTAAATTGCTAGATTTATAACATTCAAAACAGTTATCTCATAACAATTTGTGGATTCCAAATAGACAGCCTCACTCCATAGCCCCGACCAAGTGACTGTAGGAGAACCCCGTCGCCGAAAGCATCCGTTCGAGTGCTCGTGGCAGCGGTGTTCCGCCTTGGTGCACTTCGTCGGAGGCATCGGGGGTGCAGCCGTCTACTGAAGTTTGCGACGAGCATTCGATCAGGATGTCGGGAATCTTGTTGAATTGCCCGACTTGATATTGAAAAGAGTTTTCGATAATGAGAATAAAATGCGGGGTTTATAATTGTTACGCATGCGATGTCTAAGGAATTCAGATGGTTAGGCATGCGATGTCTAAAGAGTTTGCGGATTCCAACTGTTGTAGTTTTACACTTTTTTTTCTGCGACCGTAAGTGTAATATGTGATATCGCCGGTTTCGTTGCTATATGTCAACGACAATTGGGATACGCATGTTTACTTACGTTGATGACATGTGATGTTATGTGTTGCTGGATATGTTATATTGGATCGTCGTGTTTGAATTGCCGGGTTTTTTTTTATGTGAGATGGGTGTTTTTCATTTTCATTCATGTAAAAACTTGTATGTAATATTCTTTTATTGGGGCACTTCCAGGTTGCGGAAGATGTCACCTTTTGTATATTATTTACTTTTCTGCACTAGGATAGACCCAAGGAGGAGGGCACAAGTAACCGGGTTCTGGAGTCCAGTGGGAGACCAACTCGAGGAGTCGAGTCCGGGTCTCCTAACTCTAGAATTGGTAGGGTTGCTTGCCACTCTCGTAGGGGTCTAGGGGTGTGGGTTTGGCTATTCATCGCGACCGTGGAATCCGTGTTTTATACCGGCTCGTATTGAAAACACGGACGTCCTAGTATATCCAATATTTCATATGTTTCTTCTGCTGCGATATCTGTGATGTGATCATGTGATGTTCTGTGATAGATACTGTATATAGTATATATGATATATTATATAGGCGTTACTTATGTTTTACACCCGCGCTAGCCCTGCCCCGCTCTGTCGTTAGTTACCTAACCTAACGGTGCACGAGGGGACATCGAGGCGAATGCGGATGGCATAAGTGTACGTCGTATTTATCTGTGATGTTTAGGTGCTTAAATGATGGGACTTCATTAATGAGATTAATGAAATAAAAGAAACCTAAGATGTTGTGGAATCGAATTTCTAAATAAAAAAGGTAGCTACAGTTCTTGCTTTGCATCGCGGTGTTCCTTGTAGAACATCCTGCACCTTATTCGATAAGGAAAGGACCGAGATCCCTTCACCGGGAGTGACTACTTTAGCAATAACTGGCAGATGCTACACCCCTCGGTTTGTCTTTTGATTGCTTCTATAGTTTTTTCTTTGCACAGAGATATATATGATATATCCTGCACCTCATTCGACGAGGAAAGGGCCGACGATCCCTTCACCGGGAGTGACCCCTTTAGCAAAACTAGAAAAGCCTCAAAAACACTCCATTTTAAAATCATTTGATTCTACAACGATATCAAGTTCATTACGCAATAGGTTTTCCGAAAAACCTGTCGTAACCCTCCGTCATTTCAGATAAGTACTAGTTAGTATTTGTGCTGCGGTAGTTTGGCATTCGTCAAGGCGTAGTGTGCGGTAGCTAACTAGTATTTATCTGTTTATGCATATGATGCAGATTGGATTAGGGTATTCGTACGGCGTTGTTTGGCATTCGTCAAGGGTCGTGCGGGTGGGTTTAATTCAATCAAGAAATGTACGGGTTGAACTTGACTCGTGGACTATGGGTTGTTTGGCATTCGTCAAGGTCATAGAACACTAGGAGAAAAATATTATCGGGAATTTCAAGTGTTGAAATTTGCAATGAGATTGCATACCTTCTATGAGATAGTTGGATCCCGATACCCACTGCGAGTAAGAGTTACTCCTAGGAGAGTTTTACACATTACAATTAGCCGATCAAGTAGGTGTCTAGAAAGGTGTCAACGGGGTTACGCCTCTGGGAAAACGTGGTTTACATTAATTAGGTTCGTGCGAAAGCACGGGGGACCTCCCTCAAAGTACCGACACTGGCCTGGCTGAAAGATTGGCGAACTTGTAGCGTGTAATTAATCCCGGCTAGTCTTTCCTTTTAGGGTTTGAAGGAAGATTTGATAAAAACAGTGGGAGCCATCCTGATTAGATAAAATTATAACCAATCTATTCTTGCAAGAGCGCACGCTGAGTGTTTTCTTCTCTCTCTCTCCAGGTAGCGACCATATCACGCCTTAAACAAGATAATAATATGGAATATTGACCGAACCCGCTTGATATACTGAGCTGGGGAACGTTGGTCCCGCTCCAACTTATAATTGTTATAAGACAGAGTAGGAAATAGGGGATTGCCAGAATTCCCGTGCCGCCCAAACGAAGAGAGTGCATGCTGATGCATCATCTTCGGGTGTGTTCATTATACAGAACTGTTTCTCAGTTTTCTTTACGTCCTGGATATGAGATACCGGATCAGGATCCCGCATATGTAATTTGTTACGCGGGCTACAGTTAGGTAAAAAACTGAGAACGGGTGATAAGTTTCATGAGACAGAAAACGAGGCAAGTGTTGCAGCCAAGTCTGTTGGTCACTGTCACCCTGTATTATCAGTACATTGATTCTGAACAAATGCTATTAGATACCGAACCTGATATACAAAATCATATCTGTCTCTTTATTAGTAAAGAAATGATAAAATTTTGTATTGTTGGATAATGTTTTGAACATTTCCTATATCAAAAGTTGATCAGTTCAGGCACGTTATCTAAAAGCATTGATGTTCTAAATCAAACTACAGTTCTTAGTATATGGAACATACACAAGAGGAAGAGTTCAGAAATGAACAAATCCTTCTTGAGGTATTGTAGACTAGGTCATATCAATGCGACCTGACTAGCTGAAGTTACATATAGATGCATATTTAAATTAGTTTGAATTTACATCTTGTGAAACTTGCCGGTCATGTCACAAAGATTAGATGACCATAGCTCTGTTTATTGGAAACAGAGAAAGAGTTAATGAACTCTTGGGATGATACATGTTGATGTATGTAGGTCCCCTGTCTACACATGCCAAGACCGGTTCTTTGTACTTCATTACATTCTCTGATGATCTCTCAAGATTCAGGCATATGTTCCTGTTGAAACACAAGTCCGAACCTTTTGAGATATTCACAGAATACAAGTTAGAAGTAGAGAACCAATACGGGTATAAGTATTATGTCCTTTGATGTGATCAGGGTGGAGAATACTTTTGCATAGAATTCTTGGCCTATTCTAAAAGAAAATGAGATTCTCTCTCAGTATTACTCCTCTGAATACACCACAGCACAACGGTGTATCGGGGCGGAGCAATCGCACAATATTAGATATGGTGTGCTCTATGATGAGTATTACTGAGTTACCTATTTCCTTTTGGGGTTGTGCACTTGAGAAGCTGCATACCTATTGAATTAGGTTCGAATCAGATCACTGCCTACCACTCCATATAAGATATGGTATGGGAAGAGCCTATCTCTTAAGTTAGTTAAGATTTGGGGTTGTCCGACCTATGTCTAAAAGCAAAATCCGGACAATCTCGAGGCAAGGTCAGTCATGTAAAACTGGAATGGTTCCAGCTATACAAACTACATCAGAGGATTTGATAGAACCAAAGGATTCAGTAGATTCCAACGAACCTCAGCCTCTCCGCCGATCTAGTAGGGTTCCTCACCCACCTGAGAGATACTTCGGTTTCTCTATGACAGTGGGAGTGAGGATGGCATCATGAGATGATGACCCAACTAGTTTCGAGCTGGCCATCAGGAGTGGGACTCTGTAAGAATGGCTGGATGCTTAGCGATCTGAGATGGAATCCATGAACACCAACAAAGTGTGGACTTTGGCTGCTATATCTTAAGGGTTAAATCCCCATCAGGAGCAAGTATATCTTGAGAAGATTACTTGGTGTAGATGGAAAAGTAGAGACTTTCAAAGCTAGACTTGTTAAAGGTTTTCGTCATCGATCAGGCGTGGATAATGATGAAACCTTTTCCAGTGGCTATGCTTAAGTCCATTCGGATCCTACTTGCCACGGCTACATACCATGACTACGATATCTGGCGGTTGGGTGTCATGACTGCTTTTCTAAAATGTTGTTTTAGAAGAGAGCGTCTGTAAGTACACAGCCAGAGGGCTTCGTAGACAGTGGGAGCTGCGGAAACGTGTACAAGATGCTTTACAGGATAAAGCAGGCATCGCGGGGTTGGAACGTCTGTTTTGATGAAGTAGTCAAAGAGTTTGACATCATCAAAATGGTAGATGAACCTTGTATAAACAAAAAGGTAGTAGGGAGTATGGCGATCCTCGTAGAGTACGTGGATGGCATACTCTTGATAGGGAAGGAGTTTCCTATGCTACGCTCGATCAATCTCCGCTTATCACAATGATTCTCCACATAGGATCAAAGTGATACCTTCTAAATCCTGGGTTTTGGATCTATGAGATAGATCTAAATGGTTGTTAAGATTCTCACTAGTTGAAGTGAGATGGTATCAATTGATCCTGGGGAGAATCACTGGAAGTGTTCCAGGGTGATAAGGACGACTGAATGTCAGTCACAGGCATTGTCTTTACCCTCAGTGGAGGGACGGTATGTTGGAAGAGTTCCAAGACAAATACCGTGGCTTACTAGACGATAAAGGCTAGATACATCGCTACTTAAGTTATTACCAAAGAGGCAGTCTGGATGTATATTTGTTCATGAGATGAACTTAGTTCCTCCTATTGTGTGACAATGGAGTTGTGGCTTATGCCTAGGAACGCCCGTCCCATCAGTGATCCAGACATATTCTAAGGTAGTATCACCTGATCATGGAGATGGTTGATCTCCAGGGTGATCGAGGTTTGGAGAGTAGACTCTGAGGACAACACGGCGGATCCATTCACAAAGGCCTTTTCCCAGAGAGAGACTTTTATGGGATGGTTGAGTATGAGATACTACAACCACTGCTATCAGATGGCCCTAGTGCAAGTGGGAGATTGTTAGTTATATGTATGCCCTAGAGGCCATTGCTATACATAGGATGAATATTGTAGTGGATGCGGGGACATATATAGGGAGGACTTTCTTGCTCGACATGATAGTATGCTATCTGGTTGCTCTTTACTTTAACGTGTACACTGATTATCTCTCTGTTACATGTTGGTAAAGCCCTTAGGATGTGTACTTGACTACCTGGACTATGATGCGGATCTTACTAGTGGGGACATGGTAGTCCATAAGTACATCCTTCAAGGTCCCTAGTCGTAGGTGTATCGAGACGGGGCATCGATATACCAGAGTAGACTAGCGTATATCTTCTCGACCCATACAGATGGGCGATGGATGATCCCATATCCATTGGTGTTTGATATCAGAGATGATATACGGGTGCTCAGTGGAGACTGGGTACACTGGACGGACTCGCCGAGAACTCCCAGATGGTATTATACCTTACGTCAGATGGCAGTTCTCTGGTGACACTGGTACAGGTTAGTCTGTAGACTCGAGATCGTAATAGAGTCTTGTGTGGTTCCCACTGTGCTTTGATTTCCACCTTACCACGTCCAAGAGGGCGTGCAAAACGGTGGTTTTTGGGTACAGTCCCGAATCACATGGAGGCAATGAGCGATAGGAGGGGATTCGTCTCTCCCGGTATAGGGAGTTGATGTTGCACTGTGTTCGATTGGCTATAATCGGAAATCCCTGGCCAGGGTTGCTGAGATTTACTGGTAAGTATTACCAATAGTTTCTCGAACTGTTATAAACCTCATATCGACACGACTTATCGCGCTACTGGGGTCTGACGTTTACCACCCCTAAGCGAGATATGCGACATATCAGACGACGAGACCGGACTGTACGGTAAGTGTTACTGGTTGGATTCACAGGAGTGTGAGCGGGCTTGCTCGACGATCTTCTGATCACTCAATACCCGAATGGCCATTACGTTTAGCAGACCGCTTGCGGCTTGTGGGTGCTTGATATGATCATCATCTGCTACCGGCGTATTGACGAGTGTTTAGAGTCCTACACAGAGGTTTCCTGGCTCAAGCGAAACGAAATAGGAGCGCATATGAGATATGTGTGGGACCGAGAATAATACCAGTATGTGATACTGGATTCTATTCTCGCGATTTGTATCATTGGCAGGTTATATGTGATATAGCCGGGTTACCGAATCAAGTGTTGATTCAATACATTGATACACTTGATATTAGTCGGTTATATGCGATATGACCGGATCATTAAATCAAGTGTTGATTTAATGATTTGATGTATAATTATATATTTGATATATTACTTTGCATTAACTAATATTGGTTCACTTTAAATGGATTTTCTCACTTGAAGTGCACATTGTATATGTGATATACTTTTGTACACTAGTTTGTATCATGTTTGATGATACATGCAAACTTGGGTGTATGTTTGTATTAAACCATGGTTAGTTAATGATTAGGGTTTCATTTGATTTATTTGCTTATTTATTTATTTATTCATTCATTTTGGCAAAAGGAAAAATGGTGGCTAATTTTGTTTCTTTGTTGAAGCTTCATGAAGCTTTGAAAAAGTCTACCATTTTTGTTTCATGCCTAACCTAACCATTCACCTAACCCTAGTTTATTCTCTACACTTAACCATGGTTGCTATATGATAATAATCACTCATTTTCTATTTTCAAAATAATACTTATCATATTCTTTTCTTCTTCTTCTTCAAGATGAAGAAAACCTTGCATCCTTTAATGGTGTCTTGAGATAAAGAGTGAGAAATCCAATTCTAAAGTGAACCCACTTCCTATTTCTTCATCCTCTACCACTTGCCAAGTCGTATAGGGTGTTTTCTTCACAAGTTTCATGGCTTGGTGAAGTTGGAGCTTGATCTTGTGTTGCATCGACGTAGATCATCTTCGGCATCGAAGTCGACGACCTAGCCCGCCCATTTCTCCGATGAAGCCGACGCTAGAGCCCAGGATTCGATGATCGCAGCGAGGGGACTTCATCGTGGAGCTGTGGAGGTGGAGGACTGGATCTACAAAGGTTGTATTTCCGTTCACTTGGTTAAGTTGTTAATTAGTCATATGTTTCGCCTATTCTCTAGTTAACGATCCGTATTAGGGTTTGTAGGCACATGAAAATTTTTGGATTTGGCATGGTTGATACCTTGTGAGACCTCATTAGCGTGCCTAGGAACCCTACAGGAGCAATCGCACCCTATGTGATATGGTGTGCTCTATGATGAGTAGTACTGAGTTACCTATTTCCTTTTAAGGGTTATGCACTTGTGAAGCTGCATACCTATTGAATAGGGTTCCAATCAAATCAGGTGCCTACCACTCCATATGTGATATGGTATAGGAAGAGCCCATCTCTTAAGGATGTTAAGATTTTGGGTTGTCCGGTCTATGTCTAAAAGCATGATCCGGACAAGCTCGAGGTAAGGTTAGTTCCGTGGAAGTTTGTTGGATATCCCAAGCATTCGCAAGGGAATATCTTCTACCGAACCGAGGAACAAAAGGTGTTTTATTACTCGGCATGCCACCTTTTTGAGAAAAAGGGAATTTCTTGTGAAGAAATTAATGGTCATGAGCTAGAACTGGAAGAAGTTCCAGCTATACAAACTGCAGCTGATGATTTGGTAGAACCGAAGGATTCAATAGTTTCCAACGAACCTCAGCCTCTCCGCCGATCTGGTAAGCTCCTCATCCACCTGAGAGATACTTCGGTTTCTCTATGACCGTGGGAGCGAGGATTGCATCATGAGATGATGACCCAACTAGTTTCGAGCAAGCCATCAAGAGTGGGGACTCTGTAATAATGGCTGGATGCTAAGCGATTTGTGTTAGATATATGTATGCCCCAGAGGCCATTATATGTATAGTGGATGCTTGGACATGTATATATGATTTTAGATGACTTTCTCGCTCAACATGATAGTATGCTATCTGGTTTACTTTATCATGACATGTTGATTTGATCATGCTTTTATTCATTTGCACATGTTGATAAAGCCCTCAGGATATTTGCTTGACTACTGTGACTATGATGCAGATCATACTAGTGGGGCATGTGTAGTTTATAAGCATATCCTTGAACTGTTCCTAGTCGTGGGTGTATTGAGACGGGGCATCGATATTCCAGAGTAGACTAGCATATACTATACCTGTCCCATATGATGGGCGATGGATGATCCTATATCCATCTGGTGAGGTGACACCAAAGATTGTATGCGGGTGCTCAGTGGAGACTGGGTACACTGAACGGACTCACAGATAACTCCTATGTGGTATTATATCTATCGTCGGATAGCAGTTCTCAGGTGACACTTGTACAGGTTAGTCTGTAGACCCAAGATCGTCATAGAGTCTTGTGTGTCCTCCCACTGTACTTTGATATCCACGCAACCACGGCTCTACTGAGTCGTGCGAAAAAGTGGAATTTGGGTACAATCCCGAGGCACATGGAGGCGATGACCGATAGGAGGGGTTTCGTCTCTCCCGGTATTGGGAGTTGATGTTGTGCTATGCTCGATTGGCTATAACAGGAAGTCCCTGGTCGGGCTACTGAGATTTACTGATAAGCGTTATCAGTAGTTTCTCGATCTGTTATGAGCCATACACTAGCATGAATTATTGAGTTAGTGGGGTCGATGATTCCATCCCTAGACTACATATCTGACTAGGTGACCGGACTGTACAGTAAGTGTTGCCAGTTGGCTCGACGAGAGTTTTGACAACTTCGTTGGTTTTCTTCTGATAGCTCAAGACCCGGGTGGCCGTTATGTTTAGCTGACCGCTTGCGGCTTGTGGGTGTTTGATATGATCATCATCTACTGCCGGCGTATTGACGAGTCTTAGAGTCCCACAATGAAGTTTCCTGGCTCAGGCGAAAAGATGTGTGCATATGAGATATGCGCGGGGACTCGATTAAATATGGATATGTTATACCGTATATTAATCGGGAATTTTCTATTGGTTGGGTCGTATGTGATATGACCTGTTTGCAAAATCAAGTGTTTATTTAACAAATGACTTTTAGATTAATTCTTTAATTAAACCATTTTTCTGTTTTTGTATGCATGCATGTATGCACATGATAATGTGCATGGACACATACATACATACATTGTATCATGGTTGTTGATAATATTTGGTGGCAAGGCAAGACTCATATTGTAGTAATTATCTATTTATTTATCATTTTGAATAAAGGAAAGGATAATTCACACATGGTTAATGTTTATCATCTTTGACCTTACTTCAACTACTTTTTAACCTTGAGTTAATTATCTTTTTGCCTTTTTAACTCAATGAAAAAGATCTAGATGGTTACTAACCATGGTTGAAGTGAGAAGGATTAATATAGATTATTCTTTCTTAATTCAATTATTTTATCATATCATTTTTCTTATGAGCTCAAGCTTAGCCTCCATCTTCTTCTTCCTTTCTTAAAAATTTCTTTGAGTGAAGTTGATAAAAAGAAAGGGTTTTGATTATAGAATACAAACCACATCATCATACTACACACATCTAGCCTATTTGTGTAGGGTGTTTCTCTACTTCATTCACATATCAAGTAAAGCAAGGAGCTTTGGGCAAAGGGACTTCGGGTGGATTTTCGTAGACAAGGAAGGCTTCCATCGATCCGTTCCAAACTCTCAAAGTGCCAAGGAGTCACCAAGGGAGGTCTACAAAGGTTGTAATCTCTACCCTTAGTGATATTTTTTTTATTGCATGTGATGCTTAGTCAAATGAAACCCTAAATTTCTAGTTATGATTCTTGTCAAGTTCACTTAGTACCTTCAAAATTTGATTTTAGAATATGTGATGCTTCTAAACCCTTGATGAGGTGCTAGGTAAACCCAACAATGGTATCAGAGCCAAGCTAGAGCTTTAGGCGTTGTTTAGGCGAAGTTAAAACTCCGATCGAACCACGAAACTACAATTTAGACCCCTCTCTGGACAATTTTTAAAACTGTGATTTTTTCTGAATTAAAAATACTTAAAAAATTTAGCAGGGAAATAAAAGCATCATTGTAAAAAACGAGGCCATAATCCGTACAAACCGCCGCGGAATCGCGGCCATACCTTGCTTGGGCCGCGGATCCGCGGCCGTACAGAAGTAATATTGCAACGTTTTTGCACAGTAATGTCCGTAGCTGCTTGTACATATTTTTGGGTATTTTTAATCTGAATCAAGTGTTGAGTGTTCTGGGGATTATTTTGAATTCATTGATTCGATCGGAAAATTTAATTTCGTTCTGTTTTCCGGATATTTCGAAACTGTTAAAATGTTCGAACGGATATCATTAACTCACTTTTTCCCGGTACGAAAAACATTCAAGTGTTGAATTTTTCTCGAGTTTAAATCTTTCGGAAAAACGTGCAAGTAACATGGTGGACCCTCTAGAAGAACACAAACCTTAACTCGATTATATGACCGTCTTAACTGTTGGAGATAGTGCCCTCAGAGTCAATTATTGGGTCACAGGTACGTGATTGCAATGATTGAGGGAGGACCTATCCCGGTAGGACAGTCTTACTCGAGATGATAGTATGCTATCTGGTTTACCTTTATCATCGTGTACTGCTTCAGGTGACCTGACAAGTCGCTATTACACGTTGGTAGAGCCCCTAGGATTCTTGCTTGACCACCAGCAGTATGAGGGCGATCATATAAGTGGGAGCTGGGGGTCTATAAGCATATCCTTAAATGGTCCCTAGTCGTATGAGTTTCGAGACAGGGCATCGATACTCCAGAGTAGACTAGTGTATATAGTCGAGACCCCGACGAGGGGCGGTGGCCGGTCTCACAAGGCACTGGTGTCAGTTGGATCACCTAAGATGTATACAGGTGCTCATTGGGTTATGAGTACACCGGACAGGACTCGCCGGGAACATGCTAGTTGGTCATATACCAGACGTCAGATGGCAGTTCCCTGGTGACATGTGTGCAGGTTAGTTCATCGACCTGGGGATCGTCATTTTTCTCGTGTGAGTTCCCACTGTACTTTGATTACTACCCTACCACGGCTCAAAGGAGTCGTGCAAACAGGTTTTAGTTGGGTACAGTCCCGAGCCACATGGAGGCAGTGAGCGTATCTTCAGGGGTTCGTCTCTCCCGGTATTGGGGGTGAGGTCGTGCTGTGTCTAGGAGAGCCATTACACAAAGCCCTCGGCCGAGGCAAGGAGATTTACTGGTAGGTATTCCAGTAGTATCTCAGGGTGTTCTGGGCTACACTCCGACACGACTTGTACCGCTTTTGGGGGTCTGACTTTTACCAACCCCCTAGGCCCGCCATGCGATGCTCATAGATGAACGGACCGGACTGTACGGATATTGTCACTGACATGCTCAGTAGGGTTGTCAGGCTGAGTTCGCTCACAGACGTCCCTTTTGGTCAATACCTGGTAGCCCATTATGTATTGGCTTATACCTCTAACGTGCTAGTGGTTAAATCCACAACCAAGGTGTTGACGAGTCTTTAGAGTCCCCCACATTCAGTTACTCAGCTTTCGGGCGAAAGGTTGTAGAGGCCGTATGGAGATATGGCAAGGTCCGATCAGATACGTGCGGTATTGCACGGATCAGGATCGGACAGTTTGTACTATAGGCCGTATGGTTATATGGCAGGGTTCGATCAGATACGTGCGGTATTGCACGGATCAGGATCGAACGGATAATACTAGCCGGCTTTGGTATAAGCCGGATCCTAGTATAGTACAGTGTAGATTTTGTCTCATTGCATTTGTATTTCGGTCGGAATACAAATGCGGGTGTGTATGCACAGTATCGGGGTTTTCCTGTAATTTATTACGGGACCAGTTTTCTGGAGTTGCCAGTTTGCTTTCCGTTTCGGCCGATTTCCATTGTTCCGTTCATTGGCCGAAGTTTGGTTGAGGAGGGCTTATTTGCATTGTTGCAAATAGGCATTTTGTGGAGGGGGTCTTTGCATTTTGTTGTATCATGATAGCTTTTCCTTGACCTTGACTTCTAGCTTTATCATGATGGCTTGACTTTGTAGACAATCATGGTTGTTGATGATTGTTGGTTGAGTATTGGTTTTGGGAGTGATCATTGTTTCTCATCATCACTTGCTTTTCAACCACCTCTTTGTCTTGACTCTCTCTCTTGCATGATAGATGAGAATGGCTCACATTATCTTTTGATACACCACACTCTCATTCTCTCCTCTCCATTGTGATGGCCGGCCAAAGCATTAGGGGGCTGTCCAAAATTCTTGGTGTGGGATTTTTGTTATTCTAGCTTTGCAAAAATCCCACAAGATCCATCTCAAAAAGCTCCAAGTTCAATCCCTCCACCAATGGCAATTCCACAAACCCAAAGTGAGACATGGTTCTACACATATTCTATAGCGAATCTTGGGCACGTCGACTCGCCAGCTTCGTGCCCGAGTTGCCTCGGCATTGAGGTGGGAGCCCGTAAAAGAAGTAGGCGATGTGGTGCACTTCTGGCGACGAGGAGGAGACGGGACATTCCGCAGGAGATCGGGACGACGACGAGAAGACCGGAGGACTCGGATCTGTCGGTATATCTCTCTTCCCTTTCTTGTAGATAGCTAGGACTAATTAATGGTTCGATCCGGGTATTAGTGCGCGGCGGTTTGCCAGTTCAAGAAAAATTTAAAGTTTATCACCGCTTCCGCATTTGGCCGTCGGATTGACGGCCGGGGCGCCGCCGTGCACTTACAGTGGTATCAGAGCCTCGCCATTAACTTAGTCTAGCTTGGTTTAATGTGTTTTGCATTTCCGATCGACCAAAATTCCAAAATCTACATTTTTGTTCGCGACAGTTTTCTGTTGAAATTTTTTGGTCTCAAAATTTTTTTCAGGTTACAGAAAAGTGATGTGCTAGAAGAAATAAGAGTTCTGTAGAAATTCGATGGACCAATTCCACTACGGGAGCGCGGAACCGCGGCCAAACAGCCCTTTGGGCCGCGGTTCCGCCGCACTATGTTGGGTTTGCTTCATCAATTTTCTACAGTCTCTTTCTGGGCTAAAAATAGGGGTTTTGGAATATTAATATTGGGCCCAGAATTTCCTGATCTGCTGCAGTAATGTTTTGGGGCCCACTTGTTAAAATTTGATTGATCGGATATTTTAAACACATTATTTCACAGTATTTACATTATATCTGCGACCGTGAATGTCACTTGATCGGTAAATCCGGTCTAACTGCTATAGCCCGGTTAGACGGATTTGCGAACGTGATTTTCACGTTGATGTTCTGTTTTTGCTGTGATGTTGCGGATCGGTCGTGGGGATAGCCTGGATGCAATGCTAGTACAGTTGTGGTTGTATTATGTACATTTGATATTGCGGGGCGAGCGTCCGACATGTGGACTGCCGTCACTGCCTGATTGTATTATTATTTTGGGGCACGGCCAGGTTGCGGTCGATGTACCCGTTGTATGTATATTTTACTTTCTGTACTAGGATTGCCCCGCGGAGGGGTGCACGGATAGCCGGGTTCTAGAGGGCAACAAGCCCGCATCTCATGGCATTGAGAGGGAAGGGGCTTCACTCTAGGATTGGCGGGCTATTCGCCGCACTCGTAGGGGGTACAGGTTAACCCAGGAGGGGTGCCCAAGTTACCGGATTCCGTGAAGTGCTGGGTGGTCCATTCACGGAGCTGAAGGGGGCTGCCTCGCTTCAGGTTTTGGCGGGTAACTTGCCGCGCCCGTAGGGGTCTAGGATTTCATTGCACAGGCTATCCACACGACCAGGGGAACGTCGGTTTTCAGCGGCTTTGTGAAACCCGGGGATCCCAGATATCTGTATTGTTTCTGTGATGCTGTACATTTTCTGTGATGTTGCATTTTATTCACGCCTTGAGCGAATATAATATATTGGTATATATATTAGTAGATGTTGTATATGTTTTACATCCACGCTAGTCCAGTCCCCGCTCTGTCGTTAGTTAGCTAACCTAACGGGTAATGACGGGACCCAGTGGCGAATGCGGATGGCATATACGTACATCAGTATATTTTCGTTCTTTTTGGTGTGATCAATTGATGGGACTGCGTTGATTCGGATCAATGCAAGTTAAAACAAACCTAATCTGATGTTGTTGGAACACTTTTAAAAAGCTGTTATTTGCAAAGACGTTCACTTTTGTTTAGCATCGTGGTATTCAGTTGGAATATCCTGCTCCTCAGTCGACGAGGCAAGGGCCGAGATCCCTTCACCGGGAGTGACCCCTTGGACAGAAGTTTGCGTCAGGGCATTAACTTCACTATAGCCGATTACTTTTGCTTTGCACCGTGGTATTCAGTTGGAATATCCTGCACCTCATTCTACGGGGAAAGAGCCGAGATCCCTTCACCGGGAGTGACCTCTTTAGCAACGGTTTTCGTCACTATATTTTCAAAAAGCTATCCGTTCCTTCAACGATATCAAGTTCATTACGTTAAAGGTTTTCGCCAGAAACCATTCGTAGCCCTCCGTCGTTTCATATGGGTAGTCAATAGTATTCAAGCTGTGTTTGTTGGCCAAAGTCAAGGCACAGTGTTTGGTAGCTGTTGGTTATTCATATGCAGCATAGATAGATGCGTTGGTTTGGAACAATCGTATAGCCTTGTTGGCCAAAGTCAAGGGCTTGTGCGGGTAGATTCGAATCAACCTGGAGAATGACGGGTAGAACTTGACATGTGACTTATGATTTGTTGGCCAAAGTCAAGATCATAAGAGCATAGGGCAGAAATCATATCGGGAGTTTCAAAAGAACTGAAACTTGCCAGATATGCGCATACCTTCTGGAGTGTGACACCGTGAGCGGATTCCGTCACGTTATCATGCGATGATAGTTGGATCCCGATTCCCACTGATGAGTTAGTTTACTCCTCGGGTGACCCCGACTAATTCTTCTTTCAGGTTTGGAGGAGAATTTGAGGTACAGTGGGAGGTTTCCAGATTAGATAAATTGGTAACCATTCTGATCTAGGTTAGAGTGCACGCTGAGTGTTTCTTTTCTCTCTCTCTTTGGCAGCGACCATTGACCCGACCCTAAGACTATGACTCAGTAACCAAGTTGACCGAACCTTCTTAACACCGGCTTTTGGATTGTCAGAGTTGCAAACCTCATTGCCACTCCTACTTTTACCCTTTTCTCCAGGACACCCCGTATTACTACGAACGTCCACTTCCATTGGACAAAACCGTCGTATGGTTAGATACGAACTCGAAGGAATTTATTCGAGGATGGTTTCAGGTTCTGGAGAAAACGGATAGGGTTATTCAGTTGTCTTTTCCTTTTACCTTCTCTCAGGTTGCGAGTACTCCTTGGTTTAGGAGATAGTACACCTATTACGCAAATTGGATAGTCTTCTATCAAACCTTAGGCTGGTGCCGACCGGTAGGGAATGAAGAAAACCAATTAGCCTAACGATGGTGTACAGAAGGTATTAAGTTCAGACAAAGTAAGGGATTAGTAAGAGGGCAAAGTAAATTGCGACTGCTATTCACGACCAAACCAAGTATTCCTTCGCCAATCCTAAATCACCTTTGTATTTCTCCAGGACACTCCGTATCACTACGAAGATCCACAGTTTATTTGGATACTCCATCGTATGGTTATATACGAACTCGAAAGGAACTTGTTCCAGTTCGGGGATGGATTCTGGTTCAGGAGAAATAGGAATAAGATTTATTCGGTTGTCTTTTATCTTCACCCTCTCTCATTGCGAGTGTTCCTAGGATTGGGACAGTACACCCATTATGCTTATTGGATAGTCTTCTTCCAAACCATAGGCTGGTGCCGAACGGTAGGGAAGGAAGAAAACCATTTGGCCTAAAGGGGTGTGCAGAAGGTAAAGACTAAAGACATATGAAGGGATTTGGAGAGGTGGCAAAGAACTATACGGTTACAGTCGTGAATCTGGAAGATGCATTACTAGGAATACCAGAATACCCCATCGGAACATTTCAATGTTTCAGTTTCACTGTGTAATGTTAAAGGAAAACTGATTTCCCGATTAGATACTTACTCCAGGGTATATATTTACCAGGTACGATTCTCACATCTGTATGGTTTTACAGATGATGAGTGGGAGTAAGTTATTGGGAATTGGGTGATTATCCTCATTATATCGGGATTCGTTGTAATCGGTGATATTTGAGGAAATCACCTGGGCTGTTTGCCGGTTGGCAAATATTTGGTTTTGAATATCCGCAGTTATGCACCAATTTCAAATTGATATATCTGTACGTCTATTTTCATAGAGTGAGATATACCTTTCTGAAATTATGTCTACGACATTTACCTATATCAGTGGATGGTTAGGTAAGGAGCATTAAACAGCGGTGTAATTCTTCTTAACCATAAGTACAGTTTTCAACCTACGACACACGGTGAATGAGTTTTCAGACTCAAGGGACTTATACAGAGTATTGTATGTTGTCCAGGGTCCATCAGGACAGAGGGGTTGGTCCTCGTTCTATATTCGGTTTACTTATGACTTCTCTAGTTTTTAGACAAGTGTTTCGCGGAAACACAGGGTCCGAATTTGAGAAGTTATAGGTATTTGAATAGAGTAGAGAACCAGGTGTAGCAAGTATCGGGATTCTTCAAAGAGATCGAAGATGTAGATACTTGTGTATGGTATTAAGTTGATAGTAATGACTAAGAGAACTTACTTCTCTTTCAGGTTACTCATAATTGGAAGCATTCCTAAGTTAAGTAACGCTGATCCGCCTCCTTCCATTTAGTTGACATGCACTGGAGATAGTTGCATGATTTGGATCTGGTTCAGTTAAATCAGTGCCTCTGGTCCTATATGGGATATAGAACAGTTCGTATCTTAACAATGTTAAGGTACGGGGAGTTGTCCGGCTTATGATTAAAACCAGACACTGGACAACTCAAGGCACGTTTCTGTAATGGCTGTTTGTGGGTTGACCCAGGCTATGACGAGGGTTGACTTTCTACCATCTGGATGAACAATAGCGATATTGTTCTAGACTCGCCACAGTTTTAATAAAAATGGATTTTTTCAGAAAACAGTAGTGGGAGTATGGTAGAGCTGGAAGTGATTCCAGAACCACAAACGATTACTGAAGATTTGATAAGGAACCTAAAGATTCAATCTGGTTTGACATTCCATTGGCCACTCCGCAGATACGGTGGGTAACTTCAGGCACCCGAGAGGTACTACGGTAGCCTCAAGGACGGTGACAGGGAAGTTCTTGTTTACCCACACTTACCATTGCTGTTGTTCCAGACTGTGAGACCCGGCAGGAGGATGAGTATAGCGTCTTTCTAAACTAGTTTTAGAAATGTACGTGTATATGACTCTGCCAGAGGGTTGTCGTAGTCAGTGGAGCAGCGGAAGCATTGGTGGACAGGTTGCTTATATCTATTTATAGACTAAAGCAAATATAGCGGAGATAGATCATCTATTTCTGACGTGACAGTCATGGGTTTGACTTCATCAGAATAGGGGATGGATCTGTTGAGAAGGTAGTAGGGTGTGATATCCTGGTATTTAGATGACATACACAGAGTAGGAAAAGAAACTCCTATACTACAATCGGTTGTACTTTGGTCGTCACACAGTGGTTTCTCCACAAAGGAAATGGATTTTATATCAGACATACTGGTTACTAGATCTATGGTTTTAGATCTAGATTTGGGTAGTCTCCCAATCTGGGTACTTAGATAGCATTCTAAGAGTATTTAGAATGGACGACTCCTGGCACGGTGGTGTACCTGCAGGTAATGGAGTCACCCTCTCTAAAGGTGTCTTACAGACTAAAGGGGAGAGGGACGTGCATGATTGGCAGATCACTTGCTCAGGCAATTGAGTCAATCATGAGATGTCAAGTACCACACCAGATGTTGTTCTTGCACTAGATGCAATAAGTTGACATTGATCCAATCCTGGAGAAACAGTCGGAAGCAGTTTTAGAACATAAGTGGATGTTCTAGGGATATGATAACGACAGCTTCATTCGGGAAACAGTTATCATTCCAGGCTTCCAAGGTGACATGGACGACAAGGAGGTTGTCAGAGTTATAGTTTTTCCTTCTGATGAGGGGCAGTATTTTGGACAGGTGGTCCAAGGCAATACTGAGGGAGGCATGGCGCAGGATACTGATTAAGTTCAGTTGACGATACAGTCTAAGAAGTTTGGATTTGGAGTTCATTTATGAGCTATGTCCCATCAAACATCCAGACATTCTAAGACAGGTATTACTCTTTTCGGGAGATGGCTTTCTCCGCGAACTTGAGATATAGAGAGACATAGAAAGAGACAACAAAGCGGATCCACTCACTAAGGCTATTCCTCGAACGCAATAGTTTCACAAACGAGCTTTGTGAGACTGACTAGTAGAGGAGTTGGGTGTTCGGTATCACACGGGCTGTGAGTATGCGACATCGCAATAATTAGCCTTGAGTGCAAGTGGGAGATTGTTGGAGATAGTACCCTCAGAGTCAATTATTTGGTCACAGGTACGTGATTGCAATGATTGAGGGAGGACCTATCCCGGTAGGACAGTCTTACTCGAGATGATAGTATGCTATCTGGTTTACCTTTATCATCGTGTACTGCTTCAGGTGACCTGACAAGTCGCTATTACACGTTGGTAGAGCCCCTAGGATTCTTGCTTGACCACCAGCAGTATGAGGGCGATCATATAAGTAGGAGCTGGGGGTCTATAAGCATATCCTTAAATGGTCCCTAGTCGTGTGAGTTTCGAGACAGGGCATCGATACTCCAGAGTAGACTAGTGTATACAGTCGAGACCCTGACGAGGGGCGGTGGCCGGTCTCACAAGCCACTGGTGTCAGTTGGATCACCTAAGATGTATACAGGTGCTCATTGGGTTATGAGTACACCGGACAGGACTCGCCGGGAACATGCTAGTTGGTCATATACCAGACGTCAGATGGCAGTTCCCTGGTGACATGTGTGCAGGTTAGTTCATCGACCTGGGGATCGTCATTTGTCTCGTGTGAGTTCCCACTGTATTTTGATTACTACCCTACCACGGCTCAAAGGAGTCGTGCAAACAGGTTTTAGTTGGATACAGTCCCGAGCCACATGGAGGCAGTGAGCGTATCTTCAGGGGTTCGTCTCTCCCGGTATCGGGGGTGAGGTCGTGTTGTGTCTAGGAGAGCCATTACACAAAGCCCTCGGCCGAGGCAAGGAGATTTACTGGTAGGTATTCCAGTAGTATCTCAGGGTGTTCTGGGCTACACTCCGACACGACTTGTACCGCTTTTGGGGGTCTGACTTTTACCAACCCCCTAGGCCCGCCATGCGATGCTCATAGACGAACGGACCGGACTGTACGGATATTGTCACTGACAGGCTCAGTAGGGTTGTCAGGCTGAGTTCGCTCACAGACGTCCCTTTTGGTCAATACCTGGTAGCCCGTTATGTATTGGCTTATACCTCTAACGTGCTAGTGGTTAAATCCACAACCAAGGTGTTGACGAGTCTTTAGAGTCCCCCACATTCAGTTACTCAGCTTTCGGGCGAAAGGTTGTAGAGGCCGTATGGAGATATGGCAAGGTCCGATCAGATACGTGCGGTATTGCACGGATCAGGATCGGACAGTTTGTACTATAGGCCGTATGGTTATATGGCAGGGTTCGATCAGATACGTGCGGTATTGCACGGATCAGGATCGAACGGATAATACTAGCCGGCTTTGGTATAAGCCGGATCCTAGTATAGTACAGTGTAGATTTTGTCTCATTGCATTTGTATTTCGGTCGGAATACAAATGCGGGTGTGTATGCACAGTATCGGGGTTTTCCTGTAATTTATTACGGGACCAGTTTTCTGGAGTTGCCAGTTTGCTTTCCGTTTCGGCCGATTTCCATTGTTCCGTTCATTGGCCGAAGTTTGGTGGAGGAGGGCTTATTTGCATTGTTGCAAATAGGCATTTTTTGGAGGGGGTCTTTGCATTTTGTTGTATCATGATAGCTTTTCCTTGACCTTGACTTCTAGCTTTATCATGATGGCTTGACTTTGTAGACAATCATGGTTGTTGATGATTGTTGGTTGAGTATTGGTTTTGGGAGTGATCGTTGTTTCTCATCATCACTTGCTTTTCAACCACCTCTTTGTCTTGACTCTCTCTTTTGCATGATAGATGAGAATGGCTGCCATTATCTTTTGATGCACCACACTCTCATTCTCTCCTCTCCATTGTGATGGCCGGCCAAAGCATTAGGGGGCTGTCCAAAATTCTTGGTGTGGGATTTTTGTTATTCTAGCTTTGCAAAAATCCCACAAGATCCATCTCAAAAAGCTCCAAGTTCAATCCCTCCACCAATGGCAATTCCACAAACCCAAAGTGAGACATGGTTCTACACATATTCTACAGCGAATCTTGGGCACGTCGACTAGCCAGCTTCGTGCCCGAGTTGCCTCGGCATTGAGGTGGGAGCCCGTAAAAGAAGTAGGCGATGTGGTGCACTTCCGGCGACGAGGAGGAGACGGGACATTCCGCAGGAGATCGGGACGACGACGAGAAGACCGGAGGACTCGGATCTGTCGGTATATCTCTCTTCCCTTTCTTGTAGATAGCTAGGACTAATTAATGGTTCGATCCGGGTATTAGTGCGCGGCGGTTTGCCAGTTCAAGAAAAATTTAAAGTTTATCACCGCTTCCGCATTTGGCCGTCGGATTGACGGCCGGGGCGCCGCCGTGCACTTACATTAACCACCTCTAAACCTTAGGGTTTAGGGCAGTACGGCGTGCCACATGTGAGGCGTTGGCTTGACCCTTCTACGGCTGGACAACTGCTACTGCCCCACTTGAATTTCAAAGGAAAGAAATGAAAGAAAAGAAAAGAAAATGGAGAAATGAGGTGGACCTTTGACCTTGAATTGACTTTGACTTCTCCCCCCACTTTCTCTACCTCCCTCTCTCTCCTCTCCCACTCCCATTCCAGCAGCCCTCCCCCTCCTACAGCAGCAGCAGCCCCCCCTAATTCCCTTCTCTTTTCTCTTCAAACTTCATCAAAAATTGCCTCAAATCCATCAAAAAAAATCTCAAAACCCAAATCCGACTCCTACCCATTTTAGCTTAGCCCGTATAGTATGGATCTTTGTGAAAAGAGAGCATTTTGGGAGGCCATGAATGCTTGTGGATCTTCAAATGTGTTTGGGTATAATTCTAAAACATTTTTGCTTAATTTGTTACTAATTTCTTAAAGCTAAACTACTTAAGTGTTAATTAGGCTTAAGTTGCAAGTTTTGGAATTCAAGTTATGAATTTGAATGCAAGTTAGGGTTTTATAAAATTGGTGTATGGTTGTGTGTTATATTTAGGCTTTTTGTCATGTTAATACAAGATTAGTCGCTTGTGCTAATGGTTAGTTTAAAAATTGTGTTAATTTGCTAATTTGCTTACTAGGTTTTTGAAATTGGTTAAATACTTGGGATTAAAAATGTGTTTAGGTTTTTCATGACTTCATTAACTTTATTAAGTGTGGTTTAATGCTTTAGATCATGCAAATCTAAGCTAGATTGTAGTTTGTGCATTTTTGCTTTGAAATTGTTAAATTTTAGGTATTTTGTAAACTAGAATATTAGGGTTTTTGGAATTTAATGAGATTAAATTCCGGGAATTGTTTATATGACTTATTTAAGATATTTAATAAATATATTGGCCGCTACATTCATTTAAACATCCTGTTTTGTACAAAAACGGCGAATTGTGCTTGCTAGATTTTCGGAAAAATGACTTTTTAAGTAAAATTGGGGTTTTTGTGAGTTTTAACCTAGTTTATATTAAAATTAGTGTTCGTGAATGTGCAAATGAGTGTGATTGGATTTTTCTCGATGGTTTGACGTTTGTACATCGACATCGAGGGTTGGTTTGACTATTCTTGCATGCGTAGGCGATAGGTTTGGACCTATGCGTGATACGCGTGCCGATTTGATTTTCGTATGCCGTTTCGATTTCGAATTTAGTTTTAATGCGATATGGTGCGTTATGATATGTAGGTACCCCCATGTGGACTTCGAGACGACAAGCAAGCGCATGGCGACGTCGGCACCGGCTAGCGAGGACCAGGTGAGTAGATTTATATCTACGGGGAGAAGTCGGGTGGATGGCGTATAGCACCCCCGCAGTCCGTGGTGGTGTATACGGATGCGTATACCCACCAACAATTATTTTATGTTATTTGGGATTAATAACGATGCTTAGGATGGATATTGGTGTGTTGGATTACTTTAGTGTTGCGAACCCTAGAGTAGTGTTGCACTACACATACACACATACATACTTGGATACATTCCTATTGATATGTGCTCATGGGATTCTTTATAGTTATGGGTTCACATGGGTATGGGACTATGTGTTCACATACGGATTTGAGGATGATACTTGGGATTGAGCTGAGTCGATGAGATTTGATTTGAGGCCGTGAGATCGGTGATATAGCAGGGTTCGTATTTGAGATACGACATGACGTTGTAGCGGGTCCTTGACGTAGTGTTTCACACACGTCCATGCATACGTAGGTGGTATCAGTATGGTACTAGACGTAGATCAGTACCCCGATCATGATATTTGATAAAGAGGATACCAGGTGAATAGTATGATGAATGTGATATTGACCCGTACCCAGATTGGGATGCCGTACGACGGATTTACGTACGAGCTATATTTTGATGATTGATCCGCACTCTTGACTTGGGATGTCTGATTATAGATATGGTATCGGATATGATATTATTGAGGCGGGATCACCGACTATACATATACAGGTATGTATATGTATCGACTCAGATGATAGGCGGTTTCCTTACCTGTAGTTCAGCTTGTTAGTTCAGCCGTATAGTTTAGTGTAGTTGTTAGATTAGATTAGACTCCTACCTATTTCAAAAACTAACAAATCGTGGGTATTTTAAAAGACAGCCCAAGGGATCCTACGGATATTTCAAAAGACTTATCTTTTCATAAAAACACCGTAGCCCCTATTTTCAAAACCCCATTATTCGTGTTATTTCAAAAGGCACCATTTGTAGGACTTATATTAGATTAATGCAGATTAGTTTTAGTTGCGTCTAGTTTTCAGCTCCCGCTCTTCTTTTGTGGTCCGCTTCGCATCGCATGCTTATTTTATGTTTCATACTCCATTATTGATATCATGCTGTTAGGACACCAGCACCATTACCGATGATGCGTATGTACCACGTACACTTATTTGCCGGCTCACACACATCTTCATCGGTAATTGCCATGTCACGTACACCTTAGAAAATATTATTGCTTGACATAGCCTGTTAGCTAATAGTTAGACATGATATTAGTGTACTTTCCTTATATGTTAGTTTAGACATTGTAGTTATTACCTGCTACTTCATGCATACTGTTATTCATTGTTATGCCGCATTCATGGATTCTCATGCATATATTCACTATTTTACGTGTTATTGAGGTTTTGGATTCGGATTTCCATGAGATTTTCTGGATTTGGAGGAAAACCGCTAAAACTTATATGAACTGATTTCTCTCTTTTTAAAATAAAAAGTGCGGTTTTCCCATGATGTATGAGTCGTCCACCATGAGTTTGCTGATGGATTTCGAGACCCGATTCGAGGAGACGGATGAACCGTTTCGGGTACATGGTGGACCCGGTAAGGTACCCCGGGACAAGAAGCGCGTGATGATGACGATGTGAGCCTGGCAGGGGAGCACTACCTACCGGTGATATTACCCGACGCGTCGGATATCCGGAGGATACCATCGTGGTCTTGAGATGGATGGTAGGGGCCGGTCTGGACTGACGGCGCCCTAGATATTGAGATTGAGACATTGAGATTGAGACTTGAGGTACATAGATTGTGACACAGAGATATCGAGGTATTTGGACACTTGTTTTGTGTCGATGCTGGGCACTGTTTTATGCTGATTTCATATATGGTACCTCATTTCTTTTAAAATACAGAAATCTCACTGATTTATGAAACCAGTTTTATTCAGTACATGCATTCTGTTTTATGCATTCATACATCATCCATATGATATATTGCTACCTGAGGCACTGACACGGGCACATGAGATTACACTCGGGTTAGATATTTACCCTAGCCTTGTTATAGGCTACGTGTTATATACATTTTTGAGGATATATTATGATCATTGACCTAGGATTGCGTTATTTATGCGATTTCTGTGCGTAGATATTTTTCTATTCATGAGTTGGCAACTCATCCCCGTTGTGCCCCAGTTTCTTGCAGGTTGCCGTACAGGTTTCATTACGGCTTTGCGGGCTCAGTTTCATTCGGGTGACTTGCTAGTAGGTGGGTTTTTCTTGTATCGTACCCATCATATTACCTTGTATAATATTATTCCGTTGTATCTAGTAAATTCCATCAACCAAACATGTATTTATTGTGATAGAGACCAGTGTTGTTTATTCTTTCGACCTTAGAGTCGCTCGTTATATTTCTGGTGGTTTTGAGTTTCCTTTTAAGTTTTGATCCTCGCCGTTGGCGTTGTATATTATATTGTTTGTGTGGTTGTGACCGTCGATTGACGAAGAGCTAGCTCCCGCTTGGGGATGCCCTTTTCTTGATTTCGTATACTATTCATGTTGTATCCCGTTTGGGGGCCAGTATTTACAAAGGAAACTCTGCCGAAATTTTCAGTAAATTTTTGATGTTTTAAAAACCGCATAATTCGGCTTATGCTTTTGAAATTACTTGCTTTAAGTTGGTTTTTCCTACACTCTACTACTTTTCTTGGTTTGGATTTTTGGGTTTTCGGTTTACTTAGATTACGTATGTCTCGAGACGTTCGTAGTTTAAGTGCCGGTCATGTTCCGTACTTTCGGGTCGTGACAGTATTCATACCAAAATACGAATAACCAAGAGAGAAAAAGAATAGTGAACAATAATAATAGAATACATATATATAAATACATATATATATATATATATAAATTATTAAATCAAAACCTGATTTAATAATCCGGCTTAATCCTAAGACGCTGGTATTATTAACCGTCCGATTAAAGTCTGTGCAGCCTGTACACATATTTAATCGGACACCTGTATGTACAACATACGACATCTACACCATATCGACTGAACCGTGAAAACCCTCTGTGTGGGACTCTAAAGACTCGTCAATACGCTGGCTGTAGGTTTAACCACAAGCACGTCAGCGGCACTAGCTGTACGTAATGGTTACCCAGGTATTGAGCGAAAGGAAGGACGACGAGCAAACCCATCCAAACCCCTACTCAGCCTGACTGTGACAATATCCGTTCAGTCCGGTCAGTTCGTCTAAGAGTATCGCATATCGAGTCTAGGGGGTGGATAAAATCAAACCCCTAATAATGCAATAATTCGTGTCGGTATGAAACCCATCACCACATGAGAAACTACCGATCCTAGATCAGTAATTCTCGACTACCTTGGCCAAGAATTTCTGGTGATGGCCACCCGTGCACTGCGCGACATCAACCGCCAATACCGGGAGAGACGAATCCCCGACAATCCGCTCACTGCCTCCATGTGGCTCGGGACTGTACCCAACTAAAACCTGTTTGCACGACTCCTTTGAGCCGTGGTAGGGTAGTAATCAAAGCACAGTGGGAACTCACACGAGACAAATGACGATCTCAGGTCGACAGACTAACCTGTACACATGTCACCTGGTAACTGCTATCTGACAAGAGGTATACTACCAACTAGCAGGTTTCCGGCGAGTCCGTCCAGTGTACTCATAACCCAATGAGCACCTTTATACTATCTTAGGTGAACAAACTAACACCAATGGCTTGTGAGACCTGGCCACCGCCCCTCGTCGGGGTCTCGATCAGTATACACTATTATACACTGGAGTATCGATGCCCAGTCTCGAAACTCCCACTAGGGACATTTAAGGATTTGCTTATAGACCCCCAGCTCACACATATATGATCGCCACCATAATGCTGATAGTCAAGCATGAATCCTATAAGCTCTATCAACATGTAATAGTGATGATAAAGACAAACAAGATAGCATAATATCATCTCGAGTAAGACTGTTCTACCGGTATAGGTACTCCCTCAATCATCATAATCACCTGCCTGCAGCTACGATAATTGCCTTGAAGGCACTATAGCCAACACCAGCTCCCACTAGTGTCACTGCCATCACAACGCTGATAATCAAGCAAAGATCTAAGAGCTCTATCAACATATATTAGCGATACGTTAACAGAAATATATACTCATGTTAAGATAGACTCAAACCAGATAGCATACTATCATGTTGAGCAAGACTGTTATTATATCTGTATATATCCCAAGCTTTCAAAATGTAATATACAATCCAGTACTATACAATAATGTCCTCTAGGGCATATATCACTAACAGCCTGTACACATATTTAATCGGGCACCTGTATGTACCAACATACGTCATCTATATCATATCGCCTGAACTGGGAAAACCCTCTGTGTGTAACTCTAAAGACTCGACAATTTGATGGCAGTGGGTTTAACCACAAGCACGTCAGCTACACTAGCTGTACGTAACAGCTACCCAGATATTGAATGAAAGGAAAGCCGACGAGCAAACTCATCCATACCCCTATTGATCCTGTCTATGACAATCTCCGTACAGTCTGGTCTGTTCGTCTAAGAGTATCGTAAATCGGGTCAAGGGGTGGATAAATTCAGACCCCTAATAACGCGATATTTCGTGTCGGTGTGAAGCTCATCACCCTCTGAGAAACTATTGATCCAAATCAATAATTCTCTTCCACATTGGCCAAGGATTTCCGGTGATGGCCACCCATACAAAGTGCGACATCTACCCCTAATACCGGGAGAGACGAATCCCCGACGATCCGCTCACTGCCACCATGTGGCTCGGGACTGTACCCAACTAAAACCTGTTTGCATGACTCTTTTGAGCCGTGGTAGGATAGTAATCAAAGCACAGTAGGAATTCACACGAGACAAATGATGATCTCAGGTCGACAAACTAACATGTACTCATGTCACATAAGAACTGCTATCTAACAATAGGTATAATACCATCTAGCATGTTCCCAGCGAGTCCGTCCAGTATAAATCATAACCCAATAAGCACCTGTATACTATCTTTGGTTTTGCACCGGATGATCCCGGCGAGTGTTCGGTTTTGCACCGGATGATCGGGCTATTGATAGAGGCTTCCAGATTGAGAGGACTGTTGATTTACAGCCTACCTCAGAGATCGTGATGTTGTCTACCGTGCAGACGGATGACCCGGCTGTTGCTGAGATTGATGGGACGTCGCCTCCAGAGTTATGAGCAGAGATCGCTGGAGCTTTCAGGCAGAGATGTGACATAAGATAGCTAGTCTATCTTGAGTTAAGAGACGAAGATGATTCCTCTGATTTGATGCGCTGACGCAGGCTCAGTGGAGTTGAAGATTTCCAGTGTAGAGAATCTTACTCAGGTCTAGAGTAGATCGATCCAGAGAGGATGATGTCCGTTGGATGCTCCGATAGGAGATCAGTATGTTGACCAGCTTCGGATAGAGGACCTCACCCAGATGCGTTGTGAGTTGATCAAGGACGGACGAATGAAGCGTATTCCTCCTTTAAATTGGACGAGTTTCCGAAGTTGTAATCGGCTGATATCTTCCACAGAATGGTGAAGATACCCGAGTTCGAAATTTCGAGTCCTTGTGAGAGACTCCTGATTGACTGTAGCCAAGAACGAATTGCCATACGCAAACAGCGAGACGTGATTTCTATGTGGACGATAATGAAGATGGGTGAAATGAGAGGTTCATGCGAGATATTAACGAGCTGTTGTTACTCCCCGTTGAGATTAGAGATCGGATATGTATACAGAGGCGTTGGATACGGCCAATTCCCGAGGAAAAGCAGTGCTGAGAACGCAGATGTACAGAAAATGAGAAAAGATTATGTATGAATACCAGCCTCCGTATAGTTCGGCATAGGTGAGATCAGAAAAAGCCATGAGCAGGTCCTTTCCAGGACACCGCAGCGATAAAGACTTGTATCCTGGATCAGTTATATCGTACGTATTCAGAGAGCCAGATGCCGCCGTCAGTAATGTGCCATTTGCGAGTGGTCATGTTGATTGGCCAAACGGTGATCAGAGGAGTTCCAGAGCGGGACGATTCCGTTAGTACACCTGAATAGGCCGACGAGCCGAAGGATTGCGAGATTGGTAATTCAAAGAGTAAACGAGGACCCAGAGACCAAAGATGCCAGGCCGTGAGCAGGAGGCAAGTAGATGATCTTGCTCTGTCAGCTTTGGGCGCACCGACATATTTTCGACATTGAAGGAGGTTACCTCAGTGTCATTTATTGCGATTCATGTTTCGTGATCCAAGTATCACACTTTTATCGCTTGGATTTGAGTTTCATGATATATTTTCATGCACCATGGCTTCATCTATTGGATATTTTCTTTTGTGCACAGTTATTGCAGTTGATTTATATTAATACACCGCTATATCGGTTTGCGATTTGTGCATATCAGTTGGACTTAATATTGATTTTGTGCCTTAGCTGCACATGTTTATGATTCCGTGGATTTCATACGGTTGATTTGATTTTGTGCATATGGTATAACAAAATTATATCCTTCATTGTCCAACATGGATACAAATATTATATTACACAACATGCTTAGTACAAAATAACATAGGTTTAAAACCAATATACATCCTGAAGGCAAACCAAGGTGATACTCTCCCACTGATACAGCATGTACATTCGAACCATTCCCAACACAGAGAGTGTTATCACCTTTTTCAACATCTTGTTATTTCTCAATACCTGCATACAATTGCAGATGTGAGATCCTGACCTGGTATCTAATACCCAGGAAGCAGAGTTAATTGAAAAACAGTTTTCAGTAACAAACACACCTGAAGTGGAAGCATCAGCATACTTCTTCTTCTTGAGATCAGTAAGGTACCCAACGTAGTTTCTTTTCCAGTGCCCAGTCTGGTGGCAGTATAAGCATTCCCCTTTTCCCGATGCCACAGCCCCAGCCCCGCCTTTCCCCTGTGACCTTTTCACTCCACCTCTCGGTTTGATGGGATTCTTTTTCTTCTTTCCCTTAGCCTTAGCTTTCGGGATGAAAGAGGAAGATGGCTCAACAAGAATTGAGGGAGTTTTTGCTACTTTTAGCGTGCTCTCTGCACTCCTCAACATATTGAGAAGTTCAGGAAGTGACTTCTCCAGATTGTGCATGTTGAAGTTCACTATGAACTAAGCAAAGGCAGGGGGAGAGACTGTAGAACTATATCAACATACTGTTCATTCTCCATTGTCCATCCCAGGTCTTCTAGTTCTTTAATAAGACCTATCATCTTCAACACATAATCACCTACAGATGTGCCAGCAGCAATCCTCATCTGAAACAACTTTCTAAATGCCTCGTAACGGAGAGTACGAGATTGCTCCCCATACAACTCCTTTGTATGGAGAAAGATGGATTGCACATCCATCTTATCATGCTGCTTCTGATGTTCGTTGTCCATCGAAGCAAGCGCGTGGCATTTGGCTGTGGCGCAATCTATATCCCATGTCTTGCGGATTTCCTTATCCACAATCAAAGAATCGGGGCATGGGAAGGGATGGGCTGTAGCAGTAAGGACGTATGCAACCTTATCATAGGTAAGGTCAATATTTACGTTCCTCAGCCATTCTTTATAATTTGGTCCCGTGAGTTTATTTTTGTCTAATAGAAGCTTAAGTCCCGATATAGGTATCTGCCATTAGGGGAGAGAAAAGAAAACACTCAGCGATTGCTCTTGCATGATTCAATTGGTTATTAATCTTATCTAATCGATGTCTCCTACTGCTTTTTATCAAATTTTCCTTCAAACCTTAAAAAGAAAATAAGCTAGGATTAATTATATTCTACAAGTTCGTTAACCGGTCAGCCAGGCTAGTGTCGGTACTCCGAGGGAGGTTCCCCGTGCTTTTGCACGGACCTAATTAAAATAAACCTCGTTTTCCAAGAGGCATAACCCCGTTGACACCTTTTTAGACACCTACTGGATTAGCTAATTGTAAAGTGTAAAACTCTCTTGGGAGTAACTATTACTCACAGTGGGATCGGATCCAACTATCAAATAGAAGGTATGCAATCTCATTGCAAATTTCAACACTTGAAATTCCCGATATGGTTTTTACCCATAGAGTCTTATGACCTTAACTATGGTCAACATATCATAAACGCTAGTCAAGTTCTACCTGTCATTTCATGATCGATTTAGACCCATCCGTATAACCCTTAACTATGCTCAACAAAGCCATACGAATGTCCTAATCGATCGCATCATATGCTTTGTAGGAAGACATCACTTAGTTACCGTACACTACGCCTTAACTATAGTCAACAAACGTAGCACGAATACTAAGTACTCTACTTCCTAAAATAGCGGAGGGCTCCAAATTGTTTTGATGAAAACCTTTAACGTAATGAACTTGATATCGTTGTAGAATCTAATGATTTTAAAATGAGTGGTTTAAGCTCCACTTAAAAATCAAGTAGTTTTTCAAAAACAAGCCGAGTAAATTTTGCTAAAGAGGTCACTCCCGGTGAAGGGATCTCGGCGCTTTCCTCATCGAATGAGGTGCTGGATATTCATCAAGGAATACCACTATGCAAAGCAAGAACTAGGGAGGCTATCATGATAAACCAAGTGGGTTATAGCATTTGCTAGTTTTGTTAAAGAGATCACTCCCGGTGAAGGGATCTCGGCTCTTTCCACATCGAATGAGGTGCTCGATATTCATTAAGGAATACCACTATGCAAAGCAAGAACTAGATCTACCCTTTTTGAAATTTTTTGATTCTACAATATCTTTAGATTTCTTTTCTTAACATTAATCTCATCAATGTTTTCCCATCATTTAAACTTTATCATTGCAGAAAAAGAAAGGAAAATAGAACGTACGCTTATGCCATCCACATTCGCCATGGGGCCCCGTCATACACCGTTAGGTTACTTAACTAACGGCAGAGCGGGGGCTGGACTAGCGCTGGTGCAAAACATAAGCAACATTTATTAAATATCTCATATATAAATAGCCATTCGTCTCTCACAATAATAAGCATTCCAGATCACAGATGAATACATTGGATATACTAGGAATTCCGTGTTTCGTTTAAGCCCTGAACGAAAGACGGATTCCACGGTCGTGATGAATAGCCAAACCCTACCCTAGACCTCTAAGGGTACGGCAAACTACCCGCCAAATTCCCTAAGTGAAGCAACCTCTCTCAATAAAATGAGTAAGCCACTCGGCACTTCAAGAACCCGGTAGTTTAAGCATCCCACCTGGGTCTATCCTAGGAGCAAAAACAGTAAAAAGAAATAATACAACGATGGCTACAACCTCAACCCGGATGCGCCCCGCAAAATAATATTACATCACTTTTACAAATTACAAGAATGAATGAAAAGAAAATACACTTCTCACATACCCCGGCTATTCATCCACGACGATCCAACACATTCAGATACACATACCATCATATGATACTAATATGTGCAACTATAACATCTTAGAATGCGATTGGTGTTAATTAAGAGATAATACTGATTTTTAGTAAAAAGTTTACCAAAATAGTTTTCAAATATTTTATAAAAATTAATTATTATTTTATTAATATTTATTTCGGGCTTGCACACACTTGTGCATGTTAACCTAGGGTTATTAGGGGTTAACCATGCTTAAGTAGCCATGGCACCCTGACCTAATGTCATGCCATTTGCAATATGTATTTAATTAAATTATTTAGTTTTAAATAAAAAGGGTTTTTAATTTATGTTGACTTGAGAGAGAGGAAGAGAGTGAGAGAGGGCATCATGAGGCATGGCAAGCATGTCGTGCATTAAATGAAGAGAGAGGGAGGCATGGCTTATGTTAAACTCACACCCATGTGTGTTTCCTACACCCTCACTCATACACCCTCACACTCACCTCATTCTCTCACTCTCACTTATCATTTTCTTCATCTCATTTTCTCACACCCTCACCTCCCGCAACTGAACACTCCCCCTGTTCTTCACCAAAACCCTAACCCAAATCCTCATAAATCATCACTACACTTCACAAAACTCACCACACCCTTCATTAAACTTGATCCTAAACCCCAATTGATCACATGGAGCAAGGAAATCTTGGATTTTGAGCATGTGTGGATAAGTATAAATACCTAACTGTTTATTAGGTTCTTATTATGTGGTGTTGCAAATTAGTTTCAGTTTAGAACGATAGAGATAAGGTTTTGGCGTAATATCGTATTTTTAGTGTCGTTTTAGGATATCTGTAACCTGCTGTGACCCTGAATCTTTACTGTGAAATCAAGTAGTGTAGTAGTGTAGTGCTAGTTGCCCTGAGTGTACACCAGTAACACGAGCCCCATATGACCCGTTTTAGCCGGCGACATTGAAGGTAGGTCCGGCGAGCTCGGCCGTACGGTGTCCTGGGAAGTTGAGTTTTTATGGGTAGTTGTCTGCAGTGGTTTTAGAGTATTTGGTACTGCTAGATTTTGATGTTTTTACAGTGGGTAAAATCTGGGATCGATTAGCTAGTTTTTTTAGTGTTTCGACGACGCGTGATACGGTGTCCGACTCAGTTTCTGTACTTCGCATGATTTCTGCACGTAGGGTTTGTTTTAGTAGCGTCACCACACACGTTAGTCGCTAAGCGAGCACTTTAGAGGGTGTTGGAGTCGGTGCATCGATTTAAGTGTAGTTGTAGGTATTATTGGTCAATTTCTAAGTGCGCTTGTTATGTTGGTGTGATTTTAGGATCGCAGGCGGGACTTCGGACGCTGCAAAGAAAGAGAAGCAGGTGGTTGAATATACCTAGCTCGAGATCACGGTGAGTAGATTTAACATCTACGGGGAAATCTCCCGTATGGCGTTATGCGTCAGGGTTTGATAGGATATTGCAGTCACATGTTTATATTCATATTTATTGATTGTGCATGTGTACCATTGTTGCATACCCCATTTCCTGTTGCATGTGAACATAGTATTAATGAAACACAGCACTGTTACTAACGGTTCATGTTGCACGAGCACTAACTGTATGCCACACACACTATTAGTAATTTCTATGACACTCACACTATAGAATCGCCATGGATAATACATTGTTTAGCTTACCTTATCATTGGTGATTAGATGTGATTCTTGTTCTATCGTGCATATGAATTACATACTTCTACATACATACTTGCGTACATACATACTTGCTTTAGTTATATGTGTAACTTTAGATGATGTTGGATTTGATTTTGAAGAATTGGGAACCGCATGATACATTTTAAAAATGGATTCATTTTAAAGAGCGGTTTTCCCTTGATATACTCATATTACGGTTTTATGTTGCATATATCATAATGCATAGATTTACGCATTGAGATATGGATTTCATGTGATTTATGGATCTGAGAACCGTGGTATTATTTCAAGATAGTATGCATTGTTTTGAAAACCCGGTTTCTCTTGATATGATATTTCAGTGCGTCCACCATGAGTTTTATCAGTTCTGAGTTTGGTTTTCGAGACCCGATTCAAGGAATGGAGGAACCTTCTGCGGGTACATGGTGGACCCGGTATGGTACCCCGGGGCAAGAGAGAGATTTCGTGGGGATGACGATGAACCTGGCAGAGGGACTACAACCTACCGGTGATAGTATAGAACCCGACAGATATTCGGAGGATACCGTTTGAGTGTTATGACATGAGATATATTGTGGGCCGATCTGGGATGTGGCGCCTGAGAGATGAGTATTTGCGTGTCGATGCTGGACACGAGTATTTCATGATGTTTTCGAGTGCCGATGTTGGGCACTCAGGTTCCATGAGATTTACAGGATATGAGGGCCGATCAGAGTGACGACGCCTGAGGTATTGGGATTTTGGCCATATTTGATGGACACCGGTTTTTCCACGATGATGATTCATTGATGATGACATATTTTACCCCATACTTAGCATTCATTGTTATGCATAGCTCTATGTATTTGTAGTACCTGATAGAGTACCTTTCATGATAGATGCATATCCATATTAGCATATTGATACTACAGATTGCATGTGATAGAGTATCGCAGTACATACATACCTGCGATTACCTTTATGATGTTACTTACTACTTACGAGTTGGAAACTCAACCCCGTTGTGCCACAGTGTTTTGCAGGTTTTACCCTCAGAGTAGTCGCGGCAGAGCTTCTTCCTATTTGTATCTTTTTGCAGCGGATACCGCCACAGCTAGCTGTGAGCTATTTTGCTATAGGTGGGTGTGCAGTTATCCGTTTATATTTATTGTATATCTCTCATTGTATCTAGTAATCTCCATCTACCTTTTCATGTATTGACTTAGAGACAAGCTGTGAGGACGATATTGTATATTTTGGTGACTTTGGGTGTCGTGCTCGTGTGAGCCGGCTTTTATTATGCAGTTTTATCTCTTTGTGCTATTTTTCACTTTTACTGTCTATTTCTTTTCTACGGCGTCGTATATATGCTTATGGTGATTGTTTCCGCCTTTGGGCATGATTGCTCCCGTTTGGGGATGCTTTATTTATATCTTATGATGCTTTACTTATGTTATATGTTTGTACTCATTTCGGGGCTATTTTATACAAAGGAGGTGCTGCCAAAATTTTTAAGAAAATAAATTTAAACTTTAAAGATTTTTACTTAAGATTTCCAAATGTTTTAACAATATTTTATCACTTACTTCTTTCGATGGTTTCGATTTCTGCGTTTTCGGCTTACTTAAATTGCGTTACGCCTGTAGACGTTACGTGGTTTAAGTGCCGATCACGTGCCATATTTTGGGTCGTGACAAAGGTTGTATCAGAACGCTAGGTTTTACCTTTCGGAGTATAGAATGACCTTGGTATGATGGAGTAGGTATCTTAAGCAGAGTGGCGTAGTGTGTGTATGTTCCGCGGAATACTTACGACACGGTACTCCGCCTAAGTGACCTTAGGATTTGTTAGTTGAAATTCCTTCCGTGATTACATACATCCTTGTGATTCGATTTCCTTATTCTTATCGAATCCTATTTTCATTTCCAGCCATTATGCCGCCAAAGACTACGAGAGCACAGAGAGCGGCCGCGAGAGCCGAGATCAGAGTTGGTTCGTCAGAGATGAGGACTGACCAGGACGATACGCCCGTTTTACAGAAGCAGATTGATCCACCTTCGCTTGATCGTATTGCTAGGCTAGAGGCCGGTATGAAAGATTTGCGCCAGATGATGGGATCATTAGTGGAGGCCAGTCGAGCGCAGCGACAGGAGGTTGTTCCACCCGTTGCGGGGACCGCGATGGTACCTACGGTTCAGGAAGTTGTACCTGCAACTACGGAGGTTATCACCGTATCGTTATTTGAGTTCATGAGGCTGAAGCCTCCAGTTTTCACAGGCACTGATGCAGCTGAGGATCCGCAGTCATTTATCGATCGGATGGCCTGGATATGACGTTCACTTAGATGCTCCGATGCGAGATGGGTAGAGTTCGTGAGTTTTCATCTGGAACGTCTTGCCCAGAAGTGCTGCGAGTCTTTAGAGAGGGGAAGAGCCGCAGGTCTTTCTCCGATGACCTGGGGTGAGTTCGTGATGGTGTTTGTTTCCCGTTTTCTTCCGCAAAGTATCGGGGATGCTCGAGCGCGCAGATTCGAGTCGTTACGCCAGACTCCGGATATGACGGTGGCAGAGTATGATGTGCAGTTTACCGAGCTATCTGTGTATGCTCCGTATTTGGTGGACACTGAGGAGATGCGGATCAAGAGGTTTGTTTGAGGCTTGCTCACCCAGTTGTTCCTCGCTATCAACGTACAAAATTGTGATACATATGCAGCAGCAGTGGTCGCAGCCCTATTGGTTGAGGAGCGTCTTTCCGAGACTTCGGTAGTTCCGGAACCGAAGAGGGTTTGTACTTATATGTCTACCCAGAGGCAGGTGAGTAGGCGCCGGGGAAGACCCCCTCCAGGCCATGCTGATGGCATAGGTTTGAGACGAGGTCAGTTATATAGCACCTACCCACAGGGCCAGCGGCCGGCGTTGGGATGCTTTCGGTGTAGGAGTCTATGTCACCGCATTAGAGATTGTACTGAGGCACGCCAGGACGGGGCAGCGATCCCTTATGATACCTTACCACCTCCTCCACTTCAGAGAGCGTTGCCTTGTGCGCCTGTTGTTGCTCCGCATCAGACTTATGCTCAGAGAGGTCGTGGTCGCGGAGGGTTTGTTCAGAGAGGACGGGGTGGCAGAGGCGGAGGACACCCGGTTGCCGGTAAAGGAAAGACTCGAGTGTTTGCTTTGACTCATCAGGACGCGCAGGAGTCCAATGCAGTGGTTTGAGGTACTTTTCTGTATGTTCTTTTGATGCACACGTTTTGTTTGTTCCGGGATCTACGAACTCGTATGTTTCTACACACTTCGTACTGAGTTTGGGCCGAGAGTCGTGGTTGCTAGATTAGCCGCTTGTCGCGACTACTCCTGGTGGAGAGTCATTGGTTGCGCCACCCGTGTTTCGGTCATGTGTAGTCTGTTTAGGAGATAGAGAGTCGTCCGTCGACTTGATCCTTCTTGAGATATTGGACAGCGACGTTCTCCTGGGCATGGACTGGTTAGCTAAGTGTTATGCATTTGTGGACTGCCGCAAGAAGACAGTCAGGTTTTGTTTTCCCGGCGAGTCAGTTCTTGTTGTGCATGGGGGCCGTGGTGCTGCCCCTCACAGCTTGATTCCAGCCCTTTTGCGCTAGTCGGCTTTTGAGGAGAGGATGTCGGGGATTCTTAGCTTTCATTCGTGATACCGGAGCCACAGTAGATTCGTTGGACTGGGTTCCTATCGTGCGAGAGTTTCCCGACGTTGTTCCTAATAAGTTACCTGGATTGCCACCAGAGCATGAGATTGAGTTTTGCATTGATCTGATCCCCTGCATGGGACCTATTTCTACCGCCTTACCAGATGGCCCCGACAGAGCTTAGGGAGCTTAAGGATCAGATGCAAGAGTTTCTTGATAGGGGACTTGTACGTCGGAGTGTTTCGTCTTGGGGAGCTCCTGTTCTATTCGTCAAGAAGAAGGACGACAGTATGAGGTTGTGCATTGATTTTCGTCAATTGAACCGAGTTACGGTGCGGGATAGGTATCCTTTACCATGCATTAACGATTGTTTGATCAGCTCAGGGTGTGGGACATTTTTTTTATGTTTGATTTGAGATCAGGTTACCATCAGTTGCGGGTTCGGAATGATGACGTTCCGAAGAATGCTTTTCATATACGCTACGGGCATTATGAGGTTTTGGTGATGTCGTTCGGACTCACCAATGCCCCAGCAGCGTTCATGGATTTGATGAACCGGATTTTTAGGTCGTTCCTCGACCAGTTTTGTCATGACCAAAATGTGGCACGTGACCGGCACTTAAATAACGTGACATCTAAAGACGTCGACGCGGTTCAAGTAAGCCGAAACCCGGAATCTAAACACTTTTTGAAAAATATTGGAGGTGAGTTTTAAATACTCCTTAGATGGAATCAGTTTAAATAACGTTTAAATTTAACTAAGTATGTTTGAAAAGCATCTATGATGTTTTGAAAGTCGACAGCACGTCCTTTGCCTTTTTGTATAACCCGATACAACATAATAATATAAATAGCATCCCAAAGGGAGCTAGCTTCCACGCCCATACGGTGGAGCAGCCAAGCAAACAATATATAACGCACAATAGCGAAGATAAGGAAAGCGGAATAAAATCAACAATCAAAAATGGTCGACTCCAATGAGTACGACACCACAACACACAAACTCTAGGTCTCGCTTCTAAGTCCACAATATACCCTTTCTATGTTGATGGAGTTTTCACTAGATACAAGAATATATGAATAATCAAGTGTGAGTATGATACAATAGTAACCCACTTACCAATCAATCACCGAAAAGAATGTGCGCCCAAACCGCTGATAATCCAAGCGGTAAAACCTGCAAGAAACTGTGGCACAACGGGGATGAGTTTCCAACTTAGTGAATAAAAGTACATATAAAGGTAGAAATTGAAATGTACGACGATACCTAGATCATAAGCATAGTACTATCATAATCTGTACTAACATAATATATGATATACATATGTATCATAATGCAACACTATCTATCATGCAATCCCTGGTAGAACATATCCAATGCAAATAACTTATATCTAGGTATAAGCCCAATGTAACCGAATATATATATATATATATATATATATATATATATATATATATATATAAACCTCTTCTTTAAAATAGACGCGGAATAAATATGTCCCGGCATAGAGCAGACGTGATAGTATGAAATATAATAGATATCTTATTTAAGATATACGTCCTGCTATTTTAATGAATTGTGTTAAGAGGTATACAATTTAAAAGATTTCAGTGTCATCTCAGACACGTCAAAATAGTGAGGCTATAGCTCGATTTTGAAATCCTTTTTATTTGCAACTACTCGTAAAAAGGTATGCGGGTACTGTTCCACGGATCATTCCTGGTCGGCTACTATGACTATGATATAACTGTGTATCTCATTATTGCAACATATCAATATATATGGATGTCCAGCATCTACACCCGAAACCAGAAATCTCTCATGTCCATTATTGACTCGCAAATTCTCAAATCTCTCGTGTCCATCACCGACACGTAAATGCAGATATCGTCGACACCATCTCAACAGATGATCGCCACTCGATATCCCTGGCTCCGATCGGTATCCCCTGGATATCCGCCGGGCCTAATCGAACCCCGGTCAGTATCCCCCGGATATCTGCCGTGCTCATCTCTATCTCCGGTATCAAGTATCCTCGTTAGGCTCCCCGCCTATAATGCGGCTATCCTGCCCCTCGGCCTCGAACCGGGTCCACCATGTATCCGACTGTATAGCCCCCCACTCGGTCTGGATAAGTAACAAGTCCGAAACCGTATAGCCCCCCACCTCGGTTCGAAATAAAATAATCAGAAAACATAAATCTCATGGTGGACGCCAACTCATCATATACAAAAATATCAAGTAATGAATGAGAATACTTCCATAGATCATTCTGATGATATATTATATATATACATATATAACAGTGTCCCATACCACCGATATATATCATCAGGAGTAAAATATCCAGAAAATCCATAAGAATCAATTACAACATCTATAGTACTGATATTCGTAATTTACAAAAGGTAATAAAGAAAGATTTCGTAATTAAATCATATAGGCATAATGATATCAATCCTACTGTGTCATGGCACTACTAATGATGTGTAGTGCAGCATATGCGTCTATGCTCGTGTAGCATGGCAATCATTAGAATTTGTGCAAGTGTTCTAAAAGTGTAATAGCCTACTCATATTGACATTTACCTATGCAATATATCATAACGGTCCTACAGTGACTTGGCAATACCAATGAGGTGTAGTGTAACATAGGTATACGTATTTGTGCAGCATAATACTCATTGATAGTTGTGCAGTGTTCTATCAGAGTGTTCGTATTACGGAAACGTATAACATTGATAAATATAACGCGAACATGTAAAGAAATCTAAGCGTAACTGATAACTGTAATTACTTGCTATGAACTATACTATTATCTTTGAAGAGGGAACGAAACGTTGGTTTTGAGATAAGGAAGCTGCCCTAGGTTAAAATAGATATTCGTTTTGAAAATTGGCACCGCATCCTTGTTTTTATCATATAAAAGAGAAACGAATCATAGTTTTTAAAAGAATATAGCTTATGTTAGTTATATGTATGCCCTAGAGGCGATTACTGTACATGAGATGTATATTGTAGTGGATGCTGGGACATATATAGGGAGGACTTTCTTGCTCGACATGATAGTATGCTATCTTGTTTCTCTTTTGTAACGTTTTGAAAATCGTTTCGGTGAAATTTCGAAAAATCGGTAAAATAAGGGGGCTTTCGGTAAAAAGTAAAAATACAAATATCTTTATTATAAAATTAAATATACATATTCTAGCTATGTAATTGCTAGTATTTGGTGTTTATTGACCCACTGGTGAAATTTCAAATTTTCTGAAATTTTTTCCGAAATTAATTATTTTAATATTATTTTAAACCGTCACTAATATATTTAATTAGGGAAAATTACAAATTGGAATGAGTTGAAAAAAATTTTGTGCATCATAAAACTTTAAATAAAATTTTATCATGTGGTTTTTGAAAAGAAATCGTTTGCCAAAACGGTTTAGAAATTATTGAAGAAAAAAAGCTTTTTTTTAGTGTAAATGGAGATTTGGGGTATAATATTTATCATTTTCCCTCATCCCACACACACACCCACAATCACCCACCCCCACTTCCATTGTGGCTGACCCCTTGCTGCCCCTAATTCCCCACTTGAGAAAAGAAAAGTCCAAGCAAACAACAAAAGAGAAGAATGAATAAAGAAAAAGTGTATAAGTGTTGACTTTGGGGTATGGGTTTTGTTTGACTTTTGCCACAAACTCCATTCTCTCTCTCTCTCCTCACTCATCCCCTCCCCATCTGGCCGAGACCTCCCCATGATCAACCCCCAATTTTACCACTTCATTTCCAACACAAAATTGCTCTCAAATTCAAGAAAAATCAAATTAAAACCTCACAAATCCCAAATCCAACATTTACCCATTATTCTTTAACCAATCTAGCGTGGATCTTGGAGCATGGAAGCAAGTTTTGGAGGCTAAAATTTCAAGTTTGATCTTTTGATTTGTGGAGGTAAATCCTAACCCCAATGTTTAATTGTTAGTTAAATGCTTTGAATCAACTAATTAGGTGTGTAATTTCAAAATTTAATATTCAAGAGGAGGATTAAATTAAGGTTAGGGTTTTATCTCTTAATCATGTTTACTTTGAGTAGTCTAACATCTTAAGATTTACAAAACCTAATATAGGTTCTAATTTGTTAATTGTTAAAATTAAATTGTCCTAATTATGATTGGTTTGCAAACTAGATTTTTGTAATTAATATAAAGTAGTGAGATTAAAATCTAGTTAATGGTTGTGTGGCTTAGTTAAGATGTTTTAATGAGAATTATGGCCACTAGAATTGTTAAAATATTTAAATTTGATTCAAACACCAAGTTTTGAGCTAAAATGGAAAATTTTGCTAATTTTGTTAACTAGGTTTTTAAAATATATATATTTTGGTGAGATAAAATTCTAATTTAGGTTTCATGACATTATTAACATTATAATTTGTGGTTTAATACTTTAGTATATGCAAAACCAAGCTTAATTGATGAATTGTGAATTTTGCTTTAAAAAGTCTTAAAATCAATATTTCTTGCAAACTTGAATTTTGGGTTAATGTAATTTAGCGAGATTAAAAATCCTGTAAGTGTTTATGTGGCCTAATTAAGCTAATTAGTGAATATTTTGACAACTCGTTTTGCTAAAACATCAAGATGTTGTATTAAAGCGGTTAATTTTGCTTATTAGGCTTTCGGAAAAATAGCTTTTAAAGCGAATTTGAAGTTTTGATGATTTTAACCCTATTTTATATATATATATTTAAGGTGTTGTGAAACCCTGATTGATACGTTTGAGTTTTTCTCGATGGTTTGACGTTTGTACGCCGACGTCGAGGGTTTTTGGGTTGATTTATGAAAGCAACCATAGGTTTTGACCTATGTGGGATTCGTGTGTCGTTTTGGTCATGAGTCGGATTTTAATTCGATACGATGCGTTGTGATATGTAGGTACCCCCATGTGGACTTCGAGACGACAAGCAAGCGCGTGGCGACATCGGCACCGGCGAGCGAGGACCAGGTGAGTAGATTTATATCTACGGGAAGAAGTCGGGTGGATGGCGTATAGGACCCCCGCAGTCCGTAGTGTAGCTCATATATATATATGTTTATGTGTTCATGGAGTACCTTTGGGTTAGTTGCGAAACCCTAGAGTAGTTGTTATACCCACATACGCACACACAGACTTGCATACTTTACTTTCTTGTGCGCAGATTGGGATGTGTATATATGTATATATGCGTGGGTATGGGACTATGCATATGTACATTCATATACGCATGCGTGGATAATGAGGATAGTACTTGGGATTTAAGATGAGTCGATGAGATTTGATTTGAGGCCGTGAGATCGGTGATATAGCAGGGTTCGTATTTAAGATACGACATGACGTTGTAGCGGGTCCTTGACGTAGTGTTTCACACACGTCCATGCATACTTAGGTGGTATCAGTATTGTACTAGACGTAAATCAGTACCCCGATCATGATATTTGATAAAGAGGATACCAGGTGAATAGTATGATGAATGTGATATTAACCCGTACCCAGATTTGGGGATGCCGTACGACGGATTTACGTACGAGCTATATTTTGATGATTGATCCGCACTCTTGACTTAGGATGTCTGATTATAGATATGGTATCGGATATGATATTATTGAGGCGGGATCACCGACTAATATATATACAGGTATGTATATGTATCGACTTAGATGTTAGGCGGTTTCCTTACCTGTAGTCCAGCTTGTTAGCTTAGCCCTTTAGTTTAGTTTAGTTGTTAGATTAGATTCGATTCTTACCTATTTCAAAAACTAACGAATTGTGGGTATTTTAAAAGACAGCCCAAGGGATCCTACGGATATTTCAAAAGACGTATCTTTTCATAAAAACACCGTAGCCCCTATTTTCAAAACCCCATGATTCGTGTTATTTCAAAAGGCACCATTTGTAGGACTTATATTAGATTAATGTAGATTAGTTATAGTTGAGTCTAGTATTCAGCTTCCGCTCATTATTGTGGTTCGATTCGCATCGCATGCTTATATTATGTTTCATACTCCATTATTGATATCATGCTGTTAGGACACCAGCACCATTACCGATGATGCGTATGTACCACGTACACTTACTTGCCGGCTCACACACATCTTCATCGGTAATTGCCATGTCACGTACACCTTAGAAAATATTATTGCTTGACATAGCCTGTTAGCTAATAGTTTAGACATTATATTAGTGTACTTGCCTTATATGTTAGTTTAGACATTGTAGTTATTACCTGCTACTTCATGCATACTGTTATTCAATTTTATGCCGCATTCATGGATTCTCATGCATATATTCACTATTTTACGTGTTATTGAGGTTTTGGATTCGGATTTCCAAGAGATTTTCTGGATTTGGAGGAAAACCGCAAAAACATAAATAAACCTTTTCTCTCTTTTAAAATAAAAAGTGCGGTTTTCCCATGATGTATGAGTCGTCCACCATGAGTTTGCTGATGGATTTCGAGACCCGATTCGAGGAGTGGAGGAACCGTTTCGGGTACATGGTGGGCCCGGTGCGGTACCCCGGAGCAAGAGGATCGTGTTGTTGATGTTGAGCCTGGCAGGGGAGCACTACCGACCGGTGATTTTTCCCGACGCGTCGGATATCCGGAGGATACCGTCGTGGTCTTGAGATGGATGGTAGGGGCCGGTGTGGATTGACGGCGCCCTAGATATTGTGATTGAGATTTTGAGATATTGAGGTACAGAGATTGTGATACAGAGATATCGAGATATTTGGACACTTGTTTTGTGTCGATGCTGGGCACTGTTTTATGCTGATTTCATTTATGGTACCTCACTTTTAAAATACAGAAATCTCATTGATTTATGAAAGCAGTTTTCTTCAGTACATGCATTCTGTTTCATGCATTCATACATTGCTACCTGAGGCACTGACACGGGCACATGGATTTAAACTTGGGTTTTATATTTGTCCTAACCATTGTTATGGGTTGCTGGTTATATATTTGAGGATATATTATGATCATTGACCTAGGATTGCGTTATTTATGCGATTTCTTTTCGTAGATGTTTTTCTATTCACGAGTTGGCAACTCACCCCCGTTGTGCCCCAGTTTCTTGCAGGTTTGCCGTACAGGTTTCATTACGGCTTTGCGGGCATAGTTTCCTTCTGGTGATTTGCTAGTAGGTTGGTTTACTTGTATCGTACCCCCATTATATATTTTGTATATCATTATTCCGTTGTATCTAGAAGTTCCATCAACCAAACATGTATTTATTTTGAGATAGAGACCAGTGATGTTATTCCTTCGACCTTAGAGTCGCGCGTTATATTTTTGTGGTTTTCTTATGGTTTTGAGTTTCCTTTTGAATTTTGATCCTCGCCGTTGGCGTTGTATATTATATTTCTTGTGTGGTTGTGACCGTCGATTGACGAAGAGCTAGCTCCCGCTTGGGGATGCCTTTTCATTGATTTCGTATACTATTCATGTTGTATCCCGTATGGGGGCCAGTATTTGCAAAGGAGACTCTGCCGAAATTTTCGGGAAATATTTGATGTTTTTTTTAAAACCGCATAATTCGGCTTATGCTATTAAACTACTTGTTTTAAATTGGTTTTCCTTCACTCTACTACTTTTCTTGGTTTGGATTTCTGGGTTTTCGGCTCACATAGATTACGTACGCTTCGAGACGTTCATAGTTTAAGTGCCGGTCATATTCCGTACTTTCAGGGCGTGACAAAGTTGGTATCAAAGCGTTAGGTTTTACCTTCGGAGCGTAGGATGACCCTTGGTTGATGGAATAGGTGACTAAAGTAGAGTGACGTACCGTAGGTATGTTCCGCGGCATATTTACGATACGCTACTCCACTTAAGAAGCCTTAGGATACACATTTCTTTGTTCAGTATTATATTCATTCCTGATCTAGCCTCATCGGTACCAGTTATGGTTTTGCTGCCATGATTACGGGCAGGGAGAGCTACGGCTAGAGGTGCGGTCATCACGAGCTCGTTACGAACGAGGACTGGCCAGGGCGTAATTCCGGCGACACACGATTGCGGAGATGTGTCTTTTTACTGTGTTTCCGCGCAACGAACGTTTGGCGGATCGCCTTTATGAGATTTCTCGGACGTGCCGATCAGTATCAGAGGATTGGGCCACTGACAGAGGCCAGCCAGATTTTGTTGACCGTTGGTGTGTTGCTTATTCATGATGGTCGAGGCACTGTTCAGCGTGCAGACGAGCGAGCCAGTTATTGCCGCGAACGACGAGATATTGCCCCAGATGCTGGTGTTAGTGTAGAATGAGTTGTACTAAGAGATGATAGAAGATCGCTAGTCATCGAGGATGAATGAGTAGGACATGTGGATCGTTCGCCTACCCCGATGCAAGGTCATCAGATAGATTGATTCCAGCTAGAGACGACTTCACGCGGAGACGTTGAGAGTCGACAGAGACGATCGAATGTCAAAAACCTATTATTCCAAGTTTAAAGTAGTCGGAAAGACATGCAGGCAATTCTATGGACCCTCTAGAAGAATGAAACCCTAACTCGACATAATGACCGTGTGAAAGCCTTTGAACCTTCGGGTTTGCGGCAGTTCCACGGCGCCATTAGTGAGGCTTGGGTTTGCCCTTCTACGGCTGGACCACCGATGCTGTGGTATGTACTCGATACTATTAAACTGTGCCCAAGATGTTGAGCTCTTGGGGGATTATGAGGTTTTGACAGACCGATCGGATGGTTCGACTTCATTCGGATGCCAGGTGGTGAGATGCATTCTTGGGAGACTCCAGACACGAGGGTAGCCGTTGGAGCTCAGTCCATGCAGCCACGACGAGACGAGTCCGAAGCAGTCGACATCAGAGAAAAGTAGAGTAAGAGGTTCGTACGAGATCTTGATGAGACGACGTTCCACTCTGCCATCAGAGATGCGATACGCATGCCGAGGCATTGTACTTGGATATACCTTCCAGAAGGAGTCGCGATGAGTATGCAGCCGTTCCGGAACGAGAACAGATCTAGTAAGGGATGATGACTTCCGGACAGTTCGGCAGATACGAGATTTGGGAGAGATTTTGACAGGACCTTTCTGGAATGAATTACGAGAAGACTTGGACCCAGGAGTGGTCATGTTATGCACACCGGCAGGCCAGAGTTCAGGATCGTCGACGAGACATGCTATGAGTGACCACGACAGTTGGCCAGAGATTCTTGGAGGATGTGCTTGAACGGGACTATTCCGCCATATTTGATTTCGGTATTTTGGGTGGTCTATTTGCATGATTGATTTTGATGATGGGGTTTCATGATATTTGTTTTCATGCACTATGGTTGCACCTACTGAGTATTTACGATCTTTGCACAGTGTTGCACTTGATATCGTTTTCGTGCTTTGGTTTCACATGTTTGTGATTTTACGGTTTTAGACATTTGAGTTGATTTTGTGCGTATGCACGTACACGATTTGATTCCTGCACTCTGTATAGTTTATATATGCTTGCAGTGCAGTGATACGCCTTTTGTGCACTTAGATGCACTGGACTTCGATTTCGATTGTGATACTCGATATTTGTTTTGTGCACCTTGTGCACCTGATTGGATTTTGCGCATGTTCGGCGCTTGATATTGGATTTCATGATTTCGTGCATGATGGATGCCCCTGGTTTTGGGTTTTCGCGCATGTTGAGCGCATGTCTTGAGATGCGATTTTGGCGCACACCAGATTCACTAAATCGAGATTTTTTCTGTGCATGTCAGATGCACCTGATTTTGCTGTCAGGCACACACGTTGCCTACGACAGATGTTTTGTGCACACCCGATGCACTTAGATCTTGTTTCTGTGCACTTGTATGGCACGTATATGGATTTTGATTGTCGTGCGCACCAGACGCACGTAGTATTCATACGCGTATTTTGGGATTGATTTCTTATAGAGCAGTACGTTTTTTTTATGATAATTGCGATGTGTTTTCGTACTAAGCAGGACTAGTCAGAGGACAGTACCTGAATGTATTTTGCATACATTGATAACTATTGAAGGGATTTCCAAAAAGCGAGCTATAGTCTCAGTATTTACCTACGTGTCTGATATGACGCGAAACCTTTGAAACAAGGAAACCCTTCTAAATTGTTTCCGAAAACGGCGGAACGTACGTTTCAAACAAAAGGTATATATGTATATAGCTATTTTCTTATGATAGACGTCTGCCACTGTGCAGTGTTATGTGCATTGCACAGCAACTTAAAGGATTTGGCATGCATTTCCTCCTGATATTTACATGTATGGTTCCGATTTATAGCATATCGGTCTTGCTTGAGATTTGGCATTCGTGTCTTCACCTTGACTCCGATGATTGCGGGATACTTGACGGAGTTTTGATTTCGAGTTATCTACTCATTACTCACGCGCATGCATTGCGCTATGATGCATTTTATGTACTTATGGTTTCGGAGCCCCGGCGATTTGATGGTTTTGGCTGAAATATTTTAGTATTTGGGGGGAGTTTTAATTTAAATTCGGGGACCGAATTTCTTTAAGGGGGGAAGATTGTAACGTTTTGAAAATCGTTTCGGTGAAATTTCGAAAAATCGGTAAAATAAGGGGGTTTCAGTAAAAAGCCAAAATACAAATATCTTTATTATAAAATTAAATATACATATTCTAGCTATGTAATTGCTAGTATTTGGTGTTTATTGACCCACTGGTGAAATTTCAAATTTTCTGAAAATTTTTCCGAAATTAATTATTTTAATATTATTTTAAACCGTCACTAATATATTTAATTAGGGAAAATTACAAATTGGAATGAGTTGAAACAAATTTTGTACATCATAAAACTTTAAATAAAATTTTATCATGTGGTTTTTGAAAAGAAATCGTTTACCAAAACGGTTTAGAAATTATTGAAGAAAAAAGGCTTTTTTTTAGTGTAAATGAAGATTTGGGGTATAATATTTATCATTTTCCCTCATCCCACACACACACCCACAGTCACCCACCCCCACTTCCATTGTGGCCGAACCCTTACTGCCCCCAATTCCCCACTTGAGAAAAGAAAAGTCCAAGCAAACAACAAAAGAGAAGAATGAATAAAGAAAAAGTATATAAGTGTTGACTTTGGGGTATGGGTTTTGTTTGACTTTTGCCACAAACCCCAGTCTCTCTCTCCTCACTCATCCCCTCCCCATCTGGCCGAGACCTCCCCATGACCAGCCCCCAATTTTACCACTTCATTTCCAACACAAAATTGCTCTCAAATTCAAGAAAAATCAAATTAAAACCTCACAAATCCCAAATCCAACATTTACCCATTATTCTTTAACCAATCTAGCGTGGATCTTGGAGCATGGAAGCAAGTTTTGGAGGCTAAAATTTCAAGTTTGATCTTTTGATTTGTGGAGGTAAATCCTAACCCCAATGTTTAATTGTTAGTTAAATGCTTTGAATCAACTAATTAGGTGTGTAATTATGGCTCTAATTTCAAAATTCAATATTCAAGAGGAGGATTAGATTAAGGTTAGGGTTTTATCTCTTAATCTTGTTTACTTTGAGTAGTCTAACATCTTAAGATTTACAAAACCTAATATAGGTTCTAATTTGTTAATTGTTAAAATTAAATTGTCCTAATTATGATTGGTTTGCAAACTAGATTTTTGTAATTAATATAAAGTAGTGAGATTAAAATCTAGTTAATGGTTGTGTGGCTTAGTTAAGATGTTTTAATGAGAATTATGGCCACTAAAATTGTTAAAATATTTAAATTTGATTCAAACACCAAGTTTTGAGCTAAAATGGAAAATTTTGCTAATTTTGTTAACTAGGTTTTTAAAATATATATATTTTGGTGAGATAAAATTCTAATTTGGGTTTCATGACATTATTAACATTATAATTTGTGGTTTAATACTTTAGTATATGCAAAAACAAGCTTAATTGATGAATTGTGAATTTTGCTTTAAAAAGTATTAAAATTGATATTTCTTGCAAACTTGAATTTTGGGTTAATGTAATTTAGCGAGATTAGAAATCCAGTAAGTGTTTATGTGGCCTAATTAAGCTAATTAGTGAATATTTTGACAACTCGTTTTGCTAAAACATGAAGATGTTGTATTAAAGCGGTTAATTTTGCTTATTAGGCTTTCGGAAAAATAGCTTTTAAACCGAATTTGAAGTTTTGATGATTTTAACCCTATTATATATATATATATATATATTTAAGGTGTTGTGAAACCACGATTGATACGTTTGAGTTTTTCTCGATGGTTTGGCGTTTGTACGCCGACGTCGAGGGTTTTTGGGTTGATTTTTGAAAGCAACCATAGGTTTTGACCTATGTGGGATTCCTGTGTCGTTTTGGTCATGAGTCGGATTTTAATGCGATACGATGCGTTGTGATATGTAGGTACCCCCATGTGGACTTCGAGACGACAAGCAAGCGCGTGGCGACGTCGGCACCGGCGAGCGAGGACCAGGTGAGTAGATTTATAACTACGGGGAGAAGTCGGGTGGATGGCGTATAGCACCCCCGCATTCCGTAGTGTAGCTCATATATATATGTTTATGTGTTCATGGAGTACCTTTGGGTTAGTTGCGAAATCCTAGAGTAGTTGTTATACTCACATACGCACACACAGACTTGCATACTTTACTTTCTTGTGCGCAGATTGGGATGTGTATATATGTATATATGCGTGGGTATGGGACTTTGGATATGTACATTCATATACGCATGCGTGGATAATGAGGATAGTATTTGGGATTTAAGATGAGTCGATGAGATTTGATTTGAGGCCGTGAGATCGGTGATATAGCAGGGTTCGTATTTAAGATACGACATGACGTTGTAGCGGGTCCTTGACGTAGTGTTTCACACACGTCCATGCATACTTAGGTGGTATCAGTATTGTACTAGACGTAGATCAGTACCCCGATCATGATATTTGATAAAGAGAATACCAGGTGAATAGTATGATGAATGTGATATTAACCCGTACCCATATTTGGGGATGCCGTACGACGGATTTACGTACGAGCTATATTTTGATGATTGATCCGCACTCTTGACTTGGGATGTCTGATTATAGATATGGTATCGGATATGATATTATTGAGGCGGGATCACCGACTAATATATATACATGTATGTATATGTATCGACTCGGATGTTAGGCGGTTTCCTTACCTGTAGTCCAGCTTGTTAGCTTAGCCCTTTAGTTTAGTTTAGTTGTTAGATTAGATTCGATTCTTACCTATTTCAAAAACTAACGAATCGTGGGTATTTTAAAAGACAGCCCAAGGGATCCTACGGATATTTCAAAAGACGTATCTTTTCATAAAAACACCGTAGCCCCTATTTTCAAAACCCCATGATTCGTGTTATTTCAAAAGGCACCATTTGTAGGACTTATATTAGATTAATGTAGATTAGTTATAGTTGCGTCTTGTATTCAGCTTCCGCTCATTATTGTGGTTCGCTTCGCATCGCATGCTTATATTATGTTTCATACTCCATTATTGATATCATGCTGTTAGGACACCAGCACCATTACCGATGATGCGTATGTACCACGTACACTTACTTGCCGGCTCACACACATCTTCATCGGTAATTGCCATGTCACGTACACCTTAGAAAATATTATTGCTTGACATAGCCTGTTAGCTAATAGTTTAGACATTATATTAGTGTACTTGCCTTATATGTTAGTTTAGACATTGTAGTTATTATCTGCTACTTCATGCATACTGTTATTCATTGTTATGCTGCATTCATGGATTCTCATGCATATATTCACTATTTTACGTGTTATTGAGGTTTTGGATTCGGATTTCCATGAGATTTTCTGGATTTGGAGGAAAACCGCAAAAACGTAAATAAACATTTTCTCTCTTTTAAAATAAAAAGTGCGGTTTTCCCATGATGTATGAGTCGTCCACCATGAGTTTGCTGATGGATTTCGAGACCCGATTCGAGGAGTGGAGGAACAGTTTCGGGTACTTGGTGGGCCCGGTGCAGTACCACGGGGCAAGAGGATCGTGTTGTTGATGTTGAGCCTGGCAGGGGAGCACTACCGACCGGTGATTTTTCCCGACGCGTCGGATATCCGGAGGATACCGTCGTGGTCTTGAGATGGTTGGTAGGGGCCGGTCTGGATTGACGGCGCCCTAGATATTGTGATTGAGATTTTGAGATATTGAGATACAGAGATTGTGATACAGAGATATCGAGATATTTGGACACTTGTTTTGTGTCGATGCTGGGCACTGTTTTATGCTGATTTCATTTATGGTACCTCACTTTTAAAATACAGAAATCTCACTGATTTATGAAAGCAGTTTTCTTCAGTACATGCATTCTGTTTCATGCATTCGTACATTGCTACTTGAGGCACTGACACGGGCACATGGATTTACACTTGGGTTTTATATTTGCCCTAACCATTGTTATGGGTTGCTGGTTATATATTTGAGGATATATTATGATCATTGACCTAGGATTGCGTTATTTATGCGATTTCTTTTCGTAGATGTTTTTCTATTCACGAGTTGGCAACTCACCCCCGTTGTGCCCCAGTTTCTTGCAGGTTTGCCGTACAGGTTTCATTACGGCTTTGCGGGCATAGTTTCCTTCGGATGATTTTCTAGTAGGTGGGTTTACTTGTATCGTACCCCCATTATATATCTTGTATATCATTATTCTGTTGTATCTAGAAGTTCCATCAACCAAACATGTATTTATTTTGAGATAGAGACCAGTGATGTTATTCCTTCGACCTTAGAGTCGCGCGTTATATTTCTGTGGTTTTCTTGTGGTTTTGAGTTTCCTTTTGAATTTTGATCCTCGCCGTTGGCGTTGTATATTATATTGCTTGTGTGGTTGTGACCGTCAATTGACGAAGAGCTAGCTCCCGCTTGGGGATGCCTTTTCATTGATTTCGTATACTATTCATGTTGTATCCCGTATGGGGGCCAGTATTTGCAAAGGAGACTCTGCCGAAATTTTCGGGAAATATTTGATGTTTTTTTTAAAACCGCATAATTCGGCTTATGCTATTAAACTACTTGTTTTAAATTGGTTTTCCTTCACCCTACTACTTTTCTTGGTTTGGATTTCTGGGTTTTTGGCTCACTTAGATTACGTACGCCTCGAGACGTTCGTAGTTTAAGTGCCAGTCATATTCCGTACTTTCGGGGCGTGACATCTTTTTCTTAACATGTACACTTATTGTCTCTCTGTTACATGTTGATAAAGCCCTTAGGATGTGTACTCGACTTCCAGGATTATGATGCAGATCATACTAGTGGGGCATGGGTAGTCCATGAGTACATTTTTCAATGTTCCTAGTCGTGGGAATATCGAGACGGGGCATCGATATTCCAGAGTATACTAGCGTATATCTTCTCGACCCATGTGATGGGCGATGGATGATCCTATATCCATAGGTGTTTGACATCAGAGATGGTATACGGGTGCTCAGTGGAGACTGGGTACACTAAACGGGCTCGCCGAGAACTCCCAGATGGTATTATACCATACGTCAGATGGCAGTTCTCTGGTCACACTGGTACATCTTAGTCTGTCGACCCGAGATCGTCATAGAGTCTTGTGTGTCTCCCACTGTGCTTTGATTTCCACCCTACCACGGCTCTACTGAGTCGTGCAAACAGGTGGTTTTTGGGTACAGTCCCGATTCACATGAAGGCAATGAGCGATAGGAGGGGATTCTTCTCTCCCGGTATTGGGGGTTGATGTTGCGCTATGCTCGACTGGCCATAAGTGGAAATCCCTGGCCAGGGTTGATGTGATTTACTGGTAAGTGTTATTGGTAGTTTCACGCTCTTTATGGACCATACATCGGCATGACTTATCAAGCTACTGGGGTCTGACATTTACCACCCCTAGGCGAGATATGCGACATATCAGACGAACAGACCGGACTGTGCGGTAAGTGTTACTAATTGGATTCGCAGGAGTATGAGCAGGCTTGCTCGTTGAGCTTCTGATCGCTCAATACCCGGGTGGCCGTTAGTTTAGCAGACCGCTTGCGACTTGTGGGTGACTGATATGATCACCACCTACTACCGGCGTATTGACGAGTCTTTAGAGTCATACACAGAGGTTTCCTGGCTCAAGCGAAACGAAATAGGAGCACATATGAGATATGTGTGGGACCGAGAATAATACTAGTATGTGATACTGTATTCTATTCTCGCGATTTGTATCATCGGACGGTTATATGCGATATAGCCGGGTTACCGATTCAAGTGTTGATTCGATATTTTGATACACTAGATATTAGTCGGTTATATGTGGTATGACCGGATCATTAAATTAAGTGTTGATTTAATGATTTAATTTATAATTATATATTTGATATATTACTTTACATTAACTAGTATTGGTTCACTTATGATTGCTTTTCTCACTTGATGTGCCCAAATTATATATGTGATATACAATTGTGTACATGTCTGTATCATGATTGATGATACAAGCAAACATGGGTGTGTGTATGACTTACACCATATTTAAGATAATGGTTAGGGTTTTTATTTATTTTGTAATTCAAAATGGCTGCTTTCTTGTCTTAACTTGAAGCTTCATGAAGCTTTAAATTATCTTTGACAAAGTCCACTTACTTTGTTTTACTAAAGATATTTATTAACCAAACCATTAGCTTAAACCATGGTTATGTCTCTACAAAGGTTAGTGGATAAAACTAACTCACCCATGGTTGCAAATGAGCATTATCTTCACATCATTATTCTTTTCTCATATTCTTTTTTCTTTCTTTTTCTTCTTCATCATCAAGAAGAAAAATCTTGCTAGATTTTTCAAAAGTGAAGAAATAATGTGAGAAATCAAAATCTAAAGTGAACCCATTTCCTATTTCATCATCCTCTACTACTTGCCATTTAGTTTAGGGTGTTCTCTTCACAAAGTTATTGTTAGTTATGTATATGCCCTAGAGGCCATTGTTGTACATGTGATGTATATTATAATGGATGCTTGGATATATATATATATAAAGGACTTTCTTGCTCGTCATGATAGTATGCGATTTGGTTTCACTTTATCTTAACATGTTGACTTGTATTAGTTTACTGTCTTACTCTCACATGTTGATAAAGCCCTTAGGATCTGTACTCGACTACTGGGACTATGATGAGATCATACTAGTGGGGCCACGGTAGTCGATGAGTACATCCTATAACTGTTCATAGTCGAGGGTGTATCGAGACAGGGCATCGATACACCAGAGTAGACTAGTGTATACGCATCTTGACCCATATGATGGGCGATGGATGATCCCATATCCATCGGTGTTTTGACATCAAAGATGGTGTACGGGTGCTCAGTGGAGACTGGGTACACTAGACGGACTCGCCGAGAACTCCCAGATGGTGATATACCACACGTCAGATGGCAGTTCTCCGGTGACACTGGTACAGGGTAGTCTGTAGACCCGAGATCGTCATAGAGTCTTGTGTGATTCCTACTGTGCTTTGATTTCCACCTTACCACGTCCATGAGGGCGTGCAAAACGGTGGCTTTTGGTTATAGTCCCGAATCACATGGAGGCAATGAGCGATAGGAGGGGTTTCGTCTCTCCCGGTATAGGGAGTTGATGTTGTGCTGTGTTCGATTGGCTATAACTGGAAGTCCCTGGCCAGGGCTGATATGGAGTGCTGCCGGTAAGAGTTATCAGTAGTCTCTCGACCCGTTATGAGCCTTATATCTGTTAGTTGTATGTATGCCCTAGAGGCCAGTATTGTACAGATTATGTATATTATATTGGATGCTTGGACATATATAGAGATGACTTTCTTGCTCGACATGATAGTATGCTATCTGGTTGCCATTTATCTTAACATGTACACTAGTCTCTTTATACTGTCTTATAGTTACATGTTGGTAAAGCCCTTAGGATTTGTACTTGACTACCTGGACTATGATGCAGATCATACTAGTGGGGACATGGTAGTCCATAAGTACATCCTTCAAGGTCCCTAGTCGTGGGTGTATCGAGACGGGGCATCGATTTACCAGAGTAGACTAGCGTATACGCTTCTCGACCCATGTGATGGGCGATGGATGATCCCATATCCATTGGTGTTTGACATCAGAGATGGTATACGGGTGCTCAGTGGAAACTGGGTACACTGGACGGACTCGCCGAGAACACCCAGATGGTATTATACCTCACGTCAGATGGCAGTTCTCAGGTGACACTTGTACAGGTTAGTCTGTAGACCCGAGATCGTCATAGAGTCTTGTGTGATTCCCACTGTGCTTTGATCTCCACCTTACCACGTCCATGAGGGCGTGCAAAACGGTGGTCTTTGGGTACAGTCCCGAGTCACATGGAGGCAATGAGCGATAGGAGGGGTTTCGTCTCTCCCGGTATTGGGAGTTGATGTTGCGCTGTGCTCGATTGGCCGTAACAGGGAAGTCCCTGGCCAGGGCTGATCAGAGATTTGCTGGTAAGTGTTACCAGTAGTTTCTCGACCCGTTACGAGCCTCACATCAGCACGACTTATCGGGTTATTGGGGTCTGACGTATACCACCCCTAGACTTGATATGCGACGTATCTGACGAAGAGACCGGACTGTATGGTAAGTGTTACTGGTCGGATTCGCAGGAGTGTGAGCGGGCTAGCTCGTCGATCTTCTGATCGCTCAATACCCGGGTGGCCGTTACGTTTAGCAGACCGCTTGCGGCTTGTGGGTGCTTGATATGATCATCATCTGCTACCGGCGTATTGACGAGTCTTTAGAGTCCTACACAGAGGTTTCCTGGCTCAAGCGAAACGAAATAGGAGCGCATATGAGATATGTGCGGGACCGAGAATAATGCGTGTATGTGATACCGCATTTCATTCTCGCGATATATGTTTCGATTGGTTATATTCGATATGACCTAGTTATCGAATCATTGATTCGATAAATCGATGCATTGAATACTAGTCGGTTATGTGCGACATGACCGGATCATTGAATCAAATGTTGATTTAATGATTTAATGCATAATTATATATTTGATATATTGCATTGCATTAACTAGTATTGGTTCACTTTAAACGGATTTTTCTCACTTGGATTGCACATTGTATATGTGATATACTTTCGTGCACTTTTTTGTATCATGTTTGATGATACTTGATCATTTAGTTAAGTGTATAAAATTAATCCATGGTTAATATGATAATTAGGGTTTTGCATTTTCATTTATTTATTTATTTGTTTATTTATTTATTTGGAAAAGAATAAGATGAGAATGGTGGCTTTCTTTGTCATTTGTTGAAGCTTCATGAAGCTTTGACTTTAGCAACCATCCTTATCTTCATGCTTAACCCTAACCCATCAAAGTGACCATGGTTAATTCTCTACACTTAACCCTAGTTCAAGTTATGATAAGTATTTGATTTAAATTTATTTTTAACATAAGACTTATCATAATCTTTTCTTGAGCTCATCTTCTTCTTCTTCTTCAAGCTTGCTACAAAAATGGCAAGTTGAGATCTAGTGAGTTAAATCCAAATCTAAAGTGAACCCACCTCCTATTTCTTCACCCTCTACCTCTTGCCAAGTTGTTTTGGGTGTTTACTTCACAAGTTTCACAAGTTTGTGAAGTCGGAGCTTGAGTTTGTGCAACCTCGACGTAGATCGTCTTTGACACAAAGCCGACGACCTATTCCGCTTGCTTTCCCGATGAAGCCGATGATCGAGTCAAGGATTCATGATGGACAGCGAGGACATGACGTTGCGGAGCCGTGGAGGTGGATATCCGGATCTACAAAGGTTGTTATTTCCGTATCCTAGTAGTTAAGAGTTAACTAGCTTTCTATTTCGCCTAAAACATCTAGTTAAGATCCGTAGTCTAGGGTTTCTCGGCACCAAAAATTTTAATTTGGCATGTTCGATGCCTTGTGAGAACCCACTAGGGTGCCTAGGAACCTTTCACTGGTATCAGAGCCAAGCTAGAGCCTTAGGCGAAGTCCCGACGACGTTTGAAGTCCGAACGAACTCGAAACCCTATAATTTTAGAGCTCTCTGGACATTTTCATAAATCTGGGAATTTTTGATATTAAAAATGTCTAAAAAATTCAGCATAGAATTCTAAGCATTACTGTGCAAAACGATCCCATCAACTGTTCATTCTGCCGCGGAAGCGCGGCAGAAGCATGCTTTCTGCCGCCCTTCAGCGGTCAAATAGTGACGTCATCCCATTTTTTTTGCACAGTAATACCTGATAAATTCTGGTGAGTTTTCTGGATATTTTTAAATTAATTTAAGGGTTGAGTGCTCTGGAGTTATATTGGGAATCGATGTATTTGATCGGAATATCAAACTTTGTCTAAGTGTTTTTCCAGATAACTGTAGAATATGTTAAAGTGTTCGACCGGATAAAAATACCCAGGTTTTCCCCTGCCAAAATATCCAAGTGTTGGATTATTGTGTGGTTAAAAGACGTTCTGAGTAGTGCAAGTAACGCGATGGTCCCTCTAGAAGACACAAACCTTAACTCGATTATGTGACCGTCTTGAACTGCCCTTTGAACCTTCGGGTTTGGGGCAGTACGGCGTGCCACATGTGAGGCGTTGGCTTGACCCTTCTACGGCTGGACCGTTGGTACTGAGGTATGAAGTGAATGTCTTTGAACCTATTTCATGTGTTGATCGGTGTCGGGAAAACTTGGGTGTTCGAAAGTTCGATCGGAAAGTTTGATATATTCTATTTATCCGGAATTGGATACAATAATTGGAATTCACAAAAGGTTATGAGATAACTGGATGAATGTTATAGATCTAGCAGTTTAGTTTCACAAGATATCGAAAAGAGTTTTCGATGATGGGACTAAAATGCGGGATTTATAACTGTTAGGCATGTGATGTCTAAAGTAGTTGCGGATTCCAATTGTTGTAGTTTTACACTTTCTTTTCTGTGACCGTAAGTGTAGTATGTTCATATCGCCGGTTTCGTTGCTATACGTCAACGACAATTGGGGTATGCATACTTACTTACGTTGATGACATGTGTTGTTATGTGTTGCTGGATATGTTATATTGGATCGTCGTATTTGAATAGCCGGGGGTTTTTAGGTGAGATGAGTGTTTTTCATTTTCATTCATGTAAAAACTTGTATGTAATATTCTTTTATTCGGGGCACTTCCAGGATGCGGGAGTTGTCACCCTTTGTATATTATTTACTTTTCTGCACTAGGATAGACCCAAGGAGGGGAGCACAAGTAACCGGGTTCTGGGGTCCAGTGGGAGACCAACTCGAGGAGTCGAGTCCGGATCTCCTAACCCTAGAATTGGCAGGGTTGCTTGCCGCTCTCGTAGGGGTCTAGGGGTGTGGGATTGGCTATTCATCACGACCGTGGAATCCGTGTTTTATACTGGCTCGTATTGAAAACACGGACGTCCTAGTATATCCAATATTTCATATGTTTATTCTGCTGCGATATCTGTGATGTGATTCTGTGATGGATTTAGTATATAGTATATATGATATATTATATAAACGTTACTTATGTTTTACACCCGCGCTAGCCCTGCCCCGCTCTGTCGTTAGTTACCTAACCTAACGGTGCACGAGGGGACATCGAGGCGAATACGGATGGCATGAGTGTACGTTATATCTATCTGTGATGTTTAGGTATTTAAATGATGGGACTTCATTAATGTGATTAATGAAAGATAAGAAACCTAAGATGTTGTAGAATCGAATTTTAAAATAAAACAGGTAGCTACAGTTCTTGCTTTGCATAGCGGTATATATGATATACCCCGCACCTTATTCGATGAGGAAAGGACCGAGATCCCTTCACCGAGAGTGACTCCTTTAGCAATAACTGGCAGGTGCTACACACTCGGTTTGTTTTTGATTGCTTTTATAGTTTCTGCTTTGCACAGTGATATATATGATATATCCCTCACCTCATTCGACGAGGAAAGGACCGAGATCCCTTCACCGGGAGTGACTCCTTTAGCAAAACTGGAAAAGCCTCAAAATCACTCCATTTTTAAAACTTCATTTGATTCTACAACGATATCAAGTTCATTACGCTTATGGTTTTATGAAAACCTGCGTAGCCCTCCGTCATTTCAGATAAGTATTAGTTAGTATTCGTGCTGCGGTTGTTTGGCATGCGTCAAGGCGTAGTGTACGGTAGCTAACTTGTGCTTATCTGCCAGCATATGATGCGATTGGATTAGGGTATTCGTACGGCGTTGTTTGGCATGCGTCAAGGGTCGTGCGGGTGGGTTTAATTCAATCAGGAAATGACGGGTTGAACTTGACTAGCAGACTATGGGTTGTTTGGCATGCGTCAAGGTCATAGCGAGCTAGGGGCAAAATATTATCGGGAATTTCAAATGTTGAAATTTGCAATGAGATTGCATACCTTCTATGAGATAGTTGGATCCCGATACCCGCTGCGAGTAAGAGTTACTCCTGGGAGAGTTTTACACATTACAATTAGCCGATCAAGTAGGTGTCTAGAAAGGTGTTAACGAGGTTACGCCTCTGGGAAAACGAGGTTTACAGTAATTAGGTTCGTGCGAAAGCACGGGGGACCTCCCTCAAAGTACCGACACTGGCCTGGCTGAAAGATTGGCGAACTTGTAGTGTGTAATTAATCCCGGCTAGTCTTTCCTTTTAGGGTTTGGAGGAAGATTTGATAAAAAGCAGTGGGAGCCATCCTGATTAGATAAGATAATAACCAATCTGATCTTGCACGAGCCTACGCTAAAGTGTTTTCTTCTCTCTCTCTCCAGGTAGCGACCATTTCATGCCCTAATAAAGATAATAAAATGGATGTATTGACCGAACCCGCATGTTATACTGTGCTGGGGAACGTTGGTTCCGTTCTTTCCTATAAGAGTTATAGGACTGAACAGGATATAGGGGAATACCAGGATTCCCATGCCACCCGAATGAAGAAAGTACATGTTGATGCATTTTCTTCGGGTGTGTTCGTTACTGAGAACTGTTTCTCCATTTGCTCTACGTCCTGGGTATTGGATACCGGGTCAGGATCCCATATATGTAATCAGTTACATGGGCTAAGGAAAGGTAGAGAACTTGGAGAAGGTGATAAAGACATTAGAGTTGGAAATGGTGCAATTGTTGCAGCTAAGACTGTCGGGGAATATCACCTTGTATTACCAACTGGTAATACATTGGTTCTGAACGAATGCTATTACATGCCGAACCTGATATGCAACATTATATCGGTTTCTTTATTAAGTAAAGAAGGATATAATTTTGTATTACAGGACAATGTTATGAACATTTTCCATAACCAAAAGTTGGTTGGATCAGGCACGTTGTGCAATGGCATTTATGTTCTAAACCAATCAACAGTCCTCAGTATAACAAACACACACAAGAGGAAGAGTTCTGAACTCAATGAATCCTTCTTGTGGCATTGTAGACTGGGTCACATCAATGCGACACGACTAGCTAAGTTGCATAAAGATGGATATTTAAATCCGTTTGAATTTTCATCTTATGACACTTGCCAGTCATGTCTCAAAGGCAAGATGACCAAAGCTCCGTTTACGGGACACGGAGAAAGAGTTACCGAACTCTTAGGACTGATACATAGTGATGTATGCGGTACCATGTCTACACATGCCAGGGATGGTTCTTCGTACTTCATTACATTCACTGATGATCTCTCTAGATTCGGATATGTGTTCCTGATGAAACACAAATCAGAAGCTTTTGAGAAATTTAGAGAATATAAACAAGAAGTTGAGAACCAAACCGGAAAAAGTATTAAAATCCTTCGATCTGATCGAGGAGGAGAATACTTAAGCAATGAATTCCTGGACTTCCTAAAAGAGAATGGGATTCTCTCTCAGCTGACTCCTCCATATACACCACAGCACAACGGTGTATCTGAACGGAGAAACCGCACCCTATTAGATATGGTGCGCTCAATGATGAGTACAGCTGAGTTACCTATTTCCTTCTGGGGATATGCACTGGAGACTGCTGCATACCTACTGAATAGAGTTCCGACCAAATCAGTGCCTACCACTCCATATGAGATATGGAATGGCAAGAGACCATGTCTTAACTTTATTCAGATATGGGGTTGTCCGGCCTATGTTAAAACACAAAATCCGGACAAGCTCGAGGCAAGGTCTGTTCTATGTAAGTTTGTTGGATATCCCAAACATTCGCGAGGGTATATCTTCTACCACTCCGAGGAACAAAAAGTGTTTGTTTCTCGACATGCCACTTTCTTAGAAAAAAGTTTTCTTATGAAACAGATAAGTGGCATTGAGGTAGAACTGAAAGAGGTTCCAGCAATACAGACTACAACAGAAGATTTGGTTGAACCAGAGGATTCCGTAGTTCCCGATGAACCCCAGCCTCTCCGCCGATCTAGTAGGGTTCCTCGCCAACCTGAGAGATACTACGGTTTTCTCATTGATGGTGGCAGTGAGGATTGCATCATGGAGGATGATGACCCAACTAGCTTCGAGCAGGCCATCACTAGTGGGGACTCAGTGAAATGGCTGGATGCTATGTGGTCCGAGATGGATTCCATGTACACCAACAAAGTATGGACTTTGGAAGTTGCTCCTGAAGGGGTAAAACCCATTGGGAGCAAGTGGATCTTTAAGAAGAAACTTGGTGTAGATGGGAAAGTGGAGACTTTCAAAGCTAGACTTGTAGCAAAGGGTTTTCGTCAAAGACCAGGTGTGGACTATGACGAAACCTTTTCTCCAGTGGCTATGCTTAAATCCATCCGAATCATGCTTGCCATTGCTGCCTTTCATGACTACGAAATCTGGCAAATGGATGTTAAGACCGCCTTTCTAAATGGTGATTTAGAAGAGTGCGTGTACATGACTCAGCCAGAGGGCTTCGTAGACAGTGGGAGCAGCGGGAAGGTGTGCAAGTTGCTTAAATCCATTTATGGATTAAAGCAAGCATCGCGGAGTTGGAACATCTGCTTTGACGTCGTTATCAAAGAGTTTGATTTCGTCAAAAATCCAGATGAACCTTGTATCTACAAGAAGGTAGCAGAGAGTAAGGTTGTCTTCCTCGTATTGTACGTGGACGACATACTCTTGATAGGAAATGATATTCCTATGCTGCAATCGGTCAAGCTCTTCTTATCACAAAGATTCTCAATGAAAGATCTAGGTGATGCCTCCTGCATATTGGGGATAAGGATCTATAGAGATAGATCCAAACGGATTTTGGGATTGTCCCAATCCAGGTACATTGACACCATACTAAAGAGGTTTAGTATGGAAGAGTCCAAGCGTGGGAACTTGCCCACGATCTCTGGAGTCACTCTCTCCAAAGAGATGTCTCCTAAGACTGATTTGGAGAGAGCTCGCATGCAAGGGATACCCTATGCTTCGGCAGTAGGCTCTATCATGTATGCGATGCTATGTACCAGACCCGATGTAGCATACTCACTAAGCGTAGTGAGCAGGTATCAAGCTGATCCTGGAGAGAGTCACTGGACAGCTGTGAAGAGCATTCTCAAGTACTTGCGAAGGACTAGAGATATGTTCTTGGTGTATGGTAACGGAGAACTCCAAGTGGAGTCCTTTACCGATTCGAGCTTCCAGAGTGATAAGGACGACTCTAAGTCGCAGTCGGGCTTTGTCTTCACCCTTTACGGAGGGGCGGTTAGCTGGAAGAGTTCCAAGCAGGAAACCGTGGCAGACTCGACGATGGAGGCTGAATACATCGCTGCCAACGATGCTGCTAAAGAAGCTGTCTGGATCAAGAAGTTCATTTCTGAACTTGGAGTGGTTCCATCCATTGAGTATCCAATACCTTTGTATTGCGATAACAATGGAGCGGTGGCTTTAGCCAAGGAACCCAGGTCCCATCAGCGGTCCAGGCATATTCTGAGGCGGTATCACCTGATCCGGGAGATAGTTGATCGCCGGGAGATCGAGGTCAGGAGAGTTGACACGAAGAACAACACGGCGGATCCACTCACGAAGGCCATTCCCCAGATACAGTTTGAGAGACTCTTCGGGATGCTCGGTATGAGATACTACAGCAGCTGGCCCTAGTGCAAGTGGGAGATTGTTAGTTGTATGTATGCCCTAGAGGCCAGTATTGTATAGATTATGTATATTATATTGGATGCTTGGACATATATAGAGATGACTTTCTTGCTCGACATGATAGTATGCTATCTGGTTGCCATTTATCTTAACATGTACACTAGTCTCTTTATACTGTCTTATAGTTACATGTTGGTAAAGCCCTTAGGATTTGTACTTGACTACCTGGACTATGATGCAGATCATACTAGTGGGGACATGGTAGTCCATAAGTACATCCTTCAAGGTCCCTAGTCGTGGGTGTATCGAGACGGGGCATCGATTTACCAGAGTAGACTAGCGTATACGCTTCTCGACCCATGTGATGGGCGATGGATGATCCCATATCCATTGGTGTTTGACATCAGAGATGGTATACGGGTGCTCAGTGGAAACTGGGTACACTGGACGGACTCGCCGAGAACACCCAGATGGTATTATACCTCACGTCAGATGGCAGTTCTCAGGTGACACTTGTACAGGTTAGTCTGTAGACCCGAGATCGTCATAGAGTCTTGTGTGATTCCCACTGTGCTTTGATCTCCACCTTACCACGTCCATGAGGGCGTGCAAAACGGTGGTCTTTGGGTACAGTCCCGAGTCACATGGAGGCAATGAGCGATAGGAGGGGTTTCGTCTCTCCCGGTATTGGGAGTTGATGTTGCGCTGTGCTCGATTGGCCGTAACAGGGAAGTCCCTGGCCAGGGCTGATCAGAGATTTGCTGGTAAGTGTTACCAGTAGTTTCTCGACCCGTTACGAGCCTCACATCAGCACGACTTATCGGGTTATTGGGGTCTGACGTATACCACCCCTAGACTTGATATGCGACGTATCTGACGAAGAGACCGGACTGTATGGTAAGTGTTACTGGTCGGATTCGCAGGAGTGTGAGCGGGCTAGCTCGTCGATCTTCTGATCGCTCAATACCCGGGTGGCCGTTACGTTTAGCAGACCGCTTGCGGCTTGTGGGTGCTTGATATGATCATCATCTGCTACCGGCGTATTGACGAGTCTTTAGAGTCCTACACAGAGGTTTCCTGGCTCAAGCGAAACGAAATAGGAGCGCATATGAGATATGTGCGGGACCGAGAATAATGCGTGTATGTGATACCGCATTTCATTCTCGCGATATATGTTTCGATTGGTTATATTCGATATGACCTAGTTATCGAATCATTGATTCGATAAATCGATGCATTGAATACTAGTCGGTTATGTGCGACATGACCGGATCATTGAATCAAATGTTGATTTAATGATTTAATGCATAATTATATATTTGATATATTGCATTGCATTAACTAGTATTGGTTCACTTTAAACGGATTTTTCTCACTTGGATTGCACATTGTATATGTGATATACTTTCGTGCACTTTTTTGTATCATGTTTGATGATACTTGATCATTTAGTTAAGTGTATAAAATTAATCCATGGTTAATATGATAATTAGGGTTTTGCATTTTCATTTATTTATTTATTTGTTTATTTATTTATTTGGAAAAGAATAAGATGAGAATGGTGGCTTTCTTTGTCATTTGTTGAAGCTTCATGAAGCTTTGACTTTAGCAACCATCCTTATCTTCATGCTTAACCCTAACCCATCAAAGTGACCATGGTTAATTCTCTACACTTAACCCTAGTTCAAGTTATGATAAGTATTTGATTTAAATTTATTTTTAACATAAGACTTATCATAATCTTTTCTTGAGCTCATCTTCTTCTTCTTCTTCAAGCTTGCTACAAAAATGGCAAGTTGAGATCTAGTGAGTTAAATCCAAATCTAAAGTGAACCCACCTCCTATTTCTTCACCCTCTACCTCTTGCCAAGTTGTTTTGGGTGTTTACTTCACAAGTTTCACAAGTTTGTGAAGTCGGAGCTTGAGTTTGTGCAACCTCGACGTAGATCGTCTTTGACACAAAGCCGACGACCTATTCCGCTTGCTTTCCCGATGAAGCCGATGATCGAGTCGAGGATTCATGATGGACAGCGAGGACATGACGTTGCGGAGCCGTGGAGGTGGATATCCGGATCTACAAAGGTTGTTATTTCCGTATCCTAGTAGTTAAGAGTTAACTAGCTTTCTATTTCGCCTAAAACATCTAGTTAAGATCCGTAGTCTAGGGTTTCTCGGCACCAAAAATTTTAATTTGGCATGTTCGATGCCTTGTGAGAACCCACTAGGGTGCCTAGGAACCTTTCAATATCGACACGACTTATCGGTTACTGGGGTCTGACGTATTCCACTCCTAGACTAGATATAGAACATATCAGACGAAGAGACCGGACTGTATGGGAGTGTTACTGATTGGATTCACAGGAGAATGTACAGGCTTGCTTGTTGATCTTCTGATCGATCAATACCTGGGTGGCTGTTACGTTTATCTGACCGCTTGCAGCTTGTGGGTGTTTGATATGATCATCACCTACTGCCGGCGTATTGACGATTCTTTAGAGTCCTACACAGAGGTTTCCCGGCTTAGGCAAAACGGAGTAGCAGCACATATGTGATATGTGCGGGACCGAGACTAATACGATATGAGATACCGTATTCAATTCTCGCGATATAAGATATCGGCCGGGTATATGTGATATAACCGGGTCATCGGATCAAGTGTTGATTCAATGAATTGGTACATGTTATATTAGCCGGTTATATGTAATATAGCCGGGTTATCGGATCAAGTGTTGATTCGATAATTTAATGTATAATTATATATGTGATACATTACGTTACGTTAACTAATATAAGCTCGCTTTATTGATTCATTTTCTCACGGGATAATACATTGATATATATGCGATATATGTTAATTGTATTATTTTCTGTTGTTACAAAATATATTGTATATGTGATATATAATATTGTAACATGTTAGGGTTACAAATTTAATATTGGTTTAGGGTTTAAACTTGGTTAGGATTTGGATTAGGGTTAGCTTTTGCATGAACCTTCCATGAAGCTACATGAAGCTTTGACTTTGTCTTTGGCTTGATATTTTGTGAAGATATTACGTTAACCCAATCCAAACCATTAACTCTAGTTAATTCTCTACAAGGGTTAACTCCTTCATGCTTAACCCTTGGTTAGATTTGTAACCCCTACAATAATTCATTATTCATCACAAAAGGATTAGCTCATATATTATTCTTCTTCTTCTTCAACCTTTGAGCTTTGAGAAAGCTTTCTAGGATTTCATTTTGTGATGATTAAGAGTGAGAATTTGATAAGAAAAGAGAGCACAAATACTACTCCATCATCCTCATCTAATCTAGCCAATTAGATTAGGGTGTTCACCTCTTTAGAGAGAGAGAGCTTGAGTTATAGAAACTTCGAGGTAGATCATCGGAGAAAAGGAAGACTACAAGCTAGCATGGATCGTTTGAGTTGTGGATCCTCTCTTGAGTCCGGGAGATCATGGATCGCGGCGAAGGGACTTCTACTCAAAGCTTATGAAGCGAAGGAGCGGACTACAAAGGTTGTAATCCCTCACTTCTAGTAGTAAAGATGTTTACTTGCATATGAAATCCTAATAATCTAGCAAAGATCCCGGCTTTGGGTTGTTCGGCACGTCTAAATTTTTATTCGGGCATGGTTGATGCCTTATTAACCCTTGTAAGAGTGCCTAGGAACCCTACTATGGTATCAGAGCTTAGCTAGAGTATTAGGCGACGTGTATACGAAGTTAAAACTCCGATCGAACCCTGAAACACCGATTTTGACCCGCTTTCTGGACAATTTTTAAAAATGTGGTTTTTTCTGTATTAAAAATACTCAAAAAAATCAACAGGTAATTATAAGTATTACTGTGGAAAACGAGCAGGTAATTCGTACGTACCGCCGCGGAACCGCGGCAATACCTTGTTTGCGCCGCGGAACCGCGGCCTTATAGTCGAATTGTGCTTTGGTTTTGGCACAGTTATATCCGTAGCTGTTAGTTAATATTTCTGGGTATTTTTAATCTGACTCAAGTTTTGAGTGTTCTGGGGATTATTTTGAATTCGTTGATTTGATCGGAAAATTTAATTTCGTTCTTTTTCCGGATAATTTAGAAACTATTAAAATGTTCGAATGGATATCATTAACTCATTTTTTCCCGGCAGGGGAAAACTTTCAAGAGTTGAATTTTTCTTGAGTTTAAATCTTTCGGAAAAACGTGCAAGTAACGCGGTGGACCCTCTAGAAGAACACAAACCATAACTCGATTATGTGACCGTCTGAACCGCCAATAAACTTTAGGGTTTGGGGCAGTACGGCGTACCACATGTGAGGCGTTGGCTTGACACTTCTACGGCTGGACCATTGGTACTGTGACGTATTCTGGGACTTTCTGAACTCCACTCAAGTGTTGAGCTATTTAGGAAATCTTGGGTATTTGATTATTCGATCGGAAAGTTTAATACTGTCTATTTATCTGGAATGTGATACAATATGTAGAATTCATATAGTTAAGCATGAAATGCGAAGTATGTGATATTTCGGATTTACGATGTCTAAAGTGATTGTGGATTCCAAATGTTGTAGTTTTACACTTTCTTTTCTGTGACCGTAAGCATAGTATGTGGGGTATCGCCAGCTTCGTTGCTATACATCAACGACAATCGGGATACGCATACTTGCTTACGTTGATGATATGAGATATTATGTGTTGTTGTGATATGTTATATTGGATCGTCGTTTTCTGAATAACCAGGGATTTAATGTGAGATGAGGGTTTTTATTTCATTCATGTAAAATTCATTTGTATGTAATATTCTTTTATTGGGGCACTTCCGAGATGAGGATGTTGTCACCATTGTATATTATTTACTTTTCCGCATTAGGTAGACCCAAGGAGGAGAACACAAGTAACCGGGTTCTAGGGTCTAGTGGGAGGCCATCACGAGGGGTCGAGACCGGGTCTCCTAACCCTAGAATTGGAAATGTTGCTTGCCGCCCTCGTAGGGGTCTAGGGATGTGGGTTTGGCTATTCATAGCGACCGTGGAATCCGTGTTTTGTACAGGCTCGAAATAAAACACGGACGTCCTAGAATATCCAATATTTCATATGTTATCTTCTGCTGCAATGTTCTGTGATGAGATCATATTACTGCCTGAGACGAATGCTTATACTATATATATATATGATGATATATAAATATTACTGCTTTCGTTTCTTCTGTGTTGCTTAGAAAGCATAAGCTGATGGGATATATTAATGAGATTAATAAAAGAAAAGAAACCTTAAAGATGTTGTAGAATCAAAACTTTATAAAAAGGGTAGCTACGGTTTTGCTTTGCATAGCGGTATATATGATATACCCTGCACCTTATTCGATGAGGAAAGAGCCGAGATCCCTTCACCGGGAGTGACCTCTTTAGCTAAACTGGCAGATGCTACAAACTCGCGGTTTAGTTTTTGACAGCTTATATAGTTCTTGCTTTGCACAACGGTATATATGATATACCCTGCACTTTATTCGATGGAGAAAGAACCGAGATCCCCTCACCGGGAGTGACCTCTTTAGCGAAACTAGAAAAGCCTAAAAAACACTCCTTTTCAAAATGACTTGTTTCTACAACGATATCAAGTTCATTACGCTCATGGTTTTCTGAAAAACCTGCATAACCCTCCGCCATTTCAGATAAGTAATATTTAGTATTCGTGCTGCGGTAGTTTGGTACGCGTCAAGGCGTAGTGAACGGTAGCTGATGATTACTTATCTGTAGCATGAGATGCGATTGGATTAGGGTATTCGTATGGCGTTGTTTGGCTTGCGTCAAGGGTCGTACGGGTGGGTTTAATTCAATCACGAAATGTATGGGTTGAACTGTAGGGTTCCTAGGCACCCTAGTGAGGTCTCACAAGGCATCGAACATGCCAATATAAAAATTTATGGGTGCCGAGAGACCCGACTACGGATCGTTTGCTAGAAAACTAGGCGAAAAAGCTAACTAGTTAACACTTAACTACAAGATACGGAAATACAACCTTTGTAGATCCGGTGCTCCACCTCCATAGCTCCGCAATGAGGTCCTCTCCGCTGTCCAAATCAAATCCGGGCTCAAGTGTCGTCTTCGTCGGAGAATGGGCAAGCTAGGTCGTCGATGTCCATGCCGAAGATGATCTACGTCGAGGCATCGCTAAATCAAGCTCCGACTTCACCAAGTCCAAAAACTTGTGAAGAGAACACACTCTACTACTTGGCAAGAGGTAGAGGATGAAGAAATAGGAAGTGGGTAGACTTTAGAATTGGATTTCTCACTTGTTTTCATCAATCACCATTGATGAAGTGAACTTTCTTCATGTGAAGAAGATGAAGAAGAAGAAGAAAGAAATATGATAAGTTAATTATAATTGGAAAAGAAAATGAATACTTATCATATTAGAACCATGGTCAAGTGTAGAGAATTAACTAAGGTTAGATTAATGGTTAGGGTTTAAGATGAAGACAAGAATGGTTACAAAGTCAAAGCTTCATGAAGCTTCAACTAAACTCCAAAATTAGCAACCATTCTTTTCTTATCTATTCAAAATAAATAAATAAATAAATAAGTAATAAAAAGAAAACCCTAATCATTAGTTTAACCATGGCTTAATTCATTACACTTAACTATAGTTAAACATGTATCATCAAACATGATACAATCAAGTGTACAAAAGTATATCACATATACAATGTGCACAAACCAAGTGAGAAAATCCGTTTAAAGTGAACCAATACTAGTTAGTGCAAAGTAATATATCAAATATATAATTATGCATTAAATCATAAAATCAACACTTGATTCAATGATCCGGTCATGTCGCACACAACTGACTAGTATTCAATGTATCGGCTTATCGAATCAATACTTGATTCGATACCTAGGTTATATCGCATACAACCATTCGATACAATCATCGCGAGAATGGAATACGGTATCACATACACGCATTATTCTCGGTCCCGCACATATCTCATATGCGCTCCTATTTCGTTTTGCTTGAGCCAGGAAACCTCTGTGTAGGACTCTAAAGACTCGTCAATACGCCGGCAGCAGGTGATGATCATATCAAGCACCCACAAGCCGCAAGCGGTCTGCTAAACGTAACGGCCACCCGGGTATTGAGCGATCTGAAGATCGACGAGCAAGCCCGCTCACACTCCAGTGAATCCGACCAGTAACACTACCGTACAGTCCGGTCTGATCGTCTGATATGTCGCATATCTCGCCTAGGGGTGGTAAACGTCAGACCCCAATAGCTCAATAAGTCGTGTCGATATGAGGTCTATAACTGTTCGAGAAACTACTGGTAACACTTACCAGAAAATCTCAGCAACCCTGGCCAGGGATTTCCTGTTATAGCCAATCGAACACAGCGCAACATCAACCCCCTATACCGGGAGAGACGAATCCCCTCCTATCGCTCATTGCCTCCATGTGACTCGGGACTGTATCCAAAAACCACCGTTTTGCACGCCCTCTTGGACGTGGTAAGATGGAAATCAAAGCACAGTCGGAACCACACAAGACTCTATGACGATCTCGGGTCAACAGACTACTCTGTACCAGTGTCACCAGAGAACTGCCATCTGACGTGAGGTATAATACCATCTGGGAGTTCTCGGCGAGTCCGTCCAGTGTACCCACTCTCTACTGAGCACCCGTATATCATCTCTGATGTCAAACACCAATGGATATGGGATCATCCATCGCCCATCTGTATGGGTCGAGAAGGTATATGCTAGTCTACTCTGGTATATCGATGCCCCGTCTCGATACACCCACGACTAGGGACTTTGAAGGATGTACTTATGGACTACCATGTCCCCACTAGTATGATCCGCATCATAATCCAGGTAGTCAAGTACAGATCCTAAGGGCTTTACCAACATGTAACAGAGAGACAAACAGTATACACGTTAAGGTAAAGTTCAACCAGATAGCATACTATCATGTCGAGCAAGAATGTCCTCCCTATATATGTCCCAGCATCCACTACAATATACATCCTATGTACAGTAATGGCCTCTAGGGCATACATATAACTAACAATCTCCCACTTGCACTAGGGCCATCTGTAGCAGTGGTTGTAGTATCTCATACTCAACCATCCCATAAAAGTCTCTCTCTGGGAACATGCCTTTGTGAGTGGATCCGCTGTGTTGTCCTCTGAGTCTACTCTCCAAAGCTCGATCACCCTGGAGATCAACCATCTCCATGATCAAGTGATACTGCCTTAGAATATGTCTGGATCACTGATGGGACCGGCGTTCCTTGGCATAAGCCACAACTCCATTGTCACACAATGGAAGGAACATAGTTCATCTCATGAACCAATATACACCCAAACAGCCTCTTTGGTAGCATCTTAAGTAGCGATGTATCCAGCCTTTATCGTCTAGTATGTCACGGTATTTAGCTTGGAACTCTTCTAACATACCGTCCCTTCACTGAGGGTAAAGACAATGCCTGTGACTGACATTCAGTCGTCTTTATCACCCTGGAACCCTTCCAGTGATTCTCCCCAGGACCAATTGATACCATCTCACTACAACTAGTGAGAATCCTAACATCCAATTAGATCTATCTCATAGATCCAAAACGCAGGATTTAGGAGGTATCACTTTGATCCTTTATGGAGAATTCTGGTGATAAGCGGAGATTGACCGAGCGTAGCATAGGAAACTTCTTCCCTATCAAGAGTATGTCATCCACGTACTTTACGAGGATCGTCACCATACTCCCTACTACCTTTTTGTTTATACAAGGTTTATCTACCATTTTGATGATGTCAAACTCTTTGACTTATCCATCAAAACAGATGCTCTAACTCCGCGATGCCTGCTTTATCCTATAAAGCATCTTGCACACGTTTCCGCTGCTCCCACTGTCTACGAAGCCCTCTGGCTGTGTACTTATAGACGCTCTCTTCCAAATCATCATTTAGAAAAGCAGTCAAGACACCCAACCACCAGATATCGTAGTCATGGTATGTAGCCGTGGTAAGTAGTATCTGGATGGACTTAAGCATAGGTACTTGAAAAGGTTTTATCATTATGATCCATATCTGGTCAATGATGCAAACCTTTAGCAAGTCTAGCTTTGAAAGTCTCAACTTTTCCAAGTACACCAAGTAATCTTCTCAAGATATACTTGCTGCTGATGGGGATTTAACCCTTCAGATATAGCAACCAAAGTCCATACTTTGTTGGTGTATAAGGATTCCATCTCAGATCGCTAAGCATCCATCCATTCTTACAGAGTCTTACTCCTGATGGCCAGCTCGAAACTAGTTGGGTCATCATCTCATGATGTAATCCTCGCTCCCACTGTCATAGAGAAACCGAAGTATCTCTCAGGTGGGTGAGGAACCCTACTAGATCGGCGGAGAGGCTGAGGTTCGTTGGTATCTACTGAATCCTTTGGTTTTATCAAATCATCTGCTGTCGTTTGTATGGCTGGAACCTTTCCAGTTGTACATAACAGATCTTGCCTCGAGCTTGTCCGGATTATAGTTTTCAGACATAGGCTGGACAACCCCAAATCTTAACCAACTTAAGAGATGGGCTCTTCCCTTTCCATATCACATATGAAGTGGTAGGCAACTGATTTGATTCGAACCCTATTCAATAGGTATGCATCTTCTCAAGTGCATAACTCCCAAAAATGAAACAGGTAACTCAGTAGTACTCATCATAGAGCACACCTTATCACATAGGGTGTGATTGCTCCGCCCCGATATACCATCGTGCTATGGTGTATTCGGAGGAGTAATGCTGAGAGAGAATCTCATTCTCCTTTAGAAAAGTCCAGGATTTCCGTGCTCAAGTATTCTCCTCCTTGATCTCATCATAGGATATAATACTTATACCCGTATTCTGGTTCTCTACTTCTCACTTATATTCTGTGAATATCTCAAAAGGTTCGGACTTGTGTTTCAACAGGAACATAGGTCTGAATCTAAAGAGATCATCAGAGAACGTAATGAAGTATAAAGAACCAGTCTTGGCATGTGTAGACAGGGGACCTACATACATCAACATGTATCATCCCAAGAGTTTACTAACTCTTTCTCTGTTACCAATAAACAGAGCTGTGGTCATCTTATCTTTGTGACATGACTGGCGAGTTTCACAAGATGTAAATTCAAACTGATTTAAATATGCATCTAAATGTAACTCAGCCAGTCGGGTCGCATTGATATGACCTAGTCTACAATGCCTCAAGAAGGATCCGTTCATTTCTGAACTCTTCCTCTTGTGTGTGTTCTGTATACTAAGAACTGTGGTTTGATTTAGAACATCAATGCTTTTAGATAACGTGCCTGAACTGATCAACTTTTGATATATGAAATGTTCAAAACATTATCCAACAATACAAAATTATATCCTTTCTTTACTAATAAAGAGACTGATATGATTTTGTATATCAGGTTCGGTATCTAATAACATTCGTTCAGAATCAATGTATTGGTAATACAGGGTGACAGTGACCAACAGACTTGGCTGCAACTCTTGCCCCGTTTTCTGCCTCATGAAACTTATCACCCGTTCTCAGTTCTCTACCTATCTGTAGCCCTATGTAACAGATTACATATCTGGGATCCTGATCTGGTATCACATACCCAGGACGTAGAGAATACAGAGAAACAGTTCTTTGTAACGAACACACCCGAAGATGATGCATCAGCATGCACTCTCTTCGTTTGGGCGGCACGGGAATTCTGGTAATCCCCAATTTCCTGCTCTGTATTATAACAATTATAAGTTGGAGCGGGACCAACGTTCCCCAGCTCAGTATAACAAGCGGGTTCGGTCAATAATCCGTATTATTATCTTGATTAAGGCGTGATATGGTCGCTACCAGGAGAGAGAGAGAAGAAAACACTCAGCGTGCGCTCTGTCAAGAATAGATTGGTTATTATTTTATCTAATCAGGATGGCTCCCACTGCTTTTTATCAAATCTTCCTTCAAACCCTAAAAGGAAAGACTAGCCGGGATTAATTACACACTACAAGTTCGCCAATCTTTCAGCCAGGCCAGTGTCGGTACTTTGAGGGAGGTCCCCCGTGCTTTCGCACGAACCTAATTACTGTAAACCTCGTTTTCCCAGAGGCGTAACCTCGTTAACACCTTTCTAGACACCTACTTGATCGGCTAATTGTAATATGTAAAACTCTCCCAGGAGTAACTCTTACTCGCAGCGGGTATCGGGATCCAACTATCTCATAGAAGGTATGCAATCTCATTGCAAATTTCAACATTTGAAATTCCCGATAATATTTTGCCCCTAGCTCGCTATGACCTTGACGGAGGCCAAACAACCCATAGTCCGCTAGTCAAGTTCAACCCGTCATTTCCTGATTGAATTAAACCCACCCGCACGACCCTTGACGGAGGCCAAACAACGCCGTACGAATACCCTAATCCAATCGCATCATATGCTAGCAGATAAGCACTAGTTAGCTACCGTACACTACGCCTTGACGGAGGCCAAACAACCGCAGCACGAATACTAACTAGTACGTATCTGAAATGACGGAGGGCTACGACAAGTTTTTCTGAAAACCTATTACGTAATGAACTTGATATCGTTGTAGGATCGAATGAATTTTGAAATGGAGTGTTTTTGAGGCTTTTCTAGTTTTGCTAAAGGAGTCACTCCCGGTGAAGGGATCGTCGGTCCTTTCCTCGTCGAATGAGGTGCGGGATATATCATATATATCACTGTGCAAAGCAAAAACTCTTAAAAGCAATCAAAAGACAAACCGAGTGTGTAGCATCTGCCAGTTATTGCTAAAGGAGTCACTCCCGGTGAAGGGATCTCGGTCCTTTCCTCATCGAATAAGGTGCAGGATATATCACATATACCTCTGTGCAAAGCAAGAACTGTAGCTACCTGTTTTATTTTGAAATTCGATTCTACAACATCTTAGGTTTCTTTTATTTCATTAATCATATTAATGAAGTCCCATCATTTAAGTTTACCTAAACATCACAGATAAATACGACGTACACTTATGCCATCCGCATTCGCCTCGATGTCCCCTCGTGCACCGTTAGGTTAGGTAACTAACGGCAGAGCGGGGCAGGGCTAGCACGGGTGTAAAACATAAGTAACGTCTATATAATATATCATATATACTATATACTGTATCTATCAGAGAACATCACATGATCACATCACAGATATCGCAGCAGAAGAAACATATGAAATATTGGATATACTAGGACGTCCGTGTTTTCAATACGAGCCAGTATAAAACACGGATTCCACGGTCGTGATGAATAGCCAAACCCACACCCGTAGACCCCTACGAGAGCGGCAAGCAACCCTACCAATTCTAGAGTTAGGAGACCCGGACTCGACTCCTCGAGTTGGTCTCCCACTGGACTCCAGAACCCGGTTACTTGTGCTCCCCTCCTTGGGTCTATCCTAGTGCGGAAAAGTAAATAATATACATCAACGGTGACAACTTCCGCAACCTGGAAGCGCCCCAAATAAAAGAATATTACATACAAGTTTTTACATGAATGAAAATGAAAAACACTCATCTCACATAAAAACCCCCCGGCTATTCAAACACGACGATCCAATATAACATATCCAGCAACACATAACATCACATGTCATCAACGTAAGTAAATATGCGCATCCCAATTGTCGTTGACATATAGCAACGAAACCGGCGATATCACATATTACACTTACGGTCACAGAAAAGAAAGTGTAAAACTACAACAGTTGGAATCCGCAACCACCTCAGACATCGCATGCCTGACCAAATGAATTACTTAGACATCGCATGCCTAACAATTATAAACCCCGCATTTTAGTCTCAAAATCGAAAACACTTTTCAATACCAAGTCGGGTAATTCAACAAGATTCCCGACATCCTGATCGAATGCTCGTCGCAAACTTCAGTAGACGGCCGTACCCACGATGCCGTCGACGAAGTGCACCAAGACGGAACACCGCTACCGTGAGCACCCGAACGGATGCTTTCGGCGACGGGGTTCTCCTACAGTCACTTGGTCGGGGCTATGGAGTGAGGCTGTCTATTAAGTTTACCCGGCGAGTATCCGCGTACGCTACGTGATTGCGACGAACTTTTGATCACATCAAAATTCCGTGGCAACCGATCAAGTGAGACTAAACTGCTATGTTTATAACATTCATTTAGTTATCTCATAACTTTTTGTGAATTCCAATTATTGTATCCCATTCCAGATAAATAGAAAATTTTAAACTTTCCGATCGAACAATCGAACACCCAAGTTTTCCCAATACAGATCAACACATGAAATAAGTCTAACAACATTCAGTTCGTGCCTCAGTACCAACGGTCCAGCCGTAGAAGGGTCAAGCCAACGCCTCACATGTGGCACGCCGTACTGCCCCAAACCTGAAGGTTCAAAGGGCAGTTCAAGACGGTCACATAATCGAGTTAAGGTTTGTTGTCTTCTAGAGGGACCATCGCGTTACTTGCACTACTTAGAACGTCGTTAAACTACGGAAAAATCCAACACTTGGAAATTTCCCGGCAGGGGAAAAATTGGGTATTTATATCCGGTCGAACTTTTTAACATATTCTAAAAATATCCGGAAAGCCAAATAGACAAAATTTGATACCCCGATCGAAATACCGAATCCCCAAAACAATCCCAGAAAATACAACTCTGGAAACAGTATTAAAAATTCCCAGAAAATCCAGAATAAAATAATAAGAGTTACTGTGCAAATAGTGGAGGATGACGTCATCAAGGTGCGGCAGAACAGCCGCAGAATGCAGGCATCTGCCGCGCTTCCGCCGCTATATTTACTGTTCATCCAAAAATATTTACATGGTAATTCTTATTTTTCCCTGCTGAATTTTTTAGCAATTTTTAATATGGAAAAATCCACGTTTTACGAAATCGTCCAGAGAGCATATTGCCGGGTGGGTTTCGGGTTCGTTCGGGCTTCAAATTCCGTCTAGACTTCGCCTAAGGCTCTAGCTAGGCTCTGATACCACTGTAGGGTTCCTAGGCACCCTAGTGAGGTCTCACAAGGCATCGAACATGCGAATATAAAAATTTATGGGTGCCGAGAGACCCGACTACGGATCGTTTGCTAGAAAACTAGGCGAAAAAGCTAACTAGTTAACACTTAACTACAAGATACGGAAATACAACCTTTGTAGATCCGGTGCTCCACCTCCATAGCTCCGCAACGAGGTCCTCTCCGCTGTCCAAATCAAATCCGGGCTCAAGCGTCGGCTTCGTCAGAGAATGGGCAAGCTAGGTCGTCGATGTCCATGCCGAAGATGATCTACGTCGAGGCATCGCTAAATCAAGCTCCGACTTCACCAAGTCCAAAAACTTGTGAAGAGAACACACTCTACTACTTGGCAAGAGGTAGAGGATGAAGAAATAGGAAGTGGGTAGACTTTAGAATTGGATTTCTCACTTGTTTTCATCAATCACCATTGATGAAGTGAACTTTCTTCATGTGAAGAAGATGAAGAAGAAGAAGAAAGAAATATGATAAGTTAATTATAATTGGAAAAGAAAATGAATACTTATCATATTAGAACCATGGTCAAGTGTAGAGAATTAACTAAGGTTAGATTAATGGTTAGGGTTTAAGATGAAGACAAGAATGGTTACAAAGTCAAAGCTTCATGAAGCTTCAACTAAACTCCAAAATTAGCAACCATTCTTTTCTTATCTATTCAAAATAAATAAATAAATAAATAAGTAATAAAAAGAAAACCCTAATCATTAGTTTAACCATGGCTTAATTCATTACACTTAACTATAGTTAAACATGTATCATCAAACATGATACAATCAAGTGTACAAAAGTATATCACATATACAATGTGCACAAACCAAGTGAGAAAATCCGTTTAAAGTGAACCAATACTAGTTAGTGCAAAGTAATATATCAAATATATAATTATGCATTAAATCATTAAATCAACACTTGATTCAATGATCCGGTCATGTCGCACACAACCGACTAGTATTCAATGTATCGGCTTATCGAATCAATACTTGATTCGATACCTAGGTTATATCGCATACAACCATTCGATACAATCATCGCGAGAATGGAATACGGTATCACATACACGCATTATTCTCGGTCCCGCACATATCTCATATGCGCTCCTATTTCGTTTTGCTTGAGCCAGGAAACCTCTGTGTAGGACTCTAAAGACTCGTCAATACGCCGGCAGCAGGTGATGATCATATCAAGCACCCACAAGCCGCAAGCGGTCTGCTAAATGTAACGGCCACCCGGGTATTGAGCGATCTGAAGATCGACGAGCAAGCCCGCTCACACTCCAGTGAATCCGACCAGTAACACTACCGTACAGTCCGGTCTGATCGTCTGATATGTCGCATATCTCGCCTAGGGGTGGTAAACGTCAGACCCCAATAGCTCAATAAGTCGTGTCGATATGAGGTCTATAACTGTTCGAGAAACTACTAGTAACACTTACCAGAAAATCTCAGCAACCCTGGCCAAGGATTTCCTGTTATAGCCAATCGAACACAGCGCAACATCAACCCCCTATACCGGGAGAGACGAATCCCCTCCTATCGCTCATTGCCTCCATGTGACTCGGGACTGTACCCAAAAACCACCGTTTTGCATGCCCTCTTGGACGTGGTAAGATGGAAATCAAAGCCCAGTGGGAACCACACAAGACTCTATGACGATCTCGGGTCAACAGACTACTCTGTACCAGTGTCACCAGAGAACTGCCATCTGACGTGAGGTATAATACCATCTGGGAGTTCTCGGCGAGTCCGTCCAGTGTACCCAGTCTCTACTGAGCACCCGTATATCATCTCTGATGTCAAACACCAATGGATATGGGATCATCCATCGCCCATCTGTATGGGTCGAGAAGGTATACGCTAGTCTACTTTGGTATATCGATGCCCCGTCTCGATACACCCACGACTAGGGACTTTGAAGGATGTACTTATGGACTACCATGTCCCCACTAGTATGATCCGCATCATAATCCAGATAGTCAAGTACAGATCCTAAGGGCTTTACCAACATGTAACAGAGAGACAAACAGTATACACGTTAAGGTAAAGTTCAACCAGATAGCATACTATCATGTCGAGCAAGAAAGTCCTCCCTATATATGTCCCAGCATCCACTACAATATACATCCTATGTACAGTAATGGCCTCTAGGGCATACATATAACTAACATGAACTTGACCGGCGGACTATGGGTTGTTTGGCATGCGTCAAGGTCATAGCACGCTAGGGGTAAAAGCATTATCGGGAATTTCAAGTGTTGAAATTTGCAATGAGATTGCATACCTCCTATGAGATAGTTGGATCCCGATACCCACTGCGAGTAAGAGTTACTCCTGGGATAATTTTACACAGGACAATTAGCCGATCAAGTAGGTGTCTAGAAAGGTGTTAACGGGGTTATGCCTCTGGGAAAACGAGGTTTATTTTAATTAGGTCCGTGCGAAAGCACGGGGAACCTCCCTCAAGTACTGACACTGATCTGGCTGAAAGATTGACGAAATTGTAGGGTGTAATTAATCCCGGCTAATCTTACCTTTTAGGGTTTGAAGGAAGATTTGATAAAAACAGTGGGAGACATCCTGATTAGATAAGATAATAACCAATCTAATCTTGCAAGAGCATACGCTAAAGTGTTTTTCTTCTCTCTCTCTCCAGGTAGCGACCGTATCAGGCCATAATCAAGATAATAATATGGATGTATTGACTGAACCCGCTTATTATACTGAGCAGGGGATCGTTGGTCCCGTTCTTTCTTATAAGAGTTATAAGACTGAACAGGAAACAGGAGAATATCTGGATTCTCATGCCGCCCAAACGGAGAACATGCATGTTGATTCACCTTCTTCGGGTGTGTTAGTTATTGAGAACTGTTTCTCAGTTCACCCTACGTCCTGGGTATTAGATACCGGATCGGGATCCCATATATGTAAAATGTTACATGGGCTACGAAAAGGTAGAGAACTGGAAAAAGGTGATCATTCCGTTCAAGTAGGGAATGGTGCAAGTAACGCAGCCAAAGCAATTGGTGAATATCACCTTGTATTGCCAAGTAGTAGTACACTGATTCTGAATGAGTGTTATTATATACCGAACATGATGTGCAACATTATATCAGTTTCTTTATTAAGTAAAGAAGGATATAATTTTGTAGTACAGGATAATGTTATGAACATATTCCTGAATCAAAAGTTGATTGCATCAGGCTCGTTACATAATGGCATATTCATTCTCAATCAAAATACAGTCCTTAATATACAAAACACACACAAGAGGAAGAGTTCAGAAATGAACGAATCCTTCTTGTGGCATTGTAGACTTGGTCATATCAATGCGACACTGCTGGCTAAGTTACATAAGGATGGAATTTGAATCCGTTTGAATTATCATCTTATGATACTTGCCATTCATGTCTCAAAGGGAAAATGATCAAGACTCCGTTTAGTGGACACGGAGAAAGAGTTACGGAACTCTTAGCACTGGTACATAGTGATGTATGCGGTCCCATGTCTACACATGCCAGGAACGGTTCTTCCTACTTCATTACATTCACTGATGATCTCTCTAGATACGGACATGTGTTCCTGATGAAACACAAGTCTGAAGCTTTGAGAAATTCAGAGAATATAAGCACGAAGTAGAGAACTAAACGAGTAAAAGTATTAAGATCCTACGATCTGATCGAGGAGGAGAATACTTGAGCAATGAGTTTCTGGACTATCTAAAAGAGAATAGGATTCTCTCTCAGCTTACTCCTCCTTATACACCACAGCACAACGGTGTATCGGAGCGGAGGAATCGCACCCTATTAGATATGGTGCGCTCTATGATGAGCACTGCTGAGTTGCTTATTTCCTTCTGGGGGTATGCGCTTGAGACAGCCATAGACCTATTGAATAGGGTTCCCACCAAATCTGTGCCTACCACTCCATATGAGATATGGAAAGGAAAGAGACCACATCTTAATTACATTAAGATATGGGGTTGTCCGGCATATGTGAAAACACAACATCCGGACAAGCTCGAGGCAAGATCAGTTCTATGCAAGTTTATTGGATATCCCAAGCATTCGCAAGGGTATATCTTCTACCACTTCGACGAACAAAAAGTGTTTGTTTCTAGACATGCCACCTTCTTAGAAAAGGGTTTTCTTATGAAACAAGATAGTGGCAATGAGGTAGAACTAGAAGAAGTTCCAGCAACACAAACTGCAACTGAAGATTTAGTGGAACCAGAGGATTCAGTAGTACCCGACGAACCCCAGCCTCTCCGCCGATCTAGCAGGGTTTCTCATCCACCTGAGAGATACTACGGTTTTCTCATTGATGGTGGGAGCGAGGATTGCATCATGGAAGATGATGACCCGACTAGTTTCGAGCAGGCCATCACAAGTGGCGACTCTGTAAAATGGCTGGATGCAATGCGATCTGAAATGGAATCCATGTACACCAACAAAGTATGGACTTTGGAAAATGCTCCTGAAGCAGTAAAACCCATTGGGAGAAAGTGGATCTTTAAAAAGAAAATTGGTGTAGATGGAAAAGTTGAGACTTTCAAAGCTAGACTTGTTGCAAAGGGTTTTCGTTAACGACCAGGTGTGGATTATGACGATACCTTTTCTCCAGTGGCTATGCTTAAGTCCATCCGGATCTTACTTTCCATTGCTGCATACCATGACTACGAAATCTGGTAAATGGATGTTAAGACCGCCTTTCTAAATGGTGATTTAGAAGAGTGCGTGTACATGACTCAGCCAGAGGGCTTCGTGGATAGTGGGAGCAGCGGAAAGGTGTGCAAGCTGCTTAAATCCATTTATGGGTTAAAGCAAGCATCGCGGAGTTGGAACATAATGTTGTAGTCAAAGAGTTTGACTTCATCAAAAACGTAGATGAACCGTGTATTTTTAAGAAGGTTGCAGAGAGTAAGGTTGTCTTCCTCGTATTGTACGTCGATGACATACTCATGCTAGGAAATGATGTTCCTATGCTGCAATCAGTCAAGCTCTTCTTATCACAAAGATTCTTAATGAAAGATCTAGGTGATGCCTCCTGCATATTGGGAATTATGATCTATAGAGATAGATCTAAATGGATATTGTGATTGTCCCAATCCAGGTACATTGACACCATACTAAAGAGGTTTAGTATGGAAGAATCCAAGCGTGGGAACCAACCCACGATCTCTGGACTCACTCTCTCCAAAGAGATATCTCCCAAGACTGATTTGGAGAGAGCTCGCATGCAAGGGATACCCTATGCTTCGGCAGTAGGCTCTATCATGTATGTGATGCTATGTACGAGACCCGATGTAGCATACTCACTAAGTATAGTGAGTCGGTATCAAGCAGATCCTGGAGAGAGTCACTGGATAGCTGTGAAGAACATTCTCAAGTACTTGCGAAGGACTATGGAGATGTTCTTGGTGTATGGTAACGGAGAACTCCAGGTGGAGTCCTTTACTGATTCCAACTTCTAAAATGATAAGGACGACTCTAAGTCGCACTCGGGATTTGTCTTTACTCTCAATGGAGGGGCGGTATGTTGGAAGAGTTCCAAACAGGATACCGTTGCAGACTCGACGATGGAGGCTGAATACATCGCTGCAAACGATGCCGCCAAAGAGGCTGTCTGGATAAAGAAGTTCATTAGTGAACTTGGTGTGGTTCCATCCATTGAGCATCCAATACCTCTATATTGTGATAACAATGGAGCTGTGGCTTCGGCCAAGCAACCCAGGTCCCATCAAATGTCCATACATATTCTGAGGCGGTATCACCTGATCAGGTAGATAATTGATCGCCGGGAGATCGAGGTCAGGAGAGTAGATACGAAGGACAACACTGCGGATCCACTCATGAAGGCCATTCCCCAGATACAGTTTGAGAGATTATTCGGGATGCTAGGTATGAGATACTACAGCAGCTGGCCTTAGTGCAAGTGGGAGATTGTTAGTTATGTATATGCCCTAGAGGCCATTGTTGTACATGTGATGTATATTATAATGGATGCTTGGATATATATATAGAAAGGACTTTCTTGCTCGTCATGATAGTATGCTATTTGGTTTCACTTTATCTTAATATGTTGACTTGTATTAGTTTACGATCTTACTCTCACATGTTGATAAAGCCCTTAGGATCTGTACTCGACTACTGGGACAATGATGAGATCATACTAGTGGGGCTACGGTAGTCGATGAGTACATCATATAACTATTCCTAGTCGAGGGTGTGTCGAGACAGGGCATCGATACACCAGAGTAGACTAGCGTATACGCATCTTGACCCATATGATGGGCGATGGATGATCCCATATCCATTGGTGTTTTGACATCAGAGATGGTGTACGGGTGCCCAAAGGAGACTGGGTACACTGGACGGACTCGCCAAGAAATCCTAGATGGTGATATACCACACGTCAGATGGCAGTTCTCCGGTGACACTGGTACAGGGTAGTCTGTAGACCCGAGATCGTCATAGAGTCTTGTGTGATTCCCACTGTGCTTTGATTTCCACCTTACCACGTCCAAGAGGGCGTGCAAAACAGTGGCTTTTGGGTAGAGTCCCGAATCACACGGAGGCAATGAGCGATAGGAGGGGTTTCGTCTCTCCCAGTATAGGGATTTGATGTTGTGCTATGTTCGATTGGCTATAACTGGAAGTCCCTGGCCAGGGCTGATATGGAGTGCTGCTGGTAAGAGTTATCAGTAGTTTCTCGACCCGTTATGAGCCTTATATCGACACGACTTATTGGTTACTGGGGTCTGACGTATACCACCCCTAGACTAGATATGCAACATATCAGACGAAGAGACCGGACTGTACGGGAGTGTTACTGATTGGATTCGCAGGAGAATGTACGGGCTTGCTTGTTGATCTTCTGATCGCTCAATACCTGGGTGGCTGTTACGTTTATCTGACCGCTTGCAGCTTGTGGGTGTTTGATATGATCATCACCTACTGCCGGCGTATTGACGATTCTTTAGAGTCCTACACAGAGGTTTCCTGGCTCAGGCAAAACGGAGTAGCAGCACATATGTGATATGTGCGGGACCGAGAATAATACGATATGAGATACCGTATTCTGTTCTCGCGATATGAGATATCGGCCGGGTATATGTGATATAACCGGGTCATCGGATCAAGTATTGATTCGATGAATTGGTACATGTTATATTAGTCGTTTATATGTAATATAGCCGGGTTATCGGATCAAGTGTTGATTCGATAATTTAATGTATAATTATATATGTGATATATTACGTTACATTAACTAATATAAGCTCGCTTTATTGATTCATTTTCTCACGGCATAATACATTGATATATATGCGATATATGTTAATTGTATTATTTTCTGTTGTTACAAAATATATTTTATATGCGATATATAATATTGTAACATGTTAGGGTTACAAATTTAACATTGGTTTAGGGTTAAAACTTGGTTAGGGTTTGGATTAGGGTTAGCTTTTGCATGAAGCTTCCATGAAGCTTCATGAAGCTTTGACTTTGTCTTTGGCTTGATATTTTGTGAAGATATTATGTTAACCCAATCCAAACCATTAACTCTAGTTAATTCTCTACAAGGGTTAACTCCTTCATGCTTAACCCTTGGTTAGATTTGTAACCACTACAATAATTCATTATTCATCACAAAAGGATTAGCTTATATATTATTCTTCTTCTTCTTCAACCTTTGAGCTTTGAGAAAGCTTTCTAGGTTTTCATTTTGTGCTGATTAAGAGTGAGAATTTGATAAGAAAAGAGAGCACAAATACTACTCCGTCATCCTCATCTAATCTAGCCAATTAGATTAGGGTGTTCACCTCATTAGAGAGAGAGAGCTTGAGTTATAGAAACTTCGAGGTAGATCATCGGAGAATAGGAAGACTACAAGCTAGCATGGATCGTTCTAGTTGTGGAGCCTCTCTTGAGTCCGGGAGATCATGGATCGCGGCGAAGGGACTTCTACTCGGAGCTTATGAAGCGAAGGAGCGGACTATAAAGGTTGTAATCCCTCACATCTAGTAGTAAAGATGTTTACTTGCATGTGAAACCCTAATAATCTAGAAAAGATCCCGGCTTTGGGTTGTTCGGCACGTCTAAATTTTTATTCGGGCATGGTTGATGCCTTATTAACCCTTGTAAGAGTGCTTAGGAACCCTACAGTTCTTGACCTAGTGAAGATGGAGCTTGAGTTTAAGTCACCTCGACGTAGATCATCTTCGGCCTCGAAGTCAACGAGCTAGCTTGATCATTTCTCCGGGGAAATCCTTTCTAGAGTTCGGGACTACGATGATCATAGCGAAGCGACGTCCACATGGAGCTTTAGAAGTGAAGGACCGGATCTACAAAGGTTGTATTTTCATTCACTTCTCTTTGTAATGATAGATTGCAAGTTTTGTTACCCTAGTTTTCTAGTTGCATCCTAGGATGATTGCTTAGCACCATCCCTAAAATTATTGTTGTGGCATATGTGATGCTTGTAAACCCTAGGCTAGGTGCTGAAGAATCGCAACATGGTATCAGAGCCTAACTAGAAACTTAGACGATGTTAAGACAATCCGAAGCCGAAAAACTCCGCAAAATACGATTTTAGAAACCCATGGATTTGCTCTCTGGAATTTTTTTTAAAGTGTAAGTGCACTGCGGCGCCCCGGCCGTCAATCCGACGGCCAAATGCGGAAGCGGTGATAAACTTTAATTTTTCTTGAACTGGCAAACCGCCGCGCACTAATACCCGGATCGAACCATTAACTAGTCCTAGCTATCTACAAGAAAGGGAATAGAGATATACCGACGATCCAAGTCCTCCGGTCTTCTCGTCATCGTCCCGATCTCCTGCGGAATGTCCCATCTCCTCCTCGTCGCCGGAAGTGCACCACATCGCCTACTTCTTTTACGGGCTCCCACCTCAATGCCGAGGCAACTCGGGCATGAAGCTGGCTAGTCGACGTGCCCAAGATTTGCTGTAGAAAATAGTAGAACTAGTGTCTTATTTGGGGTTTATGGAGGTGCCATTTTGGTGGAGGAAATGAGGTATGAACTTTTGTGGAGGAACTTAGGGATTTTTCTAGCATCAAGAGAGCAAAAATCCCCACTACAAAAATGGGCAACCCACCCTCATGGTGGCCGGCCATCACTAGAGGAGAGGGAGAGTGAGAATGAGGGAGAGTCTCCAAAATAATGGGAGCCATTCTCATCTCATACAAGAGAGAGAGAGTCAAGACAAAGAGGTGGTTGAAAAGCAAGTGATGATGAGAAACAATGATCACTCCCAAAACCAATACTCAACCAACAATCATCAACAACCATGATTGTCAACAAAGTCAAGCCATCATGATAAAGCTAGAAGTCAAGGTCAAGGAAAAGCTATGATGATACAACAAAATGCAAAGACCCCCTCCACAAAAAATTATTTGCAACAATGCAAATAACCCCTCCTCCACCAAACTTCGGCCAATGAACGAAACAAAGGAAATTGGCCGAAACGGAAAGCAAACTGGCAACTCCAGAAAACTGGTCCCGTAATAAATTACAGGAAAACCCCGATACTGTGCATACACACCCGCATCTGTATTTCGACCGAAATACAAATGCAATGAGACAAAATCTACACTGTACTATACTAGGATCCGGCTTAAACCAAAGCCGGCTAGTAATATCCGTCCGATCCTGATCCGTGCAATACCGCACGTATCTGATCGAACACTGCCATATAGCTATACGGCCTATAGTACAAACTGTCCGATCCTGATCCGTGCAATACCGCACGTATCTGATCGGACCTTGCCATATCTGCATACGGCCTCTACAACCTTTCGCCCGAAAGCTGAGTAACTGAATGTGGGGGACTCTAAAGACTTATCAACACCTTGGTTGTGGATTTAACCACTAGCACGTTAGAGGTATAAGCCAATACATAACGGGTTACCAGGTATTGACCAAAAGGGACGTCTGTGAGCAAACTCAGCCTGACTCCCTACTGAGCCTGTCAGTGACAATATCCGTACAGTCTGGTCCGTTCGTCTATGAGCATCGCATGGCGGGCCTAGGGGGTTGGTAAAAGTCAGACCCCCAAAAGCGGTACAAGTCGTGTCGGAGTGTAGCCCAGAACACCCTGAGATACTACTGGAATACCTACCAGTAAATCTCCTTGCCTCGGCCGAGGGCTTCGTGTAATGGCTCTCCTAGACACAGCACGACCTCACCCCAATACCGGGAGAGACGAACCCCTGAAGATACGCTCACTGCTTCCATGTGGCTCGGGACTGTACCCAACTAAAACCTGTTTGCACGACTCCTTTGAGCCGTGGTAGGGTAGTAATCAAAGTACAGTGGGAACTCACACGAGACAAATGACGATCCCCAGGTCGATGAACTAACCTGCACACATGTCACCAGGGAACTGCCATCTGACGTCTGGTATATGACCAACTAGCATGTTCCCGGCGAGTCCTGTCCGGTGTACACATAACCCAATGAGCACCTGTATACATCTTAGGTGATCCAACTGACACCAGTGGCTTGTGAGACCGGCCACCGCCCCTCGTCGGGGTCTCGACTGCATACACTAGTCTACTCTGGAGTATCGATGCCCTGTCTCGAAACTCACACGACTATGGACCATTTAAGGATGTGCTTATAGACCCCAGCTCCCATTTATATGATCGCCCTGATACTGCTGGTGGTCAAGAAAGAATCCTAGGGGCTCTATCAACGTGTAATAGCAACTTTTCAGGTCACCTAAAACAGTACACGATGATAAAGGTAAACCAGATAGCATACTATCATCTCGAGTAAGACTGTCCTACCGGGATAGGTCCTCCATCAATCATTGCAATCACGTACCTGTGACCTAATAATTGACTCTGAGGGCACTATCTCCAACAATCTCCCACTTGCACTCAAGGCTAATTATTGCGATGTCGCATACTCACAGCCCGTGTGATACCGAACACCCAACTCCTCTACTGGTCAGTCTCACAAAGCTCCTTTGCGAAACTATTGCATTCGAGGAATAGCCTTAGTGAGTGGATCCGCTTTGTTGTCTCTTTCAATGTCTCTCTATATCTCAAGTTCGCGGAGAAACCCATCTCCCGAAATGAGCAATACCTGTCTTAGAATGTGTCTGGATGTCTGATGGGACATAGCTCATAAATGAACTTCAAATCCAAACTTCTTAGACTGTATCGTCAACTGAACTTAATCAGTATCCTGTGCCATGCCACCCTCAGTATTGCCTTGGACCACCTGTCCAAAATACTGCCCCTCATCAGAAGGAAAACTATAACTCTGACAACCTCCTTGTCGTCCATGTCACCTTGGAAGCCTGGAATGATAACTGTCTCCCGAATGAGGCTGTCGTTATCATTTCCCTAGAACATCCACTTATGTTCTAAAACTGCTTCCGACTGTTTCTCCAGGATTGGATTAATGTCAACTTATTGCATCTAGCGCAAGAACAACATCTGGTGTGGTACTTGACATCTCATGATTGACTCAATTGCCTGAGCAAGTGATCTGCCAATCATGCACGTCCCTCTCTACTTTAGTCTGTAAGACACCTTTAGAGAGGGTGACTCCATCACCTGCAGGTACACTACCGTGCCAGGAGTCGTCCATTCTAAATACCCTTAGAATGCTGTCTAAGTACCCAGATTGGGAAACCACCCAAATCTAGATCTAAAACCATAGATCTAGTAACCAGTATGTCTGATATAAAATCCATTTCCTTTGTGGAGAAACCACTGTGTGACGACCAAAGTATAACCGATTGTAGTATAGGAGTTTCTTTTCCTACTCTGTGTATGTCATCCAAATACCAGGATATCACACCCTACTACCTTCTCAACAGATCCATCCCCTATTCTGATGAAGTCAAACCTATGACTGTCACGTCAGAAATAGATGATCTATCTCCGCTACATCTGCTTTAGTCTATAAATAGACATAAGCTACCTGTCCACCAATGCTTCCGTTGCTCCCACTGACTACGACAACCCTCTGGCAGAGTCATATACACGTACACTTCTAAAGCGAGTTCAGAACGATGCTATACTCATCTTCCCGCCGGGTCTCGCAGCCTGGAACAACAGCAATGGTAATTGTGGGTAAACAAGAACTTCCCTGTCACCGTCCTTGAGGCTACCGTAGTACCTCTCGGGTGCCTGAAGTTACCCACCGTATCTGCGGAGTGGCCAATGGAATGTCAATCCAGATTGAATCTTTAGGTTCCTTATCAAATCTTCAGTAATCGTTTGTGGTTCTGGAATCACTTCCAGTTCTACCATACTCCCACTACTGTTTTCTGAAAAAATCCATTTTTAATAAAACTGTGGCGAGTCTAGAACAATATTGCTATTGTTCATCCAGATGGTAGAAAGTCAACCCTCGTCATAGCCTGGGTCAACCCACAAACAACCATTAGAGAAACGTGCCTTGAGTTGTCCAGTGTCTGGTTTTAATCATAAGCCGGACAACTCCCCGTACCTTAACAACGTTAAGATACGAACTGATCTATATCCCATATAGGACCAGAGGTACTGATTTAACTGAACCAGATCCAAATCATGCAACTATCTCCAGTGCATGTCAACTAAATGGAAGGAGGCGGATCAGCGTTACTCAACTTAGGAATGCTTCCAATTATGAGTAACCTGAAAGAGAAGCAAGATCTCTTAATCATTACTGTCAACTGAATACCATACACAAGTACCTACATCTTCGATCACTTTGAAGAATCCCGATACTTGCAATACCTGGTTCTCTACTTTATTCAAATACCTATAACTTCTCAACATTCAGACCCTGTGTTTCCGCGAAACACTTGTCTAAAAACTAGAGAAGTCATAAGTAAACCGAATATAGTACGAGGACCAACCCCTCTGTCCTGATGGACCCTGGACAACATACAATACTCTGTATAAGTCCCTTGAGTCTGAAAACTCATTCACTGTGTGTCGTAGGTTGAAAACTGTACTTATGGTTAAGAAGAATTACACCGCTGTTTAATGCTCCTTACCTAACCATCCACTGATATAGGTAAATGTCGTAGACATAATTTCAAAAAGGTATATCTCACTCTATGAAAATAGACGTACAGATAAATCAATTTGAAATTGGTGCATAACAGCGGATATTCAAAACCAAATATTTGCCGACCGGCAAACAGTCCAGGTGATTTCCTCAAATATCACTGATTACAACGAATCCCGATATAAGGAGGATGATCACCCAATTCCCAATAACTTACTCCCACTCATCATCTGTAAAACCATACAGATGTGAGAATCATACCTGGTAAATACATACCCTGGAGTAAGTATCTAATCGGGAAATCAGTTTTCCTTTAACAGTACACAGTGAGACTGAAACATTGAAATGTTTCGATGGGGTATCTGGGTATTCCTAGTAATGCCTCTTCCAGATTCACGACTGTAACCGTATAATTCTTTGCCACCTTTCCAAATCCCTTCATATGTCTTTAGTCTTTACCTTCTGCACACCCCTTTAGGCCAAATGGTTTTCTTCCTTCCCTACCGTTCGGCACCAGCCTATGGTTTGGAAGAAGACTATCCAATAAGCATAATGGGTGTACTGTCCCAATCTTAGGAACACTCGCAATGAGAGAGGGTGAAGATAAAAGACAACCGAATAAACCTTATTCCTATTTCTCCTGGACCAGAATCCATCCCCGAACTGGAACAAGTTCCTTTCGAGTTCGTATATAACCATACGATGGAGTATCCAATAAACTGTGGATCTTCGTAGTGATACGGAGTGTCCTGGAGAAATACAAAGGTGATTTTAGGATTGGCGAAGGAATACTTGGTTTGGTCATGAATATCTGTTGCAATTTACTTTGCCCTCTTACTAATCCCTTGCTTTGTCTGAACTTAATACCTTCTGTAAACCATCGTTAGGCTAATTGGTTTTCTTCATTCCCTACCGGTCGGCACCTGCCTATGGTTTGGAAGAAGACTATCCAATTTGCATAATAGGTGTATTATCTCCTAAACCAAGGAGTACTCGCAACTTGAGAGAAGGTAAAAGGAAAAGACAACTGAATAATCCTATCCGTTTTCTCCAGAACCTGAAACCATCCTCGAATAAATTCCTTCGAGTTCGTATCTAACCATACGATGGTTTTGTCCAATGGAAGTGGACGTTCGTAGTAATACGGGGTGTCCTGGAGAAAAGGGTAAAAGTAGGAGTGGCAATGAGGTTTGCAACTTTGACAATCCAAAAGCCAGTGTTTAAGAAGGTTCGGTCAACTTGGTCACTGAGTCATATTCTTAGGGTCGGGTCAATGGTCGCTGCCAAAGAGAGAGAGAAAAGAAACACTCAGCGTGCATTCTAACCTAGATCAGAATGGTTACCAATTTATCTAATCTGGAAACCTCCCACTGTACCGTCAAATTCTCCTCCAAACCTAAAAGAAGAATTAGTCAGGATCACCCGAGGAGTAAACCAACTCATCAGTGGGAATCGGGATCCAACTATCATCGCATGATAACGTGACGGAATCCGCTCACGGTGTCACACTCCAGAAGGTATGCGCATATCTGGCAAGTTTCAGTTCTTTTGAAAACTCCCGATGTGGATTTTTGCCCCATGCTCTTATGACCTTGACTAAGGCCAACAAATCATAAGTCACATGTCAAGTTCTACCCGTCATTATCCAGGTTGATTTGAACCCACCCGTACAAGCCCTTGACTAGGGCCAACAAGGCTATACGACTGTCCCAAACCAACGCATCTATCTATGCAGCATATGAACACCCAATAGCTACCAAACACTGTGCCTTGACTATGGCCAACAAACACAGCTTGAATACTATTGACTACCCACATGAAACGACGGAGGGCTACGAATGGTTTCTGGCGAAAACCTTTAACGTAATGAACTTGATATCGTTGAAGGAACGGATAGCTTTTAAAAATATAGTGACGAAAACCGTTGCTAAAGAGGTCACTCCCGGTGAAGGGATCTCGGCTCTTTCCCCGTAGAATGAGGTGCAGGATATTCCAACTGAATACCACGATGCAAAGCAAAAGTAATCGGCTATAGTGAAGTTATTGCCCTGACGCAAACTTTTTGTCTAAGGGGTCACTCCCGGTGAAGGGATCTCGGCCCTTGCCTCGTCGACTGAGGAGCAGGATATTCCAACTGAATATCACGATGCAAAACAAAAGTGAACGTCCTTGCAATAACAGCTTTTTGAAAAGTGTTCCAACAACATCAGATTAGGTTTGTTTTTAACTTGCATTGATCCGAATCAACGCAGTCCCATCAATTGATCACACCAAAAAGAACGAAAATATACTGATGTACGTATATGCCATCCGCATTCGCCACTGGGTCCCGTCATTACCCGTTAGGTTAGCTAACTAACGACAGAGCGGGGACTGGACTAGCGCGGATGTAAAACATATACAACATCTACTAATATATATACCAATATATTATATTCGCTCAAGGCGTGATAAAAAATGCAACATCACAGAGAATGAACAGCATCACAGAAACAATACAGATATCTGGGATCCCCGGGTTTCACAGAGCCACTACTGAAACCCGACGTTCCCCTGGTCGTGTGGATAGCCTGTGCAATGAAATCCTAGACCCCTACGGGCGCGGCAAGTTACCCGCCAAAACCTGAAGCGAGGCAGCCCCCTTCAGCGCCGTGAATGGACAACCAGCACTTCACGGAATCCGGTAACTTGGGCACCCCTCCTGGGTCAACCTGTACCCCCTACGAGTGCGGCGAATAGCCCGCTAATCCCAGAGTGAAGCCCCCTCCGTCTCAATGCCATGAGATGCGGGCTTGTTGCCCTCTAGAACTCGGCTATCCGTGCACCCCTCCGCGGGGTAACCCTAGTACAGAAAGTAAAATATACATACAACGGGTACATCGACCGCAACCTGGCCGTGCCCCAAAATAATAATACAAACAGGCAGTGACGGTAGTCCACATGTCGGACGCTCGCCCCGCAATATCAAATGTACATAATACAACCACAACTGTACTAGCATTGCATCCAGGCTATCCCCACGACCGATCCGCAACATCACAGCAAAAACAGAACATCAACGTGAAAGTCACGTTCGCAAATCCGTCTAACCGGGCTATAGCAGTTAGACCGGATTTACCGATCAAGTGACATTCACGGTCACAGATATAATGTAAATACTGTGAAATAATGTGTTTAAAAATATCCGATTGATCAAATTTTAACAAGTGGGCCCCCAAGCATTACTGTAGCACATCAAGAAACTCTGGGCCCAATATTAATATTCCAAAACCCCTATTTTTAGCCCAGAAAGAGACTGTAGAAAATTGATGCAGCAAACCCAACATAGTGCGGCGGAACCACGGCCCAAAGGGGTGTTTGGCCGCGGTCCCGCGCTCCCGTAGTGGAATTGGTCCATCGAATTTCTACAGAACTCTTATTTCTTCTAGCACATCACTTTTCTGTAACCTGAAAAAAATTTTGAGACCAAAAAATTTCAACAGAAAACTGTCGCGAACAAAAATGTAGATTTTGGAATTTTGGTCGATCGGAAATGCAAAACACATTAAACCAAGCTAGACTAAGTTAATGGCGAGGCTCTGATACCACTGTAAGTGCACGGCGGCCCCCCGGCCGTCAATCCGACGGCCAAATGCGGAAGCGGTGATAAACTTTAATTTTTCTTGAACTGGCAAACCGCCGCGCACTAATACCCGGATCGAACCATTAACTAGTCCTTGCTATCTACAAGAAAGGGAATAGAGATATACCGACGATCCAAGTCCTCCGGTCTTCTCGTCATCGTCCCGATCTCCTGCGGAATGTCCCGTCTCCTCCTCGTCGCCGGAAGTGCACCACTGTAGGGTTGCTAGGCACGCGCACAAGGGTCTATGAGGCATCAACCATGCCCGAATAAAAATTTAGCCGTGCCGAACAACCCGAATACGGAACTTTAAACTAGAGATTAGGCGAAAACTAGCATGCTAAACACTTTAACACTAAGTGAGAGGGATTACAACCTTTGTAGATCCGGTCCTTCACTTCATATGCTCCGTGTTGTGGTCCCTTCGCTGTGATCATCGGGATCCGGACTCTCGAGAGGTTCCACGAAGAGAAAGATGCAACCTTTGCTTCCGATCTTCGATACTAAGATGATTTACCTTGAAGTTTCTTTAACACAAGCTAACACTCATGAAATGATGTGAACACCCTCATCTAAATGGCAAGGGAAGATGAGGATGATGAAGTAGGATTTTTGCTCTATTTATTTATCTTTTTCTCACAATTATTCATCACCTTTTGAAAAACAAGTAAGCTTTTTCATGAAAGAATTGAAGGAAGAAGATGAACAATATTAGTTATCCTTTTGTGATGAATAGGAAAAGAAATAATATGATAGATAATGCAACCATGGTCAAGCTAACTCTTGTAGAGAATTAACTAGGGTTAAAGGTTTGGTTAGGGTTTTGGAAATATCTAGCATAATATCTTAACAAAGACAAAGAAAGAAAACTTCTAGAAACTTCTAGAAAGCCTTAACCCTAATCAAACCCTAACCATGTTTAATCTCTACTAAACAAGTTGCATTATTTATCATATCATGTTACAATATTATATATCACATATACAATATTTATTGCAACAAAATAAAATAATACATTTAACATATATCGCATATATATCAATGTATTACCCGAGTGAGAAAAAGAATCTTTTAGTGAGCAAATATTAGTTAATGCAATTTAATATATCATATATATTCTTATACATTAAATTATCGAATCAACACTTGATCCGACAATCCGGCTATATCGCATATAACCGGCTAATATTTATCCGTACTGATTCATCGAATCAACACTTGATCCGATGACCCGGCTGATATCAAATATCGCGAGAATATAATACGGTATCACATATCGCATTATCCTCGGTCCCGCACATATCACATATGTGCCCCTACTCCGTTTTGCCTGAGTCAAGAAACCTCTATGTAGGACTCTAAAGAATCGTCAATACGCCGCCAGTAGGTGATGATCATATCAAACACCCACAAGCTTCAAGCGGTCAGCTAAACGTAACAGCTACCCAGGTATTGAGAGCTCAGAAGATCAACAAGCAAGCCTGTATATTCTCCTGTGAATCCAAACAGTAACACTCCCGTACAGTCCGGTCTCGTCATCTGATATGTTGCATATCTCGCCTAGGGGTGGTAAACGTCAGACCACAGTAGCTCGATAAGTCGTGTCGATATGAGGTCTATAACAGTTCGAGAAACTACTGATAACACTTACCAGTAAATCTCAGCAACCCTGGCCAGGGATTTCCGGTTATAGCCAATCGAACACAGCACAACATCAACTCCCTATACCGGGGGAGACGAATCCCCTCCTATCGCTCATTGCCTCCATGTGATTCGGGACTGTACCCAAAAGCCACCTTTTTGCACGCCCTCTTGGACGTGGTATGATGGAAATCAAAGCACAGTGGGAACCACACAAAACTCTATGACGATCTCGGGTCAACAGACTACTCTGTACCAGTGTCACCGGTGAACTGCCATCTGACGTATGGTATAATACCATCTGGGAGTTCTCGGCGAGTCCGTCCAGTGTACCCAGTCTCCACTGAGCACCCGTACACCATCCTTGATGTCAAACACCGATGGATATGGGATCATCCATCGCCCATCATATGGGTCAAGATGTGTATACGCTAGTCTACTCTGGTGCATCGATGCCCTGTCTCGATACACCCTCGACTAGGAACAGTTATAGGATGTACTCGCCGACTACCGTGGCCCCACTAGTATGATCTCATCATAGTCCCAGTAGTCGAGTACATATCCTAAGGGCTTTATCAACATGTAACATAGAGACAATCAGAGTACATGTTAAGATAAAGTACAACCAGATAGCATACTATCATGTCGAGCAAGAAAGTCCTCCCTATATATGTCCTAGCATCCACTACAATATACATCGTATGTACAGTAATGGCCTCTAGGGCATACATATAACTAACAATCTCCCACTTGCACTAGGGCCATCTGTTATGGTATCGCATACCCAACAATTAGCTGCGGTTGAAGTATCTCATACTCAACCATCCCATAAAAGTCTCTACTGGGAAAAAGGCCTTCATGAGTGGATCCGCGCTGTTGTCCTCTGTGTCTACTCTCCTAACCTCGATCTCCCTGGAGATCAACCATCTCCATGATCAGGTGATACTGCCTAAGAATTATATCTGGATTTCTGATGGGACGGTAGTTCCTTGGCTAAAGCCACAACTCCATTGTCACACAATGGTAGGAACGAAGTTCATCTTATGAACTTATATATATCCAGACTGCCTCTTTTGTAGTATCCTTGGCAATGATGTATCTTGCCTTTAATCGTCTAGTATGTCACGGTATTTAGCTTGGAACTCTTCCAACATACCGTCCCTCCACTGAGGGTAAAGACAATGCCCGCGACTGACATTCAGTCGTCCTTATCACCCTGGAACCTTTCCAGTGATTCTCCCTAGGATCGATTGATACCATCTCACTACAACTAGTGAGTATCCTAACATCCAATTAGATCTATCTCATAGATCCAAAACCCAGGATTTAGGAGGTATCACTTTTATCCTATATGGAGAATCCTTGTGATAAGCGGAGATTGACCGAGCGTAGCATAGGAAACTCCTTCCCTATCAAGAGTATGTCATCCACGTACTCTACGAGGATCACCACCATACTCTCTACTACCTTTTCGTATATACAAGGTTCATCTACCATTTTGATGAAGTCAAACTCTTTGACTACCACATCAAAACAGATGTTCCAACTCCGCGATGCCTGTTTTATCATATAAAACATCTTGCACACGTTTCCGCTGCTCCCACTGTCTACGAAGCCCTCTGGCTGTGTACTTATAGACGTTGTTTTCTAAAACATCATTTAGAAAAGCAGTCATGACACCCAACCACCAGATATCGTAGTCATGGTATGTAGCCGTGGCAAGTAGGATCTTAATGGACTTAAGCATAGATCCTTAGAAAAGGTTTCAACATAATTCTTACCTGGTCTATGATGCAAACCTTTAACAAGTCTAGCTTTGAAAGTCTCAACTTTTCCATGTACACCAAGTAATCTTCTCAAGATATACTTGCTCCTGATGGGGATTTAACCCTTCAGATAAAGCAACCAAAGTCCATACTTTGTTAGTGTATAAGGATTCCATCTCAGATCGATAACCATCCAGCCATTCTTACAGAGTCCCACTCCTGATGGCCAGCTCGAAACCAGTTGGGTCATCATCTCATGATGCAATCCTCGCTCCCACTGTCATAGAGAAACCGAAGTATCTCTCAGGTGGGTGAGGAACCCTACTAGATCGGCGGAGAAGCTGAGGTTCGTTGGAATCTACTGAATCGTTTGGTTCTATCAAATCATCAGCTGCAGTCTGTATAGCTGGAACATTTCCAGTTCTACATAACAGATCTTGCCTCGAGCTTGTCCGGATTTTGCTTTTAGACATAGGCCGGACAACCCCAAATCTTAACCAACTTAAGATATGGGCTCTTCCCTTTCCATATCACATATGAAGTGGTAGGTAACTGATTTAATTCGAACCCTATTCAATAGGTATTCAACTTCTCAAGTGTATAACACCCTAAAGGAAATAGGAAACTCAGTAGTACTCATCATAGAGCACACCATATCATATAGGGTGTGATTGCTCCGCCCCGATATACCATCGTGCTATGGTGTATCCGGAGGAGTAATGCCGAGAGAGAATCTCATTCTCCTTTAGAATAGTCCAGGAATTCCGTGCTCAAGTATTCTCCTCCTTGATCTCATCAAAGGACATAATACTTATACTCGTATTTTGGTTCTCTACTTCTAACTTATATTCTGTGAATATCTCAAAAGCTTCGGACTTGTGTTTCAGCAGGAACATATGTCTGAATCTTGAGAGATTATCAGAGAATGTAAAGAAGTACAAAGAACCGATCTTGGCATATGTAGACAGGGGACTTTCATACATCAGCATGTATCAATCCCAAAAGTTCACTAACTCTTTCTCTGTTTCCAACAAACAGAGCTGTGGTCATCTTATCTTTGTGACATGACTGGCAAGTTTCACAAGATGTAAATTCAAACTAATTTAAATATGCATCTATATGTAACTTCAGCCAGTCGGATCGCATTGATATGACCTAGTCTACAATGCCTCAAGAAGGATTCGTTCATATCTGAACTCTTCCTCTTGTGTGTGTTCCGTATACTAAGAACTGTTGTTTGATTTAGAACGACAATGCTTTTAGATAACGTGCCTGAACCGATCAACTCTTGATATAGGAAATGTTCAAAACATTATCCAACAATACAAAATTATATCCTTTCTTTACTAATAAAGAGACTGATATGATTTTGTATATCAGGTTCGGTATCTAATAACATTTGTTCAGAATCAATGTATTCTGGTAATACAGGGTGACAGTGACCAACAGACTTGGCTGCAACACTTGCACCGTTTTCTGTCTCATGAAACTCATCATCCGTTCTCAGTTCTCTACCTTTCTGTAGCCCATGTAACAGATTACATATACGGGATCCTGATCCGGTATCACATACCCAGGACATAAAGGATACTGAGAAACAGTTCTGTGTAATGAACACACCCGAAGATGATGCATCAACATGCACTTTCTTCGTTTGGGCGGCACGGGAAATCTGGTATTCCCTAATTTCCTGCTCTGTCCTATAACAATTATAAGTTGGAGCGGGACCAACGTTCCCCAGCTCAGTATAACAAGCGGGTTCGGTCAATATATCTGTTTTATTATCTTGATTAAGGCGTGATATGGTCGCTACCTGGAGAGAGAGAGAAGAAAACACTCAGCGTATGCTCTTGCAAGATTAGATTGGTTATATAATATATCTAATCAGGATGTCTCCCACTGTTTTAGTCAAATCTTCCTTCAAACCCTAAAAGGAGACTAGCCGGGATTAATTACACGCTACAAGTTCGCCAATCTTTCAGCCAGGCCAGTGTCGGTACTTTGAGGGAGGTCCCCCGTGCTCTCGCACGAACCTAATTAAAGTAAACCTCGTTTTCCCAGGGGCGTAACCCCGTTAACACCTTTCTAGACACCTACTTGATCGGCTAATTGTAATGTATAAAACTCTCCCAGGAGTAACTCTTACTCGCAGCGGGTATCAGGATCCAACTATCTCATAGAAGGTATGCAATCTCATTGCAAATTTCAACACTTGAAATTTCCGATAATATTTTGTCCCTAGCATCCTATGACCTTGACGAAAGCCAACAAACCATAGGCTACTAGTCAAGTCCAACCCGTCATTTCTTGATTGAATTAAACCCACCCGCACGACCCTTGACGAAAGCCAACAAAGCCGCACGACTACCCTAATCCAATCGCATCGTATGCTAGCAGATAAGCAGCATATAGCTACCGCACACTGCACCTTGACGAAAGCCAACAAATGCAGCACAAATACTATATACAACTTATCTGAAATGACGGAGGGCTACGACAGGTTTTTAAGAAAACCCTTTGCGTAATGAACTTGATATCGTCGTAGAATCGAGTGATTTTAAATGGAGTGTTTTTGAGGCTTTTCTAGTTTTGCTAAAGGGGTCACTCCCGGTGAAGGGATCGTCGGCCCTTTCCTCATCGAATAAGGTGCAGGATATATCATATATACCGCTGTGTAAAGCAGAAACTATAGAAACAATCAAAACACAAACCGATATTGTAGCATTTGCCAGTTATTGCTAAAGGAGTCACTCCCGGTGAAGGGATCTCGGTCCTTTCCTTATCGAATAAGGTGCTGGATGTTCTACAAGGAACACCGCTATGCATAGCAAGAACTAGAGCTACCAGTTTTTATAAACAAGTTTCTACAACATCATAGGTTTCTTTTATTTCATTAATCTCATTAATGAAGTCCCATTTTATTATGCTTCACAAGCATCTCTTTTGAAACGAAATCTGCAATATAACATATATCTCATATATATAATATAAACATTCGTCTCAGGCAGTAATATGATCTCATCACAGAACATTGCAGCAGAAGAACATATATGAAATATTGGATATACTAGGACATCCGTGTTTTCAATACGAGCCTGTATAAAACACGGATTCCACGGTCGCGATGAATAGCCAAACCCACATCCCCAGACCCCTACGAGAGCGGCAAGCAACACTGCCAATTCTAGGGTTAGGAGACCCGGTCTCGACCCCTCGAGATGGTCTCCCACTGGACCCTAGAACCCGGTTACTTGTGCTCCCCGCCTTGGGTCTACCTAATGCGGAAAAGTAAATAATATACAACGGTGACATCTTCCGCTACCTGGAAGTGCCCCAATAAAAGAATATTACATAAAAATGAATTTTACATGAATGAAAAAGAAAAACTCTCATCTCACATAAAACCCCCGGCTATTCAAACGCGACGATCCAATACAACATATCACAGCAACACATAATATCTCATATCATCAACGTAAGCAAGTATGCGTATCCCGATTGTCGTTGATGTATAGCAACGAAGCCGGCGATACACCACATACTACGCTTACGGTCACAGAAAAGAAAGTGTAAAACTACAACAGTTGGAATCTGCAACCTCTTTAGACATCGCATGCCTAACCAAATGAATTCCTTAGACATCGCATGCCTAACAATTATAAACCCCGCATTTTAGTCTCATTATCGAAAACTCTTTTCAATATCAAGTCGGGCAATTCAACAAGATTCCCGACGTCCTGATCGAATGCTCGTCGCAAACTTTAGTAGACGGCCGCACCCCCGATACCGTCGACGAAGTGCACCAAGGCGGAACACCGCTACCGGGAGCACCCGAACGGATGCTTTCGGCGACGGGGTTCTCCTACAGTCACTTGGTCGGGGCTATGGAGTGAGGCTGTCTATTAAGTTTACCCGGCGAGTATCCGCGTACGCTACGTGATTGCGACGGACTTTTGAACACATCAAAATTCCGTGGCAACTGATCATCTGAGACTAAACTGCTATGTTTATAATATTCAAATCAGTTATCTCATAACTACCTGTGGATTCCAAATATTGTATCACATTCCAGATAAATAGAAAAAGTTAAACTTTCTGATCGAATCATCAAGCACCCAAGATTTCCCCAATATATCTCAACACTTGAAATCAGTTTAAAAACATTCATTACATGCCACAGTACCAATGGTCCAGCCGTAGAAGGGTCAAGCCAACGCCTCACATGTGGCACGCCGTACTGCCCCAAACCTTAAGGTTCAAAGGGCAGTTCAAGACGGTCACATAATCGAGTTAAGGTTTGTTGTCTTCTAGAGGGTCCACCGAGTTACTTGCACGACTTAGAACATTCTTAAACACGAGGAAAAATCCAACTTTTGAAAAATTTTCCGACAGGGGAAAAAGTGAGTTATTGATATCCGTTCGAACTTTTTAACAGTTTCTAAAAGTTATCCGGAAAAACACACAGACAAAATCTGATACTCCGATCGAAACACCGAATCCCCAAAACAACCCCAGAAAATTCAACACTTGAATAAATATTAAAAATTCCCAGAAAATACAACATTACAAAATAGGAGTTACTGTGAAACCCACGTGCCAAGAATCGACCAAGTGGCCGCGGAACCGCCGCACATGCTGGGGTGGGGCCGCGGTTCCGCGCCACTTTGGGCGACTTACACTCACGTGCTTCACAGTAGTTCTTATAATTACCTGCTGTAATTTTTGGATATTTTTAATGTGGAAATATCCCAATATTTAGAAAATTTCCAGAGAGCATGTTTCGGACGGGGGTTTTGGTTCGATCGGACTTCAAACTTCGTCTAGACTTCGCCTAAAGCTCTAGCTTGGCTCTGATACCACTGTAGGGTTGCTAGGCACGCGCACAAGGGTCTACGAGGCATCAACCATGCCCGAATAAAAATTTAGCCGTGCCGAACAACCCGAATACGGAACTTTAAACTAGAGATTAGGCGAAAACTAGCATGCTAAACACTTTAACACTAAGTGAGAGGGATTACAACCTTTGTAGATCCGGTCCTTCACTTCATATGCTCCGTGTTGTGGTCCCTTCACTGTGATCATCGGGATCCGGACTCTCGAGAGGTTCCACGAAGAGAAAGATGCAACCTTTGCTTCCGATCTTCGATACTAAGATGATCTACCTTGAAGTTTCTTTAACACAAGCTAACACTCATGAAATGATGTGAACACCCTCATCTAAATGGCAAGGGAAGATGAGGATGATGAAGTAGGATTTTTGCTCTATTTATTTATCTTTTTCTCACAATTATTCATCACCTTTTGAAAAACAAGTAAGCTTTTTCATGAAAGAATTGAAGGAAGAAGATGAACAATATTAGTTATCCTTTTGTGATGAATAGGAAAAGAAATAATATGATAGATAATGCAACCATGGTCAAGCTAACGCTTGTAGAGAATTAACTAGGGTTAAAGGTTTGGTTAGGGTTTTGGAAATATCTAGCATAATATCTTAACAAAGACAAAGAAAGAAAACTTCTAGAAACTTCTAGAAAGCCTTAACCCTAATCAAACCCTAACCATGTTTAATCTCTACTAAACAAGTTGCATTATTTATCATATCATGTTACAATATTATATATCACATATACAATATTTATTGCAACAAAATAAAATAATACATTTAACATATATCGCATATATATCAATGTATTACCCGAGTGAGAAAAAGAATCTTTTAGTGAGCAAATATTAGTTAATGCAATTTAATATATCATATATATTCTTATACATTAAATTATCGAATCAACACTTGATCCGACAATCCGGCTATATCGCATATAACCGGCTAATATTTATCCGTACCGATTCATCGAATCAACACTTGATCCGATGACCCGGCTGATATCAAATATCGCGAGAATATAATACGGTATCACATATCGCATTATCCTCGGTCCCGCACATATCACATATGTGCCCCTACTCCGTTTTGCCTGAGTCAAGAAACCTCTGTGTAGGACTCTAAAGAATCGTCAATACGCCGGCAGTAGGTGATGATCATATCAAACACCCACAAGCTGCAAGCGGTCAGCTAAACGTAACAGCTACCCAGGTATTGAGCGCTCAGAAGATCAACAAGCAAGCCTGTACATTCTCCTGTGAATCCAAACAGTAACACTCCCATACAGTCCGGTCTTGTCATCTGATATGTTGCATATCTCGCCTAGGGGTGGTAAACGTCAGACCCCAGTAGCTCGATAAGTCGTGTCGATATGAGGTCTATAACAGTTCGAGAAACTACTGATAACACTTACCAGTAAATCTCAGCAACCCTGGCCAGGGATTTCCGGTTATAGCCAATCGAACACAGCACAACATCAACTCCCTATACCGGGAGAGACGAATCCACTCCTATCGCTCATTGCCTCCATGTGATTCGGGACTGTACCCAAAAGCCACCTTTTTGCACGCCCTCTTGGACGTGGTATGATGGAAATCAAAGCACAGTGGGAACCACACAAAACTCTATGACGATCTCGGGTCAACAGACTACTCTGTACCAGTGTCACCGGAGAACTGCCATCTGACGTATGGTATAATACCATCTGGGAGTTCTCGGCGAGTCCGTCCAGTGTACCCAGTCTCCACTGAGCACCCGTACACCATCCTTGATGTCAAACACCGATGGATATGGGATCATCCATCGCCCATCATATGGGTCAAGATGCGTATACGCTAGTCTACTCTGGTGCATCGATGCCCTGGCTCGATACACCCTCGACTAGGAACAGTTATAGGATGTACTCGCCGACTACCGTGGCCCCACTAGTATGATCTCATCATAGTCCCAGTAGTCGAGTACATATCCTAAGGGCTTTATCAACATGTAACATAGAGACAATCAGAGTACATGTTAAGATAAAGTACAACCAGATAGCATACTATCATGTCGAGCAAGAAAGTCCTCCCTATATATGTCCTAGCATCCACTATAATATACATCGTATGTACAGTAATGGCCTCTAGGGAATACATATAACTAACAACCACATCGCCTACTTCTTTTACGGGCTCCCACCTCAATGCCGAGGCAACTCGGGCATGAAGCTGGCTAGTCGACGTGCCCAAGATTTGCTGTAGAAAATAGTAGAACTAGTGTCTTATTTGGGGTATATGGAGGTGCCATTTTGGTAGAGGAAATGAGGTATGAACTTTTGTGGAGGAACTTGGGGATTTTTCTAGCATCAAGAGAGCAAAAATCCCCACTACAAAAATGGGCAACCCACCCTCATGGTGGCCGGCCATCACTAGAGGAGAGGGAGAGTGAGAATGAGGGAGAGTCACCAAAATAATGGGAGCCATTCTCATCTCATACAAGAGAGAGAGAGTCAAGACAAAGAGGTGGTTGAAAAGCAAGTGATGATGAGAAACAATGATCACTCCCAAAACTAATACTCAACCAACAATCATCAACAACCATGATTGTCAACAAAGTCAAGCCATCATGATAAAGCTAGAAGTCAAGGTCAAGGAAAAGCTATGATGATACAGCAAAATGCAAAGACCCCCTCCACAAAAAATTATTTGCAACAATGCAAATAACCCCTCCTCCACCAAACTTCGGCCAATGAACGAAACAAAGGAAATTGGCCGAAACGGAAAGCAAACTGGCAACTCCAGAAAACTGGTCCCGTAATAAATTACAGGAAAACCCCGATACTGTGCATACACACCCGCATCTGTATTTCGACCAAAATACAAATGCAATGAGACAAAATCTACACTGTACTATACTAGGATCCGGCTTAAACCAAAGCCGGCTAGTAATATCCGTCCGATCCTGATCCGTGCAATACCGCATGTATCTGATCGAACACTGCCATATAGCTATACGGCCTATAGTACAAACTGTCCGATCCTGATCCGTGCAATACCGCACGTATCTGATCGGACCTTGCCATATCTCCATACGGCCTCTACAACCTTTCGCCCGAAAGCTGAGTAACTGAATGTGGGGGACTCTAAAGACTCATCAACACCTTGGTTGTGGATTTAACCACTAGCACATTAGAGGTATAAGCCAATACATAACGGGCTACCAGGTATTGACCAAAAGGGACGTCTGTGAGCGAACTCAGCCTGACTCCCTACTGAGCATGTCAGTGACAATATCCGTACAGTCCGGTCCGTTCGTCTATGAGCATCGCATGGCGGGCCTAGGGGGTTGGTAAAAGTCAGACCCCCAAAAGCGGTACAAGTCGTGTCGGAGTGTAGCCCAGAACACCCTGAGATACTACTGGAATAGCTACCAGTAAATCTCCTTGCCTCGGCCGAGGGCTTCGTGTAATGGCTCTCCTAGACACAGCACGACCTCACCCCCAATACCGGGAGAGACGAACCCCTGAAGATACGCTCACTGCCTCCATGTGGCTCGGGACTGTACCCAACTAAAACCTGTTTGCACGACTCCTTTGAGCCATGGTAGGGTAGTAATCAAAGTACAGTGGGAACTCACACGAGACAAATGACGATCCCCAGGTCGATGAACTAACCTGCACACATGTCACCAGGGAACTGCCATCTGACGTCTGGTATATGACCAACTAGCATGTTCCCGGCGAGTCCTATCCGGTGTACTCATAACCAAATGAGCACCTGTATACATCTTAGGTGATCCAACTGACACCAGTGGCTTGTGAGACCGGCCACCGCCCCTCGTCGGGGTCTCGACTGTATACACTAGTCTACTCTGGAGTATCGATGCCCTGTCTCGAAACTCACACGACTAGGGACCATTTAAGGATGTGCTTATAGACCCCAGCTCCCACTTATATGATCGCCCTCATACTGCTGGTGGTCAAGCAAGAATCCTAGGGGCTCTATCAACGTGTAATAGCAACTTGTCAGGTCACCTAAAACAGTACACGATGATAAAGGTAAACCAGATAGCATACTATCATCTCGAGTAAGACTGTCCTACCGGGATAGGTCCTCCATCAATCATTGCAATCACGTACCTGTGACCTAATAATTGACTCTGAGGGCACTATCTCCAACATAAAGGTGGTCTGAAAATTATTTAAACAACTGCAGAGTGGCATTTAAGATGACTTAAGAACACAGAGGAAATACGAGGGGGGGTGCTCGGTTCCTGGCCGGCGACCAGGCCAGGAATTCCGGCGACGCCGACCGTACAGGCTCCTTCCCTCCTCGTATTTCACCTGTGCTCTGTACATCATAATTTGGGGTCTCTGGTATTGTTTATTTGGTCCAAATTTCCATGTGATGTAAATTTAGCTATAGGACCAAGACGGAGTATTTCGTATTCGTATTTTTTTAGCATTTTATTGGTAACCTAGGCTATGTTCGACAGTTCGAACGAAATTCAAACAGCGCCCCATGACCCCCCCTTTGAAATTTCCAAGTGTTGGAATTTTCATAAGTTAATTATATTCAATGTTCGTGCAAGTAACTCTATGGACCCTCTAGAAGAACATAAACCTTAACTCGATTCTGTGCCCTCGGAACCGCGGCTTGAACCTTAGGGTTTGCCGTGGTTCCGCGGTGTCATAGGTGAGGCGTTGGTTTGACCCTTCTACGGCTGGATCATAGGTACTGTGGCACGTTTTGGGTACTTTAACATCGATCAAGTGTTGAGCTCCTTGGGAGTTGTGGGGATTTGTTGATTCGATCGAAACGTTTAACATAGTCTAGTATATTGTGATACAATACTTGGAATCAACAACATTTGAATTTTATAAGTCTAGCAATTTAATCTCATTTGATTGGTTGCGACGGGATTTTGACAAGATCAAAAGTCCATCGCAATCACTTTGTGTATTCGGATATTCGCCGGGTAACATTACTAGATAGCCATACCCCATAACCTCGACCAAGTGACTATAGGAGAACTCCGTAGCCAAAAAGAATCCTTCCGGGTGCTCACAGCCGCGGTGTCCCGCCTAAGTGCACTTCGTCGTCGGTATCGGGGTGCGGCCGTCTACTAAAGTTTCCGATGAGCATTCGATCGGGATGTCGGGAATCTTGTTGAATTGTCCGACTGATTATTGGAAAGCGTTTCAATATCGAGACTAAAATGCGGGGTTTATAATTGTTAGGCATGCGATGTCTAAGGAATTCTTGGTTAGGCATGAAATCCGCAATATGTGATATTACGGGTTTATGATGTCTAAGGTTGTTGCGGATTCCAACTGTTGTAGTTTTTCATTTTCTTTTCTGCGACCGTAAGTGTAATATGTGGGGTATCACCGGTTTTGTTGCTATACGTCAACGAAAATTGGGATACGCATATTTACTTACGTTAATGACATGTGATGTTATGCGTTGATGGATATGTTGTATTGGAACGTCGTAATTGAATAGCCGGGTGTTTTTATGTGAGATGAGTGTTTTTCATTTTCATTCATGTAAAAACTTGTATGTAATATTCTTTTATTTGGGGCACTTCCGGGTTGAGGAAGATGTCACCGTTGATGTATATTATTTACTTTTCCGCATTAGGATAGACCCAAGGAGGGGAGCACAAGCAACCGGGAACTAGAGTCCAGTGGGAGACCATCTCGAGGAGTCGAGTCCGGGTCTCCTAACTCTTGAATTGATAGGGTTGCTTGCTGCTCTCGTAGGGGTCTAGGGATGTGGGTTTGGCTATTCATCACGACCGTGGAATCCGTGTTTTATATAAGCTCAAAATAAAACACGGACATCCTAGTATATACAATATTTCATATATTGTTTTCTGCTGTGTTATCTGTGATGTGATCATGTGATATGTTCTGTATATAGTATATATGATATATTATATAGACGTTGCTTATGTTTTACACCCGCACTAGCCCTGCCCCGCTCTGCCGTTAGTTACCTAACCTAACGGCGCAGACGGGACATCGAGGCGAATGCGGATGACATAAGCGTACGTTGTATTTATCTGTGATGATTAGGTAATTTAATTGATGGGACATTCATTAATGAGATTAATGAAAGAAAATAAACCTAAAAGATGTTGTGGAATCGAATTTTAAAAATCAGGTAGCTCTAATTGTTGCTTTGCATAGCGGTGTTCCTTGTGGAAAATCCAGCACCTTATTCGATGAGGAAAGAGCCGAGATCCCTTCACCGGGAGTGACCTCTTTAGCAATAACTAGCAGATGCTACAACCTTCGGTTTGTATTTTGATTGCTTTTCTAGTTCTTTCTTTGAACAGTGGTATTGTGAATATCCTGCACCTCATTCGACGAGGAAAGAGCCGAGTTCCCTTCACCGGGAGTGACCTCTTTAGCGAAACTAGCAAAAGCCTCAAAAACACTCCATTTAAAACCATTTGATTCTGCAACGAGATCAAGTTCAAAGCGTTAAAGGTTTTCTTAAAAACCATCCTCAACCCTCCATCATTTTAGGAAGTAGAGTATTTAGTATTCGTGCTGCATATGTTGTTCATAGTCACAGCGCAGTGTACGTTAGCTAAGTGATGTCTTCCTACACAGCATATGATGTGTTGATCATAGTCAAGGTCATGTGGGTGGGTCTAATTAATCAAGAAATGACGGGTAGAACTTGACTAGTGCTTATGATATGTTGATCATAGTCAAGGTCATAAGTGCTAGGGGTAAAAACCATTATCGGGAGTTTCAAGTGTTGAAATTTGCAATGAGATTGCATACCTTCTATGAGATAGTTGGATCCTGATACCCACTGCGAGTAATTGTTACTTCTGGGAGAGTTTTGCACTTTACAATTAGCCGATCAAGTAGGTGTCTAGAAAGGTGTCAACGGGGTTACGCCCCTGGGAAAACGAGGTTTATTTTAATTAGGTCCGTGCGAAAGCACGGGGAACCTCCCTCAAAGTACCGGCACTGACCTGGCTGAAAGATTGGTAAACTTGTAGAGTGAAATTAATCCCGGCTAGTCTTTCCTTTTATGGTTTGAAGGAAGATTTGATAAAAACAGTGGGAGCCATCCTGATTAGATAAAATATATAACCAATCTAATCTTGCAAGAGCGCACGCAGAGTGTTTTCTTCTCTCTCTCTCTCCAGGTAGCGACCATGTCACGCCTTAATCAAGATAATAATATGGATATATTGACCGAACCTGCTTGTTATACTGAGCTGGGGAACGTTGGTCCCGCTCCAACTTATAACTGTTATAAGATCGAGCAGGAAATAGGGGAATACCAAGATTCCCATGCCGCCCAAACGAAGAAAGTGCATGCTGATGCATCTTCTTCGGGTGTGTTCATTACATAGAACTGTTTCTTAGTATCCTCTACGTCCTGAGTATTTGATACCGGATCAGGATCCCATATATGTAATCTGTTACATGGGCTACAGATAGGTAGAGAACTAAGAACGGGTGATAAACTTCAAGAGTTGGAAACGATGCAATTGTTGCAATCCAAGGTGTTGGCAGTTATCACCCTGTATTATCAAATACATTGATTCTGAACGAATGTTATTAGATACAGAACCTGATATACAATATCATATCAGTCTCTTTATTTACTAAAGAAGGATATAATTTTGTATTGTTGGATAATGTTTTGAACATTTCCTATATCAAGAGTTGATCAGTTCAGGCACATTATCTAAAAGCATATACATTCTAAATCAAATCACAGTTCTTAATGTACAGAACACACAAAAGAGGAAGAATTCAGCAATGAACGAATCCTTCTTGAGGCATTGTATACTAGATCATATCAATGCGACCCGACTAGCTAAGTTATATTTAGACGCATATTTAAATCAGTTTGAATTTACATCTTGTGAAACTTGCCAGTCATGTCACAAAAATAAGATGATCATAGCTCCGTTTACTTGAAACAGAGAAAGGGTTAGTGAACTCTTAGGACTGATACATGATGATGTATGTAGGTCCCCAGTCTACAATTTCCAGGACTGGTTCTTTGTACTTCCTTACATTCGCTGATGATCTCTCAAGATTCGGACACATGTTCCTGTTGAAACACATGTCTGAAGCTTTTGAGAACTTCAAAGAATATAAGTCAGAAGTAGAGAACCAATATAGGTATAAGTATTATGTCCTGTAATGAGATCAGGGAGGAGAATACTTGAGCACGGAATTCCTGGACTGTTCTAAAGGAGAATGAGATTCTCTCTTAGCGTTACTCCTCTGTATACACCACAGCACAACGGTGTATCGGGACGGAGCAATCGCACCCTATTAGATATGGCGCGCTCTATGATGAGTACTACTGAGTTACCTGTTTCCTTTGGGGATTATGCACTTCAGAAGCTGCATACCTATTGAATTGGGTTCCAATCAAATTAGAGCCTACCACTCCATATGAGATATGGTATGGGAAGATCCCATCTCTTAAGCAAGTTAAGATTTGGGGTTGTCCGACCTATGTCAAAAGCAAAATACGGACGAGCTCGAGGCAAGGTCATTTCTGTAGAAATGGAAGGAGTTCCATCTATACAAACTATAGCTGATGATTTGATAGAACCAAAGGATTCAATAGTACCCGACGAACCTCAGCCTCTTCACCGATCTGGTAGGGTTCCTCATCCACCTGAGAGATACTTCGGTTTCTCGATGACAGTGGGAGCGAGGATTACATCATGGGATGATGACCCAACTAGTTTCGAGCAGGCCATCAAGAGTGGCGACTCTGTAAGAATGGCTGGATGCTTAGTGATCTAAGATGGAATCTATATACACTAAAAAAGTATGGACTTTGGTTTCTATATCTGAAGGGTTAAATCCCCATCAGGAGCAAGTATATCTTGAGAAGATTACTTGGTGTAGATGGAAAAGTTGAGACTTTCGAAGCTAGACATGTTAAAGGTTCTCATCATCGACCAGGCATGGATAATGATAATACCTTTTCCAGTGGCTGTGCTTAAGTCCATCCGAACCCTACTTTCCATTGCTACATACCAGGACTACGATATCTGTTGGTTGGGTGTCATGACTGCTTTTTCTAAATAATGATTTAGAAGAGAACGTCTATAAGTACACAGCCAGAGGGCTTCGTAGACAGTGGGAGCAGCGGAAACGTGTGCAAGATGTTTTATGCGATAAAGCAGGCATCGCGGAGTTGGAACATCTGTTTTGATGTGGTAGTCAAAGAGTTTGACTTCATCAAAATGTTAGATGAACCTTGTATATACAAAAATGTAGTAGAGAGTATGGTGGTATTCCTCATACTGTACGTAGATGACATACTCTTGATAGGAAAGGAGTTTCCTATGCTATGCACGGTCAATCTCCTCTTATCACAAGGATTCTCCATATAGGATCAAGGTGATACCTCCTAAATCCTGGGTTTTGGATCTATGAGATAGATCTAAATGGATGTTAAGATTCTCATTAGGTGTAGTGAGACGGTATCAATCGATCTTGGGGAGAATCACTGGATAGCTTCCAGGGTGGTAAGGACGACTGAATGTCAGTCACATGCATTTTCTTTACCCTCAGTGGAGGGACGGTATGTTGGAAGAGTTCCAAGCTAGATACCGTGGCAGACTAGACGATAAAGGCTGGTGACATCGCTATCAAAGATGCTACCAAAGAGGCAGTCTGGGTGTATATTTGTTCATGAGATGAACAAGGTTCCTACCATTGTGTGACAATGGAGGTATGGCTTTGGCCAAGGAACCCCCGTCCCATCAGTGACCCAGACATATTACAAGGCAATATCACTAGATCATGGAGATAGTTCATCTCCAGGGAGATCGAGGTTAGGAGAGTAGACTCAGAGGACAATACAGCGGATCCACTCACAAAGGCCTTTTTTCAAGAGAAACTTATTATGGGATGGTTGAGTATGAGATACTGCATCCACTGCTACATATGGCCCTAGTGAAAGTGGGAGATTGTTAGTTATATGTATGCCCTAGAGTCTATTATTGTACATGAGATGTATATTGTAGTAGATGCTGGGACATATATAGGGAGGACTTTCTTGCTCGATATGATAGTATGCTATCTGGTTGCTCTTTATCTTAACATGTACACTTATTGTCTCTCTGTTACATGTTGATAAATCCCTTAGGATGTGTACTCGACCTCCAGGATTATGATGCAGATCATACTAGTGGGGCCTGGGTAGTCCATGAGTATATCTTTCAATGTTCCTAGTCGTGGGAATATCGAGACGGGGCTTCGATATTCCAGAGTAGACTAGCATATATCTTCTCGACCCATGTGATGGGCGATGGATGATCCTATATCCATTGGTGTTTGACATCAGAGATGGTATACGGGTGCTCAGTGGAGACTGGGTACACTGAACGGACTCACCGAGAACTCCCAGATGGTATTATACCTCACGTCAGATGGCAGTTCTCTGGTGACACTGGTACAACTTAGTTTGTCGACCCGAGATCGTCATAGAGTCTTGTGTGTCTCCCACTGTTCTTTGATTTCCACCCTACCACGGCTCTACTGAGTCGTGCAAACAGGTGGTTTTTGGGTACAGTCCCGATTCACATGAAGGCAATGAGCGATAGGAGGGGATTCGTCTCTCGCGGTATTAGGGGTAGATGTTGCGCTATGCTCGACTGGCTATAACTGGAAATCCCTGGCCAGGGTTGATGTGATTTACTGGTAAGTGTTATCAGTAATTTCACACTTGTTATGGACCATACATCGGCATGACTTATCAAGTTACTGGGGTCTGACGTTTACCACCCCCAAGCGAGATATGCGACATATCAGACGAACATACCGGACTGTACGGTAAGTGTTACTAATCGGATTCGCAGGAGTGTGAGCAGTCTTGCGCGTTGATCTTCTGATCGCTCAATACCCGGGTGGCCGTTACGTTTAGAAGACCGCTTGCGGCTTGTGTGTGACTGATATGATCACCACCTACTACCTACGTATTGACGAGTTTTTAGAGTCCTACACAGAGGTTACCTGGCTCAAGCGAAACGAAATTGGAGCGCATATGAGATATGTGCGGGACCGAGAATAATACTAGTATGTGATACTGTATTCTATTCTCGCGATTTGTATCATCGGACGGTTATATGCGATATAGTCGGATTACCGAATCAAGTGTTGATTCGATATTTTGATACACTAGATATTAGTCGGTTATATGTGATATGACCGGATCATTAAATCAAGTGTTGATTTAATGATTTAATGTATAATTATATATTTGATATATTATTTTACATTAACTAGTATTGGTTCACTTAAGATTGCTTTTCTCACTTGATGTGCACAAAATATAAATGTGATATACAATTGTGTACATGTTTGTATCATGATTGATGATACATGCAAACTTGGGTGTGTGTATGACTTACACCATATTTAAGATAATGGTTAGGGTTTTTATTTATTTTGTAATTCAAAATAGTGGCTTTCTTTGTCTTAACTTGAAGCTTCATGAAGCTTTAAACCATTTTTGACAAAGTCCACTTACTTTGTTTTACTAAAGATATTTATTAACCAAACCATTAGCTTCAACCACGGTTATGTCTCTACAAAGGTTAGTGGATAAAACTAACTCACCCATGGTTGCAAATGAGCATTATCTTCACTTCATTATTCTTTTCTCATATTCGTTTTTCTTTCTTCTTCTTCTTCTTCATCAAGAAGAAAAAGCTTGCTAAATTTTTCAAAAGTGAAGAAATAAAGTGGGAAATAAAAATCTAAAGTGAACCTATTTCCTATTTCATCATCCTCTACTACTTGCCATTTAGTTTAGGGTGTTCTCTTCACAAAGTTCTTGACCTAGTGAAGATGGAGCTTGAGTTTGAGTCACCTCGACGTAGATCATCTTTGGCCTCGAAGTCAACGAGCTAGCTTGATCATTTCTCCGGGAAAATCCTTTCTAGAGTTCAGGACTACGATGATCGCAGCGAAGGGACGTCAACACGGAGCTTTAGAAGTGAAGGACCGGATCTACAAAGGTTGTATTTTCATTCTCTTCTCTTTGTAATGATAGATTACAAGTTTTGTTACCCTAGTTTTCTAGTTGCATCCTTGGATCATTGCTTAGCACCCTCCCTAAAATTATTATTGTGGCATATGTGATGCATGTAAACCCTAGGCTAGGTGTTGAGGAATCCCAACAGCTTACACAAGTATTACATCCTAAAACGGAATATAATCTAACTCTACGAGTCTAAAGGAAAAACTTGGCCGTTATTCGGCATACGAATCTCATCACTTTCAATACATATACTTTCTTATATAATACATCATCGTACCACTGTATCTGTAATCTCAAGTACAGCATTATTCCTCATACAAATCCATTGAACCATATCCATATCATACGGATCTAACATCATGTACGTATCTCATTTAAAACTATGTATGAAACTATATGCAATGAAGGACATACTAGATCGATACTATATCAATATCTTGAATAAATACTAAACTAACTAGATATCATAATACTATTTATAATATTGCGGGGGTGCTATACGCCATCCACCCGACTTCCCCCGTAGATGTAAATCTACTCACCAACTTAATAAGCTTGCTGAAATCCACGCTGCTATATCCGCTAACTCCGTCTCGGAAATCCTCGAAATCGTAACTATAACCGTAGTTATGAAATATCGGCGTAAAAATCATATCAAAACTCAAAACAATGAGATAATCATCCATAGGTTAGAACCTACACCATACTTAACCCAGAAATAATAATATGCCACTAAAATCTACGTATGAACGTCGATGTTTCAGTCGCAGTACGAAATACGCAACACCCGTATCGTAATATCGGAAATTTGATAAAAGCTTTACTAATCATTCCCAGATTTTACTGTGTAAATATTTAGACAAAACAAACAATACAGAAACTTATAAAATCCCAACACAAAGCTACAGGAGAAAAATCAACACCAAAAGCCCAGGGAAGGCCGGCGTCGCCGAATTTTGTGTGTATGTCGCCGGATGGAATATGAAGTTTGGGGCTCATGTTTTGAGTGAAGTTCTCTAGTTGTCTCTTTATAGTTTTGGTATTGCTAGTTTTTCTAGTAGTTATACCTAATGGTTCCAGATTCCATTTCAGTGAGTTATATATCACAAAATACACTGTTTTCTGTACTGCACCCTAAAAACAGATATAAACTTATACAGAACTTATAAGGAGGAAAGGAATTATATCTATGGAGATTGTGTACAAGAAAATCCTGCTCAAGGAGTGTTTGTGGAAGCATCTAGGGTTGTAATGGCTTCTAGGATGATGGTGTCCACAATTTGATGAAAGTACTAATGTTTCCTTCATTAGAATTTAGAAACACTTGTGAGAATTTACTTGGAGCTTGAAGAATTTGTTCTTGGTTCAGTTGAGAAACTAAAGGATTTCCCAGATGTAGTGTGGTGTAGAGAAAGTATAATGTGGAGGTTGAGAGGTGGAGGTGGCATGGAGGGAAGAGGAGGTGTCACCATAAGGAAGCATGGTGCATTCATGCAAGGAGGAGGTGTAAAGAGAAGGAGGAGGTGTAGGGATATGAACAAGGGTTAGGTGTGTTGAGGGTGAGGGTTTAGACTTAGGTTAAGATATACTCAACCATACAAAAGAGTTAAAATAAAATAAAAGAAACTCTTTTATGAAAAAGGAAATCCACCTCCATGTTAAAATGAAGTATTTATCATGACACTTAATTATCATTATCTCATAATAACATCTTACGTCATGTTTAAAACAATTTAAATATCATATTTATGATACCACATCTTTTCTTTATATTTACCAAAATAATTAGAATTTTACGGATATAATTCCGATACCAAAAGTCGTATGTGATCACTTTGCAAACTTTATTTAAATTCATATTTAAAATTATAAATTAATATTTATAATTTTCCAAAATGTTACAATTTTATTATTGCTTTTATTGATGATATTCTGGTTTAATCCAAGAGTCGTGAGGAGCATGAGCAGCACTTGAGGATTTCTTCGCAGACATTGAGAGAGCACCAGCTGTTTTCTAAATTCTCGAAGTGTGCCTTCTGGCTTGATAGTGTTGACTTCCATGGTCATGTGGTTACGGTAGACGGTATTCGTGCGGACCCGAGGAAGATCGAGGCCGTACAGCTTTGGCCCAGACCTGTATCAGTGACAGAGGTCTGCAGCTTTTTGGGCTTAGCCGGTTATTACCGCAAGTTAATAAAACAAATGGAAAAAGAAGCGGGGTCTAAAAAAGAAGATTGCTTCGTGCAGAACTTTTCAAGTATCGTTGTACCGCCGACCGGACTGACCAGGAAGGGAGTTTCTTTTCTTTGGATTGAGGCATGCGACAGTAGAGTATAGTTTGGGTTCTCTACCATTGGGGGACAGCTTGCTCATGTCTGCGTCCGTCTACTTCTACTTAATCGTTTTCGTGAGGCACAGCCCGCCGATGCCCGTTTGTCTGAGATTCGTGAGCATGTTCGGCAGGGTAGAGATTCGGAGTTCTTGATTGATGACCAGGGTGTGCTATGTTTTGGGACTCGTTTGTGTGTACCTGATACCGATGGGTAGAGACGCGAGATCCTAGAGCAGGCACATCAGTCAGCTTTTAGTGTTCACCCAAGTTCCACCAAGATGTATCGTGACTTGAGAAATATTTATTGGTGGGCAGGGATGATGAGTTATGTTTCGGATTTTGTTTCGAGGTGCCTGACTTGTCGGTGAGTCAAGGCTGAGCACCAGAGACCGGCAGGAGAGTTGCAGCCTTTACCCATTCTTAAGTGGAAATAGGAGCAGATCTCCATGGATTTCGTTGTGGGTCTACCCCGGTCTAGTCAAGGGTATGAATCCATTTGGGTGATTGTTGACCAGTTAACGAAAGCGGCTCACTTCCTTCCAATGAAGACCACTTTCGGTTATGCTCAGTATGCTCAGTTGTACCTTTATGAGTTTGTGCGTTTACATGGAGTTCCTTCATGCATCGTACCTGAAAGAGACACCCAGTTCACTAGCCGTCTTTGGCAGAAGCTCAAGAAGCCTTGGGTACCCGTTTGAGCTTTAGCACCGCTTTCCATCCGCAGACCGATGGTCAGTCAAAGCGGACTATACAGACTCTGGAGGATATGCTTCGTGTGTGCGAGCTTAATTTTTGTGGCAGTTGGGATCTTCACTTTCCATTGATGAAGTTCTCCTACAATAACAGTTATCAGGAGACGATTCAGATGGCACCTTTTTAGGCTTTGTATGGTAGATAGTGTCGATCGCCAGTCTGTTGGACCGAACTCAGCGAGAGCAGGATTTTTGAGACCCCAGCTAGTTCAAGAGACTACGGAGAAAATTCAATTGATCCAGGATAGGATTGTAAGTCCATGTCACGCACCCCACGTGTTCGCGGGGTGGCGGAATATATTAAAAACAATTATCAAAGCTTCGTAACACGAACTTGAGCACACAGATCGTGTCTAAACCATTACTAGCAAACTACGAGAGGTTTAACTACTCTGATTCGAAGTTATACCTCACGTTACTTGTCCTTCGGGTCTTCATCGCTTTCCTCCACACCTCATCGGCTCTATGGAACATGGATACCTCAATGTCCTCCTCGAGTCAAAGACGATCCACCCGAGAGTCTATAGTCCGAGCTCCTATCTCGAATCTGAGATAACTACGGCTTCTAGTTTGCTAATCTAGAAGTCCTAGAGGGTGTAGAGTATTTAAATAGATTACTTAGTCACTTACACCCTAGGATTCTCAATTCATGAGAGCTTCTAGGGTTTGAGGAAGAAGATGAAAACTTGAGGAGAGAGAAGTGTTTTGTGATAATTCAATGAATAATTACTCATGATAGAATATCATAAAGCATACAAATATCTCTTGATAAATCTCTAGAAATATCTTGTAAGCTTCATTTAATCCTAATGGTGAATCACCTCATGAGTCATGGTTCATTTAATGAAAACCCACACCTCATCTCTCCACCTCATTTGTGATTAATCCAAAAGAAATAAATACAAATGAGTCACCTTCTTCTAGAAGCTTCCCGACAAATTACTAGACTGCCCCTCCCATCCGTATTTCCGAAAAAAACGGATAATCTTTGACTGAATAAATCCATCTGTATAATACTAGAAACTGGCTTAAACCAAAGCCCGCTAGTATTATCTGCCCGGTCACAGTGCGTGCACAAGTGTACGTAAGTGATCGCGGCCCTGCCGTAAAACCATATGGCTTCTACACCTTTTGCCCGGTGCAGGGAAACTCTCTGTGTGGGACCCTAAAGACTCGACACTACGCTGGCAGTGGGTTTAACCACAGGCCGCAAGCGGTACTAGCTGTACGTAACGGTCCCCAGGTAGATGTCGATAAGAAGGACGATGAGGAAACCTATCCGAACTCCTACTGAGCCTGATGTGACAATCTTCGTACAGTCCGGTCTGTTCGTCTAGGACTATCGCATATCGGGCCTAGGGGTCGGTAAACGTCAGACCCTTAATAGCGGTATAAGTCGTGTCGGAGTGTAGCCCATTATACCTTGAGAAACTACTGGAACCTACCAGTAAATCTCGCTTGCCCTGGCCAGGGACTTTGCGTAATGGCTCTCCATACACATCGCGATATCAACCCCCAATACCGGGAGAGACGAATCTTGTCTTACCGCCACTGCCTCCAAGTGCTTCAGGACTGCACCCAAATACTACCTGTTTGCACGACTCCTTTGAGCCGTGGTAGGGTAGTAATCTAAGTACAGTGGGAACACACTCGAGGCGAAGTAGCAGTGTCAAGTCGACGGACTAAGCTGTACTCATGTCACCTGGGAACTGCAATCTGACGATAGGTATAGTACCAACCTGCAGTTCCCGACGAGTCCTGTCCGGTGTACCCGTAACCTAATGAGCACCTGCATACTATCTCCAGTACGGCGTACTGATGGCTGTGAGACAGACCATCTCCCCAACTGGGATGAGAAGCGTACACACCAGTCTACTCTGGAGTATTGATGCCCCATCTCGATAATCCTACGACCAGGGACCTGTATAGGATGTTGCTTATAGACTACCCAGCCCCCACTAGTGTGACTGCCATCACAACGCTGGTAATCAAGCAAAGATCCTAAGGGCTCTACTAATATGTATAAGCGATATGTTAAAAGAAACATATGCACATATTAAAGTAGAAACAAACCAAGTAGCATACTACCATTTTTATCAAGACTGTCAATACAACTGTGAATATCCCAAGCATCCATTAAGTAATATACAAACTAGTATGATACAGTAATGGCCTCTAGGGCATAAACACTAACAATCTCCCACTTGCACTAGGGCCATGTACTGGCATATCGCAGACCTATCATCTCGAATAGCCTCTCGACCTGCGTCTGAGGAATGGCCTTTGTGAATGGATCAGCAGTGTTATTCTCCGTATCTACTCTCTTCACCTCGATCTCCCGGCGATCTACGATCTCCCTGATCAGGTGATACCGCCTTAAGATGTGTCTGGACTTCTGATGGGGCCTGGGTTCCTTCGCTAAATCTATAGCGCCATTGTTGTCGCAATACAGAGGTATTGGATCAACACTGGTAGGAACCACCCGATGTTCTGTGAGGAACTTCTTCATCCAGACAGCTTCTTTTGTGGCATCGCAAGCAGCTATGTACTCCGCTTCCATCGTCGAGTCAGCAACGGTGTCCTGCTTGGAACTCTTCCAATAGACCGCCCCCCTATTGGGGGTAAAGACATAACCCGACATGGACTTGGAGTCTTCCCTGTCAATCTGGAAGCTGGAGTCGGCAAAGGCCTCGATCTGGAGGTCTTTTCCGCCATACACCAATAACATCTCCTTAGTCCTCCTCAGGTACTTGAGAATGTTCCTTACTGCTATCCAGTGCTTCTCTCCTGGGTTTGCCTGATACCGGCTTACAACGCTTAATGCGTATGCTACATCTAGTCTGGTACATATCATCGCATACATTATAGAGCCTACCGCAGAAGCGTAGGGTATAATCGACATGCGAACCCTTTCCAAATCAGTCTTGGGAGACATCTCTTTGGAGAGGGTGATTCCGTGACAAGCCGGTAGGTTACCGCGCTTAGAATCTTCCATACTGAATCTTTTCAGTATGGTGTCTATATACCTGGACTGTGAAAGTCCCAACATCCTCTTTGATCTATCACGATAGATCTGGATCCCCAGAATGTAGGTGGCATCACCCAGGTCCTTCATGGAGAACTTCTGTGATAAGAATCCTTTGACTGACTGTAGCATAGGAATATCATTTCCTATTAGGAGAATGTCATCCACGTACAAGACGAGGAATACTACAGCTCTCCCTACAATCTTACTATATATGCATGGTTCATCTGGATTCTTGATAAAGTCGAATTCTTTGACAGTATCTTCAAAACATGTCACGACCCAAAATTTGGCCCGTAACCGGCACTTAAGTTACGTAACGTCTACAGACGTACACAACTCAAGTAAGCCGAAACCCAGAAATCTAAACCACCCAAATCTGGATCGACGGAGAAAAACATAGTTTTAACATTTTGAAAATCACAAGTAAAATCTCTAACTCTATTTTTCTTTCTTGAAAATTTCGGCAGCACCTCCTTTGTAAAAACTAGCCCCGAAAACGGGTACAACATAGATAATATATAAAGCATCCCAATTGGGAGAAAAATCATGCCCAACGGCGGAGACAACCATCAAAACAAGTATACGACGCCGAAGCGAAGAAATATCAAAGGAAACTGTGTTAGTTATATGTATGCCCTAGAGGCCATTACTGTACATTGGATGTATATTGTAGTGGATGCTGGGACATATATAGGTAGGACTTTCTAGCTCGACATGATAGTACGCTATCTGGTTGCTCTTTATCTTAACAAGTATACTTTCTGTCTCTCTGTTACATGTTGATAAAGCCCTTAGGATATGTACTCGACTTCCAGGACTATGATGTAGATCATACTAGTGGGGCCTGGGTAGTCTATGAGTACATCCTTCAATGTTCCTAGTCATGGGAATATCGAGATGAGGAATCGATATTCCAGAGTAGACTAGCGTATATCTTCTCGACCCATGTGATGGGTGATGGATGATCCCATATCCATTGGTGTTTGACATCAGAGATGGTATGCGGGTGCTCAGTGGAGACTGGGTACACTGAACGGACTCGCCGAGAACTCCCAGATGGTATTATACCTCACGTCAGATGGCAGTTCTCTGGTGACACTGGTACAGCTTAGTCTGTTGACCCGAGATCGTCATAGAGTCTTGTGTGTCTCCCACTGTGCTTTGATTTCCACCCTACCACGGCTCTACTGAGTCATGCAAACAGGTGGTTTTTGGGTACAGTCCCGATTCACATGGAGGCAATGAGCGATAGGAGGGGATTCGTCTCTCCCGGTATTGGGGGTTGATGTTGCGCCATGCTCGACTGGCCATGACAGGAAATCCCTGGCCAGGGTTGCAGTGATATACTGGTAAGAGTTATCAGTAGTTTCACGATTGTTATGGACCTCATGTCGGCATGACTTATCGAGCTATTGGGGTCTGACGTTTACCACCCCTAGGCGAGATATGCGACATATCAGACGAACAAACCGGACTGTACGGTAAGTGTTACTGGTTGGATTCACAGGAGTGTGAGCGGGCTTGCTCGTCGATCTTCAAATCGCTGAATACCCGGATGGCCGTTACGTTTAGCAGACCGCTGCGGCTTGTGGGTGTTTGATATGATCATCACCTGCTGCCGGCGTATTGACGAGTCTTTAGAGTCCTACATAGAGGTTTCCTGGCTCAAGCGAAACGAAATAGGAGCGCATATGAGATATGTGCGGGACCGAGAATAATGCGTGTATGTGATACCGTATTCTATTCTCGCGATGAATGTATCGATTGGTTGTATGCGATATAACCTAGTTATCGAATCGAAGATTGATTCGATAAGTCGATACATTGGATACTAGTCGGTTATATGCGACATTACCGAATCTTTGAATCAAGTGTTGATTTAATGATTTAATGTATAATTATATATTTGATATATTACTTTACATTAACTAGTATTGGTTCACTCAAGATTGACTTTCTCACTTGAAATGCACAAGTTGTATATGTGATATATTTTTGTGCACTTGTTTGTATCATGTTTGATGATACATGCAAACTTGGGTTTGTGTAAGACTTTAACCATGTTTAGTGAATGGTTCGGGTTTCATTTCACTTATTTATTTATCTATTTATTTTGGTTAAAAGAAAAAGGAAAACAAAATGGTTGCTTTCATACAAGAAGCTTCTTGATGCTTCATGCATATTTGACTAAGTGACCATTTTTGTCTTCATCTCCTCACCCTAACCATTCAACTAAACCCTAGTTAATTCTCTACACTAAACAATGGTTGCAAATATGATAAGTATCATTTTATTTTCTATTTTCAATATACTTATCATATTCTTTTTCTTCTTCTTCTTCTTCTTCTTCAACAAGAAGAAAGCTTGCTACCATTAATGGCAACATGAGAAAAAGAGTGAGAAATCCAATTCTAAAGTGAACCCACTTCCTATTTCTTCATCCTCTACCACTTGCCAAGTAGTATAGGGTGTTTTCTTCATAAGTTTCATGACTTGGTGAAGTTGGAGCTTGATCTTGAGTTGCCTCGACGTAGATCATCTTCGGCATCGAAGTCGACGACCTAGCCCGATCATTTCTCCGACGAAACCTTCGCCAGAGTCCGGATTCCGATAGGTACAGCGGAGGGACGTCATCACGGAGCCTAGGAAGTGGAGGACCGGATCTACAAAGGTTGTAGTCACTTTCCTTTAGCAATAAAGTTGTTTACTTGCTTACATCGCCTTATCATCTAGTTAACGATCCGTATTAGGGTTTGTAGGAACATGAAAAAAATTTGAATTGGGCATGTTTGATCTGTTGTGAGACCTCATTAGTGTGCCCAGGAACCCTACAGTGGTATCAGAGCCTAGCTAGAGCCTTAGGCGATGCGTAGACGGAGTTAGAAGTCCGATCGAACCGAAACCCTAATGCAAAATTGCTCTCTGTACATTTTTTGAAATCGTGGTTTTTTCCAGATTAAAAATGCTTAAAAAATTCAGCAGGAAGATTTAAGAATTACAGTGCAAAACGACAAAAAGATACGACTAAATAGCGGCGGAACCACGGCAGAAGCTTGGCTTCTACGGCGGTTCCGCGGCTATCTGATGACGTAAGCCTTTAATTTTTCCACAGTAATTTCTTTCTTTAGGTGCTGAGTTTTCTGGGAATTTTTAATTTGCACTCAAGAGTTGAGTTTTCTGGGATGTTTTGGGGCTTCGATGATTCGATTGGAAATTTTGACTTTGTCTATGTGTTTTTCCGGGTAACTTTAGAATATGTTAAAAAGTTCGACCGGATAAAAATACCCACTTTTTCCCCAGCCGGGAAATTTTCAATTGTTGGATTTTTCCGTAGTTTAACGACATTTTAAGTAGTGCAAGTAACGCGATGGTCCCTCTAGAAGACAACAAACCTTAACTCGATTATGTGACCGTCTTGAACTGCCCTTTGAACCTTAGGGTTTGGGGCAGTACGGCGTGCCACATGTGAGGCGTTGGCTTGACCCTTCTACGGCTGGACCGTTGGTACTGAGTTATGAAGTGGATGTCTTTGAACTTATTTCATGTGTTGAGCTGTTTCGGGAAAACTTGGGTGTTTGATTGTTCGATCGGAAAGTTTAACATTTTCTATTTATCAGGAATGTGATACAATAATTGGAATCCACAAGTAATTATGAGATAACTGAATGAATGTTATAAACATAGCAGTTTAGTCTCACTTGATCGGTTGCCACGGAATTTTGATGTGATCAAAAGTCCGTCGCAATCACGTAGCGTACGCGGATACACGCCGGGTAAACTTAATAGACAGCCTCACCCCATAGCCCCGTCCAAGTGACTGTAGGAGAGCCCCGTCGCCGAAAGCATCCATTCGGGTGCTCGCGGCAGCGGTGCTCCGCCTTGGTGCACTTCGTCGACGGCGTTGGGGGTGCAGCCGTCTACTAAAGTTTGCGACGAGCATTCGGTCAGGATGTCGGGAATCTTGCTGAATTGCCCGACTTGATATTGAAAAGAGTTTTCGATAATGAGACTAAAATGCGGGGTTTATAATTGTTAAGCATGCGATGTCTAAGTATTTCATTTGATTAGGCATGCGATGTCTAAAGAGGTTGCGGATTCCAACTGTTGTAGTTTTACACTTTCTTTTCTGTGACCGTAAGTGTAATATGTGATATCGCCGGTTTCGTTGCTATATGTCAACGACAATTGGGATGCGCATATTTACTTACGTTGATGACATGTGATGTTATGTATTGCTGGATATGTTATATTGGATCATCGTGTTTGAATAGCCGGGGGTTTTTATGTGAGATGAGTGTTTTTCATTTTCATTCATGTAAAAACTTGTATGTAATATTCTTTTATTGGGGCACTTCCAGGTTGTGGAAGATGTCACCGTTGATGTATATTATTTACTTTTCCGCATTAGGATAGACCCAAGGAGGGGAGCACAAGTAACCGGGTTCTAGGGTCCAGTGGGAGACCATCTCGAGGAGTCGAGTCCGGGTCTCCTAACCCTAGAATTGGTAGGATTGCTTGCCGCTCTCGTAGGGGTCTAGGGGTGTGGGATTGGCTATTCATCACGACCGTGGAATCCGTGTTTTATACTGGCTCGTATTAAAAACACGGACGTCCTAGTATATCCAATGTTTCATATGATTCTTCTGCTGTGTTATCTGTGATATGATCATGTGATTTGTTCAGATAGATATAGTATATAGTATATATGATATATTATATAGATGTTGCTTATGTTTTACACTCGCGCTAGCCCTGCCTCGCTCTGGCGTTAGTTACCTAACCTAATGGTGCAGACGGGACATCGAGGCGAATGCGGATGGCATAAGCGTACGTTATATTTATCTGTGATGTTTAGGTGGACTTAAATGATGGGACATTCATTAATGAGATTAATGAAATAAAATAAACCTAATTGATGTTGTGGAATCGAATTTCAAAATAAAATCAGGTAGCTACAGTTCTTATTTTGCATCGCGGTGTTCCTTGTAGAACATCCTGCACCTTATTCGATGAGGAAAGGACCGAGATCCCTTCACCGGGAGTGACTCCTTTAGCAATAACTGGCAGATGCTACACACTCGGTTTGTCTTTTGATTGCTTCTATAGTTTCTGCTTTGCACAGTGATATATATGATATATCCCGCACCTCATTCGACGTGGAAAGGGCCGACGATCCCTTCACCGGGAGTGACCCCTTTAGCAAAACTAGAAAAGCCTAAAAAACACTCCATTTAAAAAAAACCATTTGATTCTGCAACGAGATCAAGTTCAAAGCGTTAAAGGTTTTCATAAAAACCATCCGCAACCCTCCGTCATTTTAGGAAGTAGAGTACTTAGTATTCGTGCTACGTTTGTCGACCATAGCCGAGGCGTAGTGTGCGGTAGCTAAGTGATGTCTTCCTACAACGCATATGACGCGATTAGTTAGGACAGTCATGTGGCTTTGTTGACCTTAGCCAAGGGTCATGTGGGTGGGACTAATTAATCACGAAATGACGGGTAGAACTTGACTAGTACCTATGATTTGTTGACCATAGCCAAGGTCATAGGTGCTAGGGGTGAAAACCATTATCGAGAGTTTCAAGTGTTGAAACTTGCAATGAGATTGCATACCTTCTATATGATAGTTGGATCCCGATACCCACTGCGAGTAATTGTTACTCCTGGGAGAGTTTTGCACTTTGCAATTAGCCGATCAAGTAGGTGTCTAGAAAGGTGTCAACGGGGTTACGCCTCTGGGAAAACGAGGTTTACTGTAATTAGGTCCGTGCGAAAGCACGGGGAACCTCCCTCAAAGTACCGACACTGGCCTGGCTGAAAGATTGGCGAACTTGTAGAGTGTAATTAATCCCGGCTAGTCTTTCCTTTTAAGGTTTGAAGGAAGATTTGATAAAAACAGTGGGAGCCATCCTTATTAGATAAAATAAATAACCAATCTAATCTTGCAAGAGCGCACGCAGAGTGTTTTCTTCTCTCTCTCTCCAGGTAGCGACCATATCACGCCTTAATCAGGATAATAATATGGATTATTGACCGAACCCGCTTGTTATACTGAGCTGGGGAACGTTGGTCCCGCTCCAACTTATAATTGTTATAAGACAGAGCAGGAAATAGGGAAATACCAGAATTCCTATGCCGTCCGAACGAAGAAAGTGCATATGATGCATCTCCTTCGGGTGTGTTCATTACAAAGAACTGTTTCTCACTATCCTCTGCATCCTGGGTATTTGATACTAGATCAGGATCCCAGATATGTAATCTGTTACATAGGGCTACAAAAAGATAGAAAACTGAGAACGGGTGATAAGTTTCATGAGACAGAAAACGGGGCAAGTGTTGCAGCCAAGTCTGTTGGTCACTGTCACCCTGTATTACCAATATATTGATTCTGAACGAATGTTATTAGATACCGAACCTGATATACAAAATCATATCAGTCTCTTTACAAGTAAAGAAATGATAAAATTTTGTATTGTTGGATAATGTTTTGAACATTTCCTATATCAAAAGTTGATCGGTTCAGGCACGTTATCTAAAAGCATTGATGTTCTAAATCAAACTACAGTTCCTCGTATACAGAACACACACAAGAGGAAGAGTTCAGAAATGAACGAATCATTCTTGAGGCATTGTAGACTAGGTCATATCAATGCGACCCGACTGGCTGAAGTTACATTTTAGATGCATATTTAAATCAGTTTGAATTTACATCTTGTGAAACTTGCCAGTCATGTCACAAAGATTAGATGACCATAGCTCTGCTTATTGGAAACAGAGAAAGAGTTAATGAACTCTTGGGACTGATACATGATGATGTATGTAAGGTCTCCTGTATACACATGCCAGGACTGGTTCTTTATACTTCATTACGTTCTCTGATAATCTCTCAAGATTCAGACATATGTTCTTGTTGAAACGCAAGTCCGAACCTTTTGAGATATTCACAGAATATAAGCTAGAAGTAGAGAACCAATACGGGTATAAGTATTATGTCCTATGATAAGATCAGGGAGGAGAATACTTGTGCATGGCATTCCTGGACTATTCTAAAAGAAAATGAGATTCTCTCTCAGTATTACTCCTCTGAATACACCACAGCACAACGGTGTATCGGGGCGGAGCAATCACACAATATTAGATATGGTGTGCTCTATGATGAGTATTACTGAGTTACCTATTTCCTTTTGGGTTGTGCACTTGAGAAGCTGCATATCTATTGAATTAGGTTCGAATCAAATCAGTTCCTACCACTCCATATAAGATATGGTATGGGAAGAACCTATCTCTTAAGTAAGTTAAGATTTAGGATTGTCCGGCCTATGTCTAAAGCAAAATCCGGACAAGATCGAGGCAAGGTCGGTTCTGTAGAATTGGAAGGGTTCTAGCTATACAAAACTGCAGCTGATGATTTGATAGAACTAAAGGATTCAATAGTTCCGGACGAACCTCAGCCTCTCCGTCGATCTGGTAGGGTTCCTCATCCGCCTGAGAGATACCTCGGTTTCTCGATGACAGTGGGAGCGAGGAATGCATCATGAGATGATGACCCAACTAGATTCGAGCAGGTCATCGAGAGTAGGGACTCTGTAAGAATGGCTGGATGCTTAGCGATCTGAGATGGAATCCATATACACCAACAAAGTATGGACTTTGGTTGCGATATCTGAAGGGTTAAATCCCCATCAGGAGCAAGTATATCTTGAGAAGATTACTTGGTATAGATGGAAAAGTTGAGACTTTCAAAGCTAGACTTGTTAAAGGTTTTTGTCATCGACCAGGCGTGCATAATGATGAAACCTTTTCCAGGGACTATGCTTAAGTCCATCCAGATCCTACATGCCATTGCTACATACCATGACTACGATATCTGGTGGTTGGGTGTCCTGACTACTTTTCTAAATACTGATTTAGAAGAGAACGTCTATAAGTACACAGCCAGAGGGCTTCGTAAGCAGTGGGAGCAGCGGAAACGTGTGCAAGTTTCTTTACAGAATAAAGCAGGCATCGCGAAGTTGGAACGTCTGTTTTGATGCGATAGTTAAAGAGTTTGACTTCATCAAAATGGTAGATGAACCTTGTATATACAAAAAGATAGTAGAGAGTAAGGTGGTTATCCTCGTATTATACGTTGACAACATACTCTTGATAGGAAAAGAGTTTCCTATACTACGCTCGGTCAATCTCCGCTTATCACAAGGATTCTCCAATAGGATCAAAGTGATACCTCCTAAATCCTGAGTTTTCATCTATGAGATAGATGTAATTGGATGCTAGGATTCTCACTAGATGTAGTGAGATGGTATCAATCGATCCTGGGGAGAATCACTGGAAACGTTCCAGGGTGATAAAGACGACTGAATGTCAATCACGGGCATTGTCTTTACCCTCAGTAAAGGGACGGTATGTTGGAAGAGTTCCAAGCTAGATACCGTGGCAAACTAGACAATAAAGGCTGGTAACATCGCTATTAAAGATACTACCAAAGAGGCAGTTTGGGTGTATATTGGTTCATAAGATGAACTAGGTTCCCACCATTGTGTGACAATGGAAGTGTGGCTTTGGCCCCGGAACCCCGGTCCCATCAGTGACCCAGACATATTCTGAGGCAGCATCACCTGATCATGGAGATAGTTGATCTCCAGGGTGATCGAGGTTAGGAGAGTAGACTTAGAGGACAACACGGCGGATCCACTCACGAAGGCCTTTTCCCAAAGAGAGACTTTTAGGGGATGGTTGAGTATTAGATACTACAACTACTGCTACAGATGGCCCTAGTGCAAGTGGGAGATTGTTAGTTATATGTATGCCCTAGAGACCATTATTGTACATTGGATGTATATTGTAGTGGATGCTGGGACATATATAGGTAGGACTTTCTTGCTCGACATGATAGTACGCTATCTGTTTGCTCTTTATCTTAACATGTATACTTTCTGTCTCTCTGTTACATGTTGATAAAGCCCTTAGGATGTGTACTCGACTTCCAGGACTATGATGTAGATCATACTAGTGGGGCCTGGGTAGTCTATGAGTACATCCTTCAATGTTCCTAGTCGTGGTAATATCGAGATGGGGCATCGATATTCCAGAGTAGACTAGCGTATATCTTCTCGACCCATGTGATGGGCGATGGATGATCCCATATCAATTGGTGTTTGACATCAGAGATGGTATGCGGGTGCTCAGTGGAGACTGGGTACACTGAACGGACTCGCCGAGAACTCCCAGATGGTATTATACCTCACGTCAGATGGCAGTTCTCTGGTGACACTGGTACAGCTTAGTCTGTTGACCCGAGATCGTCATAGAGTCTTGTGTGTCTCCCACTGTGCTTTGATTTCCACCCTACTACGGCTCTACTGAGTCGTGCAAACAGGTGGTTTTTGGGTACAGTCCCGATTCACATGGAGGCAATGAGCGATAAGGGGGATTCGCCTCTCCTGGTATTGGGGGTAGATGTTGCGCCATGCTCGACTGGCCATGACAGGAAATCCCTGGCCAGGGTTGCAATGATATACTGGTAAGAGTTATCAGTAGTTTCACGATTGTTATGGACCTCACATCGGCATGACTTATCGATCTATTGGGGTCTGACGTTTACCAACCCTAGGCAAGATATGCGACATATCAGACGAACAGACCGGACTGTACGGTAAGTGTTACTGGTTGGATTCACAGGAGTGTGAGCGGGCTTGCTCGTCGATCTTCTGATCGCTCAATACCCGGGTGGCCGTTACGTTTAGCAGACCGCTTGCGGCTTGTGGGTGTTTGATATGATCATCACCTGCTGCCGGCGTATTGACGAGTCTTTAGAGTCCTACACAGAGGTTTCCTGGCTCAAGCGAAACGAAATAGGAGCGCATATGAGATATGTGCGGGACCGAGAATAATGCGTGTATGTGATACCGTATTCTATTCTCGCGATGAATGTATCGATTGGTTGTATGCGATATAACCTACTTATCGAATCGAAGATTGATTCGATAAGTCGATACATTGGATACTAGCCGGTTATATGCGACATGACCGGATCATTGAATCAAGTGTTGATTTAATGATTTAATGTATAATTATATATTTAATATATTACTTTACATTAACTAGTATTGGTTCACTCAAGATTAAATTTCTCACTTGAAATGCACAAGTTGTATATGTGATATATTTTTGTGCACTTGTTTGTATCATGTTTGATGATACATGCAAACTTGGGTTTGTGTAAGACTTAAACCATGTTTAGTGAATGGTTAGGGTTTCATTTCACTTATTTATTTATCTATTTATTTTGGTTAAAAGAAAAAGAAAAACAAATTGGTTGCTTTCATACAAGAAGCTTCTTGATGCTTCATGCATCTTTCACTAAGTGACCATTTTTGTCTTCATCTCCTAACCCTAACCATTCAACTAAACCCTAGTTAATTCTCTACACTAAACCATGGTTGTAAATATGATAAGTATTATTTTATTTTCTATTTTCAATATACTTATCATATTCTTTTTCTTCTTCTTCTTCTTCTTCAACAAGAAGAAAGCTTGCTACCATTAATGGTAACATGAGAAAAAGAGTGAGAAATCCAATTCTAATATGAACCCACATCCTATTTCTTTATCCTCTACCACTTGCCAAGTAGTATAGGGTGTTTTCTTCACAAGTTTCATGACTTGGTGAAGTTGGAGCTTGATCTTGAGTTGCCTCGACGTAGATCATCTTCGGCATCGAAGTCGACGACCTAGCCCGATCATTTCTCCGACGAAACCTTCGCCAGAGTCCGGATTCCGATAGGTACAGCGGAGGGACATTATCACGGAGCCTAGGAAGTGGAGGACCGGATCTACAATGGTTGTAGTCACTTTCCTTTAGCAATAAAGTTGTTTACTTGCTTGCATCGCCTTATCATCTAGTTAACGATCTGTATTAGGGTTTGTAGGCACATGAAAAAAATTTGAATTGGGCATGTTTGATCTGTTGTAAGACCTCATTAGTGTTCCTAGGAACCCTACAAACTGCATAAAGAGGTAAAACTTTCCAACATAACCGGATCCCACGAGCATGGTACCCAAAGTCACCAAAATATACAACATAGAGTCCTCACAAGTCGCCTCTAAGACATTTACAAACAGTGGTAGATGGAGAATACTATATCCAAGAAAAAGATATACAAAGTACCGACAGATAACCGCAAACTCACCTAAAAGCAAAGGCCTCACTGCCTAATGTAGCGGTATCCGCAAAAGTAGAGATAATAAGACGCCCTGACGCAACTACTCAGAAGGTAAGTCCTGCAAAACACTGTGGCACAACGGGGCTGAGTTGCCAACTCGTGAATAGTAAATAACATCATACTGAAAATCACAAGTATGCAGTAACAACAATGACCAATAGCATGTAAGCTGGTAGCATGAGTATGACAATATGAATATGCAACTATCATGATCAAGGTACACCACTGTTCATATTAGATTTTTGCATTTTAATACCGCCCAATTTTTATCACATTGCTTATCGGTAGGTACTCTTGAGCCGTGTTTGCTAGTCAATTGCAGGATACATGTTCTCGGCTCTAAATGGTGAAATTCATGGAAAAGCACGACAAAATCCGGATTATTGCCAACCACAGATAAAACAAGGGTCTCCGCACTCTATCCGTATGTCGCCGCACACCAGTCTAAGGGACAAAATGGCAAATCGATGTCATTTTCGTGCACAAAGCTCAATGGCAACACAAGATCCAACATATCTACGCGGAGCTCAAGAAAAATCATGACAAAAGATCCACATCAAATCACCTTTGGATCTGCTGAAATTCTGGAAAAATTGTGAAGAGTTTCTGAGAAAAGACATATACCACACTGCAGAAAACAACAAACAGGGGAAACTCACCAAAACACAAGGCCCAACTCCCTACTATGGCCGTGGAACAACAGCCTAAGCATGCTTAGGCCGCGGAACCGCGGTCGTACGGTGTCGGCAGTTGGTGGGTTTTTAGGGGCAGTTTTGTCATTTTATGTGGAGCCAGATTCTTGCCCTAGGTTTCCGGTTCCCTGCCTATAAATAGTCCAGAACTTGCCAAAGCCAAGGGTGCTCATTCTTTTATTTAGAATTTAGAATACATGTTCTTCTTCCTCTTCTCATCTCTTCTCCATTAAAAACTTGTAATGAGCTTTTGTGAGTGAAGAATGAATAAAGGAGTTCTCTTTGTTATCATGCTTGTCTTGTTCTTTTAATTATAATTGCTTGTAATCTTCATTTGCTAATCTAGTTGTTGTTATTTGTTGTTTGTTTCTTTCTTGTTCTCTTTTTCTTTATCTTTAAACAACAATGATGCTTAAGCTTGATCCTTGCCAAGGTGAGGTCTCAAATAGCTAGTTGTAATCTTCTAACCTCTTTCTTTCTATCTTCCTCCTTTGTTTTATTTTCTTTTTCTTATAATGGGTGAGTAGTTTTCATACTTGTTAGGGTAGGATAAGGAAAGTTTGAGAGAAGGAAATCTCTCTCACTCTTTTCTTGCCCAACATCTTGATTCGGACTCCCGTTAATTAAACCACAATCCGCTCCCTACGGCACCCTATCCTACATGATAGCGGTGATTCCTTAGTGAGACCGGTTGTGGTTGAATTAACCGGAGGTTAAGGCTAAGAGCCAAGAACGGACGGACAAGCACCAAAAGGAAGAACTTATGCGTTGGAAAGCCTAGCTTATACTCGCAAGTTCCTTCCTAGTCGTGCTAATCCCCGTAGTTGCCGATTACCGTAACACCGATATTAAGAGTGGCAATGAAAGAAGTGACCGACTCCTAACTCAAACTAACCTAATCCTAACCCTAACAAGCACTCTTTATATATCATTTTAGCACATAAGTAATCTAAAAACAAACCTGGACATTTGGACTTAACTCGTTAAAGCATATAGAAAAAGATTCCCATCTCCCTGCGGACGACCCGTACTCAACCGGATAGCCACATGCGAAACCGTCTTGATATCGGTAACAAACTTAGCACGCAAAAACTCTACCAATCAAATGGCGCCATTGCCGGGGAAACGGTAGTTTATTTCTTTGTGTAATTTCGGGTTAATTTGTGAATATAAAGCTAACCGAAAAAACAAAACAAAAAAATATACATTGTAAAAAAATCATCTTGTTATTTTTGATTAGTTTTTGTGCAAGTATGTAGGATAAAAAGACGGTCGAGTTCAGTGCCAAAGACGTGGGAAGTTAGACCCATATCTCGCGGCTACACCGCGACGGATCAAGACGAAGCAAATGGTCTACAGTAAAATTCTGGAGCATATACAGTGAGCAAATCAAGATTCAGGAGCTCCAGACAAGAAGAGGACATCTAAGACAGCCCAACCAAGAAACACAGAGGCCCAATTCCACCTTACTGCCGCGGAACCGCGGCATAAGCAAGCTTAGGCTGCGGAACCGCGGCCACTTGGTGCATTCTGCATCTCAAAATCTCTGTGAGTGTTCCTTCCTTCTTCTCCACTCCTCTGAACTCCACTGAACTGTGTTTTCTGCAGCATTCTTTGCGCAAATTCTCTTCCCCCTTCCAATAAATTGTTTTTGTGCAGGATTCTTTGCGCCGCGCTAAAAAAATAAAAATTGTTTGCAATTGATTGTTACTGCTTTGCATATATTAATACGGACTTTAAGGGGCTAGAAACCAATCCAGATTAGGTGGGGATTTCATCACCTTTCCCAGGACCCCAGAAATCACAAAAAGCATATGCATTGACCATTGCTTAAATTAAAAAATACTAGACTCAGCCCTAAGGACTTCGCGCTCAATAGGACAGAGGATTAGTTACAGGCATCGGCCGTTTATCCTATCCTGACTTTTGCGGTGTCTAGGCAAGTGTGTCCAAGGCAGGTGGTTACTTAATTAGGACCACTACTTACGTAGTGGGGAGCCTCCCACATACCTGGCACTTACCTGGCCGCAATTGTTGGAGAAGAGGTGGTTTGAGGTCCTATTTCTAGCCCTTTGGAACAGTTAGGAGCTGTCTAGCTGACCTAGGTGACCCTAGATCTAGGTGGGATTGTGCATATCTTGTTTGTGATTGCTTGAATCCGTAAGCCTGTACATATTTCTGTAAAGCTCTTTCTAAAGAAAAAAAGAAAAAAAAACACAAAACCAAAAACTTTTATAAAAACTTGCCCTTTGTCGCCAGAATCCATTTTTTCACTCCACCCATCGTATTTCTCCATTGATGTTTTCTTACCCTCACCTTCTCCGCTTTGACTATATTAAACTCATTTAGTGTATGTCCGCTTGGACTCGGGACACTAGCGCCCGCCTAGTCCGTATTACGTTAGTCTCTACCGACTAAGCGATCGACTCAGACGTCGAAACTCCGTCCACGCCTCTTTCACCCTTACTTTTGCCGGCCAACTCTGACGGTGACCGGAATTCTGTTCATACATCCTCACCTTCACCATCACCAACCTCTTCTTCCGCAATGTCAGGATTTAATCCAAACATCTCTTTGACTCCCCCGGGATTGACTCCACCTCCTATGGAGACAAAAAACCCACCACCACCTGTTGTAGCGCCGCAGCGAATCGCGCTCCAGGATCGTTTCTATCCCACCCGTTCTGCACTTCCCACTTGTCTTTCCCTTCCACCGGCCAATGGGGATAATTTTGAAATTAAGCCCCACTTCACTAACATGCTTCCGAAATTTCATGGGCTTGAATCTGAAGATGCCTATATCTTCATCAATAAGTTTCAAAATATTTGTGACATGATGAAAACTACCCAGCTGTCGGACGATACTATACGTCTACGGGTCATTCCGTTCACTTTATGCGATCTTGCTGAACAATGGCTGTATAGCACCGCTTCCCACTCCATAACCAGTTGGGACGAGTTTGTGAAAGCGTTTCTCAAGAAATTCTATCCGAATCATAAAACCGCAAGGATCCGTAACGAAATCAACCAATTCTCTCAGCTTCCTTCTGAACCCTTCTGGATGTGCTTTGAGCGGTATAAAGACCTTCTTGTTCAGTGTCCTCACCATGGTATCGAGAAATGGCAACTGTGCCAAACCTTATACGAGGGCCTGAACCCAGCAACCAAGCAGTTGTTAGAAATCATTTGTCAGGGCCACTTCCTATCGAAATCTGACGAGGAAGCGTGGCAATTCTTCAACGACCTTGTGGAACAAACGCTTCAATGGGAGAGCACCATACCAACTTCTTCTTCTTCTTCCTCCACCTCTACTGGTCAGTCTAGGGTAGGAATTCACCAACTTGATGTCTCTATTGCGATGAAAGCTGAAATGGCTGCAATAACGAGAAAACTTGAAGCGATAGAGAGCAAATTTTCATCTCCTGCTCCTGCCCCTGTTCTTCCCCTTCGTACCATTTGTGCTTGTTGTTCCGATCCTTCTCACTTAACCGAAGAGTGTCCTTACAATCCACCATCTCAAGGATAGGATCAGGTTAATGCTGCATTTCAGCAAAGACCAAGAAATGATCCATACTCTTCCACTTACAATCCCGGTTGGAGGAACCACCCCAATTTCGCCTGGAATCAGAATCAGCAACAATTCCAAGGCAACAATTTCCAGAGGCCCCCTCCTCCGCAACAACAAGCGCAACAACAAACTCAACATCAGTTTCAGCAGCCCTTCCAACCCCAACCTTTTCAAAATCAGACGAACAACATTGCACCCAATGATTCTTTTCCGCAAAACAACTTTGTTCCGTCAAACAACGATAAGGTTTCCTCGCTAGAACGAAGTCTGGAGGCATTCGTTAAACAATCGACACAATCCACCGCCAACATCCAGTCGTCTATTCAGTCTTTGGTGCAACACACTGCTGCACACGGGCAAAGCATCAAGACCATTAAAGCCCAGATTGCACAGCTGAATGCGGTGTTAAGCGAGCGAGAAAAGGGGAAGCTTCCATCTCAACCACTCCCAAATCCCGGTCACCCACATAATGTACATGTTGCTCTTGAACAACAGAACCATAATGTGAGTGCCGTGACTACATTGAGATCGGGAAGGATGCTGCATAACAACATCGGCACAGCAATTGAGGATAATGACACCCCGTCCGCTTCTTCTTTTTCTTCTTCGTCTTTTGAGCCTATTCTCCATTCTTCAAAAGGCTCTTCTTCTTCTTCTTCTTCTTCTTCTGCTCTGAACGGACCCACTTCTCACTCCACGAAAGCACCAGCTCTGGGATCCGTTCCAGCTCCACAATCTCCTCCACAAGCATTGGACTCAACCAATTTTAAAAATGTTCCATTTCCAAACCGGTTAAGGTCCAATAAACAAAATCCACGAATGGAGAAGATTCTGGAGTTGTTTAAGTAGGTTAACATCAACATTCCCCTTTTAGATGATGTCCAACAAGTCCTGTCCTACGCGAAAATCTTAAAGGACTTGTGCACGAAAAAGAGGAAGTCTCAGGTACCCAAGAAAGTTTTCTTGGCTGGTGCTGTGAGTGATGCTCTTACCCAATCTTTACCACAAAAACGGAAGGACCCTGGCTGTCCTACGATTTCTATTACCATTGGGGATAAGAACATCAACCGCGCACTATTAGATCTTGGTGCCAGTGTTAACCTACTTCCGTACTCAGTATATGAGCAACTAGGTGTAGGAGAGCTAAAACCCACACACTGCACTTTCCAAATGGCCGACCGATCGATCACCCATCCTAAGGGTGAGCTAGAGGATGTGTAAATCAAGGTTGGGGACTTCATATTCCCTACTGACTTCATTGTATTAAACACACAGCCTGTAGCTAACCCCCGGAATCAAATTCCGGTGATACTCGGTCGTCCATTCCTTGCAACCTCAAATGCTGTGATCAATTGTCGAAATGGTTCGATGAACCTATGTTTTGGAAACATGACAATTGAACTCAACATTTTTAGGTTAGGGAATCAGCCTTCCGAACCTAATGCTCATATATTAGACGTTTGCTCAATCCAGGAGATCACCCCTGAAGAGTGTGAATTCGAGGAGTTTTTGTTCGATCACGATAACCTTAACGCCACTAGTGCGTTCCTCTTCGAACCTGCTGCTGTTTCTGCGCCTGACGATGACTACGAGTGTTTCACTTTCTCGAACGATCTTAGCCACTCACCATCCGAGTTTGAATCCTTCGAATTTCCGGATGAGTTACCTGAACCATCCAACTCGGTCGCTTACACTCGTTTTGAACCTTTGCTGGAATCCTTTGAGTTCGAGACCTTTTCACCAATCTTTCCTTCAATCGTTTCACCTCCAACGCTCGAACTCAAGCCTTTGCCGTCTCACCTTAAGTACGCTTACTTGGGTGAGAACGAGACCCTCCCAGTTATCATCTCGACTTCTCTAGCTCCAGAGCAAGAGAAAGCCCTTCTTGCAGTCTTGCACAGCAATAGGCAAGCTTTTGGCTGGTCCATGGCGGACATCAAGGGGATTAGTCCCCTGATCGTTGAACATCACATTCATCTGATGGATGATGCCAAACCAGCCAGGGATCCACAAAGACGACTCAACCCAGTCATGAAGGAGGCTGTGAAAAAGGAAATCGTGAAGTGCTTGGATAGTGCTATCATTTATCCTATCTTTGATAGCCAGTGGGTTAGCCCCATTCACGTTGTCCCTAAGAAGTCTGGCATAACGGTCATTACTAACGAGGCGAATGAGTTAATCCCTACTCGCACCCAAACTGGGTGGCGAGTATGCATCGATTACAGAAAACTCAACGCCGCAACGCGGAAAGACCACTTTCCGCTACCTTTCATTGACCAAATGCTTGAACGATTAGCCAGACACGAGTACTACTACTTTCTTGATGGCTACTCCGGCTATAATCAGATTCCCATTGCCGAAAAAGACCAGGACAAGACCACATTCACTTTTCCTTTCGGCACGTTCGCATATCGTCGCATGCCCTTTAGGTTATGCAATGCTCCCGCTACCTTCCAGCGGTGTATGATGGGAACCTTCTCAGACATGGTGGAGAAATTCCTGGAGATCTTCATGGACGATTTCTCCATCTTCAAAGATTCCTTTAACGAGTGTTTGCTGCATCTTGACGCTGTCCTTACCCGATGTAAGGACAAGAACCTCACTTTGAATTGGGAGAAGTGCCACTTCATGGTGCGCGAAGGTATTGTTTTTGGACATATCATTTCCCAAAATGGCATAGAGGTCGACAAAGCGAAGATTGAGGTCATTTCCAATCTCCCTTCTCCCACATGCGTCAGAGACATCCGAGCCTTCCTTGGCCATGCCGGTTTCTATAGATGGTTCATCAAGGACTTTAGCAAGATTGCTAGGCCCTTGACTCTTCTACTGGCCAAGGACATGCCATTCGACTTCAACTCGAGCTGTGTGACTGCGTTCAAGTCATTAAAAAGCTCACTCACTTCTGCTCCCGTTCTTTCTTCACCTGACTGGACGCACCCACTTGAGATTATGTGCGATGCATCCGACTTTGCCATTGGTGCTTTCCTTGGACAACACATCAATAAGATGCCGCACGTAATCTATTATGCTAGCCGAACCCTGAACGACGCCCAACTTAATTATACAACAACGAGAAGGAATTCTTAACTGTTGTATTTGCTTTAGAAAAGTTCAGGCCCTACCTCATCGGCTCTCCAGTCATTGTCTACACAGACCATTCTGCTCTGCGCCATCTTTTTGCGAAGAAAGATGCAAAATCTCGGCTAATACGTTGGATCCTCTTGCTTCAAGAGTTTGACCTTGTCATCAAGGACAAAAGAGGATGTGAAAACGTAGTCGCCGACCATCTCTCACGACTTCCTTCTTCGCCGTCGCCTCAACTTCCGATCAACGACGTTTTTCTGGATGAACAGCTCTTGACAGTATCACGCGAACCCTGGTTCGCAGATATTGTGAACTATTTGGCCACAGGGCTACTACCGACTGAATGGTCAAGTCAGGACAGACTTCGATTCTTATCCCAAGTAAAACACTTTTACTAGGACGAACACTATCTGTTCAAGTACTGTCCCGACCATATTATTCGTCGGTGTGTCCCTGACGATGAATTCAAGAGTGTGCTGTCATTTTGCCACGATCAAGCAGGTGGCGGGCATTTTGGCCCCAGAAAGACAGCTGAGAAGATCTTGCAATGTGGTTTCTACTGGCCACAACTCTTCAAAGACGCTCATGACTATTGCAAGACTTGCTCCCGGTGCCAACACTTTGGCCAGATATCCCGGAGGAACGAGATGTCGCTCCAACCAATCTTGGTTGTGGAGATTTTCGACGTTTGGGGGATAGATTTCATGGGGCCGTTTCCCAGCTCTTTTGGGAACCTGTACATTCTTCTCGTTGTTGATTACGTCTCTAAGTGGGTCGAGGCTGTGCCCAGCCGGACTAACGACAACAAGGTTGTCGTTAGGTTTCTTAAAGAAAACATTTTCTCCCGGTTTGGGCACCCCCGAGCGATCATTAGCGGCAATGGAACTCATTTCTGCAATAAGACTTTCGAGGCCTTGATGCGGAAATATTCCATTAATCATAAGCTATCTACGCCCTACCACCCCCAAACCTGTGGGCAAGCCGAAGTTTCAAATCGGCAAATCAAGCAGATACTGGAGAAAACGGTTTCCAAGAACCGAAAGGATTGGTCGTTGAAACTCACTGATGCCCTTTGGGCATTTCGAACGGCTTATAAGACCAATCTTAGCATGTCTCCCTATCGGCTTGTGTACGGAAAGGCTTGCCACCTCCCTGTCGAAATAGAGCATTGTTAGTGTATATGCCCTAGAGGCCATTACTGTATCATACTAGTTTGTATATTACTCAATGGAAGCTTGGGATATTCACAGTTGTATATACAATCTTGCTCAAAATGGTAGTATGCTACTTGGTTTGTTTCTGCTTTAATGTGTACATGTGTTTATTTTAGTATATCACCTATACACATTAGTGGAGCCCTTAGGATCTTTGCTTGATTACCAGCGTTGTGATGGCAGTCACACTCGTGGGGGCTGGGTAATCCATAAGCACATCCTTATGCAGGTCCCTAGTCGCAGGACTATCGAGACAGGGCATCGATACTCCGGAGTAGACTAGCGTTTGCGCTTCTCATCCCAGTGTGGGAGACGGTCTGTCCCACAGCCGTCAGTACGTCGTACTTGAGATAGTATGCGGGTGCTCGTTAGGTTACGAGTACACTGGACATGACTCGTCGGGAACTGATTGGTTGGTATTATACCTATCGTCAGTTATCAGTTCCCAGGTGACATGAGTACAGCTTAGTCCGCTGACTTGACACTGTCACTTCGCCTCGAGTGCGTTCCCACTGTACTTTGATTACTACCCTACCACGGCTCAAAGGAGTCGTGTAAACAGGTAGTAGTTGGGTGCAGTCTCGAAGCACTTAGAGGCAGTGACGGTTAGACAAGATTCGTCTCTCCCGGTATTGGGGGTTGACATCGCGCTGTGTCTAGGAGAGCCATTACACGAGTAGTCCCTGGCCAGGGCAAGCGAGATATACTGGTAGGTTTCCAGTGTTATCTCAGGGTGTTCTGGGCTACACTCCGACACGACTTGTACCGCAATTAGGGGACTGACGTTCACCACCCCCTAGGCCCGCCATGCGATGTATCAGACGAATAGACCGGACTGTACAGAGACTGTCACATTCAAGCTCAGTAGGAGTTCAGATGGGTTTCACCACGTCCATCTTCTTATCGGCATCTACCTGGGGACCGTTACGCACAGCTAGTGCCGCTTGCGGTCTGTGGTTAAACCCACTGCCAGCGTAGTGTCGAGTCTTTAGAGTCCCATACAGAAAGCTATTCGCCTTTAGGCAAAAGAGTAGAGGTCGCATGGTTTTGCGACAGGTCGCATGGTTTTGCGACAGGGTTCGGTCATATCCGCGCACTTGTGCACGTTTAGTGACCGGGCAGTTTTTACTAGCGGGCTTTGGTTTAAGCCGGATCCTAGTATACGTTTTGGGATTGGTTTTATCTCGTTTGTATTCGTGTTCCTCAGAACGCGGATGCGGGTGTGTATGCACAGTTGACAGAGAGACAGAGGCAGAGTATTCTCATTGGGGTTATTGACTGTTGACTGTTGACAGTTGACTGTTGAACATTGACTTATGTTTAACCCTAATGAGAATAAGATATATGATTAGCAATAATATTAATTAAGTATTATAGTGACATGGTTGTTGAGGGGTTGACTTTGTTGACTTGTTGACTTAGTTGACCGGTTGACTAGGTTGGACTAGTTGACCATCATCATTACAATGGTTGTCATTTTCGTGCAAAGACTTTTGATTGCTTGTTGTAGTTTGCAAAATGAGTGCATGAAATGATATTGCCTTTTGTGAAATGATAACCATCACATAATACTTGATTATCATTATGGCTCATGATGCTTTTGGATTATGAGATGGGGTATGAGAAAAGTGAGGCGCATTCTTTCTTGAGCTTTCTCTCTCTTGAGCTCTCTCATTTTTCTCTAGCTCTCACCCTCTTCCTCTTGCTCTCTCTCTACCTCAAGGGCAAACCATTCTCGTGTGTTGAGACTCATTGCCCTAGAGATAAAAAGACACCAAAACAATCCTCTACTCATCCTAGTTCACAAGGTTTAGCAAACCGAGTGATCTAGTTTCTTCAAGTTCGAAGAAGAAGCCAAAGGTAGAAGCTTTCGGGTGGATCCGTCTTCGGCGCAAGAAGATGACGAGGAGAGGCCGGTCCGTACACCACACGAGTTGAAGACGAAGGAGTTCAAGAAAGGTATAACCCCCTAACCGAGTAGTTAAACAACTCCTAGTTAGGTTGTTAGATATATAGTTTAACAAAGATCCGTATTATGAGTCCATGCTACCACCCTCTTGAAAATCGTTTTTCACCACTTCGGCAACCCCGTAAGTACCGGGGAAGGGTAGCATTGACTTACAGTGGTATCAGAGCTTAGTTAAACACTATCTAACATGTTAGCAATGTAAGTAGAAGTTCGATCGTGGAAAAAGTCGCGAAAAACACCCGGATTATCAACTTTCTGTCGAATTTTTCCTCTGTTCCAAAAATAATAAATCATGCCTTAAAATTTGACACAGGGTTTTTATAGTACACTGTAGAAAAATTCTCCAGAGATCCGATCAAAGCGCCGCGGAACCGCAGCAGGAACTTGCTCCCGCCGCGGATCCGCGGCCGAGTTGACTCGGCCGAGGACGATTTTCCTTGCAGTGTGGTTCTGGGGTTGTTTTGGGATTTTTACAATATGATTTTTATGCCCAGATTTTCCAGAAAGCAAAATTTGTTTTTGGGGCTTGAAAATCCGTATTTTTATCGAACTTCTAAAGACTAAGGCTAACGGGTTTATATCTGTGATGTGATATTTGTATTGAACGTCTGCTAATCGCTATAAGTCGATTAGTGGGGGTTATACAAATCTGTGATCTGTAATGTTGCTGGTATGTGTATATGAATTCATTGGATTGTCGCGGGTGAATAGCCGGGGGTTGTGAGATGAGAGTTTTCTTTTCTTTCAATTCATGTTAATTTGTAAATTGATGTAATATTATTTGTATGGCCGCACAACCGGGTCGGGGTTGTAGCCGTCATTATATAATTTCTTTTTACTGTTTTTGCTCCTAGGATAGACCTATGGAGGGGGTACACAAACTACCGGGTATCCCGAAGTGCCGAGTGGCCTACTCACGGTGTTGAGGGAGGTTGCTTCGCTTCGGGTACTTGGCGGGTAGTTTGCCCCACCCGTAGGGGTCTTAGGTGGGGTATTGGCTATTCACCGCGACCGTGTAATCTGCTTTTCTTTACAGGCTCGTACGAATTGCGGATTCCTAGTATATCCAATGTGTTCATCTGTGATCTGAAATGGCTATCATTACAATATATCTATATATGATATTATTTAGGCGTTGCTTATGTTTTTCAGCCATGCTAGCCCACCCCCCGCTCTGTCGTTAGTTAAGTAACCTAACGGGTAATGATGGGGCCCCGTGGCGAATTCGAATAGCATAAGCGTACGTCATATTTTGGTTGTTTTCATCAATGGTAGGATTAAATGATGGGACGCATTAAAAGAACTAATGCAAGAAAAAGACGCATTAAAAGAACTAATGCAAGAAAAAATAAACCAAGTAAAAGTCGTTGGAACACTTTCAAAACCACTCGGTTTCTTTTCAAAATAACTTTCAAACGCGGAGCTTAAGCCACTCCTTTTAAAAGCTATCTCGTTCCATCGATTTTATCAAGTTCACTACGTTCACGGTTTCGCCAAAACCATTCGTAGCCCTCCGTCGTTTCGTATGAATATTCAATAGTATTCAAGCTATGTTTGTTGACCTTCGTCAAGGCATAGTGATTGGTAGTTGTTGGGTGTTCATATGTAGCATAGATAGATGCGTTGGTTTGGGACAGTCGTATTACCTTGTTGACCTTCGTCAAGGGTATATACGGGTGGGTTCAAATTAACCTGGACAATGACGGGTAGAACTTGACATGTGACTTATGATTTGTTGACCTTCGTCAAGGTCATAAGAGCATGGGGCAAAAATCCACATCGGGAGTTTCAAAAGAACTGAAACTTGCTAGCGCTGCATACCATTTGGAGTGTGATGATTCAGGTAGGATTCCTTCAGTTTTGTCACGCAATGATATTTGGATCCCGATCCTACTGTGAGTATATGCTACTCATCGGGAAATTTCTCACTTAACGATCAATGCTATAAACCAAGTAGGTGTCTAGAAATGTGTTATTGGGGCTACGCCCACAGGGAAAAGAGGTTATTTAATTAAGGAACTTCGCGAAAGCGTTGGAAAACCTCCCTCGAAGTACCGACACTAGCCTGGCTGAACGGTTAAGAAAGTATTGTACGGTGAGATTGATCCTGACTAATTCTTCCTATTTGGTTTGAGGAGGGATTCGAGAGACAGTGGGAGCCATCCTGTTTAGATAAATTAAAAACCAATCTAAACATGCAAAAGCATCATGCTGAGTGTTTTCTTCTCTCTCTCTTAATTGCAGCGACCCACTGACCACACCTAGGTTACATCTAGATAATAAAATGACTGAACTTGACTGTTATGACTGGCAAAGGTCTGTCCAGATGTCCATTGCCCATGACAAGCTGGGACACCTCTTAACTAATCAAACCCCTGCCGTCTCAGGACCAGTTTCCCCTGTCACGGACATTGACATCCGTATGACATTGGAAAAAGACTGTGCGAAAGCCAAGTGCCTCGTGTTAGCCTCAGTTGATGGTGCAAACCAGAGGCAGCATGAGAAGATGGACTCAGTTTCTATCTTCCTCCATAACAAAGTTTTATATGGAGAGCAAACTCGTATTGCAAGATATGAGATCTCGAACGAATTGCTTCAAGCGAGGTTGGATGTCGGGTCATCTGTAGGGGGCAACGTCCTTACAGAGACCAGCTCTTATGAGCTCACGGACCTGAAGACCACGTTGAAGAACAAGTCAAGTACTGACTTGATTCTACAGTCCCTGCCCTCTACTTATACCCTGAAGGAAACCAGGGAAGAAGAAGGAAAAGGAAGGGCAAAAGTTTCGAGATTGGATATAGTTAAAGAGGGACGTTCCTATTGTAACGGGAATGAACATTGGCAGAAGGATTGTAGGGCTTGCAAAGCCAATAGCCAGAATTCGAAGCATGTTGTGGCTTCGGCTTCGAGTGTGTTTGTAATAGAGAACTGTATGTCAGTTAACCCTACTTCCTGGGTATTGGATACCGGATCAGGATCTCATAACTGTAATTCGTTACAGGCTCTGAGAAACCGTAGGGTTATCAGGAAAGGTGATATGACTCTCAGGGCTGCTAACGGAATGAGCATGGATGCTGAATCCGTAGGGGAATATCATCTTGGACTGACAACTGGGCAGATATTGATTTTGCGTAACTGTTTGTATGTACCAGGTGTGACTTGTAATATCATATATGTATCCTTACTTTCTAAGGAAGGATATGAATTTACTTTTGTAAGCGATGTAGTACCCATCCACCTAAATCAAGTTCTGATTGGGTCAGGTACATTACAAAACGGAATATACCTGTTAAATCAAGCTCAGGTTTTCAGTGTCCAGAACACACTTAAAAGAAAGTCTCCGGAAACAAATCAGGCTTTCTTATGGCATTGTAGACTGGGTCATATTAATGAGACACGGTTGACAAAGTTACATAAAGAGGGATACTTGAATCCGTTCGAGTATCAGTCTTATGCCACTTGTGAATCTTGTCTCATAGGAAAGATGAAAAAGACTCCGTTCACTGGACACGGAGAAAGAGCAAGCAAGCTCTTGGGACTCATACACAGTGATGTGTGTGGTCCAATGTCTACACATGCGCGAAGTGGTTATTCATACTTCATTACTTTCACAGATGATTTCTCTAGGTATGGGCATGTCTTCTTGATGAAGCACAAATCCGAGGCCTTTGAGAAATTTCAGGAATACAAGAATGAAGTTGAAAAACAAACAGGCAAAAGTATCACGAAACTAAGATCTGATCGAGGTGGTGAATACTTGAGTGCCGAGTTTCTGGGCTACTTAAAAGAGAATGGAATTCTCTCTCAGCTTACTCCTCCGTACACACCACAACACAGTGGTGTATCGGAAAGGAGGAATCGAATCCTATTGGATATGGTTCGTTCCATGATGAGTAAGGCTGAGTTGTCGCGATCTTTCTGGTGTTATGCACTAGAAACAGCTGCATATCTCTTGAACAAGGCTCCAACCAAGACTGTGCCTACCACCCCATATCAGATGTGGAGTGGGAAGAAACCCTGTCTTAAGTATCTTAAGACATGGGGATGTCCAGCTTTTGTAAAAAAGCAGCATGCGGACAAGCTCGAGGCACGCTCAGTACTGTGTAAGTTTGTGGGATACCCCAAGGACTCCAGGGGGTATCTTTTCTATTCCGCAGAGGTACAAAAGGTTTTTGTTTCTCAGCATGCCCACTTCTTGGAAACTGAATTTTTAGAAAATCAGTTAAGTGGGAGCGCAATAGAACTGGAAGAAATTCTAGAGCCACAAGCTATTACTGAAAGCTTGAAGGAACCAAAAGTTTCAAGAGAATCGGACATCCCAGCGCCACTCTGCAGGAGTAGTAGGCAGTCTCATCCGCCCGAGAGATACTACGATTTTCTCATAGACGGGGATAGAGAGGATTGCACTATGGATTATGGTGAACTTACTAGCTTCCAGCAAGCCATTCAGAGCGGTGACTCGGTAAAATGGCTGGATGCAATGCGGACCAAAATGGAGTCCATGTACACCAATAAAGTATGGACGTTGGACGTTGCTCCAGATGGGGTAAAACCCGTAGGATGCAAGTGGATCTTCAAAAGGAAGATTGGTGTAGATGGACAGGTTGAAACCTATAAGGCTAGACTTGTTGCAAAGGGTTTTCGTCAAAGACCTGGTTTGGACTATGACGAAACCTTTTCTCCAGTGGCTATGCTGAAATCCATTCGGATCCTTCTTGCCATTGCTGCCTTTCACGATTATGAAATCTGGCAGATGGACGTAAAGACGGATTTCCTAAATGGATATTTGGATGAGTGCTTCTATATGGATCAGCCAGAGGGATTCATTCAGAGTGGGAGTAGCGGTAAAGTGTGCAAGTTACTCAAGTCCATCTATGGACTCAAGCAGGGATCGCGGAGTTGGAACATCTGCTTTGATGATACTGTCAAAGAATTCGACTTTGTCAAAAACCCAGATGAACCATGCATTTACAGTAAGATTGTAGGGAGAAATGTGGTATTCCTCGTCTTGTACGTCGATGACATTCTCCTAATAGGAAATGATATTCCTATGCTACAGTCAGTCAAAGGATTCTTGTCACAGAGGTTCTCCATGAAGGACCTGGGCGATGCCAACTACATTCTGGGGATCCAGATCTATCGTGATAGATCTAAAAGGATGTTGGGACTTTCACAGTCAAGGTACATCGACACCATACTGAAACGATTCAGTATGGAAGATTCCTAGCGCGGTAACCTACCGGCTTGTCACGGAATCACCCTCTCCAAAGAGATGTCTCCCAAGACTAATTTGGAAAGGGCTCGCATGTCATCAATACCCTACGCATCTGCGGTAGGCTCTATTATGTATGCGATGTTGTATACCAGACCAGATGTAGCATACGCATTGAGCGTTGTAAGCCGGTATCAGTCGAACCCAGGGGAGAAACACTGGATAGCAGTAAAGAACATTCTCAAGTACCTGAGAAGGACTAAGGAGATGTTCTTGGTGTATGGCGGAAAAGACCTCCAGATCGAGGCCTTTGCTGACTCCATCTTCCAGAGTGACAAGGATGACTCCAAGTCCATGTCAGGTTATGTCTTTACCCTCAATGGAGGGGCGATTTGCTGGAAGAGCTCCAAGCAGGAAACCGTTGCTGACTCAACTATGGAAGCGGAGTACATAGCTGCTTGCTATGCCACAAAGAAAGCTGTCTGGATGAAGAAGTTCCTCACGGAGCTTCAGGTGGTTCCTACCAGTGTTGATCCAATAACGCTGTATTGCGACAACAACGGCGCTATAGCTTTAGCGAAGGAACCCAGGTCCCATCAGAAGTCCAGGCACATTTTGAGGCGGTACCACCTGATCAGGGAGATCATAGATCGCCGGGAGATCGAGGTGAAGAGAGTAAATACGGAAGATAACACTGCTGATCCACTCATGAAGGCCTTACCCCAGACTCAATTCGAGCGGGTAATCGAGATGATAGGTCTTCGATACTGTTCAGACCATAATATTGCATTTTTCATTCCCCTATTCTTATCCTTTTTATAAATAAAATAGGTACTCTTGACGCACGTTTGTTGCATATTACAGGATACAGGTTTCTGGAGCAAATACAGTGAAAAAGACACAAAACAACAGAAAAAGGGACTTTTGACCAACTATTGGACGGATCCTAGTCAAGCCTAGACGAAGAACAGTACAAGGTCCAAAATGTCAAGTGAACGGTCAAAAGATACGAACAAGTTTTCACTAAAGATCTGGAGAAGACCTAGAAGCCCAATAGAGAAAATACATATAAAAATACAGAGCCCAAGAACCCCTGAAGAAAGCCCAAAAGTTTGGCGGCCCAAGACCACCAAAGGGCCGCGGATCCGCGGCCCAAGCCAACAATTGCCGCGGATCCGCGGCCATTATGTGCCCGTGTCGGTGCATTTTTTCTGTGCCGGTGCGTCGGTGTGGGTGTTGGGATTTTCAGTGGGAAATCTGTAATTGCGCATGTGCGAGACTCTGAAACCCTAATTCTCCCGTTTGCTTATAAATTGTAATCTAAAATTGTAAAACCCTATGCCTCTTTTCAATCAATAAAATTTAGATTTTCTGAGAGTTATTTTCAGATCTGTTCTTCTTGTTTGGACGGAGCCGTCAACTTAGGAAGGTATGTTATTTATGTTTCTTTTAATTAAAATGTTTTCTCATCCCCTAATGAGCGAGTAATCTCCTCGCTTGTTAGGGTTAGCCTTAGGGAAAGGGTTGAGAGATGAGATCTCTCACCCCTTTCAATGCCACTTTCACCTAATGAATTAGAACTCCACGCATACGAGCACAACCGCTCCCTGCGGCATCCTACCCTTCGAGGTAACGATGAACCGTAGTATAAAGGGCCGGTTGCGCGCGTTTTCCGTGGGGGTTAGGGTAATTATCAACAAAGGAAGGATACAAATCTAGAGGAAGAAACATCTTCCCAAAAGATTTGGATCCACTTTATTAATAATTACACTAACATCTAATAGATCTAAAAAAGAAGGCATTGAGAGTGGTGAGGAAAATCGTTGATCTCCAAAACTTCCCCTAAGCCTAACCCTAGCAAGACTCTTAATTAGATTAATTAGATCCAGTTTTTATAGATTTTTATAAACCAACAAAAACTACATTTTGAATCAACTCGTTAAAACACATAAAAGAAATTTACCCGTCTCTGTGGATCGACCCGTACTCACCGGCTAGCTGCGAAGCGACGCCGTTTCTGATTGCGGTAAATTACAATTTTTTTTGGACCAAACCAAATGGCGCCGTTGCCGGGGACGGCGTAATCTTTCTTTTTGTGAATTTTCGGGTTGATATAAATTTTAAAAATTATAAAAATCTGAAAATAAAAAAAAATAAAAAAAAAATTATCAAATTTGATCTGTTTGAAGGGTGTATCTTTTGAATCTTGTAGGAACAGCGAAAAATTGAGGATCTGGAAATTTACAGAGGGAAAAACAAAAATTAGTACATAAGAACAGAGAGGAATTGAAAGTACAGAACCACAGAAATTTTTCCAGAGCGCGATCCCACCAGACGACAGCATTTCCGCCGCATAGTGGGGTCCCAGACCGCGGTTCCGCGCTCAGACTGCCACGTCAGCGCACCAAATTTTGCAGGTTTGATTTCTCTTTTCTTCCCCTCTTTCAACCTCCATATATCTTTCTGTAAAAATTTTCTGCAGGAATTCTTTGCGCTAAAAATCTTTCTCCCTCTTCTAAATAACAGATTTGCTGCAGGTTTCTTTGCGCCGCGCTAAAAAATTTTGATTGCAAGTGAAATTTTATTTGTTTTGCATAATTTAACCGGACTCTAAGGGGCTAATTGACCAAACTCAGATTGGGTGGGGATTTCATCACCCTTCCCAGGACCCCAGAAAACACCTAAAGCATTTTGCATTGACTACAATTAATTAAAAAAGATTAGACTCAGACCTAAGGACATCGAGCTCAATAGGAAAAGGACTAGTGTAGGCATCGGCAGTTTATCCTAACCGACTTTGCGGTGTCTAGGCTAGTGGTTATTAATTAGGCCCACTGTAGTGGTGGTTCCTTCCCACTTACCTGGCCGTATTTGTCCGTGAAGAGGCGGTTTGAGGTCCTATCTCTAGCCCTAGTTAGGAGCTGTCTAGCAGACCTAGGCAACCCTAGATTTAGGCCTGATTGTGCATGCGTGGTTGATTATATTTGTGTCACGACTCCCTCTCCAAAAACCTATTTGCAAAACTCTCACATAAAAAAAAAAAGGGAAAAATCTTTTCAAAACTTGCAACTTGCCGCTAAGAAAACTTGCACCTCACTTCCACCATTTCTCCTTCACTGACGTTATCTTACCCCCACTTTCTGTTTTTCTATTTTTCTGACTACACTACTCCTTTAGTGTATGTCATTTTGGACTAGGGATACTAACGCCCGATTAGTCCGTGTTTCATTGGTACCGACCAACGAACCCTTCGACGAACCCTTCGTCGACATTCCGTCCATTTCCTTACCTCCACCTTCAAATTCTTCTTTCGAAGGTATGTCGGGATTTAACCCCAACGATACCTTACCGACGGGAATGATTCCACCTCCGCCAGGTGCGAATAACCCGAATCTTCCGCCTGTTGTAGCGCCCGCACGAGTTGCGCTCCAGGATCTCTTCTACCCCGTCCGCACTTCTTTACCTACATGTCTTTCACCCCCACCGGCGAATAGGGATAATTTTGAAATAAAACCACACTTCATCAATATGCTGCCAAAATTTCATGGTTTGGAATCTGAAGATGCGTGTATTTTTATTAATAAATTCCAAAATGTTTGCGCTATGATGAAGACAACCCAATTAAGTGATGAAGCAATAAGGCTAAGGGTCATTCCTTTTACCTTATGTGACCTAGCCGAGAAGTGGCTATATAGCACCGCATCACACTCCATTAGAAATTGGGACGAGTTTGTGAGAGCTTTTCTGAAAAAGTTCTATCCTCATCACAAAACTGCTAGAATCCGAAACGAGATTATACAATTTTCACAGCTTCCTTCCGAACCATTCTGGAAGTGCTTCGAGAGATTTAAAGACCTACTTGTTCAATGCCCTCATCATGGGATAGAAAGTTGGCAACTTTGCCAAACATTATACGAGGGATTGAACGCAGCAACGAAGCAGTTGCTAGAAACAATATGTCAAGGTCACTTTCTCTCCAAGTCTAGCGACGAAGCTTGGCAGTTTCTTGAGGACCTAAGTGAGCAAACAATTAAGTGGGAGAGTACCAAGACCACATCATCTTCTTCAGTTGGTCAATCTAGGGCAGGCATACATCAAATAGATATGTCGATTGCTATGAAGGCCGAAATGGCCTCACTTATGAAAAAGCTAGAAGCCATTGAGACCAAAATCTCATCGTCTTCTCCTGCCCCTACTCTACCCACACGAACTGTTTGTGCTTGTTGTTCTAATCCATCACATCTAACCGAAGAGTGTCCTTATAATGCACCTATTCAAGGACAGGATCAAGTCAATGCTGCATTTCAGCAACGACAAAGAAACGATCTGTACTCTTCGACATACAATCAGGGGTGGAGGAGTCACCCAAATTTCGCTTGGAACCAAAATCAACAAGTCCAAGGAAATAATAATCAAAGACCTCCTCCTCCACCACAACAACAAGCACCTTTACAAACTCAAAACCAGCAACCTTTCCAACAATAACCTTATACAAATCAAACGAACAATTTGGTTCAACCAAATGATGATAAGGTTATCTCGCTCGAAAAAAGTCTAGATGCATTTCTTAAGCAATCTACAGAATCCGCAGCAAGGTTTGAAAGTTATGTTCAATCTTTAATGAATAACAATGCCTCACACGATCAAAGTATCAAATCTATTGAGGCATAAATTGCACAATTAACTGCTGCGTTGAGCGAGAGAGAAAAGGGAAAGCTTCCATCTCAACCATTGCCCAATCCCGGTCACACACAAAACGCATATCACAATCACAATGTAAATGCGGTGACCACGTTGAGATCCGGAAGAGAGTTGCAAAATAATGTGGGAACTAGTGATGACATCCCCGCCGGTGGTTCTTCTTCCCCTTCTTCATTTTCTTCACTTCCTTCTTCACCTTTTTCTTTAGAGCCTATTCTCCACCCTTCACACGGCTCTACTTCTTCTGACTCGAATGGACCCATTTCTCACAACACGAACACATCCACACTGGGATCCGTTCCTACTCCACATTCTACTCCACAGACTTTTGACTCAACAAATTCTCAGAATGTTCCATTCCCAAACAGGTTGAGTCCTAATAAACCAAATACACAAGTGGAGAAGATTGTGGAGATATTTAAGCAGGTTAGCATAAATATACCTCTCTTGGATGCTATCCAACAAGTCCCTTCATACGCGAAAATCTTAAAGGGCTTGTGCACCTCGAAGAGAAAGGCATCTCAAGTACCCAAGAAAGTGCTAGTGGCTAGTGCAGTGAGCAATGCTATTAACCACCATCAAACCTTACCCCAAAAACGAAAGGACCCTGGCTGTCCTACGATTTCCATCACAATTGGGGATAAGAAAATTAATCGAGCACTTTTAGATCTTGGGTCTAGTGTTAACCTGATTCCTTATTCCGTGTACGAACAATTAGGGGTTGGAGAGTTGAAACCCACTCGTTGCACTCTCCAAATGGCTGATCGATCAATCACCTATCCAAGGGGTCAACTAGAGGATGTGTTGATCAAAGTCGGGGAGTTCATATTCCCCGTTGATTTTATCGTTATGGATACACAACCTGTTGCTAACCCAAGAAACCAAATTCCGGTGATTCTTGGTCGACCATTTTTGGCCACATCCAATGCCGTAATAAATTGTCGCAATGGCTCCATGACTCTATCCTTCGGAAAGAGGTCTAGTGAGTTCAATATTTATAAGATGGGAAGTCTGCCCCCCGTACCTAAAACTAGTACACGAGAAGTTTGCTCTATTCACGAAATCACGCAGGAGGACTGCGAGCTTGAAAGATTTCTATTTGATGAAAACAGTTTTGACGCCACTAGTGCGTCCCTCCTTAAGCCTACTACCGTTGACACAACCGATGTTGATTATGAATGTTTCACTTTTTTGGATGATGACTACTCACAGCCCGAATATGAGTCATTTGAATTTTTGGATGAGTCAGTCGAACCATCCGAATCGGTTGTTTGCAGTGATTTCGAACCTGTGTTGGAGTCCTTTGAGTTCGAGGTAGATTCCGCAATGATTCTTTCGCCTCCGAAACTCGAACTCACGCCCTTGCCGTCTCACCTAAGATATGCTTACCTAGGTGAGAATGAGACCTTTCCCATTATCATATCGGCCTCTCTAGCCCTCGAGCAAGAGAACGCCCTCTTAATGGTCTTACAAGATAGGCGGCAAGTTTTCGGTTGGACTATGGCGGACATCGAGAAGATAAGTTCCCTCATAAGTGAATATCATACACAATTGATGGATGATGCCATGTCAATAGAGGACCCACAGGAACATCTTGGGGGTATTGTGGTGAGTCAACCTCCTCCCTTAGAAGTTGAAATACCCCCATTTCTTTTAATAAGGTACGAGAATTCCAACACTCCACTGATTGCTGATCATTTACATTCTCGTTTCGATGCATCACCATCACCTGTATATTTACCTCCACACCTCCCATACCACTACTTCTATCTTCCCCAATTCTTTGCGGACCACCACAACTTATTTTTCCACCAATCAATATTCTTTACTGATAAATTTTTCAACTGGTTGGTGTTGACTTTTGGCCGATGCAAAGTTTGGCAGTAATGTCTAACATAGTTTAAATGAAGTTTGGGGGAGGGCCTTTTTGTATATATTTTTGTTTTTCTTAACAATAAAAAAATTATAAATAAATAAACAGGGAAGTGCCGGTATATGCATGACAGTGAGGACACTGTCAAGTTCAAGTTTGGGGGTATGCTCGGTACGTCTTCTTCCTTCGCATTCATTTCTACATATTTTTGCATTTGCATACTTATTTGAAAACCCATAAAAATTGAAAAATTTCAAAAATTATAAAATTATTGTATTCAATTTTGGCTAATTGACTAGAGTTTGACAGATAGGTTAACTGGTTAGGAACAACTAGATCTTAGACTTAGTAAATTAAAAACCCTAAAAATAACCTTCCTTAAAGTTTAACGGTAGAAAGTACATGCCTTGTAGTTTATTTAGAAATAGGCAAATTTTGGGTTGACTTCTTGGGCTAAGTCGAAACAAGGGAAGAGTATTGATGTTCTTATTAGAGTATAAGTTTGAAAAATAGTTCCTAGCTTAAGTCTAGATTCTGAAAACATATACCTTACAAAATGCACAAACACGCACCTTGAAACTTGGATTAGTAGAAGAGACCTTGAAATACTCTTGTCTAAAGTCCTTAGCACAATGAAAATAAAAAGAAAAAAAAAGTGAATAAAGAAAAAAAAAATGGACACTGGTTTTTGTGATTACTTAAGGCTATAAAAATAGAAAAATATTTAGCGAGGGTGCTTCATCACCTAGTGCCTTAGACCAACTGGTTTGGGAGTCACTGCTAAAGCCTTGGGTGTTGCAAAGACTAGGAAGTACGCTTTAAAGTGCAAACGCATTTTGTAATCGGTCGTTGGTACCTCAAGAAGTATTAACGGTCGCATGAAGGATGTGTAAGCAAATTTCATTTCAATTCACCAACTAATTAGTACTTTGGACAACGGACAAGGGGTTGATTGCTTAATTTGAATTTCCAAGTGTAGGGGTGACTTATACACACACGTAGGGGTATGTGATTGGTGTTTAGATGAGAAAAAGGAATGAAGAATAGAACTTGTATCTTTAATATGAGTTGATAGAAATTCCTGAGTAGAGATGTAACCCTAGAAGGAAAACTTAAGAGATGCCGAAAGCTAAGTAAGGTCTACATAACATATATAATCTTAAGTTAAATGATAAGGATGCGTGAAGAATATGGGTGGACAATTTGCGAGTCAAAAGATAATAGAATTCCTTGTTAGAAAACCTAATTGGAGAACAAAAATCAATGGGCCGAGTTGATAGGATTTTGTGGGTGTAATCTGCTGAAAACCCTCAGGAGACAACCCTCCTCCTACTAGGGACACCTAGAGGTTTAACGGCTTGTTGCACGTGCTCAGTGCAATCGCGTTTCCCTGCGAAAGTGCGGTTAGGAGTTTAGTGAATAAAATAATAAGCTTGCTCGAGGACGAGCAAAAGGTATGTTTGGGGGTATTTGTTCAGACCATAATATTGCATTTTTCATTCCCCTATTCTTATCCTTTTTATAAATAAATAGGTACTCTTGACGCACGTTTGTTGCATATTACAGGATACAGGTTTCTGGAGCAAATACAGTGAAAAAGACACAAAACAACAGAAAAAGGGACTTTTGACCAACTATTGGACGGATCCTAGTCAAGCCTAGACGAAGAACAGTACAAGGTCCAAAATGTCAAGTGAACGGTCAAAAGATACGAACAAGTTTTCACTAAAGATCTGGAGAAGACCTAGAAGCCCAATAGAGAAAATACATATAAAAATACAGAGCCCAAGAACCCCTGAAGAAAGCCCAAAAGTTTGGCGGCCCAAGACCACCAAAGGGCCGCGGATCCGCGGCCCAAGCCAACAATTGCCGCGGATCCGCGGCCATTATGTGCCCGTGTCGGTGCATTTTTTCGGTGCCGGTGCGTCGGTGTGGGTGTTGGGATTTTCAGTGGGCAAATCTGTAATTGCGCATGTGCAAGACTCTGAAACCCTAATTCTCCCGTTTGCTTATAAATTGTAATCTAAAATTGTAAAACCCTATGCCTCTTTTCAATCAATAAAATTCAGATTTTCCTGAGAGTTATTTTCAGATCTGTTCTTCTTGTTTGGAGGGAGCCGTCAACTTAGGAAGGTATGTTATTTATGTTTCTTTTAATTAAAATGTTTTCTCATCCCCTAATGAGCGAGTAATCTCCTCGCTTGTTAGGGTTAGCCTTAGGGAAAGGGTCGAGAGATGAGATCTCTCACCCCTTTCAATGCCACTTTCACCTAATGAATTAGAACTCCACGCATACGAGCACAACCGCTCCCTGCGGCATCCTACCCTTCGAGGTAACGATGAACCGTAGTATAAAGGGCCGGTTGCGCGCGTTTTCCATGGGGGTTAGGGTAATTATCAACAAAGGAAGGATACAAATCTAGAGGAAGAAACATCTTCCCAAAAGATTTGGATCCACTTTATTAATAATTACATTAACATCTAATAGATCTAAAAAAGAAGGCATTGAAAGCGGTGAGGAAAATCGTTGATCTCCAAAATATCCCCTAAGCCTAACCCTAGCAAGACTCTTAATTAGATTAATTAGATCCAGTTTTTATAGATTTTTATAAACCAACAAAAACTACATTTTGAATCAACTCGTTAAAACACATAAAAGAAATTTACCCGTCTCTGTGGATCGACCCGTACTCACCGGCTAGCTGCGAAGCGACGCCGTTTCTGATTGCGGTAAATTACAATTTTTTTTGGACCAAATCAGATACGCCAGTACATGGCCTTAGTGCAAGTGGGAGATTGTTAGTGTATATGCCCTAGAGGCCATTACTGTAACATACTAGTTTGTATATTAGCTCAAAATGGTAGTATGCTACTTGGTTTGTTTCTGCTTTAATGTGTACATGTGTTTATTTTAGTATATCACCTATACACATTAGTGGAGCCCTTAGGATCTTTGCTTGATTACCAGCGTTGTGATGGCAGTCACACTCGTGGGGGCTGGGTAATCCATAAGCACATCCTTATGCAGGTCCCTAGTCGCAGGACTATCGAGACAGGGCATCGATACTCCGGAGTAGACTAGCGTATGCGCTTCTCATCCCAGTGTGGGAGACGGTCTGTCCCACAGCCGTCAGTACGCCGTACTTGAGATAGTATGCGGGTGCTCGTTAGGTTACGAGTACACTGGACAGGAATCGTCGGGAACTGATTGGTTGGTATTATACCTATCATCAGTTATCAGTTCCCAGGTGACATGAGTACAGCTTAGTCCGCTGACTTGACACTGTCACTTCGCCTCGAGTGTGTTCCCACTGTACTTTGATTACTACCATACCACGGCTCAAAGGAGTCGTGCAAACAGGTAGTAGTTGGGTGCAGCCCCGAAGCACTTGGAGGCAGTGACGGTTAGACAGGATTCGTCTCTCCCGGTATTGGGGGTTGACATCGCACTGTGTCTAGGAGAGCCATTACACGAGTAGTCCCTTGCCAGGGCAAGCGAGATATACTGGTAGGTTTCCAGTGTTATCTCAGGGTGTTCTGGGCTACACTCCGACATGACTTATACCGCTATTAGGGGACTGACGTTCACCACCCCCTAGGCCCGCCATGCGATGTATCAGACAAACAGACCGGACTGTACGGAGACTGTCACATTCAGGCTCAGTAGGAGTTCAGATGGGTTTCACCTTGTCCGTTTTCTTATCGGCATCTACCTGGGGGCCGTTACGCATAGCTAGTGCCGCTTGCGGTCTGTGGTTAAACCCACTGCCAGCGTAGTGTCGAGTCTTTAGAGTCCCACATAGAAAGCTATTCGCCTTTAGGCAAAAGAGTAGAGGTCGCATGGTTTTGCGACAGGTCGCATGGTTTTGAGACAGGGTTCGGTCATATCCGCGCACTTGTGCACGTTTAGTGACCGGGCAGTTTTTACTAGCGGGCTTTGGTTTAAGCCGGATCCTAGTATACGTTTTGGGATTGGTTTTATCTCGTTTGTATTCGTGTTCCTCGGAACGCGGATGCGGGTGTGTATGCACAGTTGACAGAGAGACAGAGGCAGAGTATTCTCTTTGGGGTTGTTGACTGTTGACCATTGACTTTTGTATAACCCTAATGAGAATAAGATATATGATTAGCAATAATATTCATTAAGTATTATAGTGACATGGTTGTTAAGGAGTTGACTTTGTTGACTTGTTGACTTAGTTGACCGGTTGACTAGGTTGGACTAGTTGACCATCATCATTACATTGGTTGTCATTTTCATGCAAAGACTTTTGCTTGCTTGTTGTAGTTTGCAAAATGAGTGCATGAAATGATATTGCCTTTTGTGAAATGATAACCATTACTTGATTATCATTATGGCTCATGATGCTTTTGGATTATGAGAGGGGGTATGAGAAAAGTGAGGCTCATTCTTTCTTGAGCTTTCTCTCTCTTGAGCTCTCTCATTTTTCTTTAGCTCTCACCCTCTTCCTCTTGCTCTCTCTCTACCTCAAGGGCAAACCATTCTCATGTGTTGAGACTCATTGCCTTAGAGATAAAAAGACACCAAAACAATTCTCTACTCATCCTAGTTCACAAGGTTTAGCAAACCGAGTGATCTAGTTTCTTCAAGTTCGAAGAAGAAGCCAAAGGTAGAAGCTTTCGGGTGGATCCGTCTTCGGCGCAAGAAGACGATGAGGAGAGGCCGGTCCGTACACCACACGAGTTAAAGACGAAGGAGTTCAAGAAAGGTATAACCCCCTAACCGAGTAGTTAAACAACTCCTAGTTAGGTTGTTAGATAGATAGTTTAACAAAGATCCGTATTATGAGTCCATGTTACCACCCTCTTGAAAATCATTTTTCACCACTTCCGCAACCCCGTAAGTACCGGGGAAGGGTAGCATGGACTTACAAGCATCGCGCATTTTGGGCGATAAAAGAGTTGAATCTGTCTCTCGAAGATGCGGGCAGCCATCGGAAGCTGCAGTTGAACGAATTGAGCGAGCTTAGGGATGAGGCTTACGATAACGCGGTTGTCGTTAAGAACCGAACGAAGGTGTTTCACAATAAACACCTTTTGCGCAAAACTTTCGTACCTGGTCAACAGGTACTGCTTTACAACACCCGACTACAATTCCATCCAGGAAAGCTCAGATCTCGCTGGAAAGGGCCGTATTTTTTGCGGAATATGTATCCGCATGGCGCTGTGGATTTATAGAATCCAAAGGACGGTTCATTTTTTAAAGTGAACAGACACCGAATAAAACCGTACCTTACCGCCGAACCAACAGAGGAGCTCCTGGTCTTACAGGAGCCGGTTTACCCTGCATAATCTTCCTCTGCCTACCACCAAACTTCGGTTATCCAGCCAAGAACAGTGGACACTGTTCCAAATAAGTTTGGGGGTATGTATATACCATTTTGTATTTATTTGTGGATATTCTTTTCCATTTTTACTCTTTAAAAACATAAACAAAAAAAAAATTGTATATCTAACCGACAATTTTGACCCTTCAAATGATATCTTCATGCAATGACAGTGAGGACATTGTCCAGTTTAAGTTTGGGGGTACGCTCGGTACACATTTCTAACCTTCGCATTCAAATGTTTATTTTGCATCTGCATACTAAAATCCATAAAAATCAGAAAATTTTCTTAAAATATAAAAACTTTTCTGTCAAGTTAGCTAGTGGGAGAATTCTGATTCAACATTTCGACGGTTTTGTTTGATAAGATAAGAATAACTAAATCTTATTTTTAGATTTTGAAAACCTGAAAGATAACTCTCCTTTGAAGTTAATTATAGCTATATACGTCTTTACATCACACTACACGTGTCGTGAGTTTTGGAAATTAGATGACAAGTCTTTTATGTCTAAAAACTTTTAAATGGATAAATGATTTTCTGAGGATCAAATAGGTTTGTTCTGAAATAAGTAATATCAAGAATAGTTTATGAAGTGAAGTGAATATGAAGGAATGTTATTGATGCCTTAATTGGAACTAAGTCTGAAAAATAACCCATCTGGAACATGATTGGAATGATTACACACCGAACCCACTAAACACGTCTTTTATCCCAAAAAATAATTGAACTGCCGGTTATATCTCCGTTTGTATTGAATCATCATGATTTTCACGCTAAATTGTCTTTTGTTTTTGGACCTAGGTAACTTGAGTAATTAAGTCCGCTGGGGTGTCTCTACACCTAATGCCCTAAAGCCAACTGGTTTGGGTGCATTGGCCCAAAGCTCGTTAAGAAGCCTAGAAAGTCCAGATTAAAACAAAGTCAAGCAAGTGTTATCTCCGAGTTGAAATTCCTAACGGTTCTTTGTGTGAGAATAATCTTGACAAAAGACAGGTTTTTATAAAAAATATTTCTAGCGAAGATATGAAGGTTTTATTCTATGATAAAGACTATTGCACGTTCACAGAGGTGTGTATGAAATGAAAACAAGAAAAAGGTGGAGTGAAAAATAAGACCTAGTTTCCTGTTAAGGAAGATAGAAATTCTGAAGTTGAAACCTTACTGGAAAACGAAACTTGAAAAATGCTTAACTCTTTATAAAACTTATGTGATCCTTTTAAAAAATTTATCTGGGTTTTTATTGTGTGAAAGGATGACTTTAATCGATCCTTCTGGAAACTTAACGACACTATTTGCACTGCACGTAAAGACATATAAAATCTTAAGTTAAAAAAGAAGCGAGGTATGAAAAATAAAGGTTCGAAAGTCTAGACTCAGGATAATAGGACTGTTATTTTCTGAAACAAAACTTTAGGGGTTTTGAATCGAAGTTATTTTGCAAAACTAGCTTAACCGGATTTTGTGGGTAGTATCCGCTGAAAACCCTCAGGAGACAACACTCCTCCTACTAGGGACACCTAGTGGTTTAACGGCTTGTTGCACATGCTAAGTGCAATCGCGTTCCCTGCAAAAGTGAGGTTAGGAAATTTTTTTGTGAATAAATTGGCTTTGCTCGGGACGAGCAAATAATAAGTTTGGGGGTATTTGTTCATTTCAGATTTTTGCATTTTTATACCGCCCAATTTTTATCACATTGCTTATCGGTAGGTACTCTTGAGCCGTGTTTGCTAGTCAATTGCAGGATACATGTTCTCAGCTCTAAACGGTGAAATTCATAGAAAAGCATGACAAAATCCGGATTACTGTTAACCACAGATAAAACACGAGTCTCCGCTCTCTATCCGTATGTTGCCGCACACCAGTCTAAGGGACAAAATGGCAAATCGATGTCATTTTCGTGCACAAAGCTCAATGGCAACACAAGGTCCAACATATCTACGCGGAGCTCAAGAAAAATCATGACAAAAGATCCACATCAAATCACCTTTTGATCTGCTGAAATTCTGGAAAAATTGTGAAGAGTTTCTGAGAAAAGACATATACCACACTGCAGAAAACAACAAACAGGGGAAACTCACCAAAACTCAAGGCCCAACTCCCTACTATGGCCACGGAACCGCGGCCTAAGCATGCTTAGGCCGCGGAACCACGGCCGTACGGTGTCGGCAGTTGGTAGGTTTTTAGGAGCAGTTTTGTCATTTTATGTGGAGCCAGATTCTTGCCCTAGGTTTCCAGTTCCCTGCCTATAAATAGTCCAGAACTTGCCAAAGCCAAGGGTGCTCATTCTTGTATTTAGAATTTAGAATACATGTTGTTCTTCTTCCTCTTCTCGTCTCTTCTCCATTAAAAACTTGTAGTGAGCTTTTGTGAGTGAAGAATGAATAAAGGAGTTCTCTTTGTTATCATGCTTGTCTTGTTCTTTTAATTATAATTGCTTGTAATCTTCATTTGCTAATCTAGTTGTTGTTATTTGTTGTTTGTTTATTTCTTGTTCTCTTTTTCTTTATCCTTAAACAACAATTATGCTTAAGCTTGATCTTTGCCAAGGTGAGGTCTCAAATAGCTAGTTGTAATCTTCTAACCACTTTCTTTCTATCTTCCTCCTATATTTTATTTTCTTTTTCTTATAATGGGTGAGTAGTTTTCATACTTGTTAGGGTAGGATAAGGAAAGTTTGAGAGAAGGAAATCTCTCTCACTCTTTTCTTGCCCAACATCTTGATTCGGACTCCCGTTAATTAAACCACAATCCGTTCCCTACGGCACCCTATCCTACATGATAGCGGTGATTCCTTAGTGAGACCGGTTGTGCTTGAATTAACCGGAGGTTAAGGGTAAGAGCCAAGAACGGACGGACAAGCACCAAAAGGAAGAACTTATGCGTTAGAAAGCCTAGCATATACTAGCAAGTTCCTTCCTATTCGTGCTAATCCCCGTTGTTGCCGATTACCGTAACACCGATATTAAGAGTGGCAACGAAAGAAGTGAGCGACTCCTAACTCAAACTAATCTAATCCTAACCCTAACAAGCTCTCTTTATATATCATTTTAGCACATAAGTAATCTAAAAACAAACCTGGACATTTGGACTTAACTCGTTAAAGCACATAGAAAAAGATTCCCATCTCCCTACGGACGACCGGTACTCAACCGGCTAGCTACAAGCGAAACCGTCTTGATTGCGGTAACAAACTTAGCACGCAAAAACTCTACCAATCAACCACCAGGGTACTATATCTACATGAATCAAATGCATATCAACTGAACACTGAGTGCGGGATAGTAAATAATCTCATGCAAAAATCATAAGCATGGGAAAAAACACGGTGTAACTCAACAACACCCCAAATCCCAAAATACTCAGATCGGCCCTCAAATCATGTACGTCTCATGGAACCTGAGTGTCAAACATCGACACTCTAAAACATCATGAAAACCAGTGCCTAACATCGACACGTAAATACTCGTATCCATACATTCCTCGAAACCCAAGTATCCCACTTCGACACTTGTGTTCCGCGTATCGGTCTTTCTGATATGCATACGTTCCTCGAAACCCAAGTATCCGACTTCGACACTTGTGTTCCACGTATCGGTCTGTCAAAATCCATATATCTCTCGGAATATAAGTGCCTAACATCGACACTTGAAATTCCCATATCGCATGAAAACATATCTCAAATGCGTAAATCCATGTAAAATAGCATATGCAACATAAAACATCAATATGAGCATATCACGGAAAAGTCCGCTATTTAAAGCATCCAGTCATTAAATATATCTCACGGTTCCCAAAATCCAAATCCAAAACACATATATATACAGCGTCCTATTCCACCTATATATATGTTATAAAACCGATCTTGTAACAATAGCAAAGTATATGTGCGAGCATGTAAATATGGTATGGCATATGTATAGGCATGTAGGTACACATGTATGCTATATGTCATATGCGCTATCGCACAAGTATAACTGTTTCAATGTCGCTAACTAATAGCATGGTATATCAATGAGCATTTGTGCTGTGCGTATCATGGCAATTACCGACAGTGTGTATGTAGCATATCATTGGTGCTCGTGCAACATGGACTGTCAATAATAGTGCAGTGTACAATATATACAGTATCAGGCACAACAAGTAACTATATGCAATGTGAATTATGCAATATCTCTATATAAGCACATAAACATACGGCTAATATCATATCATATCTAGCCCCGACGCTTAGCGCCATACGGGCGATTTCCCCGTAGATATTAAATCTACTCACCAATGGTCTCCAGCTATGAAAATCCGACCACCTGCTTTCCCTTGTTCGCAGTGTCCGAAGTCCCCGCTTGTGACGCTATAATTTCACAAAACACAAGAAATAATGCGAACATCTCAGAATCGATCAATATAACGCAAAACTACGTATTCAAAAACGCACCAACACACTAAACTAACTCACGAGTGCACGTCTAGAGGCTAACGCGCGTAACGATACCTCAAAACCTAACTGAGTACAGTGGCAACACAAGATCATGATTCGTGTCGCAACACGTATGACGCGGACTCAAAACACTAGATTATAGGTAATCGATCCCAGATTTTGCATACTGAATTTACTAAAAAGGTAAACGGTACCAAACACCCCTAACCAACAGCAGACAACTACCCACAGAAGACCAACCCCATCCCCCTCCTACAAAACCGGCGTCGCTGGATTTCGCCTTAGGGTCGTCGGCCCCGGACGGTGAGGTGGTCCCCGTCTCTCAGGCGGTGTCTCAGGTTCACTAGTACATCTCTAAAACTTTGTTCGGTCAAACACTAAATTCTCCAGATCACAGCAGGTATAAAAGTTCTAAAAAGACTTTAAAAACCCGATATCGCACTAATCGATATAAAAAGCGTTCTACGCTACAACCAACGAGCAAAACAACATACAAACTCCTAAATAACATAGTAGGGATTATACCTAACAATTTTGCTCACAAGATCGAATCTTTCCCTAGCTCCAAGTGATCTAAGAGCAAAAACAAGACTTTGTGCATATTTTGTGATATATTTGGAATTTTGAGTTATGATTGAAGAAAAATGAGAGAGAAGAGCTCAAGGGAAGAAGAGGGAGAGAGGGATTCGGCCATAAGAGTGAGGTAGGAGTTTTGTGAGGGTTTCCTAGCAATTACCAACATTTAATGCAATAAATGCATTCATACACACATTAATACACATGCATGCACCTATATCTCTTTTCTTTTCTTTTTTCTTTAACCATTAATGCTAGTCCACACAATGAATCTAGATACCATGTGGGTTAGGTTCACACAAGAAAAAATTGAAGAAAAGACCGCTAAAGAGAAATTTCCCAAAATGTGAATACCGCATTAAAATAATATTAAAATTGGGAAAAATTCTATCTGAACCAAAACTTTCTATATGCCCCCAAAGCTTGCGCACTAGCTTTATTTTAGCTAAACTAGGTGCTGGCAAGTCGATATGGTCGTTTGAACACAGTCGGGTCAAACCGGAAATTACCGACAATTTAACCCTAAAACGGACAAATTCGCATAACGATTTCTAAAACGTTACTATCTCCCCCCCCTTAATGTTAATTCGGTCCCCGAATTAACATTAACTGCTAAGCGTACCTTCAAAGAGATGAGCGAATTTCTTCCGCATCTCGCTCTCGGCATCCCAAGTGATCTCCTCACTAGTAGGACTACGCCAAAGAACCTTCACAGACGGCAAGACCTTTGACCGAAGTTTCTTCACCTGCCGATCCAAAATAACTTCCAGCTGCTCGGTGAACGAAAGATCGTGCTCAAGATGAACGGTCTCGTGCTGAATCATGTGAGAAGGATCATGAAGGTATCTACAAAGCATCGACACATGGAAAACGGGCTGAACATCCGGAAAACTAGGCGGGAGCGCCAAACGATAAGCAACAAAACCCACTCGCTCAAGGATCTTGAAAGGACCTACAAATCTAGGACTGAGCTTCCCCCTCTTCCTAAATTGCATAACGATTTCTTCATCGGAGAAATCCTCAGGAATACATGATCCCCAACTGCGAACTCAAGTCTGCGACGACGACGGTCGGCATAAGACTTCTGCCTGCACTGGGCTGCTCTCATCCTGTCCTGAATCAGCTGGATCTTCTCCGTAGTCTCCTGAACTAGCTGGGGTCCCAAAACCATACTCTCACTAAGCTCGGTCCAACAGACTGGCGATTGACACTTCCCACCATATAAAGCCTCAAAAGGTGCCATCTGAATAGTCTCCTGAAAGCTGTTGTTGTAGGAGAACTCAATCAATGGCAAGTGACGATCCCAACTACCACCAAAATCAAGCACACATGAATGGAGCATATCCTCCAGAGTCTGAATAGTCCGCTCCGACTGACCATCGGTCTGCGGATGAAAAGCGGTGCTAAAACTCAACCGGTTACCCAAAGCTTCCTGAAGCTTCTGCCAAAGAAGGCTAGTAAACTGGGTACCTCTGTCGGATACTATGCATGTGGGAACACCATGCAAACGCACAATCTCATCTATATACAACTGCGTATACTGAGCATAACCGAAAGTGGTCTTCACTGGAAGGAAGTGAGCCGCTTTCGTCAACCGGTCAACAATCACCCAAATGGATTCATACCCTCTACTGGTCCTGGGTAGACCCACAATGAAGTCCATGGAAATCTGCTCCCATTTTCACTCCGGAACGGGTAAAGGCTGCAACTCTCCAGCCGGTCTCTGATGCTCAGCCTTGACTTGCTGACAAGTCAGGCACCTTGAAACGAAGTCCGAAATATCGCGTTTCATCCCTTCCCACCAATAATAATCTCTCAGATCACGGTACATCTTGGTGGAACCTGGATGAACACTAAAGGCCGACTGATGTGCCTGCTCTAGGATCTCGCGTCTCAACCCATCAGCATCTGGTACACACAAGCGAGTCCCGCATCGTAGCACACCCTGGTCATCAATCATGAACTCCGAAACTGTACCCTGTCAAACAAGCTCAAGAATCTCGGACAAACGGGCATCACTGGGTTGCGCCTCACGGATACGATCAAATAGTAGTGGACGGGCGCGGACATGAGAAAATTGTCCCCCAGTGAAGGTAAACTCGAACTGCACTCTACTATCACACAAGAGCTGCCAATTTGCAGAAGACTGACGCTGAACTACGCTCAACTTGGACAAGCTACCCCTGGGCCTCCGACTCAAAGCATCAGCTACCACATTCGCCTTGCCCGGGTGATAAAGAATCTCACAATAATAATCCTTCACTAGCTCCATCCATCGGTGCTGTCTCAGGTTCAGATCTCGCGGCTGGAAGATATACTTCAAACTCTTGTGATCCGTGAAGATCTAACACGACTCTCCGTACAAGTAGTGTCTCCAAATCTTCAACGCAAAGACTACCGCAGCCATCTCAAGATCGTGAGTGGGGTAATTCTGCTCATGCTTCTTCAGTTGCCTAGAAGCATACGCAATCACCCTATCATACTGAATCAAAACACAGCCGAGCCCCACTCGAGAAGCATCACAATAAACAACGTAGCCGCCCGATCCAGAAGGTAAAGAAAGAACTGGTGTTGTCGTCAACCGAGTCTTCAACTGCTGAAAACTCTGCTCGCACGCATCAGTCCAGAGAAAAGGAACTCCCTTCAGGGTCAGTCCTGTCAGCGGTGCAGCAATACTCGAGAAATCCTGCACAAAACGGCGATAATAACCAGTTAAGCCCAAAAAGCTACGGACCCCAGTCACCGATACAGGTCTGGGCCAAAGCTGTACAGCCTCGATCTTCCTCGGGTCCAGAAGAATACCATCGCCAGTCACCACATGACCCAGGAAGTCAACTCTATCAAGCCAAAACGCGCACTTTAAGAATTTAGCATACAGCTGGTGCTCTCTCAATATCTGCAAAGTAATCCTCAAGTGCTGCTCATGCTCCTCACGACTCCTAGAGTAGACCAGTATGTCATCAATAAACACTATAATAAACTGGTCGAGGAACGGCCTGAAAATCCAGTTCATCAGATCCATGAACGCTGCTGGCGCATTGGTGAGTCCGAACGATATCACCAAAAACTCATAATGCCCATAGCGCGTATGAAAAAGCAGTCTTCGGAATGTCATCTTTCCGAACCCGCAACTGATGATAACCCGAACGCAAATCAATCTTTGAAAAATGTTTCGCACCCTGGAGCTGATCAAATAAATCGTCAATGTGGGGTAAAGGATACATGTTCCACACCGTAACTCGGTTCAACTAACGATAATCCACACATAGCCTCAAACTTCCATCCTTCTTCTTGATGAACAGAACAGGAGCTCCCCACGGCGAAACCCTCGGACGCACAAGTCCAAAATCAAGAAACTCTTGCAATTGATCTTTAAGCTCTCTAAGCTCCGCCAGAGCCATCCGATAAGGTGGTATAGAAATAGGCTCCGTGTCAGGAATCAGATCAATGCAAAACTCAATATCGCGCTCTAGCGGCAACCCAGGTATCTCATCGGGAAAGACATCGGGAAACTCTCGCACGGTAGAAACCTGGTCCAACGACTCCACTGTGGCTCCAATATCGTGAATGAAAGCCAAGAATCCCCGACATTCCCTCCTCAAAAGCCGACTAGCGCACAGAACAGAAATGAAGCTGTGAGGGGCGGCACCACGGTCCCCCTGCACAACAAACACAGACTCATCGGGAAAACAAAACCTAATCGTCTTCTTGCGGCAGTCCACGGACGTGTAGCAAGTAGCTAGCCAGTCCATGCCCAACAGAACGTCGAAGTCCACCATCTCCAGAAGGATCAAGTCGACGGGCAAAACTCTGTCTCCTAAACGGACAGCACACGACCGAAACACGTGTCGTGCAACAAACGACTCTCCCACAGGAGTAGCCACGACCAGCGGCTGATCCAGCCAACAAGACTGACGGCCTAACCTCGGCACGAAGTGTGTAGAAACATACGAATGCATAGATCCCGAATCAAAAAGAACATGTGCATCATAAGAACATACAGAAAGGGTACCTGAAACCACAGCATTGGACGCCTGAGCGTCCTGGTGAGTCAAGGTAAACACCCGAGCCTACCCTCTACCGGCAACTGGCTGACCTCCGCCTCTACCACCCTGCCCACTTGGTACAAAACCCCCGTGACCACGACCTCTTTGAACAGGAGTCTGATGCGGCGCAACAACCGGCATAAGGGGCAATGCCCTCTGAGGTGGAGAAGGTGGTAAGGTAACCTGTGGTACAGCTGCCACGCTCACACGCGTCTCAGCACAATCTCGAACCCGATGACCCATACTCCCGCACCGGTAACATCCAGATACAAACTGCCGACTCTCCTGAGGGTAAGAGCTAAAAAGCCAACCTCGTCCCGAACCACCACTATCTGAACGGGAACTGTCACGACGTCTGAACGCCCGCCTCTCTGCCGAATCACCAGTACGAACCCTCTTCGGTTCCGGAGCAACTGACGACTTAGAAAGACGCTCCTCTACCAATAGGGCTGCATCCACAGCTGTCGCATATGTGTCGCAATGCTGAATGTTGATGGCTAGGAACAACTGGGTAAGCAGGCATCGAACAAACCTCTTCACCCTCATCTCCTCAGTCGCCACCAAGTACGGAGCATACACTGACAGCTTGGTAAATAATACATCATACTCCGACACCGTCATCCCCGGAGTCTGACGTAACGACTCAAATCTACGCGCTCACGCATCCCTGACGCTCGATGGAAGAAAGCGGGCGAGAAATACCGTCACAAACTCGGCCCAGGTCATAGGAGCAAGACCCGCGGCTCTGCCCCTCTCTAACGACTCACACCACTTCTGGGTCAGACCCTCCAGACAAAACTGGCAAACTCCACCCATCTCTCATCGGAGCATCGGAGTGAACGATAAATCCTGGCCATCCGGTCGATAAACGACTGCGGATCCTCAGTAGTATCTGTGCCAGTGAACACTGGAGGCCTCAGCCTCATGAACTCTGTCAGCGACACGGTAATAACCTCCAGAGCTATAACTGCGGCTGCCGGAACTGTAGGTACCATCGTGGTCCCTGCAACGGGTAGAACAACTGCATGCCCCTGTGCTCGGATGGCCTCTACTAAGGTACCCATCATCTGGCGCAGGTCCTGCATACCATCCCCAAACATAGCAATATGCTTCGGTACAACAGGCATACCGCCCTGGTCAGTCCTCGCCTTAGGCGAGTCAACTCTGACCTCGGCCCTCACGGCCGCTCTCTGTGCCCTCGTAGTCTTCAGTGGCATATAGGCTGGAAATTGAAACAAGATTCGATAGGGAAACGGAAAACGAATCACAAGGATGTATATCATCACGGAAGGAATATCAATCAATAAGTCCTAAGGTCACTTAGGCGGAGTACCGTTTCGTAAGTATGTCGCGGAACATACGCACGCTACGTCACTTTGCTTAAGCTGTAGGGTTCCTAGGCACTCCCAAGAGGTCTCACAAGGCATCAACCATGCCAATTTATAAAATTACGGTGCCGAGAAACCCTAGACTAGATCGTTAACTAGAATTTTAGGCGAAAAAGCAACTAGTTAACTACTTTAACTAAGAGTACGGAAATACAACCTTTGTAGATCCGGTTCTCCACCTCCATAGCTCCATGATGAAGTCCCTCCGCTATCCAAATTGGATCCCGGACTCTAGCGTCGGCTTCGTCGGAGAAAAGGGCGGGCTAGGTCGTCGATGTCGATGCCGAAGATGATCTACGTCGAGGCATCACTAGATCAAGCTCCCACTTCACCAAGTCATAAAACTTATGAAGAAAACACCCTATACTACTTGGCAAGAGGTAGAGGATGAAGAAATAGGAAGTGGGTTCACTTTAGAATTGGATTTCTCACTTGTTTTCTCAAGTTGCCATTGTAGTAGCAAGCTTTCTTCATGTGATGAAGAAGAAGAAGAAGAAAGAATGAATATGATAAGTTGATTTAAATTGAAAAGAAAAATGAATACTTATCATATACAAACCATGGTTAGGTGTAGAGAATCAACTAGGGTTAGTGAATGGTTAGGTTTAGAGATGAAGACAAAATGGTCACTTTGGTCAAACCTTCATGAAGCTTCAACAAGCTTCATCTTTGAAAGCAACCCTTTTGTTTTCATTTCCCTTTTTCTTTTTGTCAAAACAAAATAAATAAAGGCATAAATAAATCAAATGAAACCCTAACCATTAACTAACCATGGTTTAATCATACACCTAATCAAGTTAGCATGTATCATCAAACATGATACAATCAAGTGCACAAAAGTATATCACATATACAACTTGTGCAATGCAAGTGAGAAAATCCATTTAAAGTGAACCAATACTAGTTAATGCAAAGTAATATATCAAATATATAATTATACATTAAATCATTAAATCAACACTTGATTCAATGATCCGGTCATGTCGCACACAACCGACTAGTATACAATGTATCGTTTTATCGAATCAATCCTTGATTCGATAACTAGGTTATATCGCATATAACCATTCGATACATTCATCGCGAGAATGGAATACGGTATCACATACACGCATTATTCTCGGTCCCGCACATATCTCATATGCGCTCCTATTTCGTTTCGCTTGAGCCAGGAAACCTCTGTGTAGGACTCTAAAGACTCGTCAATACGCCGGCAGCAGGTGATGATCATATCAGGCACCCACAAGCCGCAAGCGGTCAGCTAAACGTAACGGCCACCCGGGTATTGAGCGATCAGAAGATCGACGAGCAAGCCCGCTCACACTCCAGTGAATCCAACCAGTAACACTACCGTACAGTCCGGTCTGATCGTCTGATATGTCGCATATCTCGCCTAGGGGTGGTAAACGTCAGACCCCAATAGCTCGATAAGTCGTGTCGATATGAGGTCTATAACAGTTCGAGAAACTACTGGTAACACTTACCAGTAAATCTCAGCAACCCTGGCCAGGGATTTCCGGTTATAGCCAATCGAACACAGCGCAACATCAACTCCCTATACCGGGAGAGATGAATCCCCTCCTATCGCTCATTGCCTCCATGCGACTCGGGACTGTACCCAAAAACCACCGTTTTGCACGCCCTCTTGGACGTGGTAAGATGGAAATCAAAGCACAGTGGGAACCACACAAGGCTCTATGACGATCTTGGGTCAACAGACTACTATGTACCAGTGTCACCAGAGAACTGCCATCTGACGTAAGGTATAATACCATCTGGGAGTTCTCGGCGAGTCCGTCCTGAAAGTCTACGCTAGCGCCCCGGCAGTCTACAGACGCCAAATGCGGAATAAAACTTTTAAACTTGGCGCTATCGTATACTTTAACCCGGATCTGCCATTATTGCTAAACTAACAAACTGTAAAGAGTGTAGAATGGTTATACCGAACGATCCGAGTCCTTCGTTCTTCAACCATCATCCCACGCTCCGTTGCGGCTACTCCGATCTCGTCGATCTCCGAATCCTTCGTCGAGGTGGCACCACATGATCGGTTCTTTAAACGGGCTCCCGCCTCTGATTCGAGGCAACTCGATCGTCAAGTTTGCTAAAAGAGACGACCAAGAATTGATGTAGAGAATGAGTAGATGACTTTGTCTCGTTTCGTCCAAGTCCGTGGACGATCGGTTAATGAAGTTGCCGATGGAAATGAAATGGAACAAGAAATGAACTATGAAATTTCCATGCATCCAAAACTATACTCTTTTCTTTTGCAACCATAATTTTCTCAAAATCAATCAAGGGGGAGGAGAGAGAGGGCCGGCCTATATATGAGAGGGGGGGAGGTGAGTGAAGGAGAGGGAGGGTGAGAATAGCATGTAACCTTATCATAACCAAAAGATCAAGCAAAAATATCTTAATGAAAACAAAACCTCTTTGAAATCAAAGCATGAGTCACCCTCCACCTCACCAAATCTAGAACCTTCTAGAACCTTCTAGAAGCATGACTCACTCCAACTGAAGAAAAGATAAATCCGTCTTTAACCGAATGTTAAAAGACGGCTGATAGAAAACTGGAAACTGGCAACTTCCAAAAGTGATCCTGAAACGACTTTCAGGATAACCCCGAAACTGTATAAATATACCCGCATTTGTATTACGACCGAATACAAATGCAACTGAGACAAAGATATTATACCTACTCAATATAATACTCGGATCCGGCTTAAACCAAAGCCGACCAGTATTATCTGCCCAAAAAATAACACGTGCGTAAACGCACGTGCATTTTCCGAACCCTGCCATAAAACCACACGGCCTCTACAACGTTTCGCCCGAAACTTGGGAAACTGTCTGTGGGGGACTCTAATGACTCTTCAGTACCCTGGCAGTGGGTTTAACCACAAACCGTCAGCGGCACTAGCTATGCGTAACGGTTGCCCATGGACTGAACTCAAGGGTGGCCGAGGAGCGAACTCAAGGGAGACCGATGAGCGAACTCCTCCGAAAACCCTACTGAGCCTAACAGTGACAATGTATATACAGTCCGGTCCGTTCGTCAATGAGTATCGCATATCCGCCTAGGGGGCTAGTAACGTCAGACCCCCAGAAGCAGTATAAGTCGTGTCGGAGTGAAGCCCAATTACACCCTGAGATACTACTGGAGTACCTACCAGTAAATCTCTTGCCATGGCCATGGACTTTGTGTAATGGCTCTCCTAGACACAGCACGATCTCGCCCCCAATACCGGGAGAGACGAATCCCCTGCCGATCCGCTCACGTGCCTCCATATGGCTCGGGACTGTACCCAAAAGCTACCTGTTTGCACGACTCCTTTGAGCCGTGGTAGGGTAGAAATCAAAGCACAGTGGGAACTCACACGAGACAAATGACGACCTCAGGTCGATGAACTAACATGTACACATGTCACCAGGGAACTGCTATCTGACGGTAGATATAATACTAACTAGCAGATTCCCGGCGAGTCCTGTCCGGTGTACTCATAACCCAATGAGCACCTGTATACATCTTAGGTGATCCAACTGTCACCAGTGGCTTGTGAGACCGGCCACCGCCCCTTGTCGGGGTCTCGACTGTACACACTAGTCTACTCCGGAGTATCGATGCCCTGTCTCGAAACTCCCACGACTAGGGACCACAATTAAGGATATGCATATAAACTACCCAACTCTCACGTATATGATCGCCCTCATACAGTTGGTAGTAAAGCAAGATCCTAAGGGCTCTATCAAAGTGTAACATGCAATCAGTCACCTGAACATGAACACGACTGATAAAGGCAAACCAGATAGCATACTATCATTTCGAGTAAGACTGTCCTACCGGGATAGGTCCTCCGCAATCATTGCAATCACGTACCTGCGATCCAATAATTGACTATGAGGGCACTATCTCCAACAATCTCCCACTTGCACTCAAGGCTAATATTGCGATGTCGACTACTCACAGCCCGTGTGAAACCGAACATCCAACTCCTCTACTAATCAGTTTCACAAAGCCCGTTTGTAAAACTATTGTGTTCAAGAAAATAGCCTCAGTGAGTGGATCCGCCTAGAAGTTTCTTTCTGTATCTCTCATAATCTCAAGTTCGCGGAGAAAACCATCTCCCGAATTGAGTAGTACCTGTCTTAGAATATGTCTGGATATCTGATGGGACCTTAGTTCATAAATGAACTCCATATCCAAACTTCTTAGACTGTATGGATCACTGAAACCAATCAGTATCTGGCACCATGCCACCCACAGTATCCTTTGGACCACCTGTCCATAATACTGTCTCTCGTCAGAGGGAAAACTAAAACTCTGACAATCACTCTGTCATCCATGTCACCTTTGAAGCATGGAATGATAACCGTCTCCCGAAAGAGGCTGCCGTTATCAAATCCGTAGAACATGTACTAGTGTTCTAAAACTGCTTCCTTATGTTTCTCCAGGATTGGATTAATACAAACTTATTGCATCTAGTGCAAAAACAACATTTGGTGCGGAACTTGACATCTCATGATTGACTCAATTGCCTAAGCAAGTGATCTGCCAATCATGCACATCCCTCTCCCCTTTAGTCTATACGACACCTTTAGAGAGGGTGACTCCATCACCTGCAGGTACTCTACCATGCTAGGAGTCAACTATTCTAAAAACCATTAGAATATCTGTCAAAGTACCCATATTGGGAAACCACCCAAATCTAGATCTAAAACCATAGATCCAGAAACCAGAATGTCTAATATTATATCCATGTCTTGTCTGGAGAAACAACTGTGTGACGACCACAGTACAACCGATTGTAGTATAGGAATTTTGCTTCCCACTCTGTGTATGTCATCCTGATACCATGACATCACACCCTACTGCCTTCTTAACAGATCCATCCCCTATCCTGATTGAAGTCAAACCCATGACTGTCACATCAAAATTAGATGATCTATCTCCGCTATAACTGCTCAAGTCTATAAATAGATATAAGCTACTTGCACACTATGCTTCCGTTGCTCCCACTGACTACGACAACCCTCCTAGCGGGTCTCATAGCCTGCAACAACAGTAGTGTCAAGTCTGGGTAGATAAGAACCTCCCTGTCACCGTCCTTGAGCCTACCGAAGTACCTCTCGGGTGTCTGAGGTTACCTACCAAATCTGCGGAGTGGCTATTGGAATGTCAAACCTGTTTGAATGTATAGGTCCTATTAAATTTTCCATAATCGTTCGCGGTTCTGGAATTACTTCCAGTTCTACCATCTCCCACTACTGTTTTCTGAAAAAGATCCATTTTACTAAAACTGTGGCGAGTCAAGAACAATATCACTATTGATCTTCTAAATGGTAGAATATCAACCCTCGTCATAGCCAGGGTCAACCCACAAACAGCCATTACAGAACCGTGCCCTGAGTTATCCAGAGTCTGGTTTTAAGCATAAGCTGGACAACTCCCCATACCTTAATTTCTTTTAAAGTACGAACCATTCTATATCCAATATAGAAACTTTGGCACTAATTTAATTGGAACCATATTCAAATCATGCAGCTGTCTCCAGTGCATATCAACTTAATGGAAAGAGGCTAATCAACATTACTCAACTTAGGAAACCATCCAATTATGAGTAACCTGAAAGAGAAACACGTTTCTCAAAACCATCACTATCATCTGAATACCAATCACAAGAATCTACATCTTCGATCTCTTTGAAGAATCCCGATACTTGTGATACCTGGTTCTCTACTTTATTCTTATACCCACAACTTCTCAAAACTTAGACCTTGTATTTCTACGAAACACTCGTCTAAAAACTAGAGAAGTTATAAGTAAACAGAACAAAGTACGAGGACCTACCCCTTTATCCTGAAGGACACTTGGACAACATACAATACTCTGTATAAGTCCGCTGAGTTGAACAACTCATAACCTGTGCGTTGTAGGTGGAAAACTGTACCCTGGCGATTTCCTCAAATATCACCAATTACAACGAATTCCGATATAATGAGGATAATCACCTAATTCCCAATATCTTACTCCCACTCATCATCTGTAAAACCATACAGATATGAGAATGAAACCTGGTAAATACATACCCTTGGAGTAAGTGTCTAATCGGGAAAACAGTTTTTCTTTAACAATGCACTGAAACATGGAAATGTTTCGTAGGGGTATCCTGGTATTCATAGCAATGCCTCTTCCATAATCCAATTCATGACTTTAACCGTATATTTTATTGCCGTCTCTCCAAATCCCCTTTATTTGTCTTTAGTCGTTACCTTCTGTACACCATCGTTAGGCTAACTGGTTTTCTTCCTTCCCTACCGTTCGGCACCAGCCTATGGTTTGGAAGAAGACTATCCAGTAAGCATAATAGGTGTACCCTCCTAAACTAAGGAGTACTCGCATCTCGAGAGAAGGTTACGATAAAAGACAACTGAATAATACCTTATTCTTTTTAAAAGTGAAATAGGAGCGGCGATGAAGTACGCGGTTTTGGTCGTGAATGATATCAGTCGCAATTTACTTTGCCCTCTTTCTAATCCCTTTATTTTGTCTTTACATATTACCTTCTGCACACCCTACTTAGGCTAATTGGTTTTCTTCATTCCCTACCTTTCGGCACCAGCCTATGGTTTGGAATAAGACTATCCAATAAGCGTAATAGGTGTATTCTCCTAAACCAAGGAGCTCTCGCAACCTGAGAGAAGGTGATAATAAAAGACAACTGAATAAACCAATTCTATTTCTCCTGAACCTGGATCCATCCCCGAAGAAGTCCCTTCGAGTTCGTATATAACCATACGATGGATCTATCCAATGGAAGTGGATATCCGTAGTAATACGGGTGTTCTGAGAAATGCAAAGGGTAGAAGAAGGAGTGGCAATGACTTATGCAACATAGACAATCCAAAAGCCAGTATTTTAAGAAGGTTCGGTCAACCTGGTCACTGAGTCATAGTCTAGGGTCGGTCAAAGGTCGCTGCCAAAGAGAGAGAGAGAAAAGAATCACTCTGCGTGCACTCTAACCTAGATCAGAATGGTCATCACTTTATCTAATCCGGAAACCTCCCACTGTCCAGTCAAATTCTCCTCCAAACCTAAAGAAGAATCAATCGAGATCACCCGAAGAGTACACCAACTCATCAGTGGGAATCGGGATCCAACTCTCATCGCATGATAACGTGATGGAATGCATCCACGTTACTCATACTCCAGATGGTATGCGCATACTTGGCAAGTTTCAGTTTCTTTAGAAACTCCCGATATCTTTTTCTTGCCCCATGCTCTTATGACCATGGCGTTAGGTCAAAATGTCATAAGTCACATGCCAAGTTCTACCCGTCACTATCTTGTCAATTTGAACCCACCCGCACATGCCCTTGGCGTTAGGTCAAAATGGCAGAACGGCTGTCCCAAACCAACTCATCTATCTATGCAACAATTGAATACCCAGCAGCTACCAAACACTATGCCTTGGCGTTAGGTCAAAATACATAGCTTGAATACTACTGAATACCCAAAAGAAGTGACGGAGGGCTACGGCTGGTTTTTTTGGCGAAAAACCTTTAACGTAGTGAACTTGATATCGCTGAAGGAACCTGATAGCTTTTTTAAAATATAGTGGCGAAAACCTTTTGCTAAAGAGGTCACTCCCGGTAAAGGGATCTCGGCTCTTTCCTCGTGGAATGAGGTGCAGGATATTCCACTGAATACCGCTATGCAAAGCAACTTGTAATCGACTATAGTAAAGTTATTACCCTGACGCAAACTTCTGTCCAAGGGGTCTTTCCCGGTGAAAGGATATCAGCCCTTGCCTCGTCGAATGAGGTGCTGGATATTCACACCGAATACCGCTATGCATAACAAAAGGAAACGTCTTTGTAATAACACTTTTTAAATTGTTCCAACAACTCAACAGGTTTGTTTTACTTTGCATTGATCAGAATCAATGCAGTCCCATCAATCAATCACACCAGAAAAGAACGAAAATAAAATGTACGTATATGCCATCCGCATTCGTCACTGGGTCCCGTCATCACCCGTTAGGTTACTTAACTAACGACAGAGCGGGGACTGGACTAGCGCGGGTGTAAAACATATACAACATCTAATAGTATATAAACCAATATACATAATCGCTCCAGGCGTGATAATATGCAACATTACAGAAAAGTAATAAGCATCACAGAATAATACAGATATCTGGGATCCCCGAGTTTCACAGAGCCGCTGCTGAAACTCGACGTTCCCCTGTCGTGTGGATAGCCTGTGCAATGAAACCTAGACCCCTACGGGTGCGGCAAGTTACCCGCCAAAACTTGAAGCGAGGCAGTCCCCACAGCATAGTGAATGGAACACCCGGCACTTCACAGAATCCGGTAATCTTGGGCACCCCTCCTTGGGTCAACCTATACCCCCTACGAGTGCGGCGAATAGTCTGCCAATTCTGAAGTGGGACCCCTCTGCCTCTCAAAGCCATGAGATGCGGACCCGTTGCCCTCCCGAACCCGGCTATCCGTGCACTCCGTCTCGGGGCAAAACCTAGTACAGTAATGAAAAATAGTACAATAGGTACATCGACCGCAACCTGGTCGTGCCCCAAAAGAATATTATACAACAGGCAGTGACGGCTATCCACATGTTGGACGCTCGCCCCGCAATATCAAATGTACAAATAAACTCAAACTGTACTACCATTGCACACTGCTATCCACCACGACAAATCCGCAACAATACAGCACAACACAGAACATCAACGCGAATGTCACGTTCGCAAACCCGTCTAAAAGAACTATAGCAATTAAACGCGGTTTACCGATTAAATGACATTCCCGGTCGGAGATATAATGTAAGCACTGTAAACTAACGTGTTTAAATTTCGATCGACCAAAGACCAAATTTCAAAAAATGGGCCCCAAGGCTTACTGGTGAACAGTAACAAAATCTGGGCCAAAACTTTATAAACCAAAAACCCCAAAATCCCAAACAGAACCCACTGAAAAAAAATTGGAGCACGTGCTCCTCACATGGCCGCGGAAGCGCGGCCAAACCATGGGTTTGGCCGCCCTTCCGCGGCAACTTGGAGGAGTCACGACTCCAAATTTCGTCGTGGGTCTTATAATTCTCTGCTCTGATTTTTAAGATATCCAGAAATCAATTTTGAGACCGTTTAAATTTAACAGAAACTGTCAAGTAAGGAAAATGATATTTTTGGCAGTTTTCGATTTTCGGTCGGATCGATGTTTTAAACGCGTTAGCACAAGTTAGTATAGCAAAATGGTTAGGCTCTGATACCACTGAAAGTCTACGCTAGCGCCCCGGCAGTCTACAGACGCCAAATGCGGAATAAAACTTTTAAACTTGGCGCTATCGTATACTTTAACCCGGATCTGCCATTATTGCTAAACTAACAAACTGTAAAGAGTGTAGAATGGTTATACCGAACGATCCGAGTCCTTCGTTCTTCAACCATCATCCCACGCTCCGTTGCGGCTACTCCGATCTCGTCGATCTCCGAATCCTTCGTCGAGGTGGCACCACATGATCGGTTCTTTAAAAGGGCTCCCGCCTCTGACTCGAGGCAACTCGATCGTCAAGTTTGCTAAAAGAGACGACCAAGAATTGATGTAGAGAATGAGTAGATGACTTTGTCTCGTTTCGTCCAAGTCCGTGGACGATCGGTTAATGAAGTTGCCGATGGAAATGAAATGGAACAAGAAATGAACTATGAAATTTCCATGCATCCAAAACTATACTCTTTTCTTTTGCAACCATAATTTTCTCAAAATCAATCAAGGGGGAGGAGAGAGAGGGCCGGCCTATATATGAGAGGGGGGGAGGTGAGTGAAGGAGAGGGAGGGTGAGAATAGCATGTAACCTTATCATAACCAAAAGATCAAGCAAAAATATCTTAATGAAAACAAAACCTCTTTGAAATCAAAGCATGAATCACCCTCCACCTCACCAAATCTAGAACCTTCTAGAACCTTCTAGAAGCATGACTCACTCCAACTGAAGAAAAGATAAATCCGTCTTTAACCGAATGTTAAAAGACGGCTGATAGAAAACTGGAAACTGGCAACTTCCAAAAGTGATCCTGAAACGACTTTCAGGATAACCCCGAAACTGTATAAATATACCCGCATTTGTATTACGACCGAATACAAATGCAACTGAGACAAAGATATTATACCTACTCAATATAATACTCGGATCCGGCTTAAACCAAAGCCGACCAGTATTATCTGCCCAAAAAATAACACGTGCGTAAACGCACGTGCATTTTCCGAACCCTGCCATAAAACCACACGGCCTCTACAACGTTTCGCCCGAAACTTGGGAAACTGTCTGTGGGGGACTCTAATGACTCTTCAGTACCCTGGCAGTGGGTTTAACCACAAACCGTCAGCGGCACTAGCTATGCGTAACGGTTGCCCATGGACTGAACTCAAGGGTGGCCGAGGAGCGAACTCAAGGGAGACCGATGAGCGAACTCCTCCGAAAACCCTACTGAGCCTAACAGTGACAATGTATATACAGTCCGGTCCGTTCGTCAATGAGTATCGCATATCCTCCTAGGGGGCTAGTAACGTCAGACCCCCAGAAGCAGTATAAGTCGTGTCGGAGTGAAGCCCAATTACACCCTGAGATACTACTGGAGTACCTACCAGTAAATCTCTTGCCATGGCCATGGACTTTGTGTAATGGCTCTCCTAGACACAGCACGATCTTGCCCTCAATACCGGGAGAGACGAATCCCCTGCCGATCCGCTCACGTGCCTCCATATGGCTCGGGACTGTACCCAAAAGCTACCTGTTTGCACGACTCCTTTGAGCCGTGGTAGGGTAGAAATCAAAGCACAGTGGGAACTCACACGAGACAAATGACGACCTCAGGTCGATGAACTAACCTGTACACATGTCACCAGGGAACTGCTATCTGACGGTAGATATAATACTAACTAGCAGATTCCCGGCGAGTCCTGTCCGGTGTACTCATAACCCAATGAGCACCTGTATACATCTTAGGTGATCCAACTGTCACCAGTGGCTTGTGAGACCGGCCACCGCCCCTTGTCGGGGTCTCGACTGTACACACTAGTCTACTCCGGAGTATCGATGCCCTGTCTCGAAACTCCCACGACTAGGGACCACAATTAAGGATATGCATATAAACTACCCAACTCTCACGTATATGATCGCCCTCATACAGTTGGTAGTAAAGCAAGATCCTAAGGGCTCTATCAAAGTGTAACATGCAATCAGTCACCTGAACATGAACACGACTGATAAAGGCAAACCAGATAGCATACTATCATTTCGAGTAAGACTGTCCTACCGGGATAGGTCCTCCGCAATCATTGCAATCACGTACCTGCGATCCAATAATTGACTATGAGGGCACTATCTCCAACACGTCCAGTGTACCCAGTCTCCACTGAGCACCCGTATATCATCTCTGATGTCAAACACCAATGGATATGGGATCATCCATCGCCCATCTGTATGGGTCGAGAAGGTATACGCTAGTCTACTCTGGTATATCGATGCCCCGTCTCGATACACCCACGACTAGGGACTTTGAAGGATGTACTTATGGACTACCATGTCCCCACTAGTATGATCCGCATCATAGTCCAGGTAGTCAAGTACATATCCTAAGGGCTTTACCAACATGTAACAGGGAGACAATCAGTGTACACGTTAAGGTAAAGATCAACCAGATAGCATACTATCATGTCGAGCAAGAAAGTCCTCCCTATATATGTCCCAGCATCCACTACAATATACATCCAATGTACAGTAATGGCCTCTAGGGCATACATATAACTAACAATCTCCCACTTGCACTAGGGCCATCTGATAGCAGTGGTTGTAGTATCTCATACTCAACCATCCCATAAAAATCTCTCTTTGGGAACAGGCCTTTGTGAGTGGATCCGCTGTGTTGTCCTCAGAATCTACCTTCCTAACCTCGATCACCCTGGAGATCAACTATCTCCATGATCAGGTGATGCTGCCTCAGAATACGCCTGGGTCACTGATGGGACGGGCGTTCCTTGGCATAAGCCACAACTCCATTGTCTCACAATGGTTGGAACATAGTTCATCTCATGAACCAATATACACCCAAACATCCTCTTTTGGTAGCATCTTAAGTAGCGATGTATCCTGCCTTTATCGTCTAGTATGTCACGGTATCTATCTTGGAACTCTTCCAACATACCGTCCCTCCACTGAGGGTAAAGACAATGCCTGTGACTGACATTCAGTCGTCTTTATCACCCTGGAACCCTTCCAGTGATTCTCCCCAGGATCGGTTGATACCATCTCACTACAACTAGTGAGAATCCTAACATCCATTTAGATCTATCTCATAGATCCAAAAACCCAGGATTTAGGAGGTATCACTTTGATCCTATGTGGAGAATCATTGTGATAAGCGGAGATTGATCGAGCGTAGCATAGGAAACTCTTTCCCTATCAAGAGTATGTCATCCACGTACTCTACGAGGATCGTCACTATACTCCATACTACCTTTTTGTTTATACAAGGTTCATCTACCATTTTGATGATGTCAACTTCTTTGACTAATTCATCAAAAAAGACGTTCCAACTCCGCGATGCCTGCTTTATCCTATAAAACATCTTGCACACGTTTCCGCTGCTCCCACTGTCTACGAGGCCCTCTGGCTGTGTACTTATAGACTCCCTCTTCTTAAACATCATTTAGAAAAGCTGTCATGACACCCAACCACCAGATATCGTAGTCATGGTATGTAGCCGTGGCAAGTAGAATCTGGATGGACTTAAGCATAGATACTGGAAAAAGGTTTCATCATTATCCATGCCTGGTCAATGACGAAAACCTTTAACATGTCTAGCTTTGAAAGTCTCAACTTTTCCATCTACACCAAGTAATCTTCTCAAGATATACTTTCTCCTGATGGGGATTTAACCCTTCATATATAGCAACCAAAGTCCATACTTTGTTGGTGTACATGGATTCCATCTCAGATCGCTAAGCATCCAGCCATTCTTACAGAGTCTCACTCCTGATGGCCAGCTCGAAACTACTTGGGTCATCATCTCATGATGCAATCCTCGCTCCCACTGTCATAGAGTAACCGAAGTATCTCTCAGGCGGGTGAGGAACCCTACTAGATCGGCGGAGAGGCTGAGGTTCGTTGGAATCTACTGAATCCTTTGGTTTTATCAAATCATCAGCTGCAGTTTGTATAGCTGGAACCTTTCCAGTTCTACATTACAGACCTTGCCTCGAGTTTGTCCGGATTTTGCTTTTAGACATAGGCCGGACAACCCCAAATCTTAACTAACTTAAGATATGGGCTCTTCCCTTTCCATATCACATATGAAGTGGTAGGCATTGATTTGATTCGAACCCAATTCAATTGGTATGCAGCTTCTCAAGTGCATAACTCCCAAAAGGAAATAGGTAACTCAGTAGTACTCATCATAGAGCACACCTTATCATATAGGGTGTTATTGCTCCGCCCTGATACACCATCGTGCTATGGTGTATACGGAGGAGTAATGCTGAGAGAGAATCTCATTCTCCTTTAGAATAATCCAGTATTTCCGTGCTCAAGTATTCTCCTCCTCGATCTCATCAAAGGACATAATACTTATACCCGTATTGGTTCTCTACTTCTAGCTTATATTCTGTGAATATCTCAAAAGGTTCGGACTTGTGTTTCAACAGGAACATATGTCTGAGTCTAAAGAGATCATCAGAGAATGTAATGAAGTACAAAGAACCGGTCTTGGCATGTGTATACAGGGGACCTTACATACATCAACATGTATCATCCCAAGAGTTCACTAACTCTTTCTCTGTTTCCAATAAACAGGGCTATGGTCATCTTATCTTTGTGACATGACTGGCGAGTTTCACAAGATGTAAATTCAAACTAATTTAAATATGCATCTTTATGTAACTCTAGCTAGTCGGGTCACATTGATATGACCTAGTCTACAATACCTTAAGAAGGATCCGTTCATTTCTGAACTCTTCCTCTTATGTGTGTTCCATATACTAAGAACTGTAGTTTGATTTAGAATATCAACGCTTTTAGATAACGTGCCTGAACCGATCAACTTTTGATATAGGAAATGTTCAAAACATTATCCAACAATACAAAATTATATCCTTTCTTTACTAATAAAGAGACTGGTATGATTTTGTATATCAGGTTCGGTATCTAACAACATTCATTCAGAATCAATGTATTGGTAATACAGGATGACAGTGACCGACAGACTTGGCTGCAACACTTGCCACGTTTTCTGCCTCATGAAACTTATCACCCGTTCTCAGTTCTCTACCTTTCTGTAGCCCTATGTAACAGATTAAATATCTGGGATCCTGATCTGGTATCACATACCCAGGACGTAGAGGATACTGAGAAACAGTTCTTTGTAATGAACACACCCGAAGATGATGCATCAGCATGCACTCTCTTCGTTTGGGCGGCACGGGAATTCTGGTATTCCCCAAATTCCTGCTCTGTCTTATAACAATTATAAGTTGGAGCGGGACCAACGTTCCCCAGCTCAGTATAACAAGCGGGTTCGGTCAATTATCCGTATTATTATCTTGATTAAGGCGTGATATGGTCGCTACCTGGAGAGAGAGAGAAGAAAACACTCAGCGTATGCTCTTGCAAGATCAGATTGGTTATTATTTTATCTAATCAGGATGGCTCCCACTGCTTTTTATCAAATCTTCCTTCAAACCCTTAAAGGAAAGACTAGCCGGGATTAATTACACACTACAAGTTCGCCAATCTTTCAGCCAGACCAGTGTCGGTACTTTGAGGGAGGTCCCCCGTGCTTTCGCACGAACCTAATTAATGTAAACCTCGTTTTCCCAGAGGCGTAACCCCGTTAACACCTTTCTAGACACCTACTTGATCGACTAATTGTAATGTGTAAAACTCTCCCAGGAGTAACTCTTACTCACAGCGGGTATCGGGATCCAACTATCTCATAGAAGGTATGCACTCTCATTGCAAATTTCAACACTTGAAATTCCCGATAATATTTTGCCCCTAGCGTCCTATGACCTTGACGGAGGTCAACAAACCATAGGCTACTAGTCAAGTTCAACCCGTCATTTCTTGATCGAATTAAACCCACCCGCACGACCCTTGACGGAGGTCAACAAGGCCGCACGACTACCCTAACTCAATCTGCATCATATGCATAAACAGATAAATACTAGTTAGCTACCGCACATTACGCCTTGACGGAGGTCAACAAACGTAGCACGAATACTAAATAGGACTTATCTGAAATGACGGAGGGCTACGACAGGTTTTTCTGAAAACCTATTGCGTAATGAACTTGATATCGTTGTAGAATCAAATGGTTTTAAAATGGAGTGTTTTTGAGGCTTTTCTAGTTTTGCTAAAGGAGTCACTCCCGGTGAAGGGATCGTCGGTCCTTTCCTCGTCGAATGAGGTGCGGGATATATCATATATATCACTGTGCAAAGCAAAAACACTTAAAAGCAATCAAAAGACAAACCGAGTGTGTAGCATCTGCCAGTTATTGCTAAAGGAGTCACTCCCGGTGAAGGGATCTCGGTCCTTTCCTCATCGAATAAGGTGCAGGATATACCACATATACCGCTGTGCAAAGCAAGAACTGTAGCTACCTGTTTTAATTTTGAAATTCGATTCTACAACATCTTTAGGTTTCTTTTATTTCATTAATCACATTAATGAAGTCCCATCATTTAAGTACCTAAACATCACAGATAAATACGACGTACACTTATGCCATCCGCATTCGCCTCGATGTCCCCTCGTGCACCGTTAGGTTAGGTAACTAACGGCAGAGCAGGGCAGGGCTAGCGCGGGTGTAAAACATAAGTAACGCCTATATAATATATCATATATACTATATACTGTATCTATCACGGAACATCACATGATCACATCACAGATATCACAGCAGAAGAAACATATGAAATATTGGATATACTAGGACGTCCGTGTTTTCAATACGAGCCAGTATAAAACACGGATTCCACGGTCGTGATGAATAGCCAAACCCACACCCCTAGACCCCTACGAGAGCGGCAAGCAACCCTACCAATTCTAGAGTTAGGAGACCCGGACTCGACTCCTCGAGTTGGTCTCCCACTGGACCCTAGAACCCGGTTACTTATGCTCCCCTCCTTGGGTCTATCCTAGTGCGGAAAAGTAAATAATATACAAAGGGTGACAACTTCTGCAACCTGGAAGTGCCCCAATAAAAGAATATTACATACAAGTTTTTACATGAATGAAAATGAAAAACACTCATCTCACATAAAAAACCCCGGCTATTCAAACACGATGATCCAATATAACATATCCAGCAACACATAACATTACATGTCATCAACGTAAGTAAATATGCGCATCCCAATTGTCGTTGACATATAGCAACGAAACCGGCGATGTCACATATTACACTTACGGTCACAGAAAAGAAAGTGTAAAAGCTACAACAGTTGGAATCCGCAACCTGCATAGACATCGCATGCCTAATCAAATGAATTCCTTAGACATCGCATGCCTAACAATTATAAACCCCGCATTTTAGTCTCATTATCGAAAACTCTTTTCAATATCAAGTCGGGCAATTCAACAAGATTCCCAACATCCTGATCGAATGCTCGTCGCAAACTTTAGTAGGCGGCTGCACCCCCGATACCATCGACGAAGTGCACCAAGGCGGAACACCGCTACCGCGAGCACCCGGACGGATGCTTTCGGCGACGGGGTTCTCCTACAGTCACTTGGTCGGGGCTATGGAGTGAGGCTGTCTATTAAGTTTACCCGACGAGTATCCGCGTACGCTACGTGATTGCAACGGACTTTTGATCACATCAAAATTCCGTGGCAACCGATCAAGTGAGACTAAACTGCTATGTTTATAACATTCATTCAGTTATCTCATAACTTCTTGTGAATTCCAATTATTGTACCATATTCCAGATAAATAGAAAATGCTAAACTTTTCGATCGAACAATCGAACACCCAAGTTTTCCCGATACAGATCAACACATGAAACAAGTCTAAAAACATTCAGTTCGTGCCTCAGTACCAACGGTCCAGCCGTAGAAGGGTTAAGCCAACGCCTCACATGTGGCACGCCGTACTGCCCCAAACCCGAAGGTTCAAAGGGCAGTTCAAGACGGTCACATAATCGAGTTAAGGTTTGTTGTCTTCTAGAGGGTCCATCGCGTTACTTGCACTACTTAGAACGTCGTTAAACTACGGAAAAATCCAATACTTCGAAATTTCCCGACAGGGGAAAAATTGGGTATTTATATCCGGTCGAACTTTTTAACATATTCTAAAATATCCGGAAAGCCACATAGACAAAATCTGATAATCCGATCGAACATACGAATCCCCAAAACAATCCAGAAAATTCAACTGTTGAATAAATATTAAAAATTCCCAGAAAATCCAGCACATACAGAAACTAATTACTGTGCAAACCACGTGCATTGATTCAGTATTATGGCCGCGGAACCGCCGCGCAAGCCAGGGTGGGGCCGCGGTTCCGCGGCTCTTCTGTCGAATCAATTGCACGTGCTTCACAGTAATTCATCATATTCCCTGCTGAATTTTTTAGCAATTTTTAATTCACAAAAATCCAAAAATTCAAAAAATTTCCAGAGAGCAATTTTTGGGTTAGGGTTTCGGTTCGTTCGGATTTCAAACTCCGTCTAGACTTCGCCTAAGGCTCTAGCTAGGCTCTGATACCATTGTAGGGTTCCAAGGCACTCCCAAGAGGTCTCACAAGGCATCAACCATGCCAATTTATAAAATTACGGTGCCGAGAAACCATAGACTAGATCGTTAACTAGAATTTTAGGCGAAAAAGCAACTAGTTAACTACTTTAACTAAGAGTAAGGAAATACAACCTTTGTAGATCCGGTTCTCCACCTCCATAGCTCCATGATGAAGTCCCTCCGCTGTCCAAATTGGATCCCGGACTCTAGCGTCGGCTTCGTCGGAGAAAAGGGCGGGCTAGGTCGTCGATGTCGATGCCGAAGATGATCTACGTCGAGGCATCACTAGATCAAGCTCCCACTTCACCAAGTCATAAAACTTGTGAAGAAAACACCCTATACTACTTGGCAAGAGGTAGAGGATGACGAAATAGGAAGTGGGTTCACTTTAGAATTGGATTTCTCACTTGTTTTCTCAAGTTGCCATTGTAGTAGCAAGCTTTCTTCATGTGATGAAGAAGAAGAAGAAGAAAGAATGAATATGATAAGTTGATTTAAATTGAAAAGAAAAATGAATACTTATCATATACAAACCATGGTTAGGTGTAGAGAATCAACTAGGGTTAATGAATGGTTAGGTTTAGAGATGAAGACAAAATGGTCACTTTGGTCAAACCTTCATGAAGCTTCAACAAGCTTCATCTTTGAAAGCAACCCTTTTGTTTTCATTTCCCTTTTTCTTTTTGTCAAAACAAAATAAATAAAGGCATAAATAAATCAAATGAAACCCTAACCATTAACTTACCATGGTTTAATCATACACCTAATCAAGTTAGCATGTATCATCAAACATGATACAATCAAGTGCACAAAAGTATATCACATATACAACTTGTGCAATGCAAGTGAGAAAATCCATTTAAAGTGAACCAATACTAGTTAATGCAAAGTAATATATCAAATATATAATTATACATTAAATCATTAAATCAACACTTGATTCAATGATCCGGTCATGTCGCACACAACCGACTAGTATACAATGTACGTTTTATCGAATCAATCCTTGATTCGATAACTAGGTTATATCGCATATAACCATTCGATACATTCATCGCGAGAATGGAATACGGTATCACATACACGCATTATTCTCAGTCCCGCACATATCTCATATGCGCTCCTATTTCGTTTCGCTTGAGCCAGGAAACCTCTGTGTAGGACTCTAAAGACTCGTCAATACGCCGGCAGCAGGTGATGATCATATCAGGCACCCACAAGCCGCAAGCGGTCTGCTAAACGTAACGGCCACCCGGGTATTGAGTGATCAGAAGATCGACGAGCAAGCCCGCTCACACTCCAGTGAATCCAACCAGTAACACTACCGTACAGTCCGGTCTGATCGTCTGATATGTCGCATATCTCGCCTAGGGGTGGTAAACGTCAGACCCCAATAGCTCGATAAGTCGTGTCGATATGAGGTCTATAACAGTTCGAGAAACTACTATTAACACTTACCAGTAAATCTCAGCAACCCTGGCCAGGGATTTCTGGTTATAGCCAATCGAACACAGCGCAACATCAACTCCCTATACCGGGAGAGACGAATCCCCTCCTATCGCTCATTGCCTCCATGTGACTCGGGACTGTACCCAAAAACCACCATTTTGCACGCCCTCTTTGACGTGGTAAGATGGAAATCAACGCACAGTGGGAACCACACAAGACTCTATGACAATCTCGGGTCAACAGACTACTCTGTACCAGTGTCACCAGAGAACTGCCATCTGACGTAAGGTATAATACCATCTGGGAGTTCTCGGCGAGTCCGTCCAGTGTACCCAGTCTCCACTGAGCACCCGTATATCATCTCTGATGTCAAACACCAATGGATATGGGATCATCCATCGCCCATCTGTATAGGTCGAGAAGGTATACGCTAGTCTACTCTGGTATATCGATGCCCCGTCTCGATACACCCACGACTAGGGACTTTAAAGGATGTACTTATGGACTACCATGTCCCCACTAGTATGATCCGCATCATAGTCCAGGTAGTCAAGTACATATCCTAAGGGCTTTACCAACATGTAACAGGGAGACAATCAGTGTACACGTTAAGGTAAAGATCAACCAGATAGCATACTATCATGTCGAGCAAGAAAGTCCTCCCTATATATGTCCCAGCATCCACTACAATATACATCCAATGTACAGTAATGGCCTCTAGGGCATACATATAACTAACATAAGCTACCTAATCCATCATATCAAGGTCATCCTACACTCTGAAAGGTAAAACCTAATGCTCTGATACCAACTTTGTCACGATCCAAAATTTGGCCCGTAACCGGCACTTAAGTTACGTAACGTCTACAGGCGTACGCAACTCAAGTAAGCCGAAACCCAAAAATCTAAACCATCCAAATCTGGATCAACGGAGAAAAACATAGTTTTAACATTTTGAAAATCACAAGTAAAATCTCTAACTCTAGTTTTCTTTCTTGAAAATTTCGGCAGCATCTCCTTTGTAAAAACTAGCGCCGAAAACGGGTACAACATAGATAATATATAAAGCATCCCAATTGGGAACAAAATCACGCATAACGGCGGAGACAACCATCACAACAATTATACAACGCCGAAGCAAAGAAATATTAAAGGAAACTGTATAAAGAGGTAAAACTTTCCAACAAAACCGGCTCCCACGAGCACGGTACCCAAAGTCACCAAAATATACAACACAGAGTCCTCACAAGTCGCCTCTAAGACATATACAAACAGTGGTAGATGGAGAATACTAGATCCAACAAAAATATATACAAAGTACCGACAGATAACCGCAAACCCACCTAAAAGCAAAGGCCTCACTGCCTAATGTAGCGGTATCCGCAAAAGTAGAGATGATAAGACGCCCTGCCGCGACTACTCAGAGGGTAAGTCCTGCAAAACACTGTGGCACAACGGGGGTGAGTTACCAACTCGTGAATAGTAAATAACATCATACTGAAAATCGCAAGTATGCACTAACAGCAATGACCAATAGCATGTAAGCTGGTAGCATGAGTATGACAATATGAATATGCAACTATCATGATCAAGGTACACCACCAGGGTACTATATCTACATGAATCAAATGCATATCAACTGAACACTGAATGCGGGATAGTAAATAATCTCATGCACAATTCGTAAGCATGGAAAAAAAACACGGTGTAACTCAACAACACCCCAAATCCTAAAATACTCTGATCGGCCCTCAGATCGGCCCTCAAATCCTGTACGTCTCATGAAACCTAAGTGTCAAACATCGACACTCTAAAATATCATGAAAACCAGTGCCTAACATCGACACATAAATACTCATATCCATACGTTCCTCATAACCCAAGTATCCCACTTCGACACTTGTGTTCCACGTATCGGTCTTTCTGATATCCATACGTTCCTTGAAACCCAAATATCCCATTTCGACACTTGTGTTCTACGTATCGGTCTGTCAAAATCTATATATCTCTCGGAATATAAGTGCCTAACATCGACACTTGAAATTCCCATATCGCATGAAAACATATCTCAAATGCGTAAATCCATGTAAAATAGCATATGCAACATAAAACATCAATATGAGCATATCACGGAAAAGTCCGCTATTTAAAGCATCCAGTCATTAAATATATCTCACGGTTCCCAAAATCCAAATCCAAAACACATATATATACAGCGTCCTATTCCACCAATATATATGTTATAAAACCGATCTTGTAACAATAGCAAAGTATATGTGCGAGCATGTAAATATGGTATGGCATATGTATAGGCATGTAGGTACACATGTATGCTATATGTCATATGCGCTATCGCACAAGTATAACTGTTTCAATGTCGCTAACTAATAGCATGGTATATCAATGAGCATTTGTGCTGTGCGTATCATGGCAATTACCGACAGTGTGTGTGTAGCATATCATTGGTGCTCGTGCAACATGGACAGTCAATAATAGTGCAGTATACAATATATACAGTATCAGGCACAACAAGTAACTATATGCAATGTGAATTATGCAATATCTCTATATAAGCACATAAACATACGGGTAATATCATATCATATCTAGCCCCGACGGTTAGCGCCATACGGGAGATTTCCCCGTAGATGTTAAATCTACTCACCAATGGTCTCCAGCTATGAAAACCGACCACCTGCTTCCCCTTGTTCGCAGCGTCCGAAGTCCCCGCTTGCGACGCTATAATTTCACAAAACACAAGAAATAATGCGAACATCTCAGAATCGATCAATATAACGCAAAACTACGTATTCAAAAACGGACCAACACACTAAACTAACTCGCGAGTGCACGTCTAGAGGCTGACGCGCGTAACGATACCTCAAAACCTAACTGAGTACAGCAGCAACACAAGATCACGATTCGTGTCGCAACACGTATCACGCGGAATCAAAACACTAGATTATAAGTAATCGATCCTAGATTTTGCATACTGAATTTACTAAAAAAGTAAACAGTACCAAACACCCCTAACCAACAGCAGACAACTATCCACAGAAGACCAACCCCATCCCCCTCCTACTAAACCTGCGTCGTCGAATTTCGCTTTAGGGTCGCCGGCCCCTGCCGGTGAGGTGGTCCCCGTCTCTCAGGTGGTGTCTCTGGTTCACTAGTACGTCGCTAAAATTTTGTTTGGTCAAACACTAAATTCTCCAGATCACTGCAGGTATAAAAGTTCTAAAAAGACTTTAAAACCCCGATATCACACTAATCGATATAAAAAGCGTTCTACGCTACAACCAACAAGCAAAACAACATACAAACTCCTAAATAACAGAGTAGGGATTATACCTAACAATTTTGCTCACAAGATCCAAGCTTTCCCTAGCTCCAAGTGATCCAAGAGCAAAAACAAGACTTTGTGCATATTTTGTGATATATTTGGAATTTTGAGTTAAGATTGAAGAAAAATGAGAGAGAAGAGCTCAAGGGCAGAAGAAGGAGAGAGGGATTCGGCCATAAGAGTGAGGTGGGAGTTTTGTGAGGGTTTCCTAGTAATTACCAACATTTAATGCAATAAATGCATTCATACACACATTAATACACATGCATGCACCTATATCTCTTTTCTTTTCTTTTCTTTTTCTTTAACCATTAATCCTAGTCCACACAATGAATCTAGATACCATGTGGGTTTGGTTTACACAAGAAAAAAATTGTAGAAAAGACCGCTAAAGAGAAATTTCCCAAAATGTGAATACCGCATTAAAATAATATTAAAATTGGGAAAAATTCTATCTGAACCAAAATGTCCTATATACCCCCAAAGCTTGTGCACTAGCTTTATTTTAGCTAAACTAGGTGCTGGCAAGTCGATATGGTCGTTTGAACACAGTCGGGTCAAAACGAAAATTACCGACAATTTAACCCTAAAACGGACAAATTCGCATAACGATTTCTAAAACGATACAAAACAGATGTTCCAACTCCGCGATGCCTGCTTTTGTCCATAAATGGACTTAAGCAACTTGCACACTTTACCGCTGCTCCCACTCTGAATGAATCCCTCTGGCTGATCCATATAGACCCATTCTTCCAGATTGACATTTAGAAAAGCCGTCTTTACGTCCATCTGCCAGATCTCATAATCGTGGAAGGCAGCAATGGCAAGAAGGACCCGAATGGATTTGAGCATACCCATAGGAGAAAAGGTTTCTTCATAGTCCAAACCATGTCTTTGACGAAAGCCCTTTGCAACAAGTCTAGCCTTATAGGTTTCAACCTGTCCATCTACACCAATCTTCTTTCTGAATGTCCATTTGCGTCCTACGGGTTTTACCCCATCTAGAGCAATGTCTAAAGTCCATACTTTGTTAGTGTACATGGACTCCATTTTGGTTCGCATTGAATCCAGCCATTTTGCCAAGTCGCCGCTCTGAATGGCTTGTTGGAAGCTAGTAGGGTCATCATTATCAATGATGCAATCTTCTCGATCCCCGTCTATGAGAAAACCGTAGTATCTTTCAGGGCGGTTGAGACTGCCTGCTACTTCTGCGGATAGGCACTGGGATGTCCCTTTCTTCTTAACCTTCTTGTTCTACCAAACTTTCAGTAACAGCTTGTGGTTCTGGAATTTCTTCCAGTTCTATTGCGCTCCCACTCGTTTGATTTTCTAAAAATTAAGCTTCCAAGAAGTGGGCATGACGAGAAAAAAAAACCTTTTGTTCCTCTGTGTAATAGAAACAATACCCCTTGGAGTTCTTTGGATATCTCACAAACTTACACTGTACTGAGCATGCCTCGAGCTTGTCCGCATGCTGCTTTTTAACAAAAGCTGGATATCCCCGTGTCTTCAGGTACTGAAGATAGGGTTTCTTCCCACTCCACATCTGATATGGTGTGGTAGGCACAGTCTTGGTTGGAACCTTGTTCAAAAGATATGCAGTTGATTCTTGTGCATAACCCTAGAAAGATCGCGGTAACTCAGCCTTACTTATCATGGAACGAACCATATCCAATAGGGTTCAATTCCGCCTTTCCGATACACCGTTGTGTTGTGGTGTGTATGGAGGAGTAAGCTGAGAGAGAATTCCATTCTCTTTTAAGTAACCCAGGAACTCGGCACTTAAGTATTCACCACCTCGATCAGATCCCAGTGTCTTGATACTTTTTCCTGTTTGGTTTTCCACTTCATTTTTGTATTCCCGGAATTTCTCAAAGGCCTCGGATTTATGCTTCATCAAGAAGATATGTCCATACCTAGAGAAATCATCCATAAAAGTAATGAAGTAGGAATAACCACCCCGCGCTTGTGTAGACATTGGACCATACACATCGCTGTGTATGAGTCCCAAGAGCTCGCTTGCTCTTACTCCGTGTCCAGTAAACGGAGTCTTTGTCATCTTTCCCATGAGACAAGATTCACAAGTAGCATAAGATCGATATTCGAACGAATTCAAATATCCTTCTCTATGTAACTTAGTCAACCGTGTTTCATTGATTTGACCTAGTCTACAATGCCATAAGAAAACCTGATTTATTTCCGGAGACTTTCTTTTAAGTGTGTTCTTGACATTGAAAACCTGAGCTTGATTCAACACGTATATACTGTCATCTAATGCACCGGACCCAATCAGAACTTGATTTAGGTGGATGTGAATCACATCACTTACGAATGTAAAATCATATCCCTCTCTCGAAAGTGAGGACACTGATATGATATTACAAGTCAAACTAGGTACATACAAACAATTACGTAGAATCAATATCTGCCCACTTGTCAAACCTAGGCGATATTCTCCTACGGATTCAGCGTCCACGCTCATTCCGTTCGTAACTCTGAGAGACAAATCGCCTACCCTGATAACTCTACGGTTTCTCAAAGCATGTAATGAATTACAGATATGAGTTCCTGCTCCGGTATCTAGTACCCAGGTGTTAGTGATATGTATGCCCTAGAGGCCATTACTGTACATGCGATGTATATTGTAGTGGATGCTTGGACATATATATGGAGGACTTTCTTGCTCAACATGATAGTATGCTATCTGGTTGCTATTTATCTTAACATGTACTCTGATTGTCTCTATGTTACATGTTGATAAAGCCCTTAGGATGAGTACTTGACTACCAGGACTATGATGCAGATCATACTAGTGGGGACAGAGTAGTCGCTAAGTATATCCTTCAATTATTCCTAGTCGTAGGTGTATCGAGACAGGGCATCGATATACCAGAGTAGACTAGCGTATGCTTCTCAACCCATGTAGATGGGCGATGGATGATCCCATATCCATTGGTGTTTGACATCAAAGATAGTATACGGGTGCTCAGTGGTGACTGGGTACACTGGACGGACTCGCCGAGAACTCCCGGATGGTATTATACCTCACGTCAGATGGCAGTTCTCTGGTGACACTGGTACAGGTTAGTCTGTAGACCTGAGATCGTCATAAAGTCTTGTGTGATTCCCACTGTGCTTTGATTTCCACCTTACCACGTCCAAGAGGGTGTGCAAAACGGTGGCTTTTGGGTACAGTCCCGAATCACATGGAGGCAATGAGCGATAGGAGGGGTTTCGTCTCTCCCGGTATAGGGAGTTGATGTTGCGCTGTGTTCGATTGGCTATAACTGGAAATCCCTGGCCAGGGTTGCTGAGATTTACTGGTAAGTGTTATCAGTAGTTTCTCGAACTGTTATGGACCTCATATCGACACGGCTTATCGGTTGACGTTTACCAACCCTAGACTAGATATGCGACATATCAGACGAAGAGACTGGACTATACGGGAGTATTACTGATTGGATTCGCAGGAGAATGTACATGCTTGCTTGTTGATCTTCTGATTGCTCAATACCTGGGTAGTTGTTACGTTTAGCTGACCGCTTGCAGCTTGTGGGTGTTTGATATGATCATCACCTACTGCCGGCATATTGACGATTCTTTAGAGTCCTACACAGAGGTTTCCTGGCTCAGGCAAAACGGAGTAGGAGCACATATGTGATATGTGCGGGACCGATAATGATACGTTATGAGATACCGTATTCTATTCTCGCGATATGAGATATCGGCCGGGTATATGTGATATAACCGGGTCATCGGATCAAGTGTTGATTCGATGAATTGGTACATGTTATAATAGTCGGTTATATATAAATATAGCCGGGTTATCGGATCAAGTGTTGATTCGATAATTTAATGTATAATTATATATGAGATATTACGTTAACTAATATAAGCTCGCTTTATTGATTCATTTTCTCACGGGATAATGCATTGATATATATGCGATATATGTTAATTGTATTATTTTCTTTTGTTGCAAAATATATTATATAGGTTATATATAATATTGTAACAAGTTAGGGTTACAAATGCAACATGTTTTGTGGAGCTTAAATATTGTTAGGGTTTGGATTAGGGTTAAGCTTGGATGAAGCTTTCATGAAGCTTCTTGAAGCTTTGACTTTGACATTGATATTTTGTGTAGATATTTCTATAACCCAACCCAAACCCTTTACCCTAGTTAATTCTCTACAAGTGTTAAGTCTTCATTCTTAACCCATGGTTGATTTGTAACCACTAGAATATTTTCATTATTCATCACAAATTGATTTGCTTCATCATCTTCTTCTTTCTTCATGAAGAAAACCTTCACTAGCTTTTTGTGATATGATGATAATGAGTGAGAAATTGAAAACAAAAGAGAGCTAAATTCCTACTTCATCATCCTCATCTATTCTAGCCACTTAGATTAGGGTGTTTTCTTTGCTAATACTTGATTAGTGAAGCAATAGCTTGGGTTTCAGTTTCTTCAAGGTAGATCATCTTAGTTGTTGAAGATCGGAAACAAGCTTGCATCTTTCTCTTCATGGAGCCTCTCTAGAGTCCGGGTACATGATGATCGCGGCAAAAGGGACCTCAACACGGAGCTTATGAAGTGAAGGAACGGACTACAAAGGTTGTAATCCCAAACTCTTAGAAGTAAAGTTGTTTACTTGCTCATTGTTTTTCCTAATCACTAGTTTAAGATCTTGCTTGGGTTGTCGGCACTTGAAAATTTTGATTTTGGCATGGTTGATGCCTTGTAGAACCTTGTTCTAGTGCCTAATAACCCTACACCAGGAAGTAGAGTTAATTGACAAACAGTTCTCAATCACAAACACACTCGAGGCCGAAGCCACAACATGCTTCGAATCCTGGCTACTGGCTTCCAAGGCCCTGCAATCCTTCTACCAATGCCCATTCCCATAACAATAGGAACATCCCTCCTTACCTACACCAAGTCCCAAAACTTTTGCCCTTCCCTTTCCTTCTACCTTAGTGACACCGTATATCGGCTTTGTGGAGGTCTTCTTCTTTTCACCCTTTGCTTTCACCCTGGATGCAGAAGAAGAAGGTCCCCCATTAAGCAGAGCGGGTGTCTCCCTGGTTTCTTTCAGGGTGTAAGTAGAGGGTAGGGACTGTGGAAATAAGTCAGCATTTGACCTGTTTCCCAACGTAGTCTCTAGGTCCGTGAGCTCATCAATATAGCTAGTCATCGTAAGGACGCCGTCCCCTAGAGATGACCCAACAGCCAACCTCGCTTGAAGCAATTCGTTCGAGGTCTCATATCTTGCGATACGAGATTGCTCTCTATATAAATCTTTGTTATGGAGGAAGATGGAAACTAAGTCCATCTTCTCGTGCTGCCTCTGGTATACACCATCAACTGAAGCCAACACGAGGCACTTGGCGTTCGCACTGCCCTTTTCCCTAGTCTGACGGATATCCATATCCGCGACGGTGGAAACTGGACCTGGGACGGCGTGGTCTTGAGTAGTAATAGGTTGGTCCAGCTTGTCAAAGGCAATAGACATCTGGACAGACCTTTGCCAGTCATAAAAGTCTGATTCAGTCAACTTGTTATCTAGTTGTAACCTAGTCATGATCACATGGTCGCTGCAGTTGAGAGAGAGAAGAAAACACTTTAAAATGATGCTCTTGCAAGTTTAGATTGGTTTTTAGTTTATCTACACTGCATGGCTCCCACTGTTTCTTGAATCCTTCCTCAAACCATTAAAGAAGAATTAGCCAGGACTGATATCACCGTACAATACTTGCTTAACCGTTCAGCCAGGCTAGTGTCGGTACTTCGAGGGAGGTTTTACGACGCTTTCGCGAAGTTCCTTAATTAAATAACCTCTTTTCTCTGGAGGTGTAGCCCTGCTGAAACCGTTCTAGACACTTACTTGGTTTATAGCATTGATCGTTTAAGTGACGAATCTCCTGATGAGTAGCAGATACTCACAGTAGGATCGGGATCCAAATATCATCGTGTGATAATGCTGAAGGAATTCTACCAACATTATCAAACTCCAAATAGTATGCAACACGAGCAAGTTTTAGTTTCTTTAGAAACTCTCGATGTGGATTTTTGCCCCATGCTCTTATGACCTTGACGAAGGCCAACAAATCATAAGTCACATGTCAAGTTCTGCCCATCATTATCCCTGTTAATTTGAACCCACCCGTACATACCCTTGACGAAGGCCAACAAGGTAATACGACTATCCCAAACCAACGCATCTATCTATGCTACATATGAATACCCCAGCAGCTACCAAACACTATGCCTTGACGAAGGCCAACAACCATAGCTTGAATACTACTGAACATCCATATGAAATGACGAAGGGCTACGACTGGTTTTGGCAAAACCGTGAACATAGTGAACTTGATATAATCGAAGGAACCTGATAGCTTTTTAAAAGGAGTGGTTAAAGCTCCGCAATTAAAAATTCTGCTCTTTTAAAATAACCGAGTGGTTTCTTTTAAATTTGTTCCAACGATTCAACTTTGGTTTGTTTTCTTTGCATTAATATAATGCGTCCCATCATTTATCATATCATTGCAGAAAACAATGGAAATACAACGTCCGCTTATGCCATCCGCATTCGCCACTGGGTCCCGTCATTCACCCGTTAGGTTACTTAACTAACGACAGAGCGGGGGCTGGGCTAGCGCGGATGCAAAATATAAGCAACGCCTACTAGATATCATATATAGATATTGTACATTCGTCAGATGCAATATTAGGCATTCCAGATCACAGATGAACATATTGGATATACTAGGAATCCGCGTTTCGTTTGAGCGTGCAACAAAAGACGGATTACACGGTCGTGATGAATAGCCAAACCCCACCCTAGACCCCTACGGGTGCAGCAAACTACCCACCTAGTACCAGAAGTGAAACGGTCTCCCTCAACAATGTGAGTAGGCCATTAAACACTTCAAAGTACCCGGTAGTTTGTGCACCCCATCTTGGGTCTATCCTAGGAGCAAAAAACAGTAAATGAAATAATACAACGGTGGCTACAACCTCAACCCGGATGTGCCCCGCAAAAGAATATTACAACATAGTACAATTTACATCGAATGAAAGATAAAAACTCTCATCTCACATCCCCGGGTATTCATCCACGACAATCCAATGAAGTTCATATCCACATACCAAGTAACCATTACAGAAATGTGCAACCCCCAACTAACCGACATACTAGCAATTAGGGGAGGTTTACGAACACATCAAAAACACAATTAGCAAATAACTTAAAATTTCGATCGACAACCTTTTTCTGTGTCTACCCCAAATGCAAGCCAGCACTGAAATAACCTGGGCAGAAACAAAATATACAGGAAAACAGAACACCTAAAAATAAGAGTTACTGTGTAAATAAGAGTCAACTCGGCCACTGATCCGCGGCGGATTGCACCAATCCGCCGTGCTTCCGCGGTCGTCTAACCGAGTTAGCACCTCGTATTTCTCCAGTATTCTTAGAATTCCCTGCTGTGAATTTTCATACCTCTGAAATAATTTTTTCGACAAGTTTAAAATCGACAGAAACTTTAGGGGTCCGGGGTTAAGTTTTCGCTTTTTTCCGACGATCGAAGTTCTAGTTAGTTGCTAACAAGCTAGTAAAGGTTTGGTAGGCTCTGATACCACTGTAAGTCCATGTCACGCACCCCACGTGTTCGCGGGGAGGCGGAATATATGAAAAACAATTATCAAAGCTTCGTAACACGGACTTGAGCATACGGATCGTGTCTAAACCATTACTAGCAAACTACGAGAGGTTTAACTACTCTGATTCGAAGTTATACCTCACGTTACTTATCCTTCGGGTCTTCATCGCTGTCCTCCACACCTCGCCGGCTCTATGGAACATGGGTACCTCATTGGCCTCCTCAAGTCAAAGACGATCCACCCGAGAGTCTATAGTCCGAGCTCCTATCTCGAATCTGAGATAACTACGACTTCTAGTTTGCTAATCTAGAAGTCCTAGAGGGTGTAGAGTATTTAGATAGATTACTTAGTCACTTAAACCCTAGGATTCTCAACTCATGAGAGCTTTTAGGGTTTGAGGAAGAAGATGAAAACTTGAGGAGAGAGAAGTGTTTTGTGATAATTCAATGAATAATTACTCATGATAGAATATCATGAAGCATACAAATATCTCTTGATAACACTCTAGAAATATCTTGTAAGCTTCATTTAATCCTAATGGTGAATCACCTCATGAGTCATGGTTCATTTAATGAAAACCTACACCTCATCTCTCCACCTCATTTGTGTTTAATCCAAAAGAAATAAATACAAATGAGTCAGAAGCTTCCCGACAAATTACGAGACTGCCCCTCCCATCCGTATTTCCGAAAAACACGGATAATCTTTGACTGAATAAATCCATCTATATAATACTAGAAACTGGCTTAAACCAAAGACCGCTAGTATTATCTGCCCGGTCACAGTACGTGCACAAGTGTACGTAAGTGATCGCGGCCTTGCCGTAAAACCATACGGCCTCTACACCTTTTGCCCGGTGCAGGGAAACTCTCTGTGTGGGACTCTAAAGACTCGACACTACGCTGGCAGTGGGTTTAACCACAGGCTGCAAGCGGTACTAGCTGTACGTAATGGTCCCCAGGTAGATGTCGATAAGAAAGACAATGAGGAAACCCATCCGAACTCCTACTGATCCTGATGTGACAATCTTCGTACAGTCCGGTATGTTCTTCTAGGACTATCGCATATCGGGCCTAGGGGACGGTAAACGTCAGACCCCTAATAGCGGTATAAGTCGTGTCGGAGTGTAGCCCATTATACCTTGAGAAACTACTGGAACCTACCAGTAAATCTCGCTTGCCCTGGCCAGGGACTTTACGTAATGGCTCTCCATACACAGCGCGATATCAACCGCCAATACCGGGAGAGACGAATCATGTCTAACCGCCACTGCCTCCAAGTGCTTCGGGACTGCACCCAACTACTACCTGTTTGCACGACTCCTTTGAGCCGTGGTAGGGTAGTAATCTAAGTACAGTGGGAACATACTCGCGGCGAAGTAGCAGTGTCAAGTCGACAGACTAAGCTGTACTCATGTCATCTGGGAACTGCTATCTGACGATGGGTATAGTACTAACCTGCAGTTCCCGGCGAGTCCTGTCCGGTGTACCCATAACCTAACGAGCACCTGCATACTATCTCCAGTACGGCGTACTGATGGCTGTGGGACAGACCATCTACCCAACTGGGATGAGAAGCGTACATACCAGTCTACTCTGGAGTTTCGATAACCCGTCTCGATAATCCTACGACCAGGGACCTGTATAGGATGTTGCTTATAGACTACCTGTTAGTTATGTATATGCCCTAGAGGCCATTGTTGTACATATGATGTATATTATGATGGATACTTGGATATATACAGAGAGGACTTTCTTGCTCGTCATGATAGTATGCTATTTGGATTCACTTTATCTTAACATGTTGACTTGTATTGGTTTACTGTCTTACTCTCACATGTTGATAAAGCCCTTAGGATCTGTACTCGACTACTGGGACTATGATGAGATCATACTAGTGGGGCCATAGTAGTCGATGAGTACATCCTATAACTGTTCCTAGTCGAGGGTATATCGAGACAGGGCATCGATACACCAGAGTAGACTAGCGTATACGCATCTTGACCCATATGATGGGCGATCGATAATCACATATCCATCGGTGTTTGACATCAGAGATGGTGTACGGGTGCTCAGTAGAGACTGGGTACACTGGACGGACTCGCCGAGAACTCCCAGATGGTGATATACCACACGTCAGATCGCAGTTCTCCGGTGATACTGGTACAGAGTAGTCTGTAGACCCGAGATCATCATAGAGTCTTGTGTGATTCCCACTGTGCTTTGATTTCCACCTTACCACGTCCAAGAGGGCGTGCAAAACGGTGGCTTTTGGGTACCGTCCCGAATCACATGGAGGCAATGAGCGATAGGAGGGGATTCGTCTCTCCCGGTATAGGGAGTTGATGTTGTGTTGTGTTCGATTGGCTATAACTGGAAGTCCCTGGCCAGGGCTGATATAGAGATTTACTGGTAAGTGTTACCAGTAGTTTCTCGACCTGTTATGAGCCTCACATCGACACGACTTATCGGTTACTGGGGTCTGACGTATGCCACCCCTAGACTTGATATGCGACATATCAGACGAACAGACCGGACTGTACGGGAGTGTTACTGATTGGATTCACAGGAGAACGGACAGGCTAGCTTGTTGATCTTCTGATCGCTCAATACCTGGGTGGCTGTTACGTTTTGCTGACCGCTTGCAGCTTGTGGGTGTTTGATATGATCATCACCTGCTACCGGCGTATTGACGATTCTTTAGAGTCCTACACAAAAGTTTCTTGGCTCGGGCAAAACGGAGTAGAGGCACATATGTGATATGTGCAGGAACGAGGATAATGCGATATGAGATACCGTATTATATTCTCGCGATATTTAGATATGACCCGGGTCATCGAATCAAGTGTTGATTCGATGAATCCGTACATGATATATTAGTCGGTTATATTCGATATAGCCGGATCGTCGGATCAAGTGTTGATTCGATGATTTAATGTATAATGATATATATGATATTGTTCAGTTGATAAAACTGCACATTTGTATTACATTTTTCCTACCATTTTTATATTAAAAAAGGACTTTAATATGATATATTATACATATGAGGGTTTATGTGTAAAAACATTATTTTCCATGTGTTAATATATTTTTATTATCATTTGGTAGGAAAATGTATGCAAATAAATCTATTGACCAAATCCTAGTAGAACTAAGTCTACTAAATATTATTTGAGATTATGGTGCAGAATTTTCCAAGTTGTTATGCAGAATTTATCAAACAAATCAGTTTGTTGAAGAAAACTTGCCAAATTAAGAAGCAAAACTTGGAGACCAAGTCTGGAAGCAACCGAGAGAAGATTTCTGAATTCTAAAGGTGCCTAGGATTGCCACATGTCACGAGAAGAAAGCCCAAGAAATTTGATCGAGAGATCCTCACCTTCAAGCGCGGATCCGTGGCCAAACACCCCCTTGGGCCGCGGATCCGCCGCAATATTATGGAGTTGGAAGGAAAGATTTTGGGGCATGATTCTCTGCTATATTTTACCAACTTTTGAAGCAAAAGATTCTGGCTTTGCACTATAAAAAGGCACCGAGAGCCTCTTGGAAAAGCTATCAAGCCGAAGAGATCACGAAGCTCCAGACGCTCACGCATCCAGGCCGATCATCGACTGTTCGATTACCTCCTTAGGAAAGATCGAGAAGCAACTAGTTTGTAATCATTTTCTACGGATTAAAGTGTAGTTTGTTCAAGTCGATTAATAAAGGTAATTATTTTATTTAATTGTTTTTGCATTTTACATTATGTTTTCCCTCTTTGTCTTTTCATCTTCTTCTCCCAACATGCGCGAGTAATTCTCCGCTTGTTAGGGTTCGTAGGATTAGGGTAGGCTAATGGAAGATGAAAATAACTAAACCCTTTTTATGTCCTATAAAATTTAGGAACTTTATCAAAAGAATCATTAACATCCTAATTGGGCGCGCTAGCAATTCTTTGCTAGTTCCGACCGCGATTAGAGATTAGATTAATGATTGTTTTGGTAAAGGCTAGATATGAATGGAGTTCCGTGTCGAGATAAGGGTTAAGAGTGGGATTCCTTTTCCCTCCAGAAACCCTAATCTACACGCATCACCGTCGTTCTAGTTCTAAATCTATTAATGGATAAAAGGGTAACTTTTAATTAATCGTCCATAACTACTAAATCCTAACGAACCCTACAAGCCCTCTTATTATATTATCTACATCCCTAAAATAATCTAGATCTATATTTTTGCATTCTTGCTTAACGTAGATCTAGAAACTTTTCACAAAACTCTTTATTCCTCCTCTCTTTCTCAACACATCTAAAGTAAGAGTAAAAGGTTCCACGTTTCTCAGAGGACGACCCGTACTCATCTCGGTCTAGCTACACGCGACACCGTTACTGATTGCGGTTAGCTACAAACAAACACTCTTTCGTATCAATCAGATATATTGTATTACATTATCTAATATTGGCTCGCTTTATTATTTCATTTTCTCACCGGATTAATACATTGATATATATGCGATATATGTTAATTGTATTATTTTCTTTTGTTGCAAATATATAATATATATGTGATATATATTATTGTGACATTGTATGATTTATTATGAAACAGGTTTAAGGATGATAAAAAGGGATTAGGGTTTGATTAGGGTTAGCTCCTTCTTGTTCATTCTAGAAGGATTCTCTTTTGTCTTGGTTAAGATATTATGGTTGATACTTATCCTTAACCTAACCAAACCCTAACTCTAGTTTATTCTCTACAAAGTTTTAGCCTCTCATCCTTGACCATGGTTCCATAATCAATCATATACTCTAATCTACTATTCATCATAATGTAAGGTTCCTAGGCACACTCAAGAGGTTCCACAAGGCATCAACCATGCCAAACAAAAATTTTCCGGTGCCGAGAAACCCTAATATAGATCGTTAACTAGAAGCAAAGGCGAAAAGCTAGCAAGTAAACAACTTTATTGCTAAGTGAAAGGGATTACAACCTTTGTAGATCCGGTCCTCCACTTCTTTAGCTCCGTGTTGACACCCCTCCGCTGCGATCATCGGATCCCGGACTCTCGCGATGGTTTCGTCGGAGAAATGATCGGGCTAGGTCATTGACTTCGAGGCCGAAGATGATCTACGTCGGGGAGACTCAAACTCAAGCTATTCCTTCACTTGGTCATAAGCTTTGTGAAGAGAACACCCTATACTACATGGCAAGTGGTAGAGGATGAAGAAATAGGAAGTGGGTCCACTTTAGAATTGGATTTCTCACTCTTTTTCTCATGATGCCATTGGAGCTAGCAAGCTTTTTCAAGCTTGATGAAGATGAAGAAGAAGAAAAGAATCATATGAATAATATCCAAAATGAAACTTATCCATTAAAAATGGCTCCATGGTTGAGTTAAGCCCTCATGCTTAACTCATGTAGAGAATTAACCATAGCATAAGGTTAAGGGTTGGGTTAGCTAATATCTTGAACAAATGACAAAAGAGTTGACTTTGTCAATGTTCATCAAGCTTCATGAAGCATGATAACTTTGACCAAAGTCACACTCTTTTGTTATTTGTTTAGGAAAATAGTAAACCCTAATCTAACCTTGATATGGTTCAAGTCTCATGCACACAACTTGTTTGTATCATCAAGCATGATACAAACATGTACACTTGCATATATTACATATAAACAATGTGCACATCCAAGTGAGAAAATCAATCTTAAATGAACCAATACTAGTTAATGTAAAGTAATATATCAAATATATAATTATACATTAAATCATTAAATCAACACTTGATTTAACGATCCGGTCATATCGCATATAACCGACTAATATCAATAGTAAAAACTTATCGAATCAACACTTGATCCGATAACCCGGCTATATCGCATACAACCGATCAATGTTACAAATCGCGAGAATAGAATACAGTATCACATACTAGTATTATTCTCGGTCCCGCACATATCTCATATGCGCTCCTATTTCATTTCGCTTGAGCCAGGAAACCCCTGTGTAGGACTCTAAAGACTCGTCAATACGCCAGGAGCAGGTGATGATCATATCAAACACCCACAAGACGCAAGCGGTCTGCTAAACGTAACGGCCACCCGGGTATTGAACGATCAGAAGATCAACGAGCAAGCCCGCTCACACTCCTGTGAATCCAACCAGTAACACTACCGTACAGTCCGGTCTGTTCGTCTGATATGTCGCATATCTTGTCTAGGGGTGGTAAACGTCAGACCCCAATAACTCGATAAGTCGTGTCGATACGAGGCTCATAACGGGTTGAGAAACTACTGGTAACACTTACCAGTAAATCCCTAAAGCAGCCTTGGCCAAGGACTTCCTGTTATAGCCAATCAAACACAGCGCAACATCAACTCCCTATACCGGGAGAGACGAAACCCCTCCTATCGCTCATTGCCTTCATGTAATTCGGGACTGTACCCAAAAACCACCTTTTTGCATGCCCTCTTGGACGTGTTATGATGGAAATCAAAGCACAGTGGGAATCACACAAGACTCTATGACGATCTCGGGTCTACAGACTAACCTATACAAGTGTCACCAGAGAACTGCCATCTGACGTAAGGTATAATACCATCTGGGAGTTCTCGGCGAGTCCGTCCAGTGTACCCAGTCTCCACTGAGCACCCGTATATCATCTCTGATGTCAAACACCAATGGATATGGGATCATCCATCGCCCATCTGTATGGGTCGAGAAGCTACACGCTAGTCTACTCTGGTATATCGATGCCCCGTCTCGATACACCCACGACTAGGGACCTTGAAGGATGTACTTATGGACTACCATGTCTCCACTAGTATGATCCGCATCATAGTCCAGGTAATCAAGTACACATCCTAAGGGCTTTACCAACATGTAACAGAGAGACAATCAGTGTACACGTTAAGGTAAAGAGTAACCAGATACCATACTATCATATCGAGCAAGAAAGTCATCCCTATATATGCCCAAGCATCCACTACAATATACATCCTATGTATAGTAATGGCCTCTAGGGCATACATATAACTAACAATCTCCCACTTGCACTAGGGCCATCTGATAGCAGTGGTTGTAGTATCTCATACTCAACCATCCCATAAAAGTCTCTCTCTGGGAAAAGGCCTTTGTGAGTGGATCCGCCGTATTGTCCTCTGAGTCTGCTCTCCTAACCTCGATCCCCTGGAGATCAACCATCTCCACGATCAGGTGATACTGCCCTAGAATATGTCTGGATCACTGATGGGATGGGCGTTCCTTGGCATAAGCCACAACTCCATTGTCACACAATGGGAGGAACGAAGTTCATCTAATGAACTAATATACACCCAGACTGCCTCTTTGGCAGTATCTTAAGTAGCGATGTATCAAGCCTTTATCGTCTAGTATGCCACGGTATCTAGCTTGGAACTCTTCCAACATACCGTCCCTTCACTGAGGGTAAAGACAATGCCTGTGACTGACATTCAGTCATCCTTACACTCTGGAACCTTTCCAGTGATTTTCCCCAGGATCCATTGATACCTTCTCACTACTACTAGTGAGTATCCTAATATCCAATTAGATCTATCTCATAGATCCAAAACCCAGGATTTAGTAGGTATTACTTTGATCCTATATGGAGAATCCTTGTGATAAGCGGAGATTGACCGAGCGTAGCATAGGAAACTCCTTCCCTATCAAGAGTATGTCATCCACGTACTCTACGAGGATCACCAGCATACTCCCTACTACTTTTTTGTATATACAAGGTTCATCTACCATTTTGATGATGTCAAACTCTTTGACTAACTCATCAAAACAGATGTTCCAACTCCGCGATGCCTGTTTTATCACATAAAACATCTTGCACACGTTTCCGCTGCTCCCACTGTCTTCGAAACCCTCTGACTGTGTACTTACAGACTCTCTCTTCTAAAACATCATTTAGAAAAGCAGTCATGACACCCAACCGCCAGATATCGTAGTCATGGTATGTAGCCGTGGTAAGTAGGATCTGGATGGACTTAAGCATAGCAACTTAGAAAAGGTTTCATTATTATCCATACCTGGTCAATGATGCAAACTTTTAACAAGTCTAGCTTTGAAAGTCTTAACTTTTCGATGTACACCAAGTAATCTTCTCAAGATATACTTGCTCCTGATGGGGATTTAACCCTTCATATAAAGCAACCAAAGTCCATACTTTGTTGGTGTATAAGGATTCCATCTCAGATCGCTAAGCATCCAGCCATTCTTACAGAGTCCTACTCCTGATGGCCAGCTCGAAACTAGTTGGGTCATCATCTCATGATGCAATTCTCGCTCCCACTGTCATAGAGAAACCAAAGTATCTCTCAGGTGGGTGAGAAACCCAACTAGAACGGCGGAGAGGGTGGGGTTCGTTGGTTGCTATTGAATCCTTTGGTTCTTCCAAATCATCAGCTGCAGTTTATATAGCTGGAACTCTTTCCAATTCTACCTCATGACCACTAATTTCTTCATAAGAAATTCCCTTTCACAAAGGTGGCATGCTGAGAAACAAAACATTTTTGTTCCTCGGTTAGGTAGAAGATATTCCCTTGCGAATGCTTGGGATATCCAACAAACTTCTACAGATCTGACTTTGCCTCGAGCTTGTCCGGATTTTGCTTTTTAGACATAGGCCGAACAACCCCAAATCTTAACAAAGTTAAGATATGGGCTCTTCCTTTTCCATATCATATATGAAGTGGTAGGCAATTGATTTGATCAGAACCTTATTCAATAGGTATGCAACTTCATAAGTGCATAACTCCCTAAAAGGAAATAGGAAACTCAGTAGTACTCATCATAGAGCACACCATATCACATAGGGTGCAATTGCTCCGCCCCGATATACCATCGTGCTATGGTGTATACGGAGGAGTAATGCTGAGAGAGAATCTCATTCTCCTTTAGAATAGTCCAGGATTTCCGTGCTTAAGTATTCTCCTCCTTGATCACATCAAAGGACATAATACTTATACCTGTTGTTGGTTCTCTACTTCTAAATTATATTCTATGAATATCTCAAATGCTTCAAACTTGTGTTTCAACAGGAACATATGTCTGAATCTTGAGAGATCATCAAAGAAAGTAATGAAGTACAAAGAACCGATCTTGGCATGTGTAGACAGGGGACCTACATACATCAACATGTATCATCCCAAGAGTTCACTAACTCTTTCTCTGTTTCCAATAAACAGAGCTATGGTCATCTTATCTCTGTGACATGACTGGCAAGTTTCACAAGATGTAAATTCAAACTAATTTAAATATGCATCTTAATGTAACTTCAGCTAGTCGGGTCGCATTGATATGACCTAGTCTACAATGCCTCAAGAAAGATTCGTTCATTTCTGAACTCTTCCTCTTGTGTGTGTTCTGTATACTGAGAACTGTGGTTTGATTTAGAACGTCAATGCTTTTAGATAACGCGCCTGAACCGATCAACTCTTGATATAGGAAATGTTCAAAACATTATCCAATCAATACAAAATTATATCCTTCTTTACTAATAAAGAGACTGATATGATTTTGTATATCAGGTTCGGTATCTAATAACATTTGTTCAGAATCAATGTATTCAGGTAATACAGGGTGACAGTGACCAACAGACTTGGCTGCAACACTTGCACCATTTTCTGCCTCATGAAACTTATCACCCGTTCTCAGTTCTCTACCTTTTTGTAGCCCGTGTAACAGATTACATATGCGGGATCCTGATCCGGTATCATATACCCAGGACGTAAAGGACATTTGAGAAACAGTTCTCTGTAATGAACACACCCGAAGATGATGCATCAACATGCACTTTCTTCGTTTGGGCGGCACGGGAATTCTGGTAATCCCCAATTTCCTGCTCTGTCTTATAACATTTATAAGTTGGAGCAGGACCAACGTTCCCCAGCTCAGTATAACAAGCGGGTTCGGTCAATATATCCGTTTTATTATCTTGATTAAGGCGTGATATGGTCGCTGCCTGGAGAGAGAGAGAAGAAAACACTCTGCGTGCGCTCTTGCAAGATCAGATTGGTTATTATTTTATCTAATCAGGATGGCTCCCACTGTTTTTATCAAATCTTCCTTCAAACCCTAAAAGGAAAGACAAGCCGGGATTAATTACACGCTATAAGTTCGCCAATCTTTCAGCCAGGCCAGTGTCGGTACTTTGAGGGAGGTCCCCCGTGCTTTCGCACGAACCTAATTATAGTAAACCTCGTTTTCCCAAAGGCGTAACCCCGTTAACACTTTTCTAGACACCTACTTGATCGGCTAATTGTAATGTGTAAAACTCTCCCAGGAGTAACAATTACTCGCAGTGGGTATCGGGATCCAACTATCTCATAGAAGGTATGCAATCTCATTGCAAATTTGAACACTTGAAATTCCCGATAATATTTTGCCCCTAGCGTCCTATGACATTGACAGAGGTCAACAAACCATAGGCTGCTAGTCAAGTTCAACCCGTCATTTCCTGATTGAAGTAAACCCACCCGCATGACCCTTAACAGAGGTCAACAAGGTTGCACGACTACCCTAAATCAATCACATCATATGTATATACAGATAAGCACTAATCAGCTACCGCACACTACGCCTTGACAGAGGTCAACAAACGCAGCACGAATACTAAATAGTACTTATCTGAAATGACGGAGGGCTACGACAGGTTTTTATGAAAACCTATTGCGTAATGAACTTGATATCGTTGTAGAATCAAATGATTTTAAATGGATTGCTTTGAGGCTTTTCTAGTTTTGCTAAAGGGGTCGCTCCCGGTGAAGGGATCGTCGGCCCTTTCCTCATCGAATAAGGTGCAGGATATATCATATATACCGCTATGCAAAGCAAGAACTATATGAGCAATCAAAAGACAAACCGAGGGTTGTAGCATCTGCCAGTTATTGCTAAAGGGGTCACTCCCGGTAAAGGGATCTCGGCCCTTTCCTTATCGAATAAGGTGCAGGATGTTCTACAAGGAACACCGCGATGCAAAGCAAGAACTGTAGCTACCTATTTTTGAAAATTCGATTCCACAACATCTTAGGTTTCTTTTCTTTCATTAATCACATTAATGAAGTCCCATCATTTAAGTCACCTAAACATCACAGATAAATACGACGTACACTTATGCCATCCGCATTCGCCTCGATGTCCCCTCGTGCACCGTTAGGTTAGGTAACTAACGACAGAGCGGGGCAGGGATAGCGCGAGCGCAAAACATAAGTAACGACTATATAATATATCATATATACTATATACAGTATCTATCTCAACATATCAAATAATCACATCACAGATATCGCAGCAGAAGAAAAATATGAAATATTGGATATACTAGGACATCCATGTTTTCAATACGAGCCAGTATAAAACACGGATTCCACGGTCACGATGAATAGCCAAACCCACACCCCTAGACCCCTACAAGAGCGGCAAGCAACCCTACCAATTCTAGAGTTAGGAGACCCGGACTCGACTCCTCGAGTTGGTCTCCCACTGGACTCCAGAACCCGGTTACTTGTGCCCTCCTCCTTGGGTCTATCCTAGTGCGGAAAAGTAAATAATATACATCAACGGTGACATCTTCCGCAACCTGGAAGTGCCCCAATAAAAGAATATTACATACAAAGAATTTTACATGAATGAAAATAAAAACTCTCATCTCACATAAAACCCCCGGCTATTCAAAACGCGACGATCCAATATAACATATCCAGCAACACATAACATCACATGTCATCAACGTAAGTAAATGTGCGCATCCCAATTGTAGTTGACATATATCAACGAAACCGGCGATATCACATATTACACTTACGGTCGCAGAAAAGAAAGTGTAAAACTACAACAGTTGGAATCCGCAACCTCCTTAGACATCGCATGCCTAACATTCTGAATTCCTTAGACATCACATGCCTAACAATTATAAACCCCGCATTTTAGTCTCTATATCGAAAACACTTTTCAATATCTAGTCGGGCAATTCAACAAGATTCCCGATAAACAGATCGAATGCTCGTCGCAAACTTTAGTAGGCGGCCGCACCCCCGATACCGTCGACGAAGTGCACCAAGGCGGAACACCGTTGCCGCGAGCACCCGAACGGATGTTTTTGGCTACGGGGATCTCCTACAGTCACTTGGTCGGGGCTATGGGGCATGGCTGTCTATTAAGTTTACCCGGCGAGTATCCGCGTACGCTACGTGATTGCGACGGACTTTTGATCACATCAAAATTCCGTGGCAACCGATCAATTGAGACTAAACTGCTATGTTTATAACATCCAAATCAGTTATCTCATAACTACTTGTGGATTCCAAATATTGTATCACATTCCAGATAAATAGAAAATGTTAAACTTTCCGATCGAACAAACAAACACCCAAGTTTTCCAAAATAGCTCAACTCTTGAAACAAGTTCAAAAACATCCACTTCATGCCACAGTACCAACTGTCCAGCCGTAGAAGGGTCAAGCCAACGCCTCACATGTGGCACGCCGTACTGCCCCAAACCCTAAGGTTCAAAGGGCAGTTCAAGACGGTCACATAATCGAGTTAAGGTTTGTTGTCTTCTAGAGGGTCCATCGCGTTACTTGCACTACTTAGAACGTTTTCAAACTACGGAAAAATCCTACACTTGGAAATTTCCCGGCAGAGGAAAAAGTGAGTATTTATATCCGGTCGAACTTTTTAACATGTTCTAAAAATATCCGGAAAATATAACAAAATTAAATTCTCCGATCGAATCGACGATTACAAAATAAACCCCCAGAAAACTCAACACTTGAGTCAGGTTAAAAATACCCATAAAATTCAAATCACAGATACAAGAATTACTGTGCAAACAGAATGTCATAATCACACTGTACGGCCGCGGATCCGCGGCCCAAGCAGGGTATGGCCACGGTTCCGCGGCAAGATATTGGGATTAGGTCATCGAATTTCACAGTAATTCTAATAAAACCATGCTGAATTTTTTAGATATTTTTAATTTGGAAAAATCCCAGATTTTAAAAAATGTACAGAAAAGGGTGTATTTTGCGGTATTCGGGTTCGATCGGGGTTTTAACTTCGTTAACACATCTCCTAATGCTCTAGCTAGGCTCTGATACAACTGTAGGGTTCCTAGGCACACTCATGAGGTTCCACAAGGCATCAACCATGCCAAACAAAAATTTTCCGGTGCCGAGAAACCTTAATATAGATCGTTAACTCGAAGTAAAGGCGAAAAGCTAGCAAGTAAACAACTTTATTGCTAAGTGAAAGGGATTACAACCTTTGTAGATCCGGTCCTCCACTTCTTTAGCTCCGTGTTGACGTCCCTCCGCTGCGATCATCGGATCCTGGACTCTCGCGATGGTTTCGTCGGAGAAATGATCGGGCTAGGTCATTGACTTCGAGGCCGAAGATGATCTATGTCGGGGAGACTCAAACTCAAGCTATTCCTTCACTTGGTTATAAACTTTGTGAAGAGAACACCCTATACTACATGGCAAGTGGTAGAGGATGAAGAAATAGGAAGTGGGTTCACTTTAGAATTGGATTTCTCACTCTTTTTCTCATGATACCATTGGAGCTAGCAAGCTTTTTCAAGCTTGATGAAGATGAAGAAGAAGAAAAGAATCATATGAATAATATCCAAAATGAAACTTATTCATTAAAAATGGCACCATGGTTGAGTTAAGCCCTCATGCTTAACTCATGTAGAGAATTAACCATAACATAAGGTTAAGGGTTGGGTTAGCTAATATCTTGAACAAATGACAAAAGAGTTGACTTTGTCAATGTTCATCAAGCTTCATGAAGCTTGATAACTTTGACCAAAATCACACTCTTTTGTTATTTGTTTAGGAAAATAGTAAACCCTAATCTAACCTTGATATGGTTCAAGTCTCATACACACAACTTGTTTGTATCATCAAGCATGATACAAACATGTACACTTGCATATATCACATATAAACAATGTGCACATCCAAGTGAGAAAATCAATCTTAAATGAACCAATACTAGTTAATGTAAATTAATATATCAAATATATAATTATATAATAAATCATTAAATCAATACTTGATTTAACGATCCGGTCATATCGCATATAACCGACTAATATCAATAGTAACAACTTATCGAATCAACACTTAATCCGATAACCCGGCTATATCGCATACAACCGATCAATGTTACAAATCGCGAGAATAGAATACAGTATCACATACTAGTATTATTCTCGGTCCCGCACATATCTCATATGCGCTCCTATTTCGTTTCGCTTGAGCCAGGAAACCCCTGTGTAGGACTCTAAAGACTCGTCAATACGCCAGCAGCAGGTGATGATCATATCAAACACCCACAAGACGCAAGCGGTCTGCTAAACGTAACGGCCACCCGGGTATTGAGCGATCAGAAGATCAACGAGCAAGCCCGCTCACACTCCTGTGAATCCAACCACTAACACTACCGTACAGTCCGGTCTGTTCGTCTGATATATCGCATATCTTGTCTAGGGGTGGTAAACGTCAGACCCCAATAACTCGATAAGTCGTGTCGATATGAGGCTCATAACGGGTCGAGAAACTACTGGTAACACTTACCAGTAAATCCCTAAAGCAGCCTTGGCCAAGGACTTCCTGTTATAGCCAATCGAACACAGCGCAACATCAACTCCCTATACCGGGGGAGAAGAAACCCCTCCTATCGCTCATTGCCTCCATGTGATTCGGGACTGTACCCAAAAACCACCTTTTTGCATGCCCTCTTGGACGTGGTATGATGAAAATCAAAGCACAGTGGGAATCACACAAGACTCTATGACGATCTCGGGTCTACAGACTAACCTGTACCAGTGTCACCAGAGAACTGCCATCTGACGTAAGGTATAATACCATCTGGGAGTTCTCGGTGTAGGGTTCCTAGGCACCCTAGTGAGGTCACACAAGGCATCGAACATGCCAATATAAAAATTTATGGGTGCCGAGAGACCCGACTACGGATCGTTTGCTAGAAAACTAGGCGAAAAATCTAACTAGTTAACACTTAACTACAAGATACGGAAATACAACCTTTGTAGATCCGGTGCTCCACCTCCATAGCTCAGCAACGAGGTTCTCTCCGCTGTCCAAATCAAATCCGGGCTCAAGCGTCGGCTTCGTCGAAGAATGGGCAAGCCAGGTCGTCGATGTCCATGCCGAAGATGATCTACGTCGAGGCATCGCTAGATCAAGCTCACAACTTCACCAAGTCATAAAACTTGTGAAGTAAACACACTCTACTACTTGGCAAGAGGTAGAGGATGAAGAAATAGGAAGTGGGTAGACTTTAGTTTTGGATTTCTCACTCTTTTCCAACAATCACCATTGATGGAGCTTGGTTTTCTTCAAAGAAGAATGAAGAAGAAGAAGAGCAAGAAGAAGATAAGTATTATGATAAGAATTATTTAAAATGAAAAGAATAATCCATTCTTATCATAAGTGAACCATGGTAAAGTGTAGAGAGCTAATCATGGTTAAAGGAATGGTTAGGGTCAAGCTAGAGACAAAATGGTCACTTAGTCAAAAGATCAAGAAGCTTCAACTAGAATCCAAAATTAGCAACCATTTCATTTCATTTTTTTTATTCATTTATCATAAATAAATGGATAATTAAATAAGATAAATGAATAACAAATAATAAACCCTAACCTATTCATTAACCAAGGTTTAACACTTTACACTTAACCAAAAAGCATGTATCATCAAACATGATACAAGCTAGTGCACAAAATCATATCACATATATAATGCGCACACCCGAGTGAGAAAATCCATTTAAAGTGAACCGATACTAGTTAATGCAAAGTAATATATCAAATATATAATTATGCATCAAATCATTAAATCAACACTTGATTTAACGATCCGGTCATATCGTATATAACCGACTAGTATGCAATGCATCGGTTTATCGAATCAACCCTTGATTCGATAACTAGGGTATATCGCATATAACCTAATCGATACATTCATCACGAGAATGAAATACGGTATCACATACACGCATTATTCTCGGTCCCGCACATATCTCATATGCACTCCTATTTCGTTTCGCTTGAGCCAGGAAACCTCTGTGTAGGACTCTAAAGACTCGTCAATACGCCGGCAGCAGGTGATGATCATATCAAACACCCACAAGCCGCAAGCGGTCTGCTAAACGTAACGGCCACCCGGGTATTGAGCGATCTGAAGATCGACGAGCAAGCCCGCTCACACTCCAGTGAATCCAACCAGTAACACTACCGTACAGTCCGGTCTGATCGTCTGATATGTCGCATATCTCGCCTAGGGGTGGTAAACGTCAGACCCCAATAGCTCGATAAGTCGTGTCGATATGAGGTCTATAACTGTTCAAGAAACTACTGGTAACACTTACCAGTAAATCTCAGTAACCCTGGCCAGGGATTTCCTGTTATAGCCAATCGAACACAGCGCAACATCAACTCGCTATACCGGGAGAGACGAATCCCCTCCTATCGCTCATTGCCTCCATGTGATTCGGGACTGTACCCAAAAACCACCGTTTTGCACGCCCTCTTGGACGTGGTAAGATGGAAACCAAAGCACAGTGGGAACCACACAAGACTCTATGACGATCTCGGGTCAACAGACTACTCTGTACCAGTGTCACCAGAGAACTGCCATCTGACGTGAGGTATAATACCATCTGGGAGTTCTCGGCGAGTCCGTCCAGTGTACCCAGTCTCTACTGAGCACCCGTATATCATCTCCGATGTCAAACACCAATGGATATGGGATCATCCATCGCGCGTCTGTATGGGTCGAGAAGGTATACGCTAGTCTACTCTGGTATATCGATGCCCCGTCTCGATACACCCACAACTAGGGACTTTGAAGGATGTACTTATGGACTACCTTGTCCCCACTAGTATGATCCGCATCATAGTCCAGGTAGTCAAGTACAGATCCTAAGGGCTTTACCAACATGTAACAGGGAGACAATCAGTGTACACGTTAAGGTAAAGATCAACCAGATAGCATACTATCATGTCGAGCAAGAAAGTCTTCCCTATATGTGTCCTAGCATCCACTACAATATACATCCTATGTATAGTAATGGCCTCTAGGGCATACATATAACTAACACTCGGCGAGTCCGTCCAGTGTACCCAGTTTTCACTGAGCACCCGTAGATCATCTCTGATGTCAAACACCAATGGATATGGGATCATCCATCGCCCATCTGTATGGGTCGAGAAGCTACACGATAGTCTACTCTGGTATATCGATGCCCCGTCTCGATACACCTACGACTAGGGACCTTGAAGGATGTACTTATGGACTACCATGTCCCCACTAGTATGATCCGCATCATAGTCCAGGTAATCAAGTACAAATCCTAAGGGCTTTACCAACATGTAACAGAGAGACAATCAGTGTACACGTTAAGGTAAAGAGTAACCAGATAGCATACTACCATATCGAGCAAGAAAGTCATCCCTATATATGCCCAAGCATCCACTACAATATACATCCTATGTATAGTAATGGCCTCTAGGGCATACATATAACTAACACATAAAAGGATTATTCTTTTCATTCTTCATCTTCTTCTCTCTTGAGCTTTTGAGAGAGCTCACTAGAAATTCCTTTTGTGATGATTTCTTGTAAGAAAGTGAATTAAAAAGATAGCATAAATACTACTCCATCATCCTCATCTAATCTAGCCCATTAGATTAGGGTGTTCACCTCATTAGAGTGAGAGAGCTTAGGTTATATCAATTTCGACGTAGATCATCGGAGAAGCGGAACAATACAAGCTATCATGGATCGTTCGAGTCGTGCAGCCTCTCTTGAGTCCGGGAGATCGTGGATCGCTGCGAAGGGACTTCTACTCGGAGCTTGTGAAGCGAAGGAGCAGACTACAAAGGTTGTAATCCCTCACACTTAGGTTTAAAGATGTTGTCTTGCATGTTAAACCCTAATAATCTAGCAAAGATCCCGTCTTTGGGTTGTTCGGCACATCTAAAATTTAATTTGGGCATGATTGATGCTTTATGAACCTTCACAAGAGTGCCTAAGAATCCTACAGAGGTATCAGAGCCTAGCTAGAGCATTAGGCGACGTGTTTACGAAGTTAAAACTCCGATCGAACCTGAACCGACAAAACAAAACCCCTCTCTGGATATTTTTAAAAAATGCGATTTTTTTCGAATTAAAAATGCCTAAAAAATTCAACAGGGAAATATAAGAATTGTGGTGAAAAATGAGCACCCAATACTTCCAAACCGCTGCGGAACTGCGGCCGTACCGTGCTTGGGCCGCGGATCCACGGCCGTACATGGGAGATTGGTACTTTATTTTGCACAGTAATTCATTTTTCTGTGATTTATATTTTATGGGTATTTTTATTCTGACTCAAGTGTTGAGTATTCTGGGGTTTATTTTGTAATCGTAGATTCGATCGGAATATTTAAATTCGTTATTATTTCCGGATATTTAGAATCTGTTAAAATGTTCGAACGGATATCATTAACTCAATTTTTCCCGACACGAAAAATTTTCAAGTGTTGAATCTTTTCTCGAGTTTAAATCTTTCGCAAACGCGTGCAAGTTTTGTGGTGGACCCTCTAGAAGACAACAAACCTTAACTCGACTATGTGACCGTCTTGAACTGCCTTTTGAACCTTCGTGTTTGTGGCAGTACGGCGTGCCACATGTGAGGCGTTGGCTTGACCCTTCTACGGCTGGGCCGCTACTACTGTGACACATTCCGGATTATTTGAACTCAGCTCAAGTGTTGAGCAATTTAGGAAATTTTGGGTATTTGATTATCTGTTCGAAAAGTTTAATACTGTCTATTTATCTGGAATGTGATACAATATGTGGAATTCATAGAGTTAGGCATGAAATGCGAAGTATATGATATTTCGGATTTACGATGTCTAAAGTGATTGTGGATTCCAAATATTGTAGTTTTACACTTTCTTTTCTGTGACCGTAAGTGTAGTATGTAGTGGTATTGCTGATTGTCGTTGCTATACATCGACGACGATCGGTGTATGCATACTTACTTACGTTGATGATATGAGATATTATGTGTTGCTGAGATATGATGTGAAGGATTGTCGCGATTGAATAGCCGGGGGTTTTATGTGAGATGAGAGTTTTATATTTTCATTCATGTAAATTCAAATGTAATGTAATATTCTTTTATTTGGGGCACTTCCGGGTTGAGGTTGATGCCACCAGTGTTGTATATTATTTACTTTTCCGCATTAGGATGGACCCAAGGAGTGGAGCACAGGTGACCGGGTTCTGGGGTTCAGTGGGAGGCCATCTCGAGGAGTCGAGACCGGGTCTCCTAAACTCCAGAATTGGTAGGGTCGCTTGCCGCTCTCGTAGGGGTCCAGGGTGTGGGCTTGGCTATTCATCGCGACTGTGGAATCCATATTTCCTATTGTTGGCTAAATACTAAATACGGACGTCCTAGTATATCCCACATTATATCTATGCTGCGATATCTGTGATGTGATCATTTGATATGATGTGATGGATACAGTATATAGTATATAAGATATATTATATAAACGTTACTTATGTTTTACACCCGCACTAGCCCTGCCCTGCTCTGTCGTTAGTTACCTAACCTAACGGTGCACGAGGGGAGATCGAGGAGAATGCGGATGGCATAAGTGTACGTCGTATTTATCTGTGATGCTTAGGAAGCATAAGCTGATGGGATTTTTTATTAATGAGATTAATAAAAAGAAAAGAAACCTAAAAGATGTTGTAGAATCAAAACTTTATAAAAAGGGTAGCTACAGTTTTGCTTTGCATAGTGGTATATATGATATACCCTGCACCTTATTCGATGAGGAAAGAGCCGAGATCCCTTCACCGGGAGTGACCTCTTTAGCGAAACTGGCAGATGCTACAAAACTCGGTTTGTCTTTTGATTGCATTTAGAGTTTTGCTTTGCACAGTGATATATATGATATGTCCTGCACCTTATTCGATGAGGAAAGAGCCGAGATCCCTTCACCGGGAGTGACCTCTTTAGCAAAACCAATGAAAGCCTCAAAAACACTCCATTTCAAAATTTCACATGATTCTACGACAATATCAAGTTCATTACGCTCATGGTTTTCTGAAAAACCTGCGTAGCCCTCCGTCATTTCAGATAAGTACTACTTAGTATTCGTGCTGCGGTAGTTTGGCCTCCGTCAAGGCGTAGTGTACGGTAGCTAACTAGTGCTTATCTGCTAGCATATGATGCAATTGGATTAGGGTATTCGTACGGCGTAGTTTGGCCTCCGTCAAGGGTCGAACGGGTGGGTTTAATTCAATCAAGAAATGACGGGTTGAACTTGACTAGCGCCCTATGGGTAGTTTGGCCTCCGTCAAGGTCATGGGACGCTAGGGGTAAAAGCATTATCGGGAATTTCAAGTGTTGAAATTTGCAATAAGATTGCATACCTCCTATGAGATAGTTGGATCCCGATACCCACTGCGAGTAAGAGTTACTCCTGGGAGAGTTTTACACAGGACAATTAGCCGATCAAGTAGGTGTCTAGAAAATTGTTAACGGGGTTACGCCTCTGGGAAAATGAGGTTTACTTTAATTAGGTCCGTGCGAAAGCACGGGGAACCTCCCTCAAGTACCGACACTGATCTGGCTAAAAGATTGACGAAATTGTAGGGTGTAATTAATCCCGGCTAATCTTACCTTTTAAGGTTTGAAGGTAGATTTAATAAAAAACAGTGGGAGACATCCTGATTAGATAAGATAATAACCAATCTAATCTTGCAAGAGTATACGCTAAAGTGTTTTCTTCTCTCTCTCTCCAGGTAGCGACCATGTCAGGCCATAATCAAGATAATAATATGGATGTATTGACTGAACCCGCTTATTATACTGAGCAGGGGAACGTTGGACCCGTTCTTTCTTATAAGAGTTATAAGACTGAACAGGGAATAGAAGAATATCTGGATTCTCAAGCCGCCCAAAAGAACATGCATGTTGATGCATCTTCTTCAGGTGTGTTAGTTATTGAGAACTGTTTCTCAGTTCATCCTACGTCCTGGGTATTAGATACCGGATCAGGATCCCACATATGTAAATTGTTTCATGGGCTACGTAAAGGTAGAGAGCTTGGAAAAGGTGATCATTCCGTTCAAGTAGGGAATGGTGCAAATGTTGCAGCCAAAGCAGTTGGCGAATATCACCTAGTATTACCAAGTGGTGATACACTGATTCTGAATGAGTGCTATTATATACCGAACATGATGTGCAACATTATATCAGTTTCTTTATTAAGTAAAGAAGGATATAATTTTGTAGTACAGGATAATGTTATGAACATATTCCTAGATCAAAAGTTGATTGCATCAGGCTCGTTACATAATGGCATATTCATTCTAAATCAAAATACAGTCCTCAATATACAAAGCACACACAAGAGGAAGAGTTCAGAAATGAACGAATCCTTCTTGTGGCATTGTAGACTTGGTCATATCAATGCGACACGACTGGCTAAGTTACATAAAGATGGATATTTGAATCCGTTCGAATTATCATCTTATGATACTTGCCATTCATGTCTCAAAGGAAAAATGACCAAAGCTCCGTTTAGTGGACACGGAGAAAGAGTTACGGAACTCTTAGAACTGGTACATAGTGATGTATGCGGTCCCATGTCTACGCATGCCAAGAACGGTTCTTCCTACTTCATTACATTCACTGACGATCTCTCAAGATTCGGATATGTATTCCTGATGAAACATAAGTCTGAAGCTTTTGAGAAATTCAGAGAATATAAGCACGAAGTAGAGAATCAAACGGGCAAAAGTATTAAGATTCTTCGATCTGATCAAGGAGGTGAATACTTAAGCAATGAGTTCCTAGATTATCTAAAAGAGAATGGGATTCTCTCTCAGCTTACTCCTCCTTATACACCACAGCACAACGGTGTATCGGAACGAAGAAATCGCACTCTATTAGATATGGTGCGATCTATGATGAGCACTGCTAAGTTACCTATTTCCTTCTGGGGATATGCACTAGAGACAGCTGCATACCTATTGAATAGTGTTCCAACTAAAGCAGTGCCTACCACTCCATATGAGATATGGAATGGTAAGAGACCATGTCTTAATTTTATTCAGATATGGGGTTGTCCGGCCTATGTTAAAACACAAAATCCGGACAAGCTCGAGGCAAGGTCTGTTCTATGTAAGTTTATTGGATATCCCAAACATTCGCGAGGGTATATCTTCTACCACTCCGAGGAACAAAAGGTGTTTGTTTCTCGACATGCTACTTTCTTAGAAAAAGGTTTTCTTATGAAACAGATTAGTGGCATTGAGGTAGAACTGGAAGAAGTTCCAGCAGAACAAACTACAACAGATGATTTGGTAGAACCAGAGGATTCAGTAGTACCCGACGAACCCCGGCCTCTCCGCCGATCTAGCAGGGTTTCTCATCCACCTGAGAGATACTACGGTTTTCTCATTGATGGTGGAAGCGAGGATTGCATCATGGAAGATGATGACCCAACTAGTTTCGAGCATGCCATCACGAGTGGTGACTCTGTGAAATGGCTGGATGCAATGCGATCTGAGATGGAATCCATGTACACCAATAAAGTATGGATTTTGGAAAATGCTCCTGAAGGGGTAAAACCCATTGGGAGCAAGTGGATTTTTAAAAAGAAATTTGGTGTAGATGGAAAAGTTGAGACTTTCAAAGCTAGACTTGTAGCAAAGGGTTTTCTTCAACGACCAGGTGTGGATTATGACGAAACCTTTTCTCCAGTGGCTATGCTTAAGTCCATCCGGATCTTACTTGCCATTGCTACATACCATGACTACGAAATCTGGCAAATGGATGTTAAGACCGCCTTTCTAAACGGTGATTTAGATGAGTGCGTGTACATGACTCAGCAAGAGGGCTTCGTAGATAGTGGGAGCAGCGGAAAGGTGTGCAAACTGCTTAAATCCATTTATGGGTTAAAGCAAGCATCGCGGAGTTGGAACATCTGTTTTGATGTAGTAGTCAAAGAGTTTGACTTCATCAAAAACATAGATGAACCTTGTATCTATAAGAAGGTAGCAGAGAGTAAGGTTGTCTTCCTCGTATTGTACGTGGATGACATACTCTTGATAGGAAATGATATTCTTATGCTGCAATCAGTCAAGCTCTTCTTATCACAAAGATTCTCAATGAAAGATCTAGGTGATGCCTCCTGCATATTGGGGATTAGGATCTATAGAGATAGATCCAAAAGGATACTGGGATTGTCCCAATCCAAGTACATTGACACCATACTAAAGAGGTTTAGTATGGAAGAATCCAAGCGTGGGAACCAACCCACGATCTCTGGAATCACTCTCTCCAAAGAGATGTCTCCCAAGACTGATTTGGAGAGATCTCGCATGCAAGGGATACCCTATGCTTCGGCAGTAGGCTCTATCATGTATGCGATGCTATGTACCAGACCCGATGTAGCATACTCACTATGTGTAGTGAGTCGGTATCAAGCAGATCCTGGAGAAAGTCACTGGACAGCTGTGAAGAACATTCTCAAGTACTTACGAAGGACTAGAGACATGTTCTTGGTGTATGGTAATGGAGAACTCCAGGTTGAGTCCTTTACCGATTCCATCTTCCAAAGTGATAAGGAAGACTCTAAGTCGCACTAGGGATTTGTCTTTACCCTCAATGGAGGGGCGGTATGTTGGAAGAGTTCCAAACAGGATACCGTTGCAGACTCGATGATGGAGGCTGAATACATCGCTGCCAACGATGCTGCCAAAGAGGCTGTCTGGATGAAGAAGTTCATCACTGAACTTGGTGTGGTTCCATCCATTGAACATCCAATACCTCTGTATTGCGATAACAATGGAGCTGTGGCTTTGGCCAAGGAACCCAGGTCCCATCAGAAGTCCAGACATATTCTTAGGCGGTATCACCTGATCATGGAGATAGGTGATCGCCGGGAGATCGAGGTCAGGAGAGTAGATACGAAGGACAACACTGCGGATCCACTCACGAAGGCCATTCCCCAGATACAGTTTGAAAGATTATTCGGGATGCTAGGTATGAGATACTACAGCAGCTGGCCTTAGTGCAACTGGGAGATTGTTAGTTATGTATATGCCCTAGAGGCCATTGTTATATATATGATGTATATTATGATCGATGCTCGGATATATACAGAGAGGACTTTCTTGCTCGTCATGATAGTATGCTATTTGGTTTCACTTTATCTTAACATGTTGACTTGTATTGGTTTATCGTCTTACTCTCACATATTGATAAAGCCCTTAGGATCTGTACTCGACTACTGGGACTATGATGAGATCATACTAGTGAGGCCATAGTAGTCGATGAGTACATCCTATAACTGTTCCTAGTCGAGGGTATATCGAGACAGGGCATCGATACACCAGAGTAGACTAACGTATACGCATCTTGACCCATATGATGGGTGATGGATGATCCCATATCCATCGGTGTTTGACATCAGAGATGGTGTACGGGTGCTCAGTGGAGACTGGGTACACTGGACGGACTCGCCGAGAACTCCCAGATGGTGATATACCATACGTCAGATGGCAGTTCTCCGGTGACACTGGTACAGAGTAGTCTATAGACCCGAGATTGTCATAGAGTCTTGTGTGATTCCCACTGTGGTTTGATTTCCACCTTACCACGTCCAAGAGGGCATGCAAAACGGTGGCTTTTGGGTACAGTCCCGAATCACATGGAGACAATGAGCGATAGGAGGGGATTCGTCTCTCTCGGTATAGGGAGTTGATGTTGTGCTGTGTTCGATTGGCTATAACTAGAAGTCCCTGGCCAGGGCTGATATAGATATTTACTGGTAAGTGTTACCAGTATTTTCTCGACCTGTTTTGAGCCTCACATCGACACGACTTATCGGTTACTGAGGTCTGACGTATACCACCCCTAGACTTGATATGCGACATATCAGACGAACAGACTGGACTGTACGGGAGTGTTACTAATTTGATTCACAGTAGAACGGACATGCTAGCTTGTTGATCTTCTGATCGCTCAATACCTGGGTGGCTGTTACGTTTAGCTGACCGCTTGTAGCCTGTGGGTGTTGTTAGTTATATGTATGCCCTAGAGGCCATTACTATACATAGGATGTATATTGTAGTGGATGCCGGGACATATATAGGGAGGACTTTCTTGCTCGACATGATAATATGCTATCTGGTTGCTCTTTACCTTAACGTGTACACTGATTGTCTCTCTGTTACATGTTGGTAAAGCCCTTAGGATCTGTACTTGACTACCTGGACTATGATGCGGATCATACTAGTGGGAACAGGGTAGTCCATAAGTACATCCTTCAAAGTCCCTAGTCGAGGGTGTATCGAGACGGGGCATCGATATACAAGAGTAGACTAGCGTATACCTTCTCGACCCATACAGATGGGCGATGGATGATCCCATATCCATCGGTGTTTGACATCAGAGATGATATACGGGTGCTCAGTAGAGACTGGGTACACTGGACGGACTCGCCGAGAACTCCCAGATGGTATTATACCTCACGTCAGATGGCAGTTCTCTGGTGACACTGGTACAGAGTAGTCTGTTGACCCGAGATCGTCATAGAGTCTTGTGTGGTTCCCACTGTGCTTTGATTTCCATCTTACCACGTCCAAGAGGGCGTGCAAAACGGTGGTTTTTGGGTACAGTCCCGAGTCACATGGAGGCAATGAGCGATATGAGGGGATTCGTCTCTCCCGGTATAGGGGGTTGATGTTGCGCTGTGTTTGATTGGCTATAACAGGAAATCCCTGGCCAGGGTTGCTGAGATTTACTGGTAAGTGTTACCAGTAGTTTGTCGAATAGTTATAGACCTCATATCGACACGACTTATTGAGCTATTGGGGTCTGACGTTTACCACCCCTAGGCGAGATATGCGACATATCAGACGATCAGACCGGACTGTACGGTAGTGTTACTGGTTGGATTCACTGGAGTGTGAGCGAGCTTGCTCGTCGATCTTCAGATCGCTCAATACCCGGGTGGCCGTTACGTTTAGCAGACCGCTTGCGGCTTGTGGATGTTTGATATGATCATCATCCGCTGCCGGCGTATTGACGAGTCTTTAGAGTCCTACACAGAGGTTTCCTGGCTCAAGCGAAACGAAATAGGAGCGCATATGAGATATGTGCGGGACCGAGAATAATACGTGTATGTGATACCGCATTTCATTCTCGCGATAAATGTATCGATTGGTTGTATGCGATATAACCTAGTTATCGAATCAAGTATTGATTCGATAAGCCGATACATTGAATACTAGTCGGTTGTGTGCGACATGACCGGATCGTTAAATCAAGTGTTGATTTAATGATTTATTGCGTAATTATATATTTGATATATTAGTTTGCATTAACTAGTATCGGTTTACTTAAGATGGATTTTCTCACTCGGATGTGCGCATTACATATGCGATATGATTTTGTGCACTTGATTGTATCATGTTTGATGATACATGTTTACTTGTGTTTTGTGTAAAGTTTAAACCATGGTTATGTAATGGTTAGGGTTTACTTTTTCATATCTATTTATTTATTCATTTATTTATTTTCTTTTTGGAAAAAGAAATGAGAAGAATGGTGGCTTTCTTTGTTTGTAGTTGAAGATTCATGAACCTTTGACTTTGTCCACCATTCTTATCTCATGCTTAACCTAACCATTTGATTTAACCCTAGTTCAATCTCTACACTTGACCATGGTTTAGATTATGATAAGTTTTGATTTTTCTTTTCATTTTTAATTAACTTATCATAACATTTCTTCTTCTTCTTCCTTGAACACAAGAAGAAAACCTCCACTTCATCAATGGTGATTGATGAAAAAGAGTGAGAAATCCAATTCTAAAGTCTACCCACTTCCTATTTCTTCATCCTCTACCTCTTGCCAAGTAGTAGAGTGTGTTTCCTTCACAAGTTTCTTGACTTGGTGAAGTCGGAGCTTGATTTAGCGATGCCTCGACGTAGATCATCTTCGGCATGGACATCGACGACCTAGCTCGCTTATTCTCCGATGAAGTCGACGCTAGAGCCCGGATTTGATTTGGACAGCGGAGACGACCTCATCTCGGAGCTGTGGAGGTGGAGGACCGGATCTACAAAGGTTGTATTTCCGTATCTCTTAGTTAAGTGTTAACTAGTTAGCTTTTTCGCCTAGTTTTCTAGCAAACGATCCGTAGTCGGGTCTCTCGGCACCTAGATTTTTTGAATTTGGCATGTTCGATGCCTTGTGAGACCTCACTAGTGTGCCTAGGAACCCTACAGGTGTTTGATATGATCATCACCTGCTACCGGCGTATTGACGATTCTTTAGAGTCCTACACAGAGGTTTCTTGGCTCAGGCAAAACGGAGTAGAGGCACATATGTGATATGTGCAGGACCGAGGATAATGCGATATGAGATGCTGTATTATATTCTCACGATATTTAGATATGAACCGGGTCATCGAATCAAGTGTTGATTCAATGAATCGGTACATGATATATTAGTCGGTTATATTCGATATAGCCGGATCGTCGGATCAAGTGTTGATTCGATGATTTAATGTATAATGATATATGATATATTGTATTACATTATCTAATATTGGCTCGCTTTATTATTTCATTTTCTCACCGGATTAATACATTGATATATATGCGTTATATGTTAATTGTATTATTTTTATTTGTTGCAAATATATAATATATATGTGATATATATTATTGTGACATTGTATGATTTATTATGAAACATGTTTAAGGATGATAAAAAGGGATTAGGGTTTGATTAGGGTTATCTCCTTCTTATTCATTCTAGAAGGATTCTCTTTTGTCTTGGTTAAGATATTATGGTTGATACATATCCTTAACCTAACCAAACCCTAACTCTGGTTTATTCTCTACAAAGTTTTAGCCTCTCATCCTTGACCATGGTTCCATAATCAATCATATACTCTAATCTACTATTCATCACAAAAGGATTATTCTTTTCATTCTTCATCTTCTTCTCTTTTGAGCTTTTAAGAGAGCTCACTAGAAATTCCTTTTGTGATGATTTCTTGTGAGAAAGTGAATTAAAAAGATAGAATAAATACTACTCCATCATTCTCATCTAATCTAGCCAATTAGATTAGGGTGTTCACCTCATTAGAGTGAGAGAGCTTGGGTTATAGCAACTTCGACGTAGATCATCGGAGAAGCGGAACAATACAAGCTAGCATGGATCGTTCGAGTCGTGGAGCCTCTCCTGAGTCTGGGAGATCGTGGATTGCGGCGAAGGGACTTCTACTCAGAGTTTGTGAAGCGAAGGAGCGGACTACAAAGGTTGTAATCCCTCACACTTAGGTTTAAAGATGTTATCTTGCATGTTAAACCCTAATAATCTAGCAAAGATCCCGTCTTTGGGTTATTCGGCACATCTAAAATTTAATTTGGGCATGATTTATGCTTTATGAACCTTCACAAGAGTGCCTAGGAACCCTACACTACCCAGCTGATCATCACTTAAAACTGCATTTTAATACCGATCATTCGTTATCTCTTTTGTTATATATCGGTGCTATTAATCAGTGTCTGCTCTGCAATTACAGTTTACAGGTATTCGTGATAAAATTCTGGAAACACATTCAAAATCATGGATATATCGTCTGTGAGTCGACACTGCAACCGAAACTGAAAAGTGACCGATATCCCAAGAGTTCGTTTGCAATAAATTGATGTGTACACACTTTTTGTATAAATGGTCCAACACAAGGCATGTGTACACACAAAACTCTTGGGCTAGGACCATGATGGGGCAGCCATGGCATGATGGATTATGCAAGTGGGCATGTGTTGGTGTGATGTGCATTAATGAGCATTGAATGCATAAAGATGTGATGTGATTTGTAGCATCTCATTTCCCTCCAATTCTCTGCATACAAACCAGGTGAAATAAGACCAGGCAAACAGCATCAGAGGCTTATTGGAGTGCACACAAACCCACACAACCAATACGGGCCCCTCTCCTCGGATTTGACCCGGCGACCATCCAATGGATTCCGGCGACGTCGGCCCCACCTCCTCCTGTGGGCCCCATCTTTCTCCTGTGCCTTCCCTTCTGCCACTTAGGATTATTTTTATTGTTTATTTATTCCTCTTTTGAGCCTATAAATACAGATCAGTGGGCAAGGGAAGAGGGCTAACCATGTATATACCATTTCATAATTTTGTTTTTGTTTAGCTTGAGGGTGAGTGTGCTTCATATTGGTTTCTTTTTCTTCTTCTCTCTTGAAGCTCTCTTTGGAAAGCTTGATTAAGGAGGTTGAACAAGTCACCAAATCTTGTATCTTGTTCTCAAGTGATTAATACATTGTTGTTTCTTTTATTTACTTGCTTTCTTTTCATTATGCACAACTAATTATTTATTTTGGTTGTGGTGTGGGTGAGGAAGTGATATGAAAGGCTTTGCCTCCTCCACCTCTTGTTTATGTTTCATGTGCTTAAATTCCATTTTGTGTTAAGGTTGCTAAGCTAGGATATGGTATGTTGTGATAAAGAGCTTGACAAACTCTTTGTTTCATATACTATATACCTTCACAAACACTTAGCAAAATTAACACCAATATCATTTGCTCTCACTAACCTCTTTGTGTTTTCATTGTCGTGGTATGCTTGCAAAACCTCGTGTTTGGTGTTGATACCCCAAGCGCGGACATACAAACGGTAAGTGTAATACCCCAGGTATTATCCGATATACCCATTTATACTAGATAAGCATAGGGACCTACTATAAAACAATGTGGAATCTTCGGAATACATTCCGAAAGAGGACAGATCTGTACTATTAATGGAATGATACACTCTTCAATACAGAGGCGCCTTTTGGATGAATCGGAACTCCGGAGTTTGAAGAACTCCGTAGTTAAGCGTGCTTGAGCCAGAGAAATTCTGGGATGGGTGACCTACTGGGAACTAGCCCCGGGTTCATTCAAAAGGACAAAACCGTGCGGTTTCGTCCAGAGCGGATAATACTCTCTGTATTGGGGGTGGGGCGTGACAGAATGGTATCAGAGCTGGTTCCTCAATAGTAGGTCTGTGGTTCGAGGACGAACAATTATTCTATGTGGGGGAGAATGTAATACCCCAGGTATTATCCGGTATACCCATTTATACCAGATAAGCATGGGGACCCACTATAAAACAATGGGGAATCTTCGGAATACATTCCGAAAGAGGACAGATCTGTACTATAAATAGAATGATACACTCTTCAATACAGAGACGCCTTTTGGATGAATCGGAACTCCGGAGTTTGAAGAACTCCGTAGTTAAGCGTGCTTGAGCCAGAGAAATTCTGGGATGGGTGACCTACTGGGAAGTATCCCCGGGTTCATTCGAAAGGAAAAAACAGTGCGGTTTCGACCAGAGCGGACAATACTCTCTGTATTGTGAGGGTGGGGCGTGACAGTAAGTGACCAAAATGGACTCGTTTCGTGCTTTGTGGCGAAAATCGGACTTTGACGGTTTGTGCTCCGCAGCCGCGTTGACAAGTCGTACTCCACGCCGGGATCAAGGTAAGGCCGGACAACTCATAACCAAGGGAGTATAGAGGTAAACATCGTGATTCAAGCTTCCGAACCAAGCCACAACCATTCTTCCTTAAACTCTTTTTCTTGCTTTTCTTGTTTTCGTTTTCTTTTATAATTATTTGTGACAAAACCAATTCATTAATTTTTTAACCTTAAACAACGATACATAATACTCAATTCCCTACGGATCGACCCGTGCATGCCGGCTCGCTACAATGCGCCGTGCACTTGCTGTTATAAATATTTAAAACGACAACGATCTCGTGTGCGCAATCCGTTTTCCTAAAACCATATCTCATATTTCAAAACATACGCGTTTGCGCGCGCAGGAGAATTCCCAACAAGTTTTTGGCGCCGTTGCCGGGGAGTTGTAGTTATTAGATATTGTTATTTCTGGTTCTACTAACTAAACTAACTTTCAACACAATTTTTTTCAAAACTAATAAAATACGATTTTTCACCATTGTTCTCTGTTGTTTATACCTGCTATCCTTCTGTGATGAAATTAAAAAATCCAGTAAGACCATTAGAGGTAAACATCGTGATTCAAGCTTCCGAACCAAGCCACAACCATTCTTCCTTAAACTCTTTTTCTTGCTTTTCTTGTTTTCGTTTTCTTTTATAATTATTTGTGACAAAACCAATTCATTATTTTTTTAACCTTAAACAACGATACATAATACTCAATTCCCTGCGGATCGACCCGTGCATGCCGGCTCGCTACAATGCGCCGTGCACTTGCTGTTATAAATATTTAAAACGACAACGATCTCGTGTGCGCAATCCGTTTTCCTAAAACAATATCTCATATTTCAAAACATACGCGTTTGCGCGCGCAGGAGGATTCCCAACAAGTTTTGGCGCCGTTGCCGGGGTGTTGTAGTTATTAGATATTGTTATTTCTGGTTCTACTAACTAAACTAACTTTCTACACAATTTTTTTCAAAACTAACAAAATACGATTTTTCTAACCATTGTTCTCTGTTGTTTATACCTGCTACCACTCTGTGATGAAATTAAAAAATCCAGTAAGACCATTAGAACACTAATATACGTTAGAGATCCTACTACAAATTGCACCCCCTCTCATCGGATTTTGGCCGGCGACCATACCCCTAGATCCGGCGAGATCGGCCCCTCTTTGAGGGTTTCGGTTTTTTATTTTTCAGTGGTCTCTAGTTCTGTGTTGGTAGTCTTTTGGTCTTGTTTGATTTTTCTAATTTTAAGTGTGCAGGAATTGGGGCACCCATATTGCTTTTGACACTAAATATCGTATTTTCCGAAATTTTAGGTTTTTTACGGAATTACGAACAGCGATCGTGCGGGAGCGAGGTTCAAATGCAATTTCAAGACGTTAGGGAAGATTGGTGCCAAAGAGCCGGGTAGTTTGACCCGCGCAAGAGAACATTCAACAATTCGGATCACTCTCAAAGTGGTTTTCTTAAACCAAATCCATTTGGTACGTATTTCCTAACACCTCCTCTCGAATCCGACGCAATCCAATTCTCTATCTTTTGCAGGATTCTTTGCACAAATTTTGCCGCCAATTGCAAAGAGAACTAACCGTATTTTTTGCAGCGCATAACACTAAAACTGAAAAAGAATTATTTAAATTTCATGATTTCTTGAATTCTTTTATTGGATTGCGCATTGCATATTAATATGGATTTTAAGGGCAAAATGACCAAACAAGATACGGTAAAGGATTTCATCACCTTTTCTCCGTAGCCCACAAATCACAAAACTACATTCTTGCATACCCCCCAGTAATTTAAAATCAACTAGAACTTTGACTTTAAGGACTTCGCGCTCATTAGGAGAAGTTAACTGTGTTTAGTAGTTTGCTTAACGGTATATTGTTCACGGGGTGTCTAGGAAAGCGTTCAAGAGAAAGGGTTATTTAATTAAGGAACTTCGCGAAAGCGTTGAAAAACCTCCCCTTCTCTCTTGCACTTACCTAGCTTCATGATCTGTATATCTTAAGCCTACTTCTCGACACACTTTTACCTCATCAATCCGGTTCTTGAGCAGGTCTAGTTGACTTAGAAAACTGTAGACTGCTACGGGTATGATATTCTTTTGTGATATTTGTGCATTCTTGTTAATATGGGTGACACACAATTCAATTCAATTTTTCACGATTCCTATTCTTTTTTTTATACGCAATCCCAAATTATTTGTTCGAATTGCCAAAATTCTTCCCACATTCATGATGATTGTCCTTTTCTAGGGGTGACCAACCGTTCCAAATTCTTAACGGTCACCCACCTAACACTCCTGAACCAAGTCCAACTTCAAGCATTGACCAATTGATTGCAAATCTGGAGAAAGAGGTCGACAGAATGACGGCTCTAGCATCACCACCATCACAACCCGTCCAACCCGAAACCGTTGAAACTTCTGTAGGGTATGATAGTGAGATAGATGCTAGGTTGACCGCTCTAGAAAAAGGAATTGAAGTGATGACTGCGGTCGAGAATCAGTCAGCTTCTGCGTTAACCCTGTTCATACAGCAGTCTGAGCAATTATTTCTTGCTCAGGCCCAATCATTGACTAGCATAGAGGGACAAACGAAGCATTTAACTTAGAGGATTCTAGGGAGTGAGCACAGTCAATCAGAACCCGATAATGTTAATGTCTGTCATCTAGGGAGTCACCCAAGTGAGGTAAATGATCAATCAAATTTTGATGATTTCTTAGATGATGATACGATTGAATCGACTGAGTGCTACCAGGACACACAAGAGTGCTACCAGGACACACAAGAAAACCCTCTAAGTCAGTCCACCACTAGACTTCAAGTATCCACTGAACCTCTTGTCACTTGTGATTTAGAGATTGATTTAACTGAAATAATACTTGATGAGGAAATTCTTGAACCGACTGATTTCTGCTTTCCAATTTTAAAGGAGGAACCTTGTGAATTTGACGGGTATGGTTGGGATAAATTGTTAGAAAAGATCAATGATCAGGAACCCACAATTTTTGTATCACCTAGTGATATTGTTTCGGAAGAAACATTAGGGTGGGAACCTACTTTTTTAGATGATATGAACCTAACCAGTGATGAATGTGATAAGGGAAAAATCTTTTTAGGAGTGAGTGTAAATAATGAGTGTAGGATAGTGAAAAATAATAGGGAGGAAGACAACATTGAAACTTATTGTTTCATGTCAAGTTTTGAGGAATTTTTTGCGAATGAACTTGATATTTTAGGTGAGTTGGAGTCAGGATCATTTTGGGATCATCCTTTGAACCTTTCTTTTTCTGAACTTTTTGCAGATGAACTCCAGTTTTTACACGAACTTGACTTCGGAACTCCACATATGCTTATTGAACATTCAATTCATTCAGAAAACAACTCATTGACTTCCTCAAAATTTTATCTTCACCATCAACATTTTTTGCTCCATACTTTTACACACGCATGCCCTTTACTAACATCTAACCATTTTTTGTATATTCTCTTCTTCTTTTTATTAGACCTATTCTTTTGCCAGCCATGACACTATATTGACAAAATCTTTTTGTGGCTGGTATTAATTTCTGCAATAACCAAATCTTTTAACTTGTACATGTTGTAATTAGTCTTAGTTTTTTTTTCTTTTTCTTTTAATAAAATTATCACTCTGATGTCTAAGTCTAGCTATCGGAGACGGGGGCAATGATGTGGACATCGTAAAACTCAGGTTTGGGGGTGGGCACTGCATCATGTGTATATTCTGCATTGCATACATATTAAAAAACCCATAAAAATTGTAAAATTTTCCGAAAAATATAAAAAATTTGTCGTCAAGTTGGCTAATAAGGTAATTTAGATTTTATTCCAAAAATTTAGTTGATATGTTAGAGGTAACTAAATCCAAGGCTTAGGAATTGGAAACCCTAAAAATAACCCTCATTCTGTTTAAACTTGGTAATTATACGTCCTTACATTTTTTTTAGAATTAGGTAATCTGAGTTCAGTTCTTTAGTTAAGTCAAGATGAAGGGAAAGTATTGAAGCTTTACTAAAAGATAAGTCTGAAAAATAGTTTCTGTTCTTGAGTCCAAATTTAGAAAGTATATACTCTACAAATTGCACATACACGCACCTTGAAACTTGGGATAGTAGAGGATACCTAGAAATATTTTTCCCTAAAAGCCTAGTATGAAAGAAAAATCGACATTTAAAGCTAAACACCAAAAAAGAGCATCATTGAAAAATATATCCGGTCTTGAAAAGAAAAATAAAAATAAAAGAAAAAAAATATATATATATAATAAAGTCAAGACCTGGAGACCGCTATTTGCGCTTTAATGCTCATACATTCAGTAATCGGCTGTTAGTGTCTCAAGAAGCATTAATGGTCGCATGAAAGGTGTATGAGCAACGCCGTCCATCCATTAATGAAAAGAAGTAGTATTAGGTATTAAGGCAAGGGTACTATAGCTTGAATTGTATTCTTAAGCGTAGGGGTGCAAATTTACACACACGTAGGGGTATACAATCGATATTTGGAGGAAAGATAAAAACGAAGAATAAGACTTATGTTTCTGTAAAGTTGATAAAAATTCCTGACTTGAGACCGCACTTTTAGAAGGAAAACTTAGGAGTACCGACATCGTTCTAAACTGTAAATACGTATAGGATCTAGGGTTAAATAGACTTGAGGTGTGAAACATAAGGATTGAATATTTCTTACTTAGGATGATAGAATTTCTAAAGTAGATACTAAGCTGTAGGAGTAGAATTGACGTTAACTTAGGAAACTAACTTGACTGGATTTTGTGGGTGTAATACGCTGAAAACCCTCAGGAGACAACACTCCTCCTACTAGGGACACCTAAAGGTTTAACGGCTTGTTGCACGTGCTCAGTGCAATCGCGTTCCCTGCGAAAGTGAGGCTAGGATTTTTTGTATTGCTCGGGATGAGCAATAGATAAGTTTGGGGGTATTTGATCAACACTGAAAACTGCATTTTAATACCGCTCATTCGTTATCTCTTTTGTTATATATCGGTGCTATTAATCAGTGTCTGCTCTGTAATTACAGTTTACAGGTATTCGTGATAAAATTCTGGAAACACATTCAAAATCATGGATATATCGTCTGTGAGTCGACACTGCAACCGGAACTGAAAACTGACCGATATCCCAAGAGTTCGTTTGCAATAAATTGATGTGTACACACTTTTTGTATAAATGGTCCAACACAAGGCATGTGTACACACCAAAACTCTTGGGCTAGGACCATGATGGGGAAGCCATGGCATGATGGATTATGCATGTGGGCATGTTTTGGTGTGATGTGTTGGATATAGTGCCCTCAGAGTCAATTATTGGATCACAGGCACGTGATTGCAATGATTGAGGGAGGACCTATCCCGGGACGACAGTCTTACTCGAGATGATAGTATGCTATCTGGTTTACCTTTATCATCGTGTACTGCTTTAGGTGACCTGACAGGTCGCTATTACACGTTGATAGAGCCCCTAAGATTCTTGCTTGACTGCCAGCAGTATGAGGGCGATCATATAAGTGAGAGCTGGAGTCTATAAGCACATCCTTAAAAGGTCCCTAGTCGTGGGAGTTTCGAGACAGGGCATCGATTCTCTAGAGTAGACTAGTGTACACAGTCGAGACCCCGACGAGGGGCGGTGGCCGGTCTCACAAGCCACCGGTGTCAGTTGGTTCACCTAAGATGTATACAGGTGCTCATTGGGTTATGAGTACACCGGACAGGACTCGCCGGGAACATGCTAGTTGGTCTTATACCTGACGTCAGATAGCAGTTCCCTGGTGACATGTGTACAGGATAGTTCATCGACCTGGGGATTGTCATTTGTCTCGTGTGAGTTCCCACTGTGCTTTGATTACTACCCTACCACGGCTCAAAGGAGTCGTGCAAACAGGTTTTAGTTGGGTACAGTCCCGAGCCACATGGAGGCAGTGAGCGGATCTTCAGGGGTTCGTCTCTCCCGGTATTGGGGGTGAGGTCGCGCTGTGTCTAGGAGAGCCATTACACGAAGTCCTTGGCCAAGGCAGGAGATTTACTGGTAGGTATTCCAGTAGTATCTCAGGGTGTTCTGGGCTACACTCCGACACGACTTGTACCGCTTTTGGGGGTCTGACTTTTACCAACCCCCTAGGCCCGCCATGCGATGCTCATAGACGAACGGACCGGACTGTACGGATATTGTCACTGACAGGCTCAGTAGGGTGTCAGGATGAGTTCGCTCATCGACGTCCCTTTTGGTCAATAGCTGGTGGCCCATTACGTATTGGCTTAGACCTCTGACGTGCTAGTGGTCAAATCCACAGCCATTGTATTGACGAGTCTTTTGAGTCCACCACACTTTCCGTTACTCAGGCTTTCGGGCGAAACGCTGTAGAGGCCGTATGGAGATATGGCAGGGTCCGATCAGATACGTGCGGTATTGCACGGATCAGGATCGGATGGTTTGTACTAGAGGCCGTATAGATATATGGCAGGGTTCGATCAGATACGTGCGGTATTGCACGGATCAGGATCGAACGGATATTACTAGCCGGCTTTGGTTTAAGCCGGATCCTAGTTTAGTACAGTGTAGATTTTGTCTCTTTGCATTTGTATCCGGACGGAATACAGATGCGGGTGTGTATGCACAGTATCGGGGTTTTCCTGTAATTTATTACGGGACCAGTTTTCTGGAGTTGCCAGTTTGCATTCCGTTCTGGCCGGTTTTCCTTTGTTCTTTCCCGGCCGGACTTTTCTGATGGAGGGGGTTATTTGCAATTGTGCAAATAACATTTGTGGAGGGGGTTTTCTTGCAATTGTTTTCTTTATGATATGTTAAGCATCTTTCTTCCATCACTTGCATTAATTGTGATTTGAATGGGTATGGGTTGATTAAAGTGATAAGTATGGTTGATGTTTGGATATGGTCACCTCTTGCTATATACTACCATCACCTCCCTTCATGCTTTATATCCCTTCCCTCCACCATTCTAAAAGGGCCGGCCACTTCATGGAATTGGAGTGGGGTTGATTTCATTTTTTGGTGTGGCAAAATTAAACATCTATCTCATTTTAGCTTGCCACCAAAATTCCCAAGTTCATATCTTGTTGATTCCTCCATCAAAGCAACTAGAAACCCCATTGAGACAAAGCGCTTTCTACACTACATTCTACAGCACATCTTGAGCATGTCGACTTGCCAGCTTCATGCCCGAGTTGCCTCGGTATTGAGGTGGGAGCCCGTAAAAGATACAGACGATGTGGTGCCCTTCCGGCGAAGAGGCGACGACCGGAGTTTCCGTGAGAGATCGGGACGACGACGAGAAGACCGAAGGACTCGGATCACTCGGTATATCTCTTCCCTATCTTGTTAGTTAGCTAGGATAAGTTTAATGGCCCGATCCGGGGTTTAGTGCGCGGTGGTGCCGGTTTGCTAAGTTCGCAAAATTAAAGTTTATCACCGCTTCCGCATTTGGCCGTCGGATTGACGACCGGGGCGCCGCCGTGCACTTACAGTGGTATCAGAGCCTCGCCATTAACTTCGTCTAGCTTTGTTTGATGTGTTTAACATTTCCGATCGACCAAAATTCCAAAACTTGCATTTTTGTTCGCATCAGTTTTCTGTTGAAATTTTTTGGTCTCCAAAAATTTTTCAGGTTGTATAAAAGTACTGTGCTGGAAGTCCTAAGACTACTGTAGAAATTCGAGACACTGATCTCTTCAGAGGAGCGCGGAACCGCGGCAAAACCCTACTTGTTGCCGCGGTTCCGCCGCAGTATTGATGGATCAGTGTGTACAATTTCTCCAGTGGGCTTCTGGGCTAATTTTAGGGGTTTTGGAATATTAACATTGGGCCCAGATTTTCTGTGAGTGCTACAGTATTGCTTGGGGGCCCACTTGTTAATTTTTGATCGATCGGATATTTTAAACACATTATTTCACAGTATTTACATTATATCTGCGACCGTGAATGTCACTCGATCGGTAAATCCAGTCTAACTGCTATAGCCCGGTTAGACGGATTTGCGAACGTGACTTTCACGTTGATGTTCTGTGTTTTTGCTGTGATGTTGCGGATCGGTCGTGGGGGATAGCCTGGATGCAATGCTAGTACAGTTTTGTTGTATTATGTACATTTGATATTGCGGGGCGAGCGTCCGACATGTGGACTGCCGTCACTGCCTGTTTGTATTATTCTTTTGGGGCACGACCTGGTTGCGGTCGATGTACCCGTTGTATGTATATTTTACTTTCTGTACTAGGATTGCCCCACGGTGGGGTGCACGGATAGCCGGGTTCTAGAGGGCAACAAGCCCGCATCTCATGGCATTGATACGGAGGGGGCTTTACTCTAGGATTGGCGGGCTATTCGCCGCACTCGTAGGGGGTACAGGTTGACCCAGGAGGGGTGCCCAAGTTACCGGATTCCGTGAAGTGCTGGGTGGTCCATTCACGGTGCTGAAGGGGGCTGCCTCGCTTCAGGTTTTGGCGGGTGACTTGCCGCGCCCGTAGGGGTCTAGGATTTCATTGCACAGGCTATCCACACGACCAGGGGAACGTCGGGTTTCAGTAGTGGCTCTGTGAAACCCGGGGATCCCAGATATCTGTATTGTTCTGTGATGCTGTACATTTCTGTGATGTTGCATTTTTATTCACGCCTTGAGCGAAATATAATATATTGGTATATATATTAGTAGATGTTGTATATGTTTTACATCCGCGCTAGTCCAGTCCCCGCTCTGTCGTTAGTTAGCTAACCTAACGGGTAATGACGGGACCCAGTGGCGAATGCGGATGGCATATACGTACATCAGTATATTTTCGTTCTTTGTGGTGTGATCAATTGATGGGACTGCATTGATTCGGATCAATGCAAGATAAACAAACCTAATCTGATGTTGTTGGAACACTTTTCAAAAAAGCTGTTATTGCAAGGACGTTCACTTTTGTTTTGCATCGTGGTATTCATTTGGAATATCCTGCTCCTCAGTCAACGAGGCAAGGGCCGAGATCCCTTCACCGGGAGTGACCCCTTGGACAAAAGTTTGCGTTAGGGCAGTAACTTCACTATAGCCGTTTACTTTTGCTTTGCATCGTGGTATTCAGTTGGAATATCCTGCACCTCATTCCACGGGGAAAGAGCCGAGATCCCTTCACCGGGAGTGACCTCTTTAGCAAAGGTTTTCGTAACTATATTTTCAAAAGCTATCAGTTCCTTCAACGATATCAAGTTCATTACGTTAAAGGTTTTCGCCAGAAACCATTCGTAGCCCTCCGTCATTTCATATGGATAGTCAATAGTATTCAAGCTGTGTTTGTTGGCCATAGTCAAGGCACAGTGTTTGGTAGCTATTGGGTGTTCATATGTAGCATAGATAGATGCGTTGATTTGGGACAGTCGTATAGCCTTGTTGGCCCTAGTCAAGGGCTTGTACGGGTGGGTTCAAATTAACCTGGACAATGACGGGTAGAACTTGACATGTGACTTATGATTTGTTGGCCTTAGTCAAGGTCATAAGAGCATGGGGTAAAAATCACATCGGGAGTTTCAAAAGAACTGAAACTTGCCAGATATGCGCATACCTTCTGGAGTGTGATACCGTGAGAGGATTCCGTCACGTTATCATGCGATGATAGTTGGATCCCGATTCCCACTGATGAGTTAGTTTACTCCTCGGGTGACCCCGACTAATTCTTCTTTCAGGTTTGGAGGAGAATTTAAGGTACAGTGGGAGGTTTCCAGATTAGATAAAGTGATAACCATTCTGATCTAGGTTAGAGTGCACGCTGAGTGTTTCTTTTCTCTCTCTCTCTGGCAGCGACCATTGACCCGACCCTAGACTATGACTTAGTGACCAAGTTGACCGAACCTTCTTAACACTGGCTTTTGGATTGTCAGAGTTGCAGACCTCATTGCCACTCCTACTTTTACCCTTTTCTCCAGGACACCCCGTATTACTACGAAGATCCACAGTTTATTGGATAAACCATCGTATGGTTAGATACGAACTCGAAGGAATTTATTCGAGGATGGTTTCCGGTTTTGGAGAAAACGGATAGGATTATTCAGTTGTCTTTTCCTTTTACCTTCTCTCAGGTTGCGAGTACTCCTTGGCTTAGGAGATAGTACACCTATTACGCAAATTGGATAGTCTTCTTCCAAACCTTAGGCTGGTGCCGACCGGTAGGGAATGAAGAAAACCAATTAGCATAACGATGGTGTGCAGAAGGTATTAAGTTCAGACAAAGCAAGGGATTAGTAAGAGGGCAAAGTAAAATGCGACTGATATTCACGACCAAACCAAGTATTTCTTCGCCAATCCTAAATCACCTTTGTATCTCTCCAGGACACTCCGTATCACTACGAAGATCCACAGTTTATTGGATAATCCATCGTATGGTTATATACGAACTCGAAAGGAACTTGTTCCAGTTCGGGGATAGATTCTGGTCCAGGAGAAATAGGAATAAGGTTTATTCGGTTGTCTTTTATCTTCACCTTCTCTCGCATTGCGAGTGCTCCTAGGACTAGGACAGTACACCCATTATTCTTATTGGATAGTCTTCTTCCAAACCATAGGCTGGTGCCGAACGGTAGGAAAGGAAGAAAACCATTTGGCCTAAGGGGTGTGCAGAAGGTAATGACTAAAGACATATAAAGGGATTTGGAGAGGTGGCAAAGAATTATACGGTTATAGTTGTGAATCTGGATAATGGTAGAGGCATTACTAGGAATACCAGGATACCCCATCGAAACATTTCAAAGTTTCAGTTCAACTGTGTACTGTTAAAAGAAAACTGATTTCCCGATTGGACACTTGCTCCAGGGTATGTATTTACCAGGTTTGATTCTCACATCTGTATGGTTTTACAGATGATGAGTGGGAGTAAGTTATTGGGAATTGGGTGATCATCCTCATTATATCGGGATTCGTTGTAATCGGTGATATTTGAGGAGATCACCGGGGCTGTTTGCCGGTCGGCAAATATTTGGTTTTGAATATCCGCTGTTGTGCACCAATTTCAAATTGATATATCTGTACGTCTATTTTCATAGAGTGAGATACACCTTTTGATATTATGTCGATGACATTTACCTAAATCAGTGGATGGTTAGGTAAGGAGCATTAAACAGCGGTGTAATTCTTCTTAACCATAAGTACAGTTTTCAACCTACGACACACAGTGAAAGAGTTGTTAAACTCAGCGGACTTATACAGAGTATTGTATGTTGTCCAGTGTCCATTAGGACAGAGGGGTTGGTCCTCATACTATATTCTGTTTACTTTTAACTTCTCTAGTTCTTAGACATGTGTTTCGTAGAAACACATGGTCTAAGTTTTGAGGAGTTATAGGTATTTGAATAGAGTAGAGAACCAGGTGTAGCAAGTATCGGGATTCTTCAAAGTGATCGAAGATGTAGATACTTGTGTATGGTATTCAGTTGATAGTAATGATAAAGAGAAATAGCTTCTCTTTCAGGTTACTCATAATTGGAAGCATTCCTAAGTTGAGTAATGCTGATCGGCCTCTCTCCATTTAGTTGACATGCACTGGAGATAGCTGCATGATTTGAATCTGGTTCAATTAAATCAGTGCCTCTGGTTCTATATTGGATATAGTACAGTTCATATCTTAACATTGTTAAGGTACGGGGAGTTGTCCGGCTTATGATTAAAACCAGACTCTGGATAACTCAAGGCACGTTTCTGTAATGGCTGTTTGTGGGTTGACCCAGGCTATGACGAGGGTTGACTTTCTACCATAAGAAAGATCAATAGTGATATTGTTCTTGACTCGCCACAGTTTTATTAAAAATGGATTTTTTCAAAAACAGTAGTGGGAGTATGGTAGAACTGGAAGTGATTCCAGAACCGCAAACGATTACTGAAGATTTGATAAGGAACCTAAAGATTCAATCTGATTTGACATTCCATTGGCCACTCCGCAGATAAGGTGGGTAACTTCAGGCACCCGAGAGGTACTCCGGTAGCCTCAAGGACGGTGACGGAGAAGTTCTTGTTTACCCACACTTGCCATTGCTGTTGTTCCAAGCTGCGAGACCCGGTGGGAGGATGAGTATAGCGTCGTTCTAAACTAGTTTTAGAAGTGCACGTTTATATGACTCTACCAGAGGGTTGTCGTAGTCAGTGGAGCAGCGGAAGCATTGGTGGACATCAGGCTTATGTCTATTTATAGACTAAAGCAGATATAGCGGAGATAGATCATCTATTTCTGATGTGACAGTCATAGGTTTGACGTCATCAGAATAGGGGATGGATCTGCTGAGAAGGTAGTAGGGTGTGATATCCGGGTTTTGGATGACATACACATAGTAGGAAGTGATATTCTTATACTACGATCGGTTATATTTTGGTCGTCACACAGTGTTTTCTCTACATGGGACTTGGACATTATATCAGACATACTGGTTACTAGATCTATGGTTTTAGATCTAGATTTGGGTGGTTTCCCAATCAGGGTACTTTGACAACATTCTAGGAGTATTTAGAATGGACGACTCCTGGCACGGTAGTGTACCTGCAGGTAATGGAGTCACCCTCTCTAAAGGTGTCTTACAGACTAAAGCGGAGAGGGATGCGCATGATTGGCAGATCACTTGCTTAGGCAATTGAGTCAATCATGAGATGTCAAGTACCACACCAGATGTTGTTTTTGCACTAGATGCAATAAGATGATATTGATCCAATCCTGGAGGAACAGTCGGAAGCAGTTTTAGAACATAAGTGAATGTTCTAGGGATATGATAACGGCTGCCTCCTTTAGCAGACGGTTATCACTCCAGGCTTCCAAGGTGACATGGACGACAAGGAGGTTGTCAGAATTATAGTTTTCCTTCTGACGAGGGGCAGTATTTTGGACAGGTGGTCCAAGGCAATACTGAGGGAGGCATGGCGCAGGATACTGATTAAGTTCAGTTGACGATACAGTCTAAGAAGTCTGGATTCGGAGTTCATTTATGAACTAGGTCCCATCAGACATCCAGACACAATCTAAGACAGGTATTGCTCATTTCGGGAGATGGTTTTCTCCGCGAACTTGAAGATAGAGAGAGACATAGAACGAAACATCAGAGCGGATCCACTCGCTGAGGCTATTCCTCGAACGCAATAGTCTCGCAAACGAGCTTTGTGAGACTGACTAGTAGAGGAGTTGGGTGTTCGGTATCACACGGGCTGTGAGTATGCGACATCGCAATAATTAGCCTTGAGTGCAAGTGGGAGATTGTTGGAGATAGTGCCCTCAGAGTCAATTATTGGATCACAGGCACGTGATTGCAATGATTGAGGGAGGACCTATCCCGGGACGACAGTCTTACTCGAGATGATAGTATGCTATCTGGTTTACCTTTATCATCGTGTACTGCTTTAGGTGACCTGACAGGTCGCTATTACACGTTGATAGAGCCCCTAGGATTCTTGCTTGACTGCCAGCAGTATGAGGGCGATCATATAAGTGAGAGCTGGAGTCTATAAGCACATCCTTAAAAGGTCCCTAGTCGTGGGAGTTTCGAGACAGGGCATCGATTCTCTAGAGTAGACTAGTGTATACAGTCGAGACCCCGACGAGGGGCGGTGGCCGGTCTCACAAGCCACTGGTGTCAGTTGGTTCACCTAAGATGTATACAGGTGCTCATTGGGTTATGAGTACACCGGACAGGACTCGCCGGGAACATGCTAGTTGGTCTTATACCTGACGTCAGATAGCAGTTCCCTGGTGACATGTGTACAGGTTAGTTCATCGACCTGGGGATCGTCATTTGTCTCGTGTGAGTTCCCACTGTGCTTTGATTACTACCCTACCACGGCTCAAAGGAGTCGTGCAAACAGGTTTTAGTTGGGTACAGTCCCGAGCCACATGGAGGCAGTGAGCGGATCTTCAGGGGTTCGTCTCTCCCGGTATTGGGGGTGAGGTCGCGCTGTGTCTAGGAGAGCCATTACACGAAGTCCTTGGCCAAGGCAGGAGATTTACTGGTAGGTATTCCAGTAGTATCTCAGGGTGTTCTGGGCTACACTCCGACACGACTTGTACCGCTTTTGGGGGTCTGACTTTCACCAACCCCCTAGGCCCGCCATGCGATGCTCATAGACGAACGGACCGGACTGTACGGATATTGTCACTGACAGGCTCAGTAGGGTGTCAGGATGAGTTCGCTCATCGACGTCCCTTTTGGTCAATAGCTGGTGGCCCGTTACGTATTGGCTTATACCTCTGACGTGCTAGTGGTCAAATCCACAGCCATTGTATTGACGAGTCTTTTGAGTCCACCACACTTTCCGTTACTCAGGCTTTCGGGCGAAACGCTGTAGAGGCCGTATGGAGATATGGCAGGGTCCGATCAGATACGTGCGGTATTGCACGGATCAGGATCGGATGGTTTGTACTAGAGGCCGTATAGATATATGGCAGGGTTCGATCAGATACGTGCGGTATTGCACGGATCAGGATCGAACGGATATTACTAGCCGGCTTTGGTTTAAGCCGGATCTTAGTTTAGTACAGTGTAGATTTTGTCTCTTTGCATTTGTATCCGGACGGAATACAGATGCGGGTGTGTATGCACAGTATCGGGGTTTTCCTGTAATTTATTACGGGACCAGTTTTCTGGAGTTGCCAGTTTGCGTTCCGTTCCGGCCGGTTTTCCTTTGTTCTTTCCCGGCCGGACTTTTCCGATGGAGGGGGTTATTTGCAATTATGCAAATAACATTTGTGGAGGGGGTTTTCTTGCAATTGTTTTCTTTATGATATGTTAAGCATCTTTCTTCCATCACTTGCATTAATTGTGATTTGAATGGGTATGGGTTGATTAAAGTGATAAGTATGGTTGATGTTTGGATATGGTCACCTCTTGCTATATACTACCATCACCTCCCTTCATGCTTTATATCCCTTCCCTCCACCATTCTAAAAGGGCCGGCCACTTCATGGAATTGGAGTGGGGTTGATTTCATTTTTTGGTGTGGCAAAATTAAACATCTATCTCATTTTAGCTTGCCACCAAAATTCCCAAGTTCATATCTTGTTGATTCCTCCATCAAGGCAACTAGAAACCCCATTGAGACAAAGAGCTTTCTACACTACATTCTACAGCACATCTTGAGCATGTCGACTTGCCAGCTTCATGCCCGAGTTGCCTCGGTATTGAGGTGGGAGCCCGTAAAAGATACAGACGATGTGGTGCCCTTCCGGCGAAGAGGCGACGACCGGAGTTTCCGCGAGAGATCGGGACGACGACGAGAAGACCGGAGGACTCGGATCACTCGGTATATCTCTTCCCTATCTTGTTAGTTAGCTAGGACAAGTTTAATGGCCCGATCCGGGGTTTAGTGCGCGGTGGTGCCGGTTTGCTAAGTTCGCAAAATTAAAGTTTATCACCGCTTCCGCATTTGGCCGTCGGATTGACGACCGGGGCGCCGCCGTGCACTTACATGATGTGCATTAATGAGCATTGAATGCATAAAGATATGATGTGATTTGTAGCATCTTATTTCTCTCCAATTCTCTGCATACAAACCAGGTGAAATAAGACCAAGCAAACAGCATCAGAGGCTTATTGGAGTGCACACAAACCCACACACCCAATACGGGCCCCTCTCCTCGGATTTGACCCGGCGACCATCCAATGGATTCCGGCGACGCCGGCCCCACCTCCTCCTGTGGGCCCCATCTTTCTCCTGTGCCTTCCCTTCTGCCACTTAGGATTATTTTTATTGTTTATTTATTCCTCTTTTGAGCCTATAAATACATATCAGTGGGCAAGGGAAGGGGCTAACCATGTATATACCATTTCATAATTTTGTTTTGCTTTTTTTTGTTTAGCTTGAGGGTGAGTGTACTTCATATTGGTCTCTACTTTTTCTTCCCTCTTGAATCTCTCTTTGGAGAGCTTGATTAAGGAGGTTGAACAAGTCACCAAATCTTGTATCTTGTTCTCAAGTGATTAATACATTGTTGTTTCTTTTATTTACTTGCTTTCTTTTCATTATGCATAACTAATTATTTATTTTGGTTGTGGTGTGGGTGAGGAAGTGAGATGAAAGGCTTTGCCTCCTCCACCTCTTGTTTATGTTTCATGTGCTTAAATTCCATTTTGTGTTAAGGTTGCTAAGCTAGGATATGGTATGTTGTAATAAAGAGCTTGACAAACTCTTTGTTTCATATACTATATACCTTCACAAACACTTAGCAAAATTAACACCAATATCATTTGCTCTCACTAACCTCTTTGTGTTTTCATTGTTGCGGTATGCTTGCAAAACCTCGTGTTTAGTGTTGATACCCCAAGCGCGGACATACAAACGGTAAGTGACCAAAACAGACTCGTTTCGTGCTTTGCGGTGAAAATCGGACTTTGACGGTTTGTGCTCCGCAGCCGCGTTGACAAGTCGTGCTCCATGTCGGGATCAAGCTAAGGCCGGATAACTCATAACCAAGGGAGTGTAAAGGTAAACGTCGTGATTCAAGCTTCCGAACCAAGCCACAACCATTCTTCCTTAAACTCCTTTTCTTGCTTTTCTTGTTTTCGTTTTCTTTTATAATTATTTGTGACAAAACCAATTCATTATTTTGTTAACCTTAAACAACGATACCTAATACTCAATTCCCTGAGGATCGACCCGTGCTTGCCGGCTCGCTACAACGCGCCGTGCACTTGCGGTTATAAATATTTAAAATGAGAACGATCTCGTGTGCGCAATCCGTTTTCCTAAAACCATATCTCAAATTTCAAAATATACACGTTTTCGCGTGCGGGAGGATTCCCAACACCAGCCCCCACTAGTGTGACTGCCATCACAACGCTGGCAATCAAGCAAAGATCCTAAAGGCTCTACTAATATGTATATGCGATATGTTAAAAGAAACATATGCACATATTAAAATAGAAACAAACCAAGTAGCATACTACCATTTTTAGCAAGACTGTCAATAGAATTGAAAATCGTTTCGGTGAAATTTCGGAAAATCGGTAAAATAAGGGGGATTTCCGTAAAAAGTCAAAATATAAATATCTTTAATATAAAATTAAATATACATATTCTAGCTATGTAAGTGCTAGTATTTGTTGTTTATTGAGCCACTGGTAAAATTTCTAATTTTCTGAAAAAATTTCCGAAATTAATTATTTTAATATTATTTTAAGCCTTCACTAATACATTTAATTAGGGAAAATTACAAATTGTAATGAGTTGAAACAATTTTTGTGCATCATAACATATTAAACAAAATTTTAACATGTTGTTTTTGAAATGAAATGAAGCTGTCAAACGGTTTTAGAAAATATCGAAGAAAAAAGCTTAATTAGAGAAATTAATGTAAACGGAAATTGGGGTATTGTATTTATCTTTTTTTTCCTCACCCACGCTCCCCACACTCTCTCTCCTCCTACCCCCTAGGCTACTGGCCGAGCCCCCCCCCCCCTTGGCAGCCCCAAAACTTTGTGATCTCATTTCACAATAAGGAAAAGTATAAGAAAAGGAGATATGGGTTTGGGTTGACTTGAAATTTTGTTTACTTGGTTTTTCCCCTCACCACACCCTCTCCCTCCTCTCCCCTTGGCTCAGCAGCAGGTCCCCCAACAGCATCCCCTATTTTTCTCCTCTCATTCTCATCAAAAAATCTATCTTTTTGCCTCAAAATCAAGCTAAAACCTCTATAATTCTTCAATCCAACTCTTACCCATTATTTCTTTGCCCTAGCTAACATGAATAATGGAGCAAGGAAGCAATTTAGAGGTCAAGTTCCATATTTGATCTCTTGATCTTGAGGTATAATTCTAACCTTTTGCTTAATTTGTTGTTAAATGTTTAAATCAAGCTTAAGTAGGTGTTTAAAAAAAAGAAGGTTTTGAATTCAAGTTTGAAATTTCAAGTGGATGGTTTTGAATGAAGATTAGGGTTTGATCATTGGATAATGGTTGTGATGTGTAGATTAACATCTAATTGCTTGCTAAAATTAATCTAGTTGCTAATTTGCATTTTTGTTAATTTAAATTTGCAATAATTATAGTAATTGCAAACTAGGTTTTAAAAATATATATATTTTGGTGAGATAAAATTCTAATTAGGGTTTCATGGCATTATTAACATTATAAATTGCGGATTAATACTTTAGTATATGCAAAAACCAAGCTTAATTGTAAAATTGTGAATTTTACTTTAAAAAGAGTTAAAATCAGTAATTTTGCAAACTAGGAATTTGGAATTTATACAAATTGATGAGATTAATTTATGAAAGTGATTTGTATGACCTAATTATGTTGTTTAATGAGCATTTTGGCCATTTAAATCATTAAAATTTGTAAATTGGTTAAAACATCAAGTTTTGAACCGAAATGGGAATTTGTGCTAACTAGGTTTTGGAAAATAAAACGATTTGTTTGATTTTAATGTTTTGATGATTTAAACCATATTTCATATATAATTAATAATTTGTGAAGCCATGATTGGTACGTTTGGTGTTTTTCTTTATCAATCGGCGTTTGTACGCCGATGTCGAGGGTTTTTAAGTTGATTTGAGAGAGCAAGCCATAGGTTTTGACCTATGTGAGATCCGTTTGTCGTTTTGGTTAGGAGTCGGATTTTTATGCGATACGATACATTGTGACATGTAGGTACCCCATGTGGACTTCGAGTCGACAAGCAAGCGCGTGGCGACGTCGGCACCGGCAAGCGAAGACCAAGTGAGTAGATTTATATCTACGGGGAGAAGTCGGGTGGATGGCGTATAGCACCCCCGCAGTCCGTAATATAGCTTATATAATGGATATATATATATGTGGTTTATGATACGTGGATGATATTCAGGATATGATTATGTGTTCATGGATTTGTAGTGTTACTTACGAAACCCTAGAGTAGTTGTTGAAAGGTTCCTAGGCACCCTATAGAGGTCTCACAAGACATCGAACATGCCATTTTACAAAAATTATGGTGCCGAGAAACCCTAACACGGATCTTAGACTAGAATTCTAGGCGAAAAACTAAACTAGTTAGCAAATTAACTAAAGGTCGGAAACTACAACCTTTGTAGATCCGGATTTCCACCTCCTTAGCTCCACGTGGTCATGCCCTCGCTGTCCATCATGAATCCTCGACTCATTCGTCGGCTTCATCGGAAAAGTGAGCGGAATAGTTCGTCGGCTTCGTGTCAAAGACGATCTACGTCGAGGTTGCACTAGTTCAAGCTCCGACTTCACAAAGTTGTGAAACTTGTGAAGAGAACACCCAAAACAACTTGGCAAGAGGTAGAGGGTGAAGAAATAGGAGATGGGTTCACTTTAGATTTGGAATTCTCTCACTAGAACTCAAGTTGCCATTGATGGCATCTAAGTTTTTCTTTTGAAGATGAAGAAGAAGAAGAGCTAGAATTATGATAAGTTGTTTTAAAATGAAAAGAAAAATCTATACTTATCATAATACTAACTATGGTTAAGTGTATAGAATCAACCATGGTTATTTTGAGAGTTAGGGTTAAGCTAGTGGACAAGAATGGTTGCATAAAGTCAAGGCTTCTTGAAGCTTCAACATAAAACAAGAAATGCCACCATTCTCCACTTAAGCTTTATCCAAATAAATGAATAAACAATTAAATGAATTAATGCATAATTAAAACCCTAATCTCAAGTTAACTATGGTTTAATTCCAAACACTTAACCATATGATCAAGTATCATCAAACATGATACTTATATGTGCACAAAAGTATATCACATATACAATGTGTAAATCAAGTGAGAAAAATCCGTTTAAAGTGAACCAATACTAGTTGATGCAAAGTAATATATCAAATATATAATTATACATTAAATCATTAAATCAACACTTGATTCAATGATCCGGTCATGTCGCACATAACCGACTAGTATTCAATGCATCGATTTATCGAATCAATGATTCGATAACTAGGTCATATCTCATACAACCAATCGAAACATTAATCGCGAGAATCAAATACGGTATCACATACACGCATTATTCTCGGTCCCGCACATATCTCATATGCACTCCTATTTCGTTTCGCTTGAGCTAGGAAACCTCTGTGTAGGACTCTAAAGACTCGTCAATATGCCGGTAGCAGATGATGATCATATCAAGCACCCACAAGCCGCAAGCGGTCTGCTAAACGTAACGGCCACCCGGGTATTGAGCGATCAGAAGATCGACGAGCTACCCCGCTCACACTCCTGCGAATCCGACCAGTAACACTTGCCGTACAGTCCGGTCTCTTCGTCTGATATGTCGCATATCAAGTCTAGGGGTGGTAAACGTCAGACCCCAATAACCCGATAAGTCGTGCCGATGTGAGGCTCGTAACGGGTCGAGAAACTACTGGTAACACTTATCAGCAAATCTCTGATCAGCCATGGCCAGGGACTTCCCTGTTACGGCCAATCGAGCACAGCGCAACATCAACTCCCAATACCGGGAGAGACGAAACCCCTCCTATCGCTCATTGCCTCCATGTGACTCGGGACTTACCCAAAGACCACCGTTTTGCACGCCCTCATGGACGTGGTAAGGTGGAGATCAAATCACAGTGGGAATCACACAAGACTCTATGACGATCTCGGGTCTACAGACTAACCTGTACAAGTGTCACCTGAGAACTGCCATCTGACGTGAGGTATAATACCATCTGGGAGTTCTCGGCGAGTCCGTCCAGTGTACTCAGTCTCCACTGAGCACCCGTATACCATCTCTGATGTCAAACACCAATGGATATGGGATCATCCATCGCCCATCACATGGGTCGAGAAGCGTATACGCTAGTCTACTCTGGTATATCGATGCCCCGTCTCGATACACCCACGACTAGGGACCTTGAAGGATGTACTTATGGACTACCATGTCCCCACTAGTATGATCTGCATCATAGTCCAGGTAGTCAAGTACAAATCCTAAGGGCTTTACCAACATGTAACTATAAGACAGTATAAAGAGACTAGTGTACATGTTAAGATAAAGAGCAACCAGATAGCATACTATCATGTCGAGCAAGAAAGTCATCTCTATATATGTCCAAGCATCCAATATAATATACATCATCTGTACAATACTGGCCTCTAGGGCACACATACAACTAACAATCTCCCACTTGCACTAGGGCCAGCTGCTATAGTATCGCATACCGAGCATCCCGAAGAGTCTCTCAAACTGTATCTGGGGAATGGCCTTCGTGAGTGGATCCGCAGTGTTGTCCTTCGTGTCAACCCTCCTGACCTCGATCTCCCGGCGATCAACTATCTCCCGGATCAGGTGATACCGCCTCAGAATATGCCTGGATCGCTGATGGGACCTGGGTTCCTTGGCCAAAGCCACTGCTCCATTGTTATCGCAATACAAAGGTATTGGATTCTCAATGGATGGAACCACACCAAGTTCAGTAATGAACTTCTTGATCCAGACAGCTTCTTTAGCAGCATCATTGGCAGCGATGTATTCAGCCTCCATCGTCGAGTCTGCCACGGTTTCCTGCTTGGAACTCTTCCAGCTAACCGCCCCTCCGTAAAGGGTAAAGACAAAACCCGACTGCGACTTAGAGTCGTCCTTATCACTCTGGAAGCTCGAATCGGTAAAGGACTCCACTTGGAGTTCTCCGTTACCATACACCAAGAACATATCTCTAGTCCTTCGCAAGTACTTGAGAATGCTCTTCACAGCTGTCCAGTGACTCTCTCCAGGATCAGCTTGATACCTGCTCACTATACTTAGTGAGTATGCTACATCGGGTCTGGTACATAGCATCGCATACATGATAGAGCCTACTGCCGAAGCATAGGGTATCCCTTGCATGCGAGCTCTCTCCAAATCAGTCTTGGGAGACATCTCTTTGGAGAGAGTGACTCCAGAGATCGTGGGCAAGTTCCCACGCTTGGACTCTTCCATACTAAACCTCTTTAGTATGGTGTCAATGTACCTGGATTGGGACAATCCCAAAATCCGTTTGGATCTATCTCTATAGATCCTAATTCCCAATATGCAGGAGGCATCACCAAGATCTTTCATTGAGAATCTTTGTGATAAGAAGAGCTTGACCGATTGCAGCATAGGAATATCATTTCCTATCAAGAGTATGTCGTCCACGTACAATACGAGGAAGACAACCTTACTCTCTGCCACCTTCTTGTAGATATAAGGTTCATCTGGATTTTTGACGAAATCAAACTCTTTGATAACGACGTCAAAGCAGATGTTCCAACTCCGCGATGCTTGCTTTAATCCATAAATGGATTTAAGCAGCTTGCACACCTTCCCGCTGCTCCCACTGTCTACGAAGCCCTCCGGCTGAGTCATGTACACGCACTCTTCTAAATCACCATTTAGAAAGGCGGTCTTAACATCCATTTGCCAGATTTCGTAGTCATGAAAGGCAGCAATGGCAAGCATGATTCGGATGGATTTAAGCATAGCCACTGGAGAAAAGGTTTCGTCATAGTCCACACCTGGTCTTTGACGAAAACCCTTTGCTACAAGTCTAGCTTTGAAAGTCTCCACTTTCCCATCTACACCAAGTTTCTTCTTGAAGATCCACTTGCTCCCAATGGGTTTTACCCCTTCAGGAGCAACTTCCAAAGTCCATACTTTGTTGGTGTACATGGATTCCATCTCGGACCGCATAGCATCCAGCCATTTCACTGAGTCCCCACTCGTGATGGCCTGCTCGAAGCTAGTTGGGTCATCATCCTCCATGATGCAATCCTCGCTCCCACCGTCCATGAGAAAACCGTAGTATCTCTCAGGCTGGCGAGGAACCCTACTAGATCGGCGGAGAGGCTGAGGTTCATTGGGAGCTACTGAATCTTCTGGTTCCACTAAATCTTCAGTTACGGTTTGTGTATCTGGAACCTCTTCCAGCTCTACCACTTTGCCACTAATTTCTTTTTCAAGGAATTCCTTTTCTAAAAAGGTGGCATGTTGAGCAACAAACACTTTTTGTTCCTCACTGTGGTAGAAAAAATACCCATAAGAATTCTTTGGATATCCCACAAACTTGCAGAGAACTGACCGTGCCTCGAGCTTGTCCGGATTTTGTCTTTTGACATAGGCCGGACAACCCCATATCTTAACTCGTTTAAAATATGGTCTCTTCCCACTCCATATCTCATATGGTGTGGTAGGTACAGATTTAGATGGAACTTGATTCAATAGGTATATTGCTGTTTCCAGCGCATAACCCCAGAAGGAAATAGGTAACTCAGCTGTGCTCATCATAGAGCGCACCATATCTAATAGGGTGTGATTCCTTCGTTCAGATACACCGTTGTGCTGTGGTGTATATGGAGGAGTCAGCTGAGAGAGAATCCCATTCTCTTTTAGGAAGTCCAGGAATTCATTGCTCAAGTATTCCCCTCCTCGATCAGATCGAAGGATTTTAATACTTTTTCCGATTTGGTTCTCAACTTCTTGTTTATATTCCCTAAATTTCTCAAAAGCTTCTGATTTGTGTTTCATCAGGAACACATACCCGAACCTAGAGAGATCGTCAGTGAATGTAATGAAGTATGAAGAACCATCCCTGACATGTGTAGACATGGGACCGCATACATCACTATGTATAAGTCCCAAGAGTTCGGTAACTCTTTCCCCGTGTCCCGTAAACGGAGTTTTGGTCATCTTGCCTTTGAGACATGACTGGCAAGTGTCATAAGATGAAAATTCGAAAGGTTTCAAATATCCATCCTTATGCAACTTAGCCAGTCGTGTCACATTGATGTGACCCAGTCTACAATGCCACAAGAAGGATTCATTGATTTCAGAACTCTTCCTCTTGTGTGTGTTTGTTATGCTCAGAACTGTTGATTGATTTAGAACATAAATGCCATTGCATAACGTGCCTGATCCAACCAACTTTTGGTTACGGAAAATGTTCATAACATTATCCTGTAATACAAAATTATATCCCTCTTTACTCAATAAAGAAACCGATATAATGTTGCATATCAGGTTCGGCATGTAATAGCATTCGTTCAGAACCAATGTATTACCAGTTGGTAATACAAGGTGATATTCCCCGATAGTCTTAGCTGCAACAATTGCACCATTTCCAACTCTAATGTCTTTATCACCTTCCCCAAGTTCTCTACCTTTCCTTAGCCCATGTAACTGATTACATATATGGGATCCCGACCCGGTATCCAATACCCAGGACGTAGAGAAAATGGAGAAACAGTTCTCAGTAACGAACACACCCGAAGAAAATGCATCAACATGTACTTTCTTCATTCGGGTGGCATGGGAATCCTGGCATTCCCCTATATCCTGTTCATTCCTATAACTCTTATAAGAAAGAACGGAACCAACGTTCCCCAGCACAGTATAACATGCGGGTTCGGTCAATACATCCATATTATTATCTTTATTAAGGCATGAAATGGTCGCTACCTGGAGAGAGAGAGAAGAAAACACTTTAGCGTATGCTCGTGCAAGATCAGATTGGTTATTATCTTATCTAATCAGGATGGCTCCCACTGCTTTTTATCAAATCTTCCTCCAAACCCTAAAAGGAAAGACTAGCCGGGATTAATTACACACTACAAGTTCGCCAATCTTTCAGCCAGGCCAGTGTCGGTACTTTGAGGGAGGTCCCCCGTGCTTTCGCACGAACCTAATTACTGTAAACCTCGTTTTCCCATAGGCGTAACCCCGTTGACACCTTTCTAGACACCTACTTGATCGGCTAATTGTAGTGTGTAAAACTCTCCCAGGAGTAACTCTTACTCGCAGCGGGTATCGGGATCCAACTATCTCATAGAAGGTATGCAATCTCATTGCAAATTTCAACACTTGAAATTCCCGATAATATTTTGCCCCGAACGATCTATGACCTTGACAAGGTCAACAAACCATAGACCGCAAGTCAAGTTCAACCCGTCATTTCTTGATTGAATCAAACCCACCCGCACGACCCTTGACAAGGTCAACAAGGCCGTACGACTACCCTAACTCAATCTGCATCATATGCATAAGCAGATAAATACTGGTTAGCTACCGCACACTGCGCCTTGACAAGGTCAACAAACGCAGCACGAATACTAAACAGGACTTATCTGAAATGACGGAGGGCTACGCAGGTTTTTCATAAAAACCATGAGCGTAATGAACTTGATATCGTTGTAGAATCAAATAAAGTTTTGAAATGGAGTGATTTTGAGGCTTTTCTAGTTTTGCTAAAGGGGTCACTCCCGGTGAAGGGATCGTCGGCCCTTTCCTCGTCGAATGAGGTGCGGGATATATCATATATATCACTGTGCAAAGCAGAAACTATAGAAGCAGTCAAAAACAAACCGAGTGTGTAGCATCTGCCAGTTATTGCTAAAGGAGTCACTCCCGGTGAAGGGATCTCGGTCCTTTCCTCATCGAATAAGGTGCAGGGCATATCACATACACCGCTATGCAAAGCAAGAACTGTAGCTACCAGTTTTATTTTAAAATTCGATTCCACAACATCATAGGTTTCTTATCTTTCATTAATCACATTAATGAAGTCCCATCATTTAAATATCTAAACATCACAGATAGATATGACGTACACTTATGCCTTCCGCATTCGCCTCGATGTCCCCTCGTGCACCGTTAGGTTAGGTAACTAACGACAGAGCAGGGCAGGGCTAGCGCGGGTGTAAAACATAAGTAACGTCTATATAATATATCATATATACTATATACTATATCCATCACAGAATCACAACATAGATATCGCAGCAGAATAAACATATGAAATATTGGATATACTAGGACGTCCGTATTTTCAATACGAGCCAGTATAAAACACGGATTCCACGGTCGTGATGAATAGCCAATCCCACACCCCTAGACCCCTACGAGAGCGGCAAGCAACCCTGCCAATTCTAGGGTTAGGAGACCCGGACTCGACTCCTCGAGTTGGTCTCCCACTGGACCCTAGAACCCGGTTACTTGTGCTCCCTTCCTTGGGTCTATCCTAATGCGGAAAAGTAAATAATATACAAAGGGTGACAGCTTCCGCTACCTGGAAGTGCCCCAAATAAAAGAATATTACATACAAGTTTTTACATGAATGAAAAAGAAAAACACTCATCTCACATAAAAACCCCCGGCTATTCGAACACGACGATCCAATATAACATATCCAGCAACACATAACATCACATGTCATCAACGTAAGTAAGTATGCATACCCCAATTGTCATTGACGTATAGCAACGAAACCGGCGATATGAACATACTACACTTACGGTCACAGAAAAGAAAGTGTAAAACTACAACAGTTGGAATCCGCAACCTCTTTAGACATCGCATGCCTAACAGATATAAATCCCGCATTTTAGTCTCATTATCGAAAACTCTTTTCAATATCATATGGGACTAAATTGCTAGATTTATAACATACATTCAGTTATCTCATAACTACTTGTGAATTCCAATTATTGTATCACATTCCAGATAAACAGAAAATGTTAAACTTTCCGATCGAACAATCGAATACCCAAGTTTACCCGATACAACTCAACACATGAAATAAGTCTAACAACATTCAGTTCGTGCCTCAGTACCAACGGTCCAGCCGTAGAAGGGTCAAGCCAACGCCTCACATGTGGCATGCCGTACTGCCCCAAACCCGAAGGTTCAAAGGGCAGTTCAAGACGGTCACATAATCGAGTTAAGGTTTGTTGTCTTCTAGAGGGTCCATCGCGTTACTTGCACTACTTAGAACGTTGTTAAATTACGGAAAAATCCAACACTTGGAAATTTCCCGACAGGGGAAAAATTGGGTATTTATATCCGGTCGAACTTTTTAACATATTCTAAAAATTATCCGGAAAAACACAAAGACGAAATTTGATATTCCGATCGAAACACCGAATCCCCAAAATAATTCCAGAAAATTCAACTCTTGAATAAATATTAAAAATTCCCAGAAAATCCAGCATAATAAAATATGAGTTACTGTGCAAACATTATTGCGCAATATGAACAGTGAGCGGCGGAAGCGCGGCAGAAGGCATGCTTCTGCCGCGTTTCCGCGGCTGTATAGATGAATCAGGAGATCGTGTTTCACCATAACTCTTAGATACTCCTGCTGAATTTTTTAGGCATTTTTAATCTGGAAAAATCCCGGTTTTTAGAAAATGTACAGAGAGCATTATAGATTTAGGGTTTCGGGTTCGTTCGGACTTCAAATCGCGTCTAGACTTCGCCTAAGGCTCTAGCTTGGCTCTGATACCACTGAAAGGTTCCTAGGCACCCTATAGAGGTCTCACAAGACATCGAACATGCCATTTTACAAAAATTATGGTGCCGAGAAACCCTAACACGGATCTTAGACTAGAATTCTAGGCGAAAAACTAAACTAGTTAGCAAATTAACTAAAGGTCGGAAACTACAACCTTTGTAGATCCGGATTTCCACCTCCTTAGCTCCACGTGGTCATGCCCTCGCTGTCCATCATGAATCCTCGACTCATTCGTCGGCTTCATCGGAAAAGTGAGCGGAATAGTTCGTCGGCTTCGTGTCAAAGACGATCTACGTCGAGGTTGCACTAGTTCAAGCTCCGACTTCACAAAGTTGTGAAACTTGTGAAGAGAACACCCAAAACAACTTGGAAAGAGGTAGAGGGTGAAGAAATAGGAGATGGGTTCACTTTAGATTTGGAATTCTCTCACTAGAACTCAAGTTGCCATTGATGGCATCTAAGTTTTTCTTTTGAAGATGAAGAAGAAGAAGAGCTAGAATTATGATAAGTTGTTTTAAAATGAAAAGAAAAATCTATACTTATCATAATACTAACTAAGGTTAAGTGTAGAGAATCAACCATGGTTATTTTGAGAGTTAAGGTTAAGCTAGTGGACAAGAATGGTTGCATAAAGTCAAGGCTTCTTGAAGCTTCAACATAAAACAAGAAATGCCACCATTCTCCACTTAAGCTTTATCCAAATAAATGAATAAACAATTAAATGAATAAATGCATAATTAAAACCCTAATCTCAAGTTAACTATGGTTTAATTCCATACACTTAACCATATGATCAAGTATCATCAAACATGATACTTATATGTGCACAAAAGTATATCACATATACAATGTGTAAATCAAGTGAGAAAAATCCGTTTAAAGTGAACCAATACTAGTTGATGCAAAGTAATATATCAAATATATAATTATACATTAAATCATTAAATCAACACTTGATTCAATGATCCGGTCATGTCGCACATAACCGACTAGTATTCAATGCATCGATTTATCGAATCAATGATTCGATAACTAGGTCATATCTCATACAACCAATCGAAACATTAATCGCGAGAATCAAATACGGTATCACATACACGCATTATTCTCGGTCCCGCATATATCTCATATGCACTCCTATTTCATTTCGCTTGAGCTAGGAAACCTCTGTGTAGGACTCTAAAGACTCGTCAATACGCCGGTAGCAGATGATGATCATATCAAGCACCCACAAGCCGCAAGCGGTCTGCTAAACGTAACGGCCACCCGGGTATTGAGCGATCAGAAGATCGACGAGCTAGCCCGCTCACACTCCTGCGAATCCGACCAGTAACACTTGCCGTACAGTCCGGTCTCTTCGTCTGATATGTCGCATATCAAGTCTAGGGGTGGTAAACGTCAGACCCCAATAACCCGATAAGTCGTGCCGATGTGAGGCTCGTAACGGGTCGAGAAACTACTGGTAACACTTACCAGCAAATCTCTGATCAGCCCTGGCCAGGGACTTCCCTGTTACGGCCAATCGAGCACAGCGCAACATCAACTCCCAATACCGGGAGAGACGAAACCCCTCCTATCGCTCATTGCCTCCATGTGACTCGGGACTGTACCCAAAGACCACCGTTTTGCACGCCCTCATGGACGTGGTAAGGTGGAGATCAAAGCACAGTAGGAATCACACAAGACTCTATGACGATCTCGGGTCTACAGACTAACCTGTACAAGTGTCACCTGAGAACTGCCATCTGACGTGAGGTATAATACCATCTGGGAGTTCTCGGCGAGTCCGTCCAGTGTACTCAGTCTCCACTGAGCACCCGTATACCATCTCTGATGTCAAACACCAATGGATATGGGATCATCCATCGCCCATCACATGGGTCGAGAAGCGTATACGCTAGTCTACTCTGGTATATCGATGCCCCGTCTCGATACACCCACGACTAGGGACCTTGAAGGATGTACTTATGGACTACCATGTCCCCACTAGTATGATCTGCATCATATTCCAGGTAGTCAAGTACAAATCCTAAGGGCTTTACCAACATGTAACTATAAGACAGTATAAAGAGACTAGTGTACATGTTAAGATAAAGAGCAACCAGATAGCATACTATCATGTCGAGCAAGAAAGTCATCTCTATATATGTCCAAGCATCCAATATAATATACATCATCTGTACAATACTGGCCTCTAGGGCACACATACAACTAACAGTTGTTGCACCCACACACTCACACACACTTACTTACATTCATTCTTTTACATGTGCGTATATGGGGATATGTGTATATGTATTCACATAGGTATGGGACTATTGTACATATACTGGATTATGAGAATAGTACTTGGGATTGGAGATGAGTCGATGAGATTGGATTCATGGCCGTGAGATTGGTAATATGACAGGGTTCATATTTGAGGTACGACATGATGTTTTAGCGGGTCCTTTAACTTGGTGTTTTCATACACACGCATGCATTTACTTAGATTGGTATGAGTATTGTTCTGGACGTAGATCAGTACCCCGGATTATGATCTTTGATAAAGAGGATACCAGATGAATAATGTGATGAATGTGATATTTGACCCATACCCAGATATGGGATGCCGTACGACGAATTTACCGTACGAGCTTTATATTGATGATAGATCCGCACTTTTGACTTGAGGATGTCATATTATAGATATTGTATCGTATGTGATACTATTGAGGCGGGATCACCGACTATTATGTATATTTGTATCGACTCAGATGTTAGGCGGTTTCCTTACCTTTCGTTTAGCCTGTTAGCTCAGCCCTATAGTTAGTGTAGTTGTTAGACTAGATTCGATTCCTACCTATTTCAAAAACTAACAAATCGTGGGTAATTTAAAAGACAGGCCAAGGGATTCTACAGATATTTCAAGGACGTATTTTTTTTTAAAAACACCGTAACCCTTATTTTCAAAACACCATGATTCATGTTATTTCAAATGGCACCACCGTATAACTTATATTATATAGATGCAGATTAGTTATTATTGTGTAATTATTCAGCTCCCGCATATTACTACTGTTCGCATTACATTTGCATGTTTATATTGTATTTCCATATGCCTTTATTGAGGTTAAGCCGTTAGGACACCAGCACCATTACCGATGATGCGTATGTTCCACGTACACTTACTTGCCGGCTCACACACATGCTCATCGGCAATTGCCATGTCACGTACACTTAGAAAATACTATTGCATTGACATAGCTTGTTAGCTAATAGTTTAGACTTGATATTAGTGTACTTGCCTTATATGCTAGTTTAGACATTGTAGTTATTACTTGCTGCTTCATGCATGTTATTATTCACTGTTATGCCGCATTCATGGATTTTATGCCTATATTCACTGTTTACATGCTATTGAGGATTTGGATTCGAATTTTCCTGAGATTTCCTGGATTTGGGGGAAAACCGCAAAACCATTTATAAACTTCTTTTCTCTCTCTTTTTAAATGAAAAGTGTGGTTTTCCCATGATGTATGAGTCGTCCACCATGAGTTTGCTGATAGATTTCGTGACTCGATTCGAGAAGTTGGATGAACCGTTTCGGGTACATGGTGGGCCCGGTAAGGTACCCCGGGGCAAGAAGTTCGAGTAGTAGACGATGAACCTGGCAGGAGAGCACTACCGACCGGTTATTTTACCCGACGCATCGGATATCCGGAGGATACCATCGTGGTCTTACGATTGATGGTAGGGGCCGGTCTAGACTGACGGCGCCCTAGATAGTGAGATTGATACATTGAGATTTTGAGATATTGAGGTACTGAGATTTGATGATCCAGGCCAGTCCGGATAGCCGGAGCCTGAGATATTGAGATATTGGGATTTATGTTTTGTGTCGATGCTAGACACTGTTTATGCTGATTTCATTTATGATACCTCGCTTTAAAAATACAATAATCTCACTAGGTTATGAAAGCTGTTTCTTCAGTACATGTATTCTGTTTTCATGCATTCATACATCATCCATATGATATATGGCTATCTGAGGCACTGACACGAGCACTTAGTATTACTGTTGTTTAGAGCTATACCCTAGCCATTGTTACAGGCTGCCGGTTATATATTTGAGGATATATATTGATCGTATGACCTACGATTGCGTCATACATGCGATTTCTGTTCGTAGACGACTTCTATTCACGAGTTGGCAACTCCCCCCCGTTGTGCCACAGTTTCTTGCAGGTTTTGCCGTACAGGTTTCATTACGGCTTTGCTGGCACTACATCCATTTCCGGGTGATTTGCTAGTAGATGGGTTCACTTGTATCGTGACCATCAGTATATTTGGTATATTATTATTCGGTTGTATCTAGAAGTTCCATCAACCAAACATGTGTTTATTTCCGAGATAGAGACCAGTGATGTTTATTCTTTCGACCTTAGAGTCGCGCGTTGTATTTCTATAGATTTCTTGCTGTTTTGAGTTTCCTTTTCAGCTTTGGTCCTCGCCTTTTGGCGTTGTATATTATATTTCTTGCGTGGTTGTGACCGTCGATTGACGAAGAGCTAGCTCCCGCTTGGGGATGCCTTTTTTTGTATTTCGTATACTATTCATATTGTATCCCGTTTGGGGCCAGTTTTTACAAAGGAGACTCTGCCGAAATTTTCAGAAAATGCTTGATATTTTTAAAACGCATAATTCGGCTTATGCTATTAAAACTACTTGCTTTAAGTTGGTTTTTCCTTCACTCTATTGCTTCTTTGGTTTTGATTTCTGGGTTTTGGCTTACTTAGATTACGTACGCCTCGAGACATTCGTAATCTAAGTGCCGGTCATGTTCCGTACTTTTCGGGTCGTGACAACAACTGTGAATATCCCAATCTTCCATTAAGTAATATACAAACTAGTATGATACAGTAATGGCCTCTAGGGCATAAACACTAACAAGGATGAGAGTAGCCCAGTGCATACAGAAGTCTTATGCCGACCGTCATCGTCGCAGACTCGAGTTCGCAGTGGGGGATCATGTATTCCTACGGATTTCTCCAATGAAGGGCGTGATGGGATTTGGGAAGCTTAGCCCCAGATTTATAGGTCCTTTCGAGATCCTTGAGCGAGTTGGTACTATTGCCTATCGCTGGCACTTCCACCCAGATTTCCGGATGTTCGCCCCGTATTGCTTGTTTCGATACTTCACAACGACCTTCATGACCCTTCTCATATGATTCAGCACCAGACCGTTCAGCAAGAGCGCGATCTTTCATTCACCGAGCAGCCAATAGTGATATTGGATCGGCAGGTGAAGAAACTTTGGTCAAGGGTCTTGACATTTGTGAAAGTTCTTGGCGTAGCCCGAAGAGTGAAGAGGTCACTTGGGAGGCCGAGATCGAGATGCGGAAGAAAATTCCTCATCTATTTGAAGGTACGCATAGTAAGATTTTTAAATTCGGGGACGAATTTCTTTAAGGGGGGAAGATTGTAACACCTTAGAATACGATTAGTGTTAATTAAGAGATAATACGGATTTTTAGTAAAAAGTTTACCAAAATAGTTTTCAAATATTTTATAAAAAATAATTATTATTTTATTAATATTTATTTCGGGCTTGCACACACGTGTGCATGTTAACCTAGGGTTATTAGGGGTTAACCATGCTTAAATAGCCATGGCACCCTAGCCTAATGTCATGCCATTTGTAATATGTATTTAATTAAATTATTTAGTTTTAAATAAAAAGGGTTTTTAATTTATGTTGACTTGAGAGAGAGGAAGAGAAAAAGAGGGGGGCATCATGAGGCATGGCAAGCATGCCATGCATTAAATGAAGTGAGGGGGAGGCATGGCTTATGTTAAACTCACACCCATGTGTATTTCCTACACCCTCACTCATACACCCTCACACTCACCTCATTCTCTCACTCTCACTTATCATTTTCTTCATCTCATTTTCTCACACCCTCACCTCCCTCAACCGAACACTCCCCTTGTTCTTCACCAAAACCCTAACCCAAATCCTCATAAATCATCACTACACTTCACAAAACTCACCACACCCTTCATTAAACTTGATCCTAAACCCCAATTGATCGCATGGAGCAAGGAAATCTTGGATTTTGCGCAAGTGTGGATAGGTATAAATCCCTAACTGTTAATTATGTTCTTATTATGTGGTGTTGCAAATTAGTTTCAGTTTAGAACGATAAAGATAAGGTTTTTGCGTAATATCGTATTTTTAGTGTCGTTTAGGATATCTGTAACCTGCTGTGACCCCGAGTCTTTACTGTGAAATCAAGCAGTGTAGTAGTGTAGTGCTAGTTGCCCTGAGTGTATAACAGTAACAAGAGCCCCATATGACCCGTTTTGGCCGGCGACATTGAGGGTAGGTCCGGCGAGCTCGGCCGTACGGTGTCCTGGAAAGTTGAGTTTTTGTGGGTAGTTGTCTGCAGTGGTTTTAGAGTGTTTGGTACTGCTAGTTTTTGATGTTTTTACAGTGGGTAAAGTCTGGGATCGATTAGCTAGTTTTTTAGTGTTTCGATGACGCGCGATACGGTGTCCGACTCAGTTTTTGTACTTTGCATGATTTCTGCACATAGGGTTTGTTTTAGTAGTGTCACCACACACGTTAGTCGCTAAGCGAGCACTTTAGAGGGTGTTGGAGTCGGTACGTTGATTTAAGCGTAGTTGTAGGTATTATTGGTCAATTTCTAAGTGCACTTGCTATGTTGGTGTGATTTTAGGATCGTAGGAGGGGACTTCGGACGCTATGAAGAAAGGGAAGCAGGTGGTTAGATATACCTAGCTCGAGATCACGGTGAGTGGATTTAACATCTACGGGGAAATCGCCCGTATGGCGTTATGCGTCAGGGCTTGATAGGATATTGTAGTCGCATGTTTATATTCATATTTATTGATTGTGCATGTGTACCATTTTTGCATACCCATTTCCTGTTGCATGTGAACATAGTATTAATGAAACACGACACTGTTACTAATGGTTCATGTTGCACGAGCACTAACTGTATGCCACACACACCGTTAGTAATTGCCATGACACTCACACTATAGAATCGCCATGGATAATACATTATTTAGCTTACCTTATCATTGGTGATTAGACGTGATTCTTGTTCTATCGAGCATATCAATTACATACTTGTACATACATACTTGCGTACATACATACTTGCTATAGTTATATGTGCACCTTTAGATGATGTTGGATTTGATTTTGGAGAATTGGGAACCGCATGATACATCTTAAAACTGGATTCATTTTAAAGAGCGGTTTTCCCTTGATATACTCATATTACGGTTTTATGTTGCATATATCATATTGCATGGATTTACGTATTGAGATATGGATTTCATGTGATTTATGGATTTGAGAACCGTGATATTATTTTAAGAAAGTATGCATTATTTTGAAAACCCAGTTTCTCTTGATATGATATTTCAGTGCTTCCACCATGAGTTTTCTCGGTTCTGAGTTTGGTTTTCGAGACCCGATTCGAGGAATGGAGGAACCGTCTGTGGGTACATGGTGGACCCGGTATGGTACCCCGGGGCAAGAGAGAGATTTCATGGGGATGATGATGAGCCTGGAAGAGGGACTACTACCTACCGGTGATAGTATAGAACCCGACGGATATCCGGAGGATACCGTTTGGGAGTTATGACATGAGATATATTGAGGGCCGATCTGGGATGCGGCGCCTGAGAGATGAGTATTTGCGTGTCGATGCTGGACACGAGTATTTCATGATGTTTTAGAGTGCCGATGTTGGGCACTCAAGTTCCATGAGATTTATAGGATATGAGGGCCGATCAGAGTGACGATGCCTGAGGTATTGGGATTTTGGCCATATTTGATGGACACCGGTTTTTCCACGATGATGATTCATTGATGATGACATGTTTTACCCCATACTTAGAATTCATTGTTATGCATAGCTCCATGAATTTGTAGTACCTGATAGAGTACCTTTTATGATAGATGCATATCCATATTAGCATATTGATATTATCAGATTGCATGTGATAGAGTATCGCAGTACGTTTATACCTGCAATTACCTGTATGATGTTACTTACTACTCAAGAGTTGGAATATCACCCCCGTTGTGCCACAGTGTTTTGCAGGTTTTACCCTCAGAGTAGTCGAGGCATGGCTTCTTCCTGTTTGTATCTTTTTGCAGCGGATACCGCCACGGTTAGCTGTGAGCCGTTTTGCTATAGGTGGGTGTGAGGTTATCTGTTTATATTTATTGTATATCTCTCATTGTATCTAGTACTCTCCATCTACCTTTTCATGTATTGACTTAGAGACGGGCTATGAGGACGATATTGTATATTTTGGTTACTTCGGGTGTCGTGCTCGTGTGAGCCGGCTTTTATCATGCGGTTTTTTCTCTTTGTGATGTTTTTCACTTTTACTGTCTATTTCATCGCTACGGCGTCGTATATATGCTTGTGGTGGTTGTTTCTGCCTTTGGGCGTGATTGCTCCCGTTTGGGGATGCTTTATTTATATCTTATGATGCTTTACTTATGTTATATGTTTATACCCGTTTCGGGGCTAGTTTTTTCAAAAGAGGTACTGCCAAAATTTTTAAGAAAATAAATTTAAACTTTGAAGATTTTTACTTAAGATTTCCAAATGTTTTTAACAATGTTTTATCACTTACTTCTTTCGATGGTATAGATTTCTAGGTTTTCGGCTTACTTAAATTGCGTTACGCCTGTAGACGTTACATGGTTTAAGTGAGGATCACGTGCCAAATTTTGGGTCATGACAGCAACCCCCACTAATCGACGTATAGCAATTAGTGGATGTTTCATATACAACACATATGCAAACACAGAAAACCCGATTAGCCAAATAGTTAGAATTTCGATCGATATGCTAAGACCATGTCTACCCAATCTCATTCCAGTAAACAACAAACTTTTGGTAGAATCTTAATATGCCAGAAACCATAATTCCTCGTTTGAGATGCACTGATGAAAATCGGGCCAACGCGGCCTTGACTCGGCCGCGGAATAGCGGCCAAACACTGAGTTTAGCCGCGGTTCCACGGTGTTCTTAGCGCAATAGGCAGTCGTTTTTCTTCAGTGTTCTTAAAAAACCTATTTTTAAGGCCTATGAAATGATTTTTTGAACTCTTTAAAAAATCGACAACAAGCATGGTCAGAAAAGTGATTTCGGGCGAATATTCCGTCGATCGAAGTTCTAAAAATTTGCTAACAAGCTAGTTATGGTTTAGTTAGGCTCTGATACTATGTTAGTAGATGTTGCACACCCTCACAATGTTGGCTATTGTGCCCTCAAGTCAATTATTCGATCGCAGGCACGTGATTGCAATGATTGAGGGAGGACCTATACCGGTAGAACAATCTTACTCGAGATGATAGTATGCTATCTTGTTTGTCTTTATCATCGTGTACATGCTTCAGGTGATATTACAGATCACTATTACATGTTGATAGAGCCCATAGGATTCTTACTTGACTACCAGCAGTATGATGGCGATCATATACGTGAGAGTTGGGTGGTCTATAAGCACATCCTTAAAGTGTCCCTAGTCGTGGGAGTTTCGAGATTGGGCATCGATACTCCAAGAGTAGACTAGTGTATATGGATCGAGACCCCGACGAGGGGCGGTGGTCGGTCTCATAAGCCATTGGTGTTAGTTGGTTCACCTAAGATGTATACAGGTGCTCATTGGGTTATGAGTACACCAGACGGACTCGCCGGGAACATGCTAGTTGGTATTATACCTATTGTCAGATAGCAGTTCTCTGGTGACATGTGTACAGATTAGTCTATCGACCTAAGATCGTTATTTGTCTCGTGTGACTTTCCACTATGCTTTGATTACTAACCTACCACGGCTCAAAGGAGTCGTGCAAACAGGTTTTAGTTGGGCACAGTCCCGAGCCACATGGAGGCAGTAAGCGGATCGTCAGGGGATTCGTCTCTCCCGGTATTGGGGGTTGATATCGCGGAGTGCACGGGTGGCCATCACCAGAAATCCTCGGCCGGGATAGACGAGAATTACCGATCTAGGATCGGTAGTTTCTCAGTTGGTGATAGGTTTCATGCCGACAATAAATGTCGCGTTATTAGGGGTATGACTTTATCCACCGCCCTAGACTCGATATGCGATACTCATAGACGAACGTACTGGACTGTATGGATATTGTCACTATCAGGCTCAGTAGGGTTTCAAGATGAGTTTGCTTGTCGGCCTCCCTTTCGCTCAATACCTGGGTAGCCATTACGTACAGCTAGTGCCACTGACGTACTTGTGGTTAAACCCACAGCCAGCGTATTGACGAGTCTTTAGAGTCCCACACAGAGGGTTTCCCTGGTTTGGGCGAAACGTTGTAGAGGCCGTATGGTTTTCTGGCAGGGTTCGATCATATTCGTGCACTTGTGCATGGATCATGATCGGACGGATAATACTAGTGGGCTTTAGTTTAAGCCGGATCCTAGTATTATATTTTTGGATTATTTTCGTCTCGTTGTATTCGTATTCAGTCAGAATAAGGATGCAGGTATGTATATACGGATGAGGGGTATTCTTGTAATCCGTTACAAGATTACTTTTGAGGATGCCATTTCTCTTTTAAGTATTAAACATTTAGGTTTTTTTTTAAATGTTTAATATTGTTGAGGTGAAGTGTGAGTGCAAGTCTTGGCTTAGGGCATTGATTGTGGCATGGTGACTCATGGTGTTGGGTCTTGTGTGAGCTTTGTGAGATATTATTGTGGCATGAGGCGGATATTTTGAGTGCAAGGATTTTCTTTAGTTTCTCACAACAATTCTCACGACACTCACAAGAGAGGAAAACTACAGATTACTTTTCTTGAGTTGTTTTTCTTTTGTTCTAAGTCTTGAGCTTACTCTTTTCCTCCTTGGCTTCTTCTTCACCTCCATCCATACCCTCTCATGAGTTGAGAATCTATGGATGTTTTGAGACAAAATATTCACACACTATCTCTACTTCATCTTAGGTATCTAGGCTAGCAAACTGGATGCCCGAGTTGCTTCGGTTTTGAAGCAGAAGCCCATATTACTAATCCTCGACATGGATCGTCTTCGATGAGGGAGACCGGAGAACAAACTTGATCGGGGAAGCCGCGACGAGCTTAGAACAGAGGTTGAATACCGAAGGACATGGATCGATCGGTATAACCTCTCTAAACTCTTTTCGTAGAACTAGTATAGGGTTAATGGTACAATCCGACGATTAGGGTTCCGTTAGCGCTGGGTTTTGTAAGTTTTTGTTCCGCGCTTGGCCACGGATTGATGGCCAGGGCGCTGCCGTAACCCTACATGGTATCAGAGCCAACCCATTAACTACATACTGGTTGGTTTAGACAATGTTAAAGTATCGAAACCAAAACAACTCCGAAATATCACTCGATGTATTCTAGTTTCTGTCGAATTTTTATCAGTCTTCTAAAAAATTTTAGCAATTGCAGAAGACTACTTGTATGACCACTAGACAGCACCTCAAATACGAGCCACTTCCACCTTTTTTGACCCGAGCACAATGCATCAAAATCCGAGCTGGCAGGCCACTTTTATGAATTTGGGTTTCGTATTTGGGTTGTGGTTTAGACTCTGGAATATTGGTTTATTGGTATTGCTAGTTTAGCCCAGTTTTGATATGGATTTATCTAGTTGTTTGGGGCTATTCGGGGTTATTTCAAAGTCGATATCTCTAACACAGTTTAAAGTTTACAGTACTTACATTTCTATCTGCGACCGTGAGTGTCATTAGAGCGGTACAACTTGTCTAATTGCTATAGTTCTTTTAGACGGGTTTGCGAACATGACATTCGCGTTGATGTTTTGTGTTGTGCTGTGTTGTTATGGAATTCGTCGTAGTGGATAGCTTGGTTGCAATGATAGTACAGTTTAGTTTTATTTGTACATTTGATATCGCAGGACGAGCGTCCGACATGTGGACTGCCATCACTGCCTGTTTGTATATTATTTGTTTGGGGCACGACTGGGTTGAGGTCGATATCACAGTTGTACATATTTTCTTTTCTGTACTAGGATCACCCCGCGATGGAGTGCACGGATAGCTGGGTTCTGAAGGGCAACGGGTCCGCATCTCATGGCATTAAGAAGAAGGGGTTGCCTCACTTCTGGTTTTGGCGGGTAACTTTCCGCGCTCGTAGGGGTCTAGGTTTTCATTGCACAGGCTATCCACACGACCAGGGGAACGTCGGGTTTCACTTGCGGCTCAAAGGAAACCCGGGGCTCCCAGATTATTTGTATTGTTCTGTGATGCTTATTGCTTATTTGTGATGTTGCATTTATCATGCCTGGAGCGATTATTATATATTGTTATATATATACTAGTAGATGTTGTATATGTTTTACACCCGCTCTAGTCCAGTCCCTGCTCTGTCGTTAGTTAAGTAACCTAACGAGTGATGACGGGACCCATTGGCGAATGCGGATGGCATATACGTACATCATATTTTCGTTCTTTTGTGGTGTGATTAATTTATGGGACTGCGTTGATTTTGATTAATGGAAAGAAAACAGACCTATTCGGTGTTGTTGGAACAATTTTTAAAAAGTTGTTATTACAAGAACGTTCTCTTTTGTTTTGCATAGTGGTATTCGGTTATGAATATCCAGCACCTCATTCGACGAGACAAGAGCCGAGATCCCCTCACCGGGAATGACCTCTTAGGCAGAAATTTGCGTCAGGGTAATAACATCACTATAGTCGATTACCTTTTGCTTTGCATCACGGTATTCAGTGAGAATATCATGCACCTCATTTTACGAGGAAAGAGCCGGGATCCCTTCACCGGGAGTGACCTCTTTAGCAATAGTTTTCGCCGCTATATATTTGTAAAATGCTATCCGGTTCCATCAACGATATTAAGTTCATTATGTTTAAGGTTTTTTGCCAAAAACCATTCGTAGCCCTCCGTCATTTCAGATAGGTAGCACTTAGTATTCATGCTATGTTTGTTGGCCTTCGTCATGGCATAGTGTATGGTAGCTATTTGTTACTTTTCTGTTGCATAGATAGATGCGTTGGTTTGGGACAGTCGTACTACTATTTTAGCCTTCGTCAAGGGTATGTACGGGTGGGTTCAAATTAACCTGGACAATGACTGGCAGAAATTGACATGTGACATATGATATGTTGGCCTTCATCAAGGTCATAAGAGCATAGGGTAGAAATCAAATCGGGAGTTTCAAACATACAGAAAACTTGCCAGGCATGCGCATACCTTCTGGAGTGTGATAACTTGAGTGGATTCCATCAGGTTATCATGCGATGATAGTTGGATCCCGATTCCCACTGATGAGTTGGTTTACTCCTCGGGTGATTTTAGATGATCCCGACTAATTCTTCTTCAGGTTTGGAGGATAATTTGAGAATACAGTGGGAGACATCCTGATTAGATAAAGTGATTGACCATTCTGATCTAGGTTAGAGTGCACACTGAGTGTTTCTTTTCTCTCTCTCTCTCTCTTTGGCAGTGACCATGGCCCGATCCTAGACTATAACTCGGTGACCAAGTTAACCGAACCTTCTTAACACATTGACTTTTGGATTGTCAGAGTTGCATACTTCATTTCTACTCCTACTTTTACCCTTTGCTTTTCTCCATAACACCCTGTATCACTACGAAGATCCACATTTATTGGATAATCCATCGTATAGTTATATACGAACTCGAAGGAACTTGTTCCAGTTCGAGGATAGATTCTGGTTCAGGAGAAATAGAATAAGGTTTATTCAGTTGTCTTTAATCTTTACCTTCTCTCAGGTTGCGAGTGCTCCTAGGATTAGGAGAGTAAACCTATTACGCTTATTGGATAGTCTTCTTCCAAACCATAAGCTGTTGCCAAACGGTAGGGAAGGAAGAAAACCAATTAGCCTAAGTGAGGTGTATAGAAGGTAATAAGTAAAGACAAATAACGGGATTAGAAAGAGGACAAAGTAAATTGCGACTGCTATCATTCACGACCAAACCGCGTATTTCATCGCCACTCCTACTTCACCTTTGTATTTCTCCAGAACACCCCGTATCACTACGAAGATCCACATTTATTGGATAATCCATCGTATAGTTATATATGAACTCGTAGGAACTTGTTCCGGTTCGAGGATGGATTCTGGTTCAGGAGAAATAGAATAAGGTTTATTCAGTTGTCTTTTATCTTTACCATCTCTCAGGTTGCGAGTGACCCTAAGATTATGATGGTACACCTATTGCACTAATTGGATAGTCTTCTTCCAAACCATAGGCTGGTGCCAAATGGTAGGGAAGGAAGAAAACCATTTAGCCTAAGGGTTGTTGGATATATGTATGCCCTAGAGGCCATTATAAGATGGTGGATGTATTTATACATGTGTATATATATATATACACACACACATAGATGAAATTCTTGCTCGACATGATAGTATGCTATCTGGTTCTTCTTTATCTGACATGTTGACTGTTGGAGATAGTGCCCTCAAAGTCAATTATTGGATCGCAGGTACATGACTGCAATGATTGAGGCAGGACCTATACCGATATGACAGTCTTGCTCGAGATGATAGTATGCTATCCGGTTTGACTTTATCATCGTATACATGCTTTAGTTCACTATTGCATGATGATAGAGCCTATAGGATTCTTGCTTAACTACTAGCAGTATGATGGCGATCATATACGTGGGAGCTGGGATCTGTAAGCACATCCTTAAAGTGTCCCTAGTCGTGGGAGTTTCGAGACAGGGCATCGATACTCCAGAGTAGACTAGTGTATACAGTCAAGACCCCGACGAGTGTTAGTGTATATGCCCTAGAACCCATTACTGTATCATACTAGCTTGTATAGTACTTAATGGAAGCTTGGGATATTCACAGTTGTATAGACAATCTTGCTCAAAATGGTAGTATGCTACTTGGTTTGTTTCTACTTCAATATGTGCATGTGTTTCTTTTAGCATATCGCTTATACATATTAGTAGAGCCCTTAGGATCTTTGCTTGATTACCAGCATTGTGATGGCAGTCATACTTGTGGGGGCTGGGTAATCTATAAGCGCATCCTTATACAGGTCCCTAGTCATAGGATTATCGAGACGGGGGAACGATACTTCGGAGTAGACTAGCGCATACGCTTCTCATCCCAGCACGGGAGGTGGTCTGTCCCACAGCCATCAGTACGTCGTACTGGAGATAATATGTGGGTGCTCGTTAGGTTAAGAGTACACTGGACAGGACTCGTCAGGAACTGATGGATGGTATTATACCTATCGTCAGTTATCAGTTCCCAGGTGACATGAGTACAGCTTAGTCCGCTTACATGACACTGTCACTTCGCCTCGAGTGTGTTCCCACTGCACTTAGATTACTACCCTACAACGGCTCAAAGGAGTCGTGCAAACAGGTAGTAGTTGGGTGCAGTCCCGAAGCACTTGGAGGCAGTGACGGTTAGACAGGATTCGTCTCTCCCGGTATTGGGGGTTGACATCGCGCTGTGTCTAGGAGAGCCATTACATGAGTAGTCCCTGGCCAGGGCAAGCGAGATATACTGGTAGGTTTCCAGTGTTATCTAAGGGTGTTCTGGGCTACACTCCGACACGACTTGTACCGCTATTAGGAGACTGACGTTCACCACCCCCTAGGCCAGCCATGCGATGTATCAGACGAACAGACCGGACTGTACGGAGATTGTCACATACAGGCTCAGTAGGAGTTCGGATGGGTTTACCTCATCGGCCTTCTTATCGACATCTACCTGGGGACCGTTACGTACAGCTAGTGCCGCTTGCGGTCTGTGGTTAAACCCACTGCCAGCGTAGTGTCGAGTCTTTAGAGTCCCACACAGAGAGTTTCCCTGCACTGAGCTAAACGTGTAGAGGCCGTATGGTTTTACGGCAGGGCTGCGATCACTTACTTGCACTTGTGTGCGTATGATGTTCGGGCAGGCATTACTAGTGGGCTTTGGTTTAAGCCGGATCCTAGTATTGCACGGATGGATTTGTTTTGTCTTCTGTGCATTCGCATTCTACGGAATGCGGATGCGGGTGTGTATGCACAGTTTTGAGGAGCGAAGAAGGAGGAGGTGGCTTATTAGGGTTTTGACAGTTGATTCGGTCAAAACCATTATGAGCCGGAGACATTATTTACTAATCCTTTTATTGATAATTATGTTATGGCTAATTGCTTTGGCCATTTGACCATCTTGACTTTGTTGACCGTTTGACCAAAGTTGACTAGGATCTTCTTGAAAGATCTAAAGTATTCTTTGGTTTTCATTTTCTTTTTTATTATGAAAATGGTCATTTCAATGTAGCCATCAACTTTATCATGATTGGATTAGTAATGATGATTTTGTGTAATATTGCAACCATGGTTCTTTTCTTTAGTTCATAATTCTTTTCTCATTCTCTCTCTTGTTCAAGTGAGAAGAAAAGAAGAGCTCCATGGTTGAAAAATCTCCTTCATCTTGAAATCATCCTTTGATCTCATGTGTTGAGAGAAAAAGGATCCCACTTGACAAACACTTCCATATATCTCCTCTACACATCCTAGGGCTTCTTGACTAGCAATCTCGTTGCCCTAGTTGCCTCGGCTCAAGGTGGAGCTCGGTGTACATCTCTCGGGTGGATCGTCTTCGACTCAAGGAGGCCGCGGAGGCGACCAAGATCCGGATTAACACTCGGAGCTTGGATGGTCGAGCGGGACAGCGGAATGAGGACCCGAAGGACCGGTTTCGTAAGGTATAATTTCTACAGCATAGTAGTTAAAGCCTCTTGTAGTTTACCAGTTTCTAGTTTAGCAAAGATCCGGCTTTTAGTCCATGTTGCCTCGCGCCTAATTATCGTTTTTCACCGTTTCCGCCTCCCCGTAAGAACCGGGGTGAGCAACGTGGACTTACAGTGGTATTAGAGCCTAGCTAAACATAAACTAGTAAGTTAGCAAAGTGTTTAGAATATCGATCGGAAAAAAGTCGCAAAACACTCCCGGAAAAAACCAAGTTTCTGTCGATTTTTTATACTGCTCAAAAAGTGATTTAACATATATGAAAAAACGTCTCAGGTTTTTGTAAAAACACTGCAGAAAAACGATCCAGTGACTCAATCAAACCACCGCGGTTCCGCGGCAATAACATGCTTATTGCCGCGGTTCCGCGGCCGATTTGACTCGGCAGTGGACCGGGTTTTGTGCAGTGTTTTAGTTTGGCTGTTTTGGGATTTTTAATACATGTTTTTTCTACCCAGATTTTCCAGAGAGCAAATTGACTTTTGGGGTGGTTAAAAATCCGTATTTTGATCGATATTCCGTAGACTTTGGCTAATGGATATTATCTGTGATGTGATATATGTATTGAACGTCTACTAATCGCTATAAGTCGATTAGTGGGGGTTATACATATCTGTGATCTGTAATGTTGATGGTTTGTGGATATGAACTCGGTGGATTGTCGCGGATGAATAGCATGTGAGATGAGAGTTTCTTTTTCTTCATTCATTGTAAAATTTGTAAATTGATGTAATATTATTTGTATGGCCGGACAACCGGGTCGGGGTTGTAGCCGTCATTGTATAATTCTTTTTACTGTTTTTGCTCCTAAGATAGACCCAAGGTGGGGTGCACAAACTACCGGGTATCTCGAAGTGCCGAGTGGCCTACTCACGGGTTGAGGGAGGTTTCTTCGCTTCGGGTACTTGGCGGGTAGTTTGCCGCACCCGTAGGGGTCTAGGGTGGGGTATTGGCTATTCATCGTGACCGTGTAATCCGCTTTTCGTTGCAGGCTCGAACGAATTGCGGGTTCCTAGTATATCCAAAGTGTTCATCTGTGATCTGGATTGGCTATCATTGCTATATATCTATATATGATATCTATTTAGGTGTTGCTTATGTTTTGCATCCGTGCTAGTCTAGCCCCCGCTCTGTCGTTAGTTAAGTAACCTAACGTGTGATGACGGGGCCCCGTGGCGAATGCGGATGGCATAAGCGTACGCCATATTTTGGTTGTTTTCTGCAATGGTAGGATTAAATGATGGGACGCATTGGAATTAATGCAAGAAAATAAACCAAATAAAAGTCGTTGGAGCACTTTCAAAACCACTCGGTTCTTTTCCAAAACCAGCTTTTTAAACGCGGAGCTTGAACCACTCCTTTTAAAAGCTATCCTGTTCCATCGATTATATCAAGTTCACTACGTTCACGGTTTTGCCAAAACCATTCGTAGCCCTCCGTCATTTCATATGGATAGTCAATAGTATTCAAGCTGTGTTTGTTGGCCAAAGTCAAGGCAAAGGTGTTTGGTAGCTGTTGGGTATTCATATGTTGCATAGATAGATGCGTTGGTTTGGGACAGTCGTACTGCCTTGTTGGCCAAAGTCAAGGTTATGTGCGGGTGGGTTCAAATTAACCTGGACAATGACGGTTAGAACTTGACATGTGACTTATGATTTGTTGGCCAAAGTCAAGATCATAAGAGCATGGGGCAAAAATCCACATCGGGAGTTTCAAAAGTACTGAAACTTGCTAGTGTTGCATACCATTTGGAGTGTGATGATTCTGGTAGGATTCCTTCAGTTTTGTCACGCAATGATATTTGGATCCCGATCCTACTATGAGTATATGCTACTCCTCGGGAACTTTCTCACTTAACGATCAATGCTATAAACCAAGTAGGTGTATAGAAAGGTGTCAGCGGGGCTACGCCCACAGGGAAAAGAGGTTACTTAATTAAGGAACTTCGCGAAAGCGTTGGAAAACCTCCCTCGATGTACCGACACTGGCCGGGCTGAACGGTTAAGCAAGAATTATACGGTGAGATTGATCCTGACTAATTCTTCCTTTATGGTTTGAGGAGGGATTCGAGAGACAGTGGAAGCCATCCTGTTTAGATAAATTAAAAACCAATCTAAACTTGGAAGAGCATCATGCTGAGTGTTTTCTTCTCTCTCTTAATTGCAGCGACCCAGTGACCGCACCTAGGTTACATCTAGATAATAAAATGACTGAATCTGACTGTTATGACTGGCAAAGGTCTGTCCAGATGTCCATTGCCTATGACAAGCTGGGACACCTCTTGACTGATCCAAACCCTGCCGTCTAAGGTCCAGTTTCCCCTATCATGGATATTCATATCCGCGAGACATCAGAAGAAGACTGTGCGAAAGCCAAGTGCCTCGTGTTAGCCTCAGTTGATGGTGCAAACCAGAGGCAGCACGAGAAGATGGACTCAGTTTCTATCTTCCTCCATAACAAAGATTTATATGGAGAGCAATCTCGTATCGCAAGATATGAGACCTCGAACGAATTGCTTCCAGCGAGGTTAGCTATCGGGTCATCTGTAGGGGGCAACGTCCTTACAGAGACCAGCTCTTTTGAGCTCACGGACCTGAAGACCACGTTGAAGAATGGGTCAGATACTGACTTAGTTCAACAGTCTCTACCTACTACCCTGAAAGAAACCCAGGAAGTAGAAAGAAAGGGAAGGGCAGAAGTTTCGGGACTGGATATACTAAAAGCAGGACGTTCCTATTGTTACGGGAATGAACATTGGCAGAAGGATTGCAGGGCTAGTATAGATAGTTGCCGGAATTCGAAGCATGTTGTGGCTTCGGCTTCGAGTGTGTTTGTAATAGAGAACTGTATGTTAGTTAACCCTACTTCCTGGGTATTGGAGACCGGATCAGGATCTCACATCTGTAATTCGTTACAGGCTCTGAGAAACCGTAGGGTTATCAAGAAAGGTGATATGACTCTCAGGGTTGCTAACGGAATGAGCATGTATGCTGAATCCGTAGGGGAATATCATCTAGGACTGACAACTGGGCAGATATTGATTCTGCGTGACTGTTTTTATGTACCAGGTGCGACTTGTAATATCATATATGTATCCTTACTTTCTAAGTAAGGATATGATTTTACTTTTGTAAGCGATGTAGTTAACATCTACCTAAATCAAGTTCTGATTGGGTCAGGTACATTACAAAACGGGATATACGTATTGAATCAAGCTCAAATCTTCAGTGTCCAGAACACACTTAAAAGAAAGTCTCCAGAAACAAATCAGGCTTTCTTATGGCATTGTAGACTGGGTCACATTAATGAGATACGGTTGACAAAGTTACATAAAGAAGGATACTTGGATCCGTTCGAGTATCAGTCTTATGCCACCTGTGAATCTTGTCTTATGGGAAAGATGACAAAGACTCCGTTCACTGGACACGGAGAAAGAACAAGCGAGCTCTTGGGACTCATACACAGTGATGTGTGTGGTCCAATGTCTACACATGCGCGAAGTGGTTATTCATACTTCATTACTTTCACAGATGATTTCTCTAGGTATGGGTATGTCTTCTTGATGAAGCACAAATCCGAGGCCTTTGAGAAATTTCAGGAATACAAGAATGAAGTTGAAAAACAAACAGGCAAAAGTATCAAGACACTGAGATCTGATCGAGGTGGTGAATACTTGAGTGCCGAGTTTCTGGGCTACTTAAAAGAGAATGGAATTCTCTCTCAGCTTACTCCTCCATACACACCACAACACAACGGTGTATCGTAAAGGCGGAATCGAACCCTATTGAATATGGTTCGTTCCATGATGAGTAAGGCTGAGTTACCGCGATCTTTCTGGGGTTATGCACTAAAAACAGCTGCATATCTTTTGAACCGAGTTCCAACTAAGACTGTGCCTACTACACCATATCAGATGTGGTGTGGGAAGAAACCCTATCTTAATCACATTAAAACATGGGGATGTCCAGCTTTTGTCAAAAAGCAGCATGCGGACAAGCTCGAGGCACGTTCAGTACAGTGTAAGTTTGTGGGATACCCAAAGAACTCCAAGGGGTATCTTTTCTATTACGCAGAGGAACAAAAGGTTTTTATTTCTCATCATGCCCGCTTCTTGGAAACTGAGTTTTTGGAAAACTAGATAAGTGGGAGCGCAATAGAATTGGATGAAATTCCAGAAGCACGAGCTATTACTGAAAGCTTAGTGGAACCAGAGGGTTCGAAAGAACAGGACATCCCAGCGCCACTCCACAGGAGTAGTAGGCAGTCTCATCCGCCCGAGAGATACTACGGTTTTCTCATAGACGGGGATAGAGAGGATTGCACTATGAATTATGGTGAGCCTACTAGCTTCCAGCAAGCTATTCAGAGCGGTGACTCGGTAAAATGGCTGGATGCAATGCGGGCCGAGATGGAGTCTATGTACACCAACAAAGTTTGGACTTTGGACTTTGCTCCAGAAGGGGTAAAACCCGTAAGCTACAAATGGATCTTCAGAAAGATGATTGGTGTAGATGGGCAGATTGAGAACTATAAAGCTAGACTTGTTGCAAAGGGTTTTCGTCAAAGACCTGGTTTGGACTATGACGAGACCTTTTCTCCAGTGGCTATGCTGAAATCCATTTGGATCCTTCTTGCCATTGCTGCCTTCCACGATTATGAAATCTGGCAGATGGACGTAAAGACGGCCTTTCTAAATGAAAATTTGGAAGAGTGCGTCTATATGGATCAGCCGGAGGGATTCATTCAGAGTGGGAGCAGCGGTAGAGTGTGCAAGTTGCTCAAGTCCATTTATGGAATTAAGCAGGCATCGCGGAGTTGGAACATCTGCTTTGATGATATTGTCAAGGAATTCGACTTTATCAAAAACCCAGATGAACCATGCATTTACAGTAAGATTGTAGGGAGAACTGTGGTATTCCTCGTCTTGTACGTGGATGACATTCTCCTAATAGGAAATGATATTCCTATGCTACAGTCAGTCAAAGGATTCTTGTCGCAGAGGTTCTCCATGAAGGACCTGGGCGATGCCAACTACATTCTGGGGATCCAGATCTATCGTGATAGATATAAGAGGATGTTGGGACTTTCACAGTCCAGGTACATTGACACCATACTAAAAAGATTCAGTATGAAAGATTCCAAGCGCGGTAATTTACCGGCTTGTCACGGGATCACTCTCTCCAAAGAGATGTCTCCCAAGACGGATTTGGAAAGGGATCGCATGTCTATTATACCCTACGCTTCTGCTGTAGGCTCTATAATGTATGTGATATTATGTACCAGACCAGATATAGCATACGCATTGAGCGTTGTAAGCCAGTATCAGTCGGACCCAGGGGAGAAACACTGGATAGCGGTAAAGGACATTCTCAATTACCTGAGAAGGACCAAGGAGATGTTCTTGATGTATGGCGGAAAAGACCTCCAGCTCGAGGCCTTTGCTGACTCCAGCATCCAGAGTGACAAGGATGACTCCAAGTCCATGTCGGGTTATGTCTTTACCCTCAATGGAGGGACGGTTTGCTGGAAGAGTTCCAAGCAGGAGACCGTTGCTGACTCAACTATGGAAGCAGAGTACATAGCTGCTTGCGATGCCGCAAAGGAAGCTGTCTGGATGAAGAAGTTCCTCACGGAGCTTCAGGTGGTTCCTACCATTGTTGATCCAATACCGCTGTATTGCGACAACAACAGCGCTATAGCTTTAGAGAAGGAACCAAGGTCCCATCAGAAGTCCAGGCACATTTTGAGGCGGTACCACCTGATCAGGGAGATCATAGATCGCCGGGAGATTGAGGTGAAGAGAGTAAATATGGAGAATAACACTGCAGATCCACTCACGAAGGCCCTACCCCAGACTCAGTTCGAGCGGCTGATCAAGATGATAGGTCTTCGATACGCCAGTACATGGCCTTAGTGCAAGTGGGAGATTGTTAGTGTATATGCCCTAGAGGCCATTACTGTATCATACTAGCTTGTATATTACTTTATGGAAGCTTGGGATATTCACAGTTGTATAGACACTCTTGCTCAAAATGGTAGTATGCTACTTGGTTTGTTTCTACTTCAATATGTGCATGTGTTTCTTTTAACATATCGCTTATACATATTAGTAGAGCCCTTAGGATCTTTGCTTGATTACCAGCGTTGTGATGACAATCATACTTGTAGGGGCTGGGTAATCTATAAGCGCATCCTTATACAGGTCCCTAGTCATAGGATTATCGAGACGGGGCATCGATACTACGGAGTAGACTAGCGCATACGCTTCTCAACCCAGCACGGGAGGTGGTCTGTCCCACAGCCATCAGTACGTCGTACTGGAGATAGTATGCGGGTGCTCGTTAGGTTACGAGTACACTGGACAGGACTCGTCGGGAACTGATGGATGGTATTATACCTATCGTCAGTTATCAGTTCCCAGGTGACATGAGTACAGCTTAGTCCGCTGACTTGACACTGTCACTTCGCCTCGAGTGTGTTCCCACTGTACTTAGATTACTACCCTACCACGGCTCAAAGGAGTCATGCAAACAGGTAGTAGTTGGGTGCAGTCCCGAAGCACTTGGAGGCAGTGACGGTTAGACAGGATTCGTCTCTTCCGGTATTGGGGGTTGACATCGTGCTGTGTCTAGGAGAGCCATTACACGAGTAGTCCCTAGCCAGGGCAAGCGAGATATACTGGTAGGTTTCCAGTGTTATCTCAGGGTGTTCTGGGCTACACTCCGACACGACTTGTACCGCTATTAGAGACTGACGTTCGCCACCCCCTAGGCCCACCATGCGATGTATCAGACGAACAGACCGGACTGTACGGAGATTGTCACATACAGGCTCAGTAGGAGTTCGGATGGGTTTACCACATCGGCCTTCTTATCGACATCTACCTGGGGACCGTTACGTACAGCTAGTGCCGCTTGCGGTCTGTGGTTAAACCCACTGCCAGCGTAGTGTCGAGTCTTTAGAGTCCCACACAGAGAGTTTCCCTGCACTGAGCGAAACGTGTAGAGGCCATATGGTTTTACGGCAGGGCTGCGATCACTTACGTGCACTTGTGTGCGTATGATGTTCGGGCAGGCAATACTAGTGGGATTTGGTTTAAGCCGGATCCTAGTATTGCACGGATGGATTTGTTTTGTCTTCTATGCATTCGCATTCTACGGAATGCGGATGCGGGTGTGTATGCACAGTTTTGAGGAGCGAAAAAGGAGAAGGTGGCTCATTAGCGTTTTGACAGTTGATTCGGTCAAAACCATCATGAGCCGGAGACATTATTTACAAATCCTTTTGTTGATAATTATGTTATGGGTAATTGCTTTGACCATTTGACCATCTTAACTTTGTTGACCGTTTGACCAAAGCTGACTAGGATCTTCTTGAAAGATCTAAAGTATTCTTTGGTTTTCATTTTCTTTTTGATTATGAAAATGGTCATTTCAATGTAGCCATCAACTTTATCATGATAGGATTAGTAATGATGATTTTGTGTATTATTGCAACCATGGTTCTTTTCTTTAGTTCATAATTCTTTTCTCATTCTCTCTCTTGTTCAAGTGAGAAGAAAAGAAGAGCTCCATGGTTGCAAAAATCTCCTTCATCTTCTTCCTCTTGAAATCATCCTTTGATCTTATGTGTTGAGAGAAAAAGGATCCCACTTGACAAACAGTTCCATATATCTCCTCTACACATCCTAAGGCTTCTTGACTAGCAATCTCGTTGCCCTAGTTGCCTCGGCTCGAGATGGAGCTCGGTGTACATATCTCGGGTGGATCGTCTTCGACTCAAGGAGGCCGCGGAGGCGACCAAGATCTGGATCGACACTCGAAGCTTGGATGGTCGAGCGGGACAGCGGAATGAAGACCCGAAGGACCAGTTTCGTGAGGTATAATTTCTACAGCATAGTAGTTAAAGCCTCTTGTAGTTTACTAGTTTCTTGTTTAGCAAAGATCCGGCTTTTAGTCCATGTTGCCTCGCGCCAAATTATCGTTTTTCGCCGTTTCCGCCTCCCCGTAAGAACTGGGGTGAGCAACGTGGACTTACAACGAGGGGCAATGGCCGGTCTCACAAGCCATTGGTGTCAGACAGTTAACCTAAGATGTATACAGGTGCTCATTGGGTTATGAGTACACCGGACAGGACTCGCCGGGAACATGCTAGTTGGTATTATACATATCGTCAGATAGTAGTTCCCTGGTGACATGTGTACAGGTTAGTTCATCGACCTGAGGTCGTCATTTATCTCGTGTGAGTTCCCATTGTGCTTTGATTTCTACCCTACCACGGCTCAAAGGAGTCGTGCAAACAGGTCTTTTTTGGGTACAGTCCTGAGCCACATGGAGGCAAGTGAGCGGATCGACAGGGGATTCGTCTTTCCCAGTATTGGGGGTGAAATCACACTGTGTCTAGTTGAGCCATTACACAAAGCTCTCGGCCGAGGCAGGAGATTTACTGGTAGGTACTCCAGTAGTATCTCAGGGTGTTCTGGGCCACTCTCAGATACGACTTATACTGCTATTGGAGGTCTGACGTTACCAGCCCTAGGCAGATATGCGATACTTATAGAAGAACGGACCGGACTGTATGTATATTGTCACTGTTAGGCTCAGTAGGGTTTATGGATGAGTTAGCTCATCAGCTTCCCTTCCAATCAATACATAGGCAACCGTTACGTACAGCATGTACCTCTGACGTGCTAGTGGTTATACCCAGTGCCAGTGTGTTGATGAGTCATTAGAGTCCCCCACAAACACTTTCCAAAGTTCGGGCGAAATGTTCTAGAGGCCGTATGGTTTTATGGCAGGGTTCGGAAAATGCACGTGCGTTTTCCGAACGTGTCATTTTTCGGGCAGATAATACTGTTCGGCTTTGGTTTAAGCCGGATCCGAGTTTTATACTGTGTAGATATAATATCATTATCTCAGATGCATTTGTATTCGGTCGTAGTACAATTGCGATTATGTTTATACCATTACGGGGTTATCCTGAAATTCGTTTCAGGATCACTTTTGGAAGTTGCCAGTTTCCAGTTTTCTATCGCCCGTATTTAACATTCGGTTAAATACGGATTTATCTTTTCTTGAGATGAGTGTGGAAGTTTCTAGAGGCTTCTAGAAGGTGGTGACTAGGTTCATGCATCTTTGTGACTCATTAGTGCATTTAATGATGTTTGATGACTAGGGTTAATGATTCATCATTTGCATTAATAGTGTTCATACAAGGTGTAATTGTGACTCCTTCTTTCTTTTGCTTTGTGGTCACCACTCCCTCCTCCTACACTCACCCCCCTCTCATATATATGGCCGGCCCATGAGTGAGAGAGAGATGATGGTTGTTCATTTGGAAAAAAAAAGATAGTTATTTGGTTCATGGAAATTAAGCATACTCATTTCACATTTCCACCCGATCCAAAAGGCAACTTCATTAACCGTTCGTCCATAGGTTTGGACGTAACGAGACAAAGTGTTCTACTCATTCTCTACAACATCTTGGTCGTCTCTTTTAGCAAACTTGACGACCGAGTTGCCTCGGTTCAGAGGCGGGAGCCCGTTTAAAGATCCGTCGATGTGGTGCCAGCTGGACAAGAAGACTGGAGATTCAGGAGATTGGAGCAGTCGCAACAAAGCGTGGGATGATGGTTGAAGACCGAAGGACTCGGATCGTTCGGTATAACTCTTCTACCCACTTTGTAGTTTGTTAGTTTAGCTTTAATGGCAGATCCGGGTTATAGTACGCGATAGCGCCGGTTGTAAAAGTTTTTGTTCCGCATATGGCGTCTGTTAGACGGCCGTGGTGCTACCGTGGACTTACAGTGGTATCAGAGCCTCACCATTAAGCTATACTAACTTGTGCTAACGCGTTTAAAACATCGATCGAACCGATTTTCAAAAACTACACTTTTTCAGTTCTGTGTTTCTGTCGATTTTTAAAACAGCCTAAAAATTATTTTACATATCGCAGAAAACTAAGCAGGCTTTTCTAAGCACTCTGGAAAAATATGGGCACGTGATCCCACAAGACCACCGCGGAGCTTTATTTTGGAAATTGTGGTTTTTGGTACTATTCTTTTGGGACCAGTTTTTGTTACTGTACAGCAGATGTTTATGGGGCCCTCTTTGGGATATTTGGTCGATCAAAATTTAAACATTTTAGTTTGCAGTACATACTTTATATCTCCAACCGGTAATGTCATTCGAGTGGTAAATTGCGTCTAATTGCTATAGTTTTTTTAGACGGGTTTGCGAACGTGACATTCGCGTTGATGTTCTGTGTTGTGCTGTGATGTTGCGGATTTGTCATGGTGGATAGCAGTGTGCAATGGTAGTACAGTTTGGATTTATTTGTACTTTTGATATTGCGGGGCGAGCGTCCAACATGTGGCCTGCCGTCACTGCCTGTTGTATAATATTCTTTTGGGGCACGACCGGGTTGAGGTCGATGTACCCGTTGTACATATTTTTTATTTCTGTACTAGGTTTATCCCGCGAAGGAGTGCACAGATAGCCGGGTTCTGGAGGGCAACGGGTTCGTATCTCATGGCTTTGAGAGGCAGAGGGACTTCACTCTAGAATTGGCAGACTATTCGCCGCACACGTAGGGGGTACAGGTTGACCCAAGGAGGGGTGCTCAAGTTACCAGATTCCGTGAAGTGACGGGTGTTCCATTCACTATGCTGTGGGTGACTACCTCGCTTCAGGTTTTGGCGGGTAACTTGCCGCACCCGTAGGGGTCTAGGTTTCATTGCACAGGCTATCCACACGACCAGGGGAACGTCGGATTTCAGAAGCGGCTCTGTGAAACCCGGGGATCCCAGATTATCTGTATTGTTCTGTGATGCTTATTACTTTTCTGTAATGTTGCATACTATCACGCCTGGAGCGATTATTATATATTGGTATATATACTATTAGATGTTGTATATGTTTTACACCCGCGCTAGTCCAGCCCCCGCTCTGTCGTTAGTTAAGTAACCTAACGGGTGATGACGGGACCCAGTGACGAATGCGGATGGCATATACCTACATTTTATTTTCGTTCTTTTCTGGTGTGATTGATTGATGGAACTGCATTGATTCTTATCAATGCAAGGATAAAACAAACCTATATTTGATGTTGTTGGAACAAATCTTAAAAGGTGTTATTACAAAGATGTTTCCTTTTGTTGTGCATAGCGGTATTCAGTTGGAATATCCTGCACCTCATTCGACGAGGCAAGGGCTGATATCCCTTCAGCGGGAGAGACCCCTTGGGCAGAAGTTTGCGTCAGGGTAATAACTTCAATATAGTCGATTACAAGTTGCTTTGTATCGCAGTATTCAGTTGGAATATCCTGCACCTCATTCCATGAGGAAAGAGCCGAGATCCCTTCACTGGGAGTGACCTCTTTAGCAAAAGTTTTTCGCCACTATATTTTTATAAAAAGCTATCAGGTTCCTTCAACAAGATCAAGTTCATTATGTTAAAGGTTTTTTGCCAAAAACCAGCCATAGCCCTCCGTCATTTCTTTTGGGTATTCAGTAGTATTCAAGCTATGTATTTTGTCCTTCGCCAAGGCATAGTGTTTGGTAGCTGCTGGGTATTCATTTGTTGCATAGATAGATGTGTTGGTTTGGGACAGTCGTTCTGCCATTTTGACCTTCGCCAAGGGCAAGCGCGGGTGGGTTCAAATTAACCTGGATAATGATGGATAGAACTTCACATGTGACTTATGACATTTTGACCTTCGCCAAGGTCATAAGAGCATGGGGCAAAAATTACATCGGGAGTTTCAAACATACAGGAAACTTGCCAGGTATGTGCATACCTTCTGGAGTGCGATAACTTGAGTGGCTTCCATCAAGTTATCATGCGATGATAGTTGGATCCCGATTCTCACTGATGAGTTGGTTTACTTTCGGGTGATCCCGACTAATTCTTCTTTCAGCTTTGGAGGAGAATTTGAGATTACAGTGGGAGGTTTCCTGATTAGATAAAGTGATAATCATTCTGATCTAGGTTAGAGTGCACGCAGAGTGTTTCTTTTCTCTCTCTCTTTGGCAGCGACTTTTGACCGACCCTAGACTATGACTCAGCGACCAAGTTGACCGAACCTTCTTAAAATACTGGCTTTTGGATTGTCTATAGTTGCATAAGTCATTGCCGCTTCTTCTTTTACCCTTTGTATTTCTCAGAACACCCCGTATTACTACGGATATCCACTTCCATTGGATAGATCCATCGTATGGTTATATACGAACTCGAAAGGAGTTCTTCGAAGATGGATCCAGGTTCAGGAGAAATAGAATTGGTTTATTCAGTTGTCTTTTATTATCTCCTTCTCTCAGGTTGCGAGGGCTCCTTGGTTTAGGAGAGTACACCTATTACGCTTATTAGATAGTCTAAATTCCAAACCATAGGCTGGTGCCGAAAGGTAGGGAATGAAGAAAACCAATTAGCCTAAGTAGGGTGTACTGAAGGTAATAGGTAAAGACAAAAATAAAGGGATTAGAAAGAAGGCAAAGTAGATTACGACTGTTATCATTCACGACCAAACCGCGTACTTCATCGCCACTCCTATTTCACCTTTGATTTTTCCCCAGTTCGGGAGAAATAGAATAAGATATTATTCAGTTGTCTTTTATCATCACCTTCTCTCAAGTTGCGAGTACTCCTTGGTTTAGGAGGGTACACCTATTATACTTACTGGATAGTCTTCTTCTAAACCATAGGCTGGTGCCGAACGGTAGGGAAGGAAGAAAACCATTTAGCCTAACGATGGTGTACAGAAGGTAATGAATAAAGACAAATAAAGGGATTTGGAGAGATGGCAACAAAATATACGGTTAAAGTCATGAATTGGATTATAGAAGAGGCATTACTAGGAATACCAGGATACCCCTACGAAACATTTTCATGTTTCAGTGCATTGTTAAAGGAAAACTGATTTCCCGATTAGATACTTACTCCAGGATATGTATTTACCAGGTATGATTCTCACATCTGTATGGTTTTACAGATGATGAGTGAGAGTAGGTTATTGGGAATAAGGTGATCATCCTCATTATATCGGAATTCATTGTAATTGGTGATATTTGAGGAAGTCGCCTGGGTTTTTGCCGGACGGCATGTATTTGGTTTTGAGTATCCGTTGTTGTGCACCAATTTCAAAATGATATATCTGTACATTTATTTTTATAAAGTGAGATATAACTTTTTGAAATTATGTCCGTGACATTTACCTATATCAGTTGACGATTGGGTAAGGAGCATTGAACAACGGAGTAGTTCTTAATCACAAGTACAGTTTTCAACCTACGATTCACAGGTTTTGAGTTATTCAACTCAGCGGAATTATACAGAGTATTGTATGTTGTCCAGTGTCCGTCAGGACAAAGGGGTAGGTCCTCGTACTATGTTATGTTTACTTATGACTTCTCTAGTTTTTAGACAAGTGTTTCGTAGAAATACAATGTCTAAGTTTTGAGAAGTTGTGGGTATAAGAATAAAGTAGAGAACCAGGTATCACAAGTATCAGGATTCTTCAAAAAGATCGAAGATGTAGATTCTTGTGATTGGTATTCAGATGATAGTAATGGTTTTTGAGAAACTTGTTTCTCTTTCAGGTTACTCATAATTGGATGGATACCTAAGTTGAGTAATGCTGATTAGCCTCTCTCCATTAAGTTGATATGCACTGGAGACAGCTGCATGGTTTGAATCTGGTTCCAATTAAATTAGTGCCTCTATTTTCTATATTGTATATAGAATGATTCATGTCTTAACTATGTTAAGATACGGGGAATTGTCCAGCTTATGCTTAAAACCAGACACTGGATAACCCAAGGCACATTTCTGTAATGGCAGTTTGTGGGTTGACCCTGGCTTTGACGAAGGTTGACATTTCTACCATCTGGAAGATCAATAGTGATATTGTTCTTGACTCGCTACAGTTTTAGTAAAATGGATTTTTTCAGAAAACGGTAGTGGGAGTATGGTAGAACTGGAAGTGATTCCAGAACCGCAAACGATTACGGAAAATTTAATAGGACCTATATATTCAATCAGATTTGACATTCCAATTGCCACTCCGCAGATATGGTGGGTAACCTCAGACACCCGAGAGGTACTCTGGTAGCCTCAAGGACGGTGACAGGGAGGTTCTTGTTTACCCAGACTTGACACTACTGTTGTTCCAGACTATGAGACCCGGTAGGAGGATGTGTATAGCGTCGTTCTAAACTAGCTTTAGAAGTGTATGTATATATTATTCTGCCAGAGGGTTGTCGTAGTCAGTGGGAGCAGCGGAAGCATAGTGGGCAAGTTGCTTATATCTATTTATAGGCTTGAGCAGATATAGCGGAGATAAGATCATCTATTTTTGATGTGACAGTCATGGGTTTGACTTCATCAGAATAGGGGATGGATCTGGTGAGAAGGTAGTAGTGTGTGATGTCCTGGTATTTGGATGACATACACAGAGTAGGAAGTAAAATTCCTATACTACGATAGGTTGTACTGTGGTTGTTACACAGTTGTTTCTTCACAAAAGACATGGATATAATATCAGACATTCTGGTTACTAGATCTATGGTTTTTAGATCTAGATTTGGGTAGTTTCCCAATTTGGGTACTTTGACAGTATTCTAATGGTATTTTAGAATAGATGACTCCTGGCATGATAGTGTACCTGCAGGTGATGGAGTCACCCTCTCTAAAGGTGTCTTAGAGACTAAAGGAGAGAGGGAAGTGCATGATTTGCAGATCACTTGCTTAGGCAATTGAGTCAATCATGAGATGTCAAGTACCACACCAAATGTTGTTTTTTGCACTTGATGCGGTAAGTTTATATTAATCCAATCCTGAAGAAACATAAGGGAGCAGTTTTAGAACATAAGTGTTTGTTCTACGGATTTGATGACGGCAGCCTCCTTCGGGAGACGGTTATCATTCCAGGCTTCAAAGGTGACATGGTTGACAGAGTGATTGTCAGAGTTATAGTTTTCCCTCTGACGAGGGACAGTATTATGGACAGGTGTGCAAGAGGATACTGTGGGAGGCATGGTGCTGGATACTGATTAGGTTCAGTGATCGATACAGTCTAAGAAGTTTGGATTTGGAGTTCATTTATGAACTAGGTCCCATCAGATATCCAGACATATTCTAAGACAGGTATTACTCAATTCGGGAGATGGCTTTCTCCGCGAACTTGAGATTAAGAGAGACATAGAAAGAAACATCAGGGCGGATCCACTCACTGAGACTATTTCTCGAACACAAGAGTTTTACAAACTAGCTTTGTGAAACTGATTAGTAGAGGAGTTGGATGTTCGGTATCACACGGGCTGTGAGTATGCAACATCGCAATAATTAGCCTTAAGCGCAAGTGGGAGATTGTTGGAGATAGTGCCCTCAAAGTCAATTATTGGATCGCAGGTACGTGCTTGCAATGATTGAGGCAGGACCTATACCGATATGACAGTCTTTCTCGAGATGATAGTATGCTATCTGGTTTGACTTTATCATCGTATGCATGCTTTAGTTCACTATTGCATGATGATAGAGCCCATAGGATTCTTGCTTGACTACCAGCAGTATGATGGCGATCATATACGTGGGAGCTGGGGTCTGTAAGCACATCCTTAAAGTGTCCCTAGTCGTGGGAGTTTCGAGACAGGGCATCGATACTCCAGAGTAGACTAGTGTATACAGTCGAGACCCCGACGAGGGGAAATGGCCGGTCTCACAAGCCATTGGTGTCAGACAGTTCACCTAAGATGTATACAGGTGCTCATTGGGTTATGAGTACACCGGACAGGACTCGCCGGGAACATGCTAGTTGGTATTATACATATCGTCGGATAGCAGTTCCCTGGTGACATGTGTACAGGTTAGTTCATCGACCTGAGGTCGTCATTTGTCTCGTGTGAGTTCCCACTGTGCTTTGATTTCTACCCTACCACGGCTCAAAGGAGTCGTGCAAACAGGTCTTTTTTGGGTACAGTCCCGAGCCATATGGAGGCAAGTTAGTGGATCGGCAGGGGATTCGTCTCTCCCGGTATTGGGGGTGAGATCGCACTGTGTCTAGGAGAGCCATTACACAAAGCCCTCGACCGAGGCAGGAGATTTACTGGTAGGTACTCCAGTAGTATCTCAGGGTGTTCTGGGCCACTCTCCGACACGACTTATACTGCTATTGGGGGTCTGACGTTACCAGCCCCTAGGCAGATATGCGATACTCATAGACGAACGGACCGGATTGTATGTATATTGTCACTATTAGGCTCAGTAGGGTTTATGGACGAGTTCGCTCGTCAGCTTCCCTTCCAATCAATACATAGGCAACCGTTCCGTACAGCATGTACCTCTGACGTGCTAGTGGTTATACCCAGTTCCAGTGTGTTGATGAGTCATTAGAGTCCCCCACAGACACTTTCCCAAGTTCAGGCGAAACGTTCTAGAGGCCGTATGGTTTTATGGCAGGGTTCGGAAAATGCACGTGCGTTTTCGCACGTGTCATTTTTCGGGCAGATAATACTGGTCGGCTTTGGTTTAAGCTGGATCCAAGTATTATACTGTGTAGATATAATATCTTTGTCTCAGATGCATTTGTATTCGGTCGTAGTACAAATGCGGGTATGTTTATACCATTACCGGGTTTTCCTGAAATTCGTTTCAGGATCACTTTTGGAAGTTTCCAGTTTCTAGTTTCCAGTTTTCTATCGCCCGTATTTAACATTCGGTTAAATACGGATTTATCTTTTCTTGAGATGAGTGTGGAAGTTTCTAGAGGCTTCTAGAAGGTGGTGACTAGGTTCATGCATCTTTGTGACTCATTAGTGCATTTAATGATGTTTGATGACTAGGGTTAATGATTCATCATTTTCATTAATTGTGTTCATACAAGGTGTTATTGTGACTCCTTCTTTCTTTTGCTTTGTGGTCACCACTCCCTCCTCCTACACTCACCCCTCCCTCTCCTATATATGGTCGGCTCATGAGTGAGAGAGAGATGATGGTTGTTCATTTGGAAAAAAAGATAGTTATTTGGTTCATGGAAATTAAGCATACTCATTTCATTTTTCCACCCGATCCAAAAGGCAACTTCATTAACCGTTCGTCCATAGCTTTGGACGTAACGAGACAAAGTGTTCTACTCATTCTCTACAACATCTTGGTCATCTCTTTTAGCAAACTTGATGACCGAGTTGCCTCGGTTCAGAGGTGGGAGCCCGTTTAAAGATCCATCGACGTGGTGCCAGCTGGACGAGAAGACTGGAGATTCAGGAGATCGGAGCAGTCGCAACAAAGCGTGGGATGATGGTTGAAGACCGAAGGACTCAGATCGTTCGGTATAACTCTTCTACCCACTTTGTAGTTTGTTAGTTTAGGTTTAATGGCAGATCCGGGTTATAGTACGCGATAGCGCCAGTTGTAAAAGTTTTTGTTCCGCATATGGCGTCTGTTAGACGGCCGGGACGCTATCGTGGACTAACAGTGGTATCGGAGCCTCACCTTGATCATGCTTTTATTCATTTACACATGTTGGTAAAGCCCTGAGGATATTTGTTTGACTACTGTGATTATGATGGAGATCATACTAGTGGGACGTCTGTAGTTTATAAGCATATCCTGAAATGTCCCTAGTCGTAGGTGTATCGAAATGGGGCATCGATATACCAGAGTAGACTAGCGTATATGATACTAGACCCATATGATGGGCGATGGATGTTCCCACATCCATTGATGTTTGACATCGAGGTCATATACGGGTGCTCAATGGAGACTGGGTACAGTGGACGGACTCGCCGAGAACTCCTATATGGTATTATATCTATCGTCAGATAGCAGTTCTCAGGTGACACTGGTACAGGTTAGTCTGTAGACCCGAGATCGTCATAGAGTCTTGTGTGTTCTCCCACTGTACTTTGATTACCACCTTATCACGGCTCTACTGAGTCGTGAAAACAGGTGGCTTTTGGGTACAATCCCGAGACACATGAAGACGATGAGTGATAGGAGGGGTTTCATCTCTCCCGGTATTGGGAGTTGATGCTGTGCTGTGCTCGATTGGCTATATCAGTAAGTCCCTGGCCAGGGCTGTTGAGATTTACTGATAAGTGTTATCAGTAGTTTCTCGATCTGTTATAGACCATTCATCGGCATGACTTATTGAGTTATTGGGGTTGACGTTACCATTCCTAGACTCGATATGCAGCATATCTGACAAAGAGGCCGGACTGTACGGTAGTGTTGCCGGTTGACTCGACGGGAGTTGTGACAGGTTCGCTTGTTTTCTTCTGATCGCTCAATACCTGGGTGGCCCTTACGTTTAGCTGACCTCTTGCGACTTGGGGGTGCTTGATATGATCATCACCCACTGCCGGCGTATTGACGAGTCTTAGAGTCCCACAATAGAGTTACCTTGTCCAGGCGAAACGATGTGGTGTGCATATGTGAAATGCGCGGGGACCCGATTAAATGCGTGTTTGTGATACCGTATATTAATCGGGTGGTTTGCTATTGGTCGGGTCGTATGAGATATGAACGGTTTGCTAAATCAAGTGTTGATTTAACATTGACCATTAGCATTTTCACTTTAGACCCTTTTGTCTTTTGTTGTATGCATGCATGCATGCACATGTTTACATTAATGCACATATGGATGTGCATGCACACATACATGCATACACATTTCTATCATGGTTGTTGATACATTGGATGGTGGCAATATAAGACTCACACCTTAATAAATATGTTGATATTTATTTTTGGAGCTAGTGGAAATGGAAATAATTCATGGTTAATTATTTTATTCATCCACTAAACCTTTTGTTAACTATGGGTTATTTTTCCATGGCCATTCTTGCACCAAAAGAAATATCTAGATATTTATTAACTAAGGTTAAAGATGAGAAGAAGAATATATATATATTTTCTATTCTCATTTTTATCCTTAAGCTTATCATTATCTTGAGCTCTTTCATTTTGCTATCTTCTTCTTCCTCACTCTCTTGCTCTCTAGGTTTTGATAGTGAATAAAAGAGTGATTGTTCCCGCTAAAAATTTATACGCAAAAGAGCCCAAGGTATCAAATGGCAGCGATACGCTTAAGAAAATATGAACCAGTATTTTTCGGGCTGTATTTTGACAAACTCCCGAATGGGAAACAGCTAAATTCTGATGGTATTGAAAGAATCTCGAAAAACCCTTCGATTTAATATATTATGGGCCTCATAATTCATCCGGGATCAAAAGTTATGAGCAAATGTGCTATGCACATGTGATCTAAGGAAGAAGATGCGAACCAGTATTTTCCGAGCTGTATTTTGACAAACTCCGGAATGAGAAATAGCTAAATTCTGATGGTATTTAAAGTGTCTCGAAAAATCCTTCGATTTGATATATTATGGGCCACCTAATTCATCCGGGATCAAAAGTTATGAGCAAATGTGCTATGCACGTATAATCTAAAGTAATGCTCTACTACATGGTGAATGCATTTTTAGTCCCATATCGGGAAAAGGAGAGATCGGTTCTCTACCACTCCCATAAAAATAAGAGGGAATACCTCTTAGAAAAGGTGGAATTCAATTATCAAAGGAGCTTAGTTCTCCATAGGAGCTTAGTTCTCCAAGTTAGGAGCCTGCTCCTCCCCATAATGCGCATATACGCAAGCGCCATGTGCGCTACGTGCAACGCACGTGTGCCCGCTATGCGCGCACCACGTGCAACGCACGTGCGCACCACATGAGAATATTCAATATTATTAAAAGGAGATTCGTTCTCCATAGGAGCCCGCTCCTCCCCAAGCGCCATGTGCGCTGCGTGCAACGCATGTATGCCCGCCATACGCGCACCACGCGCAACGCACGTGCGCACCAAATGAGAATATTCAATAATATTAAAAGGAGATTCGTTCTCCATAGGAACCTGCTCCTCCCCATAATGCGCATATGCGCAAGCGCCATGTGCGCTACGTGCAACGCACGTGTGCCCGCCATGCGCGCACCACATGCAACACACGTGCGCACCACATGAGAATATTCAATAATACTCAAAGGAGATTCGTTCTCCATAGGATCTTGCTCCCCCCATAATGCGCTTATGCACAAACTCCATGTACGCTACGTGCAAATATGTGCGCCCAACATGTGCCACGCATGTGCGCCCAACACGTGCGACGCACGTGCACGAACGCAAAGAAGCCTTTTTCAGCAGCGAGAAGCTTAAGCTCCAGCATGTTCTTCCCCCCTGATGAGTAGGAAATGGTTCAAAGGGTACATCCCTCGACACATTCGATATATGGCACTGTAATCTCTCAGTGTCGTCGGAGAGGTAGTGGGTCCCAACGACCAATGATCCTCCTTTCCAAAAAAAAAGAAGAAGAAAGACAGAAGGATACAGAGAACCCCCCCCATAAACTTTAAGAAACTCAAAGAAAAAGAGCAAGCTCTTGCAAGAAGATTTTTCTTCAAGGTAAGAATGAAGGATGATGAACACAGAGATGAAATCATCTCATGATTAAGAACGAAAAATTCATTTCTTTAAAATGATCATAGATCAACAAGACAAAAAGTCTTTCACAAAAGAGATCAAAAGATCTCATCATAAAATAAAAGAACATAATTCTTCTCACAGATCATGCATCTATAAAGGCAAAGCCTTTCATCAACATAAGAGATTGGAAATATCTTCTGCAAAAATAAGAATTGTTGTTCTTAGATCTTGAGACAAAGTCTCTTTTAAGGAACATAATTTTGTTTCCCAGATCATAAAATTGATTAGATACGCTTTGTTCTCTTGAACTGCGCTTTGCGCTCATGAACTGCGCTTCTGCGCTCTCTGGACTGGCGCTCAGCGCCAAATGCGCCATGTGTCAATCACGCATGCGCTAATTAACAGTTAGCGCTTTGCGCTCTTGAAATAGCGTACTGCGCTCATGGGCTAGCGCTCAGCGCCGAGCGCGCCACGTGTCATTCACGTGTGCGTCACTAAATTAGAAGCGCAATGCGCTCATGAACCAGCGCTCTGCGCTCATAAATTAGCGCAATGCGCTCATCATCTGGCGCTCAGCGCCAAGCGCGCCACGTGTCATTCATGTGTGCGCTACTCAGCAGAGGCGCACTGCGCTCTTTGACTGGCGCAAAGCGCCAAGCGCACCACGTATCCCTCACATGGGCGCTGACAGAACATAAATTGTTCTTTAATAAGCCCAGAGCTATGATGAATGCCCAGCATTCAATAAAGGATAGAAATACTGTCAAAATCCAAATCAATGCAAAGCATTGTTAAAAGGGCCGAGCCTAAATAAAGGCACAACAGCCCAAAATAAAATGTTAAATATTTTAACCTGATTGGACTTTGCCCAATATTGGCCATAAGTCCTCAACTTATATTAATTGGGCTCATCTGCTCATAAATATGTTAATAGATCTTAGCTCCAAATTGGACTACAGATCTTTCAACCAACTCACATCGGTTCGAGGGTACATCTCTTTGCTCCTCTGATATTTGTCGTTGTAATCCTTCAACGTCTTCAGAGAGGTGACGGGTCCCGACTACCAAACATTCTACGGACTGTGGGGTCCTTTAAAACCCAAGGACTATGATGTCCTTAACCTGGACTGTGGGATCCTTAAGCCCACGGACTATGATGTCCTTAACCTGGACTGTGGGGTCCTTAAGCCTACGGACTATGATGTCCTTAACCTGGACTGTGGGGTCCTTAAGCCCACGGACTATGATGTCCTTAACCTGGACTGTGGGGTCCTTAAGCCCACGGACTATGATGTCCTTAACCTTGACTGTGGGGTCCTTAAACCCACGGACTATGATGTCCTTAACCTTGACTGTGAGGTCTTTAAACTCACGGACTATGATGTCCTTAACCTTGACCGAGATGTCCTTAAACTAACATTGTACCGCTATGTCCTTAAATTAGTAATGGACCATCTTCTCCTTAAACTGGTCATCGACCGCAATGTCCCTAAACTAAACAATTGAGTCCAAATGCTCTCTTGTTAGAATTAAACGATCCCGTTAAGTTGATCTTAGTCTGAAATGAGACTAACGTATCCTTAACAAATGTTTAAGTTGATCTTAGTCTCAAATGAGACTAACGTATCCTTAAATACAACCCCCAAACCCAAATCTAAGAAAATACGGATTTGGACTAATCCACGTCCTATGGGCGACAACATAAATTAGTCTCCGTATACAATCCACGGGAAACCAAAAAACAAAACAAACACACACGACACGAAGTGACCATCTGGAGAAGGAGAAAGTGGTTACCGCGATGCGGTAGCGTAATTAACTGCAGGGGCTTGCGCCTGCAGGGAAGAGCGTCCCCACAATCAAAAACCCCTCAACGAGAGGGAATCTGACGAAGTATGCTATATCGGCCGCATCCGTCTAAACCTTCGATACATTGTGCCATAAATCAACTTGGCATCTTCGGAGAGGTGGACAGATAGCACCAAATAGCATCTGCCCCCAAATTCAGGCAAGATGAACCTACACGGTCGCGTCTCTGTGTTCGGAGGAGAACAGATTCTGGCACACCCGGTGGGACCTTTTGCTCTTTCCACTCCACACTTCGTGTGTCGTGTTCGCGAACGAATCGCGGTTTGATATGGTTGTCCTTGGGTTCGAGGTACTAAGATTTGGTGTCTTGCTCCGTACAGAAAACAGAAGATCGATGGCTTCAACCTGCAATAGCTGCAACTGCAACTCCCATTCCGCCTCATCTGGAGGTGTAACCTATGGGCCTCAAGCGGCCTCCCTGTTCACAATGTCGGTGGACCAGGTGACTCAGGCCACCACTGGACTATAGGTGACTCAGGCCACCACTGGACTATTCTTCGGGACCATGATCCCGCCGATGAGCTTCAACGCCCATTTACCGTAGGAATCTCCCAAAAAGTCGGTCTTTGATCGACTTGCAACTGTTGCGGCCCCTCTTAACGGGTCATCCAGCTCCAACGCCTCAGTCTTTGACAGACTGGGCCAAAGCTCATTTGGGCCCAAAATTCTTGAGTTGCTAAATGAGGTATTTTTTGAACCATGAGCTTAGTATTCACATTTCTTTTACATCCATGTTAACTTTAAACCGATATTGTGATGTTTAGTGAACTTTGGGAAACCCTAGTAAAGGGTTGAGTGTTTGTTTGAAATTGGTGATGTTGTGGCTGTTAACTAGACTTGGGTGATGTTTAATGACCTGGACCAGAGCTCAGAAACCCCAAAACACGGATTTAGAAACCCCGACATCGGATAAATGTGTGAATTTAGAGAGTATTTTGGAATCTAGAGCAACCCGGGGACACTAGAAAAGATTTTGCAATTACTAGGAGTCGTGCAGGCACCTAGGAAGCTACCACTAAGACCTGAGCTCTATCCCCTACACCCAGGCCGCAGATAAATTCATTATGGCCTCAATTTGCGTCCAGGGCAACTAAAAATTGGTCCGTACTTGTTCTGGGGTCCCTTTAGATGTAAATTAGGCCCTCCATATATGCAGAATTGACCAATTTGGCTTAGGGTAAAATCTGGGACCATTTCCATGAGTTGGTGCTTTGTTCTACGACTTCGTTTTGACTTGACTTTGGTATTTGGTATTGTGTTTCCGTCGTGTGGCGTTTGGACGTCCACGATCAGGGTTTTTGGTCGTGTTTTGCACGCAAAGCTATAGGTTTTGACCTATGAGCGAAACGTGTACCGTTTTGGTTTTCCGCCTTGATTTTAACACGCATTGCGATTGTTTATCATTGTAGGTACCTTCACATAGATTCCGAGGCGACGGAGCATGCCGTCATCGATTTCGGTGAGCGAAGACCAGGTTAGTGGATCTATATCTACGGAGGAAGTCGGGTGGATGGCGTATAGCACCCCCGCAAATTATTGATGGAAAACTGATTATAGAATATGGTTAGGAAATCTAGATTAGGAAACTAGGGTTATAGTAAAGGATAGTTAGTGATACTATATTAGAAACTAAGGATAGTAAGAAATGAGATAATACGGCTATTATGTGATGACGGAAATTCGAGGACGACGTTTGTCGATATTGCCGTTTAGGGTACCAGAGGACTAGATAGTCTATATAGATGCGTCATCCGAACCATACCTTTTTCCAAACCGAAGAGTCGTATGTATCTTTTAAAAATATACCTTGAGGGATGTTACAAATTTTCAAATGATATCTTTATCTTAAAACACCGTACCCCTATTTTCAAAACTACGATTCGCTTCTTTAAAAATTTGATTGTATGGTTCGGGTGTGTATGTTAGATTAGATATATATACTTATCGTAGAGATAGAATGTTTAGGTAAACTCGGCTTGATATGAGTTATAAATGCAATGAATAGATTATAAGACGGATATGATGATCTGATGATATGTTGGTATACGGATGCGAGTCGATCGAGATGATTTATACCCTGTCAGTCCCCTGATGTGAGATTATTGCGGATGTGACCTGGGACATAGGTAAATATATATATATATATATATATATATATAGATATAGAATGTTGTGAATCATGGATGATAGGTCGTACGTGATTCAAGGACGTACCCTCATTTGTGGGTACATGGTGGACCCGGTATGGTTCCCCGGGGCGAGAAATGTTTTTCGTGAAGTAGACGATGAGCCTGGCAGGGTGGCGAGTACCTATCGGTGATAGTATTTAGGCTCGGCGGATATCCGGAGGATACCGACCGGAGTCGAGAGATGAGATGGGCCGATCCGGTCTGACGGAGCCCGATATATGAGGATTTACGTGCCGATGCTGGACACGGTTTTCATGATGTTTTCGAGTGTCAATGTTAGGCACTCAGGTTCCATGATTTTAATGTGTCGGGAGGGACACCGGTTATATATATCCTCATACTTTCATGCACACCCCTTTAAGATATTTACGTGCATGCAGACATTGATTTTGGGTGGAAGAGATCAACATGCATACATACCTCGATTATGGTTGGACGAGATCCATATGCATGCATTGATTATTAATGTTGGATGTTATCCACATGCATATAGGCATTGACTACCTTGTTGGCACATATACAGACCCGGTCACCTTAGATATTATAGTATTACCATTTTTATATAGTTGACCTAGGAGTCGTTGTTTATTCGATTTCTATCTGTTGATATTTTTCTACTCACGAGTTGGCAACTCACCCCCGTTGTGCCACAGTTCTTGCAGGTTGACCGCTTGGATCAGTAGCGGCTTCGCTGGCACACAGTTGCATTCGGGTGTTTTGCATTGGTAGGTGGGATATTTGTATCATTCCCACTCTTGTATCTACATTTCATATTGTATCTAGTTAACTCCATTAATCAAAAGTTGTAAATTGTATAAGTGATGAGACTTAGTGAGCCTTGTAGTTGCGAAATTTGAGCGATGGGTTCTATATTAACTTTTGGGGTTATATCGTGCTATTTTCTTAATCTTTTTGTGGTGAACTTCGCCGTTGGGCGTCGTATACTCATTTATACTGTATTGCGTGGTTGTGATCCGCCGTTTGGCAAAGAGCTAGCCCCGCTTGGGGATGCCATTATCCTTATTATGTATTTATGGTTTTGGATCGAAAAATACAAAGGAGGTGCTGCCAAAATTTTTAAAAAGACGAAACATGTTTTCAAACTAGTAAACTTCACTTGGATCATTCATGTTTCTTTCTATGAATTAAGAAAAAATTGATTTCGTTATACCTTTATTTCAAAACTTAGCCTCCTTCACTTTTCTTAAAAGGTTTAGATTTCTGGGTTTCAGCTTACTTGAATTCCGTTACGCCTTTAAACGTTGCGTGATTCAAGTGCTGGTCACGAGCTATTATTTCGGGTCGTGACAAAGTTGGTATCAGAGCGCTAGGTTTAACCTTGTTCGAGTCTATGTTTGACTATGCGGAGTCTCGGGCGGGTATGTATTTCGGAACCTAGGCTTGACCTTACGAAACTTTGACTTGGACGGGGGGGGGTATTAGACCCGAACTTTCGTTTCATAGGCTGACCCTGATTGATGGAGTAGGTAGCTTGAGTAGAGTGATGTACTGTACGTATGTTCCACGGCATATTTACGATACGATAGTCCACTTAAGAAACCTTAGGATGTACATATTTTTGAGACCAGTGATTCTCTTCGTATCCATGATTATACATCCATTGGGATCCTCGATTCTACTAGTTTCGTGATCATACTTTCATTGAGGCCGTTCCTTCTTATGATCATGTATCCATTCTGGATCTGTCTTTCCTTCCTTGTCGTTGATCTGCTCTCTTCGATACTCGATTGAGGTTCCTGTCACTATAGTTTGAGCGCAGTTTGAGCTGCTGCTAGTTTTGTGGTCAGGGCGAGCTCGTCTGGTACGAGGGCCGACCATTGTTTTTTTTGGTGACATAGGAACCTCTCGAGGTAGTGATTGGGTTGTGACCTCTTGTAGAGGCGAGTGCTTGGTTTTACACTGGATGATCGGTCCATTGTTAGATCTGCCAGTTGCGAAAGGACTGTTGATGTACATCATACCTCAGAGATTTTGATGTCGCCTACCGTGCAGACAAATGACCCAGCTGTTGCTAAGATGATGGGATGTCGCTTCCAGAGCTTACGAGCTAAGATCGCCGGAGCTTCCAGGCAGAAATGCGACAGATGATAGCTAGTCTACCTCGATTTGAGAGACGAAGGTAATTCATCAGATTGATGCGCCGACGCAAGCCCAGTTGAGTTGAACATTTCCAGTATGGAGGCTCTTACTCAAACCTAGAGCAGACCGATCCAAAGATAACCGTCGATGTATCGCCTTTCCTGGAGGATTGAGGCATTGTTTAGCATGCGGGCAAAGAATATTCATGTAACACTTTGAAATTTCGTTAGAATGTTTTTCATGTTAATTAGCAATTGAGCGTGTCATTTTATATGTGTACATAGGATTATTAGTTATAATTTAGTCATGTTTACCCTAATTGGGAATTTTCGTGTTAAGTGCATACATGCACACTTAGCACAATTTTTGTGACCTAGGTAAAAAGTGTTAGCATGTTAACCATTTCTCGTTTTGCATGGTTCATTTTATTCCCCACCCATTTTAATCAAGTCAAACCCCTTTTTATAATTCAATTTAAATAGAAAATGGGAGGTATGGTGGTTAGGTGAGCAATTTTGACTTGGTTGACCCTTGTTTTCTCTCTCCCTTCATTCTCTTTCCCCTCATTTTCTGAGTTCAGCAGAGAATGCAGCAGCAACAATAATATTTTCTTCATCTCCTCTTCTCTTTTCACTTCCCATTTGAACCTACACAAAACCCTACACAAATCTAACCTTTTCCTTCACAAAACCTTGGGAAAAATGAGCTTTTGAGGTGTTTGGAGGCAAATCTTCATACTTGAAGGAGGAGCTAGAATTTTTGGTGTTTCATAGGGTCTTTTGAAGGTATAAATCTCACTCCTAGCACCCTATCTCCATAACTTGCATGTTTAGCTTCAAAATGTCACCTTTTTGTGCAACTTTAGTGCTATTGAAGGGATTTAGTGATGATATGTTAAAATTTATGTTGTTGTGCCTTGATTAGCTTGTTAATGAGTTATTAGTGTGGGTTTAGACCTAGGTTTGTTTCAGGTTCCACAAAAATACCCTAAAGTTTCATTTTTGTGCAAAAGTGTGGATTTTAACTAGAAATAAGGCTCTGTAGGATCTGCTACTACCCGAGATATTTCAGAGTGAAACTAGATTTTTCTGTAGCATGTATGGGGGGTATAGAGTGTAGGGTTCCTAGGCACACTATAGAGGTCTCACAAGGCATCAACCATGCCAATATAAAATTTTATGGGTGCCGAGAAACCCTAATACGGATCGTCGGCTAGAATTCTAGGCGAAAAACGAATCTAGTTAACACTTTAACTAAAGGAGAGAGGCTACAACCTTTGTAGATCCGGTTCTCCACTTCCTTAGCTCCACGTGGGTGTCCTCTCGCTGTCCATCATGAATCCCGAACTCATTCGTCGGCTTCATCGGAGAAACGGGCGAGCTAGGTCGTCGGCTTCGTGTCAAAGACGATCTACGTCGAGGCATCACAAGTTCAAGCTCCGACTTCACAAAGTTGTGAAACTTGTGAAGAAAACACCCAAAACAACTTGGCAAGAGGTAGAGGGTGAAGAAATAGGAGGTGGGTTCACTTTAGAATTGGATTTCTCTCACTAAAACTCAAGTTGCCATTGATGGCATCAAGGTTTCTATCTTGAAGAAGAAGGAGAAGATGAAGCTAGTTTATGATAAGTTCTTTTTTAAAATGAAAAGAAAATACATACTTATCATAATCTAACAAGGGTTAAGTGTAGAGAATAAACCATGGTCATTTGGAGAGTTAGGGTTAAGCATGAGGACAAGAATGGTTGCAAAAGTCAAGGCTTCATGAAGCTTCAACTAATGACAAAGAAAGCCACCATTCTCATCTTTATCCTTTCCAAACAAATAAATAAACAAATAAATAAATAAATGGATATGCAAAACCCTAATTATCAAATTAATCATGGTTTAATTCTATACACTTAACCAAATGATCAAGTATCATCAAACATGATACAAAAAAGTGCACAAAAGCATATCACATATACAATGTGCATCAAGTGAGAAAAATCCGTTTAAAGTGAACCAATACTAGTTAATGTAAAGTAATATATCAAATATATAATTATACATTAAATCATTAAATCAACACTTGATTCAATGATCCGGTCATGTCGCACATGACCGACTAGTATTCAATGTATCGGCTTATCGAATCGATTTTCGATTCGATAACTAGGTTATATCACATACAACCAATCGAAACATTAATCGCGAGAATCAAATACGGTATCACATACACGCATTATTCTCGGTCCCGCACATATCTCATATGCGCTCCTATTTCGTTTCGCTTGAGCCAGGAAACCTCTGTGTAGGACTCTAAAGACTCGTCAATACGCCGGTAGCAGATGATGATCATATCAAGCACCCACAAGCTGCAAGCGGTCTGCTAAACGTAACGGCCACCCGGGTATTGAGCGATCAGAAGATCGACGAGCTAGCCTGCTCACACTCCTGTGAATCCAACCAGTAACACTTACCGTACAGTCCGGTCTGTTCGTCTGATATGTCGCATATCAAGCCTAGGGGTGGTATACGTCAGACCCCAATAACTGATAAGTCGTGCCGATATGAGGCTCATAACGGGTCGAGAAACTACTGGTAACACTTACCAGCAAATCTCTGATCAGCCCTGGCCAGGGACTTCCCTGTTACGGCCAATCGAGCACTGCACAACATCAACCCCCAATACCGGGAGAGACGAAACCCCTCCTATCGCTCATTACCTCCATGTGACTCGGGACTGTACCCAAAGACCACCGTTTTGCACGCCCTCATGGACGTGGTAAGGTGGAGATCAAAGCACAGTGGGAATCACACAAGACACTATGACGATCTCGGGTCTACAGACTAACCTGTACAAGTGTCACCTGAGAACTGCCATCTGACGTGAGGTATCATACCATCTGGGAGTTCTCGGCGAGTCCGTCCAGTGTACCCAGTCTCCACTGAGCACCCGTACACCATCTCTGATGTCAAACACCAATGGATATGGGATCATCCATCGCCCATCTCATGGGTCGAGAAGCGTATACGCTAGTCTACACTGTTATATCGATGCCCTGTCTCGATACACCCACGACTAGGGACTTTAAAGGATGTACTTATGTACTACCATGTCCCCACTAGTATGATCTGCATCATAGTCCAGGTAGTCAAGTACACATCCTAAGGGCTTTACCAACATGTAACTATAAGACAGTTTAAAGAGACTAGTTTACATGTTAAGATAAAGAGTAACCAGATAGCATACTATCATATCGAGCAAGAAAGTAATCTCTATATATGTCCAAGCATCCAATATAATATACATCATCTGTACAATACTGGCCTCTAGGGCATACATACAACTAACAATCTCCCACTTGCACTAGGGCCAGCTGCTGTAGTATCGCATACCGAGCATCCCGAAGAGTCTCTCAAACTGTATCTGGGGAATGGCCTTCGTGAGTGGATCCGCCGTGTTGTTCTTCGTGTCAACCCTCCTGACCTCGATCTCCCGGCGATCAACTATCTCCCGGATCAGGTGATACCGCCTCAGAATATGCCTGGATCACTGATGGGACCAGGGTTCCTTGGCCAAAGCCACCGCTCCATTGTTATCGTAATACAAAGGTATTGGATGCTCAATGGATGGAACCACTCCAAGTTCATGAATGAACTTCTTGATCCAGACAGCCTCTTTGGCAGCATCGTTGGCAGCGATGTATTCAGCCTCCATCGTCGAGTCTGCCACGGTTTCCTGCTTGGAACTCTTCCAGCTAACCGCCCCTCCGTAAAGGGTAAAGACAAAGCCCGACTGCGACTTAGAGTCGTCCTTATCACTCTGGAAGCTCGAATCGGTAAAGGACTCCACTGGGAGTTCTCCGTTACCATACACCAAGAACATATCTCTAGTCCTTCGCAAGTACTTGAGAATGTTCTTCACAGCTGTCCAGTGACTCTCTCTAGGATCTGCTTGATACCGACTCGCTACACTTAGTGAGTATGCAACATCGGGTCTCGTACATAGCATCGCATACATGATAGAGCCTACTGCCGAAGCATAGGGTATCCCTTGCATGCGAGCTCTCTCCAAATCAGTCTTGGGAGACATCTCTTTGGAGAGAGTGAGTCCAGAGATCGTGGGCAAGTTCCCACGCTTGGATTCTTCCATACTAAACCTTTTTAGTATGGTGTCAATGTACCTGGATTGGGACAATCCCAATATCCATTTGGATCTATCTCTATAGATCCTGATTCCCAATATGCAGGAGGTATCACCAAGATCTTTCATCGAGAATCTTTGTGATAAGAAGAGCTTGACCGATTGTAGCATAGGAATATCATTTCCTATCAAGAGTATGTCGTCCACGTACAATACGAGGAAGACAACCTTACTCCCTGCCACCTTCTTGTAAATATAAAGTTCATCTGGGTTTTTGACGAAATCAAACTCTTTGATAACGACGTCAAAGCAGATGTTCCAACTCCGCGATGCTTGCTTTAATCCATAAATGGATTTAAGCAGCTTGCACACCTTCCCGCTGCTCCCACTATCTACGAAGCCCTCTGGCTGAGTCATGTACACGCACTCTTCTAAATCACCATTTAGAAAGGCAGTCTTAACATCCATTTGCCAGATTTCGTAGTCATGATATGCAGCGATGGCAAGCATGATCCGGATGGATTTAAGCATAGCCACTGGAGAAAAGGTTTCGTCATAGTCCACACCTGGTCTTTGACGAAAACCCTTTGCTACAAGTCTAGCTTTGAAAGTCTCCACTTTTCCATCTACACCAAGTTTTTTCTTGAAGATCCACTTGCTCCCAATGGGTTTTACCCCTTCAGGAGCAACTTCCAAAGTCCATACTTTGTTGGTGTACATGGATTCCATCTCGGACCGCATAGCATCCAGCCATTTCACTGAGTCCCTACTCATGATGGCCTGCTCGAAGCTAGTTGGGTCATCATCTTCCATGATACAATCCTCGCTTCCACCGTCAATGAGAAAACCGTTGTATCTCTCAGGTGGACGAGAAACCCTACTAGATTGGCGGAGAGGCTGGGGTTCGTCGAGTTCTACTGAATCCTCTGGTTCTACCAGGTCTTCTGTTTCAGTTTGTATTGCTGGAACCTCTTCCAGTTCTACCTGAATGCTACTTGTCTGTTTTATAAGAAAACTCTTTTCTAAGAAAGTGGCATGTCGAGAAACAAACACTTTTTGTTCCTCGGAGTGGTAGAAGATATACCCTCGCGAATGTTTGGGATATCCAACAAACTTACATAGAACAGACCTTGCCTCGAGTTTGTCCGAATTTTGTGTTTTAACATAGGCCGGACAACCCCATATCTGAATAAAATTAAGACATGGTCTCTTACCATTCCATATCTCATATGGAGTGGTAGGCACAGATTTGGTTGGAACTCTATTCAATAGATATGCAGCAGTCTCCAGTGCATATCCCCAGAAGGAAATAGGTAACTCAGCTGTACTCATCATAGAGCGCACCATATCTAATAGGGTGCGATTTCTCCGCTCCGATACACCGTTGTGCTGTAGTGTATAAGGAGGAGTAAGCTGAGAGAGAATCCCATTCTCTTTTAGATAATCTCTGAATTCGTTACTTAAGTATTCTCCTCCTCGATCAGATCGAAGGATCTTAATACTTTTGCCCGTTTGGTTCTCTACTTCTTGTTTATATTCTCTAAATTTCTCAAAAGCTTCTGATTTGTGTTTCATCAGGAACACATATCCGAATCTAGAGAGATCATCAGTGAATGTAATGAAGTACGAAGAACCATCCCTGGCATGCGTAGACATAGGACCGCATACATCACTATGTATCAGTCCCAAGAGTTCGGTAACTCTTTCTCCGTGTCCCGTAAACGGAGTCTTGGTCATCTTGCCTTTGAGACATGACTGGCAAGTGTCATAAGATGAAAATTCAAACGGATTTAAATATCCATCTTTATGCAACTTAGCTAGTCGTGTCGCATTGATGTGACCCAGTCTACAATGCCACAAGAAGGATTCGTTCAGTTCAGAATTCTTCCTCTTGTATGTGTTTTGTAAATTGAGGACTGTATTTTGATTTAGAATGAATATGCCATTATGTAACGAGCCTGATGCAATCAACTTTTGATATAGGAATATGTTCATAACATTATCCTGTACTACAAAATTATATCCTTCTTTACTCAATAAAGAAACTGATATAATGTTGCACATCATGTTCGGTATATAATAGCACTCATTCAGAATTATTGTATCACCGCTTGGTAATACTAGGTGATATTCGCCAACTGCTTTGGCTGCAACATTTGCACCATTCCCTACTTGAACGGAATGATCACCTTTTCCCAGTTCTCTACATTTCCGTAGCCCATGTAACATCTTACATATGTGGGATCCTGATCCGGTATCTAATACCCAAGACGTAGGGTGAACTGAGAAACAGTTCTCAATGACAAACACACCCGAAGATGATGCATCAACATGCATATTCTCCTTTTGGGTGGTGTGAGAATCCAGATATTCTCCTGTTTCCTGTTCATTCTTATAACACTTATAAGATAGAACGGGTTCAACGTTCCCCTGCACAGTATAACATGCGGGTTCGGTCAATACATCCATATTATTATCTTGATTAAGGCATGAACTGGTCGCTACCTGGAGAGAGAGAGAAGAAAACACTTTAGCGTATGCTCGTGCAAGATCAGATTGGTTATTACCTTATCTAATCAGGATGGCTCCCACTGCTTTTTATCAAATCTTCCTTCAATCCCTAAAAGGAAAGACTAGCCGGGATTAATTACACACTACAAGTTCGCCAATCTTTCAGCCAGGCCAGTGTCGGTACTTTGAGGGAGGTCCCCCGTGCTTTCGCACGAACCTAATTAATGTAAACCTCGTTTTCCCAGAGGCGTAACTTCGTTAACACCTTTCTAGACACCTACTTGATCGGCTAATTGCAATGTGTAAAACTCTCCCAGGAGTAACTCTTACTCGCAGTGGGTATCCGGATTCAACTATCTCATAGAAGGTATGCAATCTCATTGCAAATTTCAACACTTGAAATTCCCCATAATGCTTTCGCCCCTAGCGTCCTATGACCTTGACGGAGGCCAAATAACCCATAGTCCGCTAGTCAAGTTCAACCCGTCATTTCCTGATTGAATCAAACCCACTCGCACGACCCTTGACGGAGGCCAAACAACGCCGTACGAATACCCTAATCCAATCGCATCATATGCTAGCAGATAAGCACAAGTTAGCTACCGTACACTGCGCCTTGACGGAGGCCAAACTACCGCAGCACGAATACTAACTAGTACTTATCTGAAATGACGGAGGGCTACGCAGGTTTTTCATAAAAACCATGAGCGTAATGAACTTGATATCGTTGTAGAATCAAATGAAGTTTTGAAATGGAGTGATTTTGAGGCTTTTCTAGTTTTGCTAAAGGGGTCACTCCCGGTGAAGGGATCGTCGGCCCTTTCCTCGTCGAATGAGGTGCGGGATATATCATATATATCACTGTGCAAAGCAAAACTCAAAAACAATCAAAAGCAAACCGAGCGTGTAGCATCTTCCAGTTATTGCTAAAGGAGTCACTCCCGGTGAAGGGATCTCGGTCCTTTCCTCATCGAATAAGGTGCAGGGTATATCATATATACCGCTATGCAAAGCAAGAACTGTAGCTACCTGTTTTGTTTAAAATTTGATTCTACAACATCTTAGGATTCTTTTCTTTCATTAATCACATTAATGAAGTCCCATCATTTAAATACCTAAACATCACAGATAGATATGACGTACACTTATGCCATCCGCATTCGCCTCGATGTCCCCTCGTGCACCGTTAGGTTAGGTAACTAACAACAGAGCAGGGCAGGGCTAGTGCGGGTGCAAAACATAAGTAACGTCTATATAATATATCATATATACTATATAAAGTATCTATCAAAAACATCACATGATCGCATCACAGATATCGCAGCAGAAGAAACATATGAAACATTGGATATACTAGGACGTCCGTGTTTTCAATACGAGCCAGTATAAAACACGGATTCCACGGTCGTGATGAATAGCCAATCCCACACCCCTAGACCCCTACGAGAGTGGCAAGCAACCCTGCCAATTCTAGGGTTAGGAGACCCGGACTCGACTCCTCGAGTTGGTCTCCCACTGGACCCCAGAACCCGGTTACTTGTGCTCCCCTCCTTGGGTCTATCCTAATGCGGAAAAGTAAATAATATACAAAGGGTGACAACTTCCGCAACCTGGAAGTGCCCCAAATAAAAGAATATTACATACTAGTTTTTACATGAATGAAAATGAAAAACACTCATCTCACATAAAAACCCCCCGGCTATTCGAACACGACAATCCAATATAACATATCCAGCAACACATAACATCACATGTCATCAACGTAAGTAAATATGTCCATCCCAATTGTCGTTGACATATAGCAACGAAACCGGCGATATCACATATTACACTTACGGTCACAGAAAAGAAAGTGTAAAACTACAACAATTGGAATCTGCAACTACTTTAGACATCGCATGCCTAATCAAATGAAATACTTAGACATCACATGCCTAACAGTTATAAACCCCGCATTTTAGTCTCATTATCGAAAACTCTTTTCAATATCAAGTGAAACTAAACTGCTAGATTTATAACATTCATTCAGTTATCACATAACTGTTTGTGAATTCCAATTATTGTATCACATTCCAGATAAACAGAAAATGTTAAACTTTCCGATCGAACAGTCGAATACCCAAGTTTTCCCGATACAGCTTAACACATGAAATAAGTCTAGCAACATTCAGTTCGTGCCTCAGTACCAACGGTCCAGCCGTAGAAGGGTCAAGCCAATGCCTCACATGTGGCACGCCGTACTGCCCCAAACCCGAAGGTTCAAAGGGCAGTTCAAGACGGTCACATAATCGAGTTAAGATTTGTTGTCTTCTAGAGGGTCCATCGTGTTACTTGCACTACTTAGAACGTCGTTAAACTACGGAAAAATCCAACACTTGGAAATTTCCCAACAGAGGAAAAATTGGGTATTTAGATCCGGTCGAACTTTTTAACATATTCTTAAATTTATCCGGAAAGCCACATAGACAAAATCTGATACTCCGATCGAAACACCGAATCCCCAAAACAACCCCAGAAAATACAACTCTGGAAAAAAAATTAAAAATTCCCATAAAACTCAGCACTGTGAACTAGGAATTACTGTGCAAAGGAACAGGGCTGACGTCATCAAGGGGCCGCGGAACCGCCGCAGAAGCCATGCTTCTGCAGCGGTTCCGCCGCGAAATTTGCTGTTCATGAAATAATTTTTGCATCGTAATTCTTAGATTTCCCTGCTGATTTTTTTAAGCATTTTTAATATTGAAAAATCCCAGATTTTAGAAAAAGTCCAGAGAGCATTTTCTGGGTTAGGGTTTCGGGTCGTTCGGACTTCAAACTCCGTCTAGACTTCGCCTAAGGCTCTAGCTAGGCTCTGATACCACTATAGGGTTCCTAGGCACACTATAGAGGTCTCACAAGGCATCAACCATGCCAATATAAAATTTTATGGGTGCCGAGAAACCCTAATACGGATCGTCGGCTAGAATTCTAGGCGAAAAACGAATCTAGTTAACACTTTAACTAAAGGAGAGAGGCTACAACCTTTGTAGATCCGGTTCTCCACTTCCTTAGCTCCACGTGGGTGTCCTCTCGCTGTCCATCATGAATCCCGAACTCATTCGTCGGCTTCATCGGAGAAACGGGCGAGCTAGGTCGTCGGCTTCGTGTCAAAGACGATCTACGTCGAGGCATCACAAGTTCAAGCTCCGACTTCACAAAGTTGTGAAACTTGTGAAGAAAACACCCAAAACAACTTGGCAAGAGGTAGAGGGTGAAGAAATAGGAGGTGGGTTCACTTTAGAATTGGATTTCTCTCACTAAAACTCAAGTTGCCATTGATGGCATCAAGGTTTCTATCTTGAAGAAGAAGGAGAAGATGAAGCTAGTTTATGATAAGTTCTTTTTTAAAATGAAAAGAAAATACATACTTATCATAATCTAACAAGGGTTAAGTGTAGAGAATAAACCATGGTCATTTGGAGAGTTAGGGTTAAGCATGAGGACAAGAATGGTTGCAAAAGTCAAGGCTTCATGAAGCTTCAACTAATGACAAAGAAAGCCACCATTCTCATCTTTATCCTTTCCAAACAAATAAATAAACAAATAAATAAATAAATGGATATGTAAAACCCTAATTATCAAATTAATCATGGTTTAATTCTATACACTTAACCAAATGATCAAGTATCATCAAACATGATACAAAAAAGTGCACAAAAGCATATCACATATACAATATGCATCAAGTGAGAAAAATCCGTTTAAAGTGAACCAATACTAGTTAATGTAAAGTAATATATCAAATATATAATTATACATTAAATCATTAAATCAACACTTGATTCAATGATCCGGTCATGTCGCACATGACCGACTAGTATTCAATGTATCGGCTTATCGAATCGATCTTCGATTCGATAACTAGGTTATATCACATACAACCAATCGAAACATTAATCGCGAGAATCAAATACGGTATCACATACACGCATTATTCTCGGTCCCGCACATATCTCATATGCGCTCCTATTTCGTTTCGCTTGAGCCAGGAAACCTCTGTGTAGGACTCTAAAGACTCGTCAATACGCCGGTAGCAGATGATGATCATATCAAGCACCCACAAGCTGCAAGCGGTCTGCTAAACGTAACGGTCACCCGGGTATTGAGCGATCAAAAAATCGATGAGCTAGCCCACTCACACTCCTGTGAATCCAACCAGTAACACTTACCGTACAGTCCGGTCTGTTCGTCTGATATGTCGCATATCAAGCCTAGGGGTGGTCTACGTCAGACCCCAATAACCGATAAGTCGTGCCGATGTGAGGCTTATAACGGGTCGAGAAACTACTGGTAACACTTACCAGCAAATCTCTGATCAGCCCTGGCCAGGGACTTCCCTGTTACTGCCAATCGAGCACTGCGCAACATCAACCCCCAATACCAGGAGAGACGAAACCCCTCCTATCGCTCATTGCCTCCATGTGACTCGGGACTGTACCCAAAGACCACCGTTTTGCACGCCGTCATGGACGTGGTAAGGTGGAGATCAAAGCACAGTGGGAATCACACAAGACTCTATGACGATCTCGGGTCTACAGACTAACCTGTACAAGTGTCACCTGAGAACTGCCATCTGACGTGAGGTATAATACCATCTGGAAGTTCTCGGTGAGTCCGTCCAGTGTACCCAGTCTCCACTGAGCACCCGTACACCATCTCTGATGTCAAACACCAATGGATATGGGATCATCCATCGCCCATCTCATGGGTCGAGAAGCGTATACGCTAGTCTACACTGGTATATCGATGCCCTGTCTCGATACACCCACGACTAGGGACTTTGAAGGATGTACTTATGGACTACCATGTCCCCACTAGTATGATCTGCATCATAGTCCAGGTAGTCAAGTACACATCCTAAAGGCTTTACCAACATGTAACTATAAGACAGTTTAAAGAGACTAGTGTACATGTTAAGATAAAGAGTAACCAGATAGCATACTATCATATCGAGCAAGAAAGTCATCTCTATATATGTCCAAGCATCCAATATAATATACATCATCTGTACAATACTGGCCTCTAGGGCATACATACAACTAACATAGAGTGCACACACCAAACCTGGGGGCCCAATTCCCAAGTGAGGCCGCCGGAATAATCGTTCTGGCCGCAATTTGCGGCCAGATGGGTGAGATGGGGGTTGGGGTTTGGTCCACTGGAGTCTGCTGCTATTTGGGTTATTTTGGTATATATATAATTGTAATATCTGTTCTGTATCAAAATCTGGAGGTGAATACCCTATTTCCCGTATTTTTAATCTTTCGCGATACGCGTGATACGTGTGTGTGGGTTTGGGGTTCTGCGTATCGCGATGCGTCGGGGTAGCTTCAGACGCGTAATCACACGTTTTAGCGTATCGCGCACACGCGCGCTTGGTTTGCGACACGGGTTTCTAGTTGACTTTAAATGTCATGTTTGTACGGTTTTGAGCTTATGTGTGATATATTATGAAATTCTAGAATTCGCAGGCGAGTGCGACGGGCGCCGCGAAGGAGGGGAACAAGTCGTCGGCTATACCTAGCGAGAGACTACGGTGAGTAGATTTAACATCTACGGGGATATCGCCCGCATGGCGTTCTACATCAGGGCCGATAGGATCTTATAGCTACATTTCCATACATTGACTGTTCATGGCTACTATTTAGTGCATACCACATTCCCTGATGTATGTATATAAACTAGAATTGATAGAACACTTCACCCTTACTAACGGTTCATGTTGCACGAGCACTATCCTGCATGTTACACACACATCGTTAGTAATTGCCATAACACTCACACTGTAGAATTTCCATGATCATCATGTTGTAGCTCATCTTTATGTGACTTGACATGATATTCATACTTGATGTATATATCACATCGGATCATTATGTTGTAGCTCATCTTTATGTGACTTGACATGATATTCATACATGATGTATATATCATATCGGATCATTATGTTGTAGCTCATCTTTATGTGACTTGACATGATATTCATACTTGATGCATATATCACATCGGATCATTATGTTGTAGCTCATCTTTATGTGACTTGACATGATATTCATACTTGATGCATATATCACATCGGATCATTGACTTGCATATTGGTTTGGATTACATGTGATTTCTGGATTTGGGAACCGTGGCTATTTCAAATATGCAATCATTTAAAAACCCGGTTCCCTTGATATGATATTTCGGTGCGCCCACCCTGTGTTTTCTCGGTGCTAGAGCGATATATTGAGAGAGGGCTGACCCGGACTGACGGATGCCCGATATATTGAGAGAGGGCTGACCCGGACTGACGGATGCCCGATATATTAGGGCTGACCCGGACTGACGGATGCCCGATATATTGAGAGAGGGCTGACCCGGACTGACGGATGCCCGATATGTATGAGAGAGAGGGCTGACCCGGACTGACGGATGCCCGATATAGTAGGATTTGCGTGTCGATGCTAGACACGAGTATTTATGATATTTGGGTGCCGATGTTGGGCACTCGTGATTTTCAGGGATGTACAGGATTTGAGGGCCGATGGGAGTGCCGGCGTCTGGGTTGTTGGGATTTGCGGTGCATATATATATATTCCACATTGACATTTCGTGTAGATGTTATATTCCCCTGCTCAGCATTCATTATTGCATCTCATCTTGTAGTCATATTACCTGATAGAGCACTTGCATGATTATTGCACATACTGCTTATCACACATTGATATCATCTGTTGGCATATGTCAGAGTAGCGCAGTACGTGCATGCTCGCGATTACCTTTATATGTTATCTCTATTCACGAGTTGGCAACTCACCCCCGTTATGCCACAGTGTTTGCAGGTTGCCCTTCGGAGTAGTCGCGGCAGGCTGCGTTTTGCATCTTTTGACACAGATACCCCCATAGTTGGTGTACTAGCTCTTTTGCTGATAGGTGGGTTTTGCACGGTATCTGTTTATCTTTCAGTTATGTATATTGTTGTATCTAGTATTCTCCATCTACCATGTATGTATTTGACTTAGAGACAGTGTGAGGACGATGATGAATATTATTTGTTTTCTGGGGTCGTGCATTTTGTGAGCCGACTGTACTTTGCGGTTTATTCCATCTGTGATGTTCCCATCTGTGGATCTTGATCTTCGCTCCGGCGTCGTATATTGCTATCTTGGTGATTATTTACTTAGATTTCTTAACATGTTAGTAAGTGCTTTCATTTAAAACTTATAACACTCTATACTTTTACTGGTTTGGTTTCTGGGTTTTCGGTTCACTTAGTCGCGTTACGCCTGTAGACGTTACGTGGTTAAGTGCCTGTCACGGGCCAAACTTTGGGTCGTGACAATTCACATGTTGTATAGGCGAAGCAAAAAGGTTCGAACGAGTGTCAGAAACCCATTTTTCCCAAGTTTGAAGTGTTCGGAGGAACATGCAGGTAATTCTGTGGACCCTCTAGAAGAATGAAACCCTAACTCGACATGATGACCATGGAACCGCTTTGAACCTTAGGGTTTGTGGCAGTTTAGCGGTGCCATCAGTGAGGCTCGGGTTTGCTCTTCTACGGCTGGTCCAGTGGTACTGTGGTATGTACCAGATATTTTTAGACCGTGCTCAGGTGCTGAGCCTTCGGGAAATTTTGGGACCTTGATGACTCGATCGAAAAGTTTGACGTCGTCCGGATACCATGTGATAAGAGATCAGCAAGCTGACCAGCTTTGGATAGAGGACCTCACCCAGAGGCGTTGTGAGTTGATCGAGAACGGACGAGTATTGAGTATTCTTCCGATGGTTGGGACAAGTTCCCGAGGACGTGTTCGGCCAGATATCTTCTACAGAGTGATGAAACTACAGAGTACGCGATTTTGAGTCCGTGCGAGAGACTTCGGATTGACCGTAGCCGAGAACAGTTGCAGTGCGCAGATACCGTGGCGTGACGTCATAGTGAGAGATGATAAAGATGAGTGGAACCAGATATTCGTGCAAGACGCTGACGAGCTGTTATTACTCCCCGTCGAGATCAGAGACCTGATATGCTTATAGAGGCGTTGGGATATGGCCAGTTTTCGAGGAAATGTGTGCGGAACATGCAGATGTTCAGAAAACGAGAAAAGATTATGTGAGAGTACCAGCCTCCGTACAGTTCGGCATAGGCGAGATCGGAAGAGACCTTGGGCAGGATTCCTTCCAGGACACTCTACAATGAGATTTGCACTCAGGATCAGAGGTGTCGCGTGTATTCAGAGGACCAGAGGCCGACGCCAGTAAGGTGCTGCTTTATGAGTAGTCGTGACAAATGACCGAGAGATGACCAGAGAAGTGCTAGAGCGGAATCGTTCCCGTTAGCACACCTGACAGGGCCGATGAGCCTATGGATTGCGAGATTGGTAATCCGAGGAGAAGATGAGTACCCAGAGATAGAGGGCGCCAGACCGTGAGCAGGAGGCGAGCGGATGTTCTTTCCCTGTCAGTTTTGGGCGCACCGACTTTTTTCGACATTATAGGAGGTGTACCTCGATGTCATTTATTGTGATTTGCGTTTTTGATCCGGGTATCACGTTTATATCGCTTAGATTTGAGTTTTGATGACGAGTTTCCTATATTGATTTCGTGCACCATGGCTGCACCTACTGAGTGTTTACGTTTTGCGCATAGTTATCGCACCTGATATATATTTTATACACCGTTGTGTTGATTTGCGATTTGTTCATGCTTATTGCGTTTGATGTCGATTTTATACCAGCGTAGCATGAGTTTATGATTTCATGGATTTCATACGGATGATTTGATTTTTGCACTTGGTATAGCTCATATGTGCTTGCAGTGTATTGATATGTGTTTTATGCACGCAGTTGCACACGATTTTGATTTATACACCTTGGTATACTCGGTGTTGCTTTTGATGCGTTCGAGTTATTGAATGTATTTCGTGCATTTGATGCACCCGATGTTATTTTGTGCACAATAGGTGCACCGGATATTGTTGTCATGCACACCGTTGCAGTGGACAGATGCTTTCGTGCACACCCGTTGCACGTAGTTTTGGGGTTTTTTTGTGCAGATTGTGGCACATGTATTTGGATTTGATTTCCATGCGCACCAGATGCATGTGATTATTGGATACACCTTTTAGGCTGATTTTTGCTTTTGAGCACTTTGTTTTCATGTTGAGCACTATATTGTGTATTAGCCAACAGGACTGATCTGAGAACAGTACCTGAGTACCTTGCATGTATTTCATTCAGATTTTGGAGATTTTCAAAGATGCATACTATACACGTATTATAGTATTTGACTAGTGTATATTGGATTTCAGTAGTGCATTTCGAGATCTGTATCTCCATTGTAACTCCGAGGATATGCGTGCAAAATGAGATGATTTGCATAACGCTTGACGGAGTTCGATTTTGAGCTTTGTACTCGTTTTCATGCGCGCTTGACACGTTGTATTATTTCCGCGTTTTTCCATGATTTCGGAGCCCCGTTGACTTGAGCTGATTATTAAAATGTTTTAGATTTTGGGGGTTTAAATTTAAATTTAAATTCGGGGACCGGATTTATTTAAGGGGGGAAGATTGTAACATTTCAAAACAAATAAAATATTATTTTCGGGAATTTTTATAATTAAATAATAAAATATTGAATATTTTAATAAGGCGGTATAATTAAATACCGATAAATTTGTGAAAAATTTGGGAAATTATGGAAATTTCTAAAAGAGGGTGTTTCATGTGAATTAAGCAAATTTTAAGTCTTTATGATTAATTATACACTAATTTTGTGCTAATCGCGATTAGATATCGCTAATCGGGCACTAATCGTGTTTTATGCACATGTCATTTTTCCACACTTGTTATATTTTCCTACATGATTATGGGTGTATGGTTATTGTTTTGGGTTTACTATTGAGGGGAGAAGAAAAGAAAAAGAAATGGGATAAAGAATAGAATATAGTGGTAGGTATGGATAAAAGAGAGAAAGGTGAGGGTTACATTTGACTTAACCATTCTCTCCTCCATCATTCTCCTTCATTTTCTCTTCCTCCTTCAGCCCAAGGCAGCACCCTCTCCTCCACCATCTTCAAAAAACCCCAAAGCTCCATTAAAAACACCTAAAATCTCAAACCCCATTTTACAAAAAAGATGCACAAGCTCACTAGCAACACATTGGACCAAGAAAGCTTGCATTTTGGACACTTGGGGCAACTCAAGAAAATTGTTGAGTTGCCAAATGAGGTATTTTCTGAACCATGAGCTTAGTATTCACATTGCCTTTACATCCATGTTAACTTTAAACCGATATTGTGAAGTTTAGTGAACTTTGGGAAACCCTAGTAAAGGGTTGAGTGTTTGTTTGAAATTGGTGATGTTGTGGCTGTTAACTAGACTTGGGTGCTGTTTAATGACCTGGACCAGAGCTTAGAAACCCCAAAACAAGGATTTAGAAACCCCGACATCGGATAAATGTGTGAATTTAGAGGGTATTTTGGAATCTGGAGCAACCCGGGGACACTGGAAATGATTTTGCAATTACTGGGAGTCGTGCAGGCACCTAGGAAGCTACCACCAAGACCTGAGCCCCATCCCCTGCACCCAGGCCGCAGATAAATTCGTTCTGGCCGCAATTTGCAGCCAGGGTAACTCAGAATTGGTCCGTACTTGTTCTGGGGTCCCTTTAGATGTAAATTAGGCCCTCCATATATGCAGAATTGACCAATTTGCCTTAGGGTAAAATCTGGGACCATTTCCATGAGTTACTTCGTTTTGACTTGACTTTGGTATTTGGTATTGTGTTTCCGTCGTGTGGCGTTTGGACGTCCACGATCAGGGTTTTTGGTCGTGTTTTGCACGCAAAGCTATAGGTTTTGACCTATGAGCAAAACGTGTACCGTTTTGGTTTTCCGCCTTGATTTTAACACGCATTGCGATTGTTTATCATTGTAGGTACCTTCATGTGGATTCCGAGGCGACGGAGCGTGGCGTCATCGATTTTGGCGAGCGAAGACCAGGTGAGTGGATCTATATCCACGGGGGAAGTTGGGTGGATGGCGTATAGCACCCCCGCAAATTATTGATGGAAAACTGATTATAGAATAGGTTAGGAAATCTAGATTAGGAAACTAGGGTTATAGTAAAGGATAGTTAGTGATACTATATTAGAAACTAAGGATAGTTAGAAATGAGATAATAGGGCTATTATGTCATGACGGAAATTCGAGGACGATGTTTGTCGATATTGCCGTTTAGGGTACCGTAGGTCTAGATAGTCTATGTGGATGCATCATCCGAACCATACCTTTTTCTAAACCAAAGAGTCGTATGTATCTTTTAAAAATATACCTTGAGGGATGTTACTGATTTTCAAATGATATCTTTTTCTTAGAACACCGTACCCCTATTTTCAAAACTACGATTCGCTTCTTTAAAAATCTGATTGTATGGTTCGGGTGTGTATGTTAGATTAGATACCTATACTTATCATAAAGATAGAATGTTTAGGTAAACTCGGCTAGATATGAGTTATAAATGTGGTGAATAGATTATAAGACGGATATAATGATCTGATGATATGTTGGTATACGGATGCGAATCGATCGAGATGATTTATACCCTGTCGGTCCCCTGATGTGAGATTATTGCGGATGTGACCTGGGATATAGGTATATAGATATATATAGAATGTTGTGAATCATGTATGATAGGCCGTACGTGATTCCAGGACGTACCCTCATTTATCGTATAGGATGATAGGATCACTATTAGCTTAAAGCCGCCGTACGATGATTTTCCGTGCGTGATGAGTTTGACTTTATGATCGATCCTTATACTTGACTAGAGCTTGTCGTACGATGGATCATACCGTACGCGATATTGTTAGGCTGGATGTCGATTGATAGATTCCCCGACCCGGTCATATTAAATACGTATACCCGTCAGCATTTGCATATGATTTACCTTATGCTGCATTTATATTATTCCCATTGCATTGATTATACCTGTGCTAGTACACCTGCACTATTATCGATGATGCGTATGTTTCACGTACACAGATTTGCCGGCTCACACACTTCATCATCGATAATTGCCATGTCACTACACAGGAGGATTGCTGCATCATGATATGACTCTTTACATAATCTGCCTTCTATAGTTACCTGTGCACTTTTATACGATGTTGCATGATATATTGCTTTGCTTACATTTCCATCACACGTCGCATACATCATGCTTTATCATTTTACGCATTGCGGTATGCTGTTTTCATGAGATTTCTGGATTTGAGAACCGTGGCTATTTCAAAGAAAGCATGTACTGTTTTAAAATCCCGGTTTCTCTTGATATGATATTTCTGTGCGTCCACCATGCGTTTTCTCGGTTCTGAGACGTGTGATATGTGAAACCCGATTCGAGGAGGCGGATGATTCCGTTTGCGGGTACATGGTGGACCCGGTATGGTTACCCGGGGCGAGAAATGTTTTTCGTAGAGTAGACGATGAGCCTGGCAGGATGGCGAGTACCTATCGGTGATAGTATTTGGGCTCGGCGGATATCCGGATGATACTGATCGGAGTCGAGAGATGAGATGGGCCGATCCGGACTGACGGAGCCCGATATATGAGGATTTACGTGCAGATGCTGGACACGGTTTTCATGATGTTTTCGAGTGTCGATGCTAGGCACTCAGGTTCCATGATTTTGATGTGTCGGGAGGGACACCGTTGATATATATCCTCATACTTTCATGCACACCCATTTATGATATTTACGTGCATGCAGACATTGATTTTGGGTGGAAGAGATCCATATGCATACATACCTTGATTATGGTTGGACGAGATCCATATGCATGCATTGATTATTACAGTTGGATGTTATCCACATGCATATAGGCATTGACTACCTTGTTGGCACATATACAGACCCGGTCACCTTAGATATCATAGTATTACCTTTATGATATAGTTGACCTAGGAGTCATTGTTTATTCGATTTCTATCTGTTGATATTTTTCTACTCACGAGTTGGCAACTCACCCCCGTTGTGCCACAGTTCTTGCAGGATGACCGCTTGGATCAATAGCGGCTTCGCTGGCACACAGTTGCATTCGGGTGTTTTGCATTGGTAGGTGGGATATTTGTATCATTCTCACTCTTGTATCTACATTTCATATTGTATCTAGTTAACTCCATCAATCAAAAGTTGTAAATTGTATAAGTGATGAGACATAGTGAGACTTGTAGTTGCGAAATTTGAGTGATGGGTTTTATATTCACTTTTGGGGTTATATCTTGCTCTTTTCTTTATCTTTTTGTGGTGAACTTCGACGTTGGGCGTCGTATACTCATTTATACTGTATTGCGTAGATGTGATCCGCCGTTTGGCAAAGAGCTAGCTCCCATTTGGCGATGCCATTATCCTTATTATGTATTTGTGGTTTTGGATCAAAAAACACAAAGGAGGTGCTGCCAAATTTTTTAAAAAGACGAAACATGTTTTCAAACTAGTAAACTTCACTTTCATCATTCATTTTTCTTTCTATGCATTAAGAAAAATTTGATTTCGTTATACCTTTATTTCAAAACATCGCCTCCTTTACTTTTCTAAAAAGGTTTAGATTTCTGGGTTTCAGCTTACTTGAATTCCGTTACGCCTTTAAACGTTGCGTGATTCAAGTGCTGGTCACGAGCCATTATTTCAGGTCATGACAAAGTTGGTATCAGAGCGCTAGGTTTAACCTTGTTCGAGTCTATGTTTGACTATGCGGAGTCTCGGGCGGGTATGTATTTCGGAACCTAGGCATGACCTTACAGAACTTAGACTTGGACGGGGGGTATTAGACCCGAACTTTTGTTTGCCCGCCATGCGTGCACCGGGTGCAACGCAAATGTTCCCGCCATGCGCGCACCGCGTACAACGCACGTGTGCCCGCCTTGCGCGCACCGCGTGCAACGCACGTGTGCCCGCCATGCGCGCACCACGTGCAACGCACGTGCGCACCACATGAGAATATTCAATAATATTAAAAGGAGATTCGTTCTCCATTGGAGCTTGCTGTTGGGTTTACCTAGCACCTCATGAAGAGTTTGGAAGCATCACATGTACCAAAGATTAAAATTTTAGGGTGCTAAGTAAGCATACAAAGAATCAATCCTAGAAAATTAGGGTTTCTAAAACAACACTTCATCACAAGTAGGTTAAGCTAGGGTTTAGAGAGTACAACCTTTGTAGCTCCCTACACTAGACTTCTCGACTACTTGGGGTTTGGAAAAGGTCCACTTGAACTCTTCTAGGTCCACGATGATTCACCCGGAGTCCGCTTTGTCCAAGCTTGCAACTTCACTTGATCAAGAGAAAGAAATGAAGCTAACACTCTAAACAAGTGGGCAAGACTTGTGTAGAATGATGTTGTGGTGGCTTTTCTCACTTCAAAATCCTAACTTGGTGAGTATTTTGTTCACTAGAGAAATCTAGAGAGCAAAGGAAGAAGGAGGAAGAAGATGATGGCCTTTTTGCACAAGAGAAAAGATAATCTCTCATGAGAAAATAGAAAATATATCTATATATATTTTTCTTCTCTCATCTCAAACCATGGTTAAACAATAAATATATTATTGAATTTGAGTTAAAACACAAAAGGAAAGTTAATCCATGGTTAAATGGTGGGTGAGCATGGTTAGGTCAAAGAAGAGTGTAGAAAGAAACCATGAATTATCCTTTCCTTTTTCTTTTTGTTTTAAAACAAATGCAATAATAATACATATATATAAAACCATGGTGTGAGTCTTATATTGCCACCATTTTCTATGTATATACAACCATGATGGATGATGTATGTATGTATGTGTGCATGCACATCCATATGTGCATGAAACAAGAAAGAATGCATACATGCATGCATACATCCCAAAATACAAGAAAGGATTTCTAGTGAGAATCTAATGGTTAAATGATAAATCAACACTTGATTTATCAATCCGGCCATATCACATACGACCCAACCAAAAGCAAGCCGCCCAATTAATGTATGGTATCTCATATGCGCATTTTAACCGGGTCCATGCGCATATCGCATACGCGCACCACAACGTTTCGCTTGTACTAGGTAACTCCTTTGTGGGACTCTAAGACTCGTCCATACGCCGGCAGTGGGTGATGATCATATCAAGCACTCCCAAGCCGCAAGCGGTCTGCTAAACGTAACGGCCACCCGGGTATTGAGCGATCAGAAGAAAACAAGCGAATCTGCTACAACTCCCGTCGAGCCAACCAGCAACACTACCCATGCAGTCCGGTCTCCTCGTCTGATATATCGCATATCAAGTCTAGGGGTGGTAAACGTCAGACCCCAATAACCGATAAGTCGTACTGATGTGAGGCTCATAACGGGTCGAGAAACTACTGGTAACACTTACCAGTAAATCTCTAATCAGCCCTGGCCAGGGACTTCCCTGTTACGGCCAATCGAGCACAGCGCAACATCAACCCCTAATACCGGGAGAGACGAAACCCTTCCTATCGCTCATTGCCTCCATGTGACTCGGGACTGTACCCAAAAACCACCGTTTTGCACGCCCTCATGGACGTGGTAAGGTGGAAATCAAAGCACAGTGGGAATCACATAAGACTCTATGACGATCTCGGGTCTACAGACTAACCTGCACAAGTGTCACCTGAGAACTGCCATCTGACGTGAGGTATAATACCATCTGGGAGTTCTCGGCGAGTCCGTCCAGTGTACCCAGTCTCCACTGAGCACCCGTATACCCTCTCTGATGTCAAACACCAATGGATATGGGATCATCTATCGCCCATCTCATGGGTCAAGAAGCGTATACGCTAGTCTACACTGGTATATCGATGCCCCGTCTCGATACACCCATGACTAGGGACCATGAAGGATGTACTTATGGACTACCATGTCCCCACTAGTATGATCCGCATCATAGTCCAGGTAGTCAAGTACACATCCTAAGGTCTTTACCAACATGTAACTTTAAGACAGTATAAAGAGACAAGTATACATGTTAAGATAAAGAGCAACCAGATAGCATACTATCATATCGAGCAAGAAAGTCATCTCTATATATGTCCAAGCATCCAATATAATATACATCATCTGTACAATACTGTCCTCTAGGGCATACATACAACTAACAATCTCCCACTTGCACTAGGGACAGCTGCTGTAATATCGCATACCGAGCATCCCGAAGAGTCTCTCAAACTGTATCTGGGGAATTGCCTTCGTGAGTGGATCCGCTGTGTTATTCTTCGTGTCAACCCTCCTGACCTAGATCTCCCGGCGATCAACTATCTCCCGGATCAGGTGATACCGCCTCAGAATATGCCTGGATCGCTGATGGGACATGGGTTCTTTAGCCAAAGCCACCTCTCCATTGTTATCGCAATACAAAGGTATTGGATTCTCAATGGATGGAACCACACCAAGTTCAGTAATGAACTTCTTGATCCAGACAGCCTCTTTGGCAGCATCGTTGGCAGCGATGTATTCAGCCTCCATCGTCGAGTCTGCTACGGTTTCCTGCTTGGAACTCTTCCAGCTAACCGCCCCTCCGTAAAGGGTAAAGACAAATCCCGACTGCAACTTGGAGTCGTCCTTATCACTTTGGAAGCTCGAATCGGTAAAGGACTCCACTTGGAGTTCTCCGTTACCATACACCAAGAGCATCTCTTTAGTCCTTCGTAAGTACTTGAGAATGCTCTTCACAGCTGTCCAGTGACTCTCTCCAGGATCAGCTTGATACCTGCTCACTATACTTAGTGAGTATACTACATCGGGTCTGGTACATAGCATCGCGTATATGATAGAGCCTACAGCCGAAGCATAGGGTATCCCTTTCATGCGAGCTCTCTCCAAATCAGTCTTGGGAGACATCTCTTTGGAGAGAGTGACTCCAGAGATCGTGGGTAAGTTCCCACGCTTGGATTCTTCCATACTAAACCTCTTTAGTATGGTGTCAATGTACCTGGACAGGGACAATCCCAATATCCTTTTAGATCTATCTCTATAGATCCTGATTCCAAATATGCAGGAGGCATCACCTAGATCTTTCATTGAGAATCTTTGTGACAAGAAGAGCTTGACCGATAGCAGCATAGGAATGTCATTTCCTATCAAGAGTATGTCGTCCACGTACAACACGAGGAAGACAACCTTACTCTTTGCCACCTTCTTGTAGATACAAGGTTCATCTACGTTTTTGACGAAATCAAACTCTTTGATAACGACGTCAAAGCAGATGTTCCAACTCCGCGATGCTTGCTTTAATCCATAAATGGATTTAAGCAGCTTGCACACCTTCCCGCTGCTCCCACTATCTACGAAGCCCTCTGGCTGAGTCATGTACACCCACTCTTCTAAATCACCGTTTAGAAAGGCGATCTTAACATCTATTTGCCAGATTTCGTAATCATGATATGCAGCGATGGCAAGCATGATCCGGATGGATTTAAGCATAGCCACTGGAGAAAAGGTTTCGTCATAGTCCACACCTGGTCTTTGACGAAAACCCTTTGCAACAAGTCTAGCTTTGAAAGTCTCCACTTTCCCATCTACACCAAGTTTTTTCATGAAGATCCACTTTCTCCCAATGGGTTTTACCCCTTCAGGAGCAACTTCCAAAGTCCATACTTTGTTGGTGTACATGGATTCCATCTCGGACCACATTGCATCCAGCCATTTCACTGAGTCCTTACTCGTGATGGCCTGCTCGAAGCTAGTTGGGTCATCATCCTCCATGATGCAATCCTCGCTTCCACCATCAATGAGAAAACCGTGTTGGAGATAGTGCCCTCAGAGTCAATTATTAGATCACAGGCACGTGATTGGAATGATTGAGGGGAGGACCTATCCCAGTAGGACAGTCTTACTCGAGATAATAGTATGCTATCTGCTTTATCTTTATCATCGTGTACTGCTTTAGGTGACCTTACGAGTCGCTATTACACGTTGATAGAGCCCCTAGGATTCTTGCTTGACTACCAGCATTATGAGGGCGATCATATAAGTGAGAGCTGGAGTCTATAAGCACATCCTTAAATGGTCCCTAGTCGTGGGAGTTTCGAGACAGGGCATCGATTCTCCAGAGTAGACTAGTGTATACAGTCGAGACCCCGACGAGGGGCGGTGGCCGGTCTCACAAGCCACTGGTGTCAGTTGGTTCACCTAAGATGTATACAGGTGCTCATTGGGTTATGAGTAAACCGGACAGGACTCGCCAGGAACCTGCTAGTTGGGATTATACCAGACGTCAGATAGCAGTTCCCTGGTGACATGTGTACAGGTTAGTTCATCGACCTGAGATCGTCATTTGTCTCGTGTGAGTTCCCACTGTGCTTTGATTACTACCCTACCACGCTCAAAGGAGACGTGCAAACAGGTTTTTGTTGGGTACAGTCCCGAGCCACATGGAGGCAGTGAGCGGATCCGCAGGGGTTCGTCTCTCCCGGTATTGGGGGTAAGGTCGCGCTGTGTCTAGGAGAGCCAGAACATGAAAAGTCCTTGGCCAAGGCAGGAGATTTGCTGGTAGGTATTCCAGTAGTATCTCAGGGTGTTCTGGGCTACACTCCGACACGACTTGTACCGCTTTTGGGGGTCTGACTTTTACCAACCCCCTAGGCCCGCCATGCGATGCTCATAGACGAACGGACCAGACTGTATGGATATTGTCACTGACAGGCTCAGTAGGGTGTCAGGATGAGTTCGCTCATCGACGTCCCTTTTGGTCAATAGCTGGTGGCCCGTCACGTATGGCTGATACCTCTGACGTGCTAGTGGTTAAATCCACAGCCATAGTATTGACGAGTCTTTAGAGTCCACCACACTCAGTTACTCAGGTTTCGGGCGAAACGCTGTAGAGGCCGTATGGAGATATGGCAGGGTTCAATCAGATAAGTGCGGTATTGCACGGATCGTGATCGGACGGTTTTTACTAGCCGGCTTTGGTTTAAGCCGGATCCTAGTATTAGATAGTGTAGATTTTGTCTCTTTGCATTTGTGTTCAGTGGGAATACAAATGCGGGCATGTATTTGCAGTAGCGGGGTTTTTTTGTAATTTATTACGGGATCAGTTTTCTAAAGTTGCCAGTTTGCATTCCGTTCCGGCCGGTTTTCCTTTGTTCTTTCGCGGCCGGACTTTTAGTTGGAGGGGGTTATTTGCAGTTTGCAAATAACCTATTTGTGGAGGGATTTATTGCATTAGTGCCTTCATCATCATGAGATTCTTTTCTTGTCCCTTCCATTGCATTAATTGGATGGTTGTTGATTTGGCTTTGGATTGGAAATGAAGGTGATCTTTGATCATTATCTTCACACATATCTCACTTGCATTATTCTATTCTCATTATTCCCACCACCATTCTTTTAAGTGAGGGGCCGGCCACATCCTAGTGGGGAGAAGAAGAGAGAAGTTCTTTTTTGCATGTGTGGCATTTTTGCTTCATCTCATTTCTAGCTAGGAAAAATGAAAGCATCATTTTTCTTAACTTCATTCCTCCACAACTTCATCCATGGCAACTTCTAAAACCCTAAAGAGACAACCCACTACACTATATCTACAGCAAACCTTGGACGCGTCGGCTAGCCAACTTCGCGCCCGAGTTGCCTCGGTCCAGAGGTGGGAGCCCGTAAACGTTTCCGGCTACGTGGTGCCCTTTTTCGACGAGGATTAGTTGAACGGAATTTCCGTGGGAGATCGGAGTGGAGACGAAGACCGAAGGACACGGATCGCTTGGTATAGCTTCTCTACTCTTTTCTAGTTTGCTAGTAGCTAGGTTAATGGCCCGATCCGGGTGAAAAGTGCGCGGTGATGTCGGTTTGCTAGTTTGCAAAATATTTGTTTCCGCGTTTCCGGCGTCGGATTGACGGCCGGGGCGCCGCCGCGGACGTACATTGGTATCAGAGCCACGCCATTAACCATGCCTAGCTTGCTCTAGTATGTTTAAAGCCTCGATCGATCAAAATCCCCAAAACCGTATTTTTTGTACATGTGTTCTCTGTCGAAAATTTTTCAGCTCCAAAAATTTTTCAGGTTGTCTCAGAATACTGTGCTTGGATATAGAAGCAATCTGTGAAAATTGGTCGCGCGATCTCTCCATACCGCAGCGGAACCGCGGCCAAACTCATGCTTGGGCCGCGGTTCCGCCGCGTTTTTGATTGATCACTTGACTAAAATTTTGCAGATTGCTTCTGAGTTGGAAATAGGGGTTTTGGGACATTATTTTTGGGCCCAGATTTTCTGTAAGTGCTACAGTACTGCTTGGGGCCCACTTCGGTAAATTTGTTCGATCGGATATTTTAAACATGCTAGTTCACAGTATTTACATTATATCTGCGACCGTGAATGTCACTCGATCGGTAAATCCAGTCTATCTGCTATAGCCCTTTTAGACGGATTTGCGAACGTGACATTCACGTTGATGTTCTGTGTTTTGCTGTGATGTTGCGGATCGGTCGTGGGGGATAGCCTGGATGCAATATTAGTACAGTTTTGTTTTTATATGTACATTTGATATTGCGGGGCGAGCGTTCGACATGTGGACTGCCGTCACTGCCTGTTTGTATTATTCTTTTGGGGAACGACCAGGTTGCGGTCGATGTACCCGTTGTACGTATATTTTACTTTATGTACTAGGTTTACCTCGCGGAGGGGTGCACGGATAGCCGGGTTCTGGAAGGCAACGGGCCCGCATCTCATGGCATTGAGACGGAGGGGGCTTTACTCTAGAATTGGTAGGGATATTCGCCGCACTGGTAGGGGGTACAGGTTGACCCAGGAGGGGTGCCCAAGTTACCGGATTCCGTGATGTGCTGGGTGGTCCATTCACGTTGCTGAAGGGGGCTGCCTCGCTTCAGGTTTTAGCGGGTAACTTGCCGCGCCCGTAGGGGTCTAGGATTTTCATTGCACAGGCTATCCACACGACCAGGGGAACGTCGGGTTTCAGTAGCGGCTCTGTGAAACCCGGGGATCCCAGATATCTGTATTATTCTGTGATGCTGTACATTTCTGAGCTGTTGCATTTTATCACGCCTTGAGCGAAAATTATATATTATATATATATTAGTAGATGTTGTATATGTTTTGCATCCGCGCTAGTCCAGTCCCCGCTCTGTCGTTAGTTAGCTAACCTAACGGGTAATGACGGGACCCAGTGGCGAATGCGGATGGCATATACGTACATCAGTATATTTTCGTTCTTTGTGGTGTGATCAATTGATGGGACTGCGTTGATTCGGATCAATGCAAGATAAACAAACCTATTCTGATGTTGTTGGAACACTTTTTCAAAAAGCTATTATTGCAAGGGCATTCTCTTTTGTTTTGCACAGTGGTATTCAGTTGGAATATCCTGCTCCTCAGTCGACGAGGCAAGGGCCGAGATCCCTTCACCGGGAGTGACCCCTTGGACAAAAGTTTGCGTCAGGGCAATAACTTCACTATAGCCGATTACTTTTGCTTTGCATCGTGGTATTCAGTTGGAATATCCTGCACCTCATTCTACGGGGAAAGAGCCGAGATCCCTTCACCGGGAGTGACCTCTTTAGCAAAGGTTTTCGTCACTATATTTTTTCAAAGCTATCCGGTTCCTTCAACGATATCAAGTTCATTACGTTAAAGGTTTTCGCCAGAAACCATTCATAGCCCTCCGTCGTTTCATATGGATAGTCAATAGTATTCAAGCTGTGTTTGTTGGCCATGGTCAAGGCACAGTGTTTGGTAGCTATTGGGTGTTCATATGCTGCATAGATAGATGCGTTGGTTTGGGACAGTCGTATAGCCTTGTTGGCCCTAGTCAAGGGCTTGTATGGGTGGGTTCAAATCAACCTGGACAATGACGGGTAGAACTTGACATGTGACTTATGATTTGTTGGCCATAGTCAAGGTCATAAGAGCATGGGGCAAAAATCCACATCGGGAGTCTCAAAAGAACTGAAACTTGCCAGATATGCGCATACCTTCTGGAGTGTGATAACGTGAGCGGATTCCGTCACGTTATCATGCGATGATAGTTGGATCCCGATTCCCACTGATGAGTTGGTTTACTCCTCGGGTGATCCCGGCTAATTCTTCTTTCAGGTTTGGGGAAGGATTTGACGTTACAGTGGGAGGTTTCCTGATTAGATAAAGTGATAACCATTCTGATCTAGGTTAGAGTGCACGCTGAGTGTTTATTCTCTCTCTCTCTCTTTGGCAGCGACCATTGACCCGACCCTAGACTATGACTCAGTGACCAAGTTGACCGAACCTTCTTAACACTGGCTTTTGGATTGTCAGAGTTGCAGACCTCATTGCCACTCCTACTTTTACCCTTTTCTCCAGGACACCCCGTATTACTACGAACGTCCACTTCCATTGGACAAAACCATCGTATGGTTATATACGAACTCGAAGGAATTCGAGGATGGTTTCCGGTTCTGGAGAAAACGAATAGGACTATTCAGTTGTCTTTTCCTTTTACCTTCTCTTAGGTTGCGAGTACTCCTTGGTTTAGGAGATAGTACACCTATTACGCAAATTGGATAGTCTTCTTCCAAACCTTAGGCTGGTGCCGAACGGTGGGGAATGAAGAAAACCAATTAGCCTATACGGTGTACAGAAGGTATTAAGTTAAGACAAAGCAAGGGATTAGTAAGAGGGCAAAGTAAATTGCGACTGCTTTTATCGACCAAACCTAGTATTTCTTCGCCAATCCTAAATCACCTTTGTATTTCTCCAGGACACTCCGTATCACTACGAAGATCCCAGTTTATTGGATAATCCATCGTATGGTTATATACGAACTCGAAAGGAACTTGTTCCAGTTCGGGGATGGATCCTGGTTCAGGAGAAATAGGAATAAAGTTCATTCAGGTGTCTTTTATCTTCACCTTCTCTCGCGTTGCGAGTGCTCCTAGGACTAGGACAGTACACCCATTATGCTTATTGGATAGTCTTCTTCCAAACCATAGGCTGGTGCCGAACGGTAGGGAAGGAAGAAAACCATTTGGCCTAAAGGGGTGTACAGAAGGTAATGACTAAAGATATATAAAGGGATTTGGAGAGATGGCAAAGAATTATACGGTTACAGTTGTAAATCTGGATAATGGAAGAGGCATTACTAGGAATACTAGGATACCCCATCGAAACATTTCAATGTTTCAGTATCACTGTGTACTGATAAAAGAAAACTGATTTCCCGATTAGACACTTGCTCCAGGGTATGTATTTACCAGGTATGATTCTCACATCTGTATGGTTTTACAGATGATGAGTGGGAGTAAGTTATTGGGAATTAGGTGATCATCCTCATTATATCGGGATTCGTTGGAATTGGTGATATTTGAGGAAGCCACCTGGGTTGTTTGCCGGACGGCAAATATTTGGTTTTGAATATCCGTTGTTATGCACCAATTTCAAATTGATATATCTGTACGTCTATTTTTATAGAGTGAGATATACCTTTTTGAAATTATGTCTATGACATTTACCTATATCAGTGGATGGTTAGGTAAGGAGCATTGAACAGCGGTGTAATTCTTCTTAACCATAAGTACAGTTTTCAACCTACGACACACAGTGAATGAGTTGTTAGACTCAGGGGACTTATACAGAGTATTGTATATTGTCCAGTGTCCATTAGGACAGAGGGGTTTGTCCTCGTACTATATTCTATTTACTTGTGACTTCTCTAGTTCTTAGACAGGTGTTTCGAAGAAACACAGGGTCTGAGTTTTGAGAAGTTATAGGTATAAGAATAAAGTAGAGAACCAGATATTGCAAGTATCGGGATTCTTCAAGGTGATCGAAGATGTAGATACTTGTGTTTGGTATTCAGTTGATAGTAATGAGAACTTGCTTCTCTTTCAGGTTACTCATAATTGGAAGAATTCCTAAGTTGAGTAACGCCGATCGGCCCCCTTCCATTTAGTTGACATGAACTGGAGACAGCTGCATGATTTGAATCTGGTTCAATTAAATCAGTGCCTCTGTTTCTATATTGGATATAGAACAGTTCATATCTTGACATTGTTAAGATACGGGGAGTTGTCCGGCTTATGCTTAAAACCAGACTCCGGATAACTCAAGGCACGTTTCTGTAATGGCTGTTTGTGGGTTGACCCGGGCTATGACGAGGGTTGACTTTCTACCATCTGGAAGATCAATAGTGATATTGTTCTTAACTCGCCACAGCTTTAACAAAAATGGGTTTTTTTTTTCAGAAAACAGTAGTGGGAGTATGGTAGAACTGGAAGTGATTCCAGAACCGCAAACGATTACTGAAGATTTGATAAGAACCTAAAGATTCAATCTGGTTTGACATTCCATTGGCCACTCCACAGATAAAGTGGGTAACCTCAGGCGCTAGAGAGGTACTTCGGTATGCTCAAGGACGGTGGCATGGAGGTTCTTGTTTACCCAGACTTGCCATTGCTGTTGTTCCAGACTGTGAGACCCGACAAGAGAATGAATATAGCGTCGTTCTGAACTAGCTTTAGAAGTGTACGTCTGTATGACTCTGCCGGAGGGTTGTCGTAGTCAGTGGGAGCAGCGGAAGCATTGGTGGACATCAGGCTTATGTCTATTTATGGACTAAAGCAGATATAGCAGAGATAGATCATCTATTTCTGATGTGACAGTCATAGGTTTGACTTCATCAGAATAGGGGATGGATCTGTTAAGAAGGTAGTAGGGTGTGATGTCCTGGTATTTGGATGACATACACAGAGTAGGAAGTGATATTCCTATACTACGATCGGTTATTCTTTGGTCGTCACACAGTAGTTTCTCCACACAGGACTTGGATATTATATCAGACATTCTGGTCACTAGATCTATGGTTTTAGATCTAGATTTGGGTAGTTTCCCAATCTGGGTACTTAGACAGCATTCTATGAGTATTTAGAATGGACGACTCCTGGCATGGTGGTGTACCTGCAGGTAATGGAGTCACCCTCTCTAAAAGTGTCTTACAGACTAAAGGGGAGAGGGATGCTCATGATTGACAGATCACTTGCTTATGCAATTGAGTTGATCATGAGATGTCAAGTACCACACCAGATGTTGTTCTTGCAGTAGATGCAATAAGTTTATATTAATCCAATCCTGGAGAAACAGTCGGAAGCAGTTTTAGAACATAAGTGGATGTTCTAGGGATATGATAACGACAGCCTCCTTTAGGAGACAGTCATCATTCCAGGCTTCCAAGGTGACCTGGACGGCAGAGTGGCCGTCAGAGTTTTAGTTTTCCCTCAGACGAGGGGAAGTATTTTAGACAGGTGGTCCAGGTGGATACTGAGGGAAGGCATGGCGCAGGATACTGATTAAGTTCAATTGACGATACAGTTTAAGAGGTTTGGATTTGGAGTTCATTTATGAGCTAGGTCCCATCAGACATCCAGACATTCTAAGACAGGTATTGCTCATTTCGGGAGATGGCTTTCTCCGCGAACTTGAGATAAAGAGAGACATAGAAAGAAACACCATAGCGGATCCACTCACTGAGGCTATTCCTCGAACGCAATAGTTTCACAAACGAGCTTTGTGAGACTGACTAGTAGAGGAGTTGGGTGTTCGGTATCACACGGGTTGTGAGTATGCGACATCGCAATAATTAGACTTGAGTGCAAGTGGGAGATTGTTGGAGATAGTGCCCTCAGAGTCAATTATTGGATCACAGGCACGTGATTGCAATGATTGAGGGGAGGACCTATCCCAGTAGGACAGTCTTACTCGAGATGATAGTATGCTATCTGCTTTATCTTTATCATCGTGTACTGCTTTAGGTGACCTTACGAGTCGCTATTACACGTTGATAGAGCCCCTAGGATTCTTGCTTGACTACCAGCATTATGAGGGCGATCATATAAGTGAGAGCTAGAGTCTATAAGCACATCCTTAAATGGTCCCTAGTCGTGGGAGTTTCGAGACAGGGCATCGATTCTCCAGAGTAGACTAGTGTATACAGTCGAGACCCCGACGAGGGGCGGTGGCCGGTCTCACAAGCCACTGGTGTCAGTTGGTTCACCTAAGATGTATACAGGTGCTCATTGGGTTATGAGTACACCGGACAGGACTCGCCGGGAACCTGCTAGTTGGGATTATACCAGACGTCAGATAGCAGTTCCCTGGTGACATGTGTACAGGTTAGTTCATCGACCTGAGATCGTCATTTGTCTCATGTGAGTTCCTACTGTGCTTTGATTACTACCCTACCATGCTCAAAGGAGACGTGCAAACAGGTTTTAGTTGGGTACAGTCCCGAGCCACATGGAGGCAGTGAGCGGATCCGCAGGGGTTCGTCTCTCCCGGTATTGGGGGTGAGGTCGCGCTGTGTCTAGGAGAGCCAGAACATGAAAAGTCCTTGTCCAAGGCAGGAGATTTGCTGGTAGGTATTCCAGTAGTATCTCAGGGTGTTCTGGGCTACACTCCGATACGACTTGTACCGCTTTTGGGGGTCTGACTTTTACCAACCCCCTAGGCCCGCCATGCGATACTCATAGACGAACGGACCGGACTGTACGAATATTGTCACTGACAGGCTCAGTAGGTTGTCAGGATGAGTTCGCTCATCGACGTCCCTTTTGGTCAATAGCTGGTGGCCCGTCACGTATGGCTGATACCTCTGACGTGCTAGTGGTTAAATCCACAGCCATAGTATTGACGAGTCTTTAGAGTCCACCACACTCAGTTACTCAGGTTTCGGGAGAAACGCTGTATAAGCCGTATGGAGATATGGCAGGGTTCGATCAGATACGTGCGGTATTGCACGGATCGTGATCGGACGGTTTTTACTAGCCGGCTTTGGTTTAAGCCGGATCCTAGTATTAGATAGTGTAGATTTTGTCTCTTTGCATTTGTGTTCAGTGGGAATACAAATGCGGGCATGTATTTGCAGTAGCGGGGTTTTCCTGTAATTTATTACGGGATCAGTTTCCTGAAGTTGCCAGTTTGCATTCCGTTCCGGCCGGTTTTCCTTTGTTCTTTCGCGGCCGGACTTTTAGTTGGAGGGGGTTATTTGCAGTTTGCAAATAACCTATTTGTGGAGGGATTTATTGCATTAGTGCCTTCATCATCATGAGATTCTTTTCTTGTCCCTTCCTTTGCATTAATTGGATGGTTGTTGATTTGGCTTTGGATTTGAAATGAAGGTGATCTTTGATCATTATCTTCACACATATCTCACTTGCATTATTCCATTCTCATTATTCCCACCACCATTCTTCTAAGTGAGGGGCCGGCCACATCCTAGTGGGGAGAGGAAGAGAGAAGTTCATTTTTGCATGTGTGGCATTTTTGCTTCATCTCATTTCTAGCTAGGAAAAATGAAAGCATCATTTTTCTTAACTTCATTCTTCCACAACTTCATCCATGGCAACTTCTAAAACCCTAAAGAGACAACCCACTACACTATATCTACAGCAAACCTTGGACGCGTCGGCTAGCCAACTTCGCGCCCGAGTTGCCTCGGTCCAGAGGTGGGAGCCCGTAAACGTTTCCGGCTACGTGGTGCCCTTTTTCGACGAGGATGAGATGAACGGAGTTTCCGCGGGAGATCGAAGTAGAGACGAAGACCGAAGGACACGGATCGCTTGGTATATCTTCTCTACTCTTTTCTAGTTTGCTAGTAGCTAGGTTAATGGCCCGATCCGGATGAAAAGTGCGCGGTGGTGTCGGTTTGCTAGTTTGCAAAATTTTTGTTTCCGCGTTTTCGGCGTCAGATTGACAGCCGGGGCGCCGCTGCGGACTTACAAACCGTAGTATCTCTCAGGCGGATGAGAAACCCTGCTAGATCGGTGGAGAGGCTAGGGTTCGTCGGGTGATACTGAATCCTTTGGTTCTACCAAATCATCTGTTGTAGTTTGTTCTGCTGGAACTTCTTCTAGTTCTACCTCAATGCCACTAGTCTGTTTCATAAGAAAACCCTTTTCTTAGAAAGTGGCATGTCGAGAAACAAACACCTTTTATTCCTCGGAGTGGTAGAAGATATACCCTCGTGAATGTTTGGGATATCCAAAAACTTACATAGAACAGACCTTGCCTCGAGCTTTTCCGGATTTTGTGTTTTAACATAGGCCGGACAACCCCATATCTGAATAAAATTAAGACATGGTCTCTTACCATTCCATATCTCATATGGAGTGGTAGGCACTGATTTGGTCGGAACTCTATTCAATAGGTATGCAGCTGTCTCCAGTGCATATCCCCAGAAGGAAATAGGTAACTCAGCTGTACTCATCATAGAGCGCACCATATCTAATAGGGTGCGATTTCTCCGCTCCGATACACCGTTGTGCTATGGTGTATAAGGAGGAGTAAGCTGAGAGAGAATCCCATTCTCTTTTAGATAATGTAGGAATTCATTGCTTAAGTATTCTCCTCCTCGATCAGATCGAAAGATCTTAATACTTTTGCCCGTTTGGTTCTCTACTTCGTGCTTATATTCTCTGAATTTCTCAAAAGCTTCAGACTTATGTTTCATTAGGTACACATATCCAAATCTTGGGAGATCGTCAGTGAATGTAATGAAGTAGGAAGAACCATCCCTGGCATGTGTAGACATAGGACCGCATACATCGCTATGCACCAGTCCCAAGAGTTCCGTAACTCTTTCTCCGTGTCCCGTAAACGGAGTTTTGGTCATCTTGCCTTTGAGACATGAATGGCAAGTATCATAAGATGATAATTCGAATGAATTCAAATATCCATCTTTATGTAACTTAGCCAGTCGTGTCGCATTGATATGACCAAGTCTACAATGCCACAAGAAGGACTCGTTCATTTCTGAACTTTTCCTCTTGTTTGTGTTTTGTATATTGAGGACTGTATTTTGATTTAGAATGAATATGCCATTATGTAACGAGCCTGATGCAATCAACTTTTGATCTTGGAATATGTTCATTACATTATCCTTTACTACAAAATTATATCCTTCTTTACTTAATAAAGAAACTGATATAATGTTGCACATCATGTTCGGTATATAATAGCACTCATTTAGAATCAGTGTATCACCACTTGGTAATACTAGGTGATATTCGCCAACTGCTTTGGCTGCAATATTTGCCCCATTCCCTACTTGAACGAAATGATCACCTATTCCCAGTTCTCTACCTTTCCGTAGCCCATGTAACAATTTACATATGTGGGATCCTGATCCGGTATCTAATACCCAGGACGTAGGGTGAAATGAGAAACAGTTCTCAATAACTAACACACCTGAAGAAGATGCATCAACATGCATGTTCTTTTGTGCGGCTTGAGAATCCAGATATTCTCCTATTCCCTGTTCAGTCTTATAACTCTTATAAGAAAGAACGGGTCCAACGTTCCCCTGCTCAGTATAATAAGCGGGTTCAGTCAATACATCCATATTATTATCTTGATTATGGCCTGACATGGTCGCTACTTGGAGAGAGAGAGAAGAAAACACTTTAGCGTATGCTCTTGCAAGATTAGATTGGTTATTATCTTATCTAATCCGGTTGGCTTCCACTGTTTTTATCAATTCTTCCTTCAAACCCTAAAAGGAAAGACTAGCCGGGATTAATTACACCCTACAATTTCGCTAATCTTTCGGCCAGGCCAGTGTCGGTACTTTGAGGGAGGTTCCCCATGCTTTCGCACGGACCTAATTAAAGTAAACCTCATTTTCCCAGAGTCGTAACCCCGTTGACACCTTTCTAGACACCTACTTGATCGGCCAATTGTCCTGTGTAAAACTCTCCCAGGAGTAATAATTACTCGCAGTGGGTATCGGAATCCAACTATCTCATAGAAGGTATGCAATCTCATTGCAAATTTCAACACTTGAAATTCCCGATAATGCTTTTGCCCCTAGCGTCCCATGACCTTGACGGAGGCCAAACTAACCATAGGGCGCTAGTCAAGTTCAACCCGTCATTTCTTGATTGAATTAAACCCACCCGTACGACCCTTGACGGAGGCCAAACTACGCCGTATGAATACCCTAATCTAATCGCATCATATGCTAGTAGATAAGCACTAGTTAGCTACCATACACTATGCCTTGATGGAGGCCAAACTACCGCAGCATGGATACTAAGTAGTACTTATCTGAAATGACGGAGGGCTACGCAGGTTTTTTCAGAAAAACTATGAGCGTAATGAACTTGATATCGTTGTAGAATCATGTGAATTTTGAAATGGAGTGATTTTGAGGCTTTCTTTAGTTTTGCTAAAGAGGTCACTCCCGGTGAAGGGATCTCAGCTCTTTCCTCATCGAATAAGGTGCAGGGTATATCATATATACCGCTATGCAAAGCAAAACTCCAAAAGCAATCAAAAACCAAACCGAGTTTTGTAGCATCTTCCGGTTTTGCTAAAGAGGTCACTCCCGGTAAAGGGATCTCGGCTCTTTCCTCATCGAATAAGGTGCAGGGTATATCATATATACCGCTATGCAAAGCAAAACTGTAGCTACCCTTTTTGAAAAAAATTGATTCTACAACATCTTTTAGGTTTCTTTTCTTTCATTAATCACATTAATGAAGTCCCATCATTTAAGTCACCTAAACATCACAGATTAATACGACGTACACTTATGCCATCCGCATTCGCCTCGATGTCCCCTCGTGCACCGTTAGGTTAGGTAACAAACGACAGAGCAGGGCAGGGCTAATGCGGGTGTAAAACATAAGTAACGTCTATATAATATATCATATATAATATATACTGTATCCATCACAACATATCAAATGATCACATCACAGATATCGCAGCAGAAACATAGATATAATGTGGGATATACTAGGACGTCCGTATTTAGTATTTAGCCAAAATTAGAAAATACGGATTCCACAGTCGCGATGAATAGACAAGCCCACACCCTGGACCCCTACGAGAGCGGCAAGCGACCCTACCAATTCTGGAGTTTAGGAGACCCGGTCTCGACTCCTCGAGATGGCCTCCCACTGAACCCCAGAACCCGGTCACTTGTGCTCCCCTCCTTGGGTCCATCCTAATGCGGAAAAGTAAATAATATACAACACTGGTGGCATCAAACTCAACCCGGAAGTGCCCCAAATAAAATAATATTACATTACATTTGAATTTACATGAATGAAAATATAAAACTCTCATCTCACATAAACCCCCCCGGCTATTCAATTGCGACAATCCTGCACATCATATCTCAGCAACACATAATATCTCATATAATCAACGTAAGCAAGTATGCAATACCCCAATTGTCGTTGATGTATAGCAACGAAACCGGCAATATCGACATACTACACTTACGGTCATAGAAAAGAAAGTGTAAAACTACAATATTTGGAATCCACATTCTCTTTAGACATCGTAAATACGAAATATCACGTATTTCGTATTTCATGCCTAACTATATGAATTCCACATATTGTATCATATTCCAGATAAATAGACAGTATTAAAGTTTTCGAACGAATGACCAAATACCCAAAATTCCATAAAGCTCAACACTTGAGCGGAGTTCAAAAAACCCAGAGTGTGACACAGTAGTAGCGGTCCAGCCGTAGAAGGGTCAAGCCAACGCCTCACATGTGGCACGCCGTACTGCCCTAAACCCTAAGGTTCAAAAAGCAGTTCAAGACGGTCACATAATCGAGTTAAGGTTTGTTGTCTTCTAGAGGGTCCACCACAAAACTTGCACGTATTTCTGAAAGATTAAAACCCCGTGAAAAAGTGAGTAAATGATACTCGTTCGAACAATTCAATACTTTCTAAATTACCCGGAAAGAAACACGAAATCAAAATTCCGATCGAATTACCGAATCCAAAACAATCTCCAGAACATGTGTCACTGAAACCATATTAAAAATATCCAAAAACCTCTACAAGCAGATAATAAGAACACAGTACAAAAACGAAGCCTTAATGGCTCTGTACGGCCGCGGAGCTGCGGCCTAAGCCAGCTTAAGCCGCGGTTCCGCGGTGGAATATGCTTATTAGGGTTTCATTTTTTACGGTTTATCTTATAATTCCCTGCTGTATTTTTTACATATTTTTAATCTTGAAAAACAACAGTTTTCAAAAAAGGTCCAGAGAGTGCTAAAAATCCGTATTTTCCGGTTAGATCGGAGTTTTAACTTTGCTAAAGTGTCGCCTAATGTTCTAGGTTGGCTCTGATACCAATGTTGGGTTTACCTAGCACCTCATGAAGAGTTTGGAAGCATCACATGTACCAAAGATTAAAATTTTAGGGTGCTAAGTAAGCATACAAAGAATCAATCCTAGAAAATTAGGGTTTCTAAAACAACACTTCATCACAAGTAGGTTAAGCTAGGGTTTAGAGAGTACAACCTTTGTAGCTCCCTACACTAGACTCCTCAGCTACTTGGGGTTTGGAAAAGGTCCACTTGAACTCCTCTAGGTCCACGATGATTCACCCGGAGTCCGCTTTGTCCAAGCTTGCAACTTCACTTGATCAAGAGAAAGAAATGAAGCTAACACTCTAAACAAGTGGGCAAGACTTGTGTAGAATGATGTTGTGGTGGCTTTTCTCACTTCAAAATCCTAACTTGGTGAGTATTTTGTTCACTAGAGAAATCTACAGAGCAAAGGAAGAAGGAGGAAGAAGATGATGGCCTTTTTGCACAAGAGAAAAGATAATCTCTCATGAGAAAATAGAAAATATATCTATATATATTTTTCTTCTCTCATCTCAAACCATGGTTAAACAATAAATATATTATTGAATTTGAGTTAAAACACAAAAGGAAAGTTAATCCATGGTTAAATGGTGGGTGAGCATGGTTAGGTCAAAGAAGAGTGTAGAAAGAAACCATGAATTATCCTTTCCTTTTTCTTTTTGTTTTAAAACAAATGCAATAATAATACATATATATAAAACCATGGTGTGAGTCTTATATTGCCACCATTTTCTATGTATATACAACCATGATGGATGATGTATGTATGTATGTGTGCATGCACATCCATATGTGCATGAAACAAGAAAGAATGCATACATGCATGCATACATCCCAAAATACAAGAAAGGATTTCTAGTGAGAATCTAATGGTTAAATGATAAATCAACACTTGATTTATCAATCCGGCCATATCACATACGACCCAACCAAAAGCAAGCCGCCCGATTAATGTACGGTATCTCATACGGGCATTTTAACCGGGTCCATACGCATATCGCATACGCGCACCACAACGTTTCGCCTGGACTAGGTAACTCCTTTGTGGGACTCTAAGACTCGTCAATACGCCGGCAGTGGGTGATGATCATATCAAGCACCCCCAAGACGCAAGCGGTCAGCTAAACGTAACGGCCACCCGGGTATTGAGCGATCAGAAGAAAACAAGCCAACCTGCTACAACTCCCATCGAGCCAACCGGCAACACTATCCGTGCAGTCCGGTCTCCTCGTCTGATATGTCGCATATCAAGTCTAGGAGTGGTAAACGTCAGACCCCAATAACCGATAAGTCGTGCTGATGTAAGGCTCATAACGGGTCGAGAAACTACTGGTAACACTTACCAGTAAATCTCTAATCAGCCATGGCCAGGGACTTCCCTGTTACGGCCAATCGAGCACAGCGCAACATCAACCCCCAATACTGGGAGAGACGAAACCCCTCCTATCGCTCATTGCCTCCATGTGACTCAGGACTGTACCCAAAAACCACCGTTTTGCATGCCCTCATGGACGTGGTAAGGTGGAAATTAAAGCACAGTGGAAATCATATAAGACTCTATGACGATCTCGGGTCTACAGACTAACCTGCATAAGTGTCTCCTGAGAACTGCCATCTGACGTGAGGTATAATACCATCTGGGAGTTCTCGGCGAGTCCGTCCAGTGTACCCAGTCTCCACTGAGCACCCGTATACCCTCTCTGGTGTCAAACACCAACGGATATGGGATCATCCATCGCCCATCTCATGGGTCGAGAAGCGTATACGCTAGTCTACACTGGTATATCGATGCCCCGTCTCGATACACCCACGACTAGGGACCTTGAAGGATGTACTTATGGACTACCATGTCCCCACTAGTATGATCCGCATCATAGTCCAGGTAGTCAAGTACACATCCTAAGGGCTTTACCAACATGTAACTTTAAGACAGTATAAAGAGATAAGTATACATGTTAAGATAAAGAGCAACCAGATAGCATACTATCATATCGAGCAAGAAAGTCATCTTTATATATGTCCAAGCATCCAATATAATATACATCATCTGTACAATACTGGCCTCTAGGGCATAAATACAACTAATACCTGCTCCTCCCCATAATGCGCATATGCACAAGTGCCATGTGCGCTACGTGCAACGCACGTGTGCCCGCCACGCGCGCACCACGTGCAACATACGTGCGCACCATATTAGAATATTCAATAATACTCAAAGGAGATTCGTTCTCCATAGGAGCTTGCTCCCCCCATAATGCACATATGTGCAAACTCCATGTACGCTACGTGCAAATATGAGCTCCCAACAGTGCGACGCACGTGCGCCCAACACGTGCGACGCACGTGCGCGAACGCAAAGAAGCCTTTTTCAGCAGCGAGAAAATTAAGATCCAGCATATTCTTCCCCCTGATGAGTGGGACATGGTTCAAAGGGTACATCACTCCACACCTTCGATATATGGCACTGTAATCTCTCAGTGTCGTCGGAGAGGTGGTGGGTCCCAACGACCAATGATCCTCCATTCCAAAATAAAAAAAGAAGAAGAAGAAAGACAGAAGGATACAGAGAACCCCCCCATAAACTTTGAGAAACTCAAAGAAAAAGAGCAGGCTCTTGCAAGAAGATTTTTCTTCAATGTAAGAATGAAGGATGTTGAACACAGAGATGAAATGATCTCATGATTAAGAAAGAAAAATTCATTTCTTTAAAATGATTATAGATCTACAAGATAAAAAGTCTTTCACAAAAGAGATCAAAAGATCTCATCATAAAATAAAAGAAGAACATAATTCTTCTCACAGATCATGAATCTATAAAGGCAAAGCCTTTCATCAACATAAGAGATTGGAAATATCTCCTGAAAAAATAAGAACTGTTGTTCTTAGATCTTGAGACAAAGTCTCTTTTAAGGAACATAAATTTGTTTCCCAGATCATAAAATTGATCAGATGCGCTTTGTGCTCTTGAACTGCGCTTTGCGCTCATGAACTGCGCTTCTGCGCTCTCTGGACTGGCGCTCAGCGCCAAATGCACCGCGTGTCAATCACGCATGCGCTAATTAAAAGTTAGCGCTTTGCGCTCTTGAAATAGCGCTATGTGTCACTCACGTGTCGCTCAGCGCCGAGCGCGCCACGTGTCACTCACGTGTGCACCACTAAATTAGAAGCGCAATGCGCTCATGAACCAGCGCTCTGCGCTCATAAATTAGCGCTATGCACTCATTATCTGGCGCTCAACGCCAAGCGCGCCACGTGTCATTCATGTGTGCGCTACTCAGCAGAAGCGCACTGCTCTCTTTGACTGGTGCAAAGCGCCAAGCACACCACGTGTCCCTCACGTGGGCGCTGAAAGAACATAAATTGTTCTTTAATAAGCCCAGAGCTATAATGAATGCCCAGCATTCAATAAAAGATAGAAATACTGTCAAAATCCAAATCAATGCTCAGCATTGTTAAAAGGACCGAGCCCAAATAAAGGCTCAACAGCCCAAAATAAAATGTTAAACATTTTAACCTAATTGGACTTAGCCCAATATTGGCCATAAGTCCTCAACTTATATTAATTGGGCTCATCTGCTCATAAATATGTTAACAGATCTTAGACCCAAATTGGACTACAGATCTTTCAACCAACTCACATCGGTTCGAGGGTACATCTCTTTACTCCTCTGATATTTGTCGTTGTAATCCTTCAACGTCTTCAGAGAGGTGACGGGTCCCGACAACCAAACATTCTACGGACTGTGGGGTCTTTTAAAACCTATAGACTATGATGTCCTTAACCTGGACTGTGGGATCCTTAAACCCATGGACTATGATGTCCTTAACCTGGACTGTAGGGTCCTTAAGCCCACGGACTATGATGTCCTTAACCTGGACTATGGGATCCTTAAGCCTACAGACTATGATGTCCTTAACCTTGACTGTGAGGTCCTTAAACTCACGGACTATGATGTCCTTAACCATGACTGTAGGGTCTTTAAACTCACGGACTATGATGTCCTTAACCTTGACTGTGAGGTCTTTAAACTCACGGACTATGATGTCCTTAACCTTGACCGAGATGTCCTTAAACTAACAATGGACCGCTATGTCCTTAAACTGGTAATGGACCACCATGTCCTTAAACTGGTCATCGACCGCAATGTCCCTAAACTAAACAATTGAGTCCAAATGCTCTCTTGTTGGATCTAAACGATCCCGTTAAATTGATCTTAGTCTGAAATGAGACTAACGTATCCTTAACAAACGTTTAAGTTGATCTTAGTCTCAAATGAGACTAACGTATCCTTAAACACAACCCCCAAACCCAAATCTAAGAAAATACGGATTTGGACTAATCCACGTCCTACGGGCGACAACATAAATTAGTCTCCGCATACAATCCACGGGCAACCAAAAACAAAACAAACACACACGACACGAAATGACCATATGGAGAAGGAGAAAGTGGTTACCGTGATGCGGTAGCGTAATTAACTGCAGGGGCTTGCGTCTGTAGGGAAGAGCGTCCCCACAATCAAAAACCCCTCAACGAGGGGGAATCTGACGAAGTCTGCTACATCGGCCGCATCCGTCTAAACCTTCGATACATGGTGCCATAAATCAACTTGGCATCTTCGGAGAGGTGGACGGATAGAACCAAATAGCATCTGCCCCCAAATTCAGGAAAGACGAACCTACGTGGTCGCGTCTCTGTGTTCGGAGGAGAACAGTGATCAAGTTACGGTTTTGAAGTGAGAAAACAAACCGCATCTGTAAGTCGATGTACAACACCCCACGACTAGCGGGGAGGCGGAATAATGAAAAACGATCTTGTTCTTTGCATAAACATCGACTAACCGAGAATCTTTGCTAAACTATAACTAACAAGAATCATAGAAGTTATCAACTACTATGAAAAGTGATTATACCTAATGAACCGTGTCCTTCGTCTTTTCGTTCTCCTCCACCTCTCCGGCCTTCTCTATGTAGTAGATGATCCACCCGAGAGCTTTACTTCAAGCTTCACCTCTAACTTGAGGTAACTATGTTTCTTAAAGTGCTAATCTAACTAACCTAGGTGATATAGAGAAGGGTTATGGATTAAGTAGTCTATTCTAATCCTTGGTCTCAACACATGAGAGAGGAGGATTAGGATTTGAAGAGAGAGAGCTTGAGGAGAGAGAAGGCGAGCATTAGAATGAGAATGAGATAATGATCTCTCATGATATATATGAAGCATTATGTTTATCAAATAAAGGATTTAACAACCATGCTTCATAAATCCAAATGAGTGATTCATCTGCATGAGTCATTAAGCATTTATGATGCATTAATGACAAGGATGAATCACACAAATGAGTCACTAATCTCATTTAATACTTCACCATCAATCTAGAAGCTTCTCGCGAAATTACGAGAACGCCCCTACTATCCGTGAAAACACGGAAATACTTTAGACTGTATAAATCCAATATCCCGATACTAGAATCTGGCTTAAACCAAAGCCGGCTAGTAAAAACTGTCTGGATGTCGTACGTGCGTAAACACACGTATGCATCCGAACCCTTGTCGTAAAACCATACGACCTGCTATATCGTTTCTCCTGGAGCAGGGAAACTCTCTGTGTGGGACTCTAAAGACTTGACTACTACGCTGGCAGTGTGTTTAACCACAGACCGCAAGCGGCACTAGCTGTACGTAACGGTCCCCAGATAGATGTCGATAAGAAGGCCGATGAGGAAACCCATCCGAACTCCTATTGAGTCTGATGTGACAATCTCCGTACAGTCCGGTCTGTTCGCCTAAGACTATCGCATATTGGGCCTAGGGGGCGGCAAGCGTCAGTCCCCTAATAGCGGTATAAGTCGTGTCGGAGTGAAGCCCATTACACCCTGAGAAACTACTGGAACCTACCAGCAAATCTCGCTTGCCCTGGCCAGGGACTTTGCGTAATGGCTCTCTGACACAGCGCGATATCAACTCCCAATACCGGGAGAGAAGAATCATGTCTAACTGCCACTGCCTCCAAGTGCTTGGGACTGCACCCAACTGCCACCTGTTTGCATGACTCCTTTGAGCCGTGGTACGGTAGCAATCTAAGAACAGTAGGACACACTCGAGGCGAAGTAGCAGTGTCAAGTCTGCAGACTATGCTGTACTCATGTCACCTGGGAACTGTTAACTGACGAATGGTATAAAACCAACTTATAGTTCCCTGCGAGTCCTGTCCGGTTTACCCCTAACCCAATGAGCACCTGTATACTATCTCCAGTACAACGTACTGACGGCTGTGGGACAGACCATCTCCCCAACTGGGATGAGAAGCGTACACACTAGTCTACTCCCGAGTATCGATGCCCTGTCTCGATAATCCTGCGACTAGGGACCTGAATAAGGATGTGCTTGTAGACTACCCAGCCCCCACTAGTGTGACTGCCATCACAACGCTGGTAGTCAAGCAAGATCCTAAGAGCTCTATCAATACGTATACTCACATATTAAGATAGAAAAAACCAAGTAGCATACTACCATGTTTAGCAAGACTGTTATATAACTGTGAATATCCCAAGCTTCCATTAAGTAATATACAAACTAGTATAATACAATAATGGCCCCTAAGGCATATACACTAACAATCACCCACATGCACTAGGGCCATGTACTGGCATATCGAAGACCGATGATCTCGAGTAGCCTCTCGAACTGAATCTGAGGTAGGGCCTTTGTGAATGGATCAGCAATGTTCTCTTCAGTAGCAACTCTCCGGACCTCGATCTTCCGACGATCAATGATATCCCTGATCAGGTGATACCACCTTTAGATGTGTCTGGACTTCTGATGGGACCTTGGTTCCTTCGCTAAAGCTATAGCTCCGTTGTTGTCGCAATACAGAGGTATTGGATCAACAATGGTAGGAACCACCTGAAGTTCTGTTAGGAACTTCTTCATCCAGACCGCTTCTTTTGCGGCATCGCAAGCAGCAATATACTCTGTTTCCATCGTCGAGTCAGCAACGTTGTCATGCTTGGAACTCTTCCAGCACACCGCCCCTCCATTGAGGGTAAAGACATAACCTGACATGGACATGGAATCGTCCTTATCGCTCTGGAAGCCGGAATCAGCATAGGCCTCCATCTTGAGGTCTTTTCCGCCGTAAACCAAGAACATCTCCTTAGTCCTTCTCAGGTACTTGAGAATGTTCTTTACTGCTATCCAGTGCTTCTCCCCTGGGTCTGACTGATACCGGCTTACCACGCTCAGTGCGTAAGCTACATCTGGTCCGGTGCACAACATCGCATACATTATAGAGCCTACCGCAGAAGCATAGGGTATAATAGACATGCGTTCCCTTTCCAAATCAGTCTTGGGAGACATCTCTTTGGATAGGGTGATTCCGTGACAAGCCGGTAAATTACCACGCTTAGAATCTTCCATACTGAATCTTTTTAGTACAGTGTCGATATACCTGGACTGCAAAAGTCCCAACATCCACTTGGATCTATCACGATAGATCCGGATCCCCAGAATGTAAGAGGCATCACCCAAGTCTTTCATGGAGGACCTGTGTGACAAGAATCCTTTGACAGATTGTAGCATAGGAATATCATTTCCTATCAATAGAATGTCATCCACGTACAAAACGAGGAATACGACAGTTCTTGCTATAACTTTATTATATATGCATGGTTCATCTGGATTTTTGATAAAGTCATACTCTTTGACCGTTTCATCAAAACAGATGTTCCAACTCCGCGATGCCTGCTTTAATCCATAAATGGATTTAAGCAACTTGCATACTTTCCCGCTGCTCCCACTCTGATTGAAATCCTCTGGCTGATCCATATAGACGCACTCTTCTAAATTACCATTCAAAAAAGTCATCTTTACATCCATCTGCCAGATTTCATAATCATGGAAGGCAGCAATAGCAAGAAGGACCCGAATGGATTTGAGCATAGCCACTGGAGAAAAAGTTTCGTCATAGTCCAAACCAGGTCTTTGACGAAAACCCTTTGCAACAAGTCTAGCCTTATAGGTTTCCACCTGTCCATCTACACCATTCTTTTTCTTGAAGATCCATTTGCTGTTAGTTGTATGTATGCCCTAGAGGCCAGTATTGTACAGATTATGTATATTATATTGGATGCTTGGACATATATAGAGATGACTTTCTTTCTCGACATGATAGTATGCTGTCTGGTTGCTCTTTATCTTAACATGTACACTTGTCTCTTTATACTGTCTTATAGTTACATGTTGGTAAAGCCCTTAGGATGTGTACTTGACTACCTGGACTATGATGCAGATCATACTAGTGGGGACATGGTAGTCCATAAGTACATCCTTCATGGTCCCTAGTCGTGGGTGTATCGAGACGGGGCATCGATATACCAGAGTAGACTAGCGTATACGCTTCTCGACCCATGTGATGGGCGATGGATGATCCCATATCCATTGGTGTTTGACATCAGAGATGGTATACGGGTGCTCAGTGGAGACTGGGTACACTGGAAGGACTCGTCGAGGACTCCCAGATGGTATTATACCTCACGTCAGATGGCAGTTCTCAGGTGACACTTGTACAGGTTAGTCTGTAGACCCGAGATCGTCATAGAGTCTTGTGTGATTCCCACTGTGCTTTGATCTCCGCCTTACCACGTCCATGAGGGCATGCAAAACGGTGGTCTTTGGGCACAGTCCCGAGTCACATGGAGGCAATGAGCGATAGGAGGGGTTTCGTCTCTCCCGGTATTGGGGGTTGATGTTGCGAAGTGCTCGATTGGCCGTAGCAGGGAAGTCCCTGGCCAGGGCTGATCAGAGATTTGCTGGTAAGTGTTACCAGTAGTTTCTCGACCCGTTATGAGCCTCACATCGGCACGACTTATCGGGTTATTGGGGTCTGACGTTTACCACCCCTAGACTTGATATGCGACGTATTAGACGAAGAGACCGGACTGTACGGTAAGTGTTACTGGTCGGATTCGCAGGAGTGTGAGCGGGCTAGCTCGTCGATCTTCTGATCGCTCAATACCCGGGTGGCCGTTACGTTTAGCAGACCGCTTGCGGCTTGTGGGTGCTTGATATGATCATCATCTGCTACCGGCGTATTGACGAGTCTTTAGAGTCCTACACAGAGGTTTCCTAGCTCAAGCGAAACGAAATAGGAGTGCATATGAGATATGTGCGGGACCGAGAATGATGCGTGTATGTGATACCGTATTTGATTATCGCGATTAATGTTTTGATTGGTTATATGAGATATGACCTAGTTATCGAATCATTGATTCGATAAATCGATGCATTGCATACTAGTCGGTTATGTGCGACATGACCGGATCATTGAATCAAGTTTTGATTTAATGATTTAATGTATAATTATATATTTGATATATTACTTTGCATTAACTAGTATAGGTTCACTTTAAACGGATTTTTTTCTCACTTGATTTGCACATTGTATATGTGATATACTATTGTGCACTTTTATGTATCATGTTTGATGATACTTGACCATATTGTTAAGTGTATGGAATTAAACCATAGTTAACTTGAGATTAGGGTTTTATTTATGCCTTTATTCATTCAATTGTTTATTCATTTATTTGGATAAAGATTTAGAGGAGAATGGTGGCATTTCTTGTTTTATGTTGAAGCTTCAAGAACCCTTGACTTATGCAACCATTCTTGTCCTCATGCTTAACCCTAACCCACTCATTTGACCATGGTTTATTCTCTACACTTAACCCTAGTTATTGTTATGATAAGTATTGATTTATTATTCTTTTTCAACACAACTTATCATAACAAGCTTCATCTTCTTCTTCTTCTTCAAGCTTGCTACATCAATGGCAACTTGAGCACAAGTGAGCAAAATCCAATTCTAAAGTGAACCCACCTCCTATTTCTTCACCCTCTACCTCTTGCCAAGTTGTTTTGGGTGTTTACTTCACAAGTTTCACAAGTTTGTGAAGTCGGAGTTTGAACTTGCGAAGCCTCAAGGTAGATCGTCTTTGACACAAAGCCGACGACCTATTCCGCTTGTTTTCCCGATGAAGCCGATGATCGAGTCGAGGATTCATGATGGACAGCGAGGGCATGACCACGTGGAGCTAAGGAGGCGGAAATCCGGATCTACAAAGGTTGTAGCATCTCAACTTTAGTTAAAGTGTTAACTAGTTTGTAGTTTCGCCTAGACATCTAGCAACGATCCGTTAACTAGGGTTTCTCGGCACCATATTTTTTAAATTTGGCATGTTCGATGCCTTGTGAGACTTCATTAGGATGCCTAGGAACCCTACATTTGCATCCTATGGGTTTTACCCCATCCGGAGCAAAGTCCAAAGTCCATACTTTGTTGGTGTACATGAACTCCATTTTGGTCCGTATTGCATCTAGCCATCGTACCGAGTCGCCGCTCTGGATGGCCTGCTGGAAGCTAGTAGGTTCATCATCATCGATGATGCAATCCTCTCTATCCCCATCAATGAGAAAACCGCAGTATCTTTCAAGTGGATGAGACGGCCTACTACTCTTGCGGAGGGGTGCGGGAATATCCTGTTCTTCTTGAACTACTGGTTCTACCAAACTTTCAGTAGTAGTTTATGGTTCTGGAATTTCTTCCAGTTCTATTTCGCTCCCACTTGTTTCCTTTTCTAAAAACTAATGTTCTAGAAAATGGGCATTACGAGAAACAAATACCTTTTGTTCCTCTGCATAATAGAATAGATATCCCCTGGAGTTCTTTGGATATCCCATAAACTTACACTTTACTGATCGTGCCTCGAGCTTGTCCACATGCTGCTTTTTAACAAAAGCTGGACATCCCCAAATTTTCAGATACTGAAGATAGGGTTTCTTCCCACTCCACATCTGATATGGTGTGGTAGGCACAGTCTTGGTAGGAACTATGTTCAAAAGATATGTCGCTGATTCTAGCGCATAACCCCAGAAAGATCGCGGTAACTCAGCATTACTCATCATGGAACGTACCATATCCAATAGGGTTCGATTCTATCTCTCCGATACACCGTTATGCTGTGGAGTGTATGGAGGAGTAAGCTGAGAGAGAATTCCTTTCACTTTTAGGTAACCTAGGAACTCGGCACTTAAGTATTCACCACCTCGATCAGATCTTAGTGTCTTGATACTTTTGCCGGTTTGGTTTTCTACTTCATTCTTGTACTCTTGGAATTTCTCAAAAGCCTCGGATTTATGTTTCATCAGATAAATGAATCCGTACCTTGAGTAATCATCCGTAAAAGTAATGAAATAGGAAAAACCACATCTTGCATGTGTAGACATTGGACCACATACATCGCTGTGTATGAGTCCTAAGAGCTTGCTCGCTCTTACTCCATGTCCAGTACATGGAGTCTTCGTCATCTTTCCTTTGAGACAAGATTGACAAGTGGCATAAGTTTGATATTCGAACGAGTCCAAATATCCTTCTCTATGTAACTTAGTCAACCTTCTCTCATTGATGTGACCCAGTCTACAATGCCATAAGAAAGCTTTATTTAAATCTGGAGACTTTCTTTTTAGTGTGTTCTGGACATTGAAAATTTGGAGTTGGTTTAAGACATATATACCGTTATCCAGTGTACCGGACCCATTCAAACTATGATTAAGGTGGATATTAACAACATCACTTACAAACGTGAAATCATAACCTTTATTTGATAACAAGGAAACAGATATGATATTACACGTTAAGCTGGGTACACAAAAACAGTTATGTAAAACCAAAATGTGTCCACTCGTCAATCCCAGGTGATAATCCTCTACGGACACAGCTCCCACGCTAGCTCCGTTAGCAACCATCAGGGTCATATCACCTTCCTTCAGCACTCTACGATTTCTCAGTGCCTGCAATGAATTGCATATATGAGATCCTGATCCGATATCCAATACCCAGGAAGTAGAGTTGATTGATAGACAATTCTCAATTACAAACACACCTGAAGTCGAAGCCACAGCTTTCTTCGGTTCCTGGTTCTTGGCGTTCCACGCCTTGCAATCTTTCTTCCAGTGCCCTTTCCTATGACAATGGAAACACTCATCCTGGGCCACTACTGGTACTGCAAACTTTTTCTTTCCCTTCGCTCCCACCTTACTTACACCTCCTCTAGGTTTGGTGGCGGCCTTCTTTTTCCTTCCTTTGGCCCTAGCCTTGGACCCGGAAGAAGAAGCACCGCTAACAAACATAGCGGGTGTTTGCCTTGCCTTCTGCAAGGTGCCCTCTGCACTCCTCAACATGTTAAGGAGTTCCGGAAGTTCGACTTCTTTTCTTTGAATGTTGAAGTTCAGAATAAACTGGGCGTAGGTAGAAGGAAGGGACTGGAGAATAAGGACTGTATAGAGCTCATTATCCAAAGTCGTCCCAAGGTCTGCGAGCTCTTCTATATAGCCAATCATCTTTAGGACATGTTCTCCTACCGATGATCCGACGGCCAACCTTGCTCGTGTAGGGTTCCTAGGCACCCTAATGAGGTCTCACAAGGCATCAACCATGCCAATTTCAAAAATTACGGTGCCGAGAAACCCTAGAACGGATCGTTGGCTAGATTTCTAGGCGAACAAAGTAACTAGTTAACACTTAACTATAAGAATCGGAAATACAACCTTTGTAGATCCGGTGCTCCACCTCCATAGCTCCGCAATGAATTCCTCTCGCTGTCTACAACAAATCCCGGGCTCTAGCGTCGGCTTCATCGGAGAATAGGCGATCTAGGTCGTCGATGTCCATGCCGAAGATGATGTACGTCGAGGCATCGCTAGATCAAGCTCCACCTTCACCAAGCCATGAAAACTTGTGAAGGAAACACCCTATACTACTTGGCAAGAGGTAGAGGATGAAGAAATAGGAGGTGGGTTCACTTTAGATTTGGATTTCTCACTCTTTTTCATCACTTGCCATTGATGGAGGCAAGCTTTCTTCACTTGAAGAAATGAAGAAGAAGATGAAGATGAAGAAAGAATTATTATGATAAGTTAATTAAAAAGAAAAGAAAAAAGGATACTTATCATAATAATAACTATGATTAGGTGTAGAGAATAGACCATGGTTAATTGCAAGGGTTAGGGTTAAGCAAGAGACAAAATGGTCACAAAGTCAAAGCTTCATGAAGCTTCAAAGAAAGAAACAAAACTTGCAACCATTTCATTTCTAATCTTTTCCAAATAAATAAATAAATAAATGATTAAGAAAAGAAAACCCTAATACTCAATTTAACCATGGTTTAATCTTTACACTTAACCAAGTTAACATGTATCATCAAACATGATACAATCAAGTGCACGAAAGTATATCACATATACAATGTGTACATCCGAGTGAGAATATCCATTTAAAGTGAACCAATACTAGTTAATGCAAAGTAATATATCAAATATATAATTATACATTAAATCATTAAATCAACACTTGATTTAACGATCCGGTTATATCGCATATAACCGACTAGTATCCAATGTATCGGCTTATCGAATCAACCCTTGATTCGATAACTAGGTTATATCGCATACAACCAATCGATACATTCATCGCGAGAATGATATACGGTATCACATACACGCATTATTCTCGGTCCCGCACATATCTCATATGCGCTCCTATTTCGTTTCGCTTGAGCCAGGAAACCTCTGTGTAGGACTCTAAAGACTCGTCAATACGCCGGCAGCAGGTGATGATCATATCAAACACCCACAAGCCGCAAGCGGTCTGCTAAACGTAACGGCCACCCGGGTATTGAGCGATCTGAAGATCGACGAGCAAGCCCGCTCACACTCCAGTGAATCCAACTAGTAACACTACCGTACAGTCCGGTCTGATCGTCTGATATGTCGCATATCTCGCCTAGGGGTGGTAAACGTCAGACCCTAATAGCTCGATAAGTCGTGTCGATATGAGGTCTATAACTATTCGAGAAACTACTGGTAACACTTACCAGTAAATCTCAGCAACCCTGGCCAGGGATTTCCTGTTATAGCCAATCGAACACAGCGCAACATTAACCCCCTATACCGGGAGAGACGAATCCCCTCCTATCGCTCATTGCCTCCATGTGACTCGGGACTGTACCCAAAAACCACCGTTTTGCACGCCCTCTTGGACGTGGTAAGATGGAAATCAAAGCATAGTGGGAACCACACAAGACTCTATGACGATCTCGGGTCAACAGACTACTCTGTACCAGTGTCACCAGAGAACTGCCATCTGACGTGAGGTATAATACCATCTGGGAGTTCTCGGCGAGTCCGTCCAGTGTACCCAGTCTTTACTGAGCACCCGTATATCATCTTTGATGTCAAACACCAATGGATATGGGATCATCCATCGCCCATCTGTATGGGTCGAGAAGGTATACGCTAGTCTACTCTGGTATATCGATGCCCCGTCTCGATACACCCACGACTAGGGACTTTGAAGGATGTACTTATGGACTACCATGTCCCCACTAGTATGATCCGCATCATAGTCCAGGTAGTCAAGTACAGATCCTAAGGGCTTTACCAACATGTAACAGGGAGACAATCAGTGTACACGTTAAGGTAAAGATCAACCAGATAGCATACTATCATGTCGGGCAAGAAAGTCCTCACTATATATGTCCCAGCATCCACTACAATATACATCCTATGTATAGTAATGGCCTCTAGGGCATACATATAACTAACAATCTCCCACTTGCACTAGGGCCATCTGTAGCAGTGGTTTGAAGTATCTCATACTCAACCATCCCATAAAAGTCTCTCTCTGGGAACAGGCCTTTGTGAGTGGATCCGCTGTGTTGTCCTCTGAGTCTACTCTCCTGACCTCGATCCCCTGGAGATCAACCATCTCCATGATCAGGTGATACTGCCTTAGAATATGTCTGGATCACTGATGGGACCGGCGTTCCTTGGCATAAGCCACAACTCCATTGTCACACAATGGGAGGAACGTAGTTCATCTCATGAACCAATATACACCCAAACAGCCTCTTCGGTAGCATCTTAAGTAGCGATATATCCTGCCTTTATCGTCTAGTATGTCACGGTATCTAGCTTGGAACTGTTCCAACATACCGTCCCTTTACTGAGGGTAAAGACAATGCCTGCGACTGACATTCAGTCGTCTTTATCACCCTGGAACCATTCCAGTGATTCTCCCCAGGGTCGATTGATACCATCTCACTACAGCTAGTAAGTATCCTAACATCCATTTAGATCTATCTCATAGATCCAAAATTCAGGATTTAGGAGGTATCACTTTGATCCTATATGGAGAATTATGGTTATAAGCGGAGATTGACCGAGCGTAGCATAGGAAACTCCTTCCCTATCAAGAGTATGTCATCCACGTACTCTACGAGGATCGTCACCATACTCTCTACTACCTTTTTGTTTATACAAGGTTCATCTACCATTTTGATGGTGTCAAACTCTTTGACTAATTCATCAAAACAGATGTTCCAACTCCGCGATGCCTGCTTTATCCAATAAAGTATCTTGCACACGTTTCCGCTGCTCCCACTGTCTACGAAGCCCTCTGGCTATGTACTTATAGACGCTCTCTTCCAAAATATCATTTAGAAAAGCAGTCATGACACCCAACCACCAGATATCATAGTCATGGTATGTAGCCGTGGCAAGTAGGATCTGGATGGACTTAAGCATAGCTACTTGAAAAGGTTCATCATTATCCACGCCTGGTCGATGACGAAAAGCTTTAACAAGTCTAGCTTTGAAAGTCTCAACTTTTCCATCTACACCAAGTAATCTTCTCAAGATATACTTGCTCCTGATGGGGATTTAACCCTTCAGATATTGCAACCAAAGTCCATACTTTGTTGGTGTATATGGATTCCATCTCAGATCACTAAGCATCCAGCCATTCCTACAGAGTCACACTCCTGATGGCCAGCTCGGAACTAGTTGGGTCATCATCTCATGATGCAATCCTCGATCCCACTGTCATAGAGAAACCGAAGTATCTCTCAGGTGGGTGAGGAACCCTACTAGATCGGCGGAGAGGCTGAGGTTCGTTGGTATCTACTGAATCCCTTGGTTCTATCAAATCATCTGCTGTAGTTCGTATAGCTGGAACCTTTCCAGTTCTACATTACAGACCTTGCCTCGAGCTTGTCCGGATTTTTCTTTCAGACATAGGCCGGACAACCCCAAATCTTAACTAGCTTAAGACATGGGCTCTTCTCTTTCCATATCACATATGAAGTGGTAAGCAACTGATTTGATTGGAACCCTATTCTATAGGTATACAGCTTCTCAAGTGCATAACTCCCAAAAAGGAAATAGGTAGCTCAGTAGTACTCATCATAGAGCACACCTTATTATATAGGGTGTGATTGCTCCGCCCCGATATACCATCGTGCTATGGTGTATACGGAGGAGTAATGCTGAGAGAGAATCTCATTCTCCTTTAGAAAAGTCCAGGATTTCCGTGCTCAAGTATTCTCCTCCTTGATCACATCAAAGGACATAATACTTATACCCGTATATTGGTTCTCTACTTCTAACTTATATTCCGTGAATATCTCAAAAGGTTCGGACTTTTGTTTCAACAAGAACATATGTCTGAATCTAAAGAGATCATCAGAGAACGTAATGAAGTATAAAGAACAAGTCTTGGCATGTGTAGACAGGGGACCTACATACATCAACATGTATCATCCCAAGAATTTACTAACACTTTCTCTATTTCCAGTAAACGGAGCTATGGTCATCATATCTTTGTGACATGACTGGTGAGTTTCACAAGATGTAAATTCAAACTAATTTAAATATGCATCTTTATGTAACTCTAGCTAGTCGGGTCACATTGATCTGACCTAGTCTACAATACCTCAAGAAGGAATCGTTCAATTGTGAACTCTTCCTCTTGTGTGTGATCCGTATACTTAGAACTGTGGTTTGATTTAGAACGTCAATGCTTTTAGATAACGTGCCTGAACCGATCAACTTTTGATATAGGAAATGTTCAAAACATTATCCAACAATACAAAATTTTATCATTTCTTTACTAACAAAGAGACTGATATGATTTTGTATATCAGGTTCGGTATCTAATACCATTCGTTCAGAATCAATGTATTGATAATACAGGGTGACAGTGACCAACAGAGTTGGCTGCAACTCTTGCCCCGTTTTCTGCCTCATGAAACTTATCACCCGTTCTCAGTTCTCTACCTTTCTTTAGCCCTATGTAACAGATTACATATCTGGGATCCTGATCTGGTATCTCATACCCAGGACGTAGAGGATACAGAGAAACAGTTCTTTGTAATGAACACACCCGAAGATGATGCATCAGCATGCACTCTCTTCGTTTGGGTGGCACGGGAATTCTGGTAATCCCCTATTTCCTGCTCTTCTTATAACAATTATAAGTTGGAGCGGGACCAACGTTCCCCAGCTCAGTATAACAAGCGGGTTCGGTCAATAATCCGTATTATTATCTTGATTAAGGCGTGATATGGTCGCTACCTGGAGAGAGAGAGAAGAAAACACTCAGCGTGCGCTCTGTCAAGAATAGATTGGTTATTATTTTATCTAATCAGGATGGCTCCCACTGCTTTTTATCAAATCTTCCTTCAAACCCTAAAAGGAAAGACTAGCCGGGATTAATTACACACTACAAGTTCGCCAATCTTTCAGCCAGGCCAGTGTCGGTACTTTGAGGGAGGTCCTCCGTGCTTTCGCACGAACCTAATTAATGTAAACCTCGTTTTCCCAGAGGCGTAACCCCGTTGACACCTTTCTAGACACCTACTTGATCGGCTAATTGTAATGTATAAAACTCTCCCAGGAGTAACTCTTACTCGCAGCGGGTATCGGGATCCAACTATCTCATAGAAGGTATGCAATCTCATTGCAAATTTCAACACTTGAAATTCCCGATAATTTTTCCCCCAGCACCCTATGACCTTGACGGAGGTCAACAAACCATAGGCTACTAGTCAAGTTCAACCCGTCATTTCTTGATCGAATTAAACCCACCCGCACGACCCTTGACGGAGGTCAACAAGGCCGCACGACTACCCTAATCCAATCTGCATCATATGCATAAGCAGATAAATACTAGTTAGCTACCGCACACTACGCCTTGACGGAGGTCAACAAACGTAGCACGAATACTAAATAGGACTTATCTGAAATGACGGAGGGCTACGACAGGTTTTTCTGAAAACCTATTGCGTAATGAACTTGATATCGTTGTAGGATCGAATGAATTTTGAAATGGAGTGTTTTTTAGGCTTTTCTAGTTTTGCTAAAGGAGTCACTCCCGGTGAAGGGATCGTCGGTCCTTTCCTCGTCGAATGAGGTGCGGGATATATCATATATATCACTGTGCAAAGCAAAAAATCTTAAAAGCAATCAAAAGACAAACCGAGGGCGTAGCATCGACCAGTTATTGCTAAAGGAGTCACTCCCGGTGAAGGGATCTCGGTCCTTTCCTTATCGAATAAGGTGCAGGATATATCATATATACCGCTGTGCAAAGCAAGAACTGTAGCTACATGTTTTGTTTTGAAATTCGATTCTACAACATCTTAGGTTTCTTTTATTTCATTAATCACATTAATGAAGTCCCATCATTTAAGTACCTAAACATCACAGATAAATACGACGTACACTTATGCCATCCGCATTCGCCTCGATGTCCCCTCGTGCACCGTTAGGTTAGGTAACTAACGGCAGAGCGTGGCAGGGCTAGCGCGGGTGTAAAACATAAGTAACGCCTATATAATATATCATATATACTATATACAGTATCTATCACAGAACATCACATGATCACATCACAGATATCGCAGCAGAAGAATCATATGAAATATTGGATATACTAGGACGTCCGTGTTTTCAATACGAGCCAGTATAAAACACGGATTCCACGGTCGCGATGAATAGCCAAACCCACACCCCTAGACCCCTACGAGAGCGGCAAGCAACCCTACCAATTCTGGAGTTAGGAGACCCGGACCCGATTCCTCGAGTTGGTCTCCTACTGGATTCCAGAACCCGGTTACTTGTGCTCCCCTCCTTGGGTCTATCCTAGTGCGGAAAAGTAAATAATATACAAAAGGTGACAACTTCCGCAACCTGGAAGTGCCCTAATAAAAGAATATTACATACAAGTTTTTTACATGAATGAAAATGAAAAACACTCATCTCACATAAAAACCCCCCGGCTATTCAAACACGACGATCCAATATAACATATCCAGCAACACATAACATCACATGTCATCAACGTAAGTAAATATGTCCATCCCAATTGTCGTTGACATATAGCAATGAAACCGGCGATATCACATATTACACTTACGGTCACACAAAAGAAAGTGTAAAACTATAACAGTTGGAATCCGCAACCACCTCAGACATCGCATGCCTGACCAAATGAATTCCTTAGACATCGCATGCCTAACAATTATAAACCCCGCATTTTAGTCTCAAAATCGAAAACTCTTTTCAATATCAAGTCGGGGAATTCAACAGGATTCCCGACATCCTGATCGAATGCTCGTCGCAAACTTCAATAGACGGCTGCACCCCCGATACCGTCGACGAAGTGCACCAAGGCGGAACACCGCTACCGCGAGCACCCGAACGGATGCTTTCGGCGACGGGGTTCTCCTACAATCACTTGGTCGGGGCTATGGAGTGAGGCTGTCTATTAAGTTTACCCGGCGAGTATCCGCGTACGCTACGTGATTGCGACGGACTTTTGATCACATCAAAATTCCGTGGCAACCGATCAAGTGAGACTAAAGTGCTATGTTTATAACATTCATTCAGTTATCTCATAACTTTTGTGAATTCCAATTATTGTATCCCATTCCAGATAAATAGAAAATGTTAAACTTTTCGATCGAACATTCAAACACCCAAGTTTTCCCGATACTGATCAACGCATGAAACAAGTCTAAAAACATTCAGTTCGTGCCTCAGTACCAACGGTCCAGCCGTAGAAGGGTCAAGCCAACGCCTCACATGTGGCACGCCGTACTGCCCCAAACCCGAAGGTTCAAAGGGCAGTTCAAGACGGTCACATAATCGAGTTAAGGTTTGTTGTCTTCTAGAGGGACCATCGCGTTACTTGCACTACTTAGAACGTCGTTAAACTACGGAAAAATCCAACACTTGGAAATTTCCCGACAGGGGAAAAATTGGGTATTTATATCCGGTCGAACTTTTTAACATATTCTAAAAATTATCCGGAAAGCCAAATAGACAAAATCTGATAAACTCGATCGAATCATCGAAGCTCCAAAACATCCCAGATTATTCAACTCTTGAATAAATATTAAAAATACCCAGAGAACTCATCACTGTTAAATAGGAATTACTGTGCAAAAGTCAACGCAAGAGGAGACCATGAAGCCGCGGAACCGCCGCACATGCCAAGCACGTGCCGCGGTTCCGCGGTGGTTTACTTAAATTAGGCCCCCGAAATTTACACTAATTCCTACAAAACCCTGCTTAATTTTCTGTATATTTTTAATGTGGAAAAATGCACGGTTTTGAAAAAAGGACAGAGAGCATGGGAAAAATGAGGTTTCGGGTTCGATCGGGATTCAAACGTTGTCTAGACTTCGCCTAAGGCTCTAGCTAGGCTCTGATACCACTGTAGGGTTCCTAGGCACCCTAATGAGGTCTCACAAGGCATCAACCATGCCAATTTCAAAAATTACGGTGCCGAGAAACCCTAGAACGGATCGTTGGCTAGATTTCTAGGCGAACAAAGTAACTAGTTAACACTTAACTATAAGAATCGGAATTACAACCTTTGTAGATCCGGTGCTCCACCTCCATAGCTCCGTAATGAAGTCCTCTCGCTGTCCACAACAAATCCCGGGCTCTAGCGTCGGCTTCATCGGAGAATAGGCGAGCTAGGTCGTCGATGTCCATGCCGAAGATGATCTACGTCGAGGCATCGCTAGATCAAGCTCCACCTTCACCAAGCCATGAAAACTTGTGAAGGAAACATCCTATACTACTTGGCAAGAGGTAGAGGATGAAGAAATAGGAGGTGGGTTCACTTTAGATTTGGATTTCTCACTCTTTTTCATCACTTGCCATTGATGGAGGCAAGCTTTCTTCACTTGAAGAAATGAAGAAGAAGATGAAGATGAAGATGAAGAAAGAATTATTATGATAAGTTAATTAAAAAGAAAAGAAAAAAGGATACTTATCATAATAATAACCATGATTAGGTGTACAGAATAGACCATGGTTAATTGCAAGGGTTAGGGTTAAGCAAGAGACAAAATGGTCACAAAGTCAAAGCTTCATGAAGCTTCAAAGAAAGAAACAAAACTTGCAACCATTTCATTTCTAATCTTTTCCAAATAAATAAATAAATAAATGATTAAGAAAAGAAAACCCTAATACTCAATTTAACCATGGTTTAATCTTTACACTTAACCAAGTTAACAAGTATCATCAAACATGATACAATCAAGTGCACGAAAGTATATCACATATACAATGTGTACATCCGAGTGAGAATATCCATTTAAAGTGAACCAATACTAGTTAATGCAAAGTAATATATCAAATATATAATTATACATTAAATCATTAAATCAACACTTGATTTAACGATCCGGTTATATCGCATATAACCGACTAGTATCCAATGTATCGGCTTATCGAATCAACCCTTGATTCGATAACTAGGTTATATCGCATACAACCAATCGATACATTCATCGCGAGAATGAAATACGGTATCACATACACGCATTATTCTCGGTCCCGCACATATCTCATATGCGCTCCTATTTCGTTTCGCTTGAGCCAGGAAACCTCTGTGTAGGACTCTAAAGACTCGTCAATACGCCGGCAGCAGGTGATGATCATATCAAACACCCACAAGCCGCAAGCGGTCTGCTAAACGTAACGGCCACCCGGGTATTGAGCGATCTGAAGATCGACGAGCAAGCCCGCTCACACTCCAGTGAATCCAACTAGTAACACTACCGTACAGTCCGGTCTGATCGTCTGATATGTCGCATATCTCGCCTAGGGGTGGTAAACGTCAGACCCCAATAGCTCGATAAGTCGTGTCGATATGAGGTCTATAACTATTCGAGAAACTACTGGTAACACTTACAAGTAAATCTCAGCAACCCTGGCCAGGGATTTCCTGTTATAGCCAATCGAACACAGCGCAGCATTAACCCCCTATACCGGGAGAGACGAATCCCCTCCTATCGCTCATTGCCTCCATGTGACTCGGGACTGTACCCAAAAACCACCGTTTTGCACGCCCTCTTGGACGTGGTAAGATGGAAATCAAAGCACAGTAGGAACCACACAAGACTCTATGACGATCTCGGGTCAACAGACTACTCTGTACCAGTGTCACCAGAGAACTGCCATCTGACGTGAGGTATAATACCATCTGGGAGTTCTCGGCGAGTCCGTCCAGTGTACCCAGTCTTTACTGAGCACCCGTATATCATCTCCGATGTCAAACACCAATGGATATGGGATCATCCATCGCCCATCTGTATGGGTCGAGAAGGTATACGCTAGTCTACTCTGGTATATCGATGCCCCGTCTCGATACACCCACGACTAGGGACTTTGAAGGATGTACTTTTGGACTACCATGTCCCCACTAGTATGATCTGCATCATAGTCCAGGTAGTCAAGTACAGATCCTAAGGGCTTTACCAACATGTAACAGGGAGACAATCAGTGTACACGTTAAGGTAAAGATCAACCAGATAGCATACTATCATGTCGAGCAAGAAAGTCCTCACTATATATGTCCCAGCATCCACTACAATATACATCCTATGTATAGTAATGGCCTCTAGGGCATACATATAACTAACAGCTCGAAACAGTTCTTAGAGGTCTCGTATCTTGCTATACGAGATTGCTCTCCATAAAATTCTTTTGTATGGAGAAATATGGCATCAAGATCCATATCCTCGTGCCTCTTCTGATGTTCATTGTTCATCGAGGCAAGAACGATGCACTTGGCCTTCGCTCAATCATACTCCCAGGTTTTGCGGATTTCCTTATCCGCATTACTGGATTTGGGACCTAGGACTGCAGGTGCCTTAGCGGTGAGGACGTACCCCAATTTGTCATAGGTCAAAACCATTTTGACATTCCGCAGCCAATCTTTATAGTTTGGCCCTGTCAGTATATTTTTCTCTAAAAGCAACTTAAGTCCTGTCATTTTCAGGGTCGCTGCAAGTAGGAGAGAGAGAAGAAACACTTTTGCTTGATGCTCTTGCAAGTTTAGAGTGGTTTTTAATTTTTCTAAACTGGATGGCTCCCACTGTTTCTCGAATCCTTCCTCAAACCATAAAAGAAGAATTAGCCAGGACTATTCTCACTGTACAATACTTGCTTAACCGTTCCACCAGGCTGGTGTCGGTACTTCGAGGGAGGTTTCCAACGCTTTCGCGAAGTTCCTTAATTAAATAACCTCTTTTCTCTGGGGGCGTAACCCCGCTGACACCTTTCTTGACACCTACTTGGTTTATAGCATTGATCGTTAAGTGACGAATCTCCTGATGAGTAGCATATACTCACAGTAGGATCGGGATCCAAATATAATCGTATGATAATGTTGAAGGAATCCTACCAACATTCATCAAACTCCAAACGGTATGCATCTCTTTGCAAATTTCAGTTTCGTTAGAAATTCCCGATATAAATTTTTGCCCCATGCTCTTATGACCTTGGCGTTAGGTCAAAATGTCATAAGTCACATGTCAAGTTCTACCCATCATTATCTTGTTACTTTGAACCCATCCGTACATATCCTTGACGTTCGGCCAAAATGATAATACGACTGTCCCAAACTAACTCATCTATCTATGCAACAAATGAACACCCAGCAGCTACCAAACACTATGCCTTGGCGTTAGGTCAAAATACATAGCTTGAATACTACTGAATACCCAAATGAAATGACGGAGGGCTACGAATGGTTTTGGCGAAACCATGAACGTAGTGAACTTGATATGACCGAAGGAACCTGATAGCTTTTAAAAGGAGTGGTTAAAGCTCCGCAATTTAAAACTATCATATGTTTTAAAATAACCGAGTGGTTTCTTTTAAATTGTTCCAACGATTCATCTTTTGGTTTATTTTCTTTGCATTATAAATAATGCGTCCCATCATTAACCTATCATTGCAGAAAACAATGAAAATACAACGTCCTCTTATGCCATCCGCATTCGCCACTGGGTCCCGTCACCACCCGTTAGGTTACTTAACTAACGGCAGAGCGGAGGCTGGGCTAGAGCGGGTGTAAAACATAAGTGACGTCTAAATAGCTATCATATATAGATATTGTACATTCGTCAGACGCAATAATAGGCATTCCAGATCTCATATGAACATTATTGGATTTGCAACCAATCCGCGTTTGTTTAGAGCCTGCAACAAAAGACGGATTACATAGTTGTGATGAATAGCCATTACCACACCCTAAACCCCTACGGGTACGGCAAACTACCCGCAAAATACCCGAAGTGAAGCGGTCTCCCTCAACAACGTGAGTAGGCCACTAAACACTTCAAAGTATCCGGTAGTTTGTGCACCCCACCTTGGGTCTATCCTAAGAGCAAAAACGGTAAAATGAAATAATACAACGGTGGCTACAGCCGCAACCTGGATGTGCCCCGCAAAAAAAATATTACAACATATTACAATTTCTTTGAATGAATGAATATAACAACCCATCACAAACCCCGGCTAATCATCACAACAGTCCAATACAGTTCACAACCACCAACAGTAAAAACCATTACAGAAATGTGCAACCCCCTGCCAACCGACATACTAGCAGTTAGGGGAGGTTTACGAACATATTATACAATCACAGATATAATCAAATTAGCAAACATCGTAAGATTTCGATCGTGCAAACACTTTAGATTCTACTCCAAAACTTCTCTGTGCACCTGAGACTTGAGCAGAAAAATAAACAATCCAGAAAACACAAAAATATCACAGAAGAGTAACTGGAGAAACTTGGGCTGAATCGGCTCCAACTCGGCCGCGGATCCGCGGCGGATCGGTGGGATCGACCGCGGTTCCACGGCTGTATGGACGATTCAGGAACCCAATTTTCTTTAGTGCTCTTATATTTCTCTGTAGGTTATTCTGCAGGTCCCTAAAAAATTTTTAGAGCCTGTTTTAAAATCGACAGAAACTTGGTGATATCGATGTCTTTTCCGGTTCGTTTTGCGTTCGAAATTCATACGATTTTGCTAATGAGTTAATTATTGTTTAGCGAGGCTCTGATACCACTGTAAGTCGATATACAACACCCCACGACTAGCGGGGAGGCGGAATAATGAAAAACGATCTTGTTCTTTGCATAAACATCGACTAACCGAGAATCTTTGCTAAACTATAACTAACAAGAATCATAGAAGTTATCAGCTACTATGAAAATTGATTATACCTAATGAACCGTGTCCTTCGTCTTTTCGTTCTCCTCCTCCTCTCCAGCCTACTCTATGTACTAGATGATCCACCCGAGAGCTTTACTTCAAGCTTCACCTCTAACTTGAGGTAACTAGGTTTCTTAAAGTGCTAATCTAAGTAACCTAGGTGATATAGAGAAGGGTTATGGATTAAGTAGTCTATTCTAATCCTTAGTCTCAACACATGAGAGGGGAGGATTAGGGTTTGAAGTGAGAGAGCTTGAGGAGAGAGAAGGTGAGCATTAGAATGAGAATGAGATAATGATCTCTCATGATATATATGAAGCATTATGTTTATTAAATAAATTCAAATAAAGGATTTAACAACCATGCTTCATAAATATAAATGAGTGATTCATCTATATGAGTCATTAAGCATTTATGATGCATTAATGACAAGGATGAATCACACAAATGAGTCACTAATCTCATTTAATACTTATTCCACCTAAACCCCCAAGTCACCATCCTTCTAGAAGCTTCTCGTGAAATTACGAGAACGCCCCTCCTATCCGTGAAAACACGGAAAAACTTTAGACTGTATAAATCCAATATCCCGATACTAGAATCTGGCTTAAACCAAAGCCGGCTAGTAAAAACTGTCCGGATGTCGTACGTGCGTAAACACACGTATGCGTCCGAACCCTTGTCGTAAAACCATACGACCTCTATATCGTTTCGCCTGGAGCAGGGAAACTCTCTGTGTTGGACTCTAAATACTTGACTACTATGCTGGCAGTGGGTTTAACCACAGACCGCAAGCGGCACTAGCTGTACGTAACGGTCCCCAGGTAGATGTCGATAAGAAGGCCGATGAGGAAATCCATCCGAACTCCTACTGAGTCTGATGTGACAATCTCCGTACAGTCCGGTCTGTTCGTCTAAGACTATCGCATATCGGGCCTAGGGGGGAGGCAAGCGTCAGTCCCCTAATAGCGGTATAAGTCGTGTCGAAGTGAAGCCCATTACACCCTGAGAAACTACTGGAACCTACCAGCAAATCTCGCTTGCCCTGGCCAGGGACTTTGCGTAATGGCTCTCTGACACAGCGCAATATCAACTCCCAATACCGGGAGAGACGAATCCTGTCTAACTGCCACTGCCTCCAAGTGCTCGGGACTGCACCCAACTGCCACCTGTTTGCACGACTCCTTTGAGCCGTGGTAGGGTAGCAATCTAAGAACAGTGGGACACACTCGGGGCGAAGTAGCAGTGTCAAGTCTGCGGACTATGCTGTACTGATGTCACCTGGGAACTGTTAACTGACGACTGGTATAAAACCAACCTACAGTTCCCTGCGAGTCCTGTCTGGTGTACCCGTAACCCAACGAGCACCTGTATACTATCTCCAGTACAACGTATTGACGGCTGTGGGACAGACCATCTCCCCAACTGGGATGAGAAGCGTACACACTAGTCTACTCCGGAGTATCGATGCCCTGTCTCGATAATCCTGCGACTAGGGACCTGAATAAGGATGTGCTTGTAGACTACCCAGCCCCCACTAGTGTGACTGCCATCACAACGCTAGTAGTCAAGCAAGATCCTAAGAGCTCTATCAATACGTATACACACATATTAAGATAGAAAAAACCAAGTAGCATACTACCATATTTAGTAAGACTGTTATATAACTGTGAATATCCCAAGCTTCCATTAAGTAATATACAAACTAGTATGATACAATAATGGCCCCTAGGGCATATACACTAACAACATCATCATTCTATACTACTCTTGCCCACTAGTTTAGAGTGTTAGCTTCAACTTCATCATCTTGATCAAGTGGAGCTTTGAGCTTGGACAAAGAGGACTCCGGGTGGTTCGTCGTAGACTTGGAGGATCTCAAGCAAGCTTCTTCCAACACTCAAGTAGCTAAGGAGTCTAGCTAAGGTAGCTACAAAGGTTGTATTCTCTAAACCTAGCTCTTAACTACTTGTGGATTGTGTTAAAGTTTTGTGTTACCCTGGCTTTTCTAGTTTGATCATGAGGGTAATTTCTTTAGCACCCTATAAATTTTTAATATGTCATGTGTGATGCTACAAAACCCTAGTAGTGGTGATAAGGAAATCCCTTCATGGTATCAGAGCCTAACTGGAAACCTAGACGATGTTACGATATTCCGAAACCGAAAAACTCCGCAATATACGATTTTAGAAAACCCATGGAAATGCTCTCTGTAAATTTTTTAAAAAGTGGTCTAAAAATTATTTAAGCAACTGCAGAGTGACATTTAAGATGATATAAGAACACTGGTGAAATACGAACTGGAGGGGCTCGGGAAAATCCGGCGACCAAAACTATTTTTCTGGCGTCGCCGGCCGGTTGTGCTCCCCTCTGGCTCGTATTGCACCTGTGATATTTTACTCATGATTTGGGGTTTCTGGTATTGTTTTGAAGTCCAAATTTGCATGTGACGTTAGTTTGGAAATGGGCTCTTTGCGGAGTATTTCGTATTCGTATTTTTATAGCATTGTATTGGTAACTTTGGCGACGTTAAACAGGTCGAACGAATTATCAAACACTGGTATTTTCCAGGTTGAACGTACTCGATATATAATACAGGTATTCTTATGGACCCTCTAGAAGAATGAAACCCTAACTCGAGATGTGACCACAGAACTGCGACTAAATCTTAGGGTTTACCGTAGTTAGTTGAGCCACAAATGAGGCTTGGGTTTGCCCTTCTACGGCTGGTCCATTAAATACTGTGGCATAGATTTTGGGTATTATTTAACAGTGCTCAAGTGTTGAGCTTGCTGGGGAATATGGGTGTTCGTTAATTCGATCGAAGGGTTTAACATCGCCTAGTAGTATGTGATACTTGTTTATGCGACCGTAAGCGTAGTATGTGTATCGCCGGTTTTCGTTGCTATATGTCAATGGCAATTGGGGTACGCATACTTGCTTACATTGATGACATGTGATGTTATGTGTTGCTGTGCTATGATGTATATGATTGTCATGGTCAAATAGCCGGGGGTTTTATGTGAGATGAGAGCTTTTCTTTTCATTCATGTAAAATTCATTTGTAATGTAATATTCTTTTATTTGGGGCACATCCGAGTTGAGGGTGATGTCACCATTGTTTTATATTATTTACTTTTCCGCATTAGGATAGACCCAAGGTGGAGAGCACAAGTGACCGGGTTCTGGGGTCCAGTGGGAGACCATCTCGAGGCGTCGAGACTGGGTTTCCTAACTCCAGAATTGGAAGAGTCGCTTGCCGCTCTCGTAGGGGTCTAGGGTGTGGGATTGGTTATTCATCACGACCGTGGAATCCATATTTTCTATCGTTGGCTAAATACTAAATACGGACATCCTAGTATATCCTATATTATCATATCTGTGTTTCTGCTGCCTATATTCTGTGATGTGATCGCTTAATATATATCTGAGAAGAATTCTATTTTATATATGAGAGATATAATAGACGTTGCTTATGTTTTACACCCGGGCTAGTCCCGTCCCGGTATGCCGTTAGTTAAGTAACCTAACGGTACATAACGGAACATTGCGGCGAATGCGGATGGCATAAGCTTACGTTGTATTTTCGTTTCTTTTCTGTGATTGTCTTAAGGACTTAAATGACGGGACAACATTAATATGATTAATGTGAAGAAAAATAAACCTAAAAAGATGTTGTAGAATCGGATTTGAAAACCATTCGGCTTTTTACGAAAAGGAAACATTTCAAAACTGCGGAGCTTAAAACCACTCCTTTTTTAAAACCATTTGATTCTACGACGATATCAAGTTCAAAGCGTTAAAGGTTTTCTTAAAAACCATCTGCAACCCTCCGTCATTTTAGGAAGTAGAGTACTTAGTATTCGTGCTACGTTTGTTGACCTTAGCCAATGCGTAGTGTACGATAGCTAAGTGATGTCTTCCTACAATGCATATGATGCAGATTAATTGGGACGGGCATGTGACTTTGTTGACCATAGCCAAGGGTCATGTGAACAGGTCTAATTAATCAAGAAATGACGGGTTGAACTTGACTAGTGCTTGAGATTTTTTGACCATAGCCAAGGTCATGAGTGCTAGGGGTAAAAACCGTATCGGGAATTTCAAAAGTTGAAATTTGCAATGAGATTGCATACCTTCCATATGATCGTTGGATCCCGATCCCACTGTGGGCAATAGTTGCTACCAGGAGAGTTTTGTAGTTTACAATTAGCTAACCCATTAGGTGTCTAGAAAGGTGTTAACGAGGCTACGCCTCTGGGAAGACGAGGTTTATTTTAATTAGGTCCGTGCGAAAGCACGGGGAACCTCCCTCAAGTACCGACACTGTCCTGGCTGAACGGTTAACGAAGTTGTAGACTGTAATTAATCCTGGCTAGTTTTCCTTTTAAGGTTTGAGGGGAAATTTGATAAAAGCAGTGTGAGATATCGATTAGATAAGATAATAACCAATCTGATCTTTGCAAGAGCCTTCGCTGAGTGTATTCTTTTCTCTCTCTTAATGGCATATACCAATGACAGGACTCAAGCTACTACTAGATAAAAATAAACTGAATGGGACCAATTATAAAGACTGGCTGAGGAACCTTAACATTTCCTTGACTTATGATAAGGTATCATATGTCCCCACGGCTCCAGCCCCGCCCGTCCCAGGTCCTAAATCTTCAGTCGCGGATAAGGAAGTCTGCAAGACATGGGACGCTGATTGTGCCACGGCCAAATGCCTCGCGCTTGCATCGATGGATAACACACATCAGAAGCAGCATGAGAATATTGACGTCTAAGCCATATTTCTCCATACAAAGGAGTTGTATATGGAGCAATCTCGTGTCTTACGATACGAAGCGTCACGAAAGCTGTTTCAGATGCGGATGGCCCCTGGCACAGCAGTAGGAGACCATGTTCTGAAGATGATAGCTCTCATAGAAGATCTTGAGGACCTTGGGTAGACAATAGACAATGAGCAATATACTGATATTATTCTGCAGTCTCTCCCCTCCACCTTTGCTCAATTTATAGTTAACTTCAACATGCACAATATGGAGAAGGAACTACCTGAACTCCTTAATATGTTAAGGAGTGCAGAGAGCACGCTGAAGTCAGTGAAGACTCCCGTTTTGAATGTTGGGCCATCTTCCTCCTCTCACCCGAAGGCTAAGGCCAAGGGAAAGATGAAGAAGAAACCCACCAAACCTAAGGGTGGAGTCAAAAAGGCTAAGGGGAAAGACAAGTCCAAGGCTGGGGAATCGGGGAAAGGGGAATCTTATCACTGCCACAAAACAGGACACTGGAAGCGCAACTGCACAGAGTGCTTGGATCTCAAGAAGAAGCATGGGGATGTTTCCGCTTCAGGTGTGTTTGTGACAGAAAACTGTTTTTCAATAAACTCTGCTTCCTGGGTATTAGATACCGGTTCAGGTTCTCACATTTGCAATTCCATGCAGGGGCTGAGAAATAGCAAGGTTTTGAAGACAGGTGACCATACTCTCCGCGTTGGAAATGGTTCTAATATACATACAGTTGCAGTGGGAGAGTATCACTTGGGGTTGCCGTCTGGATGTATATTGGTTTTGAACCCATGTTATTATGTACCTAGTATGCTTTGTAATATAATATCCGTTTCTTTGTTAGACAATGAAGGATATAATTTTGTATTGCAGAATAATGTCATGAACATTCACCTAAATCAAATGTTGGTTGGGTATGGTACACTTAATAACGGGATATACATTCTAAATCAACACACAGTTTTCAGCATACAACACACTAATAAAAGAAAACTTTCAGAAATAAATGAAGCTTTTCTTTTGCACTGTAGACTTGGTCATATTAATGAAACAAGACTAAACAAGCTACATAAAGATGGATATTTAAACCCTTTTGAATATAAATCTTATGCGATTTGCCAGTCTTGTATCAAGGGTAAAATGACCAAAACTCCATTTACCGGACACGGAGAAAGAGCTGCTGAGCTCTTGGGCCTCATACATAGTGATGTATGCGAGCCAATGTCTACACAGGCTAGAGGCGGTTTTTCTTACTTCATTACTTTCATTGATGATTTCTCAAGATTCGGTCATGTATTTCTATTAAAGCAAAAATCCGAAGCTTTCAAGAAATTCACTGAATATAAACTTGAAGTAGAAAAACAAACCGGATTGAGTATCAAAATGCTTCGATCAGATCGAGGTGGGGAGTATCTCAGTACAGAGTTTGTGAACTTCCTAAAAGAGAATGGGATTCTCTTTCAGCTTACTCCTCCATACACACCACAGCACAACGGTGTGTCAGAACGATGGAATCGGACCCTAATAGATATGGTTCGTTCCATGATGAGTGATACTGAGTTACCCGTCTCATTTTGGGGGCATGCATTGGAGACTGCAGTGTTTCTACTGAACAGGGTCCCAACCAAAACCGTGTCTACCATGCCATATGAGATATGGCATGGGAAAAGACCATCTCTTAAGCGAATTAAGATTTGGGGTTGTCCGGCCTATGTTAAAAAGAAGAATCCGGACAAACTCGAGACACGGTCAGTCATGTGTAATTTTGTGGGATATCCAAAGAATTCTTATGGATATCTATTCTAACACAAGGAGGAACAAAAGGTGTTTGTTTGTCAGCATGCCACATTTTTAGAAAATGAGTTTTTTATAAATGATATAGATGGCAGTGTGGTAGACCTAGAAGAAGTTCGAGAAACTCAAATTACAAATGATGACTTGGTTGAACCGGCTGTTGCAACAGAAACTGATGAACCTCGGCTACTCCGTAGGTCTGGTAGGACTTCTCGCCCACAGGAGAGGTACTACGGTTTCCTCTTTGATGGTGACAGAGAAGACTGCATCATGGATAATGATGATCCTACCAGTTTTCAGCGAGCTATCACGAGTGGAGACTCTGTGAAGTGGCTGGATGCCATGAGATCTGAAATGGAGTCTATGTACACCAACAAAGTATGGACTTTGGACGTTGTACCCCCTGGGGTATAACCCGTGGGGTGCAAATGGATCTTTAAAAGAAAGATTGGTGTAGATGGGCAGGTAGAGACCTATAAGGTAAGACTCGTGGCGATGGGTTTTCGTCAAAGATCAGGTCTGGATTATGACGAAACTTATTGTAACACCTTCGGATGTGTTTAGTGGCTAATTATATTTTAATATATAGTTTTTAATAAAAGTTTACCAAATTGAGTTCCAAATATTTTATTCTATTTAATGAGTATTTTATTAGAATTTTTCTAGGCTTGCACACACTTGTGCATGCAAATTAGGGCTTATTTGGGGTTAAACCATGATTAACAAGCATTGTGGAGTAACCCATTTTCTTTAAGTTAATTGATTCTTATTAAGTATTTTGGGTTTTATTTATGTGTTTTTTTTTCTTTTATGGAAACGATTTTCTTTGTTGACTTGGTGAGAGAGAAGGAGTATGGGCTTCATGGCATGAGCCATGCTCATTAAATGAAGAGAGAGAGAGAGAGAGAGAGAGAAGGGTTTTTTTTGACTTGTATACTCTCATTTCTCTTGTTCTCACTTCTCTCATTCTCTCTCTCTCTCACACACACACAAGCAGCTGCAGCAGCAACAGCAGCAGAAGAAGCTGCAGCAAGAGTAACAACAACAACAGCAAGCAGTAGCAGCAGCAACATCAGCAGCAGCAGCCCCCAGCAGCTGCAGCAGCAGCTCCCCTCCTCTCCTCCTTCCTCTTCCTACTTCGTAGGGTCTAGTAAGGTATATTTCTTTAAGTTATTTCTTAGTTTGATAAGCTTGTGTGTTAAATAGCTTCGATTAGTGTTAAAAGTGAGATTTAGTGCTTGATTTGATGAATTGTGTGGACTTTTGTCCAAGTGATGTTATTGTTGGTTAACCTAGCCTAATTAAGTATTATTAGGGCCATGTAAACCTAGATAAACCCCAGATTTCTCCAAAATACCGTAGGGTTTCATTTTGTGCAAAATTTAGCGTTTTTAAGTGAGATTTCACCATTTTGTGATCTGCTATAGACCCGTTTGTTTCAGATAAAATCTGAGTTAACTGTAGCCTACTTGAGAGACCCTGACCACACCACCAGAGTACGAGACCCCCATTCCACCTTGAGGTCGCCGATTTATTCTTATTGGCCGCAAATTGCAGCCAGACTTGGGAGATAGGTGTTAGGGTTTTGTCTAGGGTAGTCTGCAGTGTTTCCCAGTATTTTGGCATATGCAATTTTGTAAGTTTCTCTCTGTAGGAAAATCTGGGACGATATATCGCTTTTCTAGTACGTTTAGTTCGCGCGATACGCGCGATACGTGAGTGGGTTCTGTGATCCAACGTGTCGCGGCGTGTCGGGATAGTTTTAGACGCGTATACACACTTTTTAGCGTATCGTACACAAGCGCGTTTAGTTCGCAACGCGAGTGTATCGTTTGACTTCAATATTGCGTTTTGCGAGATATTTGCTTATGTGGATTTTCCTTGTGTGAATTCTAGGTTCGCAGGCGGGTACATCGGACGAAGCAAAGAAAGGGAAGCAGGTGGTCGGCTACGAGTAGCGCACGACCAGGTGAGTAGATTTAACATCTACGGGGAAATCGCCCGTATGGCGTAAAGCGTCAGGTCGTGTTAGGATATTTAGTCGTAGATGTTCATATGGACTAGTAGCATACCTTCTTGTTGCATATAGAAATGATAGTATAGAACACTGCACTGTCACTAACGGTTCAAGCTGCACGAGCACAATTTGTATGTTACACTCACACCGTTAGTGATTGCCATGACACTCGCACTATAGGATTGCTACACATTATACATATCGTTCGATTGCTGCATCATTGATGATTGTCATGACTTGTCTTATATTGATATCTTCATACCTGCGCACATGCACACCGTATATTCATACTAGTACACACAAATATTGATATCTTCATACCTGCGCACATGCACACCGTATATTCATACCAGTGCACACATATATTGATATCTTCATACCTGCGCACATGCACACCGTATATTCATACCAGTGCATACATATATTGATATTTTCATACCTGCGCACATGCACACCATATATTCATACCAGTGCATATATATATTTATATTTTCATACCTGCGCACATGCACACCGTATATTCATACCAGGACACACATATATTGATATCTTCATACCTGCGCACATGCACACCATATATTCATACCAGTGCACACATATATTGATATTTTCATACATGCGCACATGCACACCGTATATTCATACCAGTGCACACATATATTGATATCTTCGTACATGCGCACATGCACACTGTATATTCATACCAGTGCACACATATATTGATATCTTCATACATGCGCACATGCATACCGTATATTCATACTAGTGCACACATATATTGATATCTTCATACCTGCGCACATGCGCACCGTATATTCATACCAGTGCACACATATATTGATATTTTCATACCTGCGCACATGCATACTGTATATTCATACCAGTATACACATTTATTGATATTTTCATACCTGCGCACATGCACACCGTATATTCATACCAGTGCACACATATATTGATATCTTCATACATGCGCACATGCACACCGTATATTCATACCAGTGCACACATATATTGATATCTTCATACCTGCGCACATGCACACCGTATATTCATACCAGTGCACACATATATTGATATTTTCATACCTGCACACATGCATACTGTATATTCATACCAGTGTACACATATATTGATATTTTCATACCTGCGCACATGCACACTGTATATTCATACCAGTGCACACATATATTGATATCTTCATACTTGCATGGATTTACGCATTGAGTTTTGGATTCATATGATTTCTGGGTTTGAGAACCGAGGTAATTCTTTTAAGAAAATATGTACTATTTAAAAACCCGGTTTCTCTTGATATGATATTTCAGTGCGTCCACCATGGGTTTTCTCGGTTCTGAAACTGTGATATGTGAACCCGAATCGAGGAGTTGGATGAGGCCGATTGCGGGTACATGGTGGACCCGGTATGGTACCCCGGGGTGAGAACGGATTCGTTGTGCAGTAGACGGTGAGCCTGGCAGAGGGACTACTACCTACCGGTGATTGGTTAGATCTGGCGGTTATCCGTAGGATACTGACCAGAGATGAGAGATGGATACGGGACGATCCGTACTGCCGGGGTCGAGGGCCGATTCCGCAGACGGAGCCCGATACTTGAGGATTTGCGTGTCGATGTTAGACACGATGATTCATGATATTTTAGTGTGTCGATACTAGGCACCCATGATTCTATGATATTTATATGATTTGGGTATATGGATGGACACCGATTATTTTCCACGTTGATATTCCGTGTAGATATTAATTATTCCCATGCTTAGTATTCAGTATTTTACATCTCATCCTGTATCTGTTGTACCTGATAGAGTACATTTGCTATGCACGATTATTGCATACCTTGCTCATCATATAGATGTTATTATATTGCATTTGCTATGCACGATTATTGCCTACCTTGCTCATCATATAGATGTTATTAGATTACATTTGCTATGCACGATTATTGCATACCTTGCTCATCATATAGATGTTATTAGATTGCATTGCTATGCACGATTATTGCATACCCTGCTTATCATTTAGAGATGTTGATAGATCGTACTTGATGCATGATTACTGCTCTTATAGTTCGTCATATAGATGTTATCTGTTGGCATAGGTTAGAGTATCGCAGCACCTGCATACTCGTGATTACCTTTATATGTTATCTACTATTCATGAGTTGGCAACTCACCCCCGTTGTCCCATAGTGTTTGCAGGTTTCCCTTCGGAGTAGTCGCGGCAGGTTGCTTTCTAGCATCTTTTGACACAGATACCCTATAGTTGGCGTACTAGCTCTTTTACTGATAGGTGGGTTTTGTGCGGTATCTTTTTATTTTTCAGTTATGTACATCGTTGTATCTATTACTCTCCATCTACTACTTATGTATTGACTTAGAGACCAGTTGTGAGGACGATGTATATTATTTTGTACTCTGGTGTCGAGCTCGTTGTGAGCCGACTTTACTTATGCAGTTCTTATCATGTGTGATGTGTTCCACTTATTGCTCTTTTCTTCGCTAAGGCGTTGTATATTGTTATCTTGGTGATTGTCTACTTGAGGTTTTCTTAACAGTTTAACAAATGTTTCTATTAAATGTTTTAAGCACTCTATACTTTTACTGGTTTTGATTTCTGGGTTTCGGCTTACTTAGTCGCGTTACGCCGGTAGACGTTACGTGGTTAAGTGCCGGTCACGGTCCAAACTTTGGGTCGTGACACTTTTTCTCCCGTAGCCATGCTTAAATCCATTCGGATCCTACTTGCTGTTGCTGCTCACTACGACTATGAAATCTGGCAGATGGACGTTAAAACTGCATTTCTAAATGGAGATTTAGAAGAATGCGTTTATATAGATCAGCCAGAGGGCTTCATTGACAGTGGGAGCAGTGGGAAAGCATGTAGGTTGGTTAAATCCATTTATGGATTAAAGCAGGCATCACGGAGTTGGAACATCTGTTTTGATGATGTTATCAAAGAGTTTGATTTCATCAAAAATCCAGATGAACCTTATGTTTATAAGAAGACTATAGGAGGAGCTGTCACATTCCTCGTATTGTACGTGGATGACATTCTTCTGATAGGAAATGATATTCCTATGCTGCAGTCGGTCAAATCTTTCATATCACTTAGGTTCTCCATGAAGGACTTGGGTGATGCCACATACATTCTAGGCATTCGGATCTATAGGGATAGATCCAAGAGGTTATTGGGATTGTCCCAAACCAGGCACATCAACACCATCCTAAAAAGGTTTAGTATGGAAGACTCCAAGCGGGGTGCCTTACCCGCTTACCATGGAGTCACTCTTTCCAAGGACTTTTGCCCAAAGACCGATGAAGAGAGAGCTCGCATGAGCATTATACCCTATGCTTCGGCTGTAGGATCTATAATGTATGCGATGTTATGTACACGCCCAGATGTAGCTTATGCACTTAGTGTAGTAAGCAGGTATCAATCCAACCCAGGGGAGAATCACTGGATAGCTGTGAAGAACATTCTTAACTACTTGCGAAGGACTAAAGAATTGTTCTTGGTGTATGGTAATGGAGATCTCCCAATGGAGGCCTTTACCGATTCGAGCTTCCAGAGTGATAAGGACGACAGCAAATCTATCTCTGGGTTTGTATTTACCCTCAACGGAGGGGCAGTGAGTTGGAAGAGTTCCAAACAGGATACCGTTGCAGACTCTACGATGGAAGCTGAGTACATTGCTGCAAATGATGCCACCAAGGAAGCCGTCTGGATGAGGAAGTTCGTCGCGGAGCTAGGAGTAGTTCCAACCATTATTGATCCAATATCCTTGTATTGCGATAATAATGGGGCTATGGCATTAGCCAAGGAGCCCAGGTCCCATCAGAGGTCCAGACACATCCTGAGGCGCTTTCATTTGATCCGGGAGATTGTTGATCGCCGCGAGATCAAGATTAGGAGAGTAGACACAAAGAATAACACTGCGGATCCACTCACCAAGGCCCTCCCTCGGCCGCAGCATGAGCGACTTTTGAGATGTTGGGTATGAGATACGCCAATAACTGGCCTTAGTGCAAGTAGGAGATTGTTGGATATATGTATGCCCTAAAGGCCCATTATAAGATAGTGGATGTATTTATACATGTATATATATATATATATATATACAGATGACATTCTTGCTCGATATGATAGTATGCTATCTGGTTCTTTTTTATCTGACATGTTGACTTGATCATGCTTTTATTCATTTACACATATTGATAAAGCCCTGAGGATATTTTCTTGACTACTGTGATTATGATGGAGATCATACTAGTGGGACGTCTGTAGTTTATAAGCATATCCTGAAATGTCCCTAGTCGTAGGTGTATCGAGATGGGGCATCGATATACCAGAGTAGACTAGCGTATATGATACTAGACCCATATGATGGGCGATGGATGTTCCCACATCTATTGATGTTTGACATCGAGGTCATATACGGGTGCTCAGTAGAGACTGGGTACACTGGACGGACTCGCCGAGAACTCCTATATGGTATTATATCTATCGTCGGATAGCATTTCTCAGGTGACACTGGTACAGGTTAGTCTGTAGACCCGAGAACGTCATAGAGTCTTGTGTGTTCTCCCACTGTACTTTGATTACCACCCTACCACGGCTCTACTGAGTCATGCAAACAGGTGGCTTTTGGGTACAGTCCCGAGACACATGAAGACGATGAGCGATAGGAGGGGTTTCGTCTCTCCCGGTATTGGGAGTTGATGATGTGCTATGCTCGATTGGCTATATCAGTAAGTCCCTGGCCAGGGCTGTTGAGATTTACTGATAAGTGTTATCAGTAGTTTCTCGATCTGTTATAGACCATTCATCGGCATGACTTATTGAGTTATTGGGGTCGATGTTACCATCCCTCGACTCGATATGCAGCATATCTGACGAAGAGACCGGACTGTACGGTAGTGTAGCCGGTCGGCTCGACGGTAGTTGTGACAGGTTCGCTTGTTTTCTTCTGATCGCTCAATACCCGGGTGGCCGTTATGTTTAGCTGACCTCTTGCGGCTTGGGGGTGCTTGATATGATCATCACCCACTGCCGGCGTATTGACGAGTCTTAGAGTCCCACAATGGAGTTACCTAGTCCAGGCGAAACGATGTGGTGTGCATATATGATATGCGCGAAGACCCGATTAAATGCGTGTATGTGATAACGTATATTAATCGGGCGGTTTGCTATTGGTCGGGTTTTATGAGATATGACCGGTTTGCTAAATCAAGTGTTGATTTAACATTGACCATTAGCATTTTCACTTTAGACCCTTTTGTCTTTTGTTGTATGCATGCATGCATGCACATGTTTGCATTGATGCACATATGGATGTGCATGCACACATACATGCATACATACACATTTCTATCATGGTTGTTGATACATTGGATGGTGGAAATATAAGACTCACACCTTAATAAATATGTTGATATTTATTTTTGGAGCTAGTGGAAATGGAAATAATTCATGGTTAATTATTTTATTCATCCACTAAACCTTTTGTTAACCATGGGTTATTTTTCCATGACCATTCTTGCACCAAAAGAAATATCTAGATATTTATTAACTAGGGTTAAAGATGAGAAGAAGAAAATATATATATTTTCTATTCTCATTTTTATCCTTAAGCTTATCATTATCTTGAGCTCTTTCATTTTGTCATCTTCATCTTCCTCACTCTCTTGCTCTCTAGGTTTTGATAGTGAACAAAAGAGTGATCAAGTTAGGGTTTTGAAGTGAGAAAACAAACCACGTCATCATTCTATACTACTCTTGCCCACTAGTTTACAGTGTTAGCTTCAACTTTATCATCTTGATCAAGTGGAGCTTTGTTCTTGGACAAAGAGGACTACGGGTGGATCGTCGTGGACTTGGAGGATCTCAAGCAAGCTTCTTCCAACACTCAAGTAGCCAAGGAGTTGTTCATATCATAATTTTGCATTATTATATTCCCCATTCTTAGTCATTTTACAAATAAACTGGTGCTTTTGATCCATGTCTGCTACATAGTTGCAGGTTACAGGTTCTCGGAACAAAAACAGTGAAAAAGATGAAAAGACGATACAAAAGTGAGACTACGACCAACAAATGGAAGAATCTTGATCAAGCCTACAGTTTGAGAATAAACGAATACCAATGAACAAGTTCACAAAGTACAAAGGCAGCGCAAGGTTCAAGACTTCGACACGAAGCACACGGTAAAGTCCACGACATTATTCACTGTGGAAATCTGGAAGAAAACTAGAAGACAATCTGAGAAACCAAGTGAAGAAAGAAGTAGAAAAATGCAACAGGAAGAAAACCAGAAAATTGCAGCCAACAAGCCCTCAATATGGCCGCGGAACCACGGCCAAACAGGCTTTCTGGCCGCGGATCCGCGGCCAAATGAAACCCGTGTCGTTGGCAATTCGTGGCGGCGTGGCGGTGCGTTGACTAGGTTTCTTAGGGGTAAAATTGTAAATGCAGATATGAATCGATTGTAACCCTAGGGTTTCTATGCTCTATAAATAGAAATCCTAAACCTCTCTTTGAGGTATGCCTTTTTTTATTTCATCTATTCAGAATTTTAATTCGGTGTAATTGTTTGAAGAGAGCCATCAAATAAAGTAAGATTTTTATTATCTGTCCTAGTTCTTAATTTCCTTTCTGCCCTAATATAACTTTTATTATCTGCCCTAGTTAATTAGTTTAGAACATGTTTATCAATTCACTAATGAGTGAGCAGTTCCTCACTTGTTAGGGTTAGGAATAGAGAAGGTTTGAGAGATGAAAATCTCTCACCCCTTTCTTGCCCATCACATATTTTTATAGGACTCCATGCATACATACACACACCGCTCTCTACGGCACCCTATTCTACGAGGTAGCGGTGATACCGTAGTATAAAAGACCGGTTGCGTATGTTCTCCATGGAGGTTAGGGTAAGAATTGAGAAAGGAAGGACAAGAACCTAGAGGAAGAAACCTAGTTTCTTCCCGATGGCTCCAATCCACATTATTAATTATTACCTTAACTCCTAATAGATCTTAATTAGGGCACAGAAAGCGGTGATGAATATTGACTTTCCAAACGTAACCTAAACCTAACCCTAGCAAGGTTTTAATTCTAGTCTAGATAAACCTTAGTTTTTAGTGATAATCAATCCAACACCATTTGGAATTAACTCGTTAGAACAAATTGAGAATACACAAAATCCCTGTGGACCGACCCGTACTCGCCGACTAGCTACCAAGCGACGTCGTTCTTGATTGCGGTTAATAATTCTTTGATCACACAAAATCTCTATAAATCAAATGGCGTCGTTGCCGGGGATGGCGTAGTATTTTCTTTTTGCAATTTCAGGTTAATATAAAATCATAAAACTCATAAAAACTGAAAGATTAAAATATATATATATATATATATATATAAATTTATCATCTTGTTATTGTTTGAAGGGTGTTTCGTGTGAATTTTGCAGGATCGACGAACGAGTTCCGATCTGGACAACAGAGAAAAATCAGTATAGAGGAGTAAAAAAAATCTCAGGATCTGAACTGCATAGTGCACCACGGAACCACCGCAGATAGGGCCTTTTGGCCGCGCATCCGCGGCTTGGTGGTGACGTCACCTGTCCAATTTTTCTCTGTAAGCCTGTTCTGCTCTTCTCTGCAACCCCATTATCTCCTCTGTAAAAATTTCCTGCAGGATTCTGTTGGAGTTAGTGCCCTCAGAGTCAATTATTGGATCACAGGCACGTGATTGCAATGATTGAGGGAGGACCTATCCCGGTAGGACAGTCTTACTCGAGATGATAGTATGCTATCTGGTTTATCTTTATCATCGTGTACTGCTTTAGGTGACCTGACATGTCGCTATTACACGTTGATAGAGCCCCTAGGATTCTTGCTTGACTGCCAGCAGTATGATGGCGATCATATACGTGGGAGCTGGTGGTCTATAAGCACATCCTTAAAAGGTCCCTAGTCGTAGGAGTTTCGAGACAGGGCATCGATACTCCGTTAGTAGACTAGTGTATACAGTCGAGACCCCGACGAGGGGCGGTGGCCGGTCTCACAAGCCACTGGTGTCAGTTGGTTCACCTAAGATGTATACAGGTGCTCATTGGGTTATGAGTACACCGGACAGGACTCGCCGGGAACCTGCTAGTTGGTCTTATACCAGATGTCAGATAGCAGTTCCCTGGTGACATGTGTACAGGTTAGTTCATCGACCTGAGGATCGTCATTTGTCTCGTGTGAGTTCCCACTGTGCTTTGATTACTACCCTACCACGGCTCAAAGGAGTCGTGCAAACAGGTTTTAGTTGGGTACAGTCCCGAGCCACATGGAGGCAGTGAGCGGATCTTCAGGGGTTCGTCTCTCCCGGTATTGGGGGTGAGGTCGCGCTGTGTCTAGGAGAGCCATTACGCAAAGCCCTCGGCCGAGGCAGGAGATTTACTGGTAGGTATTCCAGTAGTATCTCAGGGCGTTCTGGGCTACACTCCGACACGACTTGTACCGCTTTTGGGGGTCTGACTTTCACCAACCCCCTAGGCCCGCCATGCGATACTCATAGACGAACGGACCGGACTGTACGGCTATTGTCACTGACAGGCTCAGTTGGGTGTCGGGGTGAGCTTCCTCATCGACGTCCCATTTGGTCAATACCTGGTGGCCCGTCATGTATTGGCTGATACCTCTGACGTGCTAGTGGTTAAATCCACAGCCAAGGTATTGACGAGTCTTTAGAGTCCACCACACTCAGTTTCAGTTACTCAAGTTTCGGGCGAAACGCTGTAGAGGCCGTATGGAGATATGGCAGGGTTCGATCAGATACGTGCGGTATTGCACGGATCGTGATCGGACAGTTTTTACTAGCCGGCTTTGGCTTAAGCCGGATTCTAGTATTTGATAGTGTAGTTTTGTCTCTTTGCATTTGTGTTCAGTGGGAATACAAATGCGGGCATGTATTTGCACTAGTGGGGTTTTCCCGTATTTTATTACGGGATCAGTTTTTCTGAAGTTGCCAGTTTGCATTCCGTTCCGGCCGGTTTTCCTTCATTCCTTCTCGGTCGGACTTTCTTGATGGAGGGTGTTAATTGCATGTTTGCAATTAACATCAAGTGGAGGGTTTTCTTGCATATGTTGCATTATGATGAGACTTGCTTCATGATGATATTCTATTTTGGTCATTTCCATTTCTTTTCTTATGAGTGGATTTGTGATGAGAGAGATGTGTGACCATTTTCTATATTATTGATATATATTCTTTCTTGCACCTTTTCTCTCTCCAATCTCATCCTTGAGAAAAAGAGGCCGGCCACTTTTTGAGAGGGTGAGAATGAGGGTTTCATTTTTGTATGAGGAAATTGTTTCATCTCATTTTCATGCTTGCATACTTGCAAAAATCTCAAGCTTCTCTCCTTCATTCATTCTCCTCCTCAAATCCCTCTATCATGGCAACTTCATGAAACCCCAAAAGAGACATAGCATTCTACACTATTTCTATAGCAAGCCTTGGACGCGTCGGCTAGCCAACTTCGCGCCCGAGTTGCCTCGGTCAAGAGGCGGGAGCCCGTAAAAGATTCCGGCTACGTGGTGCCCCTTTCCGACGAGCGAGGAGGTGACGGATTCCGCGGGAGATCGGAGCGGAGATGAAGACCGAAGGACACGGATCGATCGGTATACTTCTCACCCTATCTCTCTAGTTAGCTAGTTAGGTTAATGGTTTCGATCCGGGTAATTGTCCGCGGTAGCGCCGTTTTGCAAAGTTCGCAAAGTTTTTTTATTCCGCAATTTGGCCTCGAGTAAGACGGCCGGGGCGCTGCCGTGGCGAAACATGGTATCAGAGCCACGCCATTAACCTAACCTAGCTTGCTCTAGCGCGTTTAGAACCCGATCGAACAAAATCCCCAAAATCCGTATTTTCCATGCATGTGTTCTCTGTTGAAATTTTTTGAGCTCCTAAAATTTTTCTGGTGATTTCAGAGACATGTACACATAATTATAAGACATCTGAGAAAATTCGACAACTTCAGTCGACTACACGAGCGCGGAAGCGCGGCCAAACCCACCCTTGGGCCGCGCTTCCGCCGCACTCTGGAGTCTTCACAGTGTCAAATTTTTTCAGTGGGCTTGTGGGATTATTTCAGGGCTTTTGGGATATTTTATTTGGGCCCAGGTTTTCTGTAAGTGCTACAGTTCTTTTTGGGGGCCCACTTGATATATTTGTTCGATCGGATATTCTAAACATGCTAGTTCACAGTTTTTACATTATATCTGCGACCGTGAATGTCATTTGATCGGTAAATCCCGTCTAACTGCTATAGCCCGGTTAGACGGATTTGCGAACGTGACTTTCACGTTGATGTTCTGTGATTGTACTGTGTTGTTGCGGATCGGTCGTGGGGGATAGCCTGGATGCAATGCTAGTGCAGTTTTGTTGTATTATGTACATTTGTTATTGCGGGGCGAGCGTCCGACATGTGGACTGCCGTCACTGCCTGTTTGTATTATTCTTTTGGGGCACGACCTGGTTGCGGTCGATGTACCCGGTGTATGTATATTTTACTTTCTGTACTAGGGTTGCCCCGCGGTGGGGTGCACGGATAGCCGGGTTCTGGAGGGCAACAAGCCCGCATCTCATGGCATTGAGCAGGAGGGGGCTTCACTCTGGGATTGGCGGGCTATTCGCCGCACTCGTAGGGGGTACAGGTTGACCCAGGAGGGGTGCCCAAGTTGCCGGATTCCGTGGAGTGCTGGGTGGTCCATTCACGGAGCTGAAAGGGGGCTGCCTCGCTTCAGGTTTTGGCGGGTGACTTGCCGCGCCCGTAGGGGTCTAGGTTTTTCATTGCACAGGCTATCCGCACGACCAGGGGAACGTCGGGTTTCAGCAGCGGCTCTGTGAAACCCGGGGCTTCCAGATATCTGTATTGTTCTGTGTTGCTATACATTTCTGTGTTGCTGCATTTTATTCACGCCTTGAGCGAAATACTATATATTGGTATATATATTAGTAGATGTTGTATATGTTTTACATCCGCGCTAGTCCAGTCCCCGCTCTGCCGTTAGTTAGCTAACCTAACGGGTGATGACGGGACCCAGTGGCGAATGCGGATGGCATATACGTACGTCAGTATATTTTCGTTCTTTGTGGTGTGATAAATTGATGGGACTGCATTGATTCGGATCAATGCAAGATAAACAAACCTATTCTGATGTTGTTGGAACATTTTTCAAAAAGCTGTTATTGCAAGGACGTTCACTTTTGTTTTGCATCGTGGTATTCATTTGGAATATCCTGCTCCTCAGTCGATGAGGCAAGGGCCGAGATCCCTTCACCGGGAGTGACCCCTTGGACAGAAGTTTGCGTCAGGGCATTAACTTCACTATAGCCGATTACTTTTGCTTTGCATCGTGGTATTCAGTTGGAATATCCTGCACCTCATTCTACGGGGAAAGAGCCGAGATCCCTTCACCGGGAGTGACCTCTTTAGTAAAGGTTTTCGTCACTATATTTTATAAAAGGCTATGCAGTTCCTTCAACGATATCAAGTTCATTACGTTAAAAGTTTTTCGCCAAAAACTGGACGTAGCCCTCCGTCATTTCTTACAAATATTACTTAGTATTCGTGCTGCGTTTGTTGACTGTGTCAAGGCGTAGTGTGCGGTAGCTAAGTAGTGTTTGTTTGCAGCATATAAATGGGATTGGTTAGGACAGTCGTGCGGCCTTGTTGACTGTGTCAAGGGCTCGTACGGGTGGGTTTAATGCAATCCAGGATAATGACGGGTTGAACTTGACTAGGACTCTTTGATTTGTTGACTGTGTCAAGGTCACTTGAGTCCTAGGGGTAAAAATCACATCGGGAGTTTCAAAAGAACTGAAACTTGCCAGGCATGCGCATACCTTCTGGAGTGTGGTGACGTGAGTGGATTCCGTCACGTTATCATGCGATGATAGTTGGATCACGATTCCCACTGATGAGTTAGTTTACTCCTCGGGTGATCCCGACTAATTCTTCTTTCAGGTTTGGAGGAGAATTTGAGGTACAGTGGGAGGTTTCCAGATTAGACAAAGTGATAACCATTCTGATCTAGGTTAGAGTGCACGTTGAGTGTTTCTTTTCTCTCTCTCTGGCAGCGACCATTGACCCGACCCTGGACTATGACTCAGTGACCAAGTTGACCGAACCTTCTTAACACTGGCTTTTGGATTGTCAGAGTTGCAGACCTCATTGCCACTCCTACTTTTACCCTTTTCTCCAGGACACCCCGTATTACTACGAACGTCCACTTCCATTGGACAAAACCATCGTATGGTTATATACGAACTCGAAGGACTTCGAGGATGGTTTCTGGTTCTGGAGAAAACGGATAGGATTATTCAGTTGTCTTTTCTTTTCACCTTCTCTCAGGTTGCGAGTACTCCTTGGTTTAGGAGTAGTACACCTATTACGCAAATTGGATAGTCTTCTTCCAAACCATAGGCTGGTGCCGACCGGTAGGGAATGAAGAAAACCAGTTAGCCTAAAACGGTGTACAGAAGGTATTAAGTTAAGACAAAGCAAGGGATTAGTAAGAGGGCAAAGTAAGTTGCGACTGCTATTCACGACCAAACCAAGTATTTCTTCGCCAATCCTAAATCACCTTTGTATTTCTCCAGGACACTCCGTATCACTACGAAGATCCCATTTTATTGGATAATCCATCGTATGGTTATATACGAACTCGAAAGGAACTTGTTCCAGTTCGGGGATGGATCCTGGTTCAGGAGAAATAGGAATAAAGTACATTCAGGTGTCTTTTATCTTCACCTTCTCTCGCGTTGCGAGTGCTCCTAGGATTAGGACAGTACACCCTTTATGCTTTTCGGATAGTCTTCTTCCAAACCATAGGCTGGTGCCGAACGGTAGGGAAAGAAGAAAACCATTTGGCCTAAAGGGGTGTGCAGACGGTATTGACTAAAGACATATAAAGGGATTTGGAGAGGTGGCAAAGAATTATACGGTTACAGTTGTGAATCTGGATAATGGAAGAGGCATTACTAGGAATACCACGATACCCCGACGAAACATTTCAATGTTTCAGTTTCACTGTGTACTGTTAATAGAAAACTGATTTCCCGATTAGACACTTACTCCAGGGTATGTATTTGCCAGGTATGATTCTCACATCTGTATGGTTTTACAGATGATGAGTGGGAGTAAGTTATTGGGAATTGGGTGATCATCCTCATTGTATCGGGATTCGTTGTAATCGGTGTTTTTTGAGGAGATCACCTGGGCTGTTTGCCGGTCGGCAAATATTTGGTTTTGAATATCCGCTGTTGTGCACCAATTTCAAATCGATATATCTGTACGTCTATTTTCATAGAGTGAGATATACCTTTTGATATTATGTCAATGACATTTACCTATATCAGTGGATGGTTAGGTAAGGAGCATTGAACAGCGGTGTAATTCTTCTTAACCATAAGTACAGTTTTCAACCTACGACACACAGTGAAAGAGTTGTTAGACTCAGCGGACTTATACAGAGTATTGTATGTTGTCCAGTGTCCATTAGGACAGAGGGGTTGGTCCTCATACTATATTCTGTTTACTTTTAACTTCTCTAGTTCTTAGACATGTGCTTCGTGGAAACACAGGGTCTAAGTTTTGAGGAGTTATAGGTATTTGAATAGAGTAGAGAACCAAGTATTATAAGTATCGGGATTCTTCAAAGTAATCGAAGATGTAGATACTTGTGTATGGTATTTCAGTTGATAGTAATGATAAAGAGAAATTGCTTCTCTTTCAGATTACTCATAATTGGAAGCATTCCTAAGTTGAGTAACGCTGATCGGCCTCCTTCCATTTAGTTGACATGCACTGGAGACAGCTGCATGATTTGAATCTGGTTCAATTGAATCAGTGCCTCTGTTTCTATATTGGATATAGAACAGTTCATATCTTAACGATGTTAAGGTACGGGGAGTTGTCCGGCTTATGCTTAAAACCAGACTCCGGATAACTCAAGGCACGTTTCTGTAATGGCTGTTTGTGGGTTGACCCAGGCTATGACGAGGGTTGACTTTCTACCATCTGGCAGATCAATAGAAATATTGTTCTAGACTCGCCACAGTTTTATTAAAAATGGATTTTTTCAAAAACAACAGTGGGAGTATGGTAGAACTGGAAGTGATTCCAGAACCGCAAACGATTACTGAAGATTTAATAAGGAACCTAAAGATTCAATCTGATTTGACATTCCATTGGCCACTCCGCAGAATAAGGTGGGTAACTTCAGGCACCCGAGAGGTACTCCGGTAGCCTCAAGGACGGTGACAGGGAAGTTCTTGTTTACCCACACTTGCCATTGCTGTTGTTCCAGGCTGCGAGACCCGGTGAGAGGATGAGTATAGCGTCGTTCTAAACTAGCTTTAGAAGTGCGCGTCTATATGACTCCACCAGAGGGTTGTCGTAGTCAGTGGGAGCAGCGGAAGCATTGGTGGACATCAGGCTTATGTCTATTTATAGACTAAAGCAGATGTAGCGGAGATAGATCATCTGTTTCTGATGTGACAGTCATGGGTTTGACGTCATCAGAATAGGGGATGGATCTGTTGAGAAGGTAGTAGGAAGTGATATTCCTATACTACGATCGGTTATACTTTGGTCGTCACACAGTGGTTTCTCCATAAGGGACTTGGATATTATATCAGACATACTGGTTACTAGATCTATGGTTTTAGATCTAGATTTGGGTGGTTTCCCAATCTGGGTAACTTGACAGCATTCTATGAGTATTTAGAATGGACGACTCCTGGCACGGTAGTATACCTGCAGGTAATGGAGTCACCCTCTCTAAAGGTGTCTTATAGACTAAAGGGGAGAGGGATACGCATGATTGACAGATCACTTGCTTAGGCAATTGAGTCAATCATGAGATGTCAAGTACCACACCAGATGTTGTTCTTGCAGTAGGTGCAATAAGTTGATATTAATCCAATCCTGGAAAAACAGTCGGAAGCAGTTTTAGAACATAAGTGAATGTTCTAGGGATATGATAACGGCTGCCTCTTTTAGGAGACGGTTATCACTCCAGGCTTCCAAGGTGACATGAACGACAAGGAGGTTGTCAGAGTTATAGTTCTCCCTCTGACGAGGGGCAGTATTTTGGACAGGTAGTCCAAGGCAATACTGAGGGAGGCATGGCGCAGGATACTGATTAAGTTCGGTTGATGATACAGTCTAAGAAGTTTGGATTTGGAGTTCATTTATGAGCTAGGTCCCATCAGACATCCAGATATTCTAAGACAGGTATTGCTCATTTCGGGAGATGGTTTTCTCCGCGAACATGAGATATAGAGAGACATAGAAAGAAACATCTGAGCGGATCCACTCACTGAGGCTATTCCTCGAACGCAATAGTTTCGCAAACGGGTTTTGTGAGACTGACTAGTAGAGGAGTTGGGTGTTCGGTATCACACGGGCTGTGAGTATGCGACATCGCAATAATTAGCCTTGAGTGCAAGTGGGAGATTGTTGGAGTTAGTGCCCTCAGAGTCAATTATTGGATCACAGGCACGTGATTGCAATGATTGAGGGAGGACCTATCCCGGTAGGACAGTCTTACTCGAGATGATAGTATGCTATCTGGTTTATCTTTATCATCGTGTACTGCTTTAGGTGACCTGACATGTCGCTATTACACGTTGATAGAGCCCCTAGGATTCTTGCTTGACTGCCAGCAGTATGATGGCGATCATATACGTGGGAGCTGGTGGTCTATAAGCACATCCTTAAAAGGTCCCTAGTCGTAGGAGTTTCGAGACAGGGCATCGATACTCCGTTAGTAGACTAGTGTATACAGTCGAGACCCCGACGAGGGGCGGTGGCCGGTCTCACAAGCCACTGGTGTCAGTTGGTTCACCTAAGATGTATACAGGTGCTCATTGGGTTATGAGTACACCGGACAGGACTCGCCGGGAACCTGCTAGTTGGTCTTACACCAGATGTCAGATAGCAGTTCCCTGGTGACATGTGTACAGGTTAGTTCATCGACCTGAGGATCGTCATTTGTCTCGTGTGAGTTCCCACTGTGCTTTGATTACTACCCTACCACGGCTCAAAGGAGTCGTGCAAACAGGTTTTAGTTGGGTACAGTCCCGAGCCACATGGAGGCAGTGAGCGGATCTTCAGGGGTTCGTCTCTCCCGGTATTGGGGGTGAGGTCGCGCTGTGTCTAGGAGAGCCATTACGCAAAGCCCTCGGCCGAGGCAGGAGATTTACTGGTAGGTATTCCAGTAGTATCTCAGGGCGTTCTGGGCTACACTCCGACACGACTTGTACCGCTTTTGGGGGTCTGACTTTCACCAACCCCCTAGGCCCGCCATGCGATACTCATAGACGAACGGACCGGACTGTACGGCTATTGTCACTGACAGGCTCAGTTGGGTGTCGGGGTGAGCTTCCTCATCGACGTCCCATTTGGTCAATACCTGGTGGCCCGTCATGTATTGGCTGATACCTCTGACGTGCTAGTGGTTAAATCCACAGCCAAGGTATTGACGAGTCTTTAGAGTCCACCACACTCAGTTTCAGTTACTCAAGTTTCGGGCGAAACGCTGTAGAGGCCGTATGGAGATATGGCAGGGTTCGATCAGATACGTGCGGTATTGCACGGATCGTGATCGGACAGTTTTTACTAGCCGGCTTTGGCTTAAGCCGGATTCTAGTATTTGATAGTGTAGTTTTGTCTCTTTGCATTTGTGTTCAGTGGGAATACAAATGCGGGCATGTATTTGCACTAGTGGGGTTTTCCCGTATTTTATTACGGGATCAGTTTTTCTGAAGTTGCCAGTTTGCATTCCGTTCCGGCCGGTTTTCCTTCATTCCTTCTCGGTCGGACTTTCTTGATGGAGGGTGTTAATTGCATGTTTGCAATTAACATCAAGTGGAGGGTTTTCTTGCATATGTTGCATTATGATGAGACTTGCTTCATGATGATATTCTATTTTGGTCATTTCCATTTCTTTTCTTATGAGTGGATTTGTGATGAGAGAGATGTGTGACCATTTTCTATATTATTGATATATATTCTTTCTTGCACCTTTTCTCTCTCCAATCTCATCCTTGAGAAAAAGAGGCCGGCCACTTTTTGAGAGGGTGAGAATGAGGGTTTCATTTTTGTATGAGGAAATTGTTTCATCTCATTTTCATGCTTGCATACTTGCAAAAATCTCAAGCTTCTCTCCTTCATTCATTCTCCTCCTCAAATCCCTCTATCATGGCAACTTCATGAAACCCCAAAAGAGACATAGCATTCTACACTATTTCTATAGCAAGCCTTGGACGCGTCGGCTAGCCAACTTCGCGCCCGAGTTGCCTCGGTCAAGAGGCGGGAGCCCGTAAAAGATTCCGGCTACGTGGTGCCCCTTTCCGACGAGCGAGGAGGTGACGGATTCCGCGGGAGATCGGAGCGGAGATGAAGACCGAAGGACACGGATCGATCGGTATACTTCTCACCCTATCTCTCTAGTTAGCTAGTTAGGTTAATGGTTTCGATCCGGGTAATTGTCCGCGGTAGCGCCGTTTTGCAAAGTTCGCAAAGTTTTTTTATTCCGCAATTTGGCCTCGAGTAAGACGGCCGGGGCGCTGCCGTGGCGAAACTTTGCGCTAAAAATTTCTCCCCTTCTCCAATAACTTGATCTTGTGCAGAATTCTTTGCGCTGCGCAAATTTTTTTTTTTTTTTTTTTGCAAGTGATTGTGTTTACTGCTTTGCATATCTAAATTGACTTTAAGGGGCTTGAACACCAATCCAGATTGGGTGGGGATTTCATCACCCTTCCCAGGACCCCAAAAATCATATAAGGTATATTGCATTGACCATCAATTAACTAAAAAAGATTAGACTCAGCCCTAAGGACTTCACGCTCAATAGGACAAAGGAATAGTTGTAGGCATCGACCGTTTATCCTAGCCTGACTTTATGGTGCCTAGGCTAGACAGGTAGTGAAAGGCAACTTTAAAAGGCCCGTCTCACGGTGATTCGTGAGCGGGTCCCTCCTTTCTCTACTTGTGCTTACCTGGCCACAATTGGCGGTGAAGAGGCGGTTTGAGGACCTACTTCTTGCCCTTTGGAACAGTTAGGAGCTTTCTAGCTGACCTAGGTGACCCTAGATCTAGGCTTGATTGTGCATTTGTGATTGAACGTGTGTCTAAGCCTTTTATCAAAAATCTTTTTTGCAAAAAGCTCCACATAAAAAAATGCACAAAAAGAAAAAGGAAAAAAATTTTACTAAAACTTGCAACTTGTCGCTAAGAAATCCGTGCACCCCACTTACACCCACTTTCTTTCCATTGACGTTTTCTTACCCCCACCTTTTGTTTTTCACTTTTTGACTACACTACCTTTTTAGTGTATGTCCGGTTAGACTAGGGACGCTAGTGCCCGATTAGTCCGTGTCTCGTTGGTACCGACCGACGACGCTTTCGACTCCGAAGTCGAAATTCCTTCCACTTCCTTACCTTCACCTTCACATTCTTCGTCTTCTAAGGAGATGTCGGGATTTAATCCCAACAACACCTTACCCACGGGACTGATTCCACCTCTGTTAGGTGCGAATAACCTACAACACCTGCCTGTTGAAGCGCCCAAATGAATCGCGCTCCAAGATCTTTTCTACCCTATTCGCACCGCCTTACCTACTTATCTTTTACTCCCACCGGCAAATGGGGACAACTTTGAAATCAAACCCCACTTCATCAACATGTTGCCAAAATTTCATGGACTAGAATCCAAAGATGCCTATATCTTCATAAACAAATTCCAAAACGTTTGCGCAATGATGAAAACAACACAACTTTCAGATGATGCTATAAGGCTAAGGGTCATTCCTTTCACCTTATATGACCTAGCCGAGAAATGGTTGTATAGCACAGCATCACACTCAATTAAAAATTGGGAAGAGTTTGTTAAATCTTTTCTTAAAAAGTTTTATCCACATCACAAGACCGCGAGAATTCGCAATGAGATTATTCAATTTTCCCAGCTTCCTTCCGAACCCTTTTGGAAGTGTTTTGAAAGATTTAAAGACCTACTTGTTCAATTCCCTCACCACGGTATCGAGAATTGGCAACTTTGCCAAACTTTATATGAAGGATTGAACCCAGCAACGAAGCAGTTGTTGGAAACCATTTGTCAAGGTCACTTTCTAACAAAATCAAGCGAGGAAGCTTGGCAGTTTCTCGAGGATCTTGCTGAACAAACACTTCAGTGGGAAATCACTAAGACCACCTCATCTTCTTCAAATAGCCAGTCTAGGGAAGGCATACATCAATTAGATATGTCGATTGCAATGAAGGACAAAATGGCCGCACTTACGAAAAAGCTAGAAGCAATTGAGACCAAAATCTCATCTCCTTCTCCTGTCCCTGCTTTACCCCCACGAACTGTTTGTGCTTGTTGTTCGGATCCATTACATCTTACCGAAGAGGGTCCTTACAATCCACCTGTTCAAGGACAAGATCACATCAATGCTGCCTTTCAGCAAAGACAAAGAAGTGATCCATACTCTTCAACTTATAATCCTGGTTGGAGGAGCCACCCAAATTTTGCTTGGAATCAAAATCAACAATTCCAAGGAAACAACAATTTTCAAAGGCTTCCTCCTCCACAACAACAAGCACCACAACAAACTCAATACCAGCAACATTTCCAACCACAACCTTACCCAAACCCAATGAACAATTTTGTGCCCAACAACTCTTATCCTCAAAACAATTTTGTTCAACCAAATGACGATAAGGTTACCTCGCTAGAAAGAAGTCTAGATGCGTTTCTAAAACAATCTACACAATCCGCAGTAAGGTTGGAGACTTCCATTCAGTTTTTGGTGCACAACAATGCTTCACATGATCAAAGTATCAAATCAATCGAGGCCCAAATTGCATAACTAAATACTGCGTTGAGCGAGCGAGAAAAGGGAAAGCTTCCATCTCAACCATTGCCAAATCCCGATCACACACAATGCATATGTTGCATATGAACAGCAAAATCATAATGTAAATGTTGTGACCACGTTAAGATCTGGAAGAGTGTTGCACAATAACGAGGGTAATAGTGAAGATACCCCTGCCGATGCTTCTTCTTCATCTTCTTCCTCTTCCTCTTCATCTTCATCTTCTTCGTCAGAGCCTGTTCTTCATTCTTCAAAAGGCTCTTCTTCTTCTAATACGAACGGACCCACATCTCACGTCACAAACACACCAACAATGGGATCCGTTCCAACTCCACTATCTACTCCACAGACATTGGACTCAACAAATTTTCAAAATGTTCCATTTCCAAACAGGTTGAGATCAAATAAACCAACTCCAAAAATGGAGAAGATTGTGGAGTTATTCAAACAGGTTAGCATAAATATACCTCTCTTGGATGCAATCCAACAAGTCCCTTCTTACGCGAAAATCTTAAAGGGCTTATGCACCTCGAAGAGAAAGTCTCAGATACCCAAGAAAGTGCTAGTAGCTAGTGCCGTGAGCAATGCTATTAACCAACCTCAACCCTTACCCCAAAAACGAAAGGACTCTAGCTGTCCTACAATTTCAATAACAATTGGGGATAAGAACATCAATCGTGCACTTTTAGATCTTGGTTCCAGTGTTAACCTGCTTCCCTACTCCGTGTATGAGCAATTAGGTGTTGGAGAGTTGAAACCCACTCATTGTACCTCCAAATGGCTGATCGATCAATCACCCATCCTAGGGGTGAGTTAAAGGATGTGTTGATCAAAGTAGGGGACTTCATATTACCTGTTGATTTTATTGTTATGGACACACAACCTGTTGCTAACCCATGAAACCAAATTTCGGTGATCCTCGGTCGACCATTTTTGGCCACTTCCAATGCCGTAATCAATTGTCGTAATGGCTCTATGACTCTATCCTTCGGGAAAATGTCTAGTGAGTTCAATATTTACAAGATAGGAAGTCTGCCCTCCATGCCTAAAGCTAGTACACGAGAAGTTTGCTCGATCCATGAAATCACGCAGGAGGACTGCGAGCTTGAAAAATTTATGTTTGATCACAACAGTTTTGACGCCACTAGTGCGTCTCTCCTTGAATCTGACACAGTTTGCACAACTGATAACGATTACGAATGTTTCACTTTTTCGGACGATTTTGACGACTCACCGCCCGAGTATGAGTCCTTTGAATTTTTTGATGAGTTAGTTGAACCATCCGACTCGGTTGTTTGCAGTGATTTCGAACATTGTTGGAATCCTTCGAGTTCGAGATAGTTTCACAAATTTTACCTTCAATTGTTTCGCCTCCGAAACTTGAACTTAAGCCTTTGCCATATCACCTTAAATACGCTTACCTAGGTGAGAATGAGACATTTCCCGTTATCATATCGGCCTCTCTAACCCTCGAGCAAGAGAAAGCCCTTTTAATGGTCTTACAAAATAACCGGCAAGCTTTCGGCTGGACTATGGCGGACATCGAGGAGATTATTTCCCTCATAATTGAACATGATATACATCTGATGGATGATGCCAAGCCAGTAAAGGATCCACAGAAACACCTCGGGGATTTTGTGATTAATCAACCTTACCCTATAGAAGTTGAACCACACCCTTTCTTCTAATAAAATACGAGAATGCCAATATTCCACTGATTTCTGATTATTCACATTCTCGTTTTTATTCATCATCACATCCACGTTCACGGAAACATTTTCCATACCACCTCTTATCTCTTCCCCACTTCTTCTTGACTTTGTACAACATGTTCTTCCACCGACCGATACTCCACACAGATAAATTTTTCAACTGGTTGGTATTGACTTTTGGTCTTAGCAAAGTTTGGCATTGACTTGTAACATCGTTTAACTCAAGTTTGGGAGGGTATAATTAGCTTTCAAAAATAACATAAAAAATAAACAAAATTGAAAAAAAAAAAATTAGGCATTTTTGTAAATTTACAGATTAAATAAATAAATTTATTTGCAAATAAATTCCTCTTTTTAGAAGGGTTTATTTGCAAATATCCATCATTTCCCCCTATTTAAAGGACCCGACCCCTCTCTCTGATCTTAACCCTAAATTTTTACATCTCTAAAAAAGCCCTAGCCGTCGCCTCGAATTTCTGCCGCTCGATCCCTCTATTCCGCCGCGGAAACGCCGCCCCAACCCAGTCTGGACCGCTGAACCGCCGCGCCCTTCTGTCTTCACCCCCTGAAAATTTCAGGGGAGGTACGCTTTCTCAAACCCTCTGTGTTTTTAAAATTTCTAGATCTGTAGAACACCAATGGCACACAGCATGCAGCTAGAACGTGATTTTTCACAAGTATTTTCACACGAGCTGTACGGTAGTTATTTTGCGAACGAAATCGCGCGTAGGGGTTGGAACTTTCTGATTTATAATCACCCTTATGCGTATGCATTGCCGGAATTAGTCACTCGTTTTTACGAGTGTATGGAGGATGGGTGCCTCAACCAATTTGGGTTTATTAAATTGCAATGGGGTGATCGAGAAATTGTCATTGATAGGGATATTATACATGAAGTCACACTAATCCCTCGCATACCCGCACATGACCAACCCTTGCAATTTGAGGATTATATGCCCTTGATGGGCAACGATTGCTCAAGGGAGCCGCGGAAGGGTATCCAAGCAAAAGCCCTTTTCGCGAATGTTTTGACTGTGTGCCGGTGGGCAAAAAATAATATTTTCGATAGCTCCCATAACACAACATTTTTTACACCCTCCTTGCATATTGTGCACACTCTTATGACAAAGAACCCCCGTTTTGACATGTGCACAGTTTTGCTAAACTCATTAGGTGCGGGTAAACGAGCCGCAAATTATCCTTGTCCCATGCTGGTTACACAACTATGTCGATATTTCCTCCCCATTGAGGAGTTCGAATTTTATATGCATGGAGGCATTCCGGTCAGACCTCTTATTGAGGGTGTTACTACGTCCTATTCTCGATTGACAGATGCGTGGTCTAGAACCGAACCGGCGGAGAATGTATTCGCCCGCACACCTAGCTCTAGCTCGGCCGTGAGCGAAGGAGAACTGACCCCCCTAGAACTTGCCCAACTGATGCGGAGAGCTGTGAGGAGTATAGAGGAGTTGAGGGAACAATTTCGGGTGACAGCGAGGGAGCACGACCGTCGGTTGACGGAGGTAGAGCAGGGGATTCAAACCCTGTTGGGTAAGGCTGAGCGTTCACGTTCACGCTCGAGAGAGCGACGTGGGGCCGAGCAGTGAGGGCACTGCTTTGGATAAGCTTGGGGGAGTTGGTGGTTGTATATAGTTATTTTTTGCATTTGCATACTTTTTTTTTAAAAAAAATTTGTATATATTTTTTTTCTTTTTCTTTTGCATGTTTAAATTCTGCATTGCATCCTTATATAAAAATCATAAAAACTGAAAATTTTGAAAATAAAAATTGAAAAATAAAAATCAGATAAAAACTGAAAAATTATAAAAATTAAAACATTCAATTTTGGCCTTAATTGACTTGAGTTTGCCAAATAGGTTAACTAGCTAGGAACAACTAGACCTTAGACTTAGTAAATTAAAAACCCTATAAATAACTTTTCTTAAAATTTTACGGTAGAAAGTATATGTCTTTATAGTTTATTTAGAAATAGGCAAATTTCTAGTTGACTTCTTGGGCTAAGTTAAAACAAGAGAAAAGTATTGATATTTTTATTAAAGTATAAATTTGAAAAATAATTCCTAAGCTTAAGTCTAGATTCTGAAAATATATACCCTACAGATTGCACAAACACGAACCTTGAAACTTGGAATAGTAGAAGAGATCTTGAAATGCTCTTGTCTAAAGTCCTTAGTACGAAGAAAAATAAAATAAAAATACAAGTGTGAATAGAGAGATAAAAAAAATGAACACTGGTTTTTGTAATTACTTAAGGCTGCATTAATAGAAAAATATTTAGCGAGGGTGATTCATCACCTAGTGCCTTAGACCAACTGGTTTGGGAGTCACTGCTAAAAGCCTTAGGGATTACAAGACTAGGAATTACGCTTTATGTGCAAACACATTTTGTAATCGGTCGTTGGTACCTCAAGAAATATTAACGGTGCATGAAGAATGTGTGAGCAATTTCATCAAAAAATTCACCAATTGAAAAGTACTTTGGACGATGGACAAGAGTATAATAGCTTGATTTGAATTTCCAAGTGTAGGGGTGATATATACGCCCACATAGGGGTATGTGATTGGGGTTTAGATAAGAGATAGGAATGAAGAATAGGACTTATATCTTTAATAGAGATGATAAAAATTCCTAAGTTGAGATAGAACCCTAGAAGGAAAACTTAAAAGATGCCAAAAGCTAAGTAAATTCACAAGAATATATATAATCTTAAGTTAAATGATAAGGAAGCGTGAAAAATACGGGTGGATAATTTATGAGTCGAAGATAATAGAATTCCTTGTTGGAAAACCTAATTGGAGAATAAAAGTTAATAGGCCGAATTGATAGGATTTTGTGGGTAGTATCCGCTGAAAACCCTCAGGAGACAACACTCCTCCTACTAGGGACACCTAGAGGTTTAACGTCTTGTTGCACGAGCTCAGTGCAATCGTGTTTCCCTGCGAAAGTGTGGCTAGGTCTTTTTCGAGAATAAAACTAGTTTTGCTCGAGGATGAGCAAAAGATAAGTTTGGGGGTATTTGTTCATATCATAATTTTGCATTATTATATTCCCTATTCTTAGTCATTTTACAAATAAACAGGTGTTTTTGATCCATGTCTGCTACATAGTTGCAGATTACAGGTTCTCGGAACAAAAACAGTGAAAAAGATGAAAAGACGATACAAAAGTGAGACTACGACCAACAAATAGAAGAATCTTGATCAAGCCTACAGTTTGAGAATAAACGAATACCAATAAACAAGTTCACAAAGTACAAAGGCAGCGCAAGGTTCAAGACTTCAACATGAAGCAAGCGGTAAAGTCCACGACATTATTCACTGTGGAAATCTGGAAGAAAACTAGAAGACAATCTGAGAAACCAAGTGAAGAAACAAGAAAGAAAATGCAACAGGAAGAAAACCAGAAAATTGCAGCCGACAAGCCCTCAATATGGCCGCGGAACCGCGGCCAAACATGCCCTCTGGCCGCGGATCAGCGGCCATATGAAGCCCGTGTCAGTGGCAATTCGTGGCGGCGTGGCGGTGCGTTGACTAGGTTTCTTAGGGGTAAAATTGTAAATGCAGATGTGAATCGATTGTAACCCTAGGGTTTCTATGCACTATAAATAAAAATCCTAAACCTCTCTTTGAGGTATGCCACTTTTTATTTCATCTATTCAGAATTGTAATTCGGTGTAAATGTTTGAAGAGATCCATCAAATAAAGTAAGATTTTTATTATCTGCCCTAGTTCTTAATTTTCTTTCTGCCCTAGTATAACTTTTATTATCTGCCCTAGTTAATGTAAGTCCACGTTGCGACCCCCGGTTCTTACGGGGAGACGGAAACGGTATAAAAATCAAATTTTTAGCGCATGGGGCAACATGGACTAACAAAGTCGGGATCTTTTCCTAAACTAAAACTAGCAAACAAGCTAAGAGAGTTAGCTACTCGGAAAGATGGTTATACCTAAACTTGAACTCCTTCTTCTTCAAACTTTGTAGAGGTTGATGGTTCTTTCCTCGTCGCCTTCTTCCGTCGAAGATGGATCCACCTGAGGGTTCAACCTTCGGGCTCTTTCTCGAACTTTGAGAGAACTAGAAACTTCGGCTTGCTAAACCTTTGATCCTAGAGTGAGTAGAGAGTGTCTAAGGGGTGTTTTCTTTTCAAGGAGAGGGATTCTCAACACATGAGAAGGATTCTCCTTGAGCTTGAGGAAGAAGAAGATGAAGTGAGGAGAGAGAATGATTATGATAGAATGAGCTTTCTTTTTCCTTTTGCAACCATATCAAAAGAAAAAGAATTATCTAATTAGTAATAATAATTCAAATGAGAATAGTTGATGGTTGTTTTGGAATGACCACTATCATACTTCATTAAATGAATGTTGGCAAGAATCAAGGAGCATCCTTGCAAAATAATGATGATGGTCAAACATTCAACCATGGTCAACAAGTCAACCATGGTCAACAAGTCAACAAAACCAACCATAACATAATTTCATTTAATTACTATTATTAATAGATATCTCACTAATTCATTAGGGTTTGGAAAAAAGACGACTGTCAACTGTGCATGCGCACCCGTTCCGAAACCCTAATGAAAAACCTCTTCTTCCGCCTCAAACAACTGTGCATACACACCTGCATTCTTGTTCCGAGGAACATGAATACTGAGAGATAAAAGTAACCCCAAAACATATACCAGTATCCGGCTCAAACCAGAGCCCGCTGGCAATATCCGTCCGGACTCCAAACGTGCACAAGTGCGCGGATGAGAACGAACCCTGTCGCAAAACCATGCGACCTCTACTCTGTTTTGCCCAGAGGCGAATACCCTCTGTGTGGGACTCTAAAGACTCGACACTACGCTGGCAGTGGGTTTAACCACAGACCGCAAGCGGCACTAGCTGTGCGTAACGGTCCCCAGGTAGATGCCGACAAGAAGGCTGACGAGGTGAACCCCATCTGAACTCCTACTGAGTCTGAATGTGACATTCTCCGTACAGTCCGGTCTGTTCGTCTGATACATCGCATGTCAGGCCTAGGGGACGGTAAACGTCAGTCCCCCAATAGCGGTACAAGTCGTGTCGGAGTGAAGCCCAAAACACCCTGAGATAACACTGGAAGCCTACTAGTATATCTCGCTTGCCCTGGCCAGGGACTACTCGTGTAATGGCTCTCCTAGACACAGCGCGATGTCAACCCCCAATACCGGGAGAGACGAATCCTGTCTAACCGGCACTGCCTCCAAGTGCTTCGGGACTGCACCCAACTACCACCTGTTTGCACGACTCCTTTGAGCCGTGGTAGGGTAGTAGTCAAAGTACAGTGGGAACACACTCGAGGCGAAGTGCCAGTGTCAAGTCAGCGGACTAAGCTGTACTCATGTCACCTGGGAACTGATAACTGACGATAGGTATAATACCAACCTGTCAGTTCCCGACGAGTCCTGTCCAGTCTACTCGTAACCTAACGAGCACCCGTATACTATCTCCAGTACGACGTACTGATGGCTGTAGGACAGACCATCTCCCACACTGGGATGAGAAGCGCATACGCTAGTCTACTCCGGAGTATCGATGCCCTGTCTCGATAATCCTGCGACTAGGGACCTGTATAAGGATGGCTTATAGATTACCCAGCCCCCACTAGTGTGACTGCCATCACAATGCTGGTAATCAAGCAAAGATCCTAAGGGCTCCACTAATGCGTATAGGTGATATCGAAAAATAAACACACGTACACATTGAAGTAGAAACAAACCAAGTAGCATACTACTATATTGAGCAAGATTGTTTATACAAGGTGAATATCCCAAGCTTCCATTAAGTAATATACAAACTAGTATGATACAGTAATGGCCTCTAGGGCATATACACTAACAATCTCCCACTTGCACTAAGGCCATGTACTGGCGTATCGAAGACCTATCATCTCGATCGGCCGCTCGAACTGAGTTTGGGGTAGGGCCTTGGTGAATGGATCTGCAGTGTTTTCTTCTGAAGCAAACCTCCGAACCTCGATCTCCTTGCGATCCACGATCTCCCTGATCAGGTGATACCGCCTCAAGATGTGCCTGGATCTCTGATGGGACCTGGGTTCCTTCGCTAAAGCTATAGCCCCGTTGTTGTCGCAATACAGAGGTATTGGGTCAACAATGGACGGAACCACCTGAAGTTCTTTCAAGAACTTCCTCATCCAGACAGCTTCTTTTGCGGCATCAGATGCAGCGATGTACTCCGCTTCCATTGTCGAGTCTGCAACGGTTTCCTGTTTGGAACTCTTCCAACACACCGCCCCTCCATTGAGGGTAAAGACAAAACCCGACATGGACTTGGAATCATCCTTGTCACTCTGGAAGCTGGAGTCAGCAAAGGCCTCGATCTGGAGGTCTTTTCCGCCATACACCAAGAACATCTCCTTAGTCCTTCTCAGGTACTTAAGAATGTTCTTTACCGCTATCCAGTGTTTCTCCCCAGGGTTTGACTGATACCGGCTTACCACACTCAGTGCATAAGCTACATCCGGTCTGGTACACAACATCGCATACATTATAGAGCCTACCGCAGAAGCATAGGGTATAATAGACATGCGATCCCTCTCCAAATCAGTCTTGGGAGACATCTCTTTAGAGAGGGTGATCCCATGACAAGCCGGTAGGTTACCGCGCTTAGAATCTTCCATACTGAATCTCTTCAGTATAGTGTCGATGTACCTGGACTGTGAAAGTCCTAATATCCTCTTGGATCTATCATGATGGATCCGGATCCCCAGGATGTAAGAGGCATCACCCAGGTCTTTCATGGAGAACCTGTGTGACAAGAATCCCTTGACAGATTGTAGCATAGGAATGTCATTTCCTATTAAGAGAATGTCATCCACGTATAAAACGAGGAATACTACAGTTCTCGCTACAAATCTACAATAGATGCATGGTTCATCTGGATTTTTGATAAAGCCAAATTCCTTGACCGTTTCATCAAAACAGATGTTCCAACTCCGCGATGCCTGCTTTAGTCCATAGATGGACTTAAGCAACTTGCACACCTTTCCGCTGCTCCCACTCTGAATGAAACCCTCTGGCTGATCCATATAGACACACTCCTCTAAATTTCCATTTAGAAAAGCGGTTTTTACGTCCATCTGCCAAATCTCATAATCATGGAAGGCAGCAATGGCAAGAAGGATCCGAATGGATTTCAGCATAGCCACTGGAGAAAAGGTTTCGTTATAGTCCAAGCCAGGTCTTTGACGGAAACCCTTTGCTACAAGTCTAGCTTTATAGGTCTCAACCTGTCCATCTACACCAATCTTCCTTTTGAAGATCCACTTGCATCCTACGGGTTTTACCCCGTCTGGAGCAATGTCCAACGTCCATACTTTGTTGGTGTACATGGACTCCATTTCGGTCCGCATTGCATCCAGCCATTTTACCGAGTCAACGCTCTGAACGGCCTGCTGGAAGCTAGTAGGCTCATCATAGTCTATGATGCAATCCTCTCTATCCCCGTCTATGAGAAAACCGTAGTATCTCTCGGGCGGATGAGACTGCCTACTACTTCTGCGGAGCGGCATAGGAATGTCATGTTCTTTTGAACCCTCTGGTTCCACTAAGCTTTCAGTAATAGCTCGTGGTTCTGGAATTTCTTCCAGTTCTACTGTGCTCCCACTTATCTGGTTTTCCAAAATCTCAGTTTCCAAGAAGCGGGCATGTTGAGAAACAAAAACCTTTTGTTCCTCAGCGGAATAGAACAGATACCCCCTGGAGTTCTTTGGGTATCCCACAAACTTACACTGTACTGAACGTGCCTCGAGCTTGTCCGCATGCTGCTTTTTTACAAAAGCTGGACATCCCCATATCTTAAGGTACTTAAGACAGGGTTTCTTCCCACTCCACATCTGATATGGAGTGGTAGGCACAGTCTTGGTGGGAGCCTTGTTCAAGAGATATGCAGCTACTTCTAGTGCATAGCCCCAGAAAGATCGCGGTAACTCAGCCTTACTCATCATGGAACGAACCATATCCAATAGGGTTCGATTCCTCCTTTCCGATACACCGTTATGTTGCGGAGTGTATGGAAGAGTACGCTGAGAGAGAATTCCATTCTCTTTTAAATAGTCCAGGAACTCGGCACTCAAGTATTCACCACCTCGATCCGATCTTAGAATCTTAATACTTTTGCCTGTTTGTTTTTCAACTTCATTCTTGTAATCCCGAAATTTCTCAAAGGCCTCGGATTTGTGCTTCATTAAGAAGACATGTCCATACCTAGAGAAATCATCTGTGAAAGTAATGAAGTATGAATAACCGCTTCGCGCATGTGTAGACATTGGACCACACACGTCACTGTGTATGAGTCCCAAGAGCTCGCTCGCTCTTTCTCCGTGTCCAGTGAACGGAGTCTTTGTCATCTTTCCCATGAGACAAGATTCACAAGTGGCATAAGACTGATACTCGAACGGATCCAAGTATCCTTCTTTATGTAACTTAGTCAACCGTGTCTCATTGATGTGACCCAGTCTACAATGCCATAAGAAAGCCTGATTGATATCTGGAGACTTTCTTTTGTGTGTATTCTGGACATTGAAAATCTGTGGTTGGTTTAATACGTATATACCATTGCTCAATGTACCTGACCCAATCAGAACTTGATTAAGGTGAATGTTTACAACATTTCTTACAAACGCAAATTCATAACCTTCTTTAGAAACCAAAGATACAGAAATGATATTACAAGTTGCGTTGGGTACAAAAAAGCAATTACGCAAACCAAAACATGCCCATCTGTCATTCCCAGGTGATAGTCCCCCACGGCTTTAGCATCCATGCTAGCTCCGTTCGCAACTCTGAGGGTCATGTCACCTGCCTTCAAAAACCTACGGTTTCTCAACGCCTGCAAAGAATTACAGATATGAGATCCTGATCCGGTATCCAATACCCAGGAAGTAGAGTTTATAGAAAGACAGTTTTCAATAACATACACACCTGAAGCTGAAGCCGCAACCTGCTTCAGTTCCTGTGTCCTGGCCTTCCAAGCCGTGCAATCTTTCTTCCAGTGTCCACTCTTGTGACAATAGAAGCATTCCTCTTTACCCACAAGCTTCCCCGCTATCTTTGTTGCCTTTTCCTTTCCCTTCGTACCCACTTTACTAACACCGCCTCTTGGCTTGGCGGGGGCTTTCTTCCTCTTTCCCTTGGCTTTCGCCTTGGACCTAGAGGAAGAAGATCCTCCTACAAACAAAGCGGGTGTTTCCCTACCCTTCTGTAGGGTGCCCTCTGCGCTCCTCAGCATGTTGAGGAGTTCTGAAAGTTCAACTTCCTTTTCTTGTAAGTTGAAGTTCAGTATAAACTGGGCGTAAGTGGATGGAAGGGACTGGAGAATTAAATCCGTATAGAGTTCACTGTCCAACGTGGTCCCAAGTTCCGCGAGCTCCTCAGTGTAGCCAATCATCTTAAGCACGTGGTCCGCTACCGATGATCCGACGGCCAACTTTGTCGAAAATAACTTCTTCGACACTTCGTATCTTGCGATACGAGACTGCTCTCCATACAGTTCTTTTGTATGGAGAAATATGGACTCGAGGTCCATATTCTCATGCCTCCTCTGATGTTCGTTGTCCATAGAGGCAAGCACGAGGCACCTGGCCTTCGCGCAATCAATCTCCCAAGTCTTACGGATTTCCTTATCCGCGACGCTGGAGGTGGGACCTGGGACGGGGGAAGCTTTGGTGGTAAGAAGATACCCCAGCTTGTCGTAAGTGATTGCCAATTTTACATTCCTGAGCCAATCTTTGTAGTTTGGCCCTGTCAGTATGTTTTTATCTAGAAGTAACTTAAGTCCAGTCATTTCGATTTGGTTGCTGCAGGGGGGAGAGAAGAAACACTTTAGCATGATGCTCTTGCAAGTTAAGAATGGTTTTTAATTTGTCTAAACAGGATGGCTCCCACTGTCTCTCAAATCCCTCCTCAAACCATAAAGGAAGAATTAGCCGGGATCAATCCCACCGCACAATACTTGCTTAACCGTTCAGCCAGGCCAGTGTTGGTACTTCGAGGGAGGTTTTCCAACGCTTTCGCGAAGTTCCTTAATTTAAGAACCTCTTTTCCCTGGGGACGTAGCCCCGCTAACACCTTTCTAGGCACCTACTAGGTTTATAGCATTGATCGTTTAGTGAGAAATTTCCCGAGGAGTAGCATATACTCACAGTAGGATCGGGATCCAAATATCATCGTGTGACGAAACTGAAGGAATCCTACCAGAATCATCACACTCCAAATGGTATGCAAATCTAGCAAGTTTCAGTACTTATGAAACTCCCGATGTGGATTTTTGCCCCATGCTCTTATGACCTTGACGAAGGTCAACAAATCATAAGTCACATGTCAAGTTCTGCCCGTCATTATCCAGGTTAATTTGAACCCACCCGTATATACCCTTGACGAAGGTCAACAAGGCAATACGACTGTCCCAAACCAACGCATCTATCTATGCTACATATGAACACCCAACAGCTACCAATCTCTATGTCTTGACGAAGGTCAACAAACATAGCTTGAATACTACTGAATATTCATACGAAACGACGGAGGGCTACGAATGGTTTTGGCGAAACCGTGAACGTAGTGAACTTGATATAATCGACGGAACGAGATAGCTTTTAGAAGGAGTGGCTCAAGCTCCGCATTTTAAAAGTTAGTTTTGAAAAGAACCGAGTGGTTTTTCGAAAGTGTTCCAACGACTTTAACTTGGTTTATTATCTTGCATTAGTTCTTTTAATGCGTGATATTCTTGCATTAGTTCTTTTAATGCGTCCCATCATTTAATCCTACCATTGCAGAAAACAACCAAAATATGACGTACGCTTATGCCATTCGCATTCGCCACGGGGTCCCGTCATCACCCGTTAGGTTACTTAACTAACGACAGAGCGGGGGCTGGGCTAGCGCGGCTGTAAAACATAAGCAACGCCTAAATATAAAGCAATGATAGACATTACAGATCACAGATGAATACATTGGATATACTAGGAATCCGCAATCCGTTCGAGCCTGCAACGAAAAGCGGATTACACGGTCGCGGTGAATAGCCAAAACCCCACCCAAGACCCCTACGGCTGCGGCAAACTACCCGCCAAGTACACGGTAGTTTGTGCACCCCTCCATGGGTCTATCCTAGGAGCAAAAACAGTAAACAGAATTATACAATGACGGCTACAACCCCGACCCGGTTGTGCGGCCATACAAATAATATTATTACATCAATTTACATTTACAAATGAATGAAAGAAAAACAAAAGCTCATCTCACATCCACCCCGGCTATTCACCCGCGACAGTCCAACACATTCATATACACATTCCAATGTCAAACACAGATCACAGAGATGTATAACCCCGACTAATCGACTTATAGCGATTAGCCGACGTTCAATACATACAAACATCACAGATATAACCAATATAGCCAAAGTGTAGCGAAGTTCAAAAAAAATACGGATTTATAGGACCCCAAAAGTAAATTTCTTTTCTGGAAAACCAGGGCACATATAACATATTTTAAAAATCCCAAAACCCTACCAGAAGAACACTGCACAAAACAGGATCGCATGAAGCGGCTAAACGGCGGCGGATCCGCGGCTAAGAGAATAGCTGAGGCCGCGGATCCGCGGCGGTTTGAATGAATCATGGGATCGTTTTTCGTGGGTGTTCTCACAAAACCCTGAGACGATTTTAGGAGTAAAAAGTTTTACTTTTAGAGCACAAAAAATTTCAACAGAAACTTAGGGTTTTGGATTTTTCGGTTTTGTGATTTTTCGGTTTCGAACTTCCATACACTTCGCTACCAAGCTAGTTTAAGTTTAGTTAGGCTCTGATACCACTGTAAGTCCATGTTGCGACCCCCGGTTCTTACGGGGAGGCGGAAACGGTATAAAAATCAAATTTTTAGCGCATGGGGCAACATGGACTAACAAAGTCGGGATCTTTTCCTAAACTAAAACTAGCAAACAAGCTAAGAGAGTTAGCTACTCGGAAAGATGGTTATACCTAAACTTGAACTCCTTCTTCTTCAAACTTTGTAGAGGTTGATGGTTCTTTCCTCGTCGCCTTCTTCCGTCGAAGATGGATCCACCTGAGGGTTCAACCTTCGGGCTCTTTCTCGAACTTTGAGAGAACTAGAAACTTCGGCTTGCTAAACCTTTGATCCTAGAGTGAGTAAAGAGTGTCTAAGGGGTGTTTTCTTTTCAAGGAGAGGGATTCTCAACACATGAGAAGGATTCTCCTTGAGCTTGAGGAAGAAGAAGATGAAGTGAGGAGAGAGAATGATTATGATAGAATGAGCTTTCTTTTTCCTTTTGCAACCATATCAAAAGAAAAAGAATTATCTAATTAGTAATAATAATTCAAATGAGAATAGTTGATGGTTGTTTTGGAATGACCACTATCATACTTCATTAAATGAATGTTGGCAAGAATCAAGGAGCATCCTTGCAAAATAATGATGATGGTCAAACATTCAACCATGGTCAACAAGTCAACCATGGTCAACAAGTCAACAAAACCAACCATAACATAATTTCATTTAATTACTATTATTAATAGATATCTCACTAATTCATTAGGGTTTGGAAAAAAGACGACTGTCAACTGTGCATGCGCACCCGTTCCGAAACCCTAATGAAAAACCTCTTCTTCCGCCTCAAACAACTGTGCATACACACCTGCATTCTTGTTCCGAGGAATATGAATACTGAGAGATAAAAGTAACCCCAAAACATATACCAGTATCCGGCTCAAACCAGAACCCGCTGGCAATATCCGTCCGGACTCCAAACGTGCACAAGTGCACGGATGAGAACGAACCCTGTCGCAAAAACCATGCGACCTCTACTCTGTTTTTCCCAGAGGCGAATACCCTCTGTGTGGGACTCTAAAGACTCGACACTACGCTGGCAGTGGGTTTAACCACAGACCGCAAGCGGCACTAGCTGTGCGTAACGGTCCCCAGGTAGATGCCGACAAGTAGGCTGACGAGGTGAACCCCATCTGAACTCCTACTGAGTCTGAATGTGACATTCTCCGTACAGTCCGGTCTGTTCGTCTGATACATCGCATGTCGGGCCTAGGGGGCGGTAAACGTCAGTCCCCCAATAGCGGTACAAGTCGTGTCGGAGTGAAGCCCAAAACACCCTGAGATAACACTGGAAGCCTACTAGTATATCTCGCTTGCCCTGGCCAGGGACTACTCGTGTAATGGCTCTCCTAGACACAGCGCGATGTCAACCCCCAATACCGGGAGAGACGAATCCTGTCTAACCGGCACTGCCTCCAAGTGCTTCGGGACTGCACCCAACTACCACCTGTTTGCACGACTCCTTTGAGCCGTGGTAGGGTAGTAGTCAAAGTACAGTGGGAACACACTCGAGGCGAAGTGCCAGTGTCAAGTCAGCGGACTAAGCTGTACTCATGTCACCTGGGAACTGATAACTGACGATAGGTATAATACCAACCTGTCAGTTCCCGACGAGTCCTGTCCAGTGTACTCGTAACCTAACGAGCACCCGTATACAATCTCCAGTAGGACGTACTGATGGCTGTGGGACAGACCATCTCCCACACTGGGATGAGAAGCGCATACGCTAGTCTACTCCGGAGTATCGATGCCCTGTCTCGATAATCCTGCGACTAGGGACCTGTATAAGGATGTGCTTATAGATTACCCAGCCCCCACTAGTGTGACTGCCATCACAACGCTGGTAATCAAGCAAAGATCCTAAGGGCTCCACTAATGCGTATAGGTGATATCGCAAAATAAACACACGTACACATTGAAGTAGAAACAAACCAAGTAGCATACTACTATATTGAGCAAGATTGTTTATACAAGGTGAATATCCCAAGCTTCCATTAAGTAATATACAAACTAGTATGATACAGTAATGGCCTCTAGGGCATATACACTAACAGTTAATTAGTTTAGAACAAGCTTATCAATTCCCTAATGAGTGAGTAGTTCTTCACTTATTAGTGTTAGGAATAGGGAAGGTTTGAGAGATGAAAATCTCTCACCCCTTTTGTTAGTTATATGTATGCCCTAGAGGCCATTACTGTACATTGGATGTATATTGTAGTGGATGCTGGGACAAATATAGGGAGGACTTTCTTGCTCGACATGATAGTATGCTATCTGGTTACTCTTTACCTTAACGTGTACATTGATTGTCTCTCTGTTACATGTTGGTAAAACCCTTAGGATGTGTACTTGACTACCTGGACTATGATGCGGATCATACTAGTGGGGACATGGTAGTCCATAAGTACATCCTTCAAAGTCCCTAGTCGTGGGTGTATCGAGACGGGGCATCGATATACCAGAGTAGACTAGCGTATACCTTCTCGACCCATACAGATGGGCGATGGATGATCCCATATCCATTGGTGTTTGACATCAGAGATGATATACGGGTGCTCAGTGGAGACTGGGTACACTGGACGGACTCGCCGAGAACTCCCAGATGGTATTATACCTTACGTCAGATGGCAGTTCTCTGGTGACACTGGTACAGAGTAGTCTGTTGACCCGAGATCGTCATAGAGTCTTGTGTGGTTCCCACTGTGCTTTGATTTCCACCTTACCACGTCCAAGAGGGCGTGCAAAACGGTGGCTTTTGGGTACAGTCCCGAATCACATGGAGGCAATGAGCGATAGGAGGGGATTCGTCTCTCCCGGTATTGGGAGTTGATGTTGCGCTGTGTTCGATTGGCTATAACCGGAAATCCCTGGCCAGGGTTGCTGAGATTTACTGGTAAGTGTTACCAGTAGTTTCTCGAACTGTTATAGACCTCATATCGACACGATTTATCGAGCTATTGGGGTCTGACGTTTACCACCCCTAGGCAAGATATGCGACATATCAGACGACGGGGCCGGACTGTACGGTAAGTGTTACTGGTTGGATTCACAGGAGTGTGAGCGGGCTTGCTCGTCGATCTTCTGATCGCTCAATACCCGGGTGGCCGTTACGTTTAGCAGACCGCTTGCGGCTTGTGGGTGTTTGATATGATCATCACCTACTGCCGGCGTATTGACGAGTCTTTAGAGTCCTACACAGAGGTTTCCTGGCTCAAGCGAAACGAAATAGGAGCGCATATGAGATATGTGCGAGACCGAGAATAATGCGTGTATGTGATACCGTATTCCATTCTCGCGATTTGTAACATTGATCGGTTATATGCGTTATAGCCGGGTTATCGGATCAAGTGTTGATTCGATAAGTTGTTACTATTGATATTAGTCGGTTATATGCGATATGACCGGGTCGTTAAATCAAGTGTTGATTTAATGATTTAATGTATAATGATATATTTGATATATCACTTTACATTAACTAATAAAGGTTCACTTAAAAAGGATTTTCTCACTTGTAGTGCACATTGTATATATGATATACTTTTGTGCATTTGATTGTATCATGTTTGATGATACATGATAGATTGGTGTATAGTTTAAACCATGGTTGATCAATGGTTAGGGTTTCTTTTGCTTCATTTATTTATCCATTTTTGTTTATTTTAGCAAAAGAAAATGATGAAGAGAAAATGGTGGCTTTCTTTGTTTGTTTTTGAAGCTTCTTGAAGCTTTGACCTAGTGACCATTTTGTCTTCATGTTTAACCCTAACCCTTCCAATTAACCATGGTCTATTCTCAACACCTAATCATGGTTGCCATATGATAAGTATTGATTTTATTATTCATTTTGGAATATACTTATCATATTCTATCTTTATCTTCTTCTTCTTCTTCACTTGAAGAAAACCTTGCTTCATCAATGGTAACTTGATGTAAAATGTGAGAAATCCAATTCCAAAGTGAACCCACTTCCTATTTTTTCATCCTCTACCTCTTGCCAAGTAGTATAGGGTGTTTCCTTCATAAGTTTCATGACTTGGTGAAGTGGGAGCTTGATCTTGTATTGCCTCGATGTAGATCATATTCGGCATCGTTGTCGTTGACCTAGCCCGCCCATTTCTCCGACGAAGCCGACGCTAGAGCCCGGGATTCGATTTGGACAGCGAGGAGCCTTCATTGCGGAGCTATGGAGGTGGACGACCGGATCTACAAAGGTTGTATTTCCGTTATTGTAGTTAAGTTGTTGACTAGTTTATATTATTGCCTAAAATTCTAGTTAACGATCCGTATTAGGGTTTCTCGGCACATGAAAAATTTGAAATTGGCATGGTTGATGCCTTGTGAGACCTCATTAGTGTGCCTAGGAATCCTACAGTGGTATCAGAGCCTAGCTAGAGCGTTAGGCGATGCGTAGACGGAGTTTGAAGTCCGATTAAACCGAAACCCTAACACAAATTTGCTCTCTGGACTTTTTCTAAAAATTGGGTTTTTTCCAGATTAAAAATATGCAGAAAATTCAGCAGGAAATTCTAAGAATTACGGTGCAAAAATTACCTAATGATCTGTCTAAAGTGCGGCGGAACCGCGGCATTAGCGTGCTAATGCGGCTGTTCCGCGGCCATTTTGTCTCTTCTCCCATTGAATTTTGCACAGTAATTCCTATTTTGCAGTGTTGGTTTTCCTGGGATATTTTTTTTTCTGAACTCAAGAGTTGAGTTTTCTGGGTTGTATTGGGGACTCGGTGTTTCGATCGGATTGTCTAACTTTGTCTTTGTGGCTTTCCGGATAATTTTTGAATATGTTAAAAAGTTCGACCGAATATAAATACCCAACTTTTCCCCTGCCGGAAAATTTGCAAGTGTTGGATTTTTCCGTGGTTTAAAGACGTTCTAACTAGTGCAAGTAACGCGATGGTCCCTCTAGAAGACAACAAACCTTAACTCGATTATGTGACCGTCTTGAACTGCCCTTTGAACCTTCTGGTTTGGGGCAGTACGACGTGCCACATGTGAGGCGTTGGCTTGACCCTTCTACGGCTGGACCGTTGGTACTGAGGCACGAAGTGAATGTCTTTGAACTTATTTCATGCGTTAAGCTGTTTGGGAAAACTTGGGTGTTCGACTGTTCGATCGGAAAGTTTAACATTTTCTGTTTATCTGGATTGTGATACAACAATTGGAATTCACAAGAAGTTATGCGATAACTGAATGAATGTTATAAACATAGCAGTTTAGTCTCACTTGATCGGTTGCCACGGAATTTTGATGCGATCAAAAGTCCGTCGCAATCACGTAGCGTATGCGGATACTCGCCGGGTAAACTTAATAGACAGCCACGCCCCATAGCCCCGACCAAGTGACTATAGGAGAACCCCGTCGCCGAAAGCATCCGTTCGGGTGCTCGCGGCAGCAGTGTTCCGCCTTGGTGCACTTTGTCGACGGCGTCGGGGGTGTGGCCGTCTAATGAAGTTTGCGACGAGCATTCGATCAGGATGTCGGGAATCTTGTTGAATTGCCCGACTTGATATTGAAAAGAGTTTTCGATAATGAGACTAAAATGCGGGGTTTATAATTGTTAGGCATGCGATGTCTAAGGAATTTCATTTGATTAGGCATGCGATGTCTAAAGCGGTTGCGGATTCCAACTGTTGTAGTTTTACACTTTCTTTTCTGTGACCGTAAGTGTAATTTGTGATATTGCCGGTTTCGTTGCTATATGTCAACGACAATTGGGATGCGCTTATTTACTTACGTTGATGACATGTGATGTTATGTGTTGCTGGATATGTTATATTGGATCGTCGTGTTTGAATAGCCGGGGGTTTTTATGTGAGATGAGTGTTTTTTCTTTTTCATTCATGTAAAAAACTTGTATGTAATGTTCTTTTATTGGGGCACTTCCAGGTTGCGGAAGATGTCACCCTCTGTATATTATTTACTTTTCCGCACTAGGATAGACCCAAGGAGGGGAGCACAAGTAACCGGGTTCTAGAGTCCAGTGGGAGACCAACTCGAGGAGTCGAGTCCGGGTCTCCTAACTCTAGAATTGGTAGGGTTGCTTGCCGCTCTCGTAGGGGTCTAGGGGTATGGGTTTGGCTATTCATCGCGACCGTGGAATCCGTGTTTTATACTGGCTCGTATTGAAAACACGGACGTCCTAGTATATCCAATATTTCATATGATTCTTCTGCTGCATTATCTGTGATGTGATCATGTGATATGTTCTGTGATGGATACTTTATATAGTATATTTGATATATTATATAGACGTTACTTATGTTTTACACCCGCGCTAGCCCTGCCCCGCTCTGCCGTTAGTTACCTAACCTAACGGTGCACGAGGGGACATCGAGGCGAATGCGGATGGCATAAGTGTACGTCGTATTTATCTGTGATGTTTAGGTATTTAAATGATGGGACTTCATTAATGAGATTAATGAAATAAAAGAAACCTAAGATGTTGTAGAATCGAATTTCAAAATAAAATAGGTAGCTACAGTTCTTGCTTTGCACAGAGATATATGTGATATATCATGCACCTTATTCGATGGGGAAAGGACCGAGATCCCTTCACCTGGAGTGACTCCTTTAGCAATAACTGGCAGATGCTACACACTCGGTTTGTCTTTTGATTGCTTTTAAGAGTTTTTGCTTTGCACAGAGATATATGTGATATATCCTGCACCTCATTCGACGAGGAAAGGACCGACGATCCCTTCACCGGGAGTGACTCCTTTAGCAAAACTAGAAAAGCCTAAAAAACACTCCATTTTAAAATCATTTGATTCTACAACGATATCAAGTTCATTACGCAAGAGGTTTTCAGAAAAACCTGTCGTAGCCCTCCGTCATTTCAGATAAGTCCTACTTAGTATTCGTGCTACGTTTGTTGACCTCCGTCAAGGCGTAGTGTGCGGTAGCTAACTAGTATTTATCTACTTATGCATATGATGCAGATTGGATTAGGGTAGTCGTGCGGCCTTGTTGACCTCCGTCAAGGGTCGTGCGGGTGGGTTTAATTCGATCAAGAAATGACGGGTTGAACTTGACTAGTAGCCTATGGTTTGTTGACCTCCGTCAAGGTCATAGGACGCTAGGGGCAAAATATTATCGAGAATTTCAAGTGTTGAAATTTGCAATGAGATTGCATACCTTCTATGAGATAGTTGGATCCCGATACCCGCTGCGAGTAAGAGTTACTCCTGGGAGAGTTTTATACATTACAATTAGCCGATCAAGTAGGTGTCTAGAAAGGTGTTAACGAGATTACGCTTCTGGGAAAACAAGGTTTACATTAATTAGGTTCGTGCGAAAGCACGGGGGACTTCCCTCAAAGTACCGACACTGGCCTGGCTGAAAGATTGGCGAACTTGTAGTGTGTAATTAATCCCGGCTAGTCTTTCCTTTTAGGGTTTGAAAGAAGATTTGATAAAAAGCAGTGGGAGCCATCCTGATTAGATAAAATAAAACCAATCTATTCTTGCAAGAGCGCACGCTGAGTGTTTTCTTCTCTCTCTCTCCAGGTAGCGACCATATCACGCCTTAATCAAGATAATAATACGGAATATTGACCGAACCCGCTTGTTATACTGAGCTGGGGAACGTTGGTCCCGCTCCAACTTATAATTGTTATAAGACAGAGCAGGAAATTGGGGAATACCAGATTTCCCGTGCCGCCCAAACGAAGAGAGTGCATGCTGATGCATCATCTTCGGGTGTGTTCATTACAAAGAACTGTTTCTCAGTATCCTCTGCGTCCTGGGTATTTGATACCAGATCAAGATTCCAGACATGTAATCTGTTACATAGGGCTACAGAAAGGTAGAGAACTGAGAACGGGTGATAAGTTTCATGAGACAGAAAACGGGGCAAGTGTTGCAGCCAAGTCTGTTGGTCACTGTCACCCTGTATTACCAATATATTGATTCTGAACAAATGCTATTAGACACCGAACCTGATATACAAAATCATATCAGTCTCTTTAGTAGTAAAGAAATGATAAAATTTTGTATTGATGGATAATGTTTTGAACATTTCCTATATCAAATGTTGATCGGTTCAGGCACGTTATCTAAAAGCATTGAAGTTCTAAATCAAACTACAGTTCCTAGTATACGGAACACACACAAGAGGAAGAGTTCAGAAATGAACGGATCCTTCTTGAGGCATTGTAGACTAGGTCATATCAATGCGACCCGACTAGCTGAAGTTACATTTAGATGCATATTTAAATTAGTTTGAATTTACATCTTATGAAACTTTCCAGTCATGTCACAAAGATAAGATGGCCATAGCTCTGTTTATTGGAAACAGAGAAAGAGTTAGTAAACTCTTGGGATTGATACATGCTGATGTATGAAAGGTCCTATGTCTACACATGCCAAGACCGGTTCTTTATACTTCATTACATTCTTTGATGATCTCTCGAGACTCAGACATATGTTCCTGTTGAAACACAAGTCTGAACCTTTTGAGATATTCACAGAATATAAGTTGGAAGTACAGAACCAAAACGGGTATAAGTTTTATGTCCTATGATGAGATCAAGGAGGAGAATACTTAAGCACGGAATTCCTGGATGATTCTAAAGGAGAATGAGATTCTCTCTCAGCATTACTCCTCCGTATACACCATAGCACGATGGTATATCGGGGTGGAGCAATCACACCCTATATGATAAAGTGCGCTCTATGATGAGTACTACTGAGTTACCTTTTTCCTTTTGGGGGTTATGCACATGAGAAGCTGCATACCTATTGAATTAGGTTCGAATCAAATCAGTGCCTACCACTTTATATGTGATATGGAAAGGGAAGAGCCCATTTCTTAAGTTAGTTAAGATTTGGGGTTGTCCGGCCTATGTCTAAAAGCAAAATCTGGACAAGCTCGAGGCAAGGTCTGTAATGTGGAACTGGAAATGTTCCAGCTATACAAACTGCAGCTGATGATTTGAAAGAACCAAAGGATTCAATAGTTACCAACGAACCTCAGCCTCTCCGCCGATCTAGTAGGGTTCCTCACCCACCTGAGAGATACTTCGGTTTCTCGATGACAGTGGGAGTGAGGATTGCATCATGAGATGATGACCCAACTAGTTTCGAGCTGGCCATCAGGAGTGGGACTTTGTAAGAATGGCTGGATGCTTAGTGATCTGAGATGGAATCCTTATACACCAACAAAGTATGGACTTTAGTTTCTTTATCTGAAGGGTTAAATCCCCATCAGGAGCAAGTATATCTTGAGAAGATTACCTGGTGTAGATGGAAAAGTTGAGACTTTCAAAGCTAGACTTGTTAAAGCTTTTCGTCATCAACCAGGCATGGATAATGATGAAACCTTTTCAAGTGGCTATGCTTAAGTCCATCCAGATCCTACTTGCCACGGCTACATACCATGACTACGATATCTGGCGGTTGGGTGCCATGACTGCTTTTCTAAATGCTCTTTTAGAAAAGAACGTCTATAAGTACACAGCCAGAGGGCTTCGTAGACAGTGGGAGCAGTGGAAACGTGTACAAGATGCTTTATAGGATAAAGCAGGTATCGCGGAGTTGGAACGTCTGTTTTGATGAAGAAGTCAAAGAGTTTGACATCATCAAAATGGTAGATGAACCTTGTATAAACATAAAGGTAGTAGGGAGTATGGTGGTGATCCTCGTAGAGTACGTGGAGGACATACTCTTGATAGGGAAGGAGTTTCCTATGCTACGCTCGGTCCATCTCCGCTTATCACAATGATTCTCCATAAAGGATCAAAGTGATACCTCCTAAATCCTGAGTTTGGATCTATGAGATAGATCTGATTGGATGTTAGGATTCTCACTAGTTGTAGTAAGATGGTATCAATTGATCCTGGGGAGAATCACTGGAAGGGTTCCAGAGTGATAAGGACGACTGAAAGTCAGTCACAGGCATTGTCTTTACCCTCAGTAAAGGGACGGTATGTTGGAAGAGTTCCAAGCTAGATACCGTGGCTAACTAGACGATAAAGGCTGGATACATCGCTACTTAAGATGCTACCAAAGAGGATGTTTGGGTGTATATTGGTTCATGAGATGAACTACGTTCCGACCATTGTGAGACAATGGAGTTGTGGCTTATGCCAAGGAACGCCGGTCCCATCAGTGATCCAGACATATTCTAAGGTAGTGTCACCTGATCATGGAGATGGTTGATCTCCAAGGGATCATGGTTAGGAGAGTAGACTCAGAGGACAACACGGCGGATCTACTCACAAAGGCCTTTTCCTAGAGAGAGACTTTTATGGGATGGTTGAGTATGAGATACTACAACCACTGCTATCAGATGGCCCTAGTGCAAGTGGGAGATTGTTAGTTATATGTATGCCCTAGAGGCCATTACTGTACATTGGATGTATATTGTAGTGGATGCTGGGACATATATAGGGAGGACTTTCTTGCTCGACATGATAGTATGCTATCTGGTTACTCTTTACCTTAACGTGTACATTGATTGTCTCTCTGTTACATGTTGGTAAAGCCCTTAGGATGTGTACTTGACTACCTGGACTATGATGCGGATCATACTAGTGGGGACATGGTAGTCCATAAGTACATCCTTCAAAGTCCCTAGTCGTGGGTGTATCGAGACGGGGCATCGATATACCAGAGTAGACTAGCGTATACCTTCTCGACCGATACAGATGGGCGATGGATGATCCCATATCCATTGGTGTTTGACATCAGAGATGATATATGGGTGCTCAGTGGAGACTGGGTACACTGGACGGACTCGCCGAGAACTCCCAGATGGTATTATACCTTACGTCAGATGGCAGTTCTCTGGTGACACTGGTACAGAGTAGTCTGTTGACCCGAGATCGTCATAGAGTCTTGTGTGGTTCCCACTGTGCTTTGATTTCCACCTTACCACGTCCAAGAGGGCGTGCAAAACGGTGGCTTTTGGATACAGTCCCGAATCACATGGAGGCAATGAGCGATAGGAGGGGATTTGTCTCTCCCGGTATAGGGAGTTGATGTTGCGCTGTGTTCGATTGGCTATAACCGGAAATCCCTGGTGGCCAGGGTTGCTGAGATTTACTGGTAAGTGTTACCAGTAGTTTCTCGAACTGTTATAGACCTCATATCGACACGACTTATCGAGCTATTGGGGTCTGACGTTTACCACCCCTAGGCAAGATATGCGACATATCAGACGACGAGACCGGACTGTACGGTAAGTGTTACTGGTTGGATTCACAGGAGTGTGAGCGGGCTTGCTCGTCGATCTTCTGATCGCTCAATACCCGGGTGGCCGTTACGTTTAGCAGACCGCTTGCGGCTTGTGGGTGTTTGATATGATCATCACCTACTGCCGGCGTATTGATGAGTCTTTAGAGTCCTATACAGAGGTTTCCTGGCTCAAGCGAAACGAAATAGGAGCGCATATGAGATATATGCGGGACCGAGAATAATGCGTGTATGTGATACCGTATTCCATTCTCGCGATTTGTAACATTGATCGGTTATATGCGTTATAGCCGGGTTATCGGATCAAGTGTTGATTCGATAAGTTGTTACTATTGATATTAATCGGTTATATGCGATATGACCGGGTCGTTAAATCAAATGTTGATTTAATGATTTAATGTATAATGATATATTTGATATATCACTTTACATTAACTAATAAAGGTTCACTTAAAAAGGATTTTCTCACTTGTAGTGCACATTGTATATATGATATACTTTTGTGCATTTGATTGTATCATGTTTGATGATACATGATAGATTGGTGTATAGTTTAAACCATGGTTGATCAATGGTTAGGGTTTCTTTTGCTTCATTTATTTATCCATTTTTTTTTATTTTAGTAAAAGAAAATGATGAAGAGAAAATGGTGGCTTTCTTTGTTTGTTTTTGAAGCTTCTTGAAGCTTTGACCTAGTGACCATTTTTTCTTCATGTTTAACCCTAACCCTTCCAATTAACCATGGTCTATTCTCAACACCTAATCATGGTTGCCATATGATAAGTATTGATTTTATTATTCATTTTGGGATATACTTATCATATTCTATCTTTATCTTCTTCTTCTTCTTCACTTGAAGAAAACCTTGCTTCATCAATGGTAACTTGATGTAAAATGTGAGAAATCCAATTCCAAAGTGAACCCACTTCCTATTTCTTCATCCTCTATCTCTTGCCAAGTAGTATAGGGTGTTTCCTTCATAAGTTTCATGACTTGGTGAAGTGGGAGCTTGATCTTGTGTTGCCTCGACGTAGATCATCTTCGGCATCGTTGTCGATGACCTAGCCCGCCCATTTCTCCGATGAAGCCGACGCTAGAGCCCGGGATTCGATTTGGACAGCGAGGAGACTTCATTGCGGAGCTATGGAGGTGGACGACCGGATCTACAAAGGTTGTATTTCCGTTATTGTAGTTAAGTTGTTGACTAGTTTATATTGTTGCCTAAAATTCTAGTTAACGATCCGTATTAGGGTTTCTCGGCACATGAAAAATTTGAAATTGGCATGGTTGATGCCTTGTGAGACCTCATTAGTGTGCCTAGGAACCCTACACCTTTCATGAACATCACATATTTTTATAGGACTCCATGCATACATACACACACCGCTCTCTACGGCACCAAATCCCACGAGGTAGCGGTGATACCGTAGTATAAAAGACCGGTTGCGTATGTTCTCCATGGAGATTAGGGTAAGAATTGAGAAAAGAAGGACAAGAACCTAGAGGAAGAAACCTAGTTTCTTCCGGATGGCTCCAATCCACTTTATTAATTATTACCATAACTCCTAATATATCTTAATTAGGGCACAGAAAGCGGTGATGCATATTGACTTTCCAAACATAACCTAAACCTAACCCTAGCAAGGTTTTAATCCTAGTCTAGATTAACCTTAGTTTTTAGTGATAATCAATCCAACACCGTTTGGAATTAACTCGTTAGAACAAATTGAGAATACACAAAATCCCTGTGGACCGACCCGTACTCACCGGCTAGCTACCAAGCGACACCGTTTTTGCGGTTAATAATTCTTTGATCACACAAAATCTCTATAAATCAGGAGTCTAGCTAAGGGAGCTACAAAGGTTGTATTCTCTAAACCTAGCTCTTAACTACTTGTGGATTGTGTTAAAGTTTTGTGTTACCCTAGCTTTTCTAGTTTGATCCTTAGGATAGTTTCTTTAGCACCCTATAAATTTTTAATATGGCATGTGTGATGCTACCAAACCCTAGTAGTGGTGCTAAGGAAATCCCTTCATGGGTGGTGTACAGAAGGTAATGAGTAAAGACAAATAAAGGGATTTGGAGATATGGCAAAGGAAATATACGGTTACAGTCATGAATCTGGATAGTGGAATAGGCATTACTAGGAATACCCGGATACCCCTTCGAAACATCTTCATGTTTCAGTTTCACTGGGCGTTATTAATTGAAAACTGATTTCCCAATTAGATCCTTACTCCATGGTATGTATTTACCAGGTTTGATTCTCACATCTGTATGGTTTTACAGATGATGAGTGGGAGTAAGTAATTGTGAATTAGGTGATTATATCCTCTTTATATCGGAATTCATTGTAATTGGTGACATTTGAGGAAATCACCTGGGGTTTTGCCTGACGGCAAATATTTGGTTTTGAATATCCGTTGTTATGCACCAATTTCAAACTGATATATCTGTACGTTTATTTTATAAAGTGAGATATAACTTTTTGAAATTATGTCCATGACATTTACTTATATCAGTAGATGGTTAGGTAAGGAGCATTAAACAGCGGTGTAATTCTTCTTAACCTTGGTACAGTTTTCAACCTACGACGCACAGGGTTTGAGTTATTCAACTCAGGGGACTTATACAAAGTATTGTATGTTGTCTAGTGTCCAATAGGACAAAGGGGTTGGTGCTCGTACTATATTCTGTTTACTTGTGACTTCTCCAGTTTTAGACAAGTGTTTCGTAGAAATACAAGGTCTAATTTTTGAGAAGTTATATGTATAAGAATAAAGTAGAGAACCATGTGATGTAAGTATTGGGATTCTTCAAAGTGATCGAAGATGTAGATACTTATGTTTGGTATTCAGTTGATAGTAATGGTTTCGAAAACTTGCTTCTCTTTCAGGTTACTCATATCTGGATGCACTCCTAAGTTGAGTAATGCTGATCGGCCTCCTTCCATTTAGTTGACATGCACTGGAGACAGCTGCATGATTTGAATCTAGTTCCAATTAAATCAGTGTCTATGTTTCTATATTGTATATAGAATGGTTCATATCTTAACGATGTTAAGGTATATGGAGTTGTCCGGCTTATGCTTAAAACCATACTCTGGATAACTCAAGGCACGTTTCAGTAATGGCAGTTTGTGGGTTATCCCTGGCTATGAAGAGGGGTACCTTTCTACCATCTGGAAGATCAATAGTGATATTGGTCTTGACTCGCCACAGTTTTAGTAAAATAGACTTTTTCATAAAATGGTAGTGGGAGTATGGTAGAATTGGAAGTGATTCCATAACCATAAACGATTACTGAAAATTTAATAGAATCTAAAGATTCAATTGGGTTTGACATTCTATTAGTCACACCGCAGATATGGTGGGTAACCTCAGGAGCCCGAGAGGTACTTCGGTATCCTCAAAGACGGTGACGGGGAGGTTCTTGTTCACCCAGACTTGCCATTACTGTTGTTCTAGACTATGAGACCCGGTAGGAGGATGAGTATAGCGCCGTTCTAAACTAGCTTTAGAAGTGCACGTGTATATGACTCTGCTAGAGGGTTGTTGTAGTCAGTGGAAGCATAGTGGACAAGTAGCTTTTGTCTATTTATAGACTAAAGAAAGTATAGTGGAGATAGATCATCTGTTTTTGATGTGACAGCCATAGGCTTTGACTTCATCAGAATAGGAGATGGATCTGTTAAGAAGGTAGTAAGGTGTGATGTCCTGGTATATGGATGACATGCACATTGTAGGAAGTAAAATTCCTATACTACGATCGGTTATACTATGGTTGTCACACAGTGGTTTCTCCACATAGGATATGGATATTATATCAGGCATTCTGGTTACTAGATCTATGGTTTTAGATCTAGATTTAGGTAGTTTCCCAATTCAGGTACTTAGACAGTATTCTAAAGGTGTTTTAGAATGGACGACTCCTGACATGGTGGTAAACCTGCAGGTGATGGAGTCACCCTCTCTAAAGGTGTCTTACAGACTAAAGGGGAGAGGGATGTGCATGATTGGCATATCACTTGTTCAGGAAATTGAGTCAATCATGAGATGTCAAGTACGACACCATATGTTGTTTTTTCACTAGATGCAATAAGTTTATATTAATCCAATCATGGAGAAATGTTTGGAAGCAGTTTTTGAACAAAAGTAAATGTTCTAGGGATTTGATAACGACAACCTCTTTCGGGAGACGGTTATCATTCCAGGATTCCAAGGTGACCTAAATGACAGAGTAACTGTCAGAGTTATAGTTTCCCCTCTTTTGAGGGGCAGTAGTTTGGACAGGTGGTCCAAGCGGATACTGAGGGAGGCATGGCGCAGGATACTGATTAAATTCAGCTGACGATACAGTCTAAGAAGTTTACTGGATTTGGAGGTCATTTGTGAACTGGGTCCCATCAGATATCCAGACATATTCTAAGACAGGTATTGCTCATTTCGGGAGATTGCTTTCTCCGCGAACTTGAGATAAAGAGAGACATAGAAAGAAACATTGGTGCAGATCCACTCACTGAGGCTATTTCTCGAACGCAATAGTTTTACAAACAAGCTTTGTGAAACTGATTAGTAGAGAAGTTGGGTGTTCGGTATCACACGGGCTGTGAGTATGCGACACCGCAATAATTAGCCTTAAGTGCAAGTGGGAGATTGTTGACTATAGTGCCCTCAAGTCAATTATTGGATCGCAGGCATGCAATTGCAATGATTTAGGGAGGACCTATACCGGTAGAACAATCTTGCTCGAGATGATAGTATACTATCTGGTTTGTCTTTATCATCGTGTACAAGCTTCAAGTGACATTACAGATCACTATTACATGTTGATAGAGCCCATAGGATTCTTGCTTGACTACCAGCAGTATGATGGCGATCATATACGTGAGAGTTGGATGGTCTATAAGCACATCCTTAAAGTGTCCCTAGTCGTAGGAGTTTTGAGATTGGGCATCGATACTCTAAGAGTAGACTAGTGTATACGGATCGAGACCCCGACGAGGGGCGGTGGCCAGTCTCATAAGCCATTGGTGTTAGTTGGTTCACTTAAGATGTATACAGGTGCTCATTGGGTTATGAGTATACAGGACGGACTCTCCGGAACATGCTAGTTGGTATTATACCTATTGTCAGATAGCAGTTCCCTGGTGACATGTGTACAGGTTAGTCTATCGACCTGAGATCGTCATTTTTGTCATGTGAGTTCCCACTATGATTTGATTACTACCCTACCACGGCACAAAGGAGTCGTGCAAACAGGTTTTAGTTGGGCACAATCCCGAGCCACATGGAGGCAGTGAGCGGATCGTCAGGGGATTCGTCTCTCCAGGTATTGGGGGTTAATGTCGTGAAGTGCATGGGTGGCCATCACCAGAAATCCTCGGTCGGGGTAGACAAGAATTACTGATCTAGGATCGGTAGTTTCTCAGTTAGTGATAGATTTCATGCCGACAGTAAATGTCGCGTTATTAGGGGTCTGACTTTATCCATCCCCCTAGACTCGATATGCGATACTCATAGACGAACGGACCGGACTGTACGTATATTGTCACTGTCAGGCTCAGTAGGATTTCAGGATGAGTTTGCTCGTTGGCCTCCTTTTCGCTCAATACCTGGGTAGCCGTTACATACAGCTAGTGCCACTGACGTGCTTGTGGTTAAACCCACTGCCAGCGTATTGACGGGTCTTTAGAGTCCCACATAGAGAGTTTCCCTCGTTCGGGCGAAACGTTGTAGAGGTCGTATGGTTTTATGGCAGGGTTCGATCATATTCGTGCACTTGTGCACAGATCATGATCGGACGGATAATACTAGTGGCCTTTGGTTTATGCCGGATCCTAGTATTATATTGTTGGATTATTTTCGTCTCATTGTATTCGTATTCGGTCGGAATACGGATGAAGGTATGTATATACGGATGAAGGGTATTCTTGTAATCCGTTACAACATTACTTTTGAAGATGTCATTTCTCTTTCAAGTATTAAACATTTAGGGTTTTTTGTTTAAATGTTTAATATTGTTGAGGTGAAGTGTGAGTGCAAGTCTTGGCTTAGGGCATTGATTGTGGCATGGTGACTCATGGTGTTGGGTCTTGTGTGAGCTTTTTGAGATATTATTGTGGCATGAGGCATATATTTTGAGTGCAAGGATTTTCTTTAGTTGCTCACAATAATTCTCACAACACTCACAAGAAAGGAAAACAACAGACACTTTTCTTGAGTTGTTTTTCTTTTGTGCTAAGTCTTGAGCTCACTCTTTTCCTCCTTGGCTTCTTCTTCACCTCCATCCATACCCTCTCATGAGTTGAGAATCCATGGATCTTTTGAGATAAAGTATTCACACACTATCTTTACTTCATCTTGGATATCTAGGCTAGCAAACTGGATGCCCGAGTTGCTTCGGTTTTGAAGCGGGAGCCCGTATTACTAATCCTCGACGTGGATCGTCTTCGACGAGGGAGACCGGAGAACGAACTTGATCGAGCAAGCCGCGATGAGCTTAGGACAGAGTTTGAAGACTGAAGGACATGGATCTATCGGTATAACCTCTCTAAACTCTTTTCGTAGAACTAGTATAGGGTTAATGGTACGATCCGACGATTAGGCTTCCGTTAGCGCCGGGTTTTAAAAGTTTTTGTTCGATGTTTGGCCACGGATTGATGGCCGGGGCGCTGCCGTAACCCTACACACAACACTTGTGGGGAGGCGGAAGTAGCAAACAATAATTTTGAAGCATGCAACATCGACTTTTACTCCCGGATCTTATACTAAACAATAACTAGTAACCCTATCTAGGAGTTTTAGCTAGTATGATATGGGTTATACCTTCGTGAACCGGTACTTCGGGTCTTCTTTCCGCTGTGCCTCTAGGTTTCTTGGTTGTTTGAGAAGATCTCGATCTCTGGTCACCTTTAAATCTAGGTCACCTTTAAATCATAGATGATCCATCCGAGAGCTTTGGATCAAGCTTCAACCTCCACTAAAAAGGTAACTAAGAAGTCAAGCTTGCTAAGAGAGACTACTTAGATGATGTAGAGTTGATCTAGAAGATTATTTGATCTCAATACCCTATGAATCACAACTCATGTGAAAGGTTAGGGTTGAGCTAGAGAGGAGAAGATAATTTGGATAGAGAATGTGAGAGTGAGAATAAGCTAGCATGAGAGAGTAAAAATGAACTAACTCAAGAATAAAATAATGGCTAAGGATTTTGAATTATTGAAGCATGGATTATTTTTCTCAAAAATAATCAACCATGCCTCAATAGTAAACCCAAATGAATATAATAAACCTTGGCCATGCTTTCATCCATGCTTTGAAAAAGTCTCCAAATTCCACCTCATCATTTTTAATTTTCCATAAAAGAAAATCCAATATATGAGGTGTCTCCTTCTAGAAACCATTCTTGTACAATTACAAGAATGCCCCTCACCGTATACCGTATAAATATACCCGTATTCGTATTCCGAAAAATACGAATACAATGAGATACCAATAATCCAATAATATAATACTGGTATCCGGCTTAAACCAAAGCCTACCAGTATTATCCGTCTGAACATCATCCGTGTAGCCAGTACACGTATATGATCGAAACGCTGTCGTAACACCTTAAGGCCTCCACATCTTTTCGCCTGAACCAGGGAAACCCTCTGTGTGGGACCCTAAAGACTCGACAGTACGCTGGCAATGGGTTTAACCACAAGCCCGTCAGCGGCACTAGTTGTGCATAACGGCTACCCAGGTATATGTCGAAAAGGTGGCCGACGAGCGAACTAATCCTAACCTCAACGAACCTATGAGTAATACTTACAGTACAGTCCGGTCTCTTCATCTAATATGTGCCAGGGATTTGCAGTTATAGACAATCGAGCATAGTGCAACATCAACTCCCTATACCGGGAGAGATGAAACCCCTCCTATTGCTCACCGCCTCCATGTGGATCGGGACTGTACCTAAAATCCACCTGTTTGCACGACTCTGAAGAGCCATGGTAGGGAGGAAATCAAAGCATGGTGGGAACCACACAAGACACTATGATGATCTCAGGTCTACAGACTAACATGTACAAGTGTCACCAGAGAACTGCTATCTGACGATAGGTATGATACCATGTAGGAGTTCACGGCGAGTCCTATTCGGTGTACCCATTCTCTAATGAGCACATGTGTACAATCTTTGATGTCAAACACCAATGGTTGTAGGATCAACCATCGCCCCCATATAGGGTCAAGAAACGTACACACTAGTTTACTCTGGAATATCGATGCCCTGTCTCGATATTCCCTCGACTAGGAACTATTAAAGGATATGCTTGTGGACTACCCAAGCCCTACTAGTATGATCTACATCAGACTCCTGGTAGTCAAGCAAAGATCCTAAGAGATTTATCAACATGTTTATAAGATATGAAATACTAGGTAAAACACATCACATGTTAAGATAAATATAAACCAGATAACATACTATCATATTGAGCAAAATTTGTTTCTATACATACATATCCCTAGCATCCTATACAATAAAGGCCTCTAGGGCAAACATATCCAACACCAACCCCTTAGGCCACACTAAAGTGGCCTATGGGGCTAGGAAGACCCGAGACTACCTTGTGAGGCAGGGCTTGGGTCCCCACCCCTCCAAAGCCACCTTTGGGTGGTCTCAGGGGGTGGGCCTTCCCTAGGTCCCCCCGGGACGTTCCCGGGGTCCCTGCACACCTCCCCGCGGCTTCTCGGTCTAAACCGAGAGCCTGCGGGGAGTCAAAACATCAAATTAGCATGGATTCTTCATTGGATTTAGAGGCAGTTTTTGCGGGGCAAAAACCGGTGAGATTCGGAAGTTGTATCTATCTAGTTTAGGGTGTTTGGGTGGCCTGATACCATTGTTGGTTCCTAGTGCTCTCGCTGCTAACCCGCGACCATTGCGGAATTCGAAAACAAAAAATATGATGGCACCAGAAACTAAACCGCAAGAATCTAACCAAACACCTAAACTACCAAACACAAAAGGATAGAAATCACAACTATAGCGTCTTCATTTAATCCAATTGGGTTGGAATCTAGCATGCTCTCAAGAGCTCCGGATCGTGCTTGCAAGCCGTCCCACCTTCGCCGAAAATGATCCACCCGAGGGAAACAATCCAAGTTCCAGCTTCACCTAGTGAAACAACCGACGCTCCAAGCTCCCTAGGAATAAAGAGTGGAGATGTAGGAACTATCTTTTTCTCTCAAAACTAAAACTCAAGAGAGAAACTAAAGAAGAAGGAGGAGGAGGTGAGGAAAAATAGCCATGAGCAAGCGTTTAAAGAATATGAGAGAGTGATAGTGCAAGGTTCCCTATCCACGCCGCTGGGTTTCGGGAGGCATCGACCATGCCGTTTTCAAAAAATTTGCACGCTAAAGAACCCTAACCTAGAATCTTAACTCGAGAATTTGACGAAACTAGAATGTAAACAACTTTACATCTAAGTGAACAACGAATACAACCATTGTAGACCGGTCCTTCACTTCAATAGCTCCATGTAGTAGTCCTTTCGCTCCAAGTAGTGAACTCTCGGACTCTAGAAAGGCTCCACAAGATGAACGGAACAAGCTTGCTTGAAGTCTTCGAGGACGAAAATGATCTACGTCGAGGAGACACCAACTCAAGCTACCTCTTCACTAATATGGAATTAGTGAAGCAAACACCCTAAACTAAGTGGATAATCTAGTAAAGGATGATGAAGTAGGAATTTTGCTCACTTTAGAAATATTTTTCTCACTCATTTTCTTCACCTCCCAAATTGCAAGAGAGCTAGAGGAAGGAAATGAAGAAAAGCAACCATGAAAATGGTCAAGTGTAGAATGAGAACTATGGGTGAGTTAATATCATATACTAACTCATGTAGAGAATAAACCATGACTAATCATAATGGTTGGGTTAATAAATATCTAATGTAAGACAAAATTAGTGGACTAAGTCAATGGGTTCTACAAGCTTCCACTAAGCTTGAACCATGTGACTAATTTCCAACTAATTTTGATTTACTTTAAATAAATACAACCCATCATTATGATAAGCATGGTGTGAGTCTCATACACCCATGTCTCATGTATCATCTAACATGACACAAAAGAATGTACATTAATATATATCACATATATACTAAGTGTACACAAGTGAGAAAAAGAAATGCTTAAGTGAGCTAATATTAGTTAATGTAAATTAATATATCAAATATATAATTATATATTAAATTATTAAATCAACACTTGATTTAATAATCCAGCAATATTACATACAACTGACTAATATCAAATGTATCAACTTATCGAATCAACACTTGATCCGATAACCCGGCTATATCACATATAACCGACTGATATCACATATCGCGAGAATAGAATATGGTATCACATACACGTATTAATATCGGTCCCGCACATATCACATATGTGCTCCTACTTCATTTCACTTGAGCTAGGAAACCTCTGTGCAGGACTCTAAAGACTCGTCAATACGCCGGCAGTAGGTGGTGATCATATCAGTTACCCACAAGCCGCAAGCGGTCTGCTAAACGTAACGGCCACCCGGGTATTGAGCGATCAGAAGATCAACAAGAAATCCTGCTCATACTCCTGCGAATCCAATCAGTAACACTACCGTACAGTCCGGTCTCTTCGTCTGATATGTCGCATATCACAGCCTGGGGGTGGTAAACGTCAGACCCCAATAGCCTGATAATTCATGCCGATGTGAGGCTTATAACAGTTCGAGAAACTACTGATAACACTTACCAGTAGATCTCAGCAATCCTAGCCAGGGATTTCCTGTTATAGCCAATCGAGCATAGCGAACATCAACCCTCAATACCGGAGAAACGAAATCCCCTCGTATCGCTCATTGCCTCCATATGACTCGGGACTGTACCCAAAAACCACCATTTTGCACGATCTCTTAAACGTGGTAAGGTGGAAATCAAAGCACAGTGGGAATCATAAAAGACTCTATGACGATCTCGGGTCGACATACTAACTTGTACCAGTGTCACCGGAGTACTGCTATTTGACGATAGGTATAATACCATCTAGGAGTTCTCGGCGAGTCCGTTTAGTGTACCCAGTCTCTACTGAGCACCCGTATACCTTTTCTAATGTCAAACACCAATGGATGTGGGATCATTCAACGCCCATCATATGGGTCAAGAAGCGCATACGCTAGTCTACTCTGGAATATCGATGCCCCGTCTCGATACTCCCACGACTAGGAACATTTAAAGGATGTACTTACGACTACCCTTTCCCCCACTAGTATGAGTTGCATCATAATCCTGGTAGTCAAGTACTCATCCTAAGGGCTTTATCAACATGTAATAGAGAGACAATAAGTGTACATGTTAAGATAAAGAGCTACTAGATAGCATACTATCAAGTCGAGCAAGAAAGTCCTCCCTATATATGTCCAAGCATCCACTATAATATACATCACATGTATAATAATGGCTTCTAAGGAATACATATAACTAACAATCTCCCACTTGCACTAAGGCCATTTGTTGTAGTATCTCATACTCAAAGCCTTATAAAAGTCTCTCTGGGGAAAGGCCTTTGTGAGTGGATCCGTGGTGTTATCCTTCGCGCCAACTCTCCTGACCTCGATCTCTTGGAGATCAACCATCTCCCTGATCAGGTGATACATTCCTCAGAATATGTCTGGATAGCAAATGGGAGCGGCATTCCTAAGACAAAACCATAACTCCATTGTTCTCACAATAACAGTTATTGGACGCTCAATGGTTGGAACCATGTTCATCTCATGAACAAGAAATATCCAGACATCCACTTTGGTAGCATCGTTGGTAGCGATGTATTCAGCCTTTATCGTCTAGTTTGCCACGGTATATAGCTTGGAACTCTTCCAACATATCGTCCCTCACTGAGGGTAAATACAAAGCTGTGACTGACTTTCAGTCGACCTTATTACTCTGGAAGCACGAATTGGTAAAGGACTCCCACTGGAGTTCACCGTTACCAAAGACCAAGAACATTTCTTCAGTGCTTCTCAAGTACTTAAGACTGTCCTACGCTATCCAGTGATTCTCCCAAGATCCGATTGATCCCTAATCACTACACCTAGTGAGTTAGCTACATCTAGTCTGGTACATAACATCGCATACATGATAGAGCCTACTGCCGAAGCATAGGATATCGCTTGCACACGAGCTCTCTCCAAATCAGTCTTGGAAGACATCCTTTTGGAGAGGGTGATCCCTGAGTAAGTGGGCGAACCACCACGCTTAGAATCTTCCATACTAAACCCTTTTAGTACGGTGTTAATGTACCTGGATTTGGGACACTCCCAACATCCACATAGATCTATCACCATAGATCATAATCCACAAGATGTAGTAGGTATCATCCAGATCTTCCATGGAGAATCCTTGTGATAAGAGGAGCTTGCCCGAGTGTAGCATAGGAAATCATTTCCTATCAAGAGTATGTCATCTACGTACAATACGTGGAAGACAACCTTACTCTCTACAACCTTCTTGTATATACAAAGTTCATCTACCTTTTGATGAAGTCAAACTCTTTGACTGCCATATCAAAACAGATGTTCCAACTCCGCGATGCGTGCTTTAATCCTGGTAGACTTAAGCATAGCCACTGGAGAAAAGGTTTCATCATAAACCACACCTGGTTATTGACGAAAACCTTTTACTCCAAGCCTAGCTTTGAAAATCTCAACTTTTCCATCCACACCAAGAATCTTCTTAAGATCCATTTGCTCCCAATGGGTTTTACCCCTTTAGGTGCAACATTCAAAGTCATGCTTTGTTGGTGTACATGGATTCCATCTTTGATTGCATAGCATCCAGCCATTTCACAGAGTCCCCACTCATGATGGACAGCCTGAACCTGGTTAGGTCATCATCTACCATGATGCAATCCTCGCTCCCACCGTCACCGAGGAAACCATAGTATCACTTAGGTGGGTGAGGAACCCTCCAGATTCGCGGAGAGTTTGTGGTTCGTCGGAGACTATTGAATCCTTTGGTTTCACCAAATCATCAGCTGTTAGTTTGTCCAGCTGGAACTCCTTCCAGTTCTACCTCATGTCCACAAATTTTTTCATAAGAAACTCCTTTTCTAAAAAGGTGGCATTTTGAGAAACAAAACACCTTTTGCTCCTCTGAGTGGTAGAAGATATTCCCTTGCATATGTTTGGGATATCCAACAAACTTACACAGAACTGATCTTGCCTCGAGCTTGTCCGGATTTTTCTTTTCAACATAGGCCGGACAACCTCATATCTTAACTCGTTTAAGACATGGTCTCTTCCTATTCCATATCTCATATGGAGTGGTAGGTGTTCCCCGCCGAAAGACGCGACCGGGACGTTGGGACGTCGGGGCCTGAATTCCGAGGGCAGATGCTAATTGGTGCTATCCGTCCATCTCTCCGAAGATGCCAAGTTGATTTATGGCACCATGTATCGATGGTTTAAACGGATGCGGCCGATGTAGCAGACTTCGTCAGATTCCCCCTCATTGAGGGGTTTTTGATTGTGGGGAAGCTCTTCCCTGCAGGCATAAGCCCCTGCAGTTAATTACGCTATCGCATCGCGGTAACCACTTTCTTCTTCTCCAGATGGTCACTTCGTGTTGTGTGTGTTGGTTTTGTTTTTGGTTGCCCGTGGATTGTATATGGAGACTAATTTATGTTGTCGCCCGTAGGGCGTGGATTAGTCCAAATCCCTATCTTTTTAGATTTGGGTTTGGGGGTTGGGTCTAAGGATACGTTAGTCACATTTGAGACTAAGATCGACTTAAACGTTTGTTAAGGATACGTTAGTCTAATTTTAGACTAAGATCAACTTAACGGGGTCGTTTAGATCTAACAAAGGAGCATTTGGGCTCTATTGTTTAGTTCATGGACATTGCGGTCGATTAGTTTAAGGACGTTACGGTCCAACGTTAGTTTAAGGACATTACGGTCCATGGGTTTAAAGGGACCCTACAGTCCGAGGTTAAGGACATCATAGTCCGTGGGTTTAAAGGGACCCTACAGTCCGAGGTTAAGGAAATCATAGTCCGTGGGTTTAAAGGGACCCTACAGTCCGAGGTTAAGGACATCATAGTGTTGGAGATAGTGCCCTTAGAGTCAATTATTGGATCACAGGCACGTGATTGCAATGATTGAGGGAGGACCTATACCGATAGGACAGTCTTACTCAAGATGATAGTATGCTATCTGGTTTGTCTTTATCATCGTGTACTGCTTTAGGTGACCTTACAGGTCACTATTGCACGTTGATAGAGCCCATAGGATTCTTGCTTGACTGCCAGCAGTATGAGGGCGATCATATACGTGGGAGCTGGGGTCTATAAGCACATCCTTAAAAGGTCCCTAGTCGTGGGAGTTTCGAGACAGGACATCGATACTCCAGAGTAGACTAGTGTATACAGTCGAGACCCCGACGAGGGGCGGTGGTCGGTCTCACAAGCCACTGGTGTCAGTTGGTTCACCTAAGATGTATACAGGTGCTCATTGGGTTATGAGTACACCAGACAGGACTCGCCGGGAACAAGCTAGTTGGTCTTATACCTGACGTCAGATAGCAGTTCCCTGGTGACATGTGTACAGGTTAGTTCATCGACCTGAGATCGTCATTTATCTCGTGTGAGTTCCCACTGTACTTTGATTACTACCCTACCATGCTTAAAGGAGTTGAGCAAACAGGTTTTAGTTGGGTACATTCCCGAGCCACATAGAGGCAGTGAGCGGATCTGCAGGGGTTCGTCTCTCCCGGTATTGGGGGTGAGGTCGTGCTGTGTCTAGGATAGCCATTACACGAAGTCCTTGGCCAAGGCAGGAGATTTACTGGTAGGTATTCCAGTAGTATCACAGGGTGTTCTGGGCTACACTCCGACACGACTTGTACCGCTTTTGGGTGTCTGACTTTTACCAACCCCCTAGGCCCGCCATGCGATGCTCATAGACGAACGGACCGGACTGTACGGATATTGTCACTGACAGGCTCAGTAGGGTGTCAGGATGAGTTCGCTCATCGACGTCCCTTTTGGTCAATACCTGGTAGCCCGTTACGTATAGGCTAATACCTCTGACGAGCTAGTGGTTAAATCCACAACCAAAGTATTGACGAGTCTTTAGAGTCCCCCACAGACCATTTTCTCAAGTTTCCGGCGAAACGCTGTAGAGGCCGTATGGAGATATGGTAGGGTTCAATCAGATACATACGGTATTGCACGGATCATGATCGGACGGATAATACTAGCGGACTTTGGTTTAAGCCGGATCCTAGTATTGTACAGTGTAGATTTTGTCTTTTTGCATTTGTATTCAGTGGGAATACAACTGCGGGCATGTATATGCAGTCGCGGGGTTTTCCTGTAATTTATTACGGGATCAGTTTTCTGAAGTTGCCAGTTTGCATTCCGTTTCAGCCAGTTTTCCTTTCTTCCTTTCGTTGGCTGATTTTTATTGGAGGGGCTAATTTGCAATTGTGCAAATTAGTATTGTTGAGGTGTTATTTGTGATTTGTGGCTTCATGATGGTTGTAGCATCATGAGATTATTTTTCCATCTTATCCTTTGCATTTATGAGAAAGGATTAGATTAGAAATTGATAAGATTGATTTGGAAAATTGGTGCGACCATTTTTCTTCTAATTATCATTCTTTTTCTCCACGTGCTTTTTAGGCTTGCTTTTTCCCCACCATTTGAGAGTGAGGCCGGCCACATTAGGAGAGGAGAGAGGGTTCATTTTTTGTGGTGGAAAAATGTTCATCTCACATTCTATGCTTGCTACAAAATTCCTAACTCCTCTCCAAAGCTCATCATTCTTTCCTCCAAACTATCATGGCAACTTCACTACCCGTTTGAGACAAAGCTACTACACTTAGCCTACAGCATTTCTTGGGCACGTCGGCTTGCCAATTTCGCGCGCGAGTTGCCTCGGTCCAGAGGTGGGAGCCCGTAAAAGAACCCGGTGATGTGGTGCCCGTTCCGACGAGGAGCTGAAGACCGAAGATTCCGCGAGGAGATCGGAGTGGAGGCCGAAGACCGAAGGACACGGATCGCTCGGTATAGCTTCCTTCCCTTTTCTAGTTTGCTAGAGTTAGGTTAATGGCCCGATCCGGGATTTTAGTGCGCGGTGGTGCCGGTTTCTAGTTTTTAGAAAAGTTTCGTTTCCGCATTCCTGCGTCGGATTGACGGCCGGGGCGCCGCCGTGCACTTACATTGGTATCAGAGCCACGTCATTAACCTAGTCTAGCTTGATCTAACGTGTTTAGAACTTCGATCGAACGGAAATTCCAAAAAGCACAACTTCCAATATTGCACTTTCTGTCGATTTTCATTTGTGCTCTAAAAATTATTTGGTATGTTGCAGAATTACGTGCAGGGTTTTATGAGAACACTGAAGAAAATTGGTACCCTGATGTTACTGTAGAGCCGCGGAACCGTGGTCGTAACCCCACTTTGGCCGCGGTTCCGCCGCGGAACAGTGGCTTCACTGAACCAATTTTTTACAGTAGGTCTCTGAGTTGGAAATAGGATTTTCGGAATATTCTATTTGGGCCCAGATTATTTTTGAGTACTGCAGTTGTGCTTGGGGCCCACTTGGGAAAATTTAGTCGATCGAAAATTTTAAACATGTTAGTTCACGGTATTTACATTATATCTGCGACCGTGAATGTCACTCGATCGGTAAATCCAGTCTATCTGCTATAGTCCTTTTAGACGGATTTATGAACGTGACATTCACGTTGATGTTCTGTGTTGTGCTGTGATATTGCGGATTGGTCGTGGGGGGATAGCCTAGATGCAATGTTAGTACAGTTTGGTTTATTATGTACATTTGATATTGAGGAACGAGCGTCCGACCTGTGGACTGCCGTCACTGCCTGTTTGTATATTATTCTTTTGGGACACGACCAGGATGAGGTCGATGTACCCGTTGTATATTTTACTTTCTGTACTAGGATTACCCCGCGGAGGGGTGCACGGATCGCCGGGTTCTAGAGGGCAACGAGCCCGCATCTCATGGCTTTGAGACGGAGGGGGCTTTACTCTAGGATTGGCGGGCTATTCGCCGCACTCGTAGGGGGTACGGTTGACCTAAGGAGGGGTGCCTAAGTTACCGGATTCCGTGAAGTGCTGGGTGTCCATTCACGTTGCTGAAGGGGGCTGCCTTGCTTCAGGTTTTGGCGGGTAACTTGCCGCGCCCGTAGGGGTCTAGGATTTCATTGCACAGGCTATCCACACGATCAGGGGAACGTCGGGTTTCAGTAGAGTCTCTATGAAACTCGGGGATCCCAGATAGCTGTATTGTTCTGTGATGCTTATTACATTTCTGTGATGTTGCATTTTATCACGCCTTGAGCGAATATTATATATTGATATATATACTAGTAGATGTTGTATATGTTTTGCATCCGTGCTAGTCCAGTCCCCGCTCTGTCGTTAGTTAAGTAACCTAACGGGTGATGACGGGACCCAGTGGCGAATGCGGATGGCATATACGTACATCATTATTTTCGTGCTTTGTGGTGTGATCAATTGATGGGACTGCATTGATTCCGATCAATGCAAGCTAAACAAACCTATTCTGATGTTGTTGGAACATTTTTCAAAAAGCTGTTATTGCAAGGGCGTTCTCTTTTGTTTTGCACAGTGGTATTCGGTTATGAATATCCAGCTCCTCAGTCGACGAGGCAAGGGCCGAGATCCCTTCACCGGGAGTGACCTCTTGGACAAAAGTTTGCTTCAGGGAAATATCTTCACTATAGTCGTTTACTTTTGCTTTGCATCGTAGTATTCAGTTGGAATATCCTGCACCTCATTCTACGGGGAAAGAGCCGAGATCCCTTCACCGGGAGTGACCTCTTTAGCAAAGGTTTCGCCACTATATTTTTAAAAGCTATCAAGTTCCTTCAACGATATCAAGTTCATTACGTTAAAGGTTTTCGCCAGAAACCATTCGTAGCCCTCCATCATTTCATATGGATAGTCAATAAGTATTCAAGCTGTGTTTGTTGGCCAAAGTCAAGGCACAATGATTGGTAGCTATTGGGTATTCATATGAAGCATAGATAGATGCGTTGGTTTGGGACAGTCGTACTGCCTTGTTGGCCAAAGTCAAGGATAGGTACGGGTGGGTTCAAATTAACCTGGAGAATGACGGGTAGAACTTGACATGTGACTTATGATTTGTTGGCCAAAGTCAAGGTCATAAGAGCATGGGGTAAAAATCACATCGGGAGTTTGTAAAGAAACTGAAACTTGCCAGATATGCGCATACCTTCTGGAGTGTGATAACGTGAGCGGATTTCGTCACGTTATCATGCGATGATAGTTGGATCCCGATTCCCATTAATGAGTTGGTTTACTCCTAGGGTGATCCCGACTAATTCTTCTTTCAGGTTTGGAGGAGAATTTAACGGTACAGTGGGAGGTTTCCTGATTAGATAAAGTGATAACCATTCTGATCTAGGTTAGAGTGCACGCTGAGCGTTTCTTTTCTCTCTCTCTTTGGCAGCGACCATGACCCGACCTTTGACTATGACTCAGTGACCAAGTTGACCGAACCTTCTTAAACACTGGCTTTTGGATTGTCTGAGTTGCTTACCTCATTGCCACTCCTACTTTTACCCTTTTCTCCAGGACACCCCGTATTACTACGAACGTCCACTTCCATTGGATAAAACCATCGTATGGTTATATACGAACTCGAAGGAATTTATTCGAGGATGGTTTGCGGTTCTGGAGAAAACGAATATGACTATTCAGTTGTCTTTTCCTTTTACCTTCTCTCAGGTTGCGAGTACTCATTGGTTTAGGAGATAGTACACCTATTACGCAAATTGGATAGTCCTCTTCCAAACCTTAGGCTGGTGCCGAACAGTGGGGAATGAAGAAAACCAAGTAGCATAACGATGGTGTACAGAAGGTATTATGTAAACACAAATAAAGGGATTAGAAGGAGGGCAAAGTAAATTGCAACTGCTATTCACGAACAAACCAAGTATTTCATTACCACTCCCACTTCACCTTTGTATTTCTCCAGGACACTCCGTATCACTACGAAGATCCACAGTTTATTGGATACTCCATCGTATGGTTATATACGAACTCGAAAGGAACTTGTTCCAGTTCGGGGATAGATTCTGGTTCAGGAGAAATAGGAATAAGGTTTATTCGGTTGTCTTTTATCTTCACCTTCTCTCACATTGCCAGTGCTCCTAGGATTAGGACAGTACACCTATTATGCTTATTGGATAGTCTTCTTCCAAACCATAGGCTTGTGCCGAACGGTAGGGAAGGAAGAAAACCATTTGGCCCAAAGGGGTGTATAGAAGGTAATGACTCAAGACATATAAAGGGATTTGGAGAGATGGCAAAGAAATATACGGTTACAATTGTGAATCTGGATAATGGAAGAGGCATTACTAGGAATACCAGGATACCCCTACGAAACATTTCAATGTTTCAGTTTCACTGTGTACTGTTAATAGAAAACTGATTTCCCAACTAGACACTTGCTCCAGGGTATGTATTTATTAGGTATGATTCTCACATCTGTATGGTTTTTACAGATGATGAGTGGGAGTAAGTTATTGGGAATTAGGTGATTGTCCTCATTATATCGGAATTCGTTGTAATTGGTGATATTTGAGGAAACCGCCTGGGCTGTTTGCCGGACGGCAAATATTTGGTTTTGAATATCCGTTGTTATGCACCAATTTCAAATTGATATATCTGTACGTCTATTTTTATAGAGGGAGATATACCTTTTTGAAATTATGTCTATGACGTTTACCTATATCAGTGGATGGTTAGGTAAGGAGCATTAAACAGCGGTGTAATTCTTCATAACCATAGTACAGTTTTCAGCCTACGACACACAGGGATTGAGTCATTAGACTCAGGGGACTTATACAGAGTATTGTATGTTGTCCAGTGTCCATCAGGACAGAGGGGTTGGTGCTCGCACTATATTCTGTTTACTTATGACTTCTCTAGTTCATAGACAAGTGTTTCGTAGAAACACAAGGTCCAAGTTTTGAGAAGTTGTAGGTATATGAATAAAGTAGAGAACCAGGTATTGCAAGTATCGGGATTCTTCAAGGTGATCGAAGATGTAGATACTTGTGTATGGTAGTCAGTTGATAGTAATGATTGTAAGAGAACTTGCTTCTCTTTCAGGTTACTTATAATTGGAAGCATTCCTAAGTTGAGTAACGCTGATCGGCCTCTTTTCATTTAGTTAACATGCACTGGAGACAGTCGCATGATTTGAATCTGGTTCAATTAAATCAGTGCCTCTGTTTCTATATTGGATATAGAACAGTTCATATCTGGACATTGTTAAGGTACGGGGAGTTGTCCAGCTTATGCTTAAAACCAGACTCTGGATAACTCAAGGCACGTTTCTGTAATGGTTGTTTGTAGGTTGACCCAGGCTATGATGAGGGTTGATTTTCTACCATCTGGAAGATCAATAGTGATATTGTTCTTGACTCACCACAGTTTTAATAAAAATGGATTTTTTCAGAAAAACAGTAGTGGAAGTATGGTAGAACTGGAAGTGATTCCAGAACCGCAAACGATTACTGAAAATTTAATAAGAACCTAAAGATTCAATCTGGCTTGACATTCCATTGGCCACTCCGCAGATTTGGTGGGTAACCTCAGGCACTCGAGAGGTACTTCGGTATGCTCAAGGACGGTGGCAGGGAAGTTCTTGTTTACCCAGACTTGCCATTGCTGTTGTTCCAGACTGTGAGACCCGGCAGGAGGATGAGTATAGCGTCGTTCTAAACTAGCTTTAGAAGTGTATGTGTATATGACTCTGCCAGAGGGTTGTCGTAGTCAGTGGGAGCAGCGGAAGCATTGGTGGACAAGTGGCTTATGTCTATTTATAGACTAAAGCAGATAAAGCGGAGATAGATCATCTATTTCTGATGTAACAGTCATAGGTTTGACTTCATCAGAATAGGGGATGGATCTGTTAAGAAGGTAGTAGGGTGTGATGTCCAGGTATTTGGATGACATACACAGAGTAGGAAGTGAAATTCCTATACTACAATCGGTTATATTTTGGTTGTCACACAGTGGTTTCTCCACATAGGAATTGGATATTATATCAGACATTCTGGTTACTGGATCTATGGTTTTAGATCTAGATTTGGGAAGTGTCCCAATCAGGGTACTTAGACAACATTCTAAAGGTATTTAGAATGGACGACTCCTGGCACGGTAGTGTACCTGCAGGTGATGGAATCACCCTCTCTAAAGGAGTCTTACAGACTAAAGGGGAGAGGGATATGCATGATTGGCAGATCACTTGCTTAGGCAATTGAGTCAATCATGAGATATCAAGTACCACACCAGACGTTGTTTTTGCACGAGATGCAATAAGTTGATATTGATCCAATCCTGGAGAAACATTTGGAAGCAGTTTTAGAACATAATTGGATGTTCTAGGGATATGATAACAACAGCCTCTTTTGGGAGACGGTTATCATCCAAGCTTCCAAGGTGACCTGGATGACAGAGTGACTGTCAGAGTTATAGTTTTCCCTCTGACGCGGGGCGGTATTTTGGACAGGTGGTCCAGGCGGATACTGAGGGAGGCATGGCGCAGGATACTGATTAAGTTCAGTTGACGATACAGTCTAAGAAGTTTGGATTTGGAGTTCATTTATGAACTAGGTCCCATCAGACATCCAGACATATTCTAAGACAGGTATTGCTCATTTCGGGAGATGGCTTTCTCCGCGAACTTGAGATAAAGAGAGACATAGAAAGAAACATCTGAGCGGATCCACTCACTGAGGCTATTCCTCGAACACAATAGTTTCGCAAACGGGTTTTGTGAGACTGATTAGTAGACGAGTTGGGTGTTCGGTATCACACGGGCTGTGAGTATGCGGCATCGCAATAATTAGCCTTGAGTGCAAGTAGGAGATTGTTGGAGATAGTGCCCTCAGAGTCAATTATTGGATCACAGGCACGTGATTGGAACGATTGAGGGAGGACCTATATTGGTAGGACAGTCTTACTCAAGATGATACTATGCTATCTGGTTTATCTTTATCATCGTGTACTGCTTTAGGTGACCATACAGGTCACTATTGCACGTTGATAGAGCCCCTAGGATTCTTGCTTGACTGCCAGCAGTATGAGGGCGATCATATACGTGGGAGCTGGGGTCTATAAGCACATCCTTAAAAGGTCCCTAGTCGTGGGAGTTTCGAGACAGGGCATCGATACTCCAGAGTAGACTAGTGTATACAGTCGAGACCCCGACGAGGGACGGTGGCCGGTCTCACAAGCCACTGGTGTCAGTTGGTTCACCTAAGATGTATACAGGTGCTCATTGGGTTATGAGTACACCAGACAGGACTCGCCGGGAACAAGCTAGTTGGTCTTATACCTGACGTCAGATAGGAGTTCCCTGGTGTCATGTGTACAGGTTAGTTCATCGACCTGAGATCGTCATTTGTCTCGTGTGAGTTCCCACTGTACTTTGATTACTACCCTACCACGCTCAAAGGAGTTGTGCAAACAGGTTTTAGTTGGGTACAGTCCCGAGCCACATGGAGGCAGTGAGCGGATCTGCAGGGGTTCGTCTCTCCCGGTATTGGGGGTGAGGTCTTGCTGTGTCTAGGAGAGCCATTACACGAAGTTCTTGGCCAAGGCAGGAGATTTACTGGTAGGTATTCCAGTAGTATCTCAGGTTGTTCTGGGCTACACTCCGACACGACTTGTACCGCTTTTGGGGGTCTGACTTTTACCAACCCCCTAGGCCCGCCATGCGATGCTCATAGACGAACGGACCGGACTGTACGGATATTGTCACTGACAGGCTCAGTAGGGTATCAGGATGAGTTCGCTCATCGACGTCCCTTTTGGTCAATACCTGGTAGCCCATTACTTATAGGCTAATACCTCTGACGTGCTAGTGGTTAAATCCACAACCAAAGTATTGACGAGTCTTTAGAGTCCCCCACAGACCGTTTTCTCAAGTTTCGGGCGAAACGCTGTGGAGGCCGTATGGAGATATGGCAGGGTTCGATCAGATACCTGCGGTATTGCACGGATCATGATCGGACGGATAATACTAGCGGGCTTTGGTTTAAGTCGGATCCTAGTATTGTACAGTGTAGATTTTGTCTCTTTGCATTTGTATTCAGTGGGAATACAAATGCGAGCATGTATATGCAGTCGCGGGGTTTTCCTGTAATTTATTACGGGATCAGTTTTCTGAAGTTGCCAGTTTGCATTCCGTTTCAGCCAGTTTTCCTTTGTTCCTTTCATTGGCTGATTTTTATTGGAGGGGCTAATTTGCAATTGTGCAAATTAGTATTGTGGAGGTGTTATTTGTGATTTGTGGCTTCATGATGGTTGTAGCATCATGAGATTCTTTTTTCATCTTATCCTTTGCATTTATGAGAAAGGATTAGATTAGAAATTGATAGGATTGATTTGGAAAATTGGTGTGACCATTTTTCTTCTAATTATCATTCTTTTTCTCCACTTGCTTTTTAGGCTTGCTTTTCCCCCACTATTTTGAGAGTGAGGCCGGCCACATTATGAGAGGAGAGATGGTTCATTTTTGGTGGTGGAAAAATGTTCATCTCACATTCTATGCTTGATACAAAATTCCTAACTCCTCTCCAAAGCTCATCATTCTTTCCTCCACACTATCATGGCAACTTCACTACCCGTTTGAGACAAAGCTACTACACTTAGCCTACAGCATTTCTTGGGCACGTCGGCTTGCCAACTTCGTGCGTGAGTTGCCTCGGTCCAGAAGTGGGAGCCCGTAAAAGAACCCGGCGATGTGGTGCCCATTCCGACGAGGAGCTGAAGACCGGAGATTCCGCGAGGAGATCGGAATGGAGGCCGAAGACCGAAGGACACGGATTGCTCGGTATAGCTTCCTTCCCTTTTTCTAGTTTGCTAGAGTTAGGTTAATGGCCCGATCCGGGATTTTAGTGCGCGGTGGTGCCGGTTTCTAGTTTTAGAAAAGTTTCGTTTCCGCATTCCGGCATCGGATTGACGGACGGAGCGCCGCCATGCACTTACACATAGTCCATGAGTTTAAGGACCCCACAGTCCGTGAAATGTTTGGTTATCGGGACCCGTCACCTCTCTGAAGACGTTGAAGGATTACAACGACAAATATCAAAGGAGTGAAGAGATGTACCCTTAAACCAATTTTGGTTGAGTGATCTGTAGTCCAATTCGGGACTAAGATCAAAAGATTGATGAGCATATGGGCTCAATTAATCTGAATTAAGGACTTATGGACAATCATGGGCTAAGTCCAATCAAGTTAAAATGTTTAACATTTATTTTGGGCTGTTGAGCATTTTATTTGGGCTTGGCCCTTTTAACAATGCTGGGCATTGATTTGGTTTCTGACAGTATTTCTGTCTTTTAGTGCTGAGCACTCATCATAGCTCTGAGGCTTATAAAAGAACAGTTTATGTTCCATCAGCGCACACATGAGAAGCATGTGGCGCGCTTGGCGCTTTGCGCCAATCAAAGAGCGCATAGCGCTTCTGCTGAGCAGCGCACACGTGAGGAACACGTTGTACGCTTGGCGCTGAGCGCCAGACCATGAGCGCAAAGCGCTAGTTTATGAGCGCAAAGCGCTATTTGTTCAATAGCTCACACGTGAGGAACACGTGGTGCGCTCGGTGCTGAGCGCCAGTCCATAAGCGCAAAGTGTTATTTTATGAGCGCAAAGCGCTATCTATTCAGTGGCGCGCACGTGAGGAGCGCTTGGCGCTTTATGCCAGATCAGGAGAGCTGAGATGCTTCTTTTTAATATGGAGCACTAAGACTCTTTTATGCAGCGCTATGCGCTGAGAATTAAATTCTCTTTTAAGAGACTTTGTCTCATGGATCTAAGAACAAAGTTCTTAGTTTTACAGGAGATGTTCAATCTCTTATATTTTGGTGAAAGGCTTTGCCTTCATGGATCTGTGATCCTAAGAGAATTGAATAATTCTCCCCCCTCCTTTATAATGAGATACTATGATCTCTTTGAGAAAAGACCTTAGTCTTATAGATCTATGATCTGTGAGAAGAATTATGTTCTTCTTCTTGTTTTTTGATGAGATATTTTGATCTCTTTGTGAAAGACTTTGGTCTTGTAGATCTATGATCTTTAAAGAAGTGAATTCTTATTTTTTAATTATGAGATGATTTCATCTCTATGTTCATCATTTTTTACCTTGAGAAAATCTTCTTTTTCTGAGAGCTTGGCTCTTCTTTCTGAGATCTCTCAAAGTTTATGGGGGGGTTCCTCTATTTGTTTCTCTATATCCGAGACTTGAATTCTTAAGGCCTTTATATATGGCAAGCTGATTGGTTGAATAAGTTAAGGAGATCTTTTCTCCAATTGATTTAGGGATTTCCCCACCGTTGGATCTTTGATCCAAGGGCTTCTGATTTACAGAAGGCAATTTTCTTGGTTTTTAACAAGATTGGGAAATCTTTCCATACATAATTTATTCTGTACTTTTGGTGATTTTTAATCACCATTGGATCATTGATCCAACGGTGCTCTGATTTATAAAGCACAATCTTGTTGTTTGGAAAGATTTTGAGGAATCTTTCCTTAACAGAATTTAATTCTAATTAATTGATGATTTATCATTTGACGGTGAGGAGCTTTTAGTTCTAGTACTAGCGCACCCGTGCTTTACACGTGATGCGCTGCTTAGAGTGCAGCGCACTTGGAGCTAGCGCACACGTGCTTTGCACGTGGTGCGCTGCTTAAAGTGCAGTGCTCTTAGCGCTAGCGCCCACATGCTTTGCACGTAGTGCGCTACTTAGGGCGCAGCGCACTTGGCGCTGCAAAGAAGCATTTGCTTTATTTCAAAATTTGAATTTTAAACAGAGCTTTGCTCAGATTGGGTGAAACAAATGCCCCCTCACCGTTGCGCTCAGGTGGCCTGCACGTGAGTGCAGCGGTGGCAGCATCTGCGTCCTTGGATCAACTCAGAAGTTGAAACGGCTCTTTTATGCTTATAAATAGGACCCTTGGCCCTTGAGATGATTTCTGTTCAGCTTCAAACTTTCTGAGAATTTTTATTCTCCCTCAGAGCATAGCTCTTCATCTTAAGAATTTTCTTAAGGACAGAACTCTGTCAAAATTTAGGTAAAGATTAAATCTTTTAATAATCTAGGGTTTCACCCATTAACAGAGCTTTGCTCTTCATAGATCTTTGATCTAAAGAAAACCCTTTTTAGGGTTTTGTTAATAGAGCTTTGCTCTCTTGAACCCATAGATCTAAAGAGATCTTTCTTGGGGCTTCTTAACCCATTAACAGAGGTTTGCTCCTTTCAAATCATGGAGATTTATTAATCTCTTATGAAGAACTCTTAAGAGTTTGTTTATGGATCTTGAAAATCTCATAATTTTAATTCATTTAAAAGAATTTTATTTCAATTTTTCTGATGGGTTATTCCATCATTTTTTACAGAGCAAGGCTCTTGAGGAATTTTTATTCCTTCATCATTAGAGTTGACAGATGTCAGTCTGTCACAGAGCACTGCTCTCAAGGGGAGATTTACTCCTCTGCCAGAGGGGTTCTCATTGAATGAGCATCAATTGAGGATTTCCTCGTTTAATGACAGCCTCATCAAATGATGAGACTGGTTTTATTAATGAGGAATTATTATCTAGATTTTATGGGTCCCCTTTGGCCCATTTTTACTGTATTGCAGTGTGGTACGGATTCAAAGTACCGAGTACCGAACTTAAACTGTAGCATTGGCGGCTGAAATTTGTTCTTTTCCGCGCAGGTACTATGTCTTTCGACACTTCCTTCCCGTTTGTTCGTTCGGAAGGCGGATTCCCCGAAGTGCCAGTGGATAGGGAAGTCTTCGCATTGATAAAGGATCATGACCCAGAGCACAAGAATCTTCATCTATGGGGTAGATGGTATGATCAAATTATCAGAGGCCGCCGGAGATTTTCTTATGTGACACCCTCGGAGCCTATCTCGGTGATCCCTTATGCAGATGCACCCCCAATCAACTATACTATGGAGGAGGTGAATTGGACTTCAGAGGGTCTCCTTCGGCCTTCTGTTGCTACAGTACCTGTGCAGCCGCCGGTAGCTTTGGACACCCTAGGGCGGCGCATATGTCAGGGCAAATCGCGCCCTTAGGGACTGTTTACCGCCGGAAGACGCGACTGGGACGTCGGGACGTCGGGCCTGAATTCGGAGGGCAGATGCTAATTGGTGCTAACCGTCCACCTCTCCGAAGATGCCAAGTTGATTTATGGCACTATGTATCGAAGGTTTAAATGGATGCGGCCGATGTAGCAGACTTCGTCAGATCCCCCCTCGTTGAGGGGTTTTTGATTGTCGGGACGCTCTTCCCTACAGGCGCAAGCCCCTATAGTTAATTACACTACCGCATCGCGGTAACCACTTTCTCCTTCTCCAGATGGTCACTTCGTGTCGTGCGTGTTTGTTTTGTGTTTGGTTGCCCGTGGATTGTATACGGAGACAAATTTATGTTGTCGCCCGTAGGACGTGGATTAGTCCAAATCCGTATTTTCTTAGATTAGGGTTTGGGGGTTATTTTAAGGACACGTTAGTCTCATTTGAGACTAAGATCAACTTAAACATTTGTTAAGAATACGTTAGTATAATTTCATACTAAGATCAACTTAACGAGATCGTTTAGATCCAACAAAAGAGAATTTGGGCTCTATTGTTTAGTTTAATGACATTGCGATCGATTAGTTTAAGGACATTGCGGTCCAACGTTAGTTTAAGAACATCTCGGTCCAATGTTATTTTAAAGACATCACGGTCGAGGTTAAGGACATCATAGTCCATGGGTTTAAGGACTCCACAGTCCGATGTTAGTTTAAAGACATCACGGTCGAGGTTAAGGACGTCATAGTCCATAGGTTTAAGGACCCCACAGTCCGGTGTTTAGAGACGTCATAGTCTATGAAATGTGTGGCTGTCGGGACCCGTCACCTCTTTGAAGACGTTGAGGAATTACAACGACAAATTTCAAAGGAGTGAAAAGATATACCCTTGAACCAAGGTGAGTTTGTTGAAAGAGCAGATGTGCTCAACTTAAGATAAGTTGAGGACTTATGGCCAGAATTGGGCTAAGTCCAATTAAAATGTTTAGCACAATTTTTGTTCTGGCTATTAAGCCTTTATTTGGTCTCGGCCCTTTTAATAATGCTAAGCATTAGGTTCTGACATCTTTTGTCTTTATCAGAACAAACTGTGTTCTGACAATGCGCCACGTGGCGCGCCAGGCGCTTTGCGCAAGTTAAAGAGCACATTGCGCTTCTATCAGGTAGCGCACACGAATAGGACACGTGTCGCGCTTAGCGCTAAGCGCTAGTTCATTAGTGCATTGCGCTTTTAATTTATGAGCGCTTTGTGCTAGTCTGTTGGCGCGCCAGCGAGTGACACGTGGCGTGCTTGGCGCTGAGCGCCAGCCTATGAGCGCAGTGCGCCGTTTCAGAAGCGCAAAGCGAAGATTGTGTCTTTGGTTGACACGTGGTAGGTTTTGGCGCTGAGCGCCGGTCCAATGAGCTCAAAAGCGCAGTTCATGAGTGCAAAGCACTTTTCAATAGCGCAAAGTGCATCTGATCAATTTTAAGATCAAAGAACAAATTTTATGTTCTTCTTAAAGGAGGCTTACCTCAAGATTTAAGAACAAAAGTTCTTATTTATAAAAGGGCTTTGCCTTTGTAGATCAAGGATCTGTGAATGAAGTAAAATACTTCTTTTAATTTTTTTTATAATTAGATCTTTTGATCTTTTTTCTTTTTATCAAAGACCTTGGTCTTTTGTAGATCTATGATCTTTTTAGAAGATGATTCTTCTTTTTACGAGATGATTTCATCTCTGTGGTTCAAGAACTAGTTCTTTACCTTGAAGATGAAGAAATGATCTTCTTTCAAGAGCTTGCTCTCTTTCTTTTGAGTTTTTTTCAAAGTTTGTAGGGGGGTCTCTCTATCTCAGACTTGAAGTCTTAGGGCCTTTATATAGGGCAAGCTGATTTGTTGAATCAGTTAAAGAGATCTTTCTCTGATTGATTTGGGGATATTTCCCCACCGTCGGATCTTTGATCCTAGGGCTTCTATTTTACAGAAGACAATCTTCTTGTTTTTAACAAGATTGGAAAGATCTTTCCATAACGGAATTTTAATTCTGATTAATGATTTATCATTATTATTAGATTTTTTGATCTAATGGTGAGGAATTTTATAATTCCAGTGCTGGCGCACCCGTGCTTTGCACGTGGTGCGCTGCTTAGAGCGTAGTGCACTTTGCACTAGCGCACCTACGTTTGACACGTGGCGCGCAGCGCACCTAGCTCTAGCGCACACATGGTGCACTGCCTAGGGCGCAGCGCATCTGGCGCTAGCGCATCCGTGTAGGACACGTGGCGCGCTGCGCGACTAGCGTTGGATCTGAAGCTTTGCTTCAATTTTTTAACTCTTGGCTTTAAAGCATTTGTTACATTGTTTGCATGTGGAGTTTTTTTTCCTTTTATTATTATTATTATATATATTTTTATTTTTTTGTTATTATTTTATAAGGGAGTGGGTTTTGAGCCAAAAATTTTGGCGGGAACGGGGACAGCCATACAATATAGGACTAACTCCCCATCACCCGGCCGGATACCTGCAGTGGACCCGATATATCTTATCAGCGAAGAAGTCACAGCTGCTGAAGCTTGGATTGTACCTTACGATCTACGCTTCCTTGTTCCAGTATTCCGCACCTCCTACATGGTGGATCAAGGCATTTCTAGAGCAATGGAACATTCCAACTCACACCTTCCTCCTACTGGATCGAGAAGTCTCCATTTCCTTAGAGGAATTTGCCGAGGTCTCTGATTTACCCGTTAGGAGAGAACATTACGAGGAGTTGCTTCCTCCGGATGAGTATATTTTTACTACCAAATCAGGGGTAATAGGTCTTACTGTAGGGTTCCTAGGCACTCTTGTGAAGGTTCATAAGGCATCAAACATGCCCGGATAAAAATTTAGACGTGCCGAACAACCCAAAGCTGGGATCTTTGCTAGATTATTAGTGTTAAGCATGCAAGTAAACATCTTTACAACTAAAGTGAGGGATTACAACCTTTGTAGTCCGCTCCTTCGCTTCATAAGCTCCGAGTAGAAGTCCCTTCGCCGCGATCCACGATCTCCCGGACTCAAGAGAGGCTCCACGACTCGAACGATCCATGCTAGCTTGTAGTGTTCCGTTTCTCCGATGATCTACGTCGAAGTTGCAATAACTCAAGCTCTCTCACTCTCTAGAGGTGAACACCCTAATCTAATGGGCTAGATTAGATGAGGATGAAGGAGTAGTATTTATGCTATCTTTTTATATCATATTCTCATAAGAATTCATCACAAAAGGAAAATCTAGCAAGCTTTCTCAAAGCTCAAGAGAGAAGAAGATGATGAATAATGAGATAATTCCTTTTGTCATGAATAATGAAATGAGTATATGAATAATAATGCAACCATGGTTAATGATGACTAGGATAACCCTTGTAGAGAGTTAACTAAGGCTAGGGTTTGGTTGGGTTAAGATATGAGTCAAAAGAAAATATCTATCATAATATCTTCTTCATGACAAAAGAAAAGCTTCTAGAAGGTGCATGAAGCAACTAACCCTAATCAAACCCTAACCTCATTTAATCATCACTAAACATGTTTCATTATTAATCATATCATGTCACAATAATATATATCACACATATATTATATATTTGTAACAAAAAGAAAATAATATAATTAATATATATCGCATATATATCAATGTACTATCCGGTGAGAAAATGAAATAATAAGCGAGCCAATATTAGATAATGTAATACAATATATCATATATATTATTATACATTAAATCATCGAATCAACACTTGATCCGACAATCCGGCTATATCGAATATAACCGACTAATATATCATGTACCGATTCATCGAATCAATACTTGATCCGATGAGCCGGTTCATATATAAATATCGCGAGAATATAATACGGTATCTCATATCGCATTATCCTCAGTCGTGCACATATCACATATGTGCCTCTACTCCGTTTTGCCTGAGCCAAGAAACCTCTGTGTAGGACTCTAAAGAATCGTCAATACGCCGGTAGCAGGTGATGATCATATCAAACACCCACAAGCTGCAAGCGGTCAGCTAAACGTAACCGCCATCCAGGTATTGAGCGATCAGAAGATCAACAAGCTAGCCTGTGCGTTCTCCTGTGAATCCAATCAGTAACACTCCCGTACAGTCCGGTCTGTTCGTCTGATATGTCGCATATCAAGTCTAGGGGTGCTAAACGTCAAACCCCCGTAACCGATAAGTCGTGTCGATGTGTGGCTTATAACGGGTCGAGAAACTACTGGTAACACTTACCAGTAAATCTCTATTTCAGTCCTGGCCAGGGACTTCCAGTTATAGCCAATCGAACACAGCACAACATCAACTCCCTATACCGGGAGAGACGAATCCCCTCCTATCGCTCATTGCCTCCATGTGATTCGGGACTGTACCCAAAAGCCGCCGTTTTGCACGGCCTCTTGGACGTGGTAAGGTAGAAATCAAAGCACAGTGGGAATCACACAAGACTCTATGACGATCTCGAGTCTACAGACTACCCTGTACCAGTGTCACCGGAGAACTGCCATCTGACGTGTGGTATATCACCATCTGGGAGTTCTCGGCGAGTCCGTCCAGTGTACCCAGTCTCCACTGAGCACCCGTACACCATCTCTGATGTCAAACACCGATGGATATAGGATCATCCATCGCCCATCATATGGGTCAAGATGCGTATACGCTAGTCTACTCTGGTGTATCGATGCCCTGTCTCGATATAGCCTCGACTAGGAACAGTTATAGGATGTACTCATTGACTACCGTGGCCCCACTAGTATGATCTCATCATAGTCCCAGTAGTCGAGTACAGATCCTAAGGGCTTTATCAACATGTGAGAGAAAAACAGTAAACCAATACAAGTCAACATGTTAAGATAAAGGAAAACCAAATAGCATACTATCATGACAAGCAAGAAAGTCCTCTCTATATATATCCAAGCATCCATTATAATATACATCATATGTACAACAATGGCCTCTAGGGCATATACATAACTAACACTTACCCCAGACAATGCCATTCAACACCAATTTCTAAGTTTGATAAAGGTGTTGAATATCTATGAGAGCCTCTTTCTCGAATCCGGAGGCCGCGGGGTTACTTTTACGGATTTTATCGCTCGTTTTCTCTGTACCGATGTTTTATCGTAACAAGGTGAAAAGTTTGCCAAACTTGATGATCCTTTCGGCTTTGGCTTGGATTGTCGGCCAATATTGGAAGCCGATCAAATGGATTTCTTTCTTCCCAACGCCGCGATCGTCCCCTTTTCAGAAATTGCCTCTCCGGGCATCGATGAGGAAGCATTCTTTCTAGGGTTCCTCGGTTTATGGTAAAGCTGGTTCACGCTTCCCATGCACCCTCGCAACATGAGGTCGTCCGTATTCTACCCAGCGCATCGAATGGTTGCTGGGATATAAGTGGCCGTCGGGATCGCTGGGTTAGCCCACTTGTATCACGGCCTCAGCTTGGCAGCGGATACTACTGAGCCAGGGGTGCAGCCTGCCAACTTCTCAATGCATTACTTTACCTCGTGGCTCGAGTTGCACGTGCTTGGCGTCTTCGGTATCCACAGAAGACCTTCCTTTTATGACAGATGCAAGTTCCCTCGGATAATTCGGCTAGTCGACGCATCCATCGTAAATCCGACACCGCGGGAAATTAGGGGTTTGCTCCTTCGTCCACGTACGGTTGGAGATGGTATCTCCTTCACCGATAAAATTTTGACCGTCGGCCAGGAATCTGCAAAAACGGAGCTGCCATTACAGGACATTTTTAAAGACGGGGCCTCTGTGTTGAAAGCTCGGGAGATTCTTCATCTGTATTCCATCAGGCCGGGCTTTCTCGTATTTAGGCAGAATGATACGGCGTTGTTCATGAGATACAACCCGCATCGTTTGGCCCAGCAGCTAAGCTATAATCAGGGCGTCCCGCTTGAACCTTTCTTGGCAGAACCTGCTGCTATCGAAGAGGGTATACGAAGCGCGCTGCATCATTTTATGCGCCTGAACACAGGGTCCAACTTCTTCATTAGTGAACCAAGCTTTGTTCCGAAGGCCCTGAATGTGTATGTTGCGTGGTATCAACATTCGATGGGCACCGTCATTAGGGAGGAGAAGCGATTGCTACTTGATCGCAAGGGCACCGCTCCGGCTGGTAACCCCGCTGTTTCTTTAAAGCGACGGACCATTATTCGTCCTCCCTTGAGGGAAGTTGCTGCGGTCGAGGTCCCGCATGATAGGCCTGAGCTACCGATACCACGTGCTCCCATGAAAGCGGTGACTGTGGCGTCTCCCGAGTCTGGCATGGTTTTAGATATCGGGACTCGTCATCCCCAGGTGCCTACCAAGCGTAAGCTTGTGCTAGCAGCGACCGGTACTCGCTCGCAGAAGAAGAAGAAGAAGAAGTCGATTCTTTCTGCAGATATTGTACTCGGCCAGGAGCCTCATGCTCCTTATAGCGAGGGCCTGAGCGAATATGGGACAAACGAGGGTCTATTCATGGCGCCAGATGATACTGATCTGGAGGCTGCCATCGCAGCTTCCGAGCGTCTAGCTAGCCACAAAGCATGACTGATCATCCTTGCTGAGTCAGGTAATCTTCAGTCGCATCTTTTTGTTGTTATGTTTTTGTTATCATGCCTTAACTAACACTTAGTCTTTAACAGGCATCTCCACTGCAGAGGCCCTCGCGGCTTCCCTCAAGACTTTTGAGGAGGAAGAGAAGCTTCGCGCTTCTCTGGGCGTTGGTATATTTCGGCTCATTGTGCCTTCATTCGCCTTTCTTATGGATAATATGACCCCTTTTTCATCTTATCGCAGGGACTACCTCGACTCAAGTCATGCCCAGTACAGTGCTAATCCCACAGGGCGATGCGGAGATGCTTCCAGGGCCAGCTATCGAAGTCCCGGCCTCCTCAGCATTGCCAAAAGATGCTTTACTTAAGCAACCGATGACGGACGCCATAACGGCTCCAGAGGTAGCTCCTGGAGTGGAAGATGAAGTCTCCTTGACGGAAGTCTTGAGAAGATCAGCTCTCACGGCCTGGGCGGAAAGGAAGCGCAGAAGGCGTGCAGCAAGGGAACGTAACGCCGCCTTGGCCGCGGGTGCAGGCTCAAGCGCTGCTACCCCTGTCCTTGCTCCTTCAGAGGGTGCTTCGGCCTCCCTGTCTACCGCTCACAGACAGGCGGCACGTGCGGATCGGGAAGCAATTGAAGGACCGACCCAAGGTAACATAACACTGAGTTCTTTTGTCAAAGTTTTAATCTTCAGATTCTCATATGTCCGATCCTGCAGGGCCGAGTCTTGATGAGGAAGTGGTAGGTGAGATGGAGGCAACCACCGAGCCTGAAGTAGCCACTCTTTCTCAAGGGTCTGGAACTGCCCCAATTTCCACTCTTTCCCCTTGCGGTTCCTTGATGTTGCCGGGCGCTGCGAGTATCACAACGGTTCTCGTGGAGTCGGGGGATGAAGCTACGGGTGGCGAAACCATTCCGATGGAGGAGGGTGAAGCAGTCGCTCCATCCAGTGACGCCCTTGTCGCGGTTCCGACCGGCGACTCACCAGGTGGATTTTAGGTCATTGCTTTCCTTTTCATTCTGCAATCCCTTTCAATATCTTCTGACAGTATTTCGCTCATTTTTAATGCAGGTGTGGTGAGCGTTGAGGTTGTGCCACCCGAGGAAGCACTACCAGTTGTTGCTTTAACGGTTGCCGACCCTTTGCCTTCTCTCGTGTCCTCGCAAATGCTGGAAGGTATAGGTTTGTGACTTATCGGTTTCATTGTAAGCAATATAATTTATGTATTGACATTGCATCATTACATCCTTGCAGGAGTCCTTTTTGATCACCTGTATCAGGTGCTGCACCCACATTTCTCTTTCCAGTCGGAGCTTGCTTCATCTAGTAGCGTTGGTGAGTATAGTCTTTCGTGAATATCTTCTTTTTTCTTTTACGGGCAGCCAAGTCGTTGCTAACTTTTCTTTGTTTTGACCGCAGCACTACAGATTGAAGGAGGAGATGAAAGAATAGTCGCGCCACCGGTACTCCCGGCCTTGCCACCTGCCGCAGCCGGTATAGTAAACTCCATTGTTCGTATATCTTCTCTATTTCTTGAGCCGTCATTTGATTATGAACTGTTTTGCAGTGGTGACACCGACTCCAGCTTCGTTCGTGTAAGTCTACGGTAGCGCCCCGGCCGTCTATAGACGCCAAATGCGGAACAAAAACTTTTTAACTGGCGCTATCGTATACTTTCACCCGGATCTTCCATTATTGCTAAACTAACAAACAGTAAAGAGTGTAGAAAAGTTTTACCGAACGATCCGAGTCTTTCGTTCTTTAACCATCATCCCACGCTCCGTTGCGGCTGCTCCGATCTCATCCCTCTCCGATCTGCTCGTCCAGGTGGCACCACGTCAACGATTCTTTAAACGGGCTCCCGCCTCTGACTCGAGGCAACTCGGTCGTCAAGTTTGCTAAAAGAGACGACCAAGAATGATGTAGAGAATGAGTAGATGACTTTGTCTCACTTCGTCCAAAGCCGTGGACGATCGGTTAATGAAGTTGCCAATGGAAATGAAATGGAACAAGAAATGAACTATGAAATTTCCATGTATCCAAAACTTTAGTCTTTTCTTTTAACAACCATAATTTTCTCAAGTGAGTAAGTGGAGGAGGAGAGGGGGCCGGCCACTTTAAACAAGAGAGGGGGTGAGTGTAGGAGGGAAGTGGTGACCTTAAGAACAAATATCTCTAGTGTGAACACAAACAAATATCTCTAGTGTGAACACAAAGTGTGAACACACCAAAAGCAACCAATGAAAACACAACACCATTCAACCTAGTCACCTCATCTAGATGCTTCTAGAAACTTCCACACTCATGTCAAGAAAAGATAAATCCGTCTTTAACCGAATGTTAAAAGACGGTTGATAGAAAACTGGAAACTGGCAACTTCCAAAAGTGATCCCGAAACGAATTTCAGGATAATCCCGCAACTGTATAAATATACCCGCATTTGTATTACGACCGAATATAAATGCAACTGAGACAAAGATATTATATCTACTCAATATAATACTCGGATCCGGCTTAAACCAAAGCCGACCAGTATCATCTGCCCGAAAACTGACACGTGCGTAAACGCACGTGCATTTTCCGAACCCTGCCATAAAACCATACGGCCTCTACAACGTTTCGCCCGAACTTGGGAAACTGTCTGTGGGGGACTCTAATGACTCGTCAGTACCCTGGCAGTGGGTTTAACCACAAACCGTCAGTGGCACTAGCAATGCGTAACGGCTGCCCATGGATTGACCTCAAGGGAGGCCGATGAGCGAACTCATCCGGAAACCCTACTGAGCCTAACAGTGACAATGTATATACAGTCCGGTCCGTTCGTCTATGAGTATCGCATATCTGCCTAGGGGGCTAGTAACGTCAGACCCCCAATAGCAGTATAAGTCGTGTCGGAGTGTAGCCCAATAACACCCTGAGATACTACTGGAGTACCTACCAGTAAATCTCCTGCTACGGCCGTGGGCTTTGTGTAATGGCTCTCCTAGACACAGCACGATCTCGCCCCCAATACCGAAAGAGACGAATCCCCTGCCGATCCGCTCACGTGCCTCCATGTGGCTCAGGACTGTACCCAAAAACTACCTGTTTGCATGACTCCTTTGAGCCGTGGTAGGGTAGAAATCAAAGCACAGTGGGAACTCACATGAGACAAATGACGACCTCAGGTTGATGAACTAACCTGTACACATGTCACCAGGGAACTGCTATCTGACGATATGTATAATACCAACTAACAGGTTCCCGGCGAGTCCTGTCCGGTGTACTCATAACCCAATGAGCACCTGTATACATCTTAGGTGATCCAACTTACACCAGTGTCTTGTGAGACCGGCCACCGCCCCTCGTCGGGGTCTCGACTGTATACACTAGTCTACTCCGGAGTATCGATGCCTTGTCTCGAAACTCCCACGACTAGGGACCACAGTTAAGGATATGCATATAAACTACCCAACTCTCACGTATATGATCGCCATCATACTGTTGGTAGTAAAGCAAGATCCTAAGGGCTCTATCAAAGTGTAACTTGTAATCAGTCACCTGAACATGTACACGACTGATAAAGGCAAACCAGATAGCATACTATCATTTCGAGTAAGACTTTCCTACCGGTATAGGTCCTCCGCAATCATTGCAATCACGTACCTGCGATCCAATAATTGACTATGAGGGCACTATCTCCAACAGTTCGAGTCTCGAATTATAATGCCATCAGAGCCCTTTTGCAGACGTCCATCTTCAAAAGGTACTGTGACTAGTCTGCGTATGTTGAGCGATAACATCGAGGAGCTTGACGCGGAGGCCCCTACATTCGCTGCAGATTTTATTGCCGAGGTTAATCCAATGCCGGCGACGCTCATGAACTTCCATAACGAAGGAGTCGTTGGGTCTTGGGTTAATCACTGCAGGAAGATTGAAGCTTGCCTGCATGAGCTTGAGATTAGGCGTCCTGCTCCTGAGATTCAGGTTTCGAACTCCCAACGGGCTGCGTGGGTTGAGCAGAGCACTCCCTACCTCCGCCATCTTGAACAAGAAGCGGCCTTAAAGCGTAAGGAGCGCGAAGATACTTCAAGCGAATCTGCCCGGCTACACGCTCAGGTTGACGCAAATGCCGTATAGCTGATGTTCCCCTCCGAATGGCGGCGCGACGTAGAGACGTCTTGCCTGAGATTCGGGGAAGATGCTAATTGGTTTTATCCGTCCACCTCTCCGAAGATGCCAAGTTGATTTATGGCACCATGTATTGGAGGTTTAGACGGATGCGGCCGATGTAGCAGACTTCGTCAGGTTCCCCCTCGTCTGAGGGATTTTTGATTTTGGGGACGCTCTTCCCTACAGGCGCAAACCCCTGCAGTTAATTACGATACCGCATCGCGGTAACAACTTTCTCCTTCTCCAGATGTTCACTTCGTGTCGTGGGTGTTTGTTTTGTTTGTGGTTGCCCGTGGATTGTATACGGAGACTAATTTATGTCGTCGCCCGTAGGACGTGGATTAATCCAAATCCGTATTTTCTTAGATTTGGGTTTGGGGTTTTGGTTTGAGGATACGTTAGCCATATTTGAGGCTAATATCAACTCAAACGTTTTTTAAAGATACGTTAGTCTAATTTGAGACTAAGATCAACTTAACGGGATCGTTTAAATCCGACAAAAGAGCATTTGGGCTCTATTGTTCTAGTTTAGGGACATAGTGGTCCATTGCCAGTTTAGGGACATAGTGGTCCATTGCCAGTTTAGGGACATGGTGGTCCTGTAAGTCGATGTGCAACACCCTACGAGTTGCGGGGAGGCGGAAATATGAAAAACGATCTTGTTCTTGAAGCATACATCGACTAACCGAAGATCTTGGCTAAACGATAATTAACAACTATCATAGAAATTCTAAACTACTATGTAAAGAGATTATACCTAGTGATACGTGTCCTTCGTCTTTACGATCTCTTCGTCCTCCTCGGCCTCCTCTAAGTGATAGATGATCCACCCGAGAACCCTAATCCAAGCTTCACCTCAAAACTTGAGGTAACTAAGTTTCTCTAGTTGCTAATCAAAGGAACTTAGGTCATATAGAGTTAGGTTATGGGATGTTTAGTCTTTTCTAATCCTTGTTCTCAACTCATGAGTGGTAGGAGTAGAGCTTGAAGAAAGAGACAGCTTGAGGAGAGAGAAGGTGAACTAGAATAGTGAAATGAAATTGCTTCTCACTTAATATATCAAGCATAATGAATAAATCAATAAAATGAATAATAAGAGATTATTCATCATGCATCATAAATGTATTATGAGTGATTCACTATGTGAGTCATTAAACATTTAATAATGCATTAATGATATAGTGAATCACGCATTATGAGTCATAATTACATTAATGACAATGCCACCAAAACCCCTCAAGTCACCATGCTTCTAGAAGCTTCCCGGAAATTATGAGAACGCCCCTCCCATCCGTGAAAACACGGAAAAACTTTAGACTGTATAAATCCAATAACCTGATACTAGAATCTGGATTAAACCAAAGCCGTCTAGTAAAAACTGTCTGAATGTCGTACGTGCGTTTAAACACGTATTGGTCTGAACCCTTGTCGTAAAACCGTACGACCTCTATATCGTTTCGCCTGGAATTGGGAAAACTCTGTGTGGGACTCTAAAGACTCGACTACTACGCTGGCAGTGGGTTTAACAACAGACCGCAAGCGGCACTAGCTGTACGTAACGGTCCCCAGGTAGATGTCGATAAGAAGGCCGATGAGGAAACCCATCCAAACTCCTACTGAGCCTATCCGTGACAATATCCGTGCAGTCCGGTCTGTTCGTCTAAGAGTATCGCATGTATGGTCTAGAGAGGTGGTAAACGTCAGAACCCTAATAACCGTACAAGTCGTGTTGGCATGGCTTAATTACCATCTGAGAATCTACTTATCAGTCTATCAGCAATTCTCTATATCAGCCCTAGCCAGGGACTTATGGAAATGACCAACCGATCACTGTACGATATCAACTCCATATACCGGGAGAGACGAATCCCCAACAGTCACTCACTGCCTCCACGTGGCTCGGGACTGTGCCCAACTAAAACCTGTTTGCACGACTCCTTTGAACTGTGGTAGGGTAGTAATCAAAGCATAGTGGGAACTCACACGAGACAAATGACGACCTTAAGTCAACGGACTATCTGCACACATGTCACCTGAGAACTGCTATCTGACGTTAGGTATAAATACCATCCAGTCAGTTCTCGGCGAGTCTTGTCCGGTGTACTCACATCCAGTGAGCATCTGTATACAATCTTAGGTGCACTCCACCAATGGCTGCGGGACCAATCCATTGCCCCTCCTCAGGGTCTAGATATGTATACACCAGTCTACTCTGGAGTATCGATGCCCAGTCTCGATACTCCTGCGACTAGGGACATCTATGGATGTGCCTATTGACTATCCAGCTCCCACTAGTATGATTGCCATCACAACGCCGGTAGTCAGGCAAACACCCTATGGGCTTTATCAACATGTATATATATATTTGAATACTACGCAAAATATATCATATGTTAAGATAAAGATAAACCAAATAGCGTACTATCATATTAAGCAAGACTGTCATGTACATACATATCCCTAGCATCCTATACAATGAAGGCCTCTAGGGCATATATATCCAACAATCTCCCACTTGCACTAAGGCCTATAATTGGCGCAATGAGTACCCACTGTCTTCACTAGATCCAGTTGTTGGCGTACCGCATGCCCAACATCTCAAACAGCCTCTCGAGCTGGACTTGAGGGATGGCCTTGGTGAATGGATCTGCCGTGTTGTCTTTTGTGTCCACTCTCCGTACCTCGATCTCCCGACGATCAACGATCTCCCTGATCAGGTGAAACCGCCTTAAGATATGCCTGGATTTCTGATGGGACCTTGGTTCCTTCGCTAATGCTACAGCCCCATTGTTATCACAATACAAAGGTATTGGATTGGCAATGGACGGAACCACCTGAAGTTCAGAGATGAACTTCCTCATCCAGACAGCCTCTTTTGCGGCTTCACTAGCAGCTATATACTCAGCCTCTGCGACGGTATCTTGTTTGGAACTCTTCCAACATACCGCCCCTCCATTGAGGGTAAACACAAAACCCGAAATGGATTTAGAATCATCTTTGTCACTTTGGAAGACGGAGTCGGTAAAAGCTTCTACCAGGAGGTCCCCATTACCGTAAATCAAGAACATCTCCTTACTCCTTCTCAGGTACTTGAGAATGTTCTTTACTGCTATCCAATGCTTCTCTCCGGGGTCAAATTGATACCTGCTTACTACACCAAGTGCGTAAGCTAAATCTGGTCTTGTACATAATATCGCATACATTATAGATCCTACTGCCGAAGCATAGGGTATAATGCCCATGCGAGCCCTCTCTTCATCGGTCTTTGGAGACATGTCTTTTGAGAGGGTGATCCCGTGACAAGCGGGCATATTGCCGTGCTTGGAATCTTCCATACTAAATCTCTTTAGTATAGTGTCAATATACCTGGACTGTGAAAGTCCCAATATTCTATTAGATCTATCACGATAGATCTTAATGCCCAAAATGTAGGTTGCATCACCCAAGTCTTTCATGGAGAATTTCTGTTACGAGAAGAGCTTTACTGATTGTAGCATAGGGACATCATTCCCTATCAGTAGTATGCCGTCGACGTACAAAACGAGGAAGACTACTGCTCCTTCTACAATCTTCCTATAAATACATGGTTCATCTACATTTTTGATAAAGTCAAATTCTTTGACTGTCTCATCAAAACAGATGTTCCAACTTCGCGATGCTTGCTTTAATCCATAGATGGATTTAAGCAACCTGCACACTCTTCCGTTGCTCCCACCGTCTAAGAAACCTTCTGGTTGATCCATGTAAACACTCTCTTCCAAATGTCCATTTAGAAAAGCTGTTTTTACATCCATCTGCCAGATTTCATAGTCATGGAAGGCAGCAATGACAAGCAGGATCCGAATGGATTTAAGCATAGCTACAGGTGAAAAGGTTTCATCATAGTCCAATCCTGGTCTTTGACGAAAACCTTTTGCAACGAGTCTAGCTTTGTAGGTTTCTTCTTGTCCAAGTGCACCAATCTTCTTTTTGAAGATCCATTTGCATCCAACTGGTTTCACCCCAGGAGGAGCAACTTCTAAAGTCCATACTTTATTGGTGTACATGGATTCCATTTCGGATCTCATAGCATCCAGCCACTTCACCGAGTCAATACTCGTGATAGCCTGCTGAAAACTAGTAGGCTCATCATCATCGATGATGCAATCCTCTCGATCCCCATCTAGAAGAAAACCATAGTATCTCTCAGGAGGATGAGAAACCCTACTAGATCTGCGGAGTGGCGTTGGTTCGTCATGTTCTATTGAAATCTGAGGTTCTTCTAAGTCTTCGGTAGCAGTTTGAGGTTCTGGAATTTCTTCCAGCTCTACCGCGCTCCCACTAATTTCTTTTGCAAGAAATTCACTTTTTAAGAAGACAATGTGGCGAGCGACAAACACCTTTTGTTCTTCAGTGTGGTAGACCATGTACCCCCTTGAATGTTTGGGGTATCCTATAAACTTGCACAAAACCGATCGTGCCTCGAGCTTGTCCAGTCAATGCTTTTTAACATATGCCGGACACCCTCATATCTTGATATACTTGAGATATGGTCTCTTCCCGCTCCACATTTCATATGGAGTCATAGGCTTAGACTTAGTTGGAACTCTATTCAATAAGTATGCTGTTGATTCTAGAGCAAATCCACAGAAGGAAAGTGGCAACTCAGCACTACTCATCATTGAACGCACCATATCTAATAGCGTGCGATTCCTCCTTTCTGATACACCATTATGCTGAGGTGTATAAGGCAGAGTAAGCTGAGAGAGAATTCCATTCTTTTTTATGTATTCAAGGAAACTGATACTTAAGTATTCTCCATCTCGATCAGATCGAAGTGTCTTGATGCTTTTACCAGTTTGTTTCTCTACTTCATTTTTATACTCAAACTTCTCAAAGGCCTCGGATTTATGTTTCAATAAGAACACATGTCCATACCTAGAGAAGTCATCAGTAAAAGTGATGAAGTAGGAGTGACCGCTTCTCGCATGTGTAGACATTAGACCACATACATCACTGTGTATAAGTCCCAAGAGTTCTGTGGCTCTCGCTCCGTGTCCGGAGAACGGAGATTTGGTCATTTTTCCTTTGATACATGATTGACAAGTTGCATATGATGAATATTCAAACGGATCTAGATATCCATCTTTATGTAACTTAGTCAACCTTGTTTCGTTTATATGACCAACTCTACAATGCCATAGGAAGGCTTGATTTGAATCTGGAGCCTTTCTTTTAAGTGTGTTTTGAATATTGAAAATTCGAGGTTGATTAAGTATGTATATGTCGTTTTTCCAGTGTGCCATACCCAATCAATTCTTGATTTAGGAGAATGTTCATGACATTTCTTTCAAGCGCAAAATTATATCCTTCATTAGATAATAAAGATACTGATATAATATTACATAACATACTGGGAATACAAAAACAGCTGTACAACACCAAAATGTGCCCACTAGTCAACCCTAGGTGATATTCCCCTACTGCAATAGCATTTAAATGCATTCCATTGCCCATCCGGAGTGTCATATCACCTGTCTCCAGTACTCTACTATTTCTCAGATCCTGCAATGAATTACAGATGTGAGAACTAGAAATGGTATCAAGTACCTATGATGTAGAGTTTACTGAAAGACAATTTTCGATTACGAACACACCTGAAGCAGAAGCAACAGCTTGCTTCTTGTCCTTGGCTTTGAAGGCTATACAGTCCTTCTTCTAGTGCCCTTGCTTGTGACAATAAAAGCATTCGTTTGTATCCGCTTTCACCCTTCCTGCCTTGTTCGTTCCCTGCACCTTCTTGACCCCACCCTTCGGTTTGGTGGCTTTCATCTTCTTCTTCCCTTTAGCTTTCGCTTTAGATTTAGAAGAGGATGATTGGCCAACATACAGAACGGGGGTCTTCTCCTTTTTCAAGGAGGTCTCTGCTACCCTCAACATGTTGAGGAGCTTTGGAAGATCAGCTTCCATTTCGTGCATGTTGAAGCTAAGCACGAAATGAAAGAAGGTGTGGGGAAGGGACTGCAAAATCAAGTCGATATACAAATCATTCTCTAGCACGCATCCCAGGTTTGCGAGTTCCTCAATGAGGCTGATCATTTTGAGGACGTGCTCTCCTACAGGCGATCCTGGAGCTAACCTCATCTAGAAGAGTTTCCTTGAGGTCTCGTACCTCGCGATACGGGAGTGCTCTCCATATAATTCCTTGACATGGAGAAAGATGGATACAATATCCATACTCTCGTGCTGTTTCTGGAGTTCATTGTTCATGGACGCCGGCACGATACACTTAGCTCACTCACAGTCTAGATCCCAGGTTTTGTGAACTTCCTTGTCCACAATTGAGGAATCTGGTCCAGGGATAAAGGGAGGAACAGCGGTGGTAACATATGTTACTTTGTCATAAGTCAGTGCAATTGTGACGTTCCTTAGCCAATCTTTATAGTTCTGCCCGGTCAGTATATTTTTTTCAAGTAATAGTTTTAGTCCTGTCATGCTAGCTGCTAGAGAGAGAGAAAAGAAAACACTCGGCATTGTTAGTTATATGTATGCCCTAGAGGCCATTACTGTACATAGGATGTATATTGTAGTGGATGCTGGGACATATATAGGGAGGACTTTCTTGCTCGACATGATAGTATGCTATCTGGTTGCTCTTTACCTTAACGTGTATACTGATTGTCTCTCTGTTACATGTTGGTAAAGCCCTTAGGATCTGTACTTGACTACCTGGACTATGATGCGGATCATACTAGTGGGGACATGGTAGTCCATAAGTACATCCTTCAAAGTCCCTAGTCGTGGGTATATCGAGACGGGGCATCGATATACCAGAGTAGACTAGCGTGTACCTTCTCGACCCATACAGATGGGCAATGGATGATCCCATATCCATTAGTGTTTGACATCAGAGATGATATACGGGTGCTCAGTAGAGACTGGGTACCCTGGACGGACTCGCCGAGAACTCCCAGATGGTATTATACCTCACGTCAGATGGCAGTTCTCTGGTGACACTGGTACAGAGTAGTCTGTTGACCCGAGATCGTCATAGAGACTTGTCTGGTTCCCACTGTGCTTTGATTTCCATCTTACCACGTCCAAGAGGGCGTGCAAAACGGTGGTTTTTGGGTACAGTCCCGAGTCACATGGAGGCAATGAGCGATAGGAAGGGATTCGTCTCTCCCGGTATAGGGGGTTGATGTTGCGCTGTGTTCGATTGGCTATAACAGGAAATCCCTGGCCAGGGTTACTGAGATTTACTGGTAAGTGTTACCAGTAGTTTCTCGAATTGTTATAGACCTCATATCGACACGACTTATCGAGCTATTGGGGTCTGACGTTTACCACCCCTAGGCGAGATATGCGACATATCAGACGATCAGACCGGACTGTACGGTAGTGTTACTGGTTGGATTCACTGGAGTGTGAGCGGGCTTGCTCGTCGATCTTCAGATCGCTCAATACCCGGGTGGCCGTTACGTTTAGCAGACCGCTTGCGGCTTGTCGGTGTTTGATATGATCATCATCTGCTGCCGGCGTATTGACGAGTCTTTAGAGTCCTACACAGAGGTTTCCTGGCTCAAGCGAAACGAAATAGGAGCGCATATGAGATATGTGCGGGACCGAGAATAATACGTGTATGTGATACCGTATTCCATTCTCGCGATGAATGTGTCGAATGGTTGTATGCGATATAACCTAGTTATCGAATCAAGTATTGATTCGATAAGCCGATACATTGAATACTAGTCGGTTGTGTGCGACATGACCGGATCATTGAATCAAGTGTTGATTTAATGATTTAATGTATAATTATGTATTTGATATATTACTTTGCATTAACTAGTATTGGTTCACTTTAAATGGATTTTCTCACTCGGATTGTACACATTGTATATGTGATATACTTTTGTGCACTTGATTGTATCATGTTTGATGATGCATGTTATGCTAGGGTTTTTGTGTAAAGATCAAACCATGGTTACATGATTATGGTTAGGGTTTTGTTTTATTCACTTATTTATTTATCCATTTCATTTTGGAAATTAAATGGAAAAGAGAAAAGAATGGTGGCTTTATTTGGAGTTTAGTTGAAGCTTCATGAAGCTTTGATCAAGTCAACCATTCTTATCTCATCCTTAACCCTGACCATTCCCACTAACCATGATTCATTCTCTACACTTGACTATAGTTAACATTATGATAAGTTTTGATTTTCTATTGATTTTAAAATAACTTATCATAAGAACTAGCTTCTTCTTCTTCATCTTCTTCAATGAAGAAAGCTTGCCTCCATCAATGGCAAGTGATGAATTTGAGTGAGAAATCCAAAACTAAAGTCTACCCACTTCCTATTTCTTCATCCTCTACCTCTTGCCAAGTAGTAGAGTGTGTTTCCTTCACAAGTTTCTTGACTTGGTGAAGTCGGAGCTTGATTTAGCGATGCCTCGACGTAGATCATCTTCGGCATGGACATCGACGACCTAGCTTGCCCATTCTCCGACGAAGCCGACGCTAGAGCCCGGATTTGATTTGGACAGCGGAGAGGACTTCGTTGCGGAGCTATGGAGGTGGAGCACCGGATCTACAAAGGTTGTATTTCCGTATTCCCTTAGTTAAGTGTTAACTAGTTATCTTTTCGCCTAGTTTTCTAGCAAACGATCCGTAGTCGGGTTTCTCGACACCTAGATTTTTTGAAATTGGCATGGTTGATGCCTTGTGAGATCTCATTAGGATGCCTAGGAACCCTACAGTGGTATCAGAGCCTAGCTAGAGCCTTAGGCGAAGTCCAGACGGAATTTGAAGTCCGAACGACCCGAAAACCCAAACCCTTATTTGCTCTCTGGACGATTTTGAAAAACTGGGATTTTTCCATATTAAAAATATTCAGAAAACTCAGTAAAATAATCTAAGAATTACTGTTTAAATAAGAGGGCTTGATTCATTAAAGGGAGCGCGGATCCGCGGCCTTACAGTAGGCTCATGCGGCGGATCCGCGGCCCTTTTGTCGTATTATGCATCCAGTTCTGCACAGTAATTCTTATATATTATTTCTGGTGTTTCTGGGATTTTCTAATATTATTCAAGAGTTGATTTTTCTGGAGTTGTTTTGGGAATTCGGTGTTTCGATCGGGGTATCAAATTTAATCTGTGTGGCTTTCCGGATAAATTTTAGAATATGTTAAAAAGTTCGACCGGATATAAATACCCAATTTTTCCCCTGTCGGGAAATTTCCAAGTGTTGGATTTTTCCGTAGTTTAACGACGTTCTAAGTAGTGCAAGTAACGCGATGGACCCTCTAGAAGACAACAAACCTTAACTCGATTATGTGACCGTCTTGAACTGCCCTTTGAACCTTCGGGTTTGGGGCAGTACGGCGTGCCACATGTGAGGCGTTGGCTTGACCCTTCTACGGCTGGACCGTTGGTACTGAGGCACGAACTGAATGTTGTTAGACTTATTTAATGTGTTGGATTGTATCGGGAAAACTTGGGTGTTCGATTGTTCGATCCGAAAGTTTAACATTTTCTGTTTATCTGGAATGTGATACAATAATTGGAATTCATAAATAGTTATGAGATAACTGAATGAATGTTGTAAATCTAACAATTTAGTCTCACTTGATCGGTTGCCATGGAATTTTGATGTGATCAAAAGTCCGTCGCAATCACGTAGCGTACGCGGATACTCGCCGGGTAAACTTAATAGACAGCCTCACTCCATAGCCCCGACCAAGTGACTGTAGGAGAACCCCGTCGCCGAAAGCATCCGTTCGGGTGCTCGCGGTAGCGGTGTTCCGCCTTGGTGCACTTCGTCGAAGGTATCAGGGGTGCGGCCGCCTACTAAAGTTCACGACGAGCATTCGATCAGTTTTTCGGGAATCTTGTTGAATTGCCCGACTTGATATTGAAAAGTGTTTTCGATAATGAGACTAAAATGCGGGGTTTATAATTGTTAGGCATGCGATGTCTAAAGAATTCATTTGATCAGGCATACGATGTCTGAGGTGATTGCGGATTCCAACTGTTGTAGTTTTACACTTTCTTTTCTGTGACCGTAAGTGTAATATGTGATATCGTCGGTTTCGTTGCTATATGTCAACGACAATTGGGATGCGCATATTTACTTACGTTGATGACATGTGATGTTATGTGTTGCTGGATATGTTATATTGGATCGTCGTGTTTGAATAGCCGGGGGTTTTTTATGTGAGATGAGTGTTTTTCATTTTCATTCATATAAAAACTTGTATGTAATATTCTTTTATTGGGGCACTTCCAGGTTGCGGAAGATGTCACCGTTTGTATATTATTTACTTTTCCGCACTAGGATAGACCCAAGGAGGAGGGCACAAGTAACCGGGTTCTGGAGTCCAGTGGGAGACCAACTCGAGGAGTCGAGTCCGGGGTCTCCTAACTCTAGAATTGGCAGGGTTGCTTGCCGCCCTCATAGGGGTCTAGGGGTGTGGGTTTGGCTATTCATCGCGGCCGTGGAATCCGTGTTTTATACTGGCTCGTATTGAAAACACGGACGTCCTAGTATATCCAATATTTCATATGTTTCTTCTGCTGCAATATCTCTGATGTGTTCTGTGATAGATACAGTATATAGTATATATGATATATTATATAGACGTTACTTATGTTTTACACTCGCGCTAGCCCTGCCCTGCTCTGCTGTTAGTTACCTAACCTAACGGTGCACGAGGGGACATCGAGGCGAATGCGGATGGCATAAGTGTACGTCGTATTTATCTGTGATGTTTAGGTACTTAAATGATGGGACTTCATTAATGTGATTAATGAAATAAAAGAAACCTAAGATGTTGTAGAATCGAATTTCAAAATAAAACAGGTAGCTACAGTTCTTGCTTTGCACAGCGGTATATGTGATATATCCTGCACCTTATTCGATGAGGAAAGGACCGAGATCCCTTCACCGGGAGTGACTCCTTTAGCAATAACTGGCAGATGCTACACACTCGGTTTGTATTTTGATTGCTTTTAAGTGTTTTTGCTTTGCACAGTGATATATACGATATATCCCGCACCTCATTCGACGAGGAAAGGACCGACGATCCCTTCACCGGGAGTGACTCCTTTAACAAAACTAGAAAAGCCTCAAAAGCACTCCATTTTTTAAAATCATTTGATTCTACAACGATATCAAGTTCATTACGCAATAGGTTTTCAGAAAAACCTGTCGTAGCCCTCCGTCATTTCAGATAAGTATTGGTTAGTATTCGTGCTATGTTTGTTGACTATGTTAAGGCGTAGTGTGCGGTAGCTAATTAGTGCTTATCTGCATAAGCATATGATGTGATTGGATTAGGGTAGTCGTGCGACTTTGTTGACTATGTTAAGGGTCGTGCGGGTGGGTTTAATTCAATCGGGAAATGACGGCTTGAACTTGACTAGCACTTATGATTTGTTGACTATGTTAAGGTCATATAGCTGCTAGGGGCAAAATATTATCGGGAATTTCAAGTGTTGAAATTTGCAATGAGATTGCATACCTTCTATGAGATAGTTGGATCCCGATACCCGCTGCGAGTAATTGTTACTCCTGGGTGAGTTTTATACATTACAATTAGTCGATCAAGTAGGTGTCTAGAAAGGTGTCAACGGGGTTACGCCTCTGGGAAAACGAGGTTTACATTAATTAGGTTCGTGCGAAAGCACGGAGGACCTCCCTCAAAGTACCGACACTGGCCTGGCTGAAAGATTGGCGAACTTGTAGTGTGTAATTAATCCCGGCTAGTCTTTCCTTTTAGGGTTTGAAGGAAGATTTGATAAAAAGCAGTGGGAGCCATCCTGATTAGATAAAATAATAACCAATCTATTCTTGAAAGAGCGCACGCTGAGTGTTTTCTTCTCTCTCTCTCCAGGTAGCGACCATATCACGCCTTAATCAAGATAATAATACGGAATATTGACCGAACCCGCTTGTTATACTGAGCTGGGGAACGTTGGTCCCGCTCCAACTTATAATTGTTATAAGACAGAGCAGGAAATTGGGAATTACCAGAATTCCCGTGCCGCCCAAACGAAGAGAGTGCATGCTGATGCATCATCTTCGGGTGTGTTCATTACAGAGAACTGTTTCTCAGTATCCTTTACGTCCTGGGTATATGATACCGGATCAGGATCCCGCATATGTAATATGTTACGTGGGCTACAGATAGGTAAAGAACTGAGAACGGGTGATAAGTTTCATGAGGCAGAAAACGGGGCAAGAGTTGCAGCCAAGTCTGTTGGTCACTGTCACCCTGTATTATGAATACATTGATTCTGAACAAATGTTATTAGATACCGAACCTGATATACAAAATCATATCTATCTCTTTATCAGTAAAGAAATGATAAAATTTTGTATAGCTGGATAATGTTTTGAACATTTCCTATATCAAAAGTTGATCGGTTCAGGCACGTTATCTAAAAGCATTGACGTTCTAAATCAAACTACAGTTCTTTAGTATACAGAACACACACAAGAGGAAGAGTTCAGAAATGAACGAATCCTTCTTGAGGTATTGTAGACTAGGTCAGATCAATGTGACCCGACTAGCTAGAGTTACATAAAGATGCATATTTAAATTAGTTTGAATTTACATCTTATGAAACTCGCCAGTCATGTCACAAAGATAAGATGACCATAGCTCCGTTTACTGGAAACAGAGAAAGAGTTAATGAACTCTTGGGAATGATACATGATGATGTATGTAAGGTCTCCTGTCTACACATGCCAGGACTGGTTCTTTATACTTCATTACATTCTCTGATGATCTTTCGAGATTCAGACCTATGTTCCTGTTGAAACACAAGTCCAAACCTTTTGAGATATTCACAGAATATAAGTTAGAAGTAGAAAACCAAAATACGGGTATAAGTATTATGTCCTATGATGAGATCAAGGAGGAGAATACTTGTGCATGGAATTCCTGGACTATTCTAAAGGAGAATAAGATTCTCTCTCAGCATTACTCCACTGTATACACCATAGTACGATGGTATATCGGGGCGGAGCAATCACACCCTATATGATAAGGTGTGCTCTATGATGAGTACTACTGAGTTACCTATTTTCTTATGGGAGTTATGCACTTGAGAAGCTGCATACCTATTGAATAGGGTTCAAATCAAATCAATTGCCTACCACTTTATATGTGATATGGAAAGGGAAGAGCCCATGTCTTAACCTAGTTAAGATTTGGGGTTGACCGGCCTATGTTTAAAAGCAAAATCCGGACAAGCTCGAGGCAAGGTCTGTAATGTAGAACTGGAAAGGTTCCAGCTATACAAACTGCAGCTGATGATTTGAAAGAACCAAAGGATTCAATAGTTACCAATGAACCTCAGCCTCTCCGCCGATCTAGTAGGGTTCCTCACCCACCTGAGAGATACTTCGTTTTCTCTATGACAGTGGGAGCGAGGATTGCATCATGAGATGATGACCCAACTAGTTTCGAGCTGGCCATCAGGAGTGAGACTCTGTAAGAATGGCTGGATGTTTAGCGATCTGTGATGGAATCCTTATACACCAACAAAGTATGGACTTTGGTTGCTACATCTGAAGGGTTAAATCCCCATCAGGAGCAAGTATATCTTGAGAAGATTACTTGGTGTAGATGGAAAAGTTGAGACTTTCAAAGCTAGACTTGTTAAAGGTTTGCATCATTGACCAGGTGTGGATTATGTTGAAACCTTTTCTAAGGATCTATGCTTAAGTCCATCCAGATCCTACTTGCCACGGCTACATACCATGACTACGATATCTGGTGGTTGGGTGTCTTGACTGCTTTTCTAAATGATGATTTAGAAAAGAGCGTCTATAAGTACACAGCCAGAGGGCTTCGTAGACAGTGGGAGCAGCGGAAACGTGTGCAAGATGCTTTATAGGATAAAGCAGGCATCGCGGAGTTGGAACATCTGTTTTGATGGATTAGTCAAAGAAGTTGACATCATCAAAATGGTAAATGAACCTTGTATATACAAAAGGGTAGTAGGGAGTATGGTGACGATCCTCGTAGAGTACGTGGATGACATACTCTTGATAGGGAAGGAGTTTCCTATGCTACGCTCGATCGATCTCCGTTTATCACAAGGATTCTTCAATAGGATCAAAATGATACCTACTAAATCCTGGGTTTTGGATCTATGAGATAGATCTAAATGGATGTTAGAATTCTCACTAGATGTAGTGAGACGATATCAACCGATCCTGGGGAGAATCACTGGAAGGGTTCCAGGGTGATAAAGACGACTGAATCTCAGTCACAGGCATTGCCTTTACCCTCAGTAAAGGGACGGTATGTTGGAAGAGTTCCAAGCTAGATACCGTGGCATACTAGACGATAAAGGCAGGATACATCGCTACTTAAGATGCTACCAAAGAGGCTGTTTGGGTGTATATAGGTTCATGAGATGAACTATGTTCCTACCATTGTGTGACAATGGAGTTGTGGCTTATGCCAAGGAACGCCGGTCCCATCAGTGATCCAGACATATTCTAAGGCAGTATCACTTGATCATGGAGATGGTTGATCTCCAGGGAGATCGAGGTTAGGAGAGTAGACTCAGAGGACAACACAGCGGATCCACTCACGAAAGGCCTTTTCCCAGAGAGAGACTTTTATGGGATGGTTGAGTATGAGATACTGCAACCACTGCTACAGATGGCCCTAGTGCAAGTGGGAGATTGTTAGTTATATGTATGCCCTAGAGGCCATTACTGTACATAGGATGTATATTGTAGTGGATGCTGGGACATATATAGGGAGGACTTTCTTGCTCGACATGATAGTATGCTATCTGGTTGCTCTTTATCTTAACGTGTATACTGATTGTCTCTCTGTTACATGTTGGTAAAGCCCTTAGGATCTGTACTTGACTACCTGGACTATGATGCGGATCATACTAGTGGGGACATGGTAGTCCATAAGTACATCCTTCAAAGTCCCTAGTCGTGGGTATATCGAGACGGGGCATCGATATACCAGAGTAGACTAGCGTGTACCTTCTCGACCCATACAGATGGGCGATGGATGATCCCATATCCATTGGTGTTTGACATCAGAGATGATATACGGGTGCTCAGTAGAGACTGGGTACACTGGACGGACTCGCCGAGAACTCCCAGATGGTATTATACCTCACGTCAGATGGCAGTTCTCTGGTGACACTGGTACAGAGTAGTCTGTTGACCCGAGATCGTCATAGAGTCTTGTGTGGTTCCCACTGTGCTTTGATTTCCATCTTACCACGTCCAAGAGGGCGTGCAAAATGGTGGTTTTTGGGTACAGTCCCGAGTCACATGGAGGCAATGAGCGATAGGAGGGGATTCGTCTCTCCCGGTATAGGGGGTTGATGTTGCGCTGTGTTCGATTGGCTATAACAGGAAATCCCTGGCCAGGGTTGCTGAGATTTACTGGTAAGTGTTACCAGTAGTTTTTCGAATTGTTATAGACCTCATATCGACACGACTTATCGAGCTATTGGGGTCTGACGTTTACCACCCCTAGGCGAGATATGCGACATATCAGACGATCAGACCGGACTGTACGGTAGTGTTACTGGTTGGATTCACTGGAGTGTGAGCGGGCTTGCTCGTCGATCTTCAGATCGCTCAATACCCGGGTGGCCGTTACGTTTAGCAGACCGCTTGCGGCTTGTCGGTGTTTGATATGATCATCATCTACTGCCGGCGTATTGACGAGTCTTTAGAGTCCTACACAGAGGTTTCCTGGCTCAAGCGAAACGAAATAGGAGCGCATATGAGATATGTGCGGGACCGAGAATAATACGTGTATGTGATACCGTATTCCATTCTCGCGATGAATGTGTCGAATGGTTGTATGCGATATAACCTAGTTATCGAATCAAGTATTGATTCGATAAGCCGATACATTGAATACTAGTCGGTTGTGTGCGACATGACCGGATCATTGAATCAAGTGTTGATTTAATGATTTAATGTATAATTATGTATTTGATATATTACTTTGCATTAACTAGTATTGGTTTACTTTAAATGGATTTTCTCACTCGGATTGTACACATTGTATATGTGATATACTTTTGTGCACTTGATTGTATCATGTTTGATGATACATGTTATGCTAGGGTTTTTGTGTAAAGATCAAACCATGGTTACATGATTATGGTTAGGGTTTTGTTTTATTCACTTATTTATTTATCCATTTTATTTTGGAAATTAAATGGAAAAGAGAAAAGAATGGTGGCTTTATTTGGAGTTTAGTTGAAGCTTCATGAAGCTTTGATCAAGTCAACCATTCTTATCTCATCCTTAACCCTGACCATTCCCACTAACCATGATTCATTCTCTACACTTGACTATAGTTAACATTATGATAAGTTTTGATTTTCTATTGATTTTAAAATAACTTATCATAAGAACTAGCTTCTTCTTCTTCATCTTCTTCAATGAAGAAAGCTTGCCTCCATCAATGGCAAGTGATGAATTTGAGTGAGAAATCCAAAACTAAAGTCTACCCACTTCCTATTTCTTCATCCTCTACCTCTTGCCAAGTAGTAGAGTGTGTTTCCTTCACAAGTTTCTTGACTTGGTGAAGTCGGAGCTTGATTTAGCGATGCCTCGACGTAGATCATCTTCGGCATGGACATCGACGACCTAGCTTGCCCATTCTCCGACGAAGCCGACGCTATAGCCCGGATTTGATTTGGACAGCGGAGAGGACTTCGTTGCGGAGCTATGGAGGTGGAGCACCGGATCTACAAAGGTTGTATTTCCGTATTCCCTTAGTTAAGTGTTAACTAGTTATCTTTTCGCCTAGTTTTCTAGCAAACGATCCGTAGTCGGGTTTCTCGACACCTAGATTTTTTGAAATTGGCATGGTTGATGCCTTGTGAGACCTCATTAGGATGCCTAGGAACCCTACAGGCATATGCTTCTTGCAAGATTAGATTGGTTATTAATTTATCTAAAGAGGATGGCTCCCACTGTTCCCTCAAATCCTTCTTCAAAACCTAAAAGAAGAACTAGTCAGGATTTAATCACACGTCACAATACTTGCTTAACCTTTCAGCCAGGCTGGTGTTGGTACTTCGAGGGAGGTTTTCCAGCGCTTTCGCGAAGTTCCTTAATTAAATAACCTCTTTTCCCTGGAGGCGTAGCCCCTCTAACACCTTTCTGGACACCTACTTGGTTTATAGCATTGATTGTTAAGTGAGAATGTTTCCCGAGAGTAATCCTACTCATCAGTGGGATCGGGATACAACTATCATTGCATGATGTACTAGATGGAAGCCACTCTAGTCACCACACTCCAGAAGGTATGCTAAATCTGCAAGTTTCCTTTATGTTTGAAACTCCCGATATGATTTTTACCCCAAGCTCTTATGACCTTGACGTAGGCCAACAAATCATAAGACGCAAGTCAAGTTCTACCCGTCGTTGTCCTGATTAATTTAGGTACATCGTATATGTCCTTGACGTAGGCCAACAAGGTTGTACGTCTGTCCTATTCTAATGCATCTATCTGTGCAACAAATAAGCAAACCACACTGCTACCATCCACTATGCCTTGACGTAGGCCAACAAGCATAGCATGAATACGATGTGCTGTCTATTTGAAACGACGGAGGGTTACGGCTGGTTTTTGACAAAAAACCGTTAACGTAATGAATTTGATATGATCGAAGGAACCATGATAGCCTTTATTAAAAAGGAGTGGTTTAAGCTCCGCATTTAAAATTTGCTTATTGAAGAAAACCGAGTGGTTTTAAGAAATTGTTCCAACGATTCAGTTTAGGTTTTATTTTTATTTGCATTAAAATAATGTGTCCCATCTTTAACCTATCATTACAGATAACAACGAAAATACAACGTCCTCTTATGCCATCCGCATTCGCCATGGGGTCCCGTCATCACCCGTTAGGTTACTTAACTAACGGCAGAGCGGGGGCTGGGCTAGTGCGGGTGTAAAACATAAGTGACGTCTAAATAGCTATCATATATACATATTGTACATTCGTCAGACGCAATAATAGGCATTCCAGATCACAGATAAACTTTATTGGATATGCAAGCAATCCGCGTTTCTTTTGAGCCTGTAAGAAAAGACGGATTACATAGTTGTGATGAATAGCCATTATCCCATCCTAGACCCCTACGGGTACGGAAAACTACCCGCCAAGTACCCGAAGTGAAGCGGTCTCCCTCCACAACGTGAGTAGGCCACTAAGCACTTTGAAATACCCGGTAGTTTGTGCACCCCGCCTTGGGTCTATCCTAGGAGCAAAAACAGTAAAAAGAAATAATACAACGGTGGCAACAACCGCAACCTGGATGTGCCCCGCAAAATAATATTACAACTTATTACAATTACATCGAATGAATTAATACAATAACCCATCACAAAACCCCGGCTAATCATCACAACAGTCCAATAGAGTTCATAATCACAAACAGTTAAAACATTACAGATATGTGCAACCCGTGCCAACCGACTTACTAGCAGTTAGGGGAGGTTTACGAACACATAATACAGTTCACATATATAATCAAACAAGCAAACATCGTATAATTTCGATCGATCAAACCCATTAGATTCTGCTCCAAAACTTCTCTGTAAACTTGAGACCTGAGCAAAAAATAAACCATACCAGAAAAGACAAAATATCACAGAAGAAGCACAGGGAAAAACTGGGTTTAATCGGCCTCAACTCGGCCGCGGATCCGCGGCGGATCGGTAGGATCGGCCGCGGTTCCGCGGCTGTATGGCCGATTCAGGAACACATTTTTTTCCAGTATTCTTATAATTTCATGTAGGGTGTTCTGGAGGAACCTGAAAAAATTTTGGACCTCATTTTAAAAACGACAGAAACTATGTGATATCGGGGTATTTTCCGGTTCGTTTTGCGTTCGAAATTCATACGACTTTGCAAGTGAGTTAATTATTGTTTAGTGAGGTTTTGATACCACTGTAAGTCGATGTGCAATACCCCACGAGTTGCGGGGAGGCGGAAATATGAAAAACGATCTTGTTCTTGAAGCATACATCGACTAACCGAAGATCTTGGCTAAACGATAATTAACAACTATCATAGAAGTTCTAAACTACTATGTAAAGAGATTATACCTAGTGATACGTGTCCTTCGTCTTTACGATCTCTTCGTCCTCCTCGGCCTCCTCCAAGTGATAGATGATCCACCCGAGAACCCTAATCCAAGCTTCACCTCAAAACTTGAGGTAACTAAGTTTCTCTAGTTGCTAATCAAAGGAACTTAGGTCATATAGAGTTAGGTTATGGGATGTTTAGTCTTTTCTAATCCTTGTTCTCAACTTATGAGTGGTAGGATTAGAGCTTGAAGAAAGAGACAGCTTGAGGAGAGAGAAGGTGAACTAGAATAATGAAATGAAATTGTTTCTCACTTAATATATCAAGCATAATGAATAAATCAATAAAATGAATAATAAAAGATTATTCATCATGCTTCATAAATGTATTATGAGTGATTCACTATGTGAGTCATTAAGCATTTAATAATGCAATAAAGACATAGTGAATCACACATTATGAGTCACAATTACATTAATGACAATGCCACCTAAACCCCTCAAGTCACCATGCTTCTAGAAGCTTCCCGAAAATTACGAGAACGCCCCTCCCATCCTTGAAAACACGAAAAAACTTTAGACTGTATAAATCCAATAACCTGATACTAGAATCTGGCTTAAACCAAAGCCGTCTAGTAAAAACTGTCCGAATGTCGTACGTGCGTTTAAACACGTGTTGGTCCGAACCCTTTTCGTAAAACCCTACGACCTCTATATCGTTTCGCCTGGAGTTGGGAAAACTCTGTGTGGGACTCTAAAGGCTCGACAACTACGCGGGCAGTGGGTTTAACCACAGACCGCAAGCAGTACTAGCTGTACGTAACGGCCCCCAGGTAGATGTCGATAAGAAGGCCAATGAGGAAACCCATCCGAACTCCTACTGAGCCTATCCGTGACAATATCCGTGCAGTCCGGTCTGTTCGTCTAAGAGTATCGCATGTATGGTCTAGGGAGGTGGTAAACGTCAGACCCCTAATAACCGTACAAGTCGTGTCGGCATGGCTTAATTACCATCCGAGAATCTACTGATCAGTCTATCAGCAATTCTCTATATCAGCCCTAGCCAAGGACATATGGTAATGACCAACAGATCACTGTGCGATATCAACTCCCTATACCGGGAGAGACGTATCCCTAACAGTCACTCACTGCCTCCACGTGGCTCGGGAATGTGCCCAACTAAAACCTATTTGCATGACTCCTTTGAACCGTGGTAGGGTAGTAATCAAAGCACAGTGGGAACTCACACGAGACAAATGACGACCTTAAGGCAACGGACTATCTTCACACATGTCACCTGAGAACTTCTATCTGAGGTTAGGTATAAATACCATCCAGTCAGTTCTCGGCGAGTCCTGTCCGGTGTACTCACATCCAGTGAGCATCTGTATACAATCTTAGGTGCACTCCACCAATGGCTGCGGGACCAATACATTGCCCCTCCTCAGGGTCCAGATATGTATACACCAATCTACTCCGGAGTAACGATGCCCAGTCTCGATACTCCTGCTACTAGGGACATCTAAGGACGTGCCTACTAACTATCCAGCTCCCACTAGTATGACTGCCATCACAACGCCGGTAGTCAGGCAAACACCCTATGGGCTTTATCAACATGTATATATATATATATGAATACTACGCAAAATATATCATATGTTAAGATAAAGATAAACCAAATAGCGTACTATCATATTAAGCAAGACTGTCATATACATACATATCCCTAGCATCCTATACAATGAAGGCCTCTGGGGCATATATATCCAATAATGGTCCAATGCCAGTTTAGGGACATAGTGGTCCATTTCCAGTTTAAGGACATGGTGGTCCAATACCAGTTTAAAGACATAGTTGTCCATTACCAGTTTAAGGACATGGTGGTCCAATACCAGTTTAAGGACATAGTGGTCAAACATTCTCATTTTGGGGACGAATATTGGTTTAAGGACGCATTAGTCCATGAGTTTAAGGACCCCAAAGTCCGTATTACCAGTTTAGGGACATGGTGGTCCATCATTCCCATTTTGGGGACGAATATTGGTTTAAGAATGCATAAGTCCATGAGTTAAAGGACCCCACAGTCCGTATTACCAGTTTAGGGACATGGTGGTCCATCTTTCCCATTTTGGGGAAGAATATTGGTTTAAGGACGCATTAGTCCATGAGTTTAAGGACCCCACAGTCCGTATTGCCAGTTTAGGGACATAGTGGTCCAACATTCCCATTTTGGGGACGAATATTGGTTTAAGGACGCATTAGTCCATGAGTTTAAGAACCCCACAGTCCGTATTGCTAGTTTAGGGACATGATGGTCCAACATTCCCATTTTGGGGACGAATATTGGTTTAAGGACGCATTAGTCCATGAGTTTAAGGACCCCACAGTCCGTAGCAATATTTGGTTGTCGGGACCCGTCACCTCTCTGACGACGTTGAAGGATTACAAAGACAAATATCAGAGGAGTTCAGAGATGTACCCTTGAACCGGGTGTAAATTGATTTGAGAGAGCAGTTGTGCTCAGTTCAGTTTCATTTGAGACTTATGGCCAATATTGGGTTAAGTCCAGTTGAAAATGTTCAACATTTTATTTGCATTTGGCCTGTTAGGCCTTTGTTTGGGCTCTGCCCTTTTATTAATGCGTTGCATTTTTTTGTTTGGGCCTATTAGACCTTTAATTGGGCTCTGCCTTTTAATAATGCATAGCATTTTTTTATATATTTTGGTCTGATAGACCTTTTTATTAGGCTCTGCCCTTTTAATAATGCATTGCATTTAATGTTCTGACAGTGCCCCACGTGGCTTGTCAGGCGCTTTGCACCAATTGAGGAGCGCAAGGCGCAAACTCATGTCGGGGTGACATGTGTCACGCTCTGGTGAGCGCAAGTCTGTTAGCGCAGTGCGCTGCGCCAGTGCGCTGCGCCAGTGCGTTGCGCTAGCGCACTGCTGACGCGTGGTGCGCTCTGATGACTTGCACCAATTTAAGAGAGCAGTGCTCTATTTTAGAAGAGCAAGGCGCGGTTTGTTCTGGGGACGACACGTGGCGCTCTCTGGTGGCTTGCGCCAATCCAAGGAGCGCAACAGTGCAAATTTCAAAAGTGCAAGGCACTGTTTAATATCTTGATCAATTTTAGATCAAAGGGAACAAATTTTTCTTGTTTCCAAAGAGGTTCTACCTCAAATCTCAAGAACCGGTGGTTCATCAAAAGGCAATGCCTATATATAGATCAAAAGATCTAATCTTTTCTGGTCCTCTCTTTTTTTATGTTGAAGATCTTGATCTTTTTCTTAGATCTTTGATCTTTTTAGAAGAAATTCTTCTCTTTTTTTTTATTCTAAGAATTAAATTCTTTAAATGAAGAAGATGATCTTCTTCTTTTCCAAAGGTTTACCTTTTTTCTTTTTTGAGTTCTTTCTCAAAGTTTTCAGAGGATTTCTGTGTTTCTCTCTCTGTGTGTGTCAATGTGTTTTAGACTTGGAGTCTAGGGGCCTTTATATAGTGCCAATTGATTTGTTAAATCAGTTAAAGAGATCTTTCTCTGAGTGATTTAGGGATTTTCCCCCACAGTTGGATCTTTAATCCAAGGGCTTCTGTTTTACAGAAGATAATCTTCTTGTTTTAACAAGATTAGAAAGATCTTTCTGGAATTTTAATTCTGTTTTAGTGCTGTCACAGTTGGCGCAAGCGCACCTACGCTGGACACGTGTCGCGCAGCGCACCTGCGCTGACACTTGTCGCGCAGCGCAGAGCGCAGCGCAACTGCGCTGACACGTGCCGCGCAGCGCAGAGCGCAAGTCAGCTGAAGCATTGCTTCCTTTATCAAAATTTAAATTTTTAAAATAGAGCCTTGCTCTGATTGGGGGTGCGTTGTCTTGGGCGCAAAAGTCCTTGCGCTGGCATGTCTGCTTTTGACACGTGGCGTGCTACACGCAGCACAAGGAATCTGAAGCGTTGCTTCAATTATTTTAACATTTGATTTTCAAAGTAGAGCTTCGCTCTAATTGGGGGAAATAGAAGCGTTGCTTCATTTCCCGCCTTGGAATTTGAACAGAGCTTTGCTTTTATTGGGTAAACAAATGCCCCTCCACCGTTGCGCTTACGTAGCCCCAAACATGAGCGCAGCGGTGGCAGAATTCCAACCGTTGCGCCAACTTTTGGAAGTTGAAACGGCTCTCTTAATGCCTATAAATAGGACCTTTGGTCCCTTAGATGATTTTGCATCTCTTCATAAGGATTTTCATTCAGAGCCTTACTCTTTTGTTTAAGCACTTTTAAGAGTTCAAACTCTAGAGAATTTTTAGGTAAAAATTAGATTAGATTAAATTAATTTTAAGAGCCTTGCTCTCAATAGATCCCTGATCTAAAGAAAACCCATTTAGGGTTTCACTTAGCAGAGCTTTGCTCTATAGGTCTAAAGGGATCTAAAGAGAACCCTATTAGGGTTCCATTATAAAGTTGTGCTCTTTAAAAGATTTTCCTTGTATTTTCTTAATTCATCAATGGAGCTTTGCTTCTTCTAAATCATACAGAAGAACTCTTAGGAGTTTTTCATGCATCTTGGAGTTTAAAGATGGCATTTTATTCTTCGATGAATTATATTGTTTTGCTTAATCAGTCTTTCTGATAATTTTGTTGATTCTCTTTTACAGGAGTAATGAACGCCCACATGTACGATCTCAACGAGATTATCTCTTACGGGGACATTCGCCGACTCGGCCATTCTCAGAATCGAGAGTTCACCAACGCCGAGTGTCCTGAAATCATGAGTCGCTTTGACGCATACAATGGTCAACTGCTTCCCCGGCGTTCCTCTCTCTTGAAGCTTATCGTGGGAGCAATCTGGGAAGCGCTTCCCTTGTTCTGTACCGGCGTGCCGCTTGGAGCATTGGATGCCGCTGAGGATAAGGTGCACTCGGTGTATCTGATGAACTTAATCTCGAAGAGACGGCGAGACAATCTTGTCGATCTCTTGCACCAGGCCTTTCAACAGTCCGCCATTCTTGCTGCCTATTGGAGGGTGGAGGACATCAATGGAGATCCCGATGCCCGTGCTCGCGAAAGGAAGCACACTAGGATGGTTCGCCAGGCTTGGAAAGTCTTGGACAAGGTCACTTTCGAGTTCCTCAATCCATGTACGGGATTTGAGGTTTTACCATTGTAATCATCTGGATAATGTCTTTGTTTATTTCTTTATAATTGTAAGAACCTTTTGCAATATGAATGGAAAATTTCACATTTCAGCTTGTCTTGTTTCGCGTACTAAATCTTTTGCACATGCATGAATGGGTATGTCTCAAACGCTTAATCAGATGCAAATCGGACGTTCTTTCTGTCGCTTTCTCCCTTCTTTTATTATCAGCATGCTACCTTAGTAAACATGGTCGATAGATGATAGAGCGAGCCTCCTGTCTTGGCTTCTTCAAGAGGTAGTGATGGCTTAGGCCGCAGGTTCAGATCTGCTGCCTAAGACTTTTCAACTCTATGAGCCGTGAGGGTCTCATAAAGACTTTTCTCCCTACGGATCGAGAGGATCTCATAGGTGTATTTTCTCCTTAGGGGTCGTGAGGACTCCTAAGTGTATTTCTCTTGAGAGTCGTAAGGATCGCACAAGAGAATTTTCCCTCTTACGAGTCGAGAGGACCCGTAAGTGGTTGTTTCCCTTCTTGTCGAGATTCGACTTCGGAGAGTGTGACCCGTGAATAGTATGCAAGAGTTCATTTTGGACCGACTTGCAGGGTCCCAGTGCTTAGGAAACAGGTTTTTTAATCCCCGCTGCCTAAGGCTTTTCCTCATGAGTCGAGACGAATCGAGAAGTTCTCACGAAGACACAAATTTCCTCACGAGTCGAGACGAATCGAGATGCTCTCGTCAAGGACGCTAATTTCCCTGAATCGAGGTATTTGCCAAGGACACTGATTTCCTCGGAGTTGAGACGAATTGAGGTATTCCTGCAAAGACACCGATTTCTCTGCGGGCCGACGCGAATCAAAATGCTCTCGTCAAGGACGCTAATTTCCCTGAAACGAGGTATTTGCCAAGGACACTGATTTCCTCGGAGTTGAGACGAATCGAGATATTCCTGCAAAGACACTGATTTCTCTGCGGGTCGATGCGAATCAAGATGCTCTCGTCAAGGACGCTGATTTCCCTGAACCGAGGCATTGCCAAGGACACTGATTTCCTCGAAGTTGAAACGAGTCGAGGTATTCCTGTAAAGACACTGATTTCTCTGTGGGTCGACGCGAATCAAGATGCTCTCGTCAAGGACGCTGATTTCCCTGAATCGAGGTATTGCTAAGGACACTGATTTCCTCGGAGTTGAAACGAATCAAGGGATTCCTACAAAGACACTGATTTCTCTGCGGGTCGACGCGAATCAAGATGCTCTCATCAAGGATGCTGATTTCCCTGAATCAAGGTATTGCCAAGGACACTGATTTCCTCGGAGTTAAAACGAATCAAGGTATTCCTGCAAAGACACTGATTTCTCCGCGGGTCGACGCGAATCAAGATGCTCTCGTCAAGGACGCTGAATTTCCTGAATCGAGGTATTTTCCAAGGACACTGATTTCCTCGGAGTTGAAAAGAATCGAGGTATTCCTGTAAAGACACTGATTTCTCTGCGGGTCGACGCGAATCAAGATGTTCTCGTCAAGGACGCTGATTTCCCTGAATCGAGGTATTTGCCAAGGACACTGATTTCCTCGGAGTTGAAACAAATCGAGGTATTCCTGCAAAGACATTGATTTCTCTGCGGGTCGACGCGAATCAAGATGCTCTCGTCAAGGACGCTGATTTCCCTGAATAGAGGTTATCTCTAGGTTATCTATGAACCGTCGAGACTTGGAGCTAGGGATTTTGCCGTCACTCCATTTTGTTTCAACCATGGGGTCTTTCGTTGACGTTGCATCTGCATCCTGCTGGACTGCGAAGGAACGCCATTGTTGACATTGCGTCTGCTGTAACGAGACGAATGCTGAGGTAGATCCGGGATTTTGCCGTCAGTCCGCTTTGTTTCGACCATGGGGTCTTTCGTTGACGTTGCATCTGCATCCTGCTGGACTGCGAAGGAACACCGTTGCTGATTCTTAGGCTGTAGATATTGCCGTTAAGATTTGGAACTAGGGACTATGCCTTGGCTCCGTTTTGTTGCGACTCTGAGGTCGGTTGTGGACGTCATGTCTGCATCTGGTTGGAGTGAGGAGAAACGACGTTGGTGATCTCTAAGTTGTCGATATCGACGTCGAGACCCTGAAGTTAGGGATCTTCTTTTGCTTCGTTTGTTGACATTGTGTCTGCAATATTGCGACAAATGTTGAGGTTGTCTCTAGGTTGTCTATGAACCGTCGAGATTTTGGCTTCGCTTTCTGGTGGAGCCTGTTGGGAAGATATGGTTCCCTCTTTGTTTGTGCCCCTGGATTGTATACAGGGATCGATGTGATCTCACCTGTAGGAAAAAAGTTTCATTCATTTTTTTTATTTTTTTATATTATTATTTTATTTCCGCGATGCTCTATCATTTCAGCTTTTTATATCGTGAAAATCGCGATTGCCCAATCATTTCGGCTATTTTTCGCGGTGCCCAATCATTTCGGCTCTTTATTTTATTTTTACTCGCTGCTTTTTATTGCGAGTCGGCCAATCATTTCGGCTTTTTATTTTATTTTTACTCGCTGCTTTTTATTGCGAGTTGCCCAATCATTTCGGCTGTTTTTGTATGCATACATTTTTACTTGTTGATTTCGTTGCAAGTTTCCCCATCATTTCGGCTATTTCGTATGCATGTGTGGTTCGTTGGCTTTTCGCTGCAAGCTAGGAATTAGACACCGATTTTGGCATCAGCATCGCTACAACTGGGATATTGCCAGGAGCGAATCATCATTTGCCTTGAAAGGACTTGGAATTTGATACCGGTTTAGGCATCAGCATCATTACAACTAGGATATTGCCAGGAGCGAATCATCATTTGCCTCCGTCGATGTCGAACAAAGGTGGCTTAGCGAACAGGGTTAAGATCCTGTCGACTAAGGCTTTTGACTTCATGAACCGTAAGGGTCTCATAAAGGTATTTCTCCCTACAAGTCGTGAGGATCTCGTAGGTGTGTTTTCTCCTTAGGAATCGTGGGGATTCCTAAGTGCATGTTCCTCTGTAAGTCGTAAGGATCTTACAAAAGGATTTTCTCCTTATAAGTCGAGAGGACTTACAAGTGTTATTTGCTGTACGAGCATATCCCTAGTCACGGATGGGACTTTGTTAGGGAAATGTTTATTCGCGCCCGTGGATTGTATACAAGGGTCAGTATGAGCCGCTTATAGGGAAATATCGAAGGTTGTGGGAGTTGCTTAAGAATAGGTTCAGGTCTCTGTAACTTAAGACTTTCAAATCTTATAAGCCGTGAGGGTCCCATAAGAGAGTTATCCTTACGAGTCGTGAGGATCTCGCAAGTGTAATTTCTCCTTAGAGATCGTGAGGATCCCTAAGTGTGTTTCTCCCTTGTGAGTCGCAAGGATCTCACGCGGGTGGTTTCTCCTTACAAGGTCGAGAGGATCCTGTAAGTGTCTTTTAACGAGGTTGCGCCCTTTCGGGTTTTCACAAACACTCGCCGGTAGCCCTGCTGTTTTTACTCACGGAGTCCTTTCGGGTTTTCATCCGTGCCCTTTTTGCTTATGGACATACCGTTTTTATTATTATTTTTTTTATTCTCTTTTTTTTTATATCGGCTTTGGGATGTTGCAATCCACCGTAGTTTATCGACATCTCGGTCAACAGCTAGTTTTAGGACGTAGTGGTCGATCCGTTGTTGAAGAAGGTCGGCTAGTACTTATAGAGTCTGTGCTTAGGAAGATAGCGAGCGGACATAGTCGTCGTCATCTATCATTGACCTAGGCCATGACTCGTCAAGCGTAGTGTTTCTTTAGGAAGCGACCGTTTATTGGCCTGAAAGGCCTTTCACCATGCATATCCATGAGTAGATAGGCTCCACGCTGGTAGACCTTGTCTATGACGTACGGGCCTTCATAGTTCGGCTCGAATTTTCCCCGCTTGGCGTGATTGGGGATCATAAGTCCTTTGACCACTAGCACGAGTTCGCCTTGGCAGAATGTCCTCGGCCTGGTCAATCTTTCATATGAGCGCATCATCTTTGCTTTATAAGCCTCCAGATTTTGTTGCGCTATGAGCCAAGTTTCATCAAGGGCATCAAGCTCCTCAAGCCGAAGGTGAGCATTTTCTTCGTACGTCAGCTCGTAGTGGACTGCTACTCGTAGAGAGGGTAATTCTATTTCGAGGGGGATTACCGCTTCTGTACCGAATACCAACGCATACGGCGTTGTGTTCGTGACCGTCTTGAACGTAGTTCGATACGCCCAGAGAGCTTCTTGCTGTCTCTCGTGCCAGTCCCTTTTATTTCGGGACACCGTCTACTTTACGATCTTCGTCAAGGTCTTGTTGAAAGCCTCAGCTAGACCGTTAGCTCGGGGATTATAAACTGAGGAATATCTCCAGTCTATATTGTGTTGTTGTTCGAAGCGGCTGATCTTGTGGCTTCTGTAGGCTGGCCCGTTATCGGAGATGATCCGCCGCGGAGTTCCAAACCGATAAATGACGTGCGTCTTGAAGAAATGGAGGATATTCTCCGTCTTCACTTCCCTCAGCGGTATTGCTTCTGCCCATTTGGAGAAGTAGTCAGTCATTGCCAAGATGAATCGATGTCCCCTGGACGATACTGGTTCGATGGGGCCGATTACGTCAGTTCCCCACATTTCGAACGGCCAGCTAACCACTGTTGGATGTAGAGGATTTGGGTGCTGATGGATAAATTCCCCATGGATCTGGCATGAGTGGCATTGCTTCGCATATTCGAGGCAGTCCAGAATCATCGTGGGCCAATAGTAGCCCATCCGTTTAATCTTCAACTTCATCTTCGGGCCTGCTTGGTGAGAACCGCAGAGTCCGTCATGAACTTCCTGAACGACTCTTTCGCTTCTTCAGGTCCCAGAAATCTCAACCACAGAGAATCAAACGACCTCTTGTACAGAGTATCATTAACGAAGGCGAAAGACAGAGCTCGTTTCATGAGCTGATGTCTTGAGGACGCATCTTCAGGCGTTCGACGGGATTTGAAGTAGTCTATAAAGACTTCTCTCCAATCCTCAGCCTTTTCCTGGTCTTTTATTTGCATAGCCATTTGCTCAGTCACTCCCTTTTCTTCTGATGATTCCGGTGATATTTCTGCTGGGGCAAGCACCCGACGGCTTTGTACCACGATTCTTACGTCATCGAGGTTCTCGTCGGCCAGTTCTTTAGCGAGCTTAGCTAGTGCATCTTCTTTGCTATTTTCCACGCGCGGTATGCTTTCCAACATGTAGGAGGGGATTTGAGTCAGCAGTTGCTGTACTCTCTCACCATACTTCACCAGCTCTGGTTTGCACGTTTGATAGTCGTCGTTTACTTGACTAACGGCCAGTTTGGAATCTCCGTATATGAGGAGGTTTTCAATTCCCATGTCGATGGCGATCTCGAGGCCTGCTATCAAAGCTTCATACTCGGCTTCGTTGTTTGTCCTCGGCTCTGTTAAGGAGAAAGCGAAGCGCATTATCCCTCCTTGTGGAGTTACGAAGATGAGGCCCACCCCCGATTTGATTATAGAGGTGTTTTGTTTGCGCTTCTTCATGGAAGACGCTCCATCAAAATAGAGTTCCTATCGGGTATCACTACCGTCGATCGCATCAAACGCATGTTCATCTGGCAGCTCGCAATTCAGAGGAGAATCGGCCAGTATCGGATGCTCAGCGAGGAAATCGGCGATGGCCTAGCCTTTCACTGCCTTAAGAGGCTGATAAGTTATTGAAAACTCCATCAAGAGTAGGGCCCATTTAGCAAGTCTCCCTGCCAATATGGCCTTTGACATCAGATATTTGAGAGGGTCCACCTTCGAAATGAGACGGACTTCATGTGCCAACGCATAATGCTGGAGTTTCGTTATTGCGAAGATTAACGCCATGCAGTGTTTTTCGATGGGGGAGTGTTGCTTTCTGCCCCCACTAGAACTCGGCTCAAATAGTAGAGGGCTCGTTCTTTCCCTTGGTCGTTCTCCTGTGCCCATAATGCGCATAAGAACCTTCGAGGGCTTTTGTATACAGAATGAGAGGCTTTCCCTTGACCGGAGCGGCCAGTACTGGCGGATTCTGCAGGTATTGCTTAATTTCGTCTAGCGCGCTTTGGCATTTGCGATCCCAGACGAAAGGGGTTCTCTTCTTCATCAGGTGGCTGTAAGGACGGCATTTTCCTGAGAGATTGGCTATAAATCGCCGAATATACGCGAGCTTCCCTTAGAGAGACCGCAATTGCTTGAGAGTCCTTGGTGGGGGCATCTCCATGATCGCCTTGATCTTTGACGGATCTATCTCGATACCTCGGTGTCGGACGATGAATCCTAGGAATTTACCTGAGGATACCTCGAACGCGCATTTGAGAGGGTTCTTCTTCAAGTTGTATTGCCGAAGGCGTTGAAATACGATCTTCAGGTGCTCGAGATGTTCCCTGTATGATTTGCTTTTCACCACGAGGTCGTCGATATAGCATTCGACGATTTCATGTATGAGGTCATCTAAGATCTTCGTCATGGCCCTCTGATAGGTGGCACCGACATTCTTTAGATCGAAGGGCATCACCTTGTAGCAGAATATACCCAAAGGGGTCCGGAAAGCAATGTGCTTCTGGTCTTCGGGATGCATCTTTATCTGATTATATCCTGATGAGCCGTCCATGAAGGAGAAAACTTCATGAGTGGACGTGCTATCTATCATCAGCTCGGTGACCGGTACTGGGATATCATCCTTCGGGCAGGCTTTATTGAGATCCCGAAAGTCTACACATATGCGCATAGTCCCATTTTTCTTCATCACGTGAACGATGTTGGCAATCCAATCGGGATACTGAACTTCCTGGATAAACCCAGAGTCGATCAGCTTCTTAACTTCGGCGTTAATGCTCATCTCAAGCTCGAGCCGCATTCTTCTCGGTGCTTGTTTGATTGGCTTAACGTCCGGGGATATTGCCAATTTGTGGACAGCAATCTCTGGATCCAGTCCTGGCATTTCGGAATAGTTCCATGCGAAGCAATCCTTATACTGCATAAGCACGTCTTTTAATGAATCCACCCTTCCTTCAGACAACAGCTCACTAACGAATGTCAGTCGCGGGTCGTTCGCCGTCCCCAACTCAATTTTCTTGAGGTTATCCGCCGTGGTGTGTATCCCATCTTCCAGCACTTTTGGCGCTGGTGGGAATTCTGAGATCACCTCATCATTGCTGTTTTCGAAGCACCAAGGAAGGTCATCCATATTCTCGGGCTCTTCTTTTGATATTGTTATCATATGACAAGTACGAGCCCGCTTCTAAGACCGATATGGATCTGGTTCTGCTTTCGTGGCTTTGGGTTTATGCTTCTGTGGCGGCGTTACCCTCCAGCTATCAGATAGAGCAAACTTGCCGAGCTGATATTGATGTTCGACCCAATTCTTGAAGGTGAAGCAATCTTCAAGAGGATGTCCTATTACTCGGTAATAAGAGCAAAAGTTCGGGTGTGAGACTTCGCCTGCTTGTTCGGGGTGCTTGGACTCCGGAAGCGTAAGCATTTGGTGCTTTATAGCTAGGTCAAGTATCTTCTTTGTGTTGTCTTGAGGAAAAGAGTATGCTCGACTCATCTTCTTCATAAGGGAAAAATCTGGACCGCTCGATTCCCGACTGCGTGGCTTCTTGGTCCCGCTTTGTCGTTGCTGAATGTCTTTTCCGCTTTTTGACTTGTTTCTGGCTCTGCGTCGGGCCTTTTTTACAACAGGTTGACAGGGAGCGGCATTTTCGTCTTTCACAACCTGTTGAAGGAGGCGTCACGTCCTGGCTTTCTCGTAGATGGTCATTTCGCGGTTGTGGTCATCTCAAACTTTTTGACCAGCTTCCCTTATAAGCTTGTCCATTTGTTCTTCGAACGACGGACTGGGCATTTTTATGTCGGGGACTTTTTCTGGTTTCGGGTTAACATTTTCCCATTGAGTATCCCCTTCTTCATCAAAGTTATGCATTACATAGCAGTCGCGGAGTAGTTCTCGTTTCTTGGACCGAACATATCCAAGCCCGATTGCTTCTATTCTCCCATTAGGCAATTTGTGCTGAGTTCCGGGAACGTTCCAGATCCTGTCATAGAATTTGGCTTTTCGAGCGGTCTGTTTGAAGGGTATCCTTTGGCGCTTCAATAGCCTTTTCAATCCTTCCGTGTAATATCTAGGCAGACGGATGGGCAGAAGCCTGTGCAGGATCTGCGCCGTGCCAGATTTCTTTCTCCACTTTAGTTTCCCCGGAGCGGTAGAATAGGATCGCCTTTTCACCTTCTCGCCTGGGAGGGACATAGAACGTCTGACGCTCTTCCACACTATAGGTATCAAGCGCGTCCAGTTCTTTATGATGTTTGAGCGGAACCATAGCAACTTGCAAACCTTGCTCTTCATCAGCAAATGTTCGTATTGAAGGCCGAGCAGAGATTATAGCATGGACCTCATCTTCCGAGTCGCTGTCAAAGATCATCATAGGAGCGGACGGTCCCGGTTTGTTGTACTGAGGTGGACCTGAATTCTTGAAGGTGAAGCAATCTTCAAGAGGATGTCCTATTACTCGGTGATAAGAGCAATAGTTCGGGTGTGAAACTTTGCCTGCTTGTTCGGGGTGCTTGGACTCCGGAAGTGTAAGCATTTGGTGCTTTATACCTAGGTCAAGTATCTTCTTTGTCTTGTCTTGAGGAAAAGAGTATGCTTGACTCATCTTCTTCATAAGGGACAAATCCGGACCGCTCGATTCCCGACTGTGTGGCTTCTTGGTCCCGCTTTGTCGTTGCTGAATGTCTTTTCCGCTTTTTGACTTGTTTCTGCCTCTGCGTCTGGCCTTTTTTACAACAGGTTGACAAGGAGCGGCATTTTCATCTTTCACAGCCTGTTGAAGGAGGCGTCGCGTCCTGGCTTTCTCGTAGATGGCCATTTCGCGGTTGTGGTCGTCTCAAACTTTTTGACCAGCTTCCCTTATAAGCTTATCCATTTGTTCTTCAAACGACGGACTGGGCATTTTTACGTCGGGGACTTTTTCTGGCTTTGCTCTTCATCAGCGAATGTTCGTATTGAAGGCCGAGCAGAGAATATAGCATGGACCTCATTTTCCAAGTCGCTGCCAAAGATCATCATAGGAGCGGACGGTCCCGGTTTGTTGTGCTGAGGTGGACCTGAATAAACTATCTCTTCCACTTCCTCAATATCACTCTCAAAGACAGGGATGGTGGTGGTTGCTTTGTTCTCCGGCTTTAAACACTTCTCCGTATCTTTGAAATCTGCCAAGAAGTATTTTGCATCTTCGTACTTACGGACCTCGTTTATGGAGAATGGATTAAACTCTCCTGTTACGGTATACTCGGGACCATCCTTGAAATACTTTATACACTGGTGTTGTGTAGAAGGGATGATGTTGTACTCGTGTAACCAAGGCCGGCCGAGCACAGCATTATAGCATGTCTTGGCGTCTATGACGTGGAATTTAATGTCCGTGACGCGTAGCCCAAAGCGTAACGTCAGTATCACAGACCCAAGAGTCCGTGATGATTGAGAGTCAAAACCAGAGATGGTGATCTTATCACGAGCGAGATCCTGGACGCTCATGCAGATTTCCTTCAACACTCGCACGTTGAGGAGATTGACGGAAGACCTATTATCGACCAGGATTTTGCCTATCTTTATATCGTGGCAGTATCCTGAGACATAGAGGGGACGGTTGCGCTCGCACGTCCCAAGGAGGAGGTCTTCGTCACCGAAGGTGATATCAGCCGTGTGTACTTCCTCCAGCTCGTCCTTCATCTTTTCTTTGGCCAGGAAGGCTTGGAATTGCTCTGGTTCTCGTAGCGCCTTGATCAATGAATCTCTTGCTTCTTTTGATAGTAAGAGGGCATCGAGAATACTGAGCTGCGAGGGTAACTTCCTCAAGTGTGCCAGAACGTTGTAGTCCACCTTATTTTTCTTTGGCGGGTCTTTGGCAGTCAGCTCTTTCATGACTTGGTCGTCCAGGGCGACATCCTCGGAGACCTTTTCTTTTCCCTTATCTTTTTTATTTGAGGGTCCAAGATTCCTTTCGGGTAGCGTACGATTACGCAACCGGATATTTTCGCAGGCCTTCGGCTCTGCCTCTTTTCCCGAGGTGGACACTTTAAAGAGAGGGCTAAGGGCCATTTCCTCGTCAGAGTCGCTCCCGAATGTAAGAATTTGCGCTTCCCCGGCGTTAACCATGCGACAATCGCCGGTAGTTCTTTTAAGCTCCTCGGTCGTACTTTTCTGCTCCCGACGAGTTTTGTGCTTCTCCCGCTTAAAATGTTGCCGGTGAACAACATATCCCTGCCACCATCTATTGAACGCTTTGCACTCTTCGGTGGGGTGCGAAATCTTTCGATGATATGAGCAGTAGGAAGGGTGCATTTCTTCTTTGCCGGCAGTGTTTCCTTCAGAGGGTGGTAGCTTCATCCCCATTGATATGGCTTTAGCAAACCTTTTCCTCGTCTTGAATTTGTTTTTATCCGCAACGGATGTCTTTTGATTTGACGGGAGTATCTCAACTCTTTCGTCTAGTCGCCGGCGCTTGGCCCTTTCAAATATGACCGTCTCGCTTTCATGATCAGCTTTACTTTTCAAAAGAGCTTCGTTGAGGAATGCATCAATTGTTTCATCTGATGGCCCCAGAAGTTCCGGTTTAGGATCTGCCCCCAGCTTCTCAGTGCAAGGATTTTTCTCATCTTTTGTAAACGAGTGGGAGATCATGTGACAACTTGCTACGTAACCCTCAGATTCATCCGACGAGCTTTCTCCATCATCTTCCTCCTGAAAGACGTGGCTGAGGAACTCTTGAAGCGTGATGGGAGTCCATGCCGTCTGATTATACTCCTCCAGCGCTTCAATCTGTTTCTGTAAGTCCATGCGCTTGTCGCCAGGCTCCATGGGCTTTTTAGATCTCTTCTTCTTCTTCTTTAAAGATTTTGACGGCTGGGTGTGAGTGCTTGGACCATCACCGCCGATCTTTGGAGTCGGGCGCGGCTTCAGCATCCCTTCGATGATCTGGGGTTCTAGTGGGTTCTTCCATCTGATCGACGGGCATGTCTTGAGATCATTCAGCATCCTTTTGGTTTTGGCTGATAGCACGACCTCCCACGGAGCTTCTTCAACAAGGGAGCATGTTGCCCCGGCATATTCACCTTTTTAGGGGTATGAGGTTGCGGCGGGGCCACCTTCCATTTTTCGGATAATGCGAACTTTCCTTGTTGGTATTGGTCTTCAATCCAGTTTTTGAAGACGTAGCAATCTTCGATCGGATGACCCAATACTCGATGGTAGGGGCAGTAATTGGGATCATTGATGTCGTTTGGCTGCAACGGACGTCTTGAATCCGGTAGATTGATGAGTCTGTTGCGCAATGCCAGCTCGAATAGTCTTCTCGTTTTATCTTGAGGAAACGAGTAAGGACGTCCTAGCCTCTCCTCGAGGGATACGCGTGGACGCATATTGTTTTGACGGACAACCGGCTTCAAGTTGCTCGGCTGTTGTTAAGCATTGGCGACGACGATCGCTTTTCCTTTCCCCTTCTCATTTCGAGAGTCCGTCTTTGGAGGAGACGGTCTATGGCCCATCTGGTCCATCTGGGCTAGCTTGCCAATCAAGGCCTGGAACGTGGTCGGTTTAAAGAACATCATGAACAGTGAAATAGTTGCATGAGGATCTAAGGTGCCCACGAACATGCCCATCGATGGCGCTTCTTCGATGCGTTGTTCACACTTCGACCATAAGTTCCGCCATCGGATTGCATATTGAACCCAAGTTTCACCCGGCTTTACTCTTGCATTGATCAAAGCTGTTATTAGAGTACGCTCGCTGGCGCTTGCGAAATGCTGGGTAAACAACAACTCCATTTCAACGAAAGTTTTAACAGAGTCGTTCAGAAGCTCGGAGTACCATTCAAACGCGATTTCCGATAAGCTACCAACGAATTGACGAAGCAGGAGCTTATCATCGCCGTCGGTGTTGCCACAAAGAGCCCTGAACTGGGCAACACGTTGATGGGGATTGCCTGTCCCCTTGTAGACATGGAATTTTGGGATCGTGTAGCCCGGCGGGTATTTGATCTGATCATACCAGCTCGGATATGGTCGCCCCGTTTTGACAACTTGACCGACTGCCTCAGTTGCCTGGTGAACCCTTATCTGCTGAGCTATATATTCATCTAGGGCAGCTTTAGAAATTGTCTCCTCCTTGGCTGTTGACAGAGCCAGTGGAGGATTCGACGTTTCTCCTCTGTCATCTTCAAGGACAATCGGAGGATCTTCAGCATGAGGATCCTGCTGGATCATCATACCCACCATGTCCTGGAACAGAAGGGTCATTCGTTTTATATTGGCTGCTTGTTCCGCAGCCTCTTTGTCCTTCTTTTCAAGTATACTGCGAAGGAATTCGGCATCGGTTTCTTGCTCCTGTCGCTGATCTGAGGATGCTTATGGGCTTTCTTTTGGCCCGGTGAGTGCGGCCATCGCGGTCATCATCTCTTGGAGCTTCTGCTGCTGCTCTTGAGCTTTAGTCACCGATCGCTAAGCGTTCTATGACCTGTGGATATACGGCCATCCTCCTTTACGGACGCCATGTAGACGGTATGTACTACAATGTCCCCGGACTTTGGGCGTTTGGGTTCATTGCCTTTGACATTTACCGCAGGCGTGGAGACTTTCTCTGGCTTTCTTCTCTTGTGGGCCATCGAAGTTGAGGGGGTCGTTGCCTTGGGCACCCAGGTGGCCGTCGTCTTCCGTTGCTTAACAGGGCGGCCTTCTTCCTGTCGGGATTTCGACATCTTACGCTGATGGGAGAAATTCGGATCAATCACCAATTCTCGGACTCGTCGCCAAGTCTTGTAAACTCTGGAAGACAGCCATTGAGGAGACTGCTCCGGCTTTTCTGGTTTTGCTTCCACGACGGTCTCTACCGGTGGAGGAGATCTTTTATGCTCCGCAGTTAGCGAATTTCTGCGTATCCTGTTCAGCAGCTCAATGCTGTTCCCAGTTGGAATAGCAGCATTAACTTCCACCGTTGGAGCTGGCGGAGTTAGCCCATAGGGGGAGTTGCCCCCAGCCTTCCTTATCCGGCGCCAGTGGCGACGTCGGGCATGACGGGTTGTCGGGATTGGTTCAGCGACGGCTTTATCTTGCCCTCTGTTCAGGTGAGGGGCAGTTGCCGGTGTCAGCCTCTTGAAGACCGACGTCCGTTGAGAAGCCGTGTCCAACCGGTCAAACACAAATTTCTGAGCGGGAGCGGGATTGGGAGCAGTCAGCCTTGTGAAGACCGACCCTCTTGCAGGAGAAGCCGCCTTGACGACTTCAGGAGCAGCTATCTTCTTTGGGATGGCCACTTAGGGTATTATGGGCTTCTTGGTAGGCCCTTTGGAGCCCGAGTTCAGCCTGGTGAAGACTGAGGAATTGGACGACCAGTCGAGAGGGGCCGTGGGAGTAGCAAGTCGATCGAAGACCGACTTCTTTGAAGCTTCCGATACGGGTACAGGGATGGTGAAGCTCGCTGGCGGGAGCATGGTCTCGAAAAATAGTCCAGTCGTAGTCTTGGTGATTTGTTCCACCGGCATCATGAATGGTGATGCCGCCTGAGGCCCATAGGCTACACCTCCAGGTGAGGCGGAGCGCCGGTTGCATTTGCATTTGGAGCAGTTCGAGCAGTTGGATGCCATTGCTGTTTGATTTCTGCGCCAAGCAAGAGACCAAATCTTAGTAACTTGAAACCCGAGGGCAACCATTAACAAACCGCAATTTGTTCGCGAATACGACACACGAAGTGTGGAGTGGAAACAGGAAAAGGTCCCACCGGACGTGCCAGAATCCGTTCCCCTCCGAATGGCGGCACTACGTAGAGACGTCTTGCCTGAGATTCGGGGCAGATGCTAATTGGTTTTATCTGTCCACCTCTCCGAAGATGCCAAGTTGATTTATGGCACCGTGTATCGGAGGTTTAGACGAATGCGGCCGATGTAGCAGACTTCGTCAGATTCCCCCACGTCTGAGGGGTTTTTGATTGTGGGGACGCTCTTCCCTGCAAGCGCAAGCCCCTACAGTTAATTACGCTACCGCATCGCGGTAACAACTTTCTCCTTCTCCAGATGTTCACTTCGTGTCGTGGGTGTTTGTTTTGTTTGTGGTTGCCCGTGGATTGTATTCGGATACTAATTTATGTCGTTTCCCGTAGGACGTGGATTAGTCCAAATCAGTATTTTCTTAGATTTGGGTTTGTGGTTTTGATTTTAGGATACGTTAGCCATATTTGAGGCTAAGATCAACTCAAACGTTTGTTAAGGATACGTTAGTCTAATTTGAGACTAAGATCAACTTAACGGGATCGTTTAAATCCGACAAAAGAGCATTTGGGATCTATTGTTCGAGTTTAGGGACATAGTGGTCCATTGCCAGTTTAGGGACATAGTGGTCCATTGCCAGTTTAGGGACATAGTGGTCCAATACCAGTTTAGGGACATAGTGGTCCATTACCAGTTTAAGGACATGGTGGTCCAACATTCCCATTTTGGGGACGAATATTGGTTTAAGGACGCATTAGTCCATGAGTTTAAGGACCCTATAGTCCGTATTACCAGTTTAGGGACATGATGGTCCATCATTCCCATTTTGGGGACGAATATTGGTTTAAGGACGCATAAATCCATGAGTATAAGGACCCCAAGCCCGTATTACCAGTTTTGGGAGATGGTGGTCCATCTTTCCCATTTTGGGGACGAATATTGGTTTAAGGACGCATTAGTCCATGAGTTTAAGGACCCCACAGTCCGTATTGCCAGTTTAGGGACATGGTGGTCCAACATTCCCATTTTGGGGACGAATATTGGTTTAAGGACGCATTAGTCCATGAGTTTAAGGACCCCACAGTCCGTATTGCCAGTTTAGGGACATGATGGTCCAACATTCCCATTTTGGGGATGAATATTGGTTTAAGGATGCATTAGTCCATGAGTTTAAGGACCCTACAGTCCGTAGCAATATGTGGTTGTCGGGACCCGTCACCTCTCTGACGACGTTGAAGGATTACAACGACAAATATCAAAGGAGTTCAGAGATGTACCCTTGAACCGGGTGTAAATTGATTTAAGAGAGCAGTTATGCTCAGTTCAGTTTAATTTGACGACTTATGGCCAATATTAGGTTAAGTCCAGTTGAAAATGTTCAACATTTTATTTTCATTTGGCCTGTTAGGCCTTTGTTTGGGCTCTTCCCTTTTATTAATGCATTGCATTTTTTTGTTTGGGCCTATTAGACCTTTAATTGGGCTCTGCCCATTAATAATGCATAGCATTTTTTTATATTTTGGTTTGATAGACCTTTTTATTGGGCTCTACCCTTTTAATAATGCATTGCATTTAATGTTCTGACAGTGCCCCACATGGCTTGTCAGGAGCTTTGCGCCAATTGAGGAGCGCAAGGCGCAAACTCATGTGGGGTGACATGTATCACGCTCTGGTGAGCGCAAGTCTGTTAGCGCAGTGCGCTGCGCCAGTGCGCTGCTGACACGTGGCACGCTCTGATGACTTGCGCCAATTTAAGAGAGTAGTGCTCTGTTTTAGAAGTGCAAGGGGTGGTTTGTTCTGGGGCCGACACGTGGCGCTCTCTGGTGGCTTGCGCCAATCCAAGGAGCGCAACAGTGCAAATTTCAAAAGTGCAAGGCACTGTTTAATATCTTGATCAATTTTAGATCAAAGGGAACAAATTTTTCTTATTTCCAGAGAGGTTCTACCAAAAATCTCAAGAACCAGTGGTTCATCAAAAGGCAATGCCTTTATATAGATCAAAAGATCTAATCTTTTCTGGTCCCCTCTTTTTTTATGTTGAAAATCTTGATCTTGTTCTTAGATCTTTGATCTTTTTAGAAAAAATTATTCTCCCTTTTTTTTATTCTAAGAATTAAATTCTTTAAATGAAGAAGATGATCTTCTTCTTTTCGAAAGGTTTACTTTTTTTTCTTTTTTGAGTTCTTTCTCAAAGTTTTCATAGGATTTCTGTGTTTCTCTTTCTCTCTGTGTCAATGTGTTTTAGACTTGGAGTCTAGGGGCCTTTATATAGTGCCAATTGATTTGTTAAATCAGTTAAAGAGATCTTTCTCTAAGTGATTTAGGGATTTTTCCCCACCGTTGGATCTTTGATCCAAGGACTTCTGTTTTACAGAAGATAATCTTCTTGTTTTAACAAGATTAGAAAGATCTTTCTGGAATTTTAATTTTGTTTTAGTGCTGGCACAGTTGGCGCAAGCGCACCTGCGCTTGATACGTGTCGTGCAGCGCAACTGCGCTGACACGTATCGCGCAGCGCAACTGAGCTGACACGTGTCGCGCAGCGCACAGCGCAGTGCAACTGCGCTGACACATGTCGCGCAGCGCAGAGCGCAAGTCAGCTGAAGCATTTCTTCCTTTATCAAAATTTAAATTTTTAAAATAGAGCCATGCTCTGATTAGGGGTGCGTTGTCTTGGGCGCAAAGCTCCTTGCGCTGGCGTGTCTGCTTTTGACACGTGGCGTGCTGCGCGCAGCGCAAGGAATCTGAAGCGTTGCTTCAATTATTTTAACATTTGATTTTCAAAGTAGAGCTTCGCTCTGATTGGGGGAAACAGAAGCGTTTCTTCATTTCCCTCCTTGGAATTTGAACAGAGCTTTGCTCTTATTTGGTAAACAGCTGAAGCTACCTTTGAGGGCCTTCTACGATGTATTTCTGATGGGCTAACGCTGAGGCAGAAGCTCGACCTCACCGAGCGAGATGTGCAAAGTCGTGAGGCAGCTCAGAGGGTCATCGATGAGCAACTTTCATCTTATTTGCAGCAACAGGCTCAGGTTGAAGCGGAGTTGGCCGCGGCAGCTGACCGTGAAAAGGGGTTGAGGGGAGTGCACGAGCAACTGATTGGTTTATTGAAAACGCTTCGCTCCCCATAGTTGTTTTTTGTATCAATTAACATTTGTAATTTTTGAATAAAATGTATCCATTTTTATCCTTTCATATGATGTAACTTGTACTCCATCAAATTCATGAATAAAAGATACACCTTTTTGTTCTACTGTTGTTTTCTTCTTTTTTCTTTGTTGCTGGCGTGTTACTTTAGTAAGCGTAGCCTGTATATGATAGAAAGCATTCCATCTAGAACTCTTTGTAGTGTAGTGATGGCTCTGTTGCCTAAGACTTTTCAATTTTATGAGCCGTGAGGGTCTCATAAAGACTTTTCTCCCTACAAGTCGAGAGGATCTCGTAGGTGTATTTTCTCCTTAGGAATCGTGAGGATTCCTAAGTGTGTTTTTCTCTTGAGAGTCATAAGGATCTCACAAGAGAGTTTTCTTCCTTACGCGTCGAGAGGACCCGTAAGTGATTGATGAGGTTGACATTATCCGCATTTCACGGTGTCAGGTGTTTGACTTTATCCGCGTTTAACGGAGTCAATGGTTGCTCTGGACGGGTCAGGATTGACATTAGCCGTGTTCCATAAGGACCAGGATCTGCTCTGGACGCTTCCCACGGGGTCAGGATTAACATTAGCCGTGTTCCACTAGACCAGGATTTGCTCTAGATGCTTCCCACGGGTCAAGATTGACATTAGCCGTGTTCCACAAGGACCAGGATCCGCTCTGGACGCTTCCCACTGGGTCAGGATTGAAATTAGCCGTGTTCCACTGGACCAGGAGGGGTTGACTTTATCCGCATTTCACAGAGTCAGGAGTTGACTTTATCCACATTTCACGGAGTCTGGGGTTGACTCTCGGTTTTCCGTGCACCGCCGAGTCATGGAACTGGGAATTGCGGCGGTTCCGATTTACTGATGTTGCGTTTGTTGTAATGATACGAATATCGAATTGGTCTCTAGGTTGTCTGTGAACCATCGAGATTCAGAGTAGGGTGTTTGCCATGGCTCCAAGGTTGATTGTCACGTTTGAATCCAGCTGGAATGAGGAGGAACGCTGTTGTGGGTCTCCAGGATGTAGATGAACCGTCGAGACTTGGCTTTCCTTCTGATGGAGTCTGGTGGGAAGGTATGGTTCTCTCTTTGTTTGTGCCCCTGGATTGTATACAGGGATCGATGTGATCTCACCTGTAGGGCAAAAAGTTTCATTTTATATATTTTCTTTCCGCGATGCTCTACCATTTCAGCTTTTATATCGCGAAAGTCGTGATTGCCCAATCATTTCGGCTATTTTTCGCGGTGCCCAATCATTTCGGCTATTTCTTTTATTTACTCGCTGCTTTATATTGTGAGTTGCCAAACCATTTCGGCTATTTTTTATGCATATATTTTTACTTGCTGATTTTGTTGTAAGTTTCCCTATCATTTCGGCTATTTCATATGCATTTATGGCTCGCTGATCTTTGCGGCGAGTAAAAAGACTTGGGATCTGATACCGGTTTAGGAATCAGCATCGCTACAACTGGGATATTTTTAGGAGAGAATCATCATTTGCCTTTGTCGGTTTGAACAAAGGTGGATTAGTAAATAGGGTTAAGATCCTGTCGACTAAGGCTTTTGACTTCATGAGCCATAAGGGTTTGATAAAGGTATTTCTCCCTACGAGTCGTGAAGATCTCGTAGGTGCGTTTTCTCCTTAAGAATCGTGAGGATTCTTAAGTGTATGGTCTCTTATAAGTCGTAATGATCTTACAAAAGTGTTTTCTTATTATAAGTCGAGAGGACTTATAAGGGCTGTCCACTGTATAAACATATCCCTAGTCGCGGGTGGGACCTTGTTAGGGAAATGTTTATTCACGCCCATAGATTGTATACAAGGATCAATATTGAACCGCTTGTATGGCAGCATTGGAGGTTGTGATGGCTTAAGAACGGGTTCAGATCCCTGTAGCTTAAGGCTTTTGAACCCTATAAGCCGTGAGGGTCTCAAAGGGGAATTCTCCTTACAAGTCGTGAGGATCTCGTAAGTGTAATTTTCTACTTAGGAATCGTGGGGATCCCTATGTGTGTTGCTCCTTTGTGAGTCATAAGGATCTCACGCAGGTATTTTCTCCTCACAAGGTCGAGAGGACCTTGCAAATGTCTTTTAACGAGGTTGCGCCCTTTCAGGTTTTCACAAAACTCGCCGGTAGCCTTGCTGTTTTTACTCACGGAGCCCTTTCGGGTTTTCATCCATGCCCATCTCGCTTATGGACATACCGTTTTCTTTCTTCCCTTTTTTATATATTTTTTTTTGTCAGCCTTGGGATGTTGCGATCCGTCGTAGTTTATCGACGTCTCGGTCAATAGCTAGTTTTAGGACATAGTGGTCCATCGTTAGTTTAAGGACGTTTCGGTCCGTCGCCAGTTTTAGGACATAGTGGTCCATCGTTAGTTTAAGGACGTTTTGGTCCGACATTAGTTTAAGGACATTACGGTCCATCATTAGTTTAAGGACATTATGGTCCATAAGTCGGCTACTACTTATAGAGTTTGGGCTTAGGAAGATAGAGAGTGGACATAGTCGTCGTCATCTATCGTTGACCTAGGCCGTGACTCGTCAGGCGTAGTACTTTTTAAGGAAACAACCGTTTATTGGCATAAAAGGTCTTTCACCATGCATGTCCATGAGTAGATAGGCTCCACCCTGGTAAACTTTGTCTATGATATACGGGCCTTCATAGTTCGGCTCGAATTTCCCCCGCTTGGCACGATTGGGGATCATAGGTCTCTTGACCACTAGCACGAGTTCGCTTTGGCCGAATGTCCTCGGCCTAGTCAATCTTTCGTATGAGCGCGTCATCTTTTCTTTATAAGCCTCCAGGTTTTGTTGCGCTATGAGTCGGGTTTCATCAAGGGCGTCGAGCTCTTCAAGCCGAAGGTGAGCATTTTCTTCGTCTGTTAGCTCGTGGTGAACCGCCACTCGTAGAGAGGGTAACTCTATCTCGAGGGGGGTACCGCTTCTGTGCCGAATACCAATGAATACGGTGTTGTGTTCGTGGCCATTTTGAACGTAGTTCGATACGCCCAGATACCTTCATGCAGTCTCTCGTGCCAGTCCTTCTTATTTTTGGACACCGTCTTTTTCACGATCTTCATCAAGGTCTTGTTAAAGGCCTCAGCTAGACCGTTAGCTCGGGGATTATAGACCGAAGAGTATCTCCAGTCTATGTTATGCTGTTGTGCGAAGCGGCTAATCTTGTGGCTTCTATAGGCTGGCCCGTTATCGGAGATAATCCGTCGCGGAGTGCCGAACCGGTAAATGACGTGTGTCTTGAAGAAATGGAGGATATTCTCCGTCTTCACTTCCCTCAGCGGTATGAATTCTGACCACTTAGAAAAGTAATCGGTCGTCGTCAATATGAACCGGTGTCCTCTAGACGATGCTGGCTCAATAGGTCCGATTATGTCAGTTCCCCACATTTCGAATGGCCAGCTAGCCACCGTTGGGTGTAGCGGGTTTGGATGCTGGTGGATGAAATCCCCGTGAATTTGGTATGAGTGGCATTGCTTCGCGTATTCGAGACAGTCTTGGATCATCGTGGGCCAATAGTAGCCCATCCTTTTAATCTTTAGCTTCATCTTCGGCCCGGCTTGGTGAAAACCGCAGAGTCCATCGTGGGTTTCTTGGACGACTCTCCTCGCTTCCTCATGTCCCAGGCATCTTAGCCACAGAGAATCAAATGATCTCTTATAGAGAGTATCATTGACGAAGGCAAAAGATAGAGCTCATTTCATGAGCTGATGTCTTGAGGACGCATCTTCAGGCGTTCGATGGGACTTGAAGTAGTCTGTAAAGACTTCTCTCCAATCCTTAGCCTTTTCCTGGTCTTTTATTTGTAGGGTTGTTTGCATGGTCGCTTCCTTTTCTTCCGACGACTCCGGAGATATTTCCGCTGGCGCAAGAACCTGGCGGCTTTGCGGGACGATCCTCACGTCGTCAAGGTTTTCGTCAGCCGGTTCTTTAGCGAGCTTGGCTAATGCATCCGCCTTACTATTTTCCGCACGAGATATGCTTTCCAGGGTGTAGGAGGGGATTTGAGTCAGCAGTTGCTGCACTCTCTCGCCGTACTTCACCAATTCCGGCTTGCATGTTTGATAGTCGTCGTTTACTTGGCTGACGACCAGCTGTGAGTCTCCGTATATGAGAAGGTTTTCGATTCCCATGTCGACAGCGAGCTCAAGACCCGCTATCAAAGCTTCATATTCATCTTCATTGTTCGTCCTCGGCTCCGTTAAAGAGAAGGCGAAGCGCATTATCCCGTTTTGTGGAGTTATGAAGATGAGGCCTACCCCAGATTTGATTATTGGGGTGCTTTACTTCCGCTTCTTCATGGAAGATGCCTCATCGAAGTAGAGTTCCCATTGGGTGTCACTCTCTCCTTTCTCACCGTTGATCGTGTCAAACGCGTGCTCGTCTGGCAGTTCACAATTCAAAGGAGAATCGGCAGGTATCGGATGCTCGGTGAGGAAGTCGGCGATAGCCTGGCCTTTTACTGCCTTGAGAGGACGATACGTTATCGAGAACTCCATCAAGAGCAGGGCCCATTTAGCGAGCCGTCCCGTTAACATGGCCTTTAACATCAAATATTTGAGAGGATCCACCTTTGATATGAGATGGACCTCATATGCCAACGCATAGTGTCTGAGCTTCGTTATTGCGAAGATTAACGCCAGCCAGTATTTTTCGACCGGGGAGTAATTGCTTTCTGCCCCCAGTAGAACTTGACTCAAGTAGTAGAGGGCTCTCTCCTTCCCTTGGTCGTTCTCTTGTGCCCACAGCGCGCCTAAGGAACCTTCGAGGGCTGTTGTGTACAGGACGAGAGGTTTTCCTTTAACGGGAGCGGCCAGTACTGGTGAATTCTGCAGGTATTGCTTGATTTCGTCCAGTGCACTTTGGCATTTGAGATCCCAGACGAAAGGAGTCCCTTTCTTTATTAGGTGATTGTAAGGACGGCACTTGCCGGAGAGATTGGCTATGAATCGCCAGATATACGCGAGCTTCCCATAGAGAGACCGCATTTGCTTGAGAGTCCTAAGCGGAGGCATTTCTATGATCGCCTTGATCTTCGACGGGTCTATCTCGATGCCTCGATGTCCATGATGACTGGGAGTCAAACCCGGAGATACTGATCTTATCTCGAGCGAGGTGTTGAACGCTCATGCAGATTTCCTTCAACACTCTTACATTGAGGAGGTTAACGGAGGACCCATTGTCAACCAGGATTTTGCCTATCTTGATATCATGACAGTATCCTGAGACAAAAGGGGATGGTTGTGCTCACACGTCCCGAGGAGGAGATTTTCATCGCCGAAAGTGATGTCAGCAGTATGGACTTCTTCCAGCTCGTCCTTCATCTTTTCTTCGGCAAGGAAAGCTTGAAACTGGTCAGGTTCTTGTAGTGCCTTGATCAGGGAATCTCTCGCCTCTTTAGATAGCAGAAGGGAATCGAGGATGTGTTAGTTATATGTATGCCCTAGAGGCCATTACTGTACATACGATGTATATTGTAGTGGATGCTAGGACATATATAGGGAGGACTTTCTTGCTCGACATGATAGTATGCTATCTGGTTGTACTTTATCTTAACATGTACTCTGATTGTCTCTATATTACATGTTGATAAAGCCCTTAGGATATGTACTCGACTACTGGGACTATGATGAGATCATACTAGTGGGGCCACGGTAGTCGACGAGTACATCCTATAACTGTTCCTAGTCGAGGGTGTATCGAGACAGGGCATAGATATACCAGAGTAGACTAGCGTATACGCATCTTGACCCATATGATGGGCGATGGATGATCCCATATCCATCGGTGTTTGACATCAAGGATGGTGTACGGGTGCTCAGTGGAGACTGGGTACACCGGACGGACTCACCGAGAACTCCCAGATGGTATTATACCATACGTCAGATGGCAGTTCTCCGGTGACACTGGTACAGAGTAGTCTGTTGACCCGAGATCGTCATAGAGTCTTGTGTGATTCCCACTGTGCTTTGATTTCCATCATACCACATCCAAGAGGGCGTGCAAAAAGGTGGCTTTTGGGTACAGTCCCGAATCACATGGAGGCAATGAGCGATAGGAGGGGATTCGTCTCTCCCGGTATAGGGAGTTGATGTTGTGCTGTGTTCGATTGGCTATAACCAGAAATCCCTGGCCAGAGTTGCTGAGATTTACTGGTAAGTGTTATCAGTAGTTTCTCGAACTGTTATAGACCTCATATCGACACGACTTATCGAGCTACTGCGGTCTGACGTTTACCACCCCTAGGCGAGATATGCAACATATCAGACGACGAGACCGGACTGTACGGGAGTCTTATTGTTTGGATTCACAGGAGAATGTACAGGCTTGCTTGTTGATCTTCTGAGCGCTCAATACCTGGGTAGCTGTTACGTTTAGCTGACCGCTTGCAGCTTGTGGGTGTTTGATATGATCATCACCTACTGCCGGCGTATTGATGATTCTTTAGAGTCCTACACAGAGGTTTCTTGGCTCAGGCAAAACGGGGTACGAGCACATATGTGATATGTGCGGGACCGAGGATAATGCGATATGTGATACCGTATTATATTCTCGCGATATTTGATATCAGCCGGGTCATCGGATCAAGTGTTGATTCGATGAATCGGTACGGATAAATATTAGGCGGTTATATGCGATATAGCCGGATTGTCGGATCAAGTGTTGATTCGATAATTTAATGTATAATAATATATATATGATATATTAAATTACATTAACTAATATTTGCTCACTAAAAGATTCTTTTTCTCACTCGGGTAATACATTGATATATATGCGATATATGTTAAATGTATTATTTTATTTTGTTACGATAAATATTATATATGTGATATATAATATTGTAACATGATATGATAACTAATGCAACTTGTTTAGTGGAGTTTAAACATGATTAGGGTTTGGATTAGGGTTATACTTTCTAGATGTTTCTAGAAGGCTTTCTTTTTGTCATGATAAAGATATTTACAAGTGACTCATGCTTTAACCCAACCCAAACCCTAACCCTAGTTAATTCTCTACAATGGTTAAGTCAACCATGGTTGCATTATTCTTCATATCATTTCATTTTCTATTCATCACAAAAGATTTCTAATATTGTTCATCATCTTCTTCCTTCTTCTTCTTTGCTTGAAATGGTTTCTTGCTTTGATTTTTGTGATGGATAAATATGAGAAAAAGATAAATAAAGAGAGCAAAAATCCTACTTCATCATCCTCATCTTCCCTTGCCATTTAGATGAGGGTGTTCACATCATTTCATGAGTGTTAGCTTGTGTTAAAGAAACTTCAAGGTAGATCATCTTAGTATCGAAGATTGGAAGCAAAGGTTGCGTCTTTCTCTTCGTGGAACCTCTCGAGAGTCCGGATCCCGATGATCGCAACGAAGGACCACAACACGGAGCATATGAAGTGAAGGACCGGATCTACAAAGGTTGTAATCCCTCTCACTTAGTGTTAAAATGTTTAGCCTGTTAGTTTTCGCCTAATCTCTAGTTTAAAGTTCCGTATTCGGGTTGTTCGGCACGGCTAAATTTTTATTCGGGCGTGGTTGATGCCTCGTAGACCCTTGTGCGCGTGCCTAGCAACCCTACAGTGGTATCAGAGCCAAGCTAGAGCTTTAGGCGAAGTCTAGACGAAGTTTAAAGTCCGATCGAAACCCGAAACCCCGATAAAACCCGCTCTCTGGACTTTTTCTAAAAACTGGGATTTTTCCACATTAAAAATGCTTTAAAAATTCAGCAGGGAATTATAAGAATTACGGTGCAAAAAGTTTTCGATGAACAGTATAAAGCGCGGCGGAACCGCGGCAGAAGCATGCCTTTTTCGGCGGTTCCGCGGCGACATGATGACGTCAGCATCTCCTGTTTCACAGTAACTCCTATTTTATTATGCTGGATTTTCTGGGAATTTTTAATATTTATTAAAAAGCTGAATTTTCTGGGGTTGTTTAGGGATTCGATGATTCGATCGGATTATCAGATTTTGTCTATGTGTTTTCCGGGTAATTTTTAGAAACTGTTAAAAAGTTCGAACGGATATCAATAACTCACTTTTTCCCCTGTCGGAAAATTTTTCAAAAGTTGGATTTTTTCTCGTATTTAAGAATGTTCTAAGTCGTGCAAGTAACTCGGTGGACCCTCTAGAAGACAACAAACCTTAACTCGATTATGTGACCGTCTTGAACTGCCTTTTGAACCTTAGGGTTTGGGGCAGTACGGCGTGCCACATGTGAGGCGTTGGCTTGACCCTTCTACGGCTGGACCATTGGTACTGTGGCATGTAATGAATGTTTTTAAACTGATTTCAAGTATTGAGATATATTGAGGAAATCTTGGGTGCTTGATGATTCGATCGGAAAGTTTAACTTTTTCTATTTATCTGGAATGTGATACAATATTTGGAATCCACAGGTAGTTATGAGATAACTAATTTGAATATTATAAACATAGCAGTTTAGTCTCAGATGATCGGTTGCCACGGAATTTTGATGTGATCAAAAGTCCGTCGCAATTACGTAGCGTACGCGGATACTCGCCGGGTAAACTTAATAGACAGCCACGCCCCATAGCCCCGACCAAGTGACTGTAGGAGAACCCCATCGCCGAAAGCATCCGTTCGGGTGCTCGCGGTAGCGGTGTTCCGCCTTGGTGCACTTCGTCGACGGTATCGGGGGTGCGGCCGTCTACTAAAGTTTGCGACGAGCATTCGATCAGTTTTTCGGGAATGATATTGAAAAGTGTTTTCGATACTGAGACTAAAATGCGGGGTTTATAATTGTTAGGCATGCGATGTCTAAGGAATTCATTTGATTAGGCATGCGATGTCTAGGGAAGTTGCGGATTCCAACTGTTGTAGTTTTACACTTTCTTTTCTGTGACCGTAAGCGTAGTATGTAGTGTATCGCCGGCTTCGTTGCTATACAACAACGACAATCGGGATACGCATACTTGTTTACGTTGATGATATGAGATATTATGTATTGCTGTGATATGTTATATTGGATCGTCGCGTTTGAATAGCCGGGGGGTTTTATGTGAGATGAGAGTTTTTCTTTTTCATTCATGTAAAATTCATTTGTATGTAATATTCTTTTATTGGGGCACTTCCAGGTAGCGGAAGCTGTCACCGTTGTATATTATTTACTTTTCCGCATTAGGTAGACCCAAGGCGGGGAGCACAAGTAACCGGGTTCTAGGGTCCAGTGGGAGACCATCTTGAGGAGTCGAGACCGGGTTTCCTAACCCTAGAATTGGCAGTGTTACTTGCCGCTCTCGTAGGGGTCTAGGGATGTGGGTTTGGCTATTCATCGCGACCGTGGAATCCGTGTTTTATACAGGCTCGTATTGAAAACAAGGACGTCCTAGTATATCTAATATTTCATATATGTTCTTCTGCTGCAATATTCTGTGATGGGATCATATTACTGCCTGAGACGAATGTTTATATTATATATATATGAGATATATGTTATATTGCAGATTTCGTTTCAAAAGAGATGCTTGTGAAGCATAATAAAATGGGACTTCATTAATGAGATTAATGAAATAAAAGAAACCTAAGATGTTGTAGAAACTTGTTTACAAAAACTGGTAGCTCTAGTTCTTGCTTTGCATAGCGGTGTTCCTTATAGAACATCCAGCACCTTATTCGATAAGGAAAGGACCGAGATCCCTTCACCGGGAGTGACTCCTTTAGCAATAACTGGCAGATGCTACAAACTCGGTTTGTCTTTTGATTGCTTCTATAGTTCTTGCTTTGCACAGCGGTATATATGATATATCCTGCACCTTATTCGATGAGGAAAGGGCCGACGATCCCTTCACCGAGAGTGACCCCTTTAGCAAAACTAGAAAAGCCTCAAAAACACTCCATTTAAAATCACTCGATTCTACAACGATATCAAGTTCATTACGCAAAGGGTTTTCTGAAAAACCCGTCGTAGCCCTCCGTCATTTCAAATAAGTACTAGTTAGTATTCGTGCTATGTTTGTTGACCATGTTAAGGCGTAGTGTACGGTAGCTGATTAGTGCTTATCTGTATAAGCATATGATGCGATTGGATTAGGGTAGTCGTGCGACTTTGTTGACCATGTTAAGGGTCGTGCGGGTGGGTTTATTTCAATCGGGAAATGACGGGTTAAACTTGACTAGCACTTATGATTTGTTGACCATGTTAAGGTCATATAGCTGCTAGGGGCAAAATATTATTGGGAATTTCAAGTGTTGAAATTTGCAATGAGATTGCATACCTTCTATAAAGATAGTTGGATCCCGATACCCGCTGCGAGTAAGAGTTACTCCTGGGAGAGTTTTACACATTACAATTAGCCGATCAAGTAGGTGTCTAGAAAGGTGTTAACGGGGTTACGCCTCTGGGAAAATGAGGTTTACTTTAATTAGGTTCGTGCGAAAGCACGGGGGACCTCCCTCAAAGTACCGACACTGGCCTGGCTGAAAGATTGGCGAACTTGTAGCGCGTAATTAATCCCGGCTAGTCTTTCCTTTTAGGGTTTGAAGGAAGATTTGACTAAAACAGTGGGAGACATCCTGATTAGATATATTAGATAACCAATCTAATCTTGCAAGAGCATACGCTGAGTGTTTTCTTCTCTCTCTCCTGGTAGCGACCATATCACGCCTTAATTAAGATAATAATACGGATATATTGACCGATCCCGCTTGTTATACTGAGCTGGGGAACGTTGGTCCCGCTCCAACTTATAATTGTTATAAGACAGAGCAGGAAATTGGGGAATACCAGATTTCCCGTGCCGCCCAAACGAAGAAAGTGGATGCTGATGCATCATCTTCGGGTGTGTTCATTACACAGAACTGTTTCTCAGTATCCTTTACGTCCTGGGTATGTGATACCGGATCAGGATCCCGCATATGTAATCTGTTACATGGGCTACAGATAGGTAGAGAACTGAGAACGGGTGATAAGTTTCATGAGACAGAAAACGGTGCAAGTGTTGCAGCCAAGTCTGTTGGTCACTATCACCCTGTATTACCTGAATACATTGATTCTGAACAAATGTTATTAGATACCGAACCTGATATACAAAATCATATCAGTCTCTTTATTAGTAAAGAAAGGATATAATTTTGTATTGTTGGATAATGTTTTGAACATTTCCTATATCAAGAGTTGATCGGTTCAGGCACGTTATCTAAAATCATTGACGTTCTAAATCAAACTACAGTTCTTAGTATACAGAACACACACAAGAGGAAGAGTTCAGAATGAACAAATCCTTCTTGAGGCATTGTAGACTAGGTCATATCAATGCGACCCGACTGGCTAAAGTTATATTTAGATGCATATTTAAATTAGTTTGAATTTACATCTTATGAAACTTGCCAGTCATGTCACAAAGATAAGATGGCCATAGCTCTGTTTATTGGAAACAGAGAAAGAGTTAGTGAACTCTTGGGATTGATACATGTTGATGTATGTAAGGTCCCCTGTCTACACATGCCAAGATAGGTTCTTTCTACTTCATTACATTCTCTGATAATCTCTCAAGATTCAGACATATGTTTCTGTTGAAACACAGGTCCGAAGCTTTTGAGATATTCACAGAATATAAGTTAGAAGTAGAGAACCAACAAATACGGGTAAAAGTATTATGTCCTTTGATGTGATCAAGGAGGAGAATACTTGAGCACGGAATTCCTGGACTATTCTAAAGGAGAATGAGATTCTCTCTCAGCATTACTCCTCCGTATACACCACAGCACGTCGGTGTATCGGGGCGGAGCAATAGCACCCTATGTGATATGGTGTGCTCTATGATGAGTACTACTGAGTTTCCTATTTCCTTTTGGGTGTTATGCGCTTGAGAATCTGCATACCTATTGAATAGGGTTCAAATCAAATCAGTTGCCTACTACTTCATATGTGATATGGAAAGGGAAGAGCCCATATCTTAAGTTTGTTAAGATTTGGGTTGTCCGGCCTATGTCTGAAAAGCAAAATCCGGACAAGCTCGAGGCAAAGTCCGTTATGTAGAACTGGAAATGTTCCAGCTATATAAACTGCAGCTGATGATTTGGTAGAACCAAAGGATTCAATAGTTTCCAACGAACCTCAGCCTCTCCGCCGATCTAGTACGGTTCCTCACCTACCTGAGAGACACTTCGGTTTCTCTATGATAGTGGGAGCGAGGATTGCATCATGAGATGATGACCCAACTAGTTTCGAGCTGGCCATCAGGAGTGGGACTCTGTAAGAATGGCTGGATGCTTGTCGATCTGAGATGGAATCCTTATACACCAACAAAGTATGGACTTTGGTTGCTTTATCTGAAGGGTTAAATCCCCATCAGGAGCAAGTATATCTTGAGAAGATTACTTGGTGTACATGGAAAAGTTGAGACTTTCAAAGCTAGATTTGTTAAAGGTTTGCATCATAGACCAGGTATGGATTATGTTGAAACCTTTTCTAAGGATCTATGCTTAAGTCCATCCAGATCCTACTTGCCACGGCTACATACCATGACTACGATATCTGGTGGTTGGGTGTCATGACTGCTTTTCTAAATGATGTTTTAGAAAAGAGCGTCTATAAGTACACAGCCAGAGGGCTTCGTAGACAGTGGGAGCAGCGGAAACGTGTGCAAGATGTTTTATATGATAAAACAGGCATCGCGGAGTTGGAACATCTGTTTTGATGTGGTAGTCAAAGAATTTGACTTCATCAAAATGGTATATGAACCTTGTATATACAAAAAAGGTAGTAGAGAGTATGGTGGTGATCCTCGTAGAGTACGTGGATGACATACTCTTGATAAGGAAGGAGTTTCCTATGCTACGCTCGGTCAATCTCCGCTTATCACAAGGATTCTCCATATAGGATCGAAGTGATACCTCCTAAATCCTAGGTTTTGGATCTATGAGATAGATCTAATTGGATGTTAGGATACTCACTAGTTGTAGTGAGATGGTATAAATCGATCCAGGGGAGAATCACTGGAAAGGTTCCAGGCTGATAAGGACGACTGAATGTCAGTCACAGGCTTGTCTATACCCTCAGTGGAGGGACGGTATGTTGGAAGAGTTCCATGCTAGATACCGTGACATACTAGACGATTAAAGGCAAGATACATCGTTACCAAGGATGCTACCAAAGAGGCAGTCTGGATATATATAAGTTCATAAGATGAACTTCGTTCCTACCATTGTGTGACAATGGAGTTGTGGCTTCAGCCAAAGAACTACCGTCCCATCAGAAATCTAGATATAATTCTTAGGCAGTATCACCTGATCATGGAGATGGTTGATCTCCAGGGAGATCGAGGTTAGGAGAGTAGACACAGAGGACAACAGCGCGGATCCACTCACAAAGGCCTTTTTCCCAGTAGAGACTTTTATGGGATGGTTGAGTATGAGATACTTCAACCGCAGCTAATTGTTGGGTATGCGATACCATAACAGATGGCCCTAGTGCAAGTGAGAGATTGTTAGTTATATGTATGCCCTAGAGGCCATTACTGTACATACGATGTATATTGTAGTGGATGCTAGGACATATATAGGGAGGACTTTCTTGCTCGACATGATAGTATGCTATCTGGTTGTACTTTATCTTAACATGTACTCTGATTGTCTCTATATTACATGTTGATAAAGCCCTTAGGATATGTACTCGACTACTGGGACTATGATGAGATCATACTAGTGGGGCCACGGTAGTCGACGAGTACATCCTATAACTGTTCCTAGTCAAGGGTGTATCGAGACAGGGCATCAATACACCAGAGTAGACTAGCGTGTACGCATCTTGACCCATATGATGGGCGATGGATGATCCCATATCCATCGGTGTTTGACATCAAGGATGGTGTACGGGTGCTCAGTGGAGACTGGGTACACTGGACGGACTCGCCGAGAACTCCAAGATGGTATTATACCATACGTCAGATGGCAGTTCTCCAGTGACACTGGTACAGAGTAGTCTGTTGACCCGAGATCGTCATAGAGTCTTGTGTGATTCCCACTGTGCTTTGATTTCCATCATACCACGTCCAAGAGGGCGTGCAAAAATGTGGCTTTTGGGTACAGTCCCGAATCACATGGAGGCAATGAGCGATAGTAGGGGATTCGTCTCTCCCGGTATAGGGAGTTGATGTTATGCTGTGTTCGATTGGCTATAACCGGAAATCCCTGGCCAGGGTTGCTGAGATTTACTGGTAAGTGTTATCAGTAGTTTCTCGAACTGTTATAGACCTCATATCGACACGACTTATCGAGCTACTGGGGTCTGACGTTTACCACCCCTAGGCGAGATATGCAACATATCAGACGACGAGACCGGACTGTACGGGAGTGTTACTGTTTGGATTCACAGGAAAATATACAGGCTTGCTTGTTGATCTTCTGAGCGCTCAATACCTGGGTAGCTGTTACGTTTAGCTGACCGCTTGCAGCTTGTGGGTGTTTGATATGATCATCACCTACTGCCGGCGTATTGACGATTCTTTAGAGTCCTACACAGAGGTTTCTTGGCTCAGGCAAAACGGGGTACGAGCACATATGTGATATGTGCGGGACCGAGGATAATGCGATATGTGATACCGTATTATATTCTCGCGATATTTGATATCAGCCGGGTCATCGGATCAAGTGTTGATTCGATGAATCGGTACGGATAAATATTAGTCGGTTATATGCGATATAGCCGGATTGTCGGATCAATTGTTGATTCGATAATTTAATGTATAATAATATATATATGATATATTAAATTACAGTAACTAATATTTTCTCACTAAAAGATTCTTTTTCTCACTCGGGTAAACATTGATATATATGCGATATATGTTAAATGTATTATTTTATTTTGTTACGATAAATATTATATTTGTGATATATAATATTGTAACATGATATGATAACTAATGCAACTTGTTTAGTGGAGTTTAAACATGATTAGGCTTTGGATTAGGGTTAAACTTTCTAGATGTTTCTAGAAGGTTTTCTTTTTGTCATGATAAAGATATTTACAAGTGACTCATGCTTTAACCCAACCCAAACCCTAACCTTAGTTAATTCTCTACAATGGTTAAGTCAACCATGGTTGCATTATTCTTCATATCATTTCATTTTCTATTCATCACAAAAGATTTCTAATATTGTTCATCATCTTCTTCCTTCTTCTTCTTTGCTTGAAATGGTTTCTTGCCTTGATTTTTGTGATGGATAAATATGAGAAAAAGATAAATAAAGAGAGCAAAAATCCTACTTCATCATCCTCATCTTCCCTTGCCATTTAGATGAGGGTGTTCACATCATTTCATGAGTGTTAGCTTGTGTTAAAGAAACTTCAAGGTAGATCATCTTAGTATCGAAGATCGGAAGCAAAGGTTGCGTCTTTCTCTTCATGGAACCTCTCGAGAGTCCGGATCCCGATGATCGCAGTGAAGGGACCACAACACGGAGCATATGAAGTGAAGGACCGGATCTACAAAGGTTGTAATCCCTCTCACTTACTGTTAAAATGTTTAGCATGTTAGTTTTCGCCTAATCTCTAGTTTAAAGTTCCGTATTCGGGTTGTTCGGCACGGCTAAATTTTTATTCGGGCATGGTTGATGCCTCGTAGACCCTTGTGCGCGTGCCTAGCAACCCTACAGGATGCTTAGCTACGAAGGTAGCTTCCTCAAGTGTGCCAGAACGTTGTAATCTACCTTGTTTTTCTTTGGCGGGTCCTTGGCTGTCAGCTCTTTGACGACTTGATCATCTAGGGCGATGTCCTCAGGGACTTTTTCTTTCCCCTTATCTTTTCTATTCGACCCACTGTTCGTGGGCCTGAGATTCTTTTCAGGCAGCGTACGATTGCGTAGCTGAATGTTCTCACAGGTCTTCATTTCTTCCGTTTCGGATGTCGGTTCTTTGAAGAGAGGTCCAAGGGCTATTTCTTCATCAGAATCGCTCCCAAAGGTGAGAACTTGCGAACCCCCGGCGTCGACAATGTGACAGTTGCCGGTAGTTCTTTTGCGCTCCTCGGTCGTATTTCTTTGCTCCCGACGAGTTTTGCGCTTCATCCACTTGAAATGTTGTCGGTGAGCAACATATCCCTGCCACCAGTTTTTAAAGGCGTTGCACTCTTCGGTGGGGTGCGCAATCCTTCTATGATATAGACAGTAGTTAGGATGCACATCTCCTTCATTAAGGTGTAGGGAACCTTTTCCTCGTCTAGAACTTGCTTTTATTTGCGGCGGATGTACTTTGATCTGGTGGGAGTGTTTTGACCCTTTCGTCCAGTCGCCGGCATTTAGCCTTTTCAAATATGGCCATCTCGCGCTCTCGATCAACTTTGCTTTTCAGAAGAGCTTCGTTCAGGAATGCGTCAATCATTTCGTCTGATGGTCCTAGAAGTCCCGGCTCAGGATCTGCCCCCAGTTTCTCTGCGTCAGGGGCTTCTTCACCATCTATTAACGAGTGAGAGATCATATGGCAGCTTGCTACATAATCCTCAGGTTCATCCGACGAGCCTTCTCCATTGTCCTCATCTCCGTCCTCGAGGACGTGGTTGAGAAATTCTTGGAGTGTGACTGGGGTTCGCGCCTTCTGGTTATATTCTTCCAGCGCATCGATATGTTTTTGCAGGTCCGTGCGCTTGTCACCAGGCTTCACGGGCTTTTTGGTCTTCTTCTTCTTCGAAGACTTTGACGGCTGGGTGTGGGCGCTTTGACTATGATCACCAATTTTTGGCGTCGGGCGCGGCTTCAGCATTCCCTCGATGACTACGGGTCCAGCGGATTTTTCCACCTGATTGCCGGGAACGTTTGGAGATCCTTCAGCATTCTTTTCGTCTTGGCTGAAAGAGAGACCTCCCATGGAGCTTCTTCAACAAAAGAGCACGATGCCCCGGTGTATCCGCCTTTTTAGGAGCGTGCGGCTGGGACGGGTTTACTTTCCAATTCTCGGACAGCACGAATTTGCCCTGTTGGTGTTGGCTTTCAATCATCCTTTGAAGACGAAGCAATCCTCGATTGGATGCCTATCGCTTGGTGATAGGGGCAATAATTAGGATTATTAGCCTCACCGGGTTGCAATGGGCGCTTTGGATCCGGCAAGTTGATGAGCCTGTTGCGCACCTCTAGCTCGAACAATCTCCTCGTTTTGTCCCGGGGAAACAAATAAGGGCTCTTCATTTTCTCATTATAGAATCGTCGTCTCTCATCTAGGCGATCGATTAATTTTGGACCACTGGGGTGCTGTTGAGCATTGGCAACAAAGGTCGCTTTCCCTTTCCCTTTTTCATTCCGTGGCTCCGGCTTCGAAGAGGAGCTCTGAATACCATTCGAACGCCGTCTCCGCCAAGCTTCCGACGAATTAGAGAAGCGGTAGTTTATCATCCCCTCCAGTGTTGCCGTAGAGAGCCCTGAACTGAGCGACATGTTGATGGGGATTGCCTGTCCCCTTGTATACATGGAATTTGGGAATCGTATATCCTGGCGGGTACTTTATTTGATCGTACCAATCCGGATAGGGCCGTCCAGTTCTGACTACTTGACCAGCCGCTTCATTCGCTTGATGAGCTCGTATTTGTTGAGCTATATAATCATCGAGCGAGGCTTTAGAGATGGTCTCCTCCTTGGCTGCTGACAGAGCCGGCAAAGGATTTGATGTCTCTCCTCTATCATCTTCAATTATTACTGGAGGGTCTTCGACTGGGGGGTCCGGCTGGATCATCATGCCCACCATATCTTGGAATAGAAGGGCTATTTGTTTCATATTGGCCGCTTGTTCCGCAGCCTCCTTGTCCTTCTTCTCAAGCATTCTCCGAAGGAATTCAGCATCAGTTTCCTGCTCACGGCGCTGCTCCGAGGATGTCTCCGGGCTTGCTTTCGATCCCGTAAGTGCGGCCATAGCTGTTAGCATTTCTTGGAGGTTTCGTTGTTGTTGCGCCAGAGCCTTAGTCACTGATCGCATAAGTGGTCGATGACCTGTAGAGATACGGCTATCCTCTTTTCCGGATGCCATATAGATAGTATGTACCACCATGCCCCCAGCCTTGGGGTGTTTGGGTTCAGTGGTCTTATGATTCGTTGCAGACTCAGGGGCATTCTCTGGCCTCCTTCTCTTATGAGCGGTTGAAGTTGAGGGAGCCGTTGCACCGGGCACCCAGATAGATGACAGCTTCTGTGGTATCACGGGATAGTCCTTTTCTTGCCGAGCTTTAATCTTCTTTGATCGGCGGGAATATTCTTGGTCAATCACCGATTCCTGAACCTGTCGTCGGAGGACAGCCGCTGAGGGGGCTGCTCCGGCTTCTTTTCTGTAGCATTCTCCACAGGTGGAGGAGACATTTTCAGCATGGCAGTTGGTGAATTCCTGCGCACCTTGTTAAGAAATTCAAAGTTGTTCCCGGTTGGAACAGCGGCATCGATTTCCACCGTTGGAGCTAGTGGAGTAAGCCATACGGAGAGCTGCCCCGAGCCTTCCTTACTCGGCACCAGTGACGACGACGAGCATGTCGCGCGGATGGTGTTGGTTTAGCTATGGGGATGGCTTCGTCATGCCCCCTGTTTAGGCGGAGGGTTGTCGTCGGTGTCAGCCTTTTGAAGACTGACGTTCGCCGAGAAGTAATGTCCAATCTATCGAATACAGACCTCTGGGCAGAGGTGACTTCGCCTGGAGCGGGAGCCGGAGTGGCCAGCCTTGTGAAAACTGACTTCATGGGAGGAGAAGCCTCTCCGATGATTTCGTCCGCTTAAGCCGGGATGTCTATCCGCTTTGGGATGGCTACTTCAAGTATTGCGGGTTTTTTGGCATTCTGGCCCAGTCTGTTGAAAACTGAGGCATTGGATTTGGACGACCCATTCAGAGGGGCCGCAGTAGTAGTGAGCCAATCAAAGACCGACTTCTTAGGAGCTTCTAACGGTAAAGGGGCGTTGAAGCTCATCGGCGGGATCATGGTCCCGAAGAATAGCTCAGTGGTGGCTTGAGTTACTTGCTCCACTGGCATCTTGAACAGGGAGGCCGCTGGGGCCCGTAGGTTACCCCTCCAGATGAGGCGGAACGGGAGTTGCAGTTGCAGCTGGAGCAGTTAGAGGCCATTGATGTTCTTTCTTCTGCACAGGAGTAAAACCAAATCTTAGTACCTCGAACCCAAAGCAACCATATTAAACCGCGATTCGTTCGTGAACACGACACATGAAGTGTGGAGTGGAAAGAGGAAAAGGTCCCACCGGGCGTGCCAGAATCTGTTCCCCGCCGAAAGACGCGACCAGGACGTTAGGACGTCGGGGCCTGAATTCCGAGGGCAGATGCTAATTGGTGCTATCCATCCACCTCTTCAAAGATGCCAAGTTGATTTATGGCACCATGTATCGAAGGTTTAAACGGATGCGGCCGATGTAGCAGACTTTGTCAGATTCCCCCTGATTGAGGGGTTTTTGATTGAGGAGACGCTCTTCCCTGCAGGAGCAAGCCCCTGCAGTTAATTCTGCTACCGCATCACGGTAACCACTTTCTCCTTCTCCAGATGGTCACTTCGTGTCGTGTGTGTTTGTTTTGTTTTTGGTTGCCCGTGGATTTTATACGGAGGCTAATTTATGTTGTCGCCCGTAGGGCATGGATTAGTCCAAATCCGTATCTTTTTAGATTTGGGTTTGGGGGTTGGGTTTAAGGATACGTTAGTCACATTTGAGACTAAGATCGACTTAAACGTTTGTTAAGGATAAGTTAGTCTAATTTTGGGGTCCTTAAACTCATGGACTATGATGTCATTAACCTTGGACTGTGGGGTCCATAAACCCATGGACTATGATGTCCTTAACCTTGGACTGTGGGGTCCTTAAGCCCATGGACTTTGATGTCCTTAACCTTGGACTGTGGAGTCCTTAAACCCATGGACTACGATGTCCTTAACCTTGGACTGTGGAGTCCTTAAACCCATGTACTATGATGTCCTTAACCTTGAACTGTGGGGTCCTTAAACTCATGGACTATGATGTCCTTAACCTCGGACTGTGGGGTCCTTAAACCCATGGACAGTGATGTCCTTAAACTAATAGACCGCAATGTCCCTAAACTAAACAATAGAGCCCAAATGCTCTTTTGTTGTATCTAAATGATCCTGTTAAGTTGATCTTAGTCTAAAATTAGACTAACGTATCCTTAACAAACGTTTAAGTTGATCTTAGTCTCAAATGAGACTAACGCATCTTTAAACCTAACCCCAAACCCAAATCTAAGAAAATACAGATTTGGACTAATCCACGCCCTACGGGTGACAACATAAATTAGTCTTCGTATACAATCCACGGGAAACCAAAAACAAAAAAAAAAACACGACACGAAGTGACCATCTGGAGAAGGAGAAAGTGGTTACCGCAATGCGGTAGCGTAATTAACTGCAGGGGCTTGCGCCTGCAGGGAAGAGCGTCCCCACAATCAAAAACCCTTCAAACGAGGGGGAATCTGGCGAAGTCTGCTACATCGTCCACATCCGTTTAAACCTTCGATACATAGTGCCATAAATCAACTTGGCATCTTCAGAGAGTTGGACGGATAGCACCAAATAGCATATGCCCTTAAAATTCAGGCCAGGCGTCCCAACGTCCCGGTCGCGTCTTTCGGCGGAGAACAGATTCTGGCACACCCGGTGGGACTCTTTTCCTCTTTCCACTCCACACTTTGTGTGTCATGTTTCGCAAACGAATCATGGTTTGCTATAGTTGCCCCTGGATTCGAGGTACTAAGATTTGGTGTCTTGCTCCGTGCAGAAAGAAGAAGATCAATGGCTTCAAACTGCACTAACTACAACTGCAACTCTCACTCTGTCCTGTCCGGAGGAGTGACTTACGGGCCCCAAGCGCTTCCATCTTCGCCATGCCAGTAGAACGGGTGACTCAAGCTACCACTGGATTGTTCTTCTGGACCATGTTCCCACCAACGAGCTTCAGCGCTCCTGTACCATCGCAAGAAGCTCCGAAGAAGTCGATCTTTGATCGGCTTGCAACTACTGCGGCCCCTCTCAATGGGTCGCCCAAATCCAGTGCCTCGGTTTTCAATAGACTGGGCCAAAACTCCAACGGGCCTATAAAGAAGCCCGCAATACCATAAGGTGTTATCCCTAAGCGGATAGCTATTCCTGCTCCTGAAGTCATCAAAGCGGCCTCTCCTGCTAAGGGGCCGGTCTTCACAAGACTAGCCATTCTAACTCCCACTCCAGGTGATGTCATGAGGGCTGCTTCCCCTGTTCGAAAGTCGACCTTCACAAGACTGACTATCCCCTCTCAACGGGCGTCGGTCATCGACAGGCTTACGACGACAACAGCCCCTCATCAGAGCGGGGGGCATGAGGAAGCTCATCCAACAGCGGAGGTGATCCCGGCTGCACGACATGCTCGACGTCGCCACTGGCGCTGAGTGAGGAAAGCTGGGGGCAATTCCCCATCTGGACTGACTCCGCCAGCTCCAACGGTGGAAGTCGATGCTGCTGTTCCAACTGGGAACAGCTTTGAACCACTCAGGAGGGTGTGTAAGAACGCTCCGACGGCCATGTTGAAAAGGTCTCCTCCACCTGTGGAGAGCGCTACAAAGGCGAAGCTGGAGCAGCCCCCTCAGCGGCTGTCCTCCAAAATTCACAAGGTCTGGCGACAGGTCAAAGACTCCGTGATTGATCAAGACTACCCCCACAGATAGAAAAAGATGAAAGTTTGGCGAGAAGAGGACCACCCTGTCAAGCCACAAAAGGTGTCATCTGTTTAGGTGCCCGCTGCAACGGCTCCCTCAACTTCGACCGCCCACAAAAGAAGGAGGCCGGAGAAAGTCCCCGTGTTCACGACGAATCTCAAGAACACTGAATCTAAACGCCCCAAGTCTGGGGGCATGGTGGTGCATACTATTTATATGGCTTCCAGAAAAGAGGAAAGTCGTGCTTCTACGGGTCACCAACCGCTCACCCGATCAGTGACAAAGGCTTAGGAGCAACAACAACAGAAGCTCCAAGAGATGCAACGGCCATGGCCGCACTCACTGGACCAAAAGCAAGCCCGGAGACATCCTCGGAGCAGCGTCATGAGCAGGAAACTGGTGCCGAATTCCTTCGAAGAATGCTTAAGAAGAAGGACAAAGAGGTCGCGAAACAAGCGGCCAACATAAAACAAATGGCCCTTCTATTCCAAGATATGGTGGGCATGATGATCCAGTCGGACCCTCCAGCCGAAGATCATCCAGTAATAATTGAAGATGATAGAGGAGAGACACCGAACCCTCTTCCGGCTTGTTCAGCAGCCAAAGAGGACACCATTTCTAAAGCCGCCCTGAATGACTATATTGTAAGTCCATGTCACGCACCCCACGAACTTGCGGGGAGGCGGAATATATGAAAAACGATTATCAAAACTTCGTAACACGGACTTGAGCGCATGAATCGTATCTAAACCGTTACTAGAAAACAACGAGAGGTTTGTTAGTGTATATGCCTTAGAGGCCATTACTGTATCATACTAGTTTGTATATTACTTAATGGATGCTTGGGATATTCACCTTGTATATACAATCTTGCTCAAAATAGTAGTATGCTACTTGGTTTGTTTCTACTTCAATGTGTACATGTGTTTATTTTTGTATATCGCCTATACACATTAGTAGAGCCCTTAGGATCTTTGCTTGATTACCAGCGATGTGATGGCCGTCACACTAGTGGGGCTGGGTAATCTATAAGCACATCCTTATGCAGGTCCCTGGTCGCAGGACTATCGAGACAGGGCATCGATACTCCAGAGTAGACCAGCGCATGCGCTTCTCATCCCAGTCTGGGAGACGGTCTGTCCCACAGCCGTCAGTACGTCGTACTTGAGATAGTATGCGGGTGCTCGTTAGGTTACGGGTACACTGGACAGGACTCGTCGGGAACTGACTAGTTGGTATTATACCTATCGTCAGTTATCAGTTCCCAGGTGACATGAGTACAGCTTAGTCTGCTGACTTGACACTGTCACTCCGCCTCGAGTGTGTTCCCACTGTACTTTGACCACTACCCTACCACGGCTCAAAGGAGTCGTGCAAACAGGTAGTGGTTGGGTGCAGTCCCGAAGCACTTGGAGGCAGTGACGGTTAGACAGGATTCGTCTCTCCCGGTATTGGGGGTTGACATCGCGCTGTGTCTAGGAGAGCCATTACACGAGTAGTCCCTGGCCAGGGAAAACGAGATATACTGGTAGGTTTCCAGTGTTATCTCAGGGTATTTTGGGCTTCGCTCCGGCACGACTTGTACCGCTATTGGGGGACTGACGTTTACCGCCCCCTAGGCCCGCCATGCGATGTATCAGACGAACAGACCGGACTGTACGGAGAATGTCACACTCAGGCTCAGTAGGAGTTCAGATGGGTTTCCCCTCGTCCGTCTTCTTGTCGGCATTACCTGGGGACCGTTACGCACAGCTAGTGCCGCTTGCGGTCTGTGGTTAAACCCACTGCCAGCGTAGTGTCGAGTCTTTAGAGTCCCACACAGAAAGCTTTTCGCCTTTAGGCAAAAGAGTAGAGGTCGCATGGTATTGCGACAGGTCGCATGGTTTTGCGACAGGGTTCGGTCACATCCGTGCACTTGTGCACGTACAGTGTTCGGACAGTTTACACTAGCGGGCTTTGGTTTAGGCCAGATCCTAGTGTACCTTATGGGATTGGATTTATCCAGTTTGCATTCGTGTTCCTCGGAACGCGGATGCGGGTGTGTATGCACAGTTGACAGGGAGGCAGAGGCAGCGGATTCTCATTAGGGTTGTTGACAGTTGACCGTTGACTATTTGACTTTATGCTCAACCCTAATGAGAATATGATATGTGATTAACTATTATATTAATTAAGTATTATGGTGATATGGTTGTTGACTTGTTGACTTTTGTTGACTTGTTGACTTTGTTGACTTGTTGACTTTTGTTGACTTGTTGACCGGTTGACTAGGCTTGACTAGTTGACCATCATGATAACCATAGCCATCATTTCATGGCAAAGACTTTTGTTTACTTGCTCATTTGTGTAAAATGAGTGCATGAAATGATATGGTTGTGGTTGCTTCTAACCATCACATAAGACTTTTGTTAATATGATGAGTTATCATTGCTTTGGATTATGAGAGGGTGAGAGACAAAATACTTGCTCATTTTTCTTTCTTGCTCATTCTCTCTCTTGTTCTTGAGCTCTCCTCTTGCTCTCACCCTCAACCTCTTGCTCCCTCTCTTGATCTATGGTTCTCTTGTCTCATGAGTTGAGAATCAAGAACCATAGATAAAATCCCATTCTATTTCCTCTCTACTCATTCTAGTTCACTAGGTTTAGCAAACCAAGTGAACTAGTTTCTTCAAAGAACGAAGAAGGAGCTAAAGGTTGGAGCTTTCAAGTGGATCTATCTTCGGCGTACGGAGACGACGAGAAGGAGCCATCGGACCACCATCGGAGCTTGAAGTGAAGGAGTTCAAGACAAGTTAGGTATAACCATCTCCATCCGAGTAGCTAACTCTTTTTAGCTAAGTTTGCTAGTTTTAGTTTAGTCAAAGATCCCGACTTTGCTTAGTCCATGTTGCCCCTTGCACTAATAATTTGTTTTTTATACCGTTTCCGCCTCCCCGTAAGAACCGGGGGTCGCAACGTGGACTTACAGTGGTATCAGAGCCTAACTAAACTTAAACTAGCTTGGTAGTAAAGTGTAACGAAGTTCGGAACCGAAAAAAATCCAAAAACCTAACTTTTACAAAACCTGAGTTTCTGTTGAAATTTTTTCTGGTCAAAATGAAAAACTTTATACTCCTAAATTCGGCTCAGGGTTTTGTGTGAACACCCATGAAAAACGGTCCACTGTTTCGTTCAAACCGCCGCGCTTCCGCCGCAGGAGGTAGGCATGTGCCGCGGAAGCGCCGCGGTTTGTCGTCTTCTCTGCATCGTTTTTCGTGCAGTGTGTGTCTGTGTTGGTTTTGGGATTTTTGAAATATATTATATGTGCCCAGATTTTCCAGAAAAGAAATTTCCTTTTGGGGTCCTATAATTCCGTATTTTTTTCCGAACTTCACTGCACTTTGACTATGATGGTTATATCTGTGATGTTTGCATGTATTGAACGTCGGCTAATCGCTATAAGTCGATTGGTCGGGGTTATACATGATCTGTGTTTGATATTGGAATGTGTATATAAATATGTTGGATTGTCGCGGGTGAATAGCCGGGGGTTGTGAGACGAGAGTTTTCTTTTCTTGCAATTCATGTAAATTTGTAAATTGATGTAATAATTATTTGTATGGCCGCACAACCGGGTCGGGGTTGTAGCCGTCATTGTATAATTTCTTTTTACTGTTTTTGCTCCTAGGATAGACCCATGGAGGGGTGCACAAACTACCGGGTATGCCGAAGTGTCGAGTGGCCTACTCATGGAGATGAGGGAGGTTGCTACGCTTCGGGTACTTGGCGGGTAGTTTGCCGCATCCGTAGGGGTCTTGGGTGGGGTATTGGCTATTCACCGCGACCGTGTAATCTGTTTTTGTTACAGGCTCGTACAAATTACAGATTCCTAGTATATCCAATGTATTTATCTGTGATCTGAAATGTTTATCATTGCAGTATATCTATATATGATATTATTTAGGCGTTGCTTATGTTTTACAGACGCGCTAGCCCAGCCCCCGCTCTGTCGTTAGTTAAGTAACCTAACGGGTAATGACGGGGCCCCGTGGCGAATGCGAATGGCATAAGCGTACGTCATATTTTGGTTGTTTTCTGCAATGGTAGGATTAAATGATGGGACGCATTAAAAGAACTAATGCAAGAATATCACGCATTAAAAGAACTATTGCAAGATAATAAACCAAGTTAAAGTCGTTGGAACACTTTCGAAAAACCACTCGGTTCTTTTCAAAACCAACTTTTAAATGCGGAGCTTGAGCCACTCCTTTTAAAAGCTATCTCGTTCCATCGACCAAATCAAGTTCACTACGTTCACGGTTTTGCCAAAACCATTCGTAGCCCTCCGTCGTTTCGTATGAATATTCAATAGTATTAAAGCTGTGTTTGTTGACCTTCGTCAAGGCATAGTGATTGGTAGCTATTGGGTATTCATATGTAGCATAGATAGATGCGTTGGTTTGGGACATTCGCATTACCTTGTTGACCTTCGTCAAGGGTATATACGGGTGGATTCAAATTAACCTGGATAATGACGGGCAGAACTTGACATGTGACTTATGATTTGTTGACCTTCGTCAAGGTCATAAGAGCATGGGGCAAAAATCCACATCGGGAGTTTCATAAGTACTGAAACTTGCTAGATTTGCATACCATTTGGAGTGTGATGATTCTGGTAGGATTTCTTCAGTTTCGTCACGCGATGATATTTGGATCCCGATCCTACTGTGAGTATATGCTACTCCTCGGGAAATTTCTCACTTAACGATCAATGCTATAAACCTAGTAGGTGCCTAGAAAGGTGTTAGCGGGGCTACGCCCCCAGGGAAAAGAGGTTCTTTAATTAAGGAACTTCGCGAAAGCGTTGGAAAACCTCCCTCGAAGTACCGACACCGGCCTGGCTGAACGGTTAAGCAAGTATTGTACGGTGGGATTGATCCTGACTAATTCTTCCTTTATGGTTTGAGGAGGGATTCGAGAAACAGTGGGAGCCATCCTGTTTAGACAAATTAAAAACCACTCTAAACTTGCAAGAGCATCATGCTGAGTGTTTCTTCTTCTCTCTCCTAATTGCAGCGACCAATCAACATGACTGGACTTAAGTTACTCCTAGATAAAAACAAACTGACAGGGCCAAACTACAAAGATTGGCTCAGGAATGTCAAGATAGCAATCACTTATGACAAGCTGGGGTATCTTCTTACCACCAAAGCTCCCCCTGTCCCTGGTCCAACTTCCAGCGTCGCGGATAAGGAAATCCGCAAGACTTGGGAGATTGATAGCGCGAAGGCCAAGTGCCTCCTGCTTGCCTCGATGGACAACGAACATCAGAGGAGGCATGAGAATATGGACATGGAGTCCATATTGCTTCATACAAAAGAACTGTATGGAGAGCAATCACGTATCGCAAGATACGAAGCGTCGAAAAAGTTATTTTCGACAAGAATGGCCGTGGATCATCAGTAGCCGAGCACGTGCTAAAGATGATCGGCTACATTGAGGAGCTCGCTGACCTAGGGATCACATTAGAGAGTGAGCTATATACGGATATAGTTCTCCAGTCCCTTCCTTCCACTTACGCCCAGTTCATACTGAACTTCAACCTACAAGAAAAAGAGGTTGAACTTTCAGAGCTCCTCAACATGCTGAGGAGCGCAGAGGGCACCCTACAGAAAGGTAGGGATACATCCACTTTGTTTGTAGGAGGATCATCTTCTTCTAGGTCCAAGGCGAAAGCCAAGGGAAAGAAGAAGAAGGCCCCCGCCAAACCAAGGGGCGGTGTTAGTAAAGTGGATACGAAGGGAAAAGGTAAAGCAACAAAGATAGCGGGGAAGCTTGTGGATAAGGAAGAATGCTTCTATTGTCATAAGAAAGGACACTGGAAGAATGATTGCAGGGCCTGGAAGGCCAGAACACAGGAATTGAAGCAGGTTGCAGCTTCAGCTTCAGGTGTGTATGTTATTGAAAACTGTCTTTCAATAAACTCTACTTCCTGGGTATTGGATACCGGATCAGGATCTCATATCTGTAATTCTTTGCAGGCGTTGAGAAACCGTAGTGTTTTGAAGGCAGGTGACATGACCCTCAAAGTTGCAAACGGAGCTAGCATGGATGCTAAAGCCGTGGGGGACTATCACCTGGGAATGTCAGATGGACATGCTTTGGTTTTGCGTAATTGCTTTTTTGTACCCAACGCAACTTGTAATATCATTTCTGTATCTTTAGTTTCTAAAGAAGGTTATGAATTTGCGTTTGTAAGTAATGTTGTAAACATTCACCTTAATCAAGTTTTGATTGGGTCAGGTATATTGAGTAATGGTATATACGTGTTAAACCAACCACAGATTTTCAACGTCCAGAATACACACAAAAGAAAGTCTCCGGAAATGAATCAGACTTTCTTGTGGCATTGTAGATTGGGTCACATCAATGAGAGAAGGTTGACTAAGTTACATACAGAAGGATATTTGAATGCGTTCGAATATCAATCGTATGCCACTTGTCAATCTTGTCTCAAAGGAAAGATGACAAAGACTCCGTTTACTGGACAAGGAGTAAGAGCGAGCGAGCTCTTAGGACTCGTACACAGTGACATGTGCGGTCCAATGTCTACACATGCCCGAAGCGGACATTCTTACTTCATTACTTTTACGGATGACTTCTCAAGGTACGGTTATGTCTTCTTGATGAAACATAAGTCCGAGGCCTTTGGAAAATTCCAGGAGTATAAGAATGAAGTAGAGAAACAGACCGGCAAAAGTATTAAGATTCTAAGATCGGATCGAGGTGGAGAATACTTAAGTGCCGAATTCCTGAATTACTTAAAAGAGAATGGTATTCTCTCTCAGCTTACTCCTCCATACACTCCGCAACATAATGGTGTATCGGAGAGACGGAACCGAACCCTATTGGATATGGTTCGGTCTATGATGAGTAACGCTGAGTTACCGCGATCATTCTGGGGATATGCACTAGAAGCAGCTGCGTATCTCTTGAACAAGGCTCCCACCAAGACTGTGCCTACCACCCCATATGAGATGTGGACTGGGAAGAAACCCTGTCTAAAGTATCTTAAAGTATGGGGATGTCCAGCTTTTGTAAAGAAGCAGCATGCGGACAAGCTTGAGGCACGTTCAGTACAGTGTAAGTTTGTGGGATACCCAAGGAACTCCAGGGGGTATCTTTTCTATTCCGCTGAGGAACAAAAGGTTTTTGTTTCTCAGCATGCCCGCTTCTTGGAAACTGAGTTTTTGGTAACCCAGATAAGTGGGAGCACAATAGAACTGGAAGAAGTTCCAGAACCACAGACTGTTACTGAAAGCTTAGTGGAACCAGAGGGTTCAACAGAACAGGACATTCCTGCGCCACTCCGCAGGAGTAGTAGGCAGTCTCATCCGCCCGAGAGATACTACGGTTTTCTCATAGACGGGGATAGAGAGGATTGCATCATAGATTATGATGAGCCTACTAGCTTCCAGCAGGCCGTTCAGAGCGTTGACTCAGTGAAATGGCTAGATGCAATACGGACCGAAATGGAGTCCATGTACACCAACAAGGTATGGACGTTGGACATTGCTCCAGACGGGGTAAAACCCGTAGGATGCAAGTGGATCTTCAAAAGGAAGATTGGTGTAGATGGACAGGTTGAGACCTATAAAGCTAGGCTGGTAGCAAAGGGTTTTCGTCAAAGACCTGGCTTGGACTACGACGAAACCTTTTCTCCAGTAGCCATGCTGAAATCCATTCGGATCCTTCTTGCCATTGCTGCCTTCCACGATTATGAGATCTGGCAAATGGACGTAAAGACAGCTTTTCTAAATGGAAATTTAGAGGAGTGTGTCTATATGGACCAGCCAGAGGGTTTCATTCAGAGTGGGAGCAGCGGAAAGGTGTGCAAGTTGCTTAAGTCCATCTATGGACTAAAGCAGGCATCGCGGAGTTGGAACATCTGCTTTGATGAGACGGTCAAAGAATTTGGCTTTATCAAAAAATCCAGATGAACCATGCATCTATAGTAGATTTGTAGCGAGAACTGTAGTATTCCTCGTTTTATACGTGGATGACATTCTCTTAATAGGAAATGACATTCCTATGCTACAATCTGTCAAGGGGTTCTTGTCACACAGGTTCTCCATGAAAGACCTGGGTGATGCCTCGTACATTCTGGGTATCCGGATCTACCGTGACAGATCCAAGAGGATATTAGGACTTTCTCAGTCCAGGTACATCGTCACCATACTGAAGAGATTCAGTATGGAAGATTCCAAGCGCGGTAACCTACCGGCTTGTCACGGGATCACCCTCTCTAAAGAGATGTCTCCCAAGACTGATTTGGAGAGGGATCGCATGTCTATTATACCCTACGCATTTGCGGTAGGCTCTATAATGTATGCGATGTTGTGTACCAGACCAGATGTAGCTTATGCACTGAGTGTGGTAAGCCGGTATCAGTCAAACCCTGGGGAGAAACACTGGATAGCGGTAAAGAACATTCTCAAGTACCTGAGAAGGACTAAGGAGATGTTCTTGGTGTATGGCGGAAAAGACCTCCAGATCGAGGCCTTTGCTGACTCCAGCTTCCAGAGTGACAAGGATGATTCCAAGTCCATGTCGGGTTTTGTCTTTACCCTCAATGGAGGGGCGGTGTGTTGGAAGAGTTCCAAACAAGAAACCGTTGCAGACTCGACGATGGAAGCGGAATACATCGCTGCATCTGATGCCGCAAAAGAAGCTGTCTGGATGAGGAAGTTCTTGAAAGAACTTCAGGTGGTTCCGTCCATTGTTGATCCAATACCTCTGTATTGCGACAACAACGGGGCTATAGCTTTAGCGAAGGAACCAAGGTCCCATCAGAAATCCAGGCACATCTTGAGGCGGTATCACCTGATCAGGGAGATCGTAGATCGCCAGGAGATCGAGGTTCGGAGAGTCGCTTCAGAAGGTAACACTGCTGATCCATTCACCAAGGCCCTGCCCCAGACTCAGTTCGAGCGGCTGATCGAGATGATAGGTCTTCGATACGCCAGTACATGGCCTTAGTGCAAGTGGGAGATTGTTAGTGTATATGCCCTAGAGGCCATTACTGTATCATACTAGTTTGTATATTACTTAATGGATGCTTGGGATATTCACCTTGTATATACAATCTTGCTCAAAATAGTAGTATGCTACTTGGTTTGTTTCTACTTCAATGTGTACATGTGTTTATTTTTGTATATCGTCTATACACATTAGTAGAGCCCTTAGGATCTTTGCTTGATTACCAGCGATGTGATGGCCGTCACACTAGTGGGGCTGGGTAATCTATAAGCACATCCTTATGCAGGTCCCTGGTCGCAGGACTATCGAGACAGGGCATCGATACTCCGGAGTAGACCAGCGCATGCGCTTCTCATCCCAGTCTGGGAGACGGTCTGTCCCACAGCCGTCAGTACGTCGTACTTGAGATAGTATGCGGGTGCTCGTTAGGTTACGGGTACACTGGACAGGACTCGTCGGGAACTGACTAGTTGGTATTATACCTATTGTCAGTTATCAGTTCCCAGGTGACATGAGTACAGCTTAGTCTGCTGACTTGACACTGTCACTCCGCCTCGAGTGTGTTCCCACTGTACTTTGACCACTACCCTACCACGGCTCAAAGGAGTCGTGCAAACAGGTAGTGGTTGGGTGCAGTCCCAAAGCACTTGGAGGCAGTGACGGTTAGACAGGATTCGTCTCTCCCGGTATTGGGGGTTGACATCGCGCTGTGTCTAGGAGAGCCATTACACGAGTAATCCCTGGCCAGGGCAAACGAGATATACTGGTAGGTTTCCAGTGTTATCTCAGGGTGTTTTGGGCTTCGCTCCGGCACGACATGTACCGCTATTGGGGGACTGACGTTTACCGCCCCCTAGGCCCGCCATGCGATGTATCAGACGAACAGACCGGACTGTAAGGAGAATGTCACACTCAGGCTCAGTAGGAGTTCAGATGGGTTTCCCCTCGTCCGTCTTCTTGTCGGCATTACCTGGGGACCGTTACGCACAGCTAGTGCCGCTTGCGGTCTGTGGTTAAACCCACTGCCAGCGTAGTGTCGAGTCTTCAGAGTCCCACACAAAAAGCTTTTCGTCTTTAGGCAAAAGAGTAGAGGTCGCATGGTATTGCGACAGGTCGCATGGTTTTGCGACAGGGTTCGGTCACATCCGTGCACTTGTGCACGTACAGTGTCCGGACAGTTTACACTAGCGGGCTTTGGTTTAGGCCAGATCCTAGTGTACCTTATGGGATTGGATTTATCCAGTTTGCATTCGTGTTCCTCGGAACGCGGATGCGGGTGTGTATGCACAGTTGACAGGGAGGCAGAGGCAGCGGATTCTCATTAGGGTTGTTGACAGTTGACCGTTGACTATTTGACTTTATGCTCAACCCTAATGAGAATATGATATGTGATTAACTATTATATTAATTAAGTATTATGGTGATATGGTTGTTGACTTGTTGACTTTTGTTGACTTGTTGACTTTGTTGACTTGTTGACTTTTGTTGACTTGTTGACCGGTTGACTAGGCTTGACTAGTTGACCATCATGATAACCATAGCCATCATTTCATGGCAAAGACTTTTGTTTACTTGCTCATTTGTGTAAAATGAGTGCATGAAATGATATGGTTGTGGTTGCTTCTAACCATCACATAAGACTTTTGTTAATATGATGAGTTATCATTGCTTTGGATTATGAGAGGGTGAGAGACAAAATACTTGCTCATTTTTCTTTCTTGCTCATTCTCTCTCTTGTTCTTGAGCTCTCCTCTTGCTCTCACCCTCAACCTCTTGCTCCCTCTCTTGATCTATGGTTCTCTTGTCTCATGAGTTGAGAATCAAGAACCATAGATAAAATCCCATTCTATTTCCTCTCTACTCATTCTAGTTCACTAGGTTTAGCAAACCAAGTGAACTAGTTTCTTCAAAGAACGAAGAAGGAGCTAAAGGTTGGAGCTTTCAAGTGGATCTATCTTCGGCGTACGGAGACGACGAGAAGGAGCCATCGGACCACCATCGGAGCTTGAAGTGAAGGAGTTCAAGACAAGTTAGGTATAACCATCTCCATCCGAGTAGCTAACTCTCTTTAGCTAAGTTTGCTAGTTTTAGTTTAGTCAAAGATCCCGACTTTGCTTAGTCCATGTTGCCCCTTGCGCTAATAATTTGTTTTTTATACCGTTTCCGCCTCCCCGTAAGAACCGGGGGTCGCAACGTGGACTTACAAGGTTTAACTACTTGGATTCGAAGTTATACCTCACGTTACTTGTCCTTCGGGTCTTCATCGCTGTCCTCCACTCCTCGCAGGCTCCTTGGAACATCGGCACCTCAACGGCCTCCTCGAGTCAAAAACGATCCACCCGAGAGCTCCTACGCCAAGCTTGATCTCTAACTTGAGATAACTAGGTTGCTCAAAGTGCTAATCTAATCTACCTAGGGGATATAGAGTGAGCTTATGGATGTATTAGTCTATCTAATCCTTGATCTCAACACATGAGAAGGGAGGATTAGGGTTTCATGAGAGAGCTTGAGGAGAGAGAAGGTGAGCATGAGAGTGAATGAAAAAGCTTCTCACTTCTAATATATTATGAAGCATAAGAAAATCAAAAAGAATAATTCAAAATGCATTATCATCATGCTTCATTAAATATATGCAATGAATCATCAAGTGAGTCATTAAGCAATAAATGCTTCATTAACTCACATGAATGATTCATCTAAGTGAGTCACAAATTCATTAAGAGCTAATGCCACCTTATCCTCCATGTCATCATCCATCTATAAGCTTCCCGACAAATTACGAGAACGCCTCTCCAATCCGTGAAAACACGGAAAAACTTTAGACTGTATAAATCCAATAACCTGATACTAGAATCTGGCTTAAACCAAAGCCAGCTAGAAAAAACTGTCCGAACGCCGTACGTGCGAAAACACACGTATGCGTCCGAAACCTTGTCATAAAACCATACGACCTCTATATCGTTTTGCCTGGAGCAGGGAAACCCTCTGTGTGGGACTCTAAAGACTCGACACTACGCTGGCAGTGGGTTTAACCACAGACCGCAAGCGGCACTAGCTGTACGTAACGGTCCCCAGGTAGATGTCGATAAGAAGGCCGATGAGGAAACCCATCCGAACTCCTACTGAGCCTGATGTGACAATCTTCTGTCATGTCCCGAAAGTACAGAATATGACCGGCACTTAAACTACGAACGTCTCAAGGCGTACGTATTCTAAGTAAGCCGAAAACCCAGAAATCCAAACCAAGAAAAGTAGTAGAGTGTAGGAAAACCAATTTAAATCAAGAAGTTTTAATAGCATAAGCCGAATTATGCGTTTTATAAAAACATCAAATATTTCCTGAAAATTTCAGCAGAGTCTCCTTTGTAAATACAGGCTCCCAAACGGGATACAACATGAATAGTATACGAAATCAATAAAAAGGCATCCCCAAGCGAGAGCTAGCTCTTCGTCAATCGACGGTCACAACCACACAAGTAATATAATATACAACGCCAACGGCGAGGATCAAAACTCAAAAGGAAACTCAAAACAATAAGAATCCACAGAAATACAACGCGCGACTCTAAAGGCGATAGAATAAACAACACTGGTCTCTATCTCTGAAATAATTACATGTTTGGTTGATGGAATTTACTAGATACAACTGAATAATATAATACAAGGTAATATGATGGGTACGATACCAATAAACCCACCTACTAGCAAGTCACCCGAACGAAACTGTGCCCGCAAAGCCGTAATGAAACCTGTACGGCAAACCTACAAGAAACTGGGGCACAACGGGGGTGAGTTGCCAACTCGTGAATAGAATACATCTACGAACAGAAATCGCATGTATGACGCAATCCTAGGTCATACGATCATAATATATCCTCAAAATATAACCAGCAGCCTATAACAATAGCTAGGGTATACCTCTAAACGAAAGTAATATCAAGTTCTCGTGTCAGTGCCTCAGATAACAATATATCATATGGATGATGTATGAATGCATGAAAACAGAATACATATACTGAAGAAACTGCTGTCATAACTTAGTGAGATTTCTGCATTTTTAAAATGAGGTAACATAAATGAAATCAGCATAAACAGTGTCTAGCATCGACACAAAACATAAATCCCAATATCTCAATATCTCAGGCTCCGGCTATCCGGACTGGCCTGTATCATCAAATATCAGTACCTCAATACCTCGAAATCTCAATGTCTCAGTCTCAATATCCAGGGCGCCGTCAGTCCAGACCGGCCCCTACCATCAATCTCAAGACCACGACGGTATCCTCCGGATATCCGACGCGTCGGGTAAAATCACCTGTAGGTAGTGCTCCCCTACCAGGCTCACATCGTCATCATCACGCGCTTCTTGCCCCGGGGTACCTTACCGGGTCCACCATGTACCCGAAACGGTTCATCCACCTCCTCGAATCGGGTCTCGAAATCCATCAGCAAACTCATGGTGGACGACTCATACATCATAGGAAAACCGCACTTTTTATTTAAAAAGGGAGACAAAAGGTTTATTTATGTTTTTGCGGTTTTCCTCCAAATCCAAGAAATCTCATGAAATCTGAATCCAAATCATCAATAGCATGTAAACAGTGAATATAGGAATGAAAATCCATGAATGCGGCACAACAGTGAATAATAGCATGCATGAAGTAGCAGGCAATAACTACAATGTCTAAACTAGCATATAAGACAAGTACACTATTATCATGTCTAAACTATTGATAACAACCTATGTCAATGAAATAGTATTTCTAAAGTGTTCGTGACATGGCAATTACCGATGAAGATGTGTGTGAGCCGGCAAGTAAGTGTACGTGGTACATACGCATCATCGGTAATGGTGCTGGTGTCCTAACCACAAGATATCAACAGTAGAATATGAAGCATAATATAAGAATGTGATGCGGAGCGAACAACAATAATGAGCGGGAGCCGAATACTAGACGCAACGATAACTAATCTGCATTAACCTAATATAAGTCCTACAATGGTGCATTTTGAAATAACACGAATCGTGGGGTTTTGAAAATAGGGGCTAACATCCGTAGAATCCCTTGAAAATAGGGGCTACAATGGTGCCTTTTTAAGAAAAGATACGTTTTTTTGAAATATCCGTAGAATCCCTTGACCTGTCTTTTAAAATACGTACGATTCGTAAGCTTTGAAATAGGTAGGAACCGAATCTAATCTAACAACTAACTAAACTAAAGGCTAAGCTACAAGCTAGACTACAGGTAAGAAAACCGCCTAACATCTGAGTCCATACATATACATGCCTGTATATATATTAGTCGGTGATCCCGCCTCAATAATATCATATCCGATACCATATCTATAATCAGACATCCCAAGTCAAGAGTGCGGATCAATCATCAATATATAGCTCGTACGTAAATCCGTCGTACGGCATCCCAAATCTGGGTACGGGTCAAAGTCACATCAATCACACTATTTATCTGCTATCTTCTTTATCAAATATCATGGTCCGGGATAATAACCTACGTCTAGTACAATATTGATACCATTTATGAATGCATGCAGGTGTAAGAATCACTACGTCAAAAGACCCGCTAAAACATCATGTCGTATCTCAATACGAACCAAATCACATCACTGATCTCCTGGCCTCAAGCCCAATCTCATCGACTCATCTCAAATTCCAAATAGTATCCTCAAATCCAGTATATGAACACATAGTCCCATACCCATGTGAACACATAAATATATATTCCCATACACGCACATATGAAATAAAGAATGTATGCAAGTATGTATATGTGTGTATGTGTAAGTGTAGTGCACCCACTACCTAAGGTTTCGGAACCATGCACCAATCCAACACCAATATCCATCTTAAATCATCAATAATAAATCCTAACAACATATCATAAATTGTTGGTGTGTATACGCATCCGTATACATCACCACGGACTGCGGGGGTGCTATACGCCATCCACCCGACTTCTCCCCGTAGATATAAATCTACTCACCTGTATCCTGCGTGTCGGTGTCGATAACGCCATGCTCCATCGCCTCGGAATCCACGTGAAGGTACCTACAATGATCACCCATAGCAATGCGTATGAAAATCAAGGCAGAAAACCGATACAGCGCACAGTGTGCTCATAGGTTGGAACCTATTGCCCAAACATGCAAATCCAACAAACAAGCCCTGTTGTCGATTTACGAACACCCGACAACCAAATACAAATCCAAATATCAAGAAAGTGCATTTAAAAATACTGAAAATATCGCCTAAAACACACCAAAATGCTCCCAGATTTTCCCCAGATGACAATTAGCCAAAACTACATATAGTAGGGGTCTAATTTAGTGCAAAATGAGCCCTGGAACAAAAATGGACCTATTACCCTCTACTCTGGCCGCAAATTGCGGCCAGAATGATTAAATTTGCGGCCGTAGTTTTGAGTTAGGGGCTCGGGTCTTGGTGGTAGCTTCCTAGGTGCCTGCACGACTCACTGTCAGCTCAATTTTATTTTTGGTGCCCCCGGGTTGCTCCAGATTCCAGAACACCTTCACAGATCACACAAACCGACATGAAAGTCCCGTAATTCCGTATTTTTTTTGGGTTTCAGGTTGTGCTAGGTCAGGGTTCTAGTCAATATAGGGTCTAAGGTCACCATTTAAGTCCAATTACAAAGCCACATCTCAACTTTACCCTAACCCTCTCTAAGTTGGTCCAAAATACACTAAATTACACGATATTGATATGAAACTTGAATTGAAGCTTAAGCACAAGCAATAACACTCTAATTGTGAAGAAATTACCTCATAATACCCTCATGAATCCTCAACAGCGCCAAAATGACTACTTTCTTGGTCCAAAGGCATGCTTGTGAGCTTGTGTACAATTTTTGTGAAATAGGAGTGGGGTTTTGAGATGTTTATTGAGGTGTTTTGGGGGATTTTATGATGAGGGAGAGAGGAAGAAGAAGGAAGGGAGCAGCAGCAGATCTAGGAGGGGGGGAGAGAGAAATGGGTGTGAGGAATGATAAGGGTGTGCTTCAAAAAGTAAAGGTTGACCTATACCTACCCACCCTCTCTCTCATCATCATTCCATTTCCTTTTTCCTTTTATTTTCTTTTCTTTCTCACTCAAATAGTAGACCCATAACACCCATGGTAGGAAAAATGTGACACAAGTCCAAAAAATGATATGTGCAAGTTTTGCACAAAAAGCCAAAAAAATCCGATTAGCGATTTTTAATCGCGATATGCACTAAATTAGTATATAAATGCTCATAAAAACTTAAAAATGACTAATTTCCATAGAATACATAATTTTTGAATTTTCCATATTTTTTTCAAATTTTTTTCCATTTATCGATATTTAATTATAAATTTAATATTAAAATAATCAATAAAATAATATTAAATTATAAAAATTCCTAAAAATAATATTTTATTATTTTGGAATGTTACAATCTTCCCCCCTTAAAGAAATTCGGTCCCCGAATTTATATTTAAACCCCCAATTTCTAAAAAAATTCAAATGAAAGTCCAAGTCGTCGGGGCTCCGAAATCATCAATACACAAAACGCATCATAGCGCAATGCATGCGCATGAGAAATGAGTAGATAACTGAAAATCGAAACTCCATCAAGCATCCCGCAATCATCGGAGTCATGGTAAAGACACAAATGTCAAATCCAATACAAAACCAATATGATACAACTCGAAACTATACACGTAGATATCAAACCTATACATGTAAGTTTCTAAAGGAAATGCATGCCAATCTTTTAAAGTCGTTGTGCAATGCGCATAACACTGCACAGTGGCGGACGTCTCTTATAAGGAAATAACCATATACGTATATACCTTTTGTTTAATATGCACGTTCCGCCATTTTGAAAACAATTTAGAAAGGTTCCCTGTTTTAAACGTTTTCGTGGCATATCAGACACGTATGTAAATAATGAGACTATAGCTCGCTTTTGGAAATCCCTTTGAAATCTATCAATGCATGCAAAATATATCCAGGCACTGTCATCCGATCAGTCCTGCTCAGTACGAAAACCAATCGCAATATCATTAAAATGTACTGCTTCATAAGAAATCGGTCCCAAAAAGTGCATATGAAAACCCTGTGGGTCCGGTGCGCACGGAGATCAAAATCCATGAATGTGCACAAAAACAACATCAAGGTGCAACGGTTGTGCACACAACTTTGGTCATAGGCATCATGTGTGCCTGACCGCAAAATCAGGTGCATCTGACATGCACGAAAATTCCGATTTAGTGCATCTGGTGTGCACCAAATCGCATCTCATAACAGGCGCCCAACATGCGCTAAAAATCCAAACCCGGTGCTTCCATCATGCATGAAATCTAATATCGAGTGTCGAACACGCGCAAAATCCAATCAGGTGCACAAGGTGCACAAAACAAATATCGAGTATCACAATCGAAATCGAAGTCCAGTGCATCTAAGTGCACAAAAGGCGTATCACTGCACTGCAAGCATATATAAACTATACAGAGTGCAGGAACCAAATTGTGTGCGTGCATACGCACAAAATCAACTCAAATGTCTAAAACCGTAAAATCACAAGCATGTGAAACCAAAGCATGAAAACAATATCAAGTGCAACACTGTGCAAAGATCGTAAATTCTCAATCATCAAAATCAAATCATGCGAATAAATCACCCAAATCATCGAAATCAATAATGGCGGAATAGTACCGCTCAAGCGCATCCTCCAAGAATCTCGGGCCAACTGTCGCGGTCACTAGTGGGACGTCTCGTCGATGATCATGAACTCTGGCCTGCTAGTGTGCGTAACAATGACCACTCCTGGGTAAAGGTCTTCACTGTGAATTACCAATCTCTCGGTCCATCGGCTCATCGGCCCTGTCAGGTGTGCTAACGGGGATGATCCCGTTCTGGCACTTCTCTGGTCATCTCTCGGTCAATCATCGCGACCACTCGTAAGACAGCATATCACTGGCGTCGGCCTCTGGCTCTCTGAATGTACGTGACACATCTGATCCTGGGTGCAAGTATCATTGCAGCAGTGTCCTGGAAGGAATGCTGCTCACGGTCTCTTCCATGTCTCGTCTCTGCCAACTGTCCGGAAGTCATCGTCCATTACTATATCTGCTTCTTGTTCCGGAACGGCTGCATACTCATCGCGACTTCTTCTAGCAGGTATATCCAGTACTATGCTTCAGCATGCGCATCGCATCTCTGATGTCGGCGGAGGGGAACGTCATCATATCGAGGTATGTACGAACCTCTTACTCCACTTTTTCTCTAATGTCGACTGCTTCGGACTCATCCCGTCGTGGCTGCATGGACTGAGCTCCAACGGCTATCCTTATATCTGGAATCTCCCAAGAAATGCATCTCACCACCTAGCATCCGAATTAAGTCGATCCATCCGATCGATTCGTCAAAACCTCATAATCCCCCAAGAGCTCAACATCTTGGGTACAGCATAATAGTATCGAGTACATACCACAGCATCGGTGGTCCAGCCGTAGAAGGGCAAACCCAAGCCTCACTAATGGCGCCGAGGAACTGCCGTAAACCTTAAGGTTCACAGGCTTTCATACGGTTATTAAGTCGAGTTAGGATTTCATTCTTCTAGAGGGTCCATAGAATTGCCTGCATGTCTTTCCGAATACTTTAAACTTGGAATAATAGGTTTCTGACCTTCGATCGTCTCTGTCGACTCTCAACGTCTCCACGTAAAGTCGTCTCTAGCTGGAATCAATATATCTGATGACCTTGCATCGGGGTAGCGAACGATCCACATGTCCTAGTCTTTTATCCTTGGTGACTAGCGACCTCCTATAATCTCTTAGTACAATCTCGTACTGCAATAGCTCCAACATCTGGGCGATATCCTGTCGTTTGCAGCAAAAACTGGCTCACTCGTCCGCACGCTGAACTGTGCCCCAATCATCATGAATGAGCAATACATCGACGATCATCGAAATCTGGCTGGCCTCCTTTAGTGGCTCCAACCTCTGGTGCTAATCCGCACGTCGTAGTAATCTCATACAGCGATCCATCCAATGCTCGTGGAGCAAAATACAATCAAAAGACACATCTCTACAATCGTGTGTCGCCAGGATCACGCCCTGGTCAGTCCTCGTTCGTGTCGAGCTCGTGCTGACCGCAACTCCAGCCGTAGCTCTCCCTGCCCGTAATCGTGGCAGCAAAACCAAAACTGGTACCGATGAGGCTAGATCAGGAATGAATATGATACTGAACAAGAAATGTACATCCTAAGGTTTCTTAAGTGGAGTGGCGTGTCGTAAATATGCCGCGGAACATACCCACGGTACGTCACTCTACTTTAGTCACCTATTCCATCAACCAAGGGTCATCCTACGCTCCGAAGGTAAAACCTAACGCTCTGATACCAACTTTGTCACGTCCCAAAAGTACGGAATATGACCGGCACTTAAACTACGAACGTCTCAAGGTGTACGTATTCTAAGTAAGCCGAAAACCCAGAAATCCAAACCAAGAAAAGTAGTAGAGTGTAGGAAAACCAATTTAAATCAAGAAGTTTTAATAGCATAAGCCGAATTATGAGTTTTATAAAAACATCAAATATTTCCTGAAAATTTCGGTAGAGTCTCCTTTGTAAATACAGGCTCCCAAACGGGATACAACATGAATAGTATATGAAATCAATAAAAAGGCATCCCCAAGCGGGAGCTAGCTCTTCGTCAATCGACAGTCACAACCACACAAGTAATATAATATACAACGCCAACGGCGAGGATCAAAACTCAAAAGGAAACTCAAAACAATAAGAATCCACAGAAATACAACGCGCGACTCTAAGGTCGATAGAATAAACAACACTGGTCTCTATCTCTGAAATAATTACATGTTTGGTTGATGGAATTTACTAGATACAACTGAATAATATAATACAAGGTAATATGATGGGTACGATACCAATAAACCCACCTACTAGCAAGTCACCCGAACGAAACTGTGCCCGCAAAGCCGTAATGAAACCTGTACGGCAAACCTGCAAGAAACTGGGGCACAACGGGGGTGAGTTGCCAACTCGTGAATAGAATACATCTACGAACAGAAATCGCATGTATGACGCAATCCTAGGTCATACGATCATAATATATCCTCAAAATATAACCAGCAGCCTATAACAATGGCTAGGGTATACCTCTAAACGACAGTAATATCAAGTTCTCGTGTCAGTGCCTCAGATAACAATATATCATATGGATGATGTATGAATGCATGAAAACAGAATACATATACTGAAGAAACTGCTTTCATAACTTAGTGAGATTTATGTATTTTTAAAATGAGGTAACATAAATGAAATCAGCATAAACAGTGTCTAGCATCGACACAAAACATAAATCCCAATATCTCAATATCTCAGGCTCCGGCTATCCGGACTGGCCTGTATCATCAAATATCAGTACCTCAATACCTCGAAATCTCAATGTCTCAGTCTTAATATCCAGGGCGCCGTCAGTCCAGACCGGCCCCTACCATCAATCTCAAGACCACGACGGTATCCTCCGGATATCCGATGCGTCGGGTAAAATCACCGGTAGGTAGTGCTCCCCTACCAGGCTCACATCGTCATCATCACGCGCTTCTTGCCCCGGGGTACCTTACCGGGTCCACCATGTACCCGAAACGGTTCATCCACCTCCTCGAATCGGGTCTCGAAATCCATCAGCAAACTCATGGTGGACGACTCATACATCATGGGAAAACCGCACTTTTTATTTAAAAAGGGAGACAAAAGGTTTATTTATGTTTTTGCGGTTTTCCTCCAAATCCAAGAAATCTCATGAAATCTGAATCCAAATCATCAATAGCATGTAAACAGTGAATATAGGCATGAAAATCCATGAATGCGGTACAACAGTGAAAAATAGCATGCATGAAGTAGCAGGCAATAACTACAATGTCTAAACTAGCATATAAGACAAGTACACTATTATCATGTCTAAACTATTAGATAACAACCTATGTCAATCAAAATAGTATTTCTAAAGTGTTCGTGACATGGCAATTACCGATGAAGATGTGTGTGAGCCGGCAAGTAAGTGTACGTGGTATATACACATCATCGGTAATGGTGCTGGTGTCCTAACCACAAGATATCAACAGTAGAATATGAAGCATAATATAAGCATGTGATGCGGAGCGAACAACAATAATGAGCGGGAGCCGAATACTAGACGCAATGATAACTAATCTGCATTAACCTAATATAAGTCCTACAATGGTGCCTTTTGAAATAACACGAATCGTGGGGTTTTGAAAATAGGGGCTACGGTGTTTTTAAGAAAAGATACGTTTTTTTGAAATATCCGTAGAATCCATTGACCTGTCTTTTAAAATACGCACGATTCGTAAGCTTTGAAATAGGTAGGAACCGAATCTAATCTAACAACTAACTAAACTAAAGGCTAAGCTACAAGCTAGACTACAGGTAAGAAAACCGCCTAACATCTGAGTCGATACATATACAAGCCTGTATATATATTAGTCGGTGATCCCGCCTCAATAATATCATATCCGATACCATATCTATAATCAGACATCCCAAGTCAAGAGTGCGGATCAATCATCAATATATAGCTCGTACGTAAATCCGTCGTACGGCATCCCAAATCTGGGTACGGGTCAAAGTCACATCAATCACACTATTTATCTGCTATCTTCTTTATCAAATATCATGGTCCGGGATAATAACATATGTCTAGTACAATATTGATACCATTTATGAATGCATGCAGGTGTAAGAATCACTACGTCAAAAGACCCGCTAAAACATCATGTCGTATCTCAATACGAACCAAATCACATCACCGATCTCGTGGCCTCAAGCCCAATCTCATCGACTCATCTCAAATTCCAAATACTATCCTCAAATCTATTATATGAACACATAGTCCCATACCCATGTGAACACATAAATATATATTCCCATACACACACATATGAAATAAAGAATGTATGCAAGTATGTATATGTGTGTATGTGTAAGTGTAGTGCACCCACTACCTAAGGTTTCGTAACCATGCACCAATCCAACACCAATATCCATCTTAAATCATCAATAATAAATCCTAACAACATATCATAAATTGTTGGTGTGTATACGCATCCGTATACATCACCACGGACTGCGGGGGTGCTATACGCCATCCACCCGACTTCTCCCCGTAGATATAAATCTACTCACCTGTATCCTGGGTGTCGGTGTCGATAACGCCATGCTCCATCGCCTCGGAATCCACGTGAAGGTACCTACAATGATCACCCATAGCAATGCGTATGAAAATCAAGGCAGAAAACCGATACAGCACACAGTGTGCTCATAGGTTGGAACCTATTGCCCAAACATGCAAATCCAACAAACAAGCCCTGTTGTCGATGTACGAACACCCGACAACCAAATACAAATCCAAATATCAGGAAAGTGCATTTAAAAATACTGAAAACATCGCCTAAAACACACCAAAATGCTCCCAGATTTTCCCCAGATGACAATTAGCCAAAACTACATATAGTAGGGGTCTAACTTAGTGCAAAATGAGCCCTGGAACAAAAATGGACCTATTACCCTCTACTCTGGCCGCAAATTGCGGCCAGAATGATTAAATTTGCGGCCGTAGTTTTGAGTTAGGGGCTCGGGTCTTGGTGGTAGCTTCCTAGGTGCCTGCATGACTCACTGTCAGCTCAATTTTATTTTTGGTGCCCCGGGTTGCTCCAGATTCCAGAACACCTTCATAGATCACACAAACCGACATGAAAGTCCCGTAATTCCGTATTTTTTTGGGTTTCAGGTTGTGCTAGGTCAGGGTTCTAGTCAATATAGGGTCTAAGGTCACCATTTAAGTCCAATTACAAAGCCACATCTCAACTTTACCCTAACCCTCTCTATGTTGGTCCAAAATACACCAAATTACACGATATCGATATGAAACTTGAATTGAAGCTTAAGCACAAGCAATAACACTCTAATTGTGAAGAAATTACCTCATAATAGCCTCATGAATCCTCAACAGCGCCAAAATGACTACTTTCTTGGTCCAGAGGCATGCTTGTGAGCTTGTGTACAATTTTTGTGAAATGGGAGTGGGGTTTTGAGATGTTTATTGAGGTGTTTTGGGGGATTTTATGATGAGGGAGAGAGGAAGAAGAAGGAAGGGAGCAGCAGCAGATCTAGGAGGGGGGAGAGAGAAATGGGTGTGAGGAATGATAAGGGTGTGCTTCAAAAAGTAAAGGTTGACCTATACCTACCCACCCTCTCTCTCATCATCATTCCATTTCCTTTTTCCTTTTATTTTCTTTTCTTTCTCACTCAAATAGTAGACCCATAACACCCATGGTAGGAAAAATGTGACACAAGTCCAAAAAATGATATGTGCAAGTTTTGCACAAAAAGCCAAAAAAATCCGATTAGCGATTTTTAATCGCGATAGGCACTAAATTAGTATATAAATGCTCATAAAAACTTTAAAATGACTAATTTCCATAGAATACATAATTTTTGAATTTTCCATATTTTTTTCAAATTTTTTTCCATTTATCGATATTTAATTATAAATTTAATATTAAAGTAATCAATAAAATAATATTAAATTATAAAAATTCCTAAAAATAATATTTTATTATTTTGGAATGTTACATCTTCGTACAGTCCGGTCTGTTCGTCTAAGACTATCGCATATTGAGCCTAGGGGGCGGCAAGCGTCAGTCCCCTAATAGCGGTATAAGTCGTGTCGGAGCGTAGCCCATTACACCCTGAGAAACTACTGGAACCTACCAGTAAATCTCGCTTGCCCTGGCCAGGGACTTTTCGTAATGGCTCTCTGACACAGCGCGATATCAACTCCCAATACCGGGAGAGACGAATCCTGTTTAACCGCCACTGCCTCCAAGTGCTCGGGACTGCACCCAACTGCTACCTGTTTGCACGACTCCTTTGAGCCGTGGTAGGGTAGCAATCTAAGAACAGTGGGACACACTCGAGGCGAAGTAGCAGTGTCAAGTCTGCGAACTATGCTGTACTCATGTCACCTGAGAACTGTTAACTGACGATGGGTATAATACCAACCAATCAGTTTCCCTGCGAGTCCTGTCCGGTGTATCCCTAACCTAACGAGCACCTGTATACTATCTCCAGTACGACGTACTGATGGCTGTGGGACAGACCATCTCCCCAACTGGGATGAGAAGCGTACACACTAGTCTACTCTGGAGTATCGATGCCCAGTCTCGATAATCTAACGACTAGGGACAAGTATAGGATGTTGCTTATAGACTACCCAGCCCCCACTAGTGTGACTGCCATCACAACGCTGGTAATCAAGCAAAGATCCTATGGGCTCTACTAATATGTATGAGTGATATGTTACAAGAAACATATGCATATATTAAAGTAGACACAAACCAAGTAGCATACTACCATTTTTAGCAAGACTGTATATACAACTGTGAATATCCCAAGCTTCCATTAAGTAATATACATATAAGTATGATACAATAATGGCCCCTAGGGCATATACACTAACAATCTCCCACTTACACTAGGGCCATGAGCTGGCATATCATAAACCTATCATCTCGAATAGCCTCTCGAACTGCGTCTGAGGAATAGCCTTTGTGAATGGATCAGCAATGTTATTCTCCGTCTCTACTCTCTTTATCTCGATCTCCCGGCGAACTACAATCTCCCTGATCAAGTGATACTGCCTTAAGATGTGTCTGGATTTCTGATGGGACCTGGGTTCCTTCGCTAAAGCTATAGCGCCGTTGTTGTCACAATACAGAGGTATTGGATCAACACTGGTAGGAACCACCTGAAGTTCTGTGAGGAACTTCTTCATCCAGACAGCTTCTTTTGCGGCATCGCAAGCAGCTATGTACTCCGCTTCCATCGTTGAGTCAGCAACGGTCTCCTGTTTGGAACTCTTCCAACAGACCGCCCCTCCATTGAGGGTAAAGACATAACCTGACATGGACTTGGAGTCATCTTTGTCACTCTGGAAGCCGGAGTCGGCAAAGGCCTCAATCTTGAGGTCTTTTCCGCCATACACCAAGAACATATCTTTAGTCCTTCTTAGGTACTTAAGAATGTCCTTTACTGCTATCCAGTGATTCTCCCCTGGGTTTGCCTGATACCGGCTCACAATGCTCAATGCGTATGCTACATCTGGTCTGGTACATAACATCGCATACATTATAGAGCCTACCGCTGAAGCGTAGGGTATAATCGACATGCGATCCCTTTCCAAATCAGTCTTGGGAGACATCTCTTTGGAGAGGGTGATTCCGTGACAAGCCGGTAGGTTACTGCGCTTAGAATCTTCCATACTGAATCTCTTCACTATGGTGTCTATGTACCTGGACTGCGAAAGTCCCAACATCCTCTTTGATCTATCACGATAGATCCGGATCCCTAGAATGTAGGTGGCATCACCCAGGTCTTTCATGGAGAATTTATGTGATAAGAATCTTTTGACTGACTGTAACATAGGAATATCATTTCCTATTAGGAGAATTTCATCCACGTATAAGACGAGGAATACTACAGCTCTCCCTACAATCTTACTGTATATGCATGGTTCATCTGGATTTTTGATAAAGTCGAATTCTTTGACAGCATCATCAAAGCAGATGTTCCAGCTCCATGATGCCTATTTTAGTCCATAAATGGACTTAAGCAACTTACATACTTTACCGCTGCTCCCACTCTGAATGAATCCCTCTGGCTGATCCATATAGACGCTCTCTTCTAAATTACCATTTAGAAAGGCCGTCTTTACGTCTATCTGCCAGATTTCATAATCGTGGAAGGCAGCAATAGCAAGAAGGACCCGAATGGATTTAAGCATAGCCACTGGAGAAAAGGTTTCGTCATAGTCCAAACCAGGTCTTTGACGGAAACCTTTTGCAACAAGTCTAGCCTTATAGGTTTCAACCTGTCTATCTACACCAATCTTCTTTTTGAAGATCCATTTGCATCCTACGGGTTTTACCCTATCTGGAGCAATGTCCAAAGTCTATACTTTGTTAGTGTACATGGACTCCATTTCGGTTCGCATTGCATCCAGCCATTTTACCGAGTCTCCTCTCTGAATGGCTTGCTGGAAGCATGTAGTCTTATCATAGTCAATAGTGCAATCCTCTCTATCCCCGTCTATAAGAAAACCGTAGCATCGCTCGGGCGGATGAGACTACCTATTACTTCTGCGGAGTGGCGTCGGGATGTCCCTTTCTTCTGAAACCTCTCGTTCTACCAAGCTTTCAGTAATAGCTTGTGGTTCTGGAATTTCTTCCAGTTCTATTGTGATCCCACTCTTCTGATTTTCCAAAAATTCAGTTTCCAAGAAGCGGGCATGTTGAGAAACAAAGACCTTTTGTTCCTCTGCGTAATAGAAACAATATCCCATGGAGTTCTTTGGATATCCTACAAACATACACTGTACTGAGCGTGCCTCGAGTTTGTCCGTATGTTGCTTCTTTATAAAAGCTGGACATCCCCATGTCTTAAGATACTTAAGACAGGGTTTCTTCCCACTCCAAATCTGATATGGTGTGGTAGGCACAGTCTTGGTTGGAACTCGGTTCAAAAGATATGCAGCTGATTCTAGTGCATATCCCTAGAATGATCGTGGTAACTCAGCGTTACTCATCATGGAACGTACCATATCTAATAGGGTTCGGTTCCGTCTCTCCGATACACCGTTATGTTGTGGTGTGTATGGAGGAGTAAGCTGAGAGAGAATTCCATTCTCTTTTAAGTAACCTGGGAAGTCGGCACTTAAGTATTCACCACCTCGATCAGATCTCAGTGTCTTGATACTTTTGCCTGTTTGGTTTTCTACTTCATTCTTGTATTCCTGGAATTTTTCAAAAGCTTCAGATTTATGTTTCATTAAGAAGACATATCCGTACCTTGAAAAGTCATCCGTAAAAGTAATGAAGTATGAATAACCGCTTCGCGTATGTGTAGACATTGGACCGCACACATCACTATGTACGATCCCTAAGAGCTCGCTTGCTCTTACTCCGTGTCCAGTAAATGGAGTTTTTGTCATCTTTCCTTTGAGACAGGATTGACAAGTTGCATATGTTTGATATTCGAACGGATCCAAATATCCTTCTTTATGTAACTTAGTCAACCTTCTCTCATTGATGTGACCTAGTCTACAATGCCATAAGAAAGCCTGATTTAATTCCGAACACTTTCTTTTAAGTGTGTTCTGGATATTGAAAACCTGAGCTTGACTCAATACGTATATGTCGTTATCTAATGTACCAGTCCCAATCAGAACTTGATTTAGGTGGATGTGTACTACATCGCTTACGAATGTAAAATCATATCCCTCTTTTGAAAGTGAGGATACTGATATGATATTACAAGTCATACTAGGTACATACAGACAGTTACGTAGAATCAATATCTGCCCACTTGTCAAACCTAGGCGATATTCTCCCACGGATTCAGCGTCCATGCTCATTCCGTTTGCAACTCTGAGAGACCAATCACCTATTTTTATAACTTTACGGTTTCTCAAAGCATGTAATGAATTACAGATATGAGATCCTGCTCCGGTATCAAGTACCCAGGAAGTAGAGTTAATTGACAAACAGTTCTCAATTACTAACACACTTGAGGCCGGAGCCACAACATGCTTCATATCCTGGCTACTGGCTTCTAAAGCCCTGCAATCTTTCTGCCTATGCCCAATCCCATAATAATAGGAACGTCTCTCTTTTACTATATCCAGTCCCGAAACTTTTGCCCTTCTCTTTCCTTCCACTTCCCTGGTTTCCTTCAGGGTAAAAGGTAGAGACTGTAGTATCAAGTCAGTATCTGACTCTTTCTCCAATGTGGTCTTCAGGTCCTTGAGCTGATCAATACAACAAGTCATTGTAAGGATGTTGTCCCCTACAGATGACCCGTTAGCCAACCTCGCTTGAATTAATTCGTTCGAGGTTTCATATCTTGTGATATGAGATTGCTCTCCGTATAAATCTTTGTTATGGAGAAAGATGGAAACTAAGTCCATTTTCTCGTGCTGCTTCTGGTATACACCATCAACTGAAGCTAACACGAGGCACTTAGCTTTCGCTTTATCTTTTTCCCTTGTCTGACGGATATCCATATCCGCGACAGTGGAAACTGGACCTAGGACGGCGGGATCTTGAGTGGTAATAGGGTGGTCCAGCTTGTCATAGGTAATGGACATCTGGACAGACCTTTGCCAGTCATATAAATCAGATTCAGTCAATTTGTTATCTAGATGTAACCTAGTCATGGTCACATGGTCGCTGCAATTAAGAGAGAGAGAAGAAAACATTTTAGCATGATGCTGTTGCAAGTTTAGAGTGGTTTTTAATTTATCTAAACAGGATGGCTCCCACTGTTTCTCGAATCCTTCCTCAAACCATAAAAGAAGAATTAGCCAGGACTATTCTCACCATACAATTCTTGCTTAACCGTTCAGCCAGGTCAGTGTCGATACTTGGAGGTTTTCCAACGCTTTCGCGAAGCTCCTTAATTAAATAACCTCTTTTCTCTGGGGGCGTATCCCCGCTGACACTTTTCTAGGCACCTACTTGGTTTATAGCAATGATCGTTAAGTGATGAATCCCCTGATAAGTAGCTTGTACTCACAGTAGGATCGGGATCCAAAATATCATCGTATGATAATGTTGAAGGAATCCTACCAACATTCATCAAACTCCAAAATGGTATGCATCTCTCTGCAAATTTCAGTTTCTTTAGAAATTCCCGATGTGGATTTTTGCCCCATGCTCTTATGACCTTGACTAAGGGCCAACAAATCATAAGTCACATGTCAAGTTCTACCCGTCATTATCCAGGTTAATTTGAACCCACTCGTACATACTCTTAACTAAGGGCCAAATGATAATACGACTGTCCCAAACTAACTCATCTAACTATGGAACAAATGAATACCCAGCAGCTACCAAACACTATGCCTTGACTTTGGCCAAAATACATAGCTTGAATACTACTGAATACCCAAATGAAATGGCGGAGGGCTACGAATGGTTTTGGCAAAAACCGTGAACGTAGTGAACTTGATATAATCGAAGGAACCTGATAGCTTTTTAAAAGGAGTGGTTAAAGCTCCGTAATTTAAAAATTCTGCTCTTTTTAAAATAACCGAGTGGTTTCTTTTAAATTTGTTCCAACGATTAAACTTTGGTTTATTTTCTTTGCATTATAATAATGCGTCCCATCTTTATCCTATCATTGCAGAAAACAACGAAAATGCCACGTCCTCTTATGCCATCCGCATTTGCCACGGGGTCCCGTCATCACCCGTTAGGTTACTTAACTAACGACAGAGCGGGGGCTGGGCTAGCGCGGGTGTAAAACATAAGTGGCGTTTAATAGCTATCATATATAGATATTGTACATTCGTCAGACGCAATAATAAGCATTCCAGATCACAGATGAACTTTATTGGATATACTAGCAATCCGCATTTTGCTTTGAGCCTGCAATAAAAGACGGATTACACAGTTGTGATGAATAGCCATTACCCCAACCCTAGACCCCTACGGGTACGGAAAACTACCCGCCAAGTACCCAAAGTGAAGCGGTCTCCCTCAACAACGTGAGTAGGCCACTAAACACTTCAACGTACCCGGTAGTTTGTGTACCCCGCCTTGGGTCTATCCTAGGAGCAAAAAACAGTAAAAAGAAATAATACAACGGTGGCTACAACCGCAACCTGGATGCTCCCCGCAAAAGAATATTACATCATATTACATTTACATCGAATGAATGAATATTATGTTAGTGTATATGCCCTAGGGGCCATTATTGTATCATACTAGTTTGTATATTACTTAATGGAAGCTTGGGATATTTACATGTATATAACAGTCTTGCTAAACATGGTAGTATGCTACTTGGTTTTTCTATCTTAATATGTGAGTATACGTATTGATAGAGCTCTTAGGATCTTGCTTGACTACCAGCGTTGTGATGGCAGTCACACTAGTGGGGGCTGGGTAGTCTACAAGCAGATCCTTATTCAGGTCCCTAGTCGTAGGATTATCGAGACAGGGCATCGATACTCCGGAGTAGACTAGTGTGTATGCTTCTCATCCCAGTTGGGGAGATAGTCTATCCCACAGCCGTCAGTACATCGTACTGGAGATAGTATGCAGGTGCTCGTTGGGTTACGGGTACACCGGACAGGACTCACAGGGAACTGTTGGTTGGTTTTATACCAGTCCTCGGTGAACAGTTCCCAGGTGACATGAGTACAGCATAGTCCGCAGACTTGACACTGCTACTTCGCCTCGAGTGTGTCCCACTGTTCTTAGATTGCTACCCTACCACGGCTCAAAGGAGTCGTGCAAACAGGTAGCAGTTGGGTGCAGTCCCGAGCACTTGGAGGCAGTGGCGGTTAGACAGGATTCGTCTCTCCCGGTATTGGGGATTGATATCGCGCTGTATCAGAGAGCCATTACGCAAAGTCCCTGGCCAGGGCAAGCGAGATTTGCTGGTAGGTTCTGTAGGGTTCCTAGGCTGTCACGCCCCGCTTCCCAGAGTACGCAAGATTGGGCACGTGACATAGCCAACCATGCTACCTGTGGGTAGAAAATATCCATCCACAGTCACATTTCGGTTGTGGAGATATCAAGAACAAAATAATAAACTAATCTAATACATGTCCAAATCCATAATAACAAGAATCAATAAACAATAAGTGCGGAAGCAAATGATCCAATACAATAAATAAATGGTACGTCCCATAATGCGGGCTCACATCTGGAAATAAAATGAAATAAATAAACTAAACCCTAAGGAACTCACAGTTCAGCCTGCTGGCTGAAGTACTCCTGCTCGGTCGACGATAGTGGTAAGGAATCTGGGCCATGCAAAACCCAGACGTCAGCGCGTCATGTCAACCAATTAATATAATATAAACATGGTAATAAGCAATGCAGGTATGAACATGAAATAAGCAATATTATGAAACAACAGTGCAGGGTAATGTGCCATGGGTAACTAAACTGTTCTATCAGGTTTCTACTCTAAAGTCTTTGAAATCAATTGGTGAATCGTCGATGTAACTCAATAGTATCCCGTGCGTGCCCGGGACCACGGTCAAGGTTCTCGAGGCTGAATCCGAGACGTGCCGCTAGGCAGTAAAGATAGGTAGTAGGATGGACGAGTGATGTCAGCATCATCACTCCCGGACTGGCCAAGCCCGTAAGACTGATCAGAACAAGTATCGAACTGTTGAGTTACAAGTCGGTTTCACCTTTGATTTCCCCATACCCCCAAGTTATGTATGTCAGGTCAGGTATTCAGTAGTCCAGGATTAATGTCAATCCAGAATCAGGTAAAAACAGGTATGTCTGGATAGACAGCAGAAATGGTCCATGAGGACCCCAAGTCAGGTTGTAGTCCAATAGGTTGAGTCAGTATGTATAGGGTGTCTTGTCCGGTGTATCAGTACATGTGTCAGGTGTATCAAGATCGGTCAATATGTAATGCAATCAAATGTATGCTGATAACAGGTATAGTAACGAATAAGGAACAACAGCAGGAACAGTAAATAACAATATTATTCCATGTAAACACAGTGATGCTTTGTATTCTCTTATTAACAGGTTCAAGCACCCTTGGGGTGCAATAATTTCAGTGTAGCGCAATATTAATAACAGCAGACAATAAAGATATAAGTGTGCGACTATTATCCTCTAAGTAGTAAAATGATTAGCAGGTAGTTGTCATTAAGGTTACGGTGGCAAAATACGATTTAGGTGGCAGTATTATAATGTACATCATATTTTGTCCAATGAGACAAGTAGCAATACTTAGTTAATATAGCAAGTTTGTGAGTCAAACATTTAATTAGTTTAACGTAGCATATAGCAAGAAATCTTGCCTCGACGGTTTCGCAAACCGGAAAACACGAATGCCCCGTCGGCGGAAAACACGAGACGGATGCACGGGCCACGGATCGAGTCCTAACAGCGAACAGCGGGACCACACGGACCAGAGTACTCCGCTGGAGCGTCGGGTTCTAACGACGGCACGGTCGGAATCCGGCAAAAGTCAAAAGCAACGAAGTTAGCAAACACGATACATGTGGGCAAACGACCAGCGAGGGGGTTTTGCACCAATGGAAAGTAAAGGGATGCTTACAGGGAGACACCAGGGCAACCACGACGGGCTCGACGGCGATGAACAGTGGGTGCGACAAGGGTTGACTTGGAGGGATCGGGTGATGCAGCGATGATGGGGAGGTACTGGCCTGGTCTGAGTTGCAGGAGGAAGAGGAGGTGGCTGTCGGTGTTCTTGCGACGACGAGGGGATCGACGGCGACCCTTTTCCGGCGAACCAGAGGGTAGGTGATGGGGTTTTGGGCTCGGGTTGGTGGTGGTCCGGCGAGGGGAGGAGGAAGACGACGGCAAGGTCGGGACAAGGGTGAAGGGAGGAGGATTCTGGTGTCGGCGGCGGTGAGAGGCGGCGGCAACGGCGCACCCTGCGTGCTGGTGTGGCGTCGGGGTTGGGTTGCAGGCCCGGGAAGGAGGGAGGAAGGAGGTAGGGGTGTGCGGTCAGGCCGTGGAGGCGAGGTCGGCGACGGCGAGGTTGCAGGTAGGTCGACGGCGAGGGCTCGACGAAACTAGGGTTAGGGTTCGGTGGGGTTTCGTCGCGAGAGCTTTTACGTGGTGGTTTCTTCACGAGGAACAGTAGAAGAATATATAGAGGGAGAGAGAGAGAGATTTGATGAAGAGAGAGATATAGAGAGAGAGTGGGAAAAGGTGGGGCCCACGAGGGTTTTAGCCCCTCGTGATTGGCCAGAGGGGAAAAATTTATGGGTTAAAGAAAATCTAAAGAAAGATTTAACGTTGATTTAGGTAACCGTAAAGAATATATATATAGTTTAATATATTTAATTAAATGGGCATTTTCGGCGCTAAATGAAACATTTCCAAATCGCGCCCGGTTTGCGCCCAAATGTTTCAAATTCAAATTATAGGATTTTAAGCGGGTTCCAAATTTTGAAAAGAGGTGTTTAATGATAAAATTGCATGCCCCCAAGTCGGACACTTGCACGCGCGCGTAGCCGTCCAAACTTGCCCGTTTAGCCGAACGGGAAGAAACCTCGACACGCGGACGCTACCACGCGACTAGTGGCGACGAGTAGGCCAACATGGATATTTTTAATTTCATTTTAGGTGTTAAAATTTGTTATGTGCCAAAATGACTTAATCGGTTAAAATTTAGCAATACGCACCAAACCATCAGGATAAACGAAATGAGCAATGTATAACACTCAACTAGCAATAGAAATAGTATTATTGGGCTCGGGTGTTACATCATACCCAACTACAAAAAGAATTTCGTCCTCGAAATTCCAAGAATACAAGATAGCTAACTACAGTAAAAGATGAGGAGATTTCTGCCGGATCTCGTCTTCTCGCTCCCAAGTGGATTCTCCATGCAATCGATTACCCCAAGAAACTAGCACAAAAGGGATAACCTTGTTCTTAAGACCCTTTTCTCTTCGGTCCTTGATTTCAACTGGTCGCTCCTCAAAAGTTAGGTCCTCGCGTACAGTCAACTCCGAATGATCCAAGACGTGAGTTTCATCACGAACATACCTCCGTAGTTGAGATACATGAAACACATCGTGCACTCCTGCCAATGACTGGGGTAGCGCCAAACGGTACGCTACCTCTCCAACACGCTCCAATATCTTGAAGGGTCCAACGAATCGAGGACTAAGCTTTCCCCGACTTCCAAAGCGAATCACCCCTCTAGTCGGTGATATCTTCAGGAATACCAAATCACCCGCGGCGATCTCTAGAGGTCTTCTTGACGTGTCAGCCCAACTTTTCTGTCTGTCTTGAGCTGCCTTCATATGCTTCCTGATTGTATCCACCTTCTCGACTGTCTGTACCACCAAATCTGGTCCTAGTAACCTTCGTTCACCAACATCATCCCAACAAACCGGTGAACGGCACTTACGACCATACAACGCTTCAAACGGAGCCATCTGAATAGTCGCTTGGAAGCTATTGTTGTACGAAAACTCCACCAGGTGTAGATGATCCTCCCAAGAACCTTTGAAGTCTAACATGCAAGCCCTCAACATATCTTCAAGGGTCTGGATCGTTCTCTCCGATTGTCCATCAGTCTGAGGATGATAAGCTGTGCTAAACTTCAATCGAGTCCCCAAACTTTCTTGTAAACTCCTCCAGAAGTGCGACAAGAACCGAGTGTCCCGATCGGACACGATGCTTACCGGCACTCCATGCAATCTGACAATCTCCTGCATGTATCGCTCTGCCAAAGTCTCCGTCGATTGACCAACCCGAAAAGGAATAAAGTGAGCCGCCTTGGTCAACCGATCGACAATCACCCATACTGCATTGTTGCCCTTTGGACTCCACGGTAAAGCCGTCACGAAATCCATGGTTATATGTTCCCACTTCCACTGAGGAATCGGAAGTGGTTGCAACAAACCAGCAACCCTTTGGTGTTCAGCCTTGACTTGCTGACACACCAAGCACTTAGCCACGAAGCGAGCAATTTCCCGTTTCATACCTTCCCACCAGAAGTGCTGTCGAATATCTCGGTACATCTTTGTCCCTCCTGGATGTACAGAGTAAGCTGAACTGTGTGCCTCCTTCATAAGCTCTTCACGCACATCTCCTTTTGGCACACACACACGGCTACCATATCTCAACGAACCGTCTTCATGGATCAGTAAATCGGTTCGTAGTCCGGCTTCAACCTGCTCTCGAAACTTTTGCAGCCTAGGATCCTGCGATTGCGCCACTTTAATCTTCTCAAATAAGGATGATTGTACTTGCAATTGCAACAACTGCCCCGTAGCATGTGGTAGCACAACCTCCAAGTCAAATCTCCGAAAATCCGCAATGATCTCCCTCTGTGCAGTCAATATCTGAATTGCTGGTAGCCGACTTAGCGCATCTGGCACGACGTTAACTTTTCCCGGATGGTACTTAAGATCAAGGTCGTAGTCGGCCATCAGCTCCAACCATCTGCGTTGCCTCATGTTCAACTCCTTCTGAGTGAATACGTACTTCAAACTCTTGTGATCTGTAAAGACTTCGACTCTCTCGCCCAAAAGGTAGTGTCTCCAAATCTTTAGGGCGAAGATCACGGCTGCAAGCTCCAAGTCATGAGTCGGATAATTCTTCTCATGAGTCTTCAGTTGTCTCGATGCGTAAGCGACGACTTTCCCATTCTGCATTAAAACACATCCCAATCCTTTTCCAGATGCGTCGCTGTGAATCACCAGTCCTCCTGAATTATCCGGTACAGTTAGGATAGGGGCGGTTATCAACTTCAGCTTCAACGTCTCGAAGGCCAATGCACATCCATCCGTCCAACCAAACGGTACCCCCTTGCGCGTGAGCTCGGTTAACGGCTCAGCTAAACGAGCGAAGTTCTCCACAAATCTTCTGTAGTATCCGGCGAGTCCAAGAAAACTTCTTATCTCTGCAACATTCTTTGGAATAGGCCAATCTCGAACGGCTGCAATCTTCTCGGGATCAACGGCGATTCCATTGCCCGACACAACATGCCCCAGAGACTTCACTTCTTCCAGCCAGAATTCGCACTTACTCATCTTCGCGAATAATTTCTCTTGTCTCAGCGTCTGCAGTGCGATCCTTAAATGCTCAGCATGCTCCTCCGGACTCTTCGAGTATACCAGAATATCGTCAATGAATACCACAATAAACTGGTCCAGGTATGGTGAAAAGACCCTGTTCATCAAATCCATGAATATTGCCGGCGCATTCGTTACTCCGAAAGGCATCACTAGATACTCGAAATGTCCATATCGAGTTCGAAACGCCGTCTTGCAAATGTCTTCTGCTTTCACTCGGACCTGATGGTATCCTGATCGCAAATCCAGTTTCGAGAATACCCTCGCGCCACTAAGCTGCTCAAAAAGTTCTCCAATGCGAGGGATCGGGTACTTGTTCTTAATAGTCACCCGGTTCAATTCTCGATAATCAAGGCACATCCTTCTCGTGCCATCCTTCTTCTTTACTAAAAGAACTGGAGCTCCCCATGGTGAGTTGCTGCTTCGAATCCAACCTTTCTCGAGTAGTTCACCAACTTGTTTCTTAACTTCCTCCAATTCCACCGGTGCCATCGGATAATAAGACTTTGATACTGGCGCTGCACCAGGAATAAGGTCAATCGCAAACTCTACATCTCGCTTCGGCGGTAATTTTGATATATCTTCAAACACATCCATAAAGTCACGAACAACTGCCGGCTCTTCATTACTATCCGCTTCCATTGTCGCAAGAACACTGTTTGTCGGCCTAGCCCTAAACTCGACTGGCCCGACAGAGTTGCTTCCTCCAATGAAAGTAAACTCAGGGTGTCCGGGAATCTGGAAAATTACTTTCCTTGCCCTACAGTCAATGTGTGTGTGGAAAGTGCCAAGAAAATCCATTTCCAAGACTACTTCATAACTGCCCGTATCTATCACCAAGAAATCTGCAAAAAGCTCCCGTCCGCAAACAACAACTGTACAATCTCTACATTCCTTCCTAGCTATGATTTTCCCATTCCCAGTGTGTATGTCCCAGAAACTAGACAGGGTCGTGCAGGTAATCGAGTGTGTAGTTATAAATTTGGATGACATAAAACAGTGGGATGCACCGGAATCAAATAATGCCAATGCGGGAAAACCATGAACGAGCAAAGTACTTGAAACCACTTCTCCTGATGCCTTGGCTTCCTCAGCTGTCAACGTGAAAGCTCGAGCCTGCTTTGGTCCTTGAGTCAGCTGTTTCTGCCCTTGGAACGGTCTCTGCGGAGGCTTCTGTATATCATCTTTCGTGCGAAGCTTCGACGGACAAGCATTAACGGCGTGATCTGCCGCTCCACATCTAAAACAGAGTCCCAGCCTCTTACGACACTCCTTTCGCACATGTCCGGGTACATGGCAGTAGTTACAAATCACGCTCCCTTTCCGATCACCCACAATTGTTTTCTTCATTGGTGCTACGCTGCGCCTGTTCACCGGAATACTTCTACGTACAGACGTTTGGTTCAGTGCAAATGCCGGTTCCAGCTCGGTCTGTTCATTTAGATTCTCCAGCAATCCCCTTATCACTCTACGCCTGGCGGCTATGACCGCACGTCTTTGGTCCATCTTCAAATTCTTACCGGCCATATTCCTGAAAATCAAAGTACCCAACATTAGCATGATGATAGATTCTGAGTATAGATCAAGGCTAGAACTCCAAGATACTTAAATAGAGTACAGCATTGTAGCTATGCCGCGGTATCATAGCCGCAATTACTTAACTCCACCCAAGTCGCCTAAGTCCTAGAGATAACAAGAAATTAGGTTTTCGAGTTGACAAACGCAAAGTAAGTTTGCATGTCGACATGATCCGGAAGAATGATTCAAGGATGGTAAAACGGTCAAGGTGGCAGGACATGTTTCCTAATCACGGGTATTCTGATTCGTGTATCGGGTACAATACCCAACTACAAAGGAATCAACCCAACTAACCTATGGCTCTGATACCAAAAGAACCATGTCACGCCCCGCTTCCCAGAGTACGCAAGATTGGGCACGTGACATAGCCAACCATGCTACCTGTGGGTAGGAAATATCCATCCACAGTCACATTTCGGTTGTGGAGATATCAAGAACAAAATAATAAACTAATCTAATACATGTCCAAATCCATAATAACAAGAATCAATAAACAATAAGTGCGGAAGCAAATGATCCAATACAATAAATAAACGGTACGTCCCATAATGCGGGCTCACATCTGGAAATAAAATGAAATAAATAAACTAAACCATAAGGAACTCACAGTTCATCCTGCTGGCTGAAGTACTCCTGCTCGGTCGACGATAGTGGTAAGGAATCTGGGCCATGCAAAACCCAGACGTCAGCGCGTCATGTCAACCAATTAATATAATATAAACATGGTAATAAGCAATGCAGGTATGAACATGAAATAAGCAATATTATGAAACAACAGTGCAGGGTAATGTGCCATGGGTAACTAAACTGTTCTATCAGGTTTCTACTCTAAAGTCTTTGAAATCAATTGGTGAATCGTCGATGTAACTCAATAGTATCCCGTGCGTGCCCGGGACCACGGTCAAGGTTCTCGAGGCTGAATCCGAGACGTGCCGCTAGGCAGTAAAGATAGGTAGTAGGATGGACGAGTGATGTCAGCATCATCACTCCCGGACTGGCCAAGCCCGTAAGACTGATCAGAACAAGTATCGAACTGTTGAGTTACAAGTCGGTTTCACCTTTGATTTCCCCATACCCCCAAGTTATGTATGTCAGGTCAGGTATTCAGTAGTCCAGGATTAATGTCAATCCAGAATTAGGTAAAAACAGGTATGTCTGGATAGACAGCAGGAATGGTCCATGAGGACCCCAAGTCAGGTTGTAGTCCAATAGGTTGAGTCAGTATGTATAGGGTGTCATGTCCGGTGTATCAGTACATGTGTCAGGTGTATCAAGATCGGTCAATATGTAATGCAATCAAATGTATGCTGATAACAGGTATAGTAACGAATAAGGAACAACAGCAGGAACAGTAAATAACAATATTATTCCATGTAAACACAGTGATGCTTTGTATTCTCTTATTAACAGGTTCAAGCACCCTTGGGGTGCAATAATTCCAGTGTAGCGCAATATTAATAACAGCAGACAATAAAGATATAAGTGTGCGACTATTATCCTCTAAGTAGTAAAATGATTAGCAGGTAGTTGTCATTAAGGTTACGGTGGCAAAATACGATTTAGGTGGCAGTATTATAATGTACATCATATTTCGTCCAATGAGACAAGTAGCAATACTTAGTTAATATAGCAAGTTTGTGAGTCAAACATTTAATTAGTTTAACGTAGCATGTAGCAAGAAATCTTGCCTCGACGGTTTCGCAAACCGGAAAACACGAATGCCCCGTCGGCGGAAAACACGAGACGGATGCACGGGCCACGGATCGAGTCCTAACAGCGAACAGCGGGACCATACGGACCAGAGTACTCCGCTGGAGCGTCGGGTTCTAACGACGGCACGGTCGGAATCCGGCAAAAGTCAAAAGCAACGAAGTTAGCAAACACGATACATGTGGGCAAACGACCAGCGAGGGGGTTTTGCACCAATGGAAAGTAAAGGGATGCTTACAGGGAGACACCAGGGCAACCACGACGGGCTCGACGGCGATGGGACGCCGGCGGCGATGAACAGTGGGTGCGACAAGGGTTGACTTGGAGGGATCGGGTGATGCAGCGATGATGGGGAGGTACTGGCCTGGTCTGAGTTGCAGGAGGAAGAGGAGGTGGCTGTCGGTGTTCTTGCGACGACGAGGGGATCGACGGCGACCCTTTTCCGGCGAACCAGAGGGTAGGTGATGGGGTTTTGGGCTCGGGTTGGTGGTGGTCCGGTGAGGGGAGGAGGAAGACGACGGCGAGGTCGGGACGAGGGTGAAGGGAGGAGGATTCTGGTGTCGGCGGCGGTGAGAGGCGGCGGCAACGGCGCACCCTGCGTGCTGGTGTGGCGTCGGGGTTGGGTTGCAGGCCCGGGAAGGAGGGAGGAAGGAGGTAGGGGTGTGCGGTCAGGCCGTGGAGGCGAGGTCGGTGACGGCGAGGTTGCAGGTAGGTCGACGGCAAGGGCTCGACGAAACTAGGGTTAGGGTTCGGTGGGGTTTCGTCGCGAGAGCTTTTACGTGGTGGTTTCTTCACGAGGAACAGTAGAAGAATATATAGAGGGAGAGAGAGAGATTTGATGAAGAGAGAGATATAGAGAGAGAGTGGGAAAAGGTGGGGCCCACGAGGGTTTTAGCCCCTCGTGATTGGCCAGAGGGGAAAAATTTGTGGGTTAAAGAAAATCTAAAGAAAGATTTAACGTTTATTTAGGTAACCGTAAAGAATATATATATATAGTTTAATATATTTAATTAAATGGGCATTTTCGGCGCTAAATGAAACATTTCCAAATCGCGCCCGGTTTGCGCCCAAATGTTTCAAATTCAAATTATAGGATTTTAAGCGGGTTCCAAATTTTGAAAAGAGGTGTTTAATGATAAAATTGCATGCCCCCAAGTCGGACACTTGCACGCGCGCGTAGCCGTCCAAACTTGCCCGTTTAGCCGAACGGGAAGAAACCTCGACACGCGGACGCTACCACGCGACTAGTGGCGACGAGTAGGCCAACATGGATATTTTTAATTTCATTTTAGGTGTTAAAATTTGTTATGTGCCAAAATACCTTAACCGGTTAAAATTTAGCAATACGCACCAAACTATCAGGATAAACGAAATGAGCAATGTATAACACTCAACTAGCAATAGAAATAGTATTATTGGGCTCGGGTGTTACATAGGCACACTAATGAGGTCTCACAAGTGATCAAACATGGCTAATTCAAAATTTTCCATGTGCCTACAAACCCTAATACGGATCGTTAACTAGATGTATAGACGATGCAATGCAAGTTAACGACTTTAACTAAAAGGGAAGGGGCTACAACCTTTGTAGATCCGGTCCTCCACCTCCATAGCTCCGTGATGAAGTCCCTCCGCTGTACCCATCGGATCTCGGACTCTCGCGGTGGTTTCATCGAAGAATTGATCGGGCTAGGTCGTCGACTTCGATGCCGAAGATGATCTACGTCGAGGCAACTCAAGATCAAACTCCAACTTCACCAAGTCATGAAACTTGTGAAGAAAACACCCTATACTACTTGGCAAGTGGTAGAGGATGAAGAAATAGGAAGTGGGTTCACTTTAGAATTGGATTTCTCACTCTTTTCTCAAGTTGCCATTGATGGAAGCAAGTTTTTTTCTTCTTGTTGAAGATGAAGAAGAAGAAGAAAAAGAATATGATAAGCATTTTCTAAATAGAAAATAAAATGAATACTTATCATATACCAACCATGGTTAAGTGTAGAGACTAAACTAGGGTTAGGTGAATGGTTAGGTTAAGGGAAGCAAACAAAATGGTCAAGCTTTCAACACTTCATGAAGCTTCATGAAAGAAACAAAGAAAGCCACCATTTCTATTTATCTTTTCCAAAATAAATAAACAAAATAAATAAATGAATAAGTAAACGAAACCCTAACCATGGTTTAATCATACACACAAACTCAAGTTAGCATGTATCATCAAACATGATACAAACAAGTGCACAAAAGTATATCACATATACAACTTGTGTACTTCAAGTGAGAAAATCCATTTAAAGTGAACAAATACTAGTTAATGCAAATTATTATATCAAATATATAATTATGCATTAAATCATTAAATCAATACTTGTTTTAACGATCTGGTCATATCGCATATAACCGACTAGTATCCAATGTATCGACTTATCGAATCAATCCTCGATTCGATAACTAGGTTATATCGCATACAACCATTCGATACATTCATCGCGAGAATAGAATACGGTATCACATACACGCATTATTCTGTGCCCCGCACATATCTCATATGCGCTCCTATTTCGTTTCGCTTGAGCTAGGAAACCTCTGTGTAGGACTCTAAAGACTCGTCAATACGCCGGCAGCAGGTGATGATCATATCAAACACCCACAAGCCGCAAGCGGTCTGCTAAACGTAACGGCCACCCGGGTATTGAGTGATCAGAAGATCGACGAGCAAGCCCGCTCACATTCCTGTGAATCCAACCAGTAACACTTACCGTACAGTCCGGTCTGTTCGTCTGATATGTCGCATATCTCGCCTAGGGGTGGTAAACGACAGACCCCAGTAGCTTGATAAGTCATGCCGACGTGAGGCCCATAACAATCGTGAAACTACTGATAACTCTTACCAGTATATCACTGCAACCCTGGCCAGGGATTTCCTGTTATGGCCAGTCGGGCATAGCGCAACATCAACCCCCAATACCGGGAGAGACGAATCCCCTCATCGCTCATTGCCTCCATGTGAATCGGGACCGTACCCAAAAACCACCTGTTTGCACGACTCAGTAGAGCCGTGGTAGGGTGGAAATCAAAGCACAGTGGGAGACACACAAGTCTCTATGACGATCTCGGGTCAACAGACTAAGCTGTACCAGTGTCACCAGAGAACTGCCATCTGACGTGAGGTATAATACCATCTGGGAGTTCTCGGCGAGTCCGTTCAATGTACCCAGTCTCCACTGAGCACCCGCATACCATCTCTGATGTCAAACACCAATGGATATGGGATCATCCATCGCCCATCACATGGGTCGAGAAGATATGCGCTAGTCTACTCTGGAATATCGATGCCCCGTCTCGATATTCCCACGACTAGGAACATTGAAGGATGTACTCATGGACTATCCAGGCCCCACTAGTATGATCTACATCATAGTCCTGGAAGTCGAGTACACATCCTAAGGGATTTATCAACATGTAATCAGAGAGACAGAAAGTATACATGTTAAGATAAAGAGCAACCAGATAGCGTACTATCATGTCGAGCAAGAAAGTCCTACCTATATATGTCCCAGCATCCACTACAATATACATCCAATGTACAGTAATGGCCTCTAGGGCATACATATAACTAACAATCTCCCACTTGCACTAGGGCCATCTGTAGCAGTAGTTGTAGTATCCAATACTCAACCATCCCCTAAAAGTCTCTCTTTGGGAAAAGGCCTTCGTGAGTGGATCCGCCGTGTTGTCCTCTAAGTCTACTCTCCTAACCTCGATCACCCTGGAGATCAACTATCTCCATGATCAGGTGATGCTGCCTCAGAATATGTCTGGGTCACTGATGGGACCACGGTTCCAGGGCCAAAGCCACACTTCCATTGTCATACAATGGCAGGAACCTAGTTCATCTTATGAACCAATATACACCCAAACTGCCTCTTTGGTAGTATCTTTAATAGCGATGTTACCAGCCTTTATCGTCTAGCTTGTCACAGTATCTTGCTTGGAAATCTTCCAAAATACCGTCCCTTTACTGAGGGTAAAGACAATGCCTGTGACTGACATTCAGTCGTCTTTATCACCCTGGAACCCTTCCAGTGATTCTCCCCAGGATCGATTGATACCATCTCACTACATCTAGTGAGAATCCTAGCATCCAATTACATCTATCTCATAAATGAAAACTCAGGATTTAGGACGTATCACTTTGATCCTATTGGAGAATCCTTGTGATAAGCGGAGATTGACCGAGCGTAGTATAGGAAACTCTTTTCCTATCAAGAGTATGTTGTCTACGTACAATACGAGGATGACCACCTTACTCTCTACTACCATTTTGTATATACAAGGTGTTGCGCCACGGCAGCGCCCCGGCCGTCTTACTCGAGGCCAAATTGCGGAATAAAAATTTTTTCCTTACTCGGAAACCGGCGCTACCGCGGACAAAGAAAACCCGGATCGTTTACCATTAACCTATACTAGCTAACAAGAGATGGGAAGAAAAGTATACCGAGTGATCCGAGTCCTCCGGTCTTCTCGTCATCGTCCCGATCTCCCGCGGAAAGTGTTGCCTCCACATCGTCGCCTCCTCGCCGGAAAGGGCACCACATCGCCTTCTTCTTTTACGGGCTCCCGCCTCAATACCGAGGCAACTCGGGCATGAAGCCGGCAACTCGACATGCCCAAGATGTGCTGTAGAATGTAGTGTAGAAGATGTTTGTCTCTCTTTAGGGTTTGTAGTTGCCATGGTGATGGAGGAATCAAGAATGGAAAAATGGTGCTTGCATTTTTCTAGCAAGAAAATGAGATCATGGATGAAACTCTCAAGATGAAGCTCTCTTCTTCTTCTTCTCTCTTTCTTTTTCCTCTCATGAAAAACTTATCATATTCCTCAAGTGAGAAGAAGAATGGTGGAGGAAACAATATGAACACCAAAGCATGAAGGGAGGTGAGTGTAGGAAAAAGGAGAGGGTGACCATATCCTAATACCATCATCACAAACTCACATCAAGCTTAAAATCAATCCTAATCACCTTTTCAAGAAATGATGATAGAAAAGAAAGGAATATAAAAGATGCTTTCATAATAAATACTTTTACAAATAAATCCTCCACAAAGTGTAATTTGCAAAACTGCAAATTACCCCCTCCATCGGAAAAGTCCGGCCGGGAAAGAACAAAGGAAAACCGGCCGGAACGGAAAGCAAACTGGCAACTCCAGAAAACTGGTCCCGTAATAAATTACAGGAAAACCCCCATACTGTGCATACACACCCGCATCTGTATTCCGTCCGGATACAAATGCAATGAGACAAAATCTACACTGTACTAGACTAGGACCGGCTTAAGCCAAAGCCGGCTAGTAATATCCGTTCGATCCCGATGCGTGCAATACCGCACGTATCTGATCGAACCCTGCCATATAACCATACGGTTACTAGTACAAAACTGTCCGATCCTGATCCGTGCAATACCGCACGTATCTGATCGGACCCTGCCATATCTCCATACGGCCTCTACAGCGTTTCGCCCGAAAGCTTGAGTAACTGTAAGTGTGGTGGACTCTAAAGACTCGTCAATACTATGGCTGTGGATTTAACCACTGGCACGTCAGAGGTATAAGCCAATACGTGACGGGCCACCAGCTATTGACCAAAAGGGACGTCGATGAGGAAGCTCACCCCGACACCCAACTGAGCCTGTCAGTGACAATATCCGTACAGTCCGGTCCGTTCGTCTATGAGTATCGCATGGCGGGCCTAGGGGGTTGGTAAAAGTCAGACCCCCAAAAGCGGTACAAGTCGTGTCGGAGTGTAGCCCAGAACGCCCTGAGATACTACTGGAATACCTACCAGTAAATCTCCTGCCTCGGCCGAGGGCTTTGCGTAATGGCTCTCCTAGACACAGCGCGACCTCACCCCCAATACCGGGAGAGACGAACCCCTGCAGATCCGCTCACTGCCTCCATGTGGCTCGGGACTGTACCCAACTAAAACCTGTTTGCACGACTCCTTTGAGCCGTGGTAGGGTAGTAATCAAAGCACAGTGGGAACTCACACGAGACAAATGACGATCTCAGGTCGATGAACTAACCTGTACACATGTCACCAGGGAACTGCTATCTGACGTCTGATATAAGACCAACTAGCAGGTTCCCGGCGAGTCCTGTCCGGTGTACTCATAACCCAATGAGCACCTGTATACATCTTAGGTGAACCAACTGACACCAGTGGCTTGTGAGACCGGCCACCGCCCCTCGTCGGGGTCTCGACTGTATACACTAGTCTACTAATGGAGTATCGATGCCCTGTCTCGAAACTCCTACGACTAGGGACCTTTTAAGGATGTGCTTATAGACTACCAGCTCCCACGTATATGATCGCCATCATACTGCTGGTAGTCAAGCAAGAATCCTAGGGGCTCTATCAACGTGTAATAGCGACATGTCAGGTCACCTAAAGCAGTACACGATGATAAAGATAAACCAGATAGCATACTATCATCTCGAGTAAGACTGTCCTACCGGGATAGGTCCTCCCTCAATCATTGCAATCACGTGCCTGTGATCCAATAATTGACTCTGAGGGCACTATCTCCAACAATCTCCCACTTGCACTCAAGGCTAATTATTGCGATGTCGCATACTCACAGCCCGTGTGATACCGAACACCCAACTCCTCTACAAGTCAGTCTCACAAAGCTCGTTTGCGAAACTATTACGTTCGAGGAATAGCCTCAGTGAGTGGATCCGCTTGTGATGTTTCTTTCTATGTCTCTCCATATCTCAAGTTCGCGGAGAAAACCATCTCCCGAAATGAGCAATACCTGTCTTAGAACGTCTGGATGTCTGATGGGACCTAGCTCATAAATGAACTCTAAATCCAAACTTCTTAGACTGTATCGTCAACTGAACTTAATCAGTATCCTGCGCCATGCCGCCCTCAGTATTGCCTTGGACCACCTGTCCAAAATACTGCCCCTCATCAGAAGGAAAACTATAACTCTGACAACCTCCTTGTCGTCCATGTCACCTTGGAAGCCTGGAATGATAACTGTCTCCCAAATGAGGCTGTCGTTATCATATCCCTAGAACATCCACTAATGTTCTAAGACTGCTTCCGACTGTTTCTCCAGGATTGGATCAATATCAACTTATTGCATCTAGTGCAAGAACAACATCTGGTGTGGTACTTGACATCTCATGATTGACTCAATTGCCTAAGCAAGTGATCTGCCAATCATGAGTATCCCTCTCCCCTTTAGTCTATAAGACACCTTTAGAGAGGGTGACTCCATCAACTGCAGGTACACTACCGTGTCAGGAGTCGTCCATTCTAAATACTCATAGAATGCTGTCAAGTTACCCAGATTGGGAAACCACCCAAATCTAGATCTAAAACCATAGATCTAGTAACCAGTATGTCTGATATAATATCCAAGTCCCTTGTGGAGAAACCACTGTGTGACGACCAAAGTATAACCGATCGTAGTATAGGAATATCACTTCCTACTACCTTCTCAACAGATCCACCCCCTATTCTGATGACGTCAAACCTATGACTGTCACATCAGAAATAGATGATCTATCTCCGCTACATCTGCTTTAGTCTATAAATAGACATAAGCCTGATGTCCACCAATGCTTCCGCTGCTCCCACTGACTACGACAACCCTCTGGCAGAGTCATATAGACATACACTTCTAAAACTAGTTTAGAACGACGCTGTACTCATTCTCCCGCCGGGTCTCGCAGCCTGGAACAACAGCAATGGTAATTGTGGGTAAACAAGAACTTCCCTGTCACCGTCCTTGAGGCTACCGTAGTACCTCTCGGGTGCCTGAAGTTACCCACCTTATCTGCGGAGTGGTCAATGGAATGTCAAATCAGATTGAATCTTTAGGTTCCTTATCAAATCTTCAGTAATCGTTTGCGGTTCTGGAATCTCTTCCAGTTCTACCATACTCCCACTACTTTTTCTGAAGAAATCCATTTTTAATAAAAACTGTGGCGAGTCTAGAACAATATTGCTATTGTTCATCCAGATGGTAGAAAGTCAACCATCGTCATAGCCTGGGTCAACCCACAAACAGCCATTACGGAAACGTGCCTTGAGTTGTCCAGTGTCTGGTTTTAAGCATAAGCCGGACAACTCCCCGTACCTTAACATCGTTAAGATATGAACTGTTCTATATCAATATAGAACCAGAGGCACTGATTCAATTGAACCAGATTCAAATAATGCAACTATCTCCAGTGCATGTCAACTAAATGGAAGGAGGTCGATCAGCGTTACTCAACTTAGGAATGCTTCCAATTATGAGTAACCTGAAAGAGAAGCAATTTCTCATTACTATCAACTGAATACCATACACAAGTATCTACATCTTCGATCACCTTGAAGAATCCCGATACTTGCAACACCTGGTTCTCTACTCTATTCAAATACCTATAACTCCTCAAAACTTAGACCCCGTGTTTCCACGAAACAGCTGTCTAAAATCTAGAGAAGTCATAAGTAAACCGAATATAGTACGAGGACCAACCCCTCTGTCCTAATGGACACTGGACAACATACAATACTCTGTATAAGTCCTCTGAGTCTAACAACTCTTTCACTGTGCGTCGCAGGTTGAAAACTGTACTTATGGTTAAGAAGAATTACACAGCTGTTTAATGCTCCTTACCTAACCATCCACTGATATAGGTAAATGTCATCGACATAATATCAAAAAGTATATCTCACTCTATGAAAATAGACGTACAGATATATCGATTTGAAATTGGTGCACAACAGCGGATATTCAAAACCAAATATTTGCCGACCGGCAAACAACCCAGGTGACTTCCTCAAATATCACCGATTACAACGAATCCCGATATAATGAGGATGATCACCCAATTCCCAATAACTTACTCCCACTCATCATCTGTAAAACCATACAGATGTGAGAATCATACCTGGTAAATACATACCCTGGAGTAAGTGTATAGTCGGGAAATCAGTTTTCTATTAACAGTACACAGTGAAACTGAAACATTGAAATGTTTCGTCGGGGTATCCTGGTATTCCTAGTAATGCCTCTTCCATTATCCAGATTCACAACTGTAACCGTATATCTCTTTGCCATCTGTCCAAATCCCTTTATATGTCTTTAGTCATTACCGTCCGCACACCCCTTTAGGCCAATTGGTTTTCTTCCTTCCCTACCGTTCGGCACCAGCCTATGGTTTGGAAGAAGACTATCCAATAAGCATAAAGGGTGTACTGTCCTAATCCTAGGAGCACTCGCAATGCGAGAGAAGGTGAAGATAAAAGACACCTGAATGTACTTTATTCCTATTTCTCCTGAACCAGAATCCATCCCCGAACTGGAACAAGTTCCTTTCGAGTTCGTATATAACCATACGATGGAATATCCAATAAACTGTGGATCTTCGTAGTGATACGGAGTGTCCTGGAGAAATACAAAGGTGATTTAGGATTGGCGAAGAAATACTTGGTTTGGTCGTGAATATCAGTCGCAATTTACTTTGCCCTCCTACTAATCCCTTTCTTTGTCTGAACTTAATACCTTCTGTACACCGTCTAGGTTAACTGGTTTTCTTCATTCCCTACCGGTCGGCACCAGCCTATGGTTTGGAAGAAGACTATCCAATTTACGTAATAGGTGTACTACTCCTAAACTAAGGAGTACTCGCAACCCGAGAGAAGGTGAAAAGAAAAGACAACTGAATAATCCTATCCGTTTTCTCCAGAACCAGAAACCATCCTCGAAGTCCTTCGAGTTCGTATCTAACCATACGATGGTTTTGTCCAATGGAAGTGGACGTTCGTAGTAATACGGGGTGTCCTGGAGAAAAGGGGTAAAAGTAGGAGTGGCAATGAGGTCTGCAACTCTGACAATCCAAAAACCAGTGTTAAGAAGGTTCGGTTAACTTGGTCACTGAGTCATAGTCCAGGGTCGAGTCAATGGTCTCTGCCAGAGAGAGAGAAAAGAAACACTCAGCGTGCACTCTAACCTAGATCAGAATGGTTACCACTTTGTCTAATCTGGAAACCTCCCACTGTACCTCAAATTCTCCTCCAAACCTGAAAGAAGAATTAGTCGGGGTCACCCGAGGAGTAAAATAACTCATCAGAGGGAATCGGGATCCAACTATCATCGCATGATAACTTGACGGAATCCACTCAAGTCACCACACTCCAGAAGGTATGCGCATGCCTGGCAAGTTTCAGTTCTTTTGAAACTCCCGATGTGATTTTTACCCCAAGCGGTTTATGACCTTGACTAGGTCAACAAACCATAAACCGCCAGTCAAGTTCAACCCGTCATTGTTCTGGATTGCATTAAACCCACCCGTACGTGCCCTTGACTAGGTCAACAAGGCCGCACGACTGTCTTAACCAATCCCACTTATGCAACAAACAAGTACCACTTAGCTACCGAACACTACGTCTTGACTAGGTCAACAAACGCAGCACGAATACCAAATAATACCTGTAGGAAATGACGGAGGGCTACGAATGGTTTTTGGCGAAAAACCTTTAACGTAATGAACTTGATATCGTTGAAGGAACTGCACAACTTTTTATAAAATATAGTGACGAAAACCTTTACTAAAGAGGTCACTCCCGGTGAAGGGATCTCGGCTCTTTCCTCGTAGAATGAGGTGCAGGATATTCCAACTGAATACCACGATGCAAAGCAAAAGTAATCGGCTATAGTGAAGTTAATGCCCTGACGCAAACTTCTGTCCAAGGGGTCACTCCCGGTGAAGGGATCTCGGCCCTTGCCTCGTCGACTGAGGAGCAGGATATTCCAAATGAATACCACTATGCAAAACAAAAGAGAACGTCCTTGCAATAACAGCTTTTTGAAAAAATGTTCCAACAATATCAGATTAGGTTTGTTTAAACTTGCATTGATCCGAATCAATGCAGTCCCATCAATTGATCACACCACAAAGAACGAAAATATACTGACGTACGTATATGCCATCCGCATTCGCCACTGGGTCCCGTCATCACCCGTTAGGTTAGCTAACTAACGGCAGAGCGGGGACTGGACTAGCGCGGATGTAAAACATATACAACATCTACTAATATATATATACCAATATATAGTATTTCGCTCAAGGCGTGAATAAAAGCAACATCACAGAAATGTACAGCATCACAGAACAATACAGATATCTGGAAACCCCGGGTTTCACAGAGCCGCTGCTGAAACCCGACGTTCCCCATGGTCGTGTGGATAGCCTGTGCAATGAAATCCTAGACCCCTACGGGCGCGGCAAGTCACCCGCCAAAACCTGAAGCGAGGCAGCCCCCTTCAGTACCGTGAATGGACCACCCAGCACTTCACGGAATCCGGTAACTTGGGCACCCCTCCTGGGTCATCCTGTACCCCCTACGAGTGCGGCGAATAGCCCGCCAATCCTGGACTGAAGCCCCCTCCGTCTCAATGCCCTGAGATGCGGGCCCGTTGCCCTCCAGAACCCGGCTATCCGTGCACCCCACCGCGGGGCAAACCTAGTACAGAATGTAAAATATACATACACCGGGTACATCGACCGCAACCAGGTCGTGCCCCAAAAGAATAATACAAACAGGCAGTGACGGCAGTCCACATGTCGGACGCTCGCCCCGCAATAACAAATGTACATAATACAACAAAACTGTACTAGCATTGCATCCAGGCTATCCCCCACGACCGATCCGCAACATCACAGCATAAACATAGAACATCAACGTGAAAGTCACGTTCGCAAATCCGTCTAACCGGGCTATAGCAGTTAGACCGGATTTACCGATCGAGTGACATTCACGGTCGCAGATATAATGTAAATACTGTGAAATAATGTGTTTAAAATTTTCCGATTGACCAAAAATTAACTAGTGGGCCCCCAACCAATACTGTAGCACTCACAGAAAACATGGGCCCAATTTTAATATTCCAAAACCCTTAATTCAAGCCCATAAAACAACTGAAGAAAAACGACAAAGTGGGCCCACCATATTGCGGCGGAAGGGCGGCAGAAAGAGGGTTAGTGCCGCGCTTCCGCGCTCGAGGTCAGGGCTCACTGTATCATTTTTTCCCAGTATTCTTAGAACACCCTGCACATCTTTCTAAGATCACCTGAAAAATTTTTGGACTTCAAAAAATTTCGACAGAAACTGATGTGCAATAAAAATACGGTTTTTGGAAATTTCGGTCGATCGGAAACGCAAACACATCAAACGAAGCTAGGTAAGGTTAATGGCATTGCTCTGATACCATGTTGCGCCACGGCAGCGCCCCGGCCGTCTTACTCGAGGCCAAATTGCGGAATAAAAATTTTTTCCTTACTCGGAAACCGGCGCTACCGCGGACAAAGAAAACCCGGATCGTTTACCATTAACCTATACTAGCTAACAAGAGATGGGAAGAAAAGTATACCGAGTGATCCGAGTCCTCCGGTCTTCTCGTCATCGTCCCGATCTCCCGCGGAAAGTGTTGCCTCCACATCGTCGCCTCCTCGCCGGAAAGGGCACCACATCGCCTTCTTCTTTTACGGGCTCCCGCCTCAATACCGAGGCAACTCGGGCATGAAGCCGGCAACTCGACATGCCCAAGATGTGCTGTAGAATGTAGTGTAGAAGATGTTTGTCTCTCTTTAGGGTTTGTAGTTGCCATGGTGATGGAGGAATCAAGAATGGAAAAATGGTGCTTGCATTTTTCTAGCAAGAAAATGAGATCATGGATGAAACTCTCAAGATGAAGCTCTCTTCTTCTTCTTCTCTCTTTCTTTTTCCTCTCATGAAAAACTTATCATATTCCTCAAGTGAGAAGAAGAATGGTGGAGGAAACAATATGAACACCAAAGCATGAAGGGAGGTGAGTGTAGGAAAAAGGAGAGGGTGACCATATCCTAATACCATCATCACAAACTCACATCAAGCTTAAAATCAATCCTAATCACCTTTTCAAGAAATGATGATAGAAAAGAAAGGAATATAAAAGATGCTTTCATAATAAATACTTTTACAAATAAATCCTCCACAAAGTGTAATTTGCAAAACTGCAAATTACCCCCTCCATCGGAAAAGTCCGGCCGGGAAAGAACAAAGGAAAACCGGCCGGAACGGAAAGCAAACTGGCAACTCCAGAAAACTGGTCCCGTAATAAATTACAGGAAAACCCCCATACTGTGCATACACACCCGCATCTGTATTCCGTCCGGATACAAATGCAATGAGACAAAATCTACACTGTACTAGACTAGGACCGGCTTAAGCCAAAGCCGGCTAGTAATATCCGTTCGATCCCGATGCGTGCAATACCGCACGTATCTGATCGAACCCTGCCATATAACCATACGGTTACTAGTACAAAACTGTCCGATCCTGATCCGTGCAATACCGCACGTATCTGATCGGACCCTGCCATATCTCCATACGGCCTCTACAGCGTTTCGCCCGAAAGCTTGAGTAACTGTAAGTGTGGTGGACTCTAAAGACTCGTCAATACTATGGCTGTGGATTTAACCACTGGCACGTCAGAGGTATAAGCCAATACGTGACGGGCCACCAGCTATTGACCAAAAGGGACGTCGATGAGGAAGCTCACCCCGACACCCAACTGAGCCTGTCAGTGACAATATCCGTACAGTCCGGTCCGTTCGTCTATGAGTATCGCATGGCGGGCCTAGGGGGTTGGTAAAAGTCAGACCCCCAAAAGCGGTACAAGTCGTGTCGGAGTGTAGCCCAGAACGCCCTGAGATACTACTGGAATACCTACCAGTAAATCTCCTGCCTCGGCCGAGGGCTTTGCGTAATGGCTCTCCTAGACACAGCGCGACCTCACCCCCAATACCGGGAGAGACGAACCCCTGCAGATCCGCTCACTGCCTCCATGTGGCTCGGGACTGTACCCAACTAAAACCTGTTTGCACGACTCCTTTGAGCCGTGGTAGGGTAGTAATCAAAGCACAGTGGGAACTCACACGAGACAAATGACGATCTCAGGTCGATGAACTAACCTGTACACATGTCACCAGGGAACTGCTATCTGACGTCTGATATAAGACCAACTAGCAGGTTCCCGGCGAGTCCTGTCCGGTGTACTCATAACCCAATGAGCACCTGTATACATCTTAGGTGAACCAACTGACACCAGTGGCTTGTGAGACCGGCCACCGCCCCTCGTCGGGGTCTCGACTGTATACACTAGTCTACTAATGGAGTATCGATGCCCTGTCTCGAAACTCCTACGACTAGGGACCTTTTAAGGATGTGCTTATAGACTACCAGCTCCCACGTATATGATCGCCATCATACTGCTGGTAGTCAAGCAAGAATCCTAGGGGCTCTATCAACGTGTAATAGCGACATGTCAGGTCACCTAAAGCAGTACACGATGATAAAGATAAACCAGATAGCATACTATCATCTCGAGTAAGACTGTCCTACCGGGATAGGTCCTCCCTCAATCATTGCAATCACGTGCCTGTGATCCAATAATTGACTCTGAGGGCACTATCTCCAACACAAGGTTCGTCTACCATTTTGATGAAGTCAAACACTTTGACTACCACATCAAAACAGACGTTCCAACTCCACGATGCCTGCTTTATTCTATAAAGCAACTTGCACACGTTTCCGCTGCTCCCACTGTTTACGAAGCCCTCTGGCTGTGTTCTTATAGACGTTCTCTTCTAAAACATCATTTAGAAAAGCAGTCATGGCACCCAACCACCAGATATCGTAGTCATGGTGTGTAGCAATGGCAAGTAGGATCTGGATGGACTTAAGCATAGTCCCTGGAAAAAGGTTTCATCATTATCCATGCTTGGTTGATGACGAAAACCTTTAACAAGTCTAGCTTTGAAGGTCTCAACTTTTCCATCTACACCAAGTAATCTTCTTAAGATATACTTGCTCCTGATGGGGATTTAACCCTTCAGATATCGCAACCAAAGTCCATACTTTGTTGGTGTATATGGATTCCATCTCAGATCGCTAAGCATCCAGCCATTCTTACAGAGTCCCTACTCTCGATGGCCAGCTCGAAACTAGTTAGGTCATCATCTCATGATGTAATCCTCGCTCCCACTGTCATCGAGAAACCGAAGCATCTCTCAGGCGGATGAGGAACTCTACCAGATTGGCGGAGAGGCTGAGGTTCGTCAGGGACTATTGAATCCTTTAGTTCTGACAAATCATCAGCTGCAGTTTTGTATAGCTGGAACCTTTCCAGTTCTACAGAACTGACCTTGCCTCGATCTTGTCCAGATTTTGCTTTAGACATAGGCCGGACAATCCTAAATCTTAACTAACATAAGAGATAGGCTCTTCCCATACCATATCTCATATGGAGTGGTAGGCACTGATTTGATTCGAACCTAATTCAATAGGTATGCAGGAATAAATGCTCTAAAAAGTGATCCCTAAAGAAGGGTCCGCGGGACCAGGGACGTCGTTCTACTTACTCAATAAGGGCGACCTATGAGACCGGGCCGTTTCGAGCAAGCTTTCGCTTTTTCTCCCGGCTTTCAACAACTTTCGAGATTCTCAAGTGCACAATCCCAAAAGGAAATAGGTAACTCAGTAATACTCATCATAGAGCACACCATAGCTAATATTGTGCGATTGCTCCGTCCCGATACACCGTTGTGCTGTGGTGTATTCAGAGAAGTAATACTGAGAGAGAATCTCATTTTCCTTTAGAATAGTCCAAGGATTCCATGCACAAGTATTCTCCTCCCTGATCTTATCATAGGACATAATACTTATACCCGTATTTTGGTTCTCTACTTCCAACTTATATTCTGTGAATACCTCAAAAGCTTCGGACTTATGTTTCAACAGGAACATATGACTGAATCTTGAGAGATTATCAGAGAATATAATGAAGTACAAAGAACCGGTCCTGGCATGTGTAGACAGGGGAGTTTACATACATCATCATATATCAGTCCCAAGAGTTTACTAACTCTTTCTCTGTTTCAAATAAACAGAGCTATGGTCATCTAATCTTTGTGACATGACTGGCAAGTTTCACAAGATGTAAATTCAAACTGATTTAAATATGCATCTAAAATGTAACTTCAGCCAGTCGGGTCGCATTGAAATGACCTAGTCTACAATGCCTCAAGAATGATTCGTTCATTTCTGAACTCTTCCTCTTGTGTGTGTTCTGAATACTAAGAACTGTAGTTTGATTTAGAAAGTCAATGCTTTTAGATAACACGCCTGAACCGATCAACTTTTGATATAGGAAATGTTCAAAACATTATCAATACAAAATTATATCCTTCTTTACTAATAAAGAGACTGATATGATTTTGTATATCAGGTTCGGTATCTAATAGCATTTGTTCAGAATCAATGTATTGGTAATACAGGGTGACAGTGACCAACAGACTTGGCTGCAACACTTGCCCCGTTTTCTGTCTCATGAAACTTATCACCCGTTCTCAGTTTTTCTACTTTTTTGTAGCCCTATGTAACAAATTACATATGCGGGATCCTCATCAGGTATCTAATACCTAGGACGTAGAGGATTCAGAGAAACAGTTCTTTGTAATGAACACGCCCGAAGGAGATGCATCACATGCACTTTCTTCGTTTGGGCGGCATAAGAATTCTGGTATTCCCCTATTTTCTGCTCTGCCTTATAACAATTATAAGTTGGAGCGGGACCAACGTTCCCCAGCTCAGTATAACAAGCGAGTTCGGTCAATACATCCATATTACTATCTTGATTAAGGCGTGATATGGTCGCTACCTGGAGAGAGAGAGAAGAAAACACTCAGCGTGCGCTCTTGCAAAATCAGATTGGTTATATATTTTATCTAATCAGGATGGCTCCCACTGTTTTTATCAAATCTTCCTTCAAACCCTAAAAGGAAAGACTAGCCGGGATTAATTACACTCTACAAGTTCGCCAATCTTTCAGCCAGGCCAGTGTCGGTACTTTAAGGGAGGTTCCCCGTGCTTTCGCACGGACCTAATTACAGTAAACCTCATTTTCCTAGAGGCGTAACCCCGTTGACACCTTTCTAGACACCTACTTGATCGGCTAATTGTAAAGTGCAAAACTCACCCAGAAGTAACAATTACTCGCAGTGGGTATCGGGATCCAACTATCACATAGAAGGTATGCAATCTCATTGCAAATTTCAACACTTGAAACACCCGATAATGGTTTTTACCCCTAGCACCTATGACCTTGGCTAAGGTCAACAAATCATAGGTACTAGTCAAGTTCTACCCGTCATTTCGTGATTAATTAGACCCACCCACATGACCCTTGGCTAAGGTCAACAAAGCCACATGACTGTCCTAACTAATCGCATCATATGCTGTGTAGGAAGACATCACTTAGCTACCGCACACTACGCCTCGGCTATGGTCGACAAACGTAGCACGAATACTAAGTACTCTACTTCCTAAAATGACGGAGGGTTGCGAATAGTTTTTAAGAAAACCTTTGACGCTTTGAACTTGATCTCGTTGCGGAATCAAATGGTTTTTAAATGGAATGTTTTTGAGGCTTTTCTAGTTTTGCTAAAGGGGTCACTCCCGGTGAAGGGATCGTCGGCCCTTTCCTCGTCGAATGAGGTGCGGGATATATCATATATATCACTGTGCAAAGCAGAAACTATAGAAGCAATCAAAAGACAAACCGAGTGTGTAGCATCTGCCAGTTATTGCTAAAGGAGTCACTCCCGGTGAAGGGATCTCGGTCCTTTCCTCATCGAATAAGGTGCAGGATGTTCTACAATGAACACCGCGATGCAAAGCAAGAACTGTAGCTACCTGTTTTATTTTTGAAATTCGATTCCACAACATCAATTAGGTTTATTTTTCTTTCATTAATCTCATTAATGAATATCCCATCATTTAATTCCACCTAAACATCACAGATAAATATAAGGTACGCTTATGCCATCCGCATTCGCCTCGATGTCCCGTCTGCACCGTTAGGTTAGGTAACTAACGCCAGAGCGAGGCAGGGCTAGCGCGGGTGTAAAACATAAGCAACGTCTATATAATATATCATATATACTATATATAATATCTATCTGAACACATCACATGATCACATCACAGATAACGCAGCAGAAAATATCATATGAAATATTGGATATACTAGGACGTCCGTGTTTTTAATACGAGCCTGTATAAAACACGGATTCCACGGTCGTGATGAATAGCCAATCCCACACCACTAGACCCCTACGAGAGCAGCAAGCAACCCTACCAATTTTAGGGTTAGGAGACCCGGACTCTGTTGGAGATAGTGCCCTCAGAGTCAATTATTAGGTCACAGGTACGTGATTGTAATGATTGAGGGAGGACCTATCCCGGTAGGACAGTCTTACTCGAGATGATAGTATGCTATCTGGTTTACCTTTATCATCGTGTACTGTTTTAGGTGACATGACACGTCGCTATTACACGTTGATAGAGCCCCTAGGATTCTTGCTTGACCACCAGCAGTATGAGGGCGATCATATAAGTGGGAGCTGGGGGTCTACAAGCTTATCCTTAAAAGGTCCCTGGTCGTGGGAGTTTCGAGACTGGGCATCGATACTCCATTAGTAGACTAGTGTATACAGTCGAGACCCCGACGAGGGGCGGTGGCCGGTCTCACAAGCCACTGGTGTCAGTTGGATCACCTAAGATGTATACAGGTGCTCATTGGGTTATGAGTACACCGGACAGGACTCGCCGGGAACATGCTAGTTGGTCATATACCAGACGTCAGATGGCAGTTCCCTGGTGACATGTGTGCAGGTTAGTTCATCGACCTGGGGATCGTCATTTGTCTCGTGTGAGTTCCCACTGTACTTTGATTACTACCCTACCACGGCTCAAAGGAGTCGTGCAAACAGGTTTTAGTTGGGTACAGTCCCGAGCCACATGGAGGCAGTGAGCGGATCTTCGGGGGTTTCGTCTCTCCCGGTATTGGGGGTGAGGTCGCGCTGTGTCTAGGAGAGCCATTACACGAAGTCCTTGGCCAAGGCAAGGAGATTTACTGGTAGGTATTCCAGTAGTATCTCAGGGTGTTCTGGGCTACACTCCGACACGACTTGTACCGCTTTTGGGGGTCTGACTTTTTACCAACCCCCTAGGCCCGCCATGCGATACTCATAGACGAACGGACCGGACTGCACGGATATTGTCACTGACAGGCTCAGTAGGGTGTCAGGATGAGTTCGCTCATCGACATCCCTTTTAGTCAATAGCTGGTGGCCCGTCACGTATTGGCTTATACCTCTGACGTGCTAGTGGTTAAATCCACAGCCATAGTATTGACGAGTCTTTAGAGTCCACCACACTTTCAGTTACTCAGCTTTCGGGCGAAACGCTGTAGAGGCCGTATGGAGATATGGCAAGGTCCGATCAGATACGTGCGGTATTGCACGGATCAGGATCGGACAGTTTTGTACTAGTGGCCGTATAGTTATATGGCAGGGTTTGATCTGATACGTACGGTATTGCACGGATCAGGATCGAACGGATTTAACTAGCCGGCTTTGGCTTAAGCTGGTCTTAGTTTAGTACAGTGTAGATTTTGTCTTTTTGCATTTGTATCCGGACGGAATACAGATGCGGGTGTGTATGCACAGTATCGGGGTTTTCCTGTAATTTATTACGGGACCAGTTTTCTGGAGTTGCCAGTTTGCATTCCGTTCCGGCCGGTTTTCCTTTGTTCTTTCCCGGCCGGACTTTTTCGATGGAGGGGGTTATTTGCAGTTTTGCAAATAACACTTTGTGGGGGGGGGTTTCTTGTAAAAGATTGATATGATAGCTTTCATATTTTTTTCCACCATGCTTTTGCTTTATTGTGACATGAAAGGGTATGGTTGGATTTGATATGAAGCATGGTGTTTGTTTCTTTGACCTTGGATGTGGTCACCATTTTTTGATCCTACACTCACCTCCCTTTGTTTTTTCCTTCCCACCAATTTTCCTACTTGTTTGGGCCGGCCACACACTTGAAGATGAGGAAAAAATGAGAGATGTGTTTCTTTTGTTGTATGGAAATTATTCTCATTTCTCTTTTTGTATCAAAGTTCACCACCTCTCTTGATATCATCTTGTTTCCTCCATCATGGCAACACTACCCCAAAGAGACAAAGCACTACACTTCCTACAGCACATCTTGAGCATGTCGAGTTGCCGGCTTCATGCTCGAGTTGCCTCGGTATTGAGGCGGGAGCCCGTAAAAGACGAAGGCGATGTGGTGCCCTTTCCGGCGAGGAGGCGACGAGGAGGAGAAGGACGGAGATCCCGCGAGGAGATCGGAGTGGAGATGAAGACCGGAGGACTTGGATCGTCGGTATACATCTCTTCCCTTTCCTTTTAGTAGCGCAGACTAGTTAATGGTTCGATCCGGAGTCTAGTGCGCGGTGGTGCCGGTTTGCAAAGTCCGCAAAATTTAAGTTTATCACCGTTTCCGCATTCCGGCATCGGATTGACGGCCGGGGCGCCGCCGTGCACTTACAGTGGTATCAGAGCCTCCCCATTAACTTAGTCTAGCTTTGTGTAATGTGTTTGCATTTCCGATCGATCAAAAAGTCCAAAAACCCGTATTTTTCCCACATCAGTTTCTGTCGAATTTTTTTTGAGTCCAAAAATTTTTCAGGTTGTCTCAGAGTGATGTGCAGGGAATTCTAAGGTCACTGTAAAAATTTTGTTCAACGAACTCCTCATACCGCCGCGGAAGAGCGGCCAAACCCCTGGTTTGGCCGCGCTTCCGCCGCGGATTTAACTGTTTACCCCCCCAAATTTTTGCAGTGTGTTCCTGAATGATAAATGTGGTTTTTGGAATATTAAAATTGGGCCCATATTTTCTGTAACTGCTACAGTATTGTTTTGGGGCCCACTTGATATAATTTGATCGGTCGGATATTTTAAACACATTTTTCACAGTATTTACATTATATCTGCGACCGTGAATGTCACTCGATCGGTAAATCCGGTCTAACTGCTATAGCCCGGTTAGACGGATTTGCGAACGTGACTTTCACATTGATGTTCTATGTATTTGCTGTGATGTTGCGGATCGGTCGTGGGGGATAGCCTGGATGCAATGCTAGTACAGTTGTGGTTGTATTATGTACATTTGATATTGCGGGGCGAGCGTCCGACATGTGGACTGCCGTCACTGCCGGTTTGTATTATTCTTTTGGGACACGACCTGGTTGCGGTCGATGTACCCGGTGTATGTATATTTTACTTTCTGTACTAGGATTGTCCCGCGGAGGGGTGCACGGATAGCCGGGTTCTGGAGGGCAACAAGCCCGCATCTCATGGCATTAAGACGGAAGGGGCTTCACTCTAGGATTGGCGGGCTATTCGCCGCACTCGTAGGGGGTACAGGTTGACCCAGGAGGGGTGCCCAAGTTGCCGGATTCCGTGAAGTGCTGGGTGGTCCATTCACGGCGCTGAAGGGGGCTGCCTCGCTTCAGGTTTTGGCGGGTGACTTGCCGCGCCCGTAGGGGTCTAGGATTTCATTGCACAGGCTATCCACACGACCAGGGGAACGTCGGGTTTCAGTAGTGGCTCTGTGAAACCCGGGGATCCCAGATATCTGTATTGTTCTGTGATGCTGTACATTTCTGTGATGTTGCATTTTATTCACGCCTTGAGCGAAATATAATATATTAGTATATATATTAGTAGATGTTGTATATGTTTTTCATCCGCGCTAGTCCAGTCCCCGCTCTGCCGTTAGTTAGCTAACCTAACGGGTGATGACGGGACCCAGTGGCGAATGCGGATGGCATATACGTACGTCAGTATATTTTCGTTCTTTGTGGTGTGATCAATTGATGGGACTGCATTGATTTGGATCAATGCAAAATTAAAAACAAACCTAATCTGATGTTGTTGGAACATTTTTCAAAAAGCTGTTATTGCAAGGACGTTTACTTTTGTTTTGCATCGTGGTATTCATTGGAATATCCTGCTCCTCAGTCGACGAGGCAAGGGCCGAGATCCCTTCACCGGGAGTGACCCCTTGGACAATAAGTTTGCGTCAGGGCATTAACTTCACTATAGCCGATTACTTTTGCTTTGCACCGTGGTATTCAGTTGGAATATCCTGCACCCCATTCTACGGGGAAAGAGCCGAGATCCCTTCACCGGGAGTGACCTCTTTAGCAACGGTTTTCGTCACTATATTTTTTTAAAAGCTATCCGTTCCTTCGACGATATCAAGTTCTTTACGTTAAAGGTTTTCGCCAGAAACCATTCGTAGCCCTCCGTCGTTTCATATGGGTGGTCAATAGTATTCAAGCTGTGTATGTTGGCCAAAGTCAAGGCACAGTGATTGGTAGCTATTGGGGTATTCATATGCAGCATAGATAGATGCGTTGGTTTGGGACAGTCGTGCTGCCATTTTGGCCAAAGTCAAGGGTATGTACGGGTGGATTCAAATTAACCTGGAGAATGACGGGTAGAACTTGACATGTGACTTATGATATGTTGGCCAAAGTCAAGGTCATAAGAGCATGGGGCAGAAATCACATCGGGAGTTTCAAAAGAACTGAAACTTGCCAGATATGCGCATACCTTCTGGAGTGTGATACCGTGAGCGGATTCCGTCACGTTATCATGCGATGATAGTTGGATCCCGATTCCCACTGATGAGTTAGTTTACTCCTCGGGTGACCCCGACTAATTCTTCTTTCAGGTTTGGAGGAGAATTTGAGGTACAGTGGGAGGATTCCAGATTAGATAAATTGGTGACCATTCTGATCTAGGTTAGAGTGCACGCTGAGTGTTTCTTTTCTCTCTCTCTCTGGCAGCGACCTTTTGACCCGACCCTAAGACTTTGACTCAGTGACCAAGTTGACCGAACCTTCTTAAACACCGGCTTTTGGATTGTCAGAGTTGCAAACCTCATTGCCACTCCTACTTTTACCCTTTTCTCCAGGACACCCCGTTTTACTACGAACGTCCACTTCCATTGGACAAAACCATCGTATGGTTAGATACGAACTCGAAAGAATTTATTCGAGGATGGTTTCCGGTTCTGGAGAAAACGGATAGGATTATTCAGTTGTCTTTTCCTTTTACCCTCTCTCAGGTTACGAGTACTCCTTGGTTTAGGGGTAGTACACCTATTACGCAAATTGGATTGTCTTCTTCCAAACCTTAGGCTGGTGCCGACCGGTAGGGAATGAAGAAAACCAATTAGCATAACGATGGTGTGCAGAAGGTATTAAGTTCAGACAAAGCAAGGGATTAGTAGGAGGGCAAAGTAAATTGCAACAGATATTCACGACCAAACCAAATATTTCGTTACCACTCCCACATCACCTTTGTATTTCTCCAGGACACTCCGTATCACTACGAAGATCCACAGTTTATTTGGATATTCCATCGTATGGTTATATACGAACTCGAAAGGAACTTGTTCCAGTTCGGGGATGGATCCTAGTTCAGGAGAAATAGGAATAAAGTACATTCAGGTGTCTTTTATCTTCACCTTCTCTCGTGTTGCGAGTGTTCCTAGGATTGGGACAGTACACCCATTATGCTTATTGGATAGTCTTCTTCCAAACCATAGGCTGGTGCCGAACGGTAGGGAAGGAAGAAAACCATTTGGCCTAAAGGGGTGTGCAGAAGGTAAAGACTAAAGACATATGAAGGGATTTGGAGAGGTGGTAAAGAACTATACGGTTACAGTCGTGAATCTGGAAGAGGCATTACTAGGAATACCAGGATACCCCATCGAAACATTTCAATGTTTCAGTTTCACTGTGTACTGTTAATAGAAAACTGATTTCCCGATTAGATACTTACTCCAGGGTATGTATTTACCAGATACGATTCTCACATCTGTATGGTTTTACAGATGATGAGTGGGAGTAAGTTATTGGGAATTGGGTGATTATCCTCATTATATCGGGATTCGTTGTAATCGGTGATATTTGAGGAAATCACCTGGGTTGTTTGCCGGTCGGCAAATATTTGGTTTTGAATATCCGCTGTTATGCACCAATTTCAAATTGATATATCTGTACGTCTATTTTCATAGAGTGAGATATACCTTTCTGAAATTATGTCTACGACATTTACCTATATCAGTGGATGGTTAGGTAAGGAGCATTAAACAGCGGTGTAATTCTTCTTAACCATAAGTACAGTTTTCAACCTACGACACACAGTGAATGAGTAATCAGACTCAAGGGACTTTTACAGAGTATTGTATGTTGTCCAGAGTCCATCAGGACAGAGGGGATGGTCCTCGTACTATATTCGGTTTACTTATGACTCCTCTAATTTTTAGACAGGTGTTTCGTGCAAACACAGGGTCCGAATTTGGAGAAGTTATATGTATTTGAATAGAGTAGAGAACCAGGTATAGCAAGTATCGGGATTCTTCAAAGAGATCGAAGATGTAGATACTTGTGTATGGTGTTCAGTTAATAGTAATGATTAAGAGAAATTGCTTCTCTTTCAGGTTACTCATAATTGGAAGTATTCCTAAGTTGAGTAGCGCTGATCTGGCCTCCTTCCATTTAGTTGACATGCACTGGAGACAGTTGCATGATTTGGATCTGGTTCAATTAAATCAGTGCCTCTGGTCCTATATGGGATATAGAACAGTTCATATCTTAACGATGTTAAGGTACGGGGAGTTGTCCGGTTTATGATTAAAACCAGACACTGGACAACTCAAGGCACGTTTCTGTAATGGCTGTTTGTGGGTTGACCCAGGCTATGACGAGGGTTGATTTTCTACCATCTGGATGAACAATAGCGATATTGTTCTAGACTCGCCACAGTTTTAATAAAAATGGATTTTTTCAGAAAACAGTAGTGGGAGTATGGTAGAACTGGAAGTGATTCCAGAACCACAAACGATTACTGAAGATTTGATAAGGAACCTAAAGATTCAATCTGGATTGACATTCCATTGGCCACTCCGCAGATAAAGTGGGTAACTTCAGGCACCCGAGAGGTACTCAGGTAGCCTCAAGGACGGTGACAGGGAAGTTCTTGTTTACCCACACTTGCCATTGTTGTTGTTCCAGGCTGCGAGACCCGGCAGGAGGATGAGTATAGCGTTGTTCTAAACTAGTTTTAGAAGTGCACGTCTATATGACTCTGGCAGAGGGTTGTCGTAGTCAGTGGGAGCAGCGGAAGCATTGGTGGACATCAGGCTTATATCTATTTATAGACTAAAGCAGATGTAGCGGAGATAGATCATCTATTTCTGATGTGACAGTCATGGGTTTGACTTCATCAGAAAAGGGGGTGGATCTGTTGAGAAGGTAGTAGGGTGTGATGTCCTGGTATCTGGATGACATACACAGAATAGGAAAAGAAACTCCTATACTACAATCGGTTGTACTTTGGTCGTCACACAGTTGTTTCTCCACATAGGAATTGGGTATTATATCAGACATACTGGTTACTAGATCTATGGTTTTAGATCTAGATTTGGGTGGTCTCCCAATCAGGGTACTTGACAGCATTCTAAGAGTATTTAGGATGGACGACTCCTGGCACGGTAGTGTACCTGCAGGTAATGGAGTCACCCTCTCCAAAGGTGTCTTACAGACTAAAGGGGAGAGGGACGTGCATGATTGGCAGATCACTTGCTTAGGCAATTGAGTCAATCATGAGATGTCAAGTACCACACCAGATGTTGTTCTTGCACTAGATGCAACAAGTTGACATTAATCCAATCCTGGAGAAACAGTCGGAAGCAGTTTTAGAACATAAGTAGATGTTCTAGGGATATGATAACGACAGCCTCATTCAGGAGACGGTTATCATTCCAGGCTTCCAAGGTGACATGGACGACAAGGAGGTTGTCAGAGTTATAGTTTTCCCTCTAACGAGGGGCAGTATTTTGGACAGGTGATCCAAGGCAATACTGAGGGAGGCATGGCGCGCAGGATACTGATTAAGTTCAGTTGACGATACAGTCTAAGAAGTTTGGATTTGGAGTTCATTTATGAGCTAGGTCCCATCAGACATCCAGACATATTCTGAGACAGGTATTACTCTTTTCGGGAGATGGGTTTCTCCGCGAACTTGAGATATAGAGAGGCATAGAAAGAAACTACTAAGCGGATCCACTCACTGAGGCTATTCCTCGAACGCAATAGTTCCGCAAACGAGCTTTGTGAGACTGACTAGTAGAGGAGTTGGATGTTCGGTATCACACGGGCTGTGAGTATGCGACATCGCAATAATTAGCCTTGAGTGCAAGTGGGAGATTGTTGGAGATAGTGCCCTCAGAGTCAATTATTAGGTCACAGGTACGTGATTGTAATGATTGAGGGAGGACCTATCCCGGTAGGACAGTCTTACTCGAGATGATAGTATGCTATCTGGTTTACCTTTATCATCGTGTACTGTTTTAGGTGACATGACACGTCGCTATTACACGTTGATAGAGCCCCTAGGATTCTTGCTTGACCACCAGCAGTATGAGGGCGATCATATAAGTGGGAGCTGGGGGTCTACAAGCTTATCCTTAAAAGGTCCCTGGTCGTGGGAGTTTCGAGACTGGGCATCGATACTCCATTAGTAGACTAGTGTATACAGTCGAGACCCCGACGAGGGGCGGTGGCCGGTCTCACAAGCCACTGGTGTCAGTTGGATCACCTAAGATGTATACAGGTGCTCATTGGGTTATGAGTACACCGGACAGGACTCGCCGGGAACATGCTAGTTGGTCATATACCAGACGTCAGATGGCAGTTCCCTGGTGACATGTGTGCAGGTTAGTTCATCGACCTGGGGATCGTCATTTGTCTCGTGTGAGTTCCCACTGTACTTTGATTACTACCCTACCACGGCTCAAAGGAGTCGTGCAAACAGGTTTTAGTTGGGTACAGTCCCGAGCCACATGGAGGCAGTGAGCGGATCTTCGGGGGTTTCGTCTCTCCCGGTATTGGGGGTGAGGTCGCGCTGTGTCTAGGAGAGCCATTACACGAAGTCCTTGGCCAAGGCAAGGAGATTTACTGGTAGGTATTCCAGTAGTATCTCAGGGTGTTCTGGGCTACACTCCGACACGACTTGTACCGCTTTTGGGGGTCTGACTTTTTACCAACCCCCTAGGCCCGCCATGCGATACTCATAGACGAACGGACCGGACTGCACGGATATTGTCACTGACAGGCTCAGTAGGGTGTCAGGATGAGTTCGCTCATCGACATCCCTTTTAGTCAATAGCTGGTGGCCCGTCACGTATTGGCTTATACCTCTGACGTGCTAGTGGTTAAATCCACAGCCATAGTATTGACGAGTCTTTAGAGTCCACCACACTTTCAGTTACTCAGCTTTCGGGCGAAACGCTGTAGAGGCCGTATGGAGATATGGCAAGGTCCGATCAGATACGTGCGGTATTGCACGGATCAGGATCGGACAGTTTTGTACTAGTGGCCGTATAGTTATATGGCAGGGTTTGATCTGATACGTACGGTATTGCACGGATCAGGATCGAACGGATTTAACTAGCCGGCTTTGGCTTAAGCTGGTCTTAGTTTAGTACAGTGTAGATTTTGTCTTTTTGCATTTGTATCCGGACGGAATACAGATGCGGGTGTGTATGCACAGTATCGGGGTTTTCCTGTAATTTATTACGGGACCAGTTTTCTGGAGTTGCCAGTTTGCATTCCGTTCCGGCCGGTTTTCCTTTGTTCTTTCCCGGCCGGACTTTTTCGATGGAGGGGGTTATTTGCAGTTTTGCAAATAACACTTTGTGGGGGGGGGGGGTTTCTTGTAAAAGATTGATATGATAGCTTTCATATTTTTTTCCACCATGCTTTTGCTTTATTGTGACATGAAAGGGTATGGTTGGATTTGATATGAAGCATGGTGTTTGTTTCTTTGACCTTGGATGTGGTCACCATTTTTTGATCCTACACTCACCTCCCTTTGTTTTTTCCTTCCCACCAATTTTCCTACTTGTTTGGGCCGGCCACACACTTGAAGATGAGGAAAAAATGAGAGATGTGTTTCTTTTGTTGTATGGAAATTATTCTCATTTCTCTTTTTGTATCAAAGTTCACCACCTCTCTTGATATCATCTTGTTTCCTCCATCATGGCAACACTACCCCAAAGAGACAAAGCACTACACTTCCTACAGCACATCTTGAGCATGTCGAGTTGCCGGCTTCATGCTCGAGTTGCCTCGGTATTGAGGCGAGAGCCCGTAAAAGACGAAGGCGATGTGGTGCCCTTTCCGGCGAGGAGGCGACGAGGAGGAGAAGGACGGAGATCCCGCGAGGAGATCGGAGTGGAGATGAAGACCGGAGGACTTGGATCGTCGGTATACATCTCTTCCCTTTCCTTTTAGTAGCGCAGACTAGTTAATGGTTCGATCCGGAGTCTAGTGCACGGTGGTGCCGGTTTGCAAAGTCCGCAAAATTTAAGTTTATCACCGTTTCCGCATTCCGGCGTCGGATTGACGGCCGGGGCGCCGCCGTGCACTTACAGACTCGACTCCTCGAGATGGTCTCCCACTGGACCCTAGAACCCGGTTACTTGTGCTCCCCTCCTTGGGTCTATCCTAATGCGGAAAAGTAAATAATATACAAATGGTGACAACATCCGCAACCTGGAAATGCCCCAATAAAAGAATATTACATACAAGTTTTTACATGAATGAAAATGAAAAAACACTCATCTCACATAAAAAAAACCCAGCTATTCGAACACGACGATCCAATATAACATATCCAGCAACACATAACATCACATGTCATCAACGTAAGTAAACATGCGTATCCCAATTGTCGTTGACATATAGCAACGAAACCGGCGATATCACATATTACACTTACGGTCACAGAAAAGAAAGTGTAAAACTACAACAGTTGGAATCCGCAACCTGCATAGACATCGCATGCCTAATCAAATGAATTTCTTAGACATCGCATGCCTAATAATTATAAACCCTGCATTTTAGTCTCATTATCGAAAACTCTTTTCAATATTAAGTCGGGCAATTCAACAAGATTCCTGACATCCTGATCGAATGCTCGTCGTAAACTTTAGTAGGCAGCTGCACCCCCGACGCCGTCGATGAAGTGCACCAAGGCGGAATACCGCTGCCGCGAGCACCCGAACGGATGCTTTCGGCGACGGGGTTCTCTTACAGTCACTTGGTCGGGGCTATGGGGCGAGGCTGTCTATTAAGTTTACCCGGCGAGTATCCGCGTACGCTACCCGATTGCGACGGACTTTTGATCACATCAAAATTCCGTGGCAACCGATCAAGTGAGACTAAACCGCTAGATTTATAACATTCATTCAGTTATCTTATAACTACTTGTGAATTCCAATTATTATATCACATTCCGGATAAGATAGAAAATGTTAAACTTTCTGATCGAACAATCGAACACCCAAGTTTTCCCGATACAGCTCAACACATGAAATAAGTTTAAAAACATTCACTTCGTGCCTCAGTACCAACGGTCCAGCCGTAGAAGGGTCAAGCCAACGCCTCACATGTGGCATGCCGTACTGCCCCAAACTCTAAGGTTCAAAGGGCAGTTCAAGACGGTCACATAATCGAGTTAAGGTTTGTTGTCTTCTAGAGGGACCATCGCGTTACTTGCACTACTTAGAATGTCATTAAACTATGGAAAAGTCCAACAATTGGAAATTTCCCAGCAGGGGAAAAAGTGGGTATTTATATCCGGTCGAACTTTTTAACATATTCTAAAATTATCAGGAAAAGCACACAGACAAAATTAGACAATCCGATCGAAACACCGAGTCCCCAATACAACCCAGAAAACTCAACTCTTGAGTCAGATTTAAAAATTCCCAGAAAATATAGCAACAAAATATAAGAATTACTGTGCAGAAATAATTGTCTGAAGAGACCAAGTGGCCGCGGAACCGCCGCATTAGGCATGCAAATGCCGCGGTTCCGCCGCGCTATTATCGATTCAGGTGCTCGGGCTTCACAGTAATTCTTAGAAATTCCTGCTTGGTTTTCTGCATATTTTTAATTCTAAAAAATCCCCGTTTTCAAAAAATGTACAAAGAGCATCTTTGAATTAGGGTTTCGGTTCGATCGGACTTCTAACTCCGTCTACGCATCGCCTAAGGCTCTAACTAGGCTCTGATACCACTGTAGGGTTCCTAGGCACACTAATGAGGTCTCACAAGTGATCAAACATGGCTAATTCAAAATTTTCCATGTGCCTACAAACCCTAATACGGATCGTTAACTAGATGTATAGACGATGCAATGCAAGTTAACGACTTTAACTAAAAGGGAAGGGGCTACAACCTTTGTAGATCCGGTCCTCCACCTCCATAGCTCCGTGATGAAGTCCCTCCGTTGTACCCATCGGATCTCGGACTCTCGCGGTGGTTTCATCGAAGAATTGATCGGGCTAGGTCGTCGACTTCGATGCCGAAGATGATCTACGTCGAGGCAACTCAAGATCAAACTCCAACTTCACCAAGTCATGAAACTTGTGAAGAAAACACCCTATACTACTTGGAAAGTGGTAGAGGATGAAGAAATAGGAAGTGGGTTCACTTTAGAATTAGATTTCTCACTCTTTTTCTCAAGTTGCCATTGATGGAGGCAAGTTTTTTTCTTCTTGTTGAAGATGAAGTAGAAGAAGAAAAAGAATATGATAAGAATTTTCCAAATAGAAAATAAAATGAATACTTATCATATACCAACCATGGTTAAGTGTAGAGACTAAACTAGGGTTAGGTGAATGGTTAGGTTAAGGGAAGCAAACAAAATGGTCAAGCTTTCAACACTTCATGAAGCTTCATGAAAGAAACAAAGAAAGCCACCATTTCTATTTATCTTTTCCAAAATAAATAAACAAAATAAATAAATGAATAAGTAAACAAAACCCTAACCATTCATATAACCATGGTTTAATCATACACACAAACTCAAGTTAGCATGTATCATCAAACATGATACAAACAAGTGCACAAAAGTATATCACATATACAACTTGTGTACTTCAAGTGAGAAAATCCATTTAAAGTGAAGAAATACTAGTTAATGCAAATTATTATATCAAATATATAATTATGCATTAAATCATTAAATCAATACTTGTTTTAACGATCCGGTCATATCGCATATAACCGACTAGTATCCAATGTATCAACTTATCGAATCAATCCTCGATTCGATAACTAGGTTATATCGCATACAACCATTCGATACATTCATCGCGAGAATAGAATACGGTATCACATACACGCATTATTCTCGGTCCCGCACATATCTCATATGCGCTCCTATTTCGTTTCGCTTGAGCCAGGAAACCTCTGTGTAGGACTCTAAAGACTCGTCAATACGCCGGCAGCAGGTGATGATCATATCAAGCACCCACAAGCCGCAAGCGGTCTGCTAAATGTAACGGCCACCCGGGTATTGAGCGATCAGAAGATCGACGAGCAAGCCCGCTCACACTCCTGTGAATCCAACCAGTAACACTTACCGTACAGTCCGGTCTGTTCGTCTGATATGTCGCATATCTCGCCTAGGGGTGGTAAACGTCAGACCCCAGTAGCTTGATAAGTCATGCCGACGTGAGGTCCATAGCAATCGTGAAACTACTGATAACTCTTACCAGTATATCACTACAACCCTGGCCAGGGATTTCCTATTATGGCCAGTCGGGCATAGCGCAACATCGACCCCCAATACCGGGAGAGACGAATCCCCTCTCATCGCTCATTGCCTCCATGTGAATCGGGACTGTACCCAAAAACCACCTGTTTGCACGACTCAGTAGAGCCGTGGTAGGGTGGAAATCAAAGCACAGTGGGAGACACACAAGACTCTATAACGATCTCGGGTCAACAGACTAAGCTGTACCAGTGTCACCAGAGAACTGCCATCTGACGTGAGGTATAATACCATCTGGGAGTTCTCGGCGAGTCCGTTCAGTGTACCCAGTCTCCACTGAGCACCCGCATACCATCTCTGATGTCAAACACCATGGATATGGGATCATCCATCGCCCATCACATGGGTCGAGAAGATATGCGCTAGTCTACTCTGGAATATCGATGCCCCGTCTCGATATTCCCACGACTAGGAACATTGAAGGATGTACTCATGGACTATCCAGGCCCCACTAGTATGATCTACATCATAGTCCTGGAAGTCGAGTACACATCCTAAGGGCTTTATCAACATGTAATCAGAGAGACAGAAAGTATACATGTGAAGATAAAGAGCAACCAGATAGCGTACTATCATGTCGAGCAAGAAAGTCCTACCTATATATGTCCCAGCATCCACTACAATATACATCCAATATACAGTAATGGCCTCTAGGGCATACATATAACCAACAGGTTCCAGTAGTTTCTCAGGGTGTAATGGGCTTCACTCCGACACGACTTATATCGCTATTAGGGGACTGACGCTTGCCGCCCCCCTAGGCCCGATATGCGATAGTCTTAGACGAACAGACCGGACTGTACAGAGATTGTCACATCAGACTCAGTAGGAGTTCGGATGGGTTTCCTCATCGGCCATCTTATCGACATCTACTTGGGGACCGTTACGTACAGCTAGTGCCGCTTGCGGTCTGTGGTTAAACCCACTGCCAGCGTAGTAGTCGAGTCTCTAGAGTCCCACACAGAGAGTTTCCCTACTCCAGGCGAAACGATATAGAGGTCGTATGGTTTTACGACAAGGGTTCGGACGCATACGTGTGTTTACGCACGTACGACATCCGGACAGTTTTTACTAGTCGGCTTTGGTTTAAGCCAGTTTCTAGTATCCGGTTATTGGATTTATACAGTCTAAAGTTTTTCCGTGTTTTCATGGATAGGAGGGGCGTTCTCGTAATTGCGCGAGAAGCTTCTAGAAGATGGTGACTTGGGGGTTAAGGTGGCATATGCATTAAATGAGATTAGTGACTCATTTGAGTGATTCATCCATGTCATTAATGCATCATAAATGCTTAATGACTCATGGAGATGAATCACCCATTAGATATTTATGGAGCATGGTTGTTAAATCATTTATTTGATTTATCTTGATTTTGTTTATGCTTCATATATATTATGAGAGATCATTATCTCATTTCATTCTCTTGCTCACTTTCTCTCTCCTCAAGCTCTCCCTCTTCAAACCCTAATCCTCCCCTCTCATGTGTTGGGTACAAGGATTAGATTAGACTACTTAATCCTTAACCATTCTCTATATCACCTAGGTTGCTTAGATTAGCGATTTAAGAAACCTAGTTACCTCTAGTTTGAGGTGAAGCTTGTAGTAAAGCTCTCAGGTGGATCTTCTACTACTTAGAGAAGGCCGGAGAGGACATGGAGAACGACAAGACGAAGGACTCGGATCTTTAGGTATAATCACTTTTCATAGTAGTTGTTAACTCCTATGTTTGTTGTTAGTTATTGTTTATGCAAAGATTCTCGGTTAGTCGATGTTTACGCTTTAAACAAGATCGTTTTTCATTATTCCGCCTCCCCGCAAGTCGTGGGGTGTTGTACATCGACTTACAGTGGTATCAGAGCCTCGCTAAACAATAATTAACTCATTAGCAAAGTTGTAAGAATTTCGAACGCAAAAAGAACCGGAAACATCATCGAATTATCACAGTTTCTGTCGAATTTAAAACAGGCCCTAAAAATTTTTCAGGGACCTGCAGAATAACAAGCATGAAATTATAGGGCTACTGAAGAAATTTAAACTCCCAACTCGGCTGACTCACCGTGGAACCGCGGCGGATCCATGCGATCCGCCGCGGATCCGCAGCGGATCCATGCGATCCGCCGCGAATCCGCGGCCGAGTTAGGGCCGAGTCGGCCCAAATTTTTCCAGTGAGCCCTTTGTGTTAACAGTGATATTTCTGGATATTTTATTTTCTGCTAAGATCTTAGGTGCACAGAGAAGTTTTGCAGTAGAATCTAAAGTGTTTTGCTCGATCGAAATTTTGCGATGTTTGCTAATATGATTATATCTGTGATTGTATAATGTGTTCGTAAACCTCCCCTAACTGCTAGTATGTCGGTTCGCAGGGGGTTGCACATTTCTGTAATGGTTTTTACTGTTTGTGGATGTGAACTGTATTGGACTGTTGTGATGATTAGCCGGGTTTTGTGATGGGTTCTTATTTTAATTCATTCAATGTAATTGTAATATGTTGTAATATTATTTTGCGGGATGCATCCAGGTTGCGGATGTAGCCACCGTTGTATTATTTCATTTTACTATTTTTGCTCCTAGGATAGACCCAAGATGGGGTGCACAAACTACCGGGTACTTTGAAGTGTTTAATGGCCAACTCACTTTGTTGAGGGAGACCGCTTCACTTCGGGTATTAGGAGGGTAGTTTGCCGTACCCGTAGGGGTCTAGGATGGGGTAATGGCTATTCATCACAACTGTGTAATCCGTCTTTTGTTGCAGGCTCTAAACAAACACGGATTGCTTGCAAATCCAATAAAGTTCATATGAGATCTGGAATGCTTATTATTGCGTCTGACGAATGTACAATATCTATATATGATAGCTATTTAGACGTCACTTATGTTTTACACCCGCGCTAGCCCAGCCCCCGCTCTGCCGTTAGTTAAGTAACCTAACGGGTGATGACGGGACCCCATGGCGAATGCGAATGGCATAAGTGGACGTTATATTTTCGTTGTTTTCTGCAATGATGGGTTAATGATGGGACGCATTATTTATAATGCAAAGAAAATAAACCAAAAAGTTGAATCGTTGGAACAATTTAAAAGAAACCATTCGGTTATTTTAAAACAGATGATATTTTTAATTGCGGAGCTTTAACCACTCCTTTTGAAAAGCTATCAGGTTCCTTCGGTCATATCAAGTTCACTACGTTCACGGTTTCGCCAAAACCATTCGTAGCCCTCCGTCATTTCATTTGGGTATTCAGTAGTATTCAAGCTATGTATTTTGACCTAACGCCAAGGCATAGTGTTTGGTAGCTGCTGGGTATTCATTTGTCGCATAGATAGATGAGTTAGTTTGGGACAGTCGTATTATCATTTTGGCCGAACGTCAAGGATATATACGGATGGGTTCAAATTAACAAGATAATAATGGGTAGAACTTGACATGTGACTTATGACATTTTGACCTAACGCCAAGGTCATAAGAGCATGGGGCAAAAATATATATCGGGAATTTCTAAAGAAACTGAAATTTGCAAAGAGTTGCATACCATTTGGAGTTTGATGAATGTTGGTAGGATTCCTTCAACATTATCATACGATGATATTTGGATCCCGATCCTACTGTGAGTATATGCTACTCATCTGGATATTCGTCACTTAACGATCAATGCTATAAACCAAGTAGGTGTCAAGAAAGGTGTCAGCGGGGTTACGCCCCCAGAGAAAAGAGGTTATTTAATTAAGGAACTTCACGAAAGCGTTGGAAAACCTCCCTCGAAGTACCGACACCAGCCTGGCTGAACGGTTAAGCAAGTATTGTACAGTGAGAATAGTCCTGGCTAATTCTTCTTTTATGGTTTGAGGAAGGATTCGAGAAATAGTGGGAGCCATCCAGTTTAGATAAATTAATAACCATTCTAAACTTGCAAGAGTATCATGCTAAAGAGTTTTCTTCTCTCTCTCCTAATTGCAGCGACCCTGAAAATGACTGGACTTAAGTTACTTTTAGAGAAAAATATACTGACAGGGCCAAACTATAAAGATTGGCTGCGGAATGTCAAAATGGCCTTGACTTATGACAAATTGGGGTATGTCCTCACCACTACGGCACCTGAAGTCCCAGGACCCAAATCCAGTAATGCGGATAAGGAAATCCGCAAAACCTGGGATTTAGATTGCGCGAAAGCGAAGTGCATCATGCTTGCCTCGATGAACAATGAACATCAGAGGAGGCACAAGGATATGGATCTTGACTCCATATTTCTCCATACAAAAGATCTGTATGGGGAGCAATCTCGTATAGCAAGATACGAGACCTCAAAGAAGCTGTTTCAAGCGAGTTTGGCCGTCGGATCATCGGTAGGAGAACATGTCCTAAAGATGATTGGCTATATAGAAGAGCTCGCAGACCTTGGGACAACTTTAGATAATGAGCTCTATACAGACCTTATTCTCCAGTCCCTCCCTCCCACCTACGCCCAGTTTATTCTGAACTTCAACATTCAAAGAAAAAAAGTTGAACTTTCAGAACTCCTTAACATGTTGAGGAGTGCAGAGGGCACCTTGCAGAAGGCAAGGGAAACACCCGCTATGTTTGTTCGCGGTACTTCTTCTTCCGGGTCCAAGGCTAAAACCAAAGGAAGGAAGAATAAGGCCCCCAACAGACCTAGAGGAGGTGTTAGTAAGGTGGCAGGGAAGAGAAAGAAAAAGTTTACGGTACCAGTAGTGGCCCAGGATGAGTGCTTCTATTGTCACAGGAAAGGGCACTGGAAAAAGGATTGCAAAGCGTGGAACGCCAAGAACCAGGAACCGAAGCAAGCTGTGGCTTCGACTTCAGGTGTGTTTGTAATTGAGAATTTTCTGTCAATCAACTCTATTTCCTGGGTATTGGATACCGGATCAGGATCTCATATTTGCAATTCATTGCAGGCACTAAGAAACCATAGAGTGCTGAAGGAAGGTGATATGACCCTGATGGTTGCTAACGGAGCTAGCGTGGGAGCTGTGTCCGTAGGGGATTATCACCTGGGATTGACGAGTGGACACATTTTGATTTTAGATAACTGTTTTTGTGTACCCAGCTTAACGTGTAATATCATATCTGTTTCCTTGTTATCAAATAAAGGTTATGATTTCACGTTTGGAAGTGGTGGTGTTAACATCCACCTTAATCATGGTTTGATTGGGTCCGGTACACTGGATAACGGTATATATGTGTTAAACCAACTCCAAATTTTCAATGTCCAGAACACACTAAAAAGAAAGTCTCCAGATTTAAATAAAGCTTTCATATGGCATTGTAGACTGGGTCACATCAATGAGAGAAGGTTGACTAAGTTACATAGAGAATGATATTTGGACTCGTTCGAATATCAAACTTATGCCACTTGTCAATCTTGTCTCAAAGGAAAGATGACAAAGACTCCATTTACTGGACATGGAGTAAGAGCGAGCGAGCTCTCAGGACTCATACACAGCGATGTATGTGGTCCAATGTCTACACATGCAAGAGGTGGTTTTTTCCTATTTCATTACTTTCACGGATGATTACAAAAGGTACGGATTCATTTATCTGATGAAACATAAATCCGAGGCTTTTGAGAAATTCTAAGAGTATAAGAATGAAGTAGAAAACCAAACCGGCAAAAGTATCAAGACACTAAGATCTGATCGAGGTGGTGAATACTTGAGTGCCGAGTTCCTAGGTTACCTAAAACAGAAAGGAATTCTCTCTCAGCTTACTCCTCCATACACTCCACAGCATAACGGTGTATCGGAGAGACGGAATCGAACCCTATTGGATATGGTACGATCCAAGATGAGTAATGCTGAGTTACCGCGATCTTTTTGGGGTTATGCGCTAGAATCAGCGGCATATCTGTTGAACATGGTACCTACCAAGACTGTGCCTACCACTCCATATTAGATGTGGAGTGGGAAGAAACCCCATCTACAGTATATAAAGATTTGGGGATGTCCGGCTTTTGTAAAAAAGCAGCATGTGGACAAGCTCGAGGCACGATCAGTAAAGTGTAAGTTTGTGGGATATCCAAAGAACTCCAGGGGATATCTATTCTATTACGCAAAGGAACAAAAGGTATTTGTTTCTCGGAATGCCCATTTTCTAGAACATCAGTTTTTAGAAAAGGAATCAAGTGGGAGCGAAATAGAACTGGAAGAAATTCCAGAACCACAAATTAATACTGAAAGTTTGGTAGAACCGGTAGTTCAAGAAGAACAAGACATTACCGCATCCCTTCGCAGGAGTAGTAGGCCGTCTCATCCGCCTGAGAGATACTACGGTTTTCTCATAGATGGGGATAGAGAGGATTGCATCATAGATGATGATGAACCTACTGGCTTCCAGCAGGCCATCCAGAGCGGCGACTCGGTACGATGGCTAGATGCAATGCGGACAAAAATGGAGTCCATGTACACCAACAAAGTATGGACTTTGGACTTTGCTCCAGATGGGGTAAAACCCATAGGATGCAAATGTTGGATATAGTGCCCTCTAAGTCAATTATTGGGTCGCAGGTACGTGATTGCAATGATTGAGGGAGGACCTATACCGATATAACGGTCTTACTCGAGATGATAGTATGCTATCTGGTCTGTCTTTATCATCATATATAGATGTTGATAGAGTCCATAGGATTCTTGCTTGACTACCAGCAGTATGATGGCGATCATATATGTGGGAGCTAGGGTCTATAAGCACATCCTTAAAAGTGTCCCTAGTCGTGGGAGTTTCGAGATAGGGCATCGATTCTCCAGAGTAGACTAGTGTATACAGTCGAGACCCCGACGAGGGGCGGTGGCCGGTCTCACAAGCCACTGGTGTCAGTTGGATCACCTGAGATGTATACAGGTGCTCATTGGGTTATGAGTACACCGGACAGGACTCGCCGGGAACATGCTAGTTGGTATTATACATATCGTCAGATAGCAGTTCCCTGGTGACATGTGTACAGGTTAGTTCATCGACCTGAGGTCGTCATTTGTCTCGTGTGAGTTCCCACTGTGCTTTGATTTATACCCTACCACGCTCAAAGGAGTCATGCAAACAGGTATATTTTGGGTACAGTCCCGAGCCACATTGGAGGCAAGTGAGCGGATCGTCGGGGATTCGTCTCTCCCGGTATTGGGGGTGAGATCGCGCTGTGTTTAGGAGAGACATTACACGAAATCCCTGGCCAGGGTAATCGAGATATACTGGTAGGCATACCAGTAGTATCTCAGGGTGTTCTGGGCTGCTCTCTGACACGACTTATGCAGCTATTGGGGGTCTGACATTTACCGACCCCCTAGGCCTAATATGCGATACTCATAGACGAACGTTCCGGACTGTACGGATATTGTCTCTGTCAGGCTCAGTAGGGTTTATAGATGAGTTCGTTCGTCAGCTTCCCTTCCAATCAATACATAGGCAAAACGTTACGTACAGCCAGTACCTCTGACGTGCTAGTGGTTATACCCAGTGCCAGTGTGTTGATGAGTCATTAGAGTCCCCCACCGACACTTTTCCAAGTTCGGGAGAAACGTTGTAGAGGCCGTATGGGTTTATGGCAAGGTTCGGAAAATGCACGTGCATTTTCGCACGTGTCAGTTTTCGAGCAGATAATACTGGTAGGCTTTGGTTTAAGCCGGAACCCAGTATTATGCTATGTAGATATAATATCTTTGTCTCGGTTGCATTTGTATTCAGTCATAATACAAATGCGGGTATGTTTATACCGATACGGGGTTATCCTGAAATTCGTTTCGGGATGATTTTTGGAAGTTGCCAGTTTCCAGTTTTCTATCAGCCGTATTTGACATTCGGTTAAATACGGATTTTTCTTTTCGTCTTCAGAGTGAGTCATGCTTCTAGAAGGTTCTAGAAATGGTGACTAGGATTAGTGACTCATCATTTGCATTAATTGTGAGGTGAGGTGTTAAGTGAGGTGGATTAATTCATTTAATGTGTTCATACCACTCATTCTTTGCATATGATAAATATCCTTGATATTTTTCCTTATGATCACTCTCCTAGCTCCTACACTCACCTCCCCCTCTCCTATTTATTGTGGCCGGCCCTCTTTGTGAGGATGAGGGATTTTTCCATTTGCTTGAGAGAAAAAGATCATGATAGTTTAGTGTATGGAAATTTCCTAGTTCAATTTCCATTCACCCGATTCCAAATGGCAACTTCTTTTAACCGTACGTCCATAGCCTTGGACGTAACGAGACAAAGTATTCTACTCATTCTCTACTTCATCTTGGTTGTCTCTTTTAGCAAACTTGACGACCGAGTTGCCTCGGTTCAGAGGCGGGAGCCCATTTAAAGATCCGTCGACGTGGTGCCACCTGGACGACGAGACCGGAGATCAAGCAAGTTCGGATCAGTTGCAACATAGCGTGGGATGATGGTTGAAGACTGAAGGACCCGGATCTTTCGGTATAACAATTCTACCCTCTTTACAATTTGTTAGTTTAGCTTTAATGGATGATCCGGGATAAAGTACGCGATAGCGCCAGTCGTAAAAGTTTTGTTCCGTATATCGGCGTCTGTTAGACGGCCAGGGCGCTGCCGCGGACTTACAGTGGTATCAGAGCCTCACCATTAAGCTATTCTAAATTGTGCTAACGCGTTTAAAATATCGATCGAACGGATTTTCAAAAACCGCAAAATTCCATGTTCTGAGTTTCTATTGATTTTTAACAGTGTCTAAAAATAATTCTACATATCACAGAAAATTCAGCAGGGTTTTCTAAGCTCACCGTCAAAATTTGGTCACATGATCTCACAAGACCGCCGCGGAATCGCGGTCAAACCTAGGGTTTGACCGCGCTTCCGCGGCCATTCTGTGAGATCTGTGCTCCAAATTTGCACAGTGACTTCTTGTGTGGAAATTGGGGTTTTTGGTATATATCTTTTGGGCCCAGATTTTGTTACTGTACAGCAGATGCATGTGGGGCCCACTTCGTGATATTTAGTCGATCGAAATTTTAAACTTGTTAGTTTTCAGTATTTACATTATATCTCTGACCGGGAATGTCATTTGATCGGTAAACCGCGTCTGATTGCTATAGTTCTTTTAGACGGGTTTGCGAACGTGACATTCGCGTTGATGTTCTGTGTTGTGCTGTGATGTTGCGGATTTGTCATGGTGGATAGCAGTGTGCAATGGTAGTGTTGTTCAGATTTATTTGTACATTTGATATTGCGGGGCGAGCGTCCAACATGTGGACTGCCGTCACTGCCTGTTTGTATAATATTCTTTTGGGGCACGACCAGGTTGCGGTCGATGTACCTATTGTACTATTTTTTATTTCTGTACTAGGTTTACTCCGCGGTGGAGTGCACGGATAGCCAGGTTCTGGAGGCCAACAGGTTCGTATCTCATGGCATTGAGAGGCAAAGGGACCTCACTCTTAAATTGGCAGGCTATTCGCCGCACTCGTAGGAGGTACAGGTTGACCCAAGGAGGGGTGCTCAATTTACCGGATTCCGTGAAGTGCCGGGTATTCCATTCACTATGTTGTGGGGACTACCTCGCTTCAGGTTTTGGTGGGTAACTTGCCGCACCCGTAGGGGTCCAGGTTTCATTGCACAGGCTATCCACACGACCAGGGGAACGTCGGGTTTCAGTAGCGGCTCTGTGAAACCCGGGGATCCCAGATTATCTGTATTGTTCTGTGATGCTTATTACTTTTCTGTAATGTTGCATATTATCAGGCCTGGAGCGATTACTGTATATTAGTATATATACTATTAGATGTTGTATATGTTTTACACCCGCGCTAGTCCAGTCCCCGCTCTGTCGTTAGTTAAATAACCTAACGGGTGATGACGGGACCCAGTGACGAATACGGATGGCATATACGTACATTTTATTTTCGTTCTTTTCTGGTGTGATTGATTGATGGGGCTACATTGATTCTTTTCAATGCAAGGATAAAACAAACCTATATTTGATGTTGTTGGAACAAATTTTAAAAATTATTATAAAGACGTTTCCTTTTGTTTTGCATAGCGGTATTCAGTTGGAATATCCTGCACCTCATTCCACGAGGAAAGAGCCGAGATCCCTTCACCGGGAGTGACTTCTTTAACAAAAGGTTTTCGCTACTATATATTTTTATAAAGCTATCAGGTTCCTTCAACGAGATCAAGTTCATTACGTTAAAGGTTTTTCGCCAAAAACCAGCCGTAATCCTCCGTCGTTTCTTATGGATGGTCAGTAGTATTCAAGCTATGATTGTTGGCCTACGTCAAGACATAGTGTTTGGTAGCTGCTGGGTATTCATTTGTTTCATAGATAGATGCATTAGTTTAAGTCAGACGTACACCTTGTTGGCCTACGTCAAGGGCATGTACGATGACTTAAGTTGATCAGGACAACGACGGGTAGAACTTGACATGTTGCTTATGATTTGTTGGCCTACATCAAGGTCATAAGAGCATGGGATAAAAATTACATCGGGAGTTTCAAACATACAAGAAACTTGCCAGACTTGTGCATACCTTCTGGAGTTTGTTAACTTGAGTGGCTTCCATCAAGTTATCATGCGATGATAGTTGGATCCCGATTCTCACTGATGAGTTGGTTTACTCTTCGGGTGACCCCGACTAATTCTTCTTTCAGATTTGGAGGAGAATTTGAGAAAACAGTGGGAGGTTTCCTAATTAGATAAAGTGATAACCATTCTGATTTAGGCTAGAGTGCATGCAGAGTGTTTCTTTTCTCTCTCTCTTATGGCAGCGACTTTTGACCGACCCTAGACTATAACTCAGTGACCAAGTTGACCGAACTTTCTTAATTTACTGACTTTTGGATTGTCTATAGTTGCATAAGTCATTACCGCTCTTTCTTTTACCCTTTGTATTTCTCAGAACACCCCGTATTACTACGGACATCCACTTCCATTGGATAGATCCATCGTATGGTTATATACAAACTCGAAGGGACTTCTTCGAGGATGGATCCAGGTTCAGGAGAAATAGAACTGGTTTATTCAGTTGTCTTTTATTATCACCTTCTCTTAGGTTGCGAGGGCTCCTTAGTTCAGGAGAGTACACCTATTACGCTTATTGGATAGTCTTCTTCCAAACCATAGGCTGGTGCCGAAAGGTAGGGAATGAAGAAAACCAATTAGCCTAAGTAAGGTGTGCAGAAGGTAATATGTAAAGACAAGATAAAGGAATTAGAAAGAGGGCAAAGTAAATTGCGACTATTAACATTCACGACCAAACCACGTATTTCATCGCCACTCCTACTTCACCTTTCCATTTCTCCAGAACAACCCGTATCACTACAAACATCCAATTCCATTGGATAAATCCATCGTATGATTATATACGAACTCGAAGGATATTTTTTGAGGATGGATTCTGGTTCAGGAGAAATAGGAATAAGGTATTATTCAGTTGTCTTTTATCACCACCTTCTCTCAAGTTGCGAGTACTCTTAGGATTAGTAGGGTACACCTATTATGCTTACTAGATAGTCTTCTTCCAAACCATACGCTGGTGCCGAACGGTAGGGAAGGAAGAAAACCATTTAGCCTAATGATGGTGTACAGAAGGTAACGACTAAAGACAAATAAAGGGAATTGGAAAGATGGCAGGGAAATATACGGTTAAAGTCATGATATGGATTATGGAAGAGGCATTACTAAAGAATACCAGGAAACCCCTACAAAACATATTAATGTTTCAGTTACACTGTGCATTGTTAATTAAAAACTGATTTCCCAATTAAACCCTTGCTCCAGGGTATGTATTTACTAGGTTTCATTCTCACATCTGTATAGTTTTACAGATGCTGAGCAGGAGTGAGTTATTGGGAATTGGGTGATCATCCTCATTATATCGGAATTCGTTGTAATTGGTGATATTTGAGGAAATCGCCTGGGTACATTTTTCAACCTACGATGCACATGTTTTGAGTTATTCAACTCAGCGGACTTATACAGAGTTGTGTATGTTGTCCAGTGTCCGTCAGGACAAAGGGGTTGATCCTCGTACAATATTCTGTTTACTTATAACTTCTCTAGTTTTTAGACAAGTGTTTCGTAGAAATACAATGTCTAAGTTTTGAGAAGTTGTGGGTATAAGAATAAAGTAGAGAACCATGTATCGCAAGTATCGAGATTCTTCAAAGAAATCGAAGATATAGATACTTGTGATAGGTATTCAGTTGATAGTAATGGTTTTTGAGAAACTTGTTTCTCTTTCAAGCTACTCATAATTGGATGGATTCCTAAGTTGAGTAATGCTGATTAGCCTCTCTACATTAAGTTGATATGCACTGGAGATAGCTGCATGATTTGAATCTGGTTCCAATTAAATAAGTGCCAAAGTTTCTATATTGAATATAGAATGCTTCATATCTTAACGATGTTAAGGTACGGGGAGTTGCCCAGCTTATGCTTAAAACCAGACACTGGATAACTCAAGGCACTTTTCTGAAATGGCAATTTATGGGTTGACCCTAGCTTCGACGAGGGTTAATTTTCTACCATCTGGAAGATCAATAGTGATATTGTTCTTGACTCGCCACAGTTTTATTAAAATGGATTTTTTCAGAAAACAGTAGTGGGAGCATGGTAGAACTGGAAGTGATTCCAGAACCGCAAACGATTACGGAAAGTTTAAAAGGACCTATATATTCAATCAGGTTTCATATTCCAATAGCCACTCCGCAAATATGGTGGATAACCTCAGACACCCGAGAGGTACTCCGGTAGCCTCAAGGACGGTGACAGGGAGGTTCTTGTTTACCCAGACTTGACACTGCTGTTGTTCCAGACTATGAGACCCGGCAGGAGGAAATATATAGCGTCGTTCTAAACTAGTTTTAGAAGTACACGCATATATTATTCTGCCAGAGGGTTGTCGTAGTCAGTGGGAGCAGCGGAAGCATAGTGGGCAAGAAGCTAGTGTCTATTTATAGACTTGAGCAGATATAGCGGAAATAGATCATCTGATTTTTGATGTAACAGTCATGGGTTTGACTTCATCAGAATAAGGGATAGATCTGTCAAGAAGGTAGTAAGGTGTGATGTCCTGGTATTTGGATGACATACACAGAATAGGAAGTAAAATTCCTATACTACGATCGGTCGTACTTTGGTCGTCACACAGTTGTTTCTCCACAAAGGATATGGATATAATATGAAACATTCTGGTAACTAGATCTGTGGTTTTAGATCTAGATTTGGGTAGTTTCCCAATGTGGGTATTTTGACAGTATTCTAATAGTATTTTAGAATAGATGACTCCTTGCATGGTGGTGTGCCTGCAGGTGATGGAGTCACCCTCTCTAAAGGTGTCTTACAGACTAAAGGGGAGAGGGACGTGCATGATTGGCAGATCACTTGCTTAGGCAATTGAGTCAATCATGAGATGTCAAGTACCACACCAGATGTTGTTCTTGCACTAGATGCGATAAGTTTATATTAATCCAATCCTGGAGAAACATTAGGAAGCAGTTTTAGAACATAAGTGAAAGTTCTACGGATCAGATGACGGCGGCCTCCTTCGAGAGACGGTTATCATTCCAGGCTTCACAGGTGACATGGATGACAGAGTGATTGTCAGAGTTATAGTTTTCCCTCTGACGAGGGACAGTATTATGGACAGGTGGTCCAAGAGGATACTGTGGGAGGCATCGTGCTGGACACTGATTAGTTTCAGTTGTCGATACAGTCTAAGAAATTTGGATTTGGAGTTCATTTATGAACTAGGTCCCATCAGATATCCAGACATATTCTAAGACAGGTATTACTCAACTCGGGAGATGGTTTTCTCTGCGAAGTTGAGATATAGAGAGATACAGAAAGAAACACCAAAGCGGATCCACTCATTGAGGTTATTTCTCGAACACAATAGTTTTGCAAACGAGCTTTGTGAAACTGATTAGTAGAGGAGTTGGATGCTCGGTATCACACGAGCTGTGAGTACACGACATCGCAATAATTAGCCTTAAGTGCAAGTGGGAGATTGTTGGATATAGTGCCCTCTAAGTCAATTATTGGGTCGCAGGTACGTGATTGCAATGATTGAGGGAGGACCTATACCGATATAACAGTCTTACTCGAGATGATAGTATGCTATCTGGTCTGTCTTTATCATCATATATAGATGTTGATAGAGCCCATAGGATTCTTGCTTGACTACCAGCAGTATGATGGCGATCATATATGTGGGAGCTGGGGTCTATAAGCACATCCTTAAAAGTGTCCCTAGTCGTGGGAGTTTTGAGATAGGGCATCGATTCTCCAGAGTAGACTAGTGTATACAGTCGAGACCCCGACGAGGGGCGGTGGCCGGTCTCACAAGCCACTGGTGTCAGTTGGATCACCTGAGATGTATACAGGTGCTCATTGGGTTATGAGTACACCGGACAGGACTCGCTGGGAACATGCTAGTTGGTATTATACATATCGTCAGATAGCAGTTCCCTGGTGACATGTGTACAGGTTAGTTCATCGACCTGAGGTCGTCATTTGTCTCGTGTGAGTTCCCACTGTGCTTTGATTTATACCCTACCACGCTCAAAGGAGTCGTGCAAACAGGTATATTTTGGGTACAGTCCCGAGCCACATTAGAGGAAAGTGAGCGGATCGTCGTGGATTCGTCTCTCCCGGTATTGGGGGTGAGATCGCGCTGTGTTTAGGAGAGCCATTTCACGAAATCCCTGGCCAGGGTAATCGAGATATACTGATAGGTATACCAGTAGTATATCAGGGTGTTCTGGGCTGCTCTCTGACACGACTTATGCAGCTATTGGGGGTCTGACGTTTACCGACCCCCTAGGCCTAATATACGATACTCATAGACGAACGTTCCGGACTGTACGGATATTGTCACTGTCAGGCTCAGTAGGGTTTATAGATGAGTTCGCTCGTCAGCTTCCCTTCCAATCAATACATAGGCAAAACGTTACGTACAGCCAATACCTCTGACGTGCTAGTGGTTATACCCAGTGCCAGTGTGTTGATGAGTCATTAGAGTCCCCCACCGACACTTTCCCAAGTTCGGGCGAAACGTTGTAGAGGCCGTATGGGTTTATGGCAAGGTTCGGAAAATGCACGTGCATTTTCGCACGTGTCAGTTTTCGGGCAGATAATACTGGTAGGCTTTGGTTTAAGCCGGAACCCAGTATTATGCTGTGTAGATATAATATCTTTGTCTCGGTTGCATTTGTATTCAGTCGTAATACAAATGCGGGTATGTTTATACCGATACGGGGTTATCCTGAAATTCGTTTCGGGATGATTTTTGGAAGTTGCCAGTTTCCAGTTTTCTATCAGCCGTATTTGACATTCGGTTAAATACGGATTTTTCTTTTCGTCTTCAGAGTGAGTCATGCTTCTAGAAGGTTCTAGAAATGGTGACTACAATTAGTGACTCATCATCTGCATTATTTGTGAGGTGAGGTATTAAGTGAGGTGGATTAATTCATTTAATATGTTCATACCACTCATTCATTGCATATGATAAATATCCTTGATATTTTTCCTTATGATCACTCTCCTAGCTCCTACACTCACCTCCCCCTCTCCTATTTATTATGGCCGGCCCTCTTTGTGAGGATGAGGGATTTTTCCATTTGCTTGAGAGAAAAAGATCATGATAGTTTAGTGTATGGAAATTTCCTAGCTCAATTTCCATTCACCCGATTCCAAATGGCAACTTCTTTTAACCGTTCGTCCATAGCCTTGGACGTAACGAGACAAAGTATTCTACTCATTCTCTACTTCATCTTGGTCGTCTCTTTTAGCAAACTTGACGACCGAGTTGCCTCGGTTCAGAGGCGGGAGCCCGTTTAAAGATCCGTCGACGTGGTGCCACCTGGACGACGAGACCGGATATCAAGCAAGTTCGGATCAGTTGCAACATAGCGTGGGATGATGGTTGAAGACTGAAGGACTCGGATCATTCGGTATAACAATTCTACCCTCTTTACAATTTGTTAGTTTAGCTTTAATGGATGATCCGGGATAAAGTACGCGATAGCGCCAGTCGTAAAAGTTTAGTTCCGCATATCGGCGTCTGTTAGACGGCCGGGGCGCTGCCGCGGACTTACAGCAAATGGATCTTCAAGAAAAGGATTGGTGTAGATAGACAGGTGGAAACCTATAAAGCTAGACTTGTTGCAAAGGGTTTTCGTCAAAGACCTTGTTTGGACTATGACGAAACTTTTTCTCCAGTGGCTATGCTCAAATCCATTCGGGTCCTTCTTGCTATTGCTGCCTTCCATAATTATGAAATCTGGCAGATGGACGTAAAGACGGCTTTTCTGAATGGTAATTTATGGATCAGCCAGAGGGTTTCAATCAGAGTGGGAGCAGCGGGAAAGTAAGCAAGTTGCTTAAGTCCATTTATGGACTGAAGCAGGCATCGGGGAGTTAGAACATCTGTTTTGATGAAACAGTCAAAGAATATGACTTTATCAAAAATCCAGATGAACCGTGCATATATAGTAAAGTAGTAGCAAGAACTGTCGTATTCCTCGTCTTGTACGTGGATGACATTCTATTGATAGGAAATGACATTCCTATGCTACAATCTGTCAAAGGATTCTTGTCACACAGGTTCTCCATGAAAGACCTGGGTGATGCCTCTTACATTCTGGGGATCCGGATCTATCGTGATAGATCCAAGAGGATGTTGGGACTTTCGCAGTCCAGGTATATCGACACTGTACTGAAAAGATTCAGTATGGAAGATTCTAAGCGCGGTAATCTACCGGCTTGTCACGGAATCACCCTATCCAAAGAGATGTCTCCCAAGACTGATTTGGAAGGGGAACGCATGTCTATTATACCCTACGCTTCTGCGGTAGGCTCTATAATGTATGCGATGTTGTGCACCAGACCAGATGTAGCTTACGCACTGAGCGTGGTAAGCCGGTATCAGTCAGACCCAGGGGAAAAACACTGGATAGTAGTAAAGAACATTCTCAAGTACCTGAGGAGGACTAAGGAGATGTTCTTGGTTTACGGCGGAAAAGACCTCAGGATGAAGGCCTATGCTGATTCCGGCTTCCATAGTGATAAGGACGATTCCAAGTCCATGTCAGGTTATGTCTTTACCCTCAATGGAGGGGCGGTGTGCTGGAAGAGTTCCAAGCAGGACACCGTTGCTGACTCGACGATGGAAGCGGAGTATATAGCTGCTTGCGATGCCGCAAAAGAAGCAGTCTGGATGAAGAAGTTCCTAACAGAACTTCAGGTGGTTCCTACCATTGTTGATCCAATACCTCTGTATTGCGACAACAACGGAGCTATAGCTTTAGCGAAGGAACCAAGGTCCCATCAGAAGTCCAGACACATCTTAAGGCGGTATCACCTGATCAGGGAGATCATTGATCGTCGGGAGATCGAGGTTCGGAGAGTTGCTACTGAAGAGAACATTGCTGATCCATTCACAAAGGCCCTACCTCAGATTCAGTCCGAGAGGCTACTCGAGATCATCGGTCTTCGATATGCCAGTACATGGCCCTAGTGCAAGTGGGAGATTGTTAGTGTATATGCCCTAGGGGCTATTATTGTATCATACTAGTTTGTATATTACTTAAGGGAAGCTTAGGATATTCACATGTATATAACTGTCTTGCTAAACATGGTAGTATGCTGCTTTGTTTTTCTATCTTAATATTTGAGTATACGTATTGATAGAGCTCTTAGGATCTTGCTTGACTACCAGCGTTGTGATGGCAGTCACACTAGTGGGGGCTAGGTAGTCTACAAGCACATCCTTATTCAGGTCCCTAGTCGTAGGATTATCGAGACAGGGCATCGATACTCCGGAGTAGACTAGTGTGTACGCTTCTCATCCCAGTTAGGGAGATAGTCTGTCCCACAGCCGTCAGTACGTCGTACTGGAGATAGTATGCAGGTGCTCGTTGGGTTACGGGTACACCGGACAGGACTCACAGGGAACTGTTGGTTAGTTTTATACCAGTCGTCAGTGAACAGTTCCCAGGTGACATGAGTACAGCATAGTCCGCAAACTTGACACTGCTACTTCGCCTCGAGTGTGTCCTACTGTTCTTAGATTGCTACCCTACCACGGCTCAAAGGAGTCGTGCAAACAGGTAGCAGTTGGGTGCAGTCCCGAGCACTTGGAGGCAGTGGCGGTTAGACAGGATTCGTCTCTCCCGGTATTGGGGGTTGATATCGCGCTGTGTCAGAGAGCCATTACGCAAAGTCCCTGGCCAGGGCAAGCGAGATTTGCTGGTAGGTTCCAGTAGTTTCTCAGGGTGTAATGGGCTTCACTCCAACACGACTTATACCGCTATTAGGGGACTGACGCTTGCCGCCCCCTAGGCCCGATATGCGATAGTCTTAGATGAACAGACCGGACTGTACAGAGATTGTCACATCAGACTCAGTAGGAGTTCGGATGGGTTTCCTCATCGGCTTTCTTATCGACATCTACCTGGGGACCGTTACGTACAGCTAGTGCCGCTTGCGGTCTGTGGTTAAACCCATTTCCAGCGTAGTAGTCGAGTCTCTAGAGTCCCACACAGAGAGTTTCCCTACTCCAGGCGAAATGATATAGAGGTCGTATGGTTTTACGACAAGGGTTCGGATGCATACGTGTGTTTACGCACGTACGACATCCGGACAGTTTTTACTAGTCGGCTTTGGTTTAAGCCAGTTTCTAGTATCCGGTTATTGGATTTATACAGTCTAAAGTTTTTCCGTGTTTTCACGGATAGGAGGGGCGTTCTCGTAATTGCGCGAGAAACTTCTAGAAGATGGTGACTTGGGGGTTAAGGTGGCATATGCATTAAATGAGATTAGTGACTCATTTGAGTGATTCATCCATGTCATTAATGCATCATAAATGCTTAATGACTCATGGAGATGAATCACCCATTAGATATTTATGGAGCATGGTTGTTAAATCATTTATTTGATTTATCTTGATTTTGTTTATGCTTCATATATATTATGAGAGATCATTATCTCATTTCATTCTCTTGCTCACTTTCTCTCTCCTCAAGCTCTCCCTCTTCAAACCCTAATCCTCCCCTCTCATGTGTTGGGTACAAGGATTAGATTAGACTACTTAATCCTTAACCATTCTCTATATCACCTAGGTTGCTTAGATTAGCGATTTAAGAAACCTAGTTACCTCTAGTTTGAGGTGAAGCTTGTAGTAAAGCTCTCGGGTGGATCTTCTACTACTTAGAGAAGGCCGGAGAGGACGTGGAGAACGACAAGACGAAGGACTCGGATCTTTAGGTATAATCACTTTTCATAGTAGTTGTTAACTCCTATGTTTGTTGTTAGTTATTGTTTATGCAAAGATTCTCGGTTAGTCGATGTTTACGCTTTAAACAAGATCGTTTTTCATTATTCTGCCTCCCCGCAAGTCGTGGGGTGTTGTACATCGACTTACATATTAAACCCATCTCAAACCCCGGCTAATCATCACAACACTCCAATCAAGTCCATATACACAAACAGTAAACATTACAGAAATGTGCAACCCCCTGCCAACCGACATACTAGCAGTTAGGGGAGGTTTACAAACACATTAAACATTACAGATAAAAACCCAATTAGCAAATAACTTAGAACATCGATCGACAACTTTTATCCGTGTCTACCCCAAAAGCAAACCTGCACTGAAATAACCTGGGTAGAAACAGAACATACTGGAAAACAATACACCAAAATATATGAATAACAGAGCAAATCCGAGTCAACTCGGTGTTGACTCGGCGGCGGATCCGCGGCCAAAAGCACCTTCTTGCCGCGGATCCGCAGCCGTCTTGTCGAGTTAGGGGCTCGTATTTTCCCAGTATTCTAATATTTCCCTGCTGTGAATTTTAAGGCATATCAAATAATTTTTTAGACATGTTTAAAATTAACAGAAACTGTTAGGGGGTTAGGGTTTTGTTTTCGTGTTTTCCGTCGATCGAACTTCTAATTAGTTGCTAACAAGCTAGTAATGGTTTAGTTGGCTCTGATACCACTGTAAGTCCATGTCACGCACCCCACGAACTTGTGGGGAGGCGGAATATATGAAAAACGATTATCAAAACTTCGTAACACGGACTTGAGCACATGAATCGTATCTAAACCGTTACTAGCAAACAATGAGAGGTTTAACTACTCGGATTCGAAGTTATACCTCACGTTACTTGTCCTTCAGGTCTTCATCGCTGTCCTCCACTCCTCGCAGGCTCCTTGGAACTTCGGCACCTCAACGGCCTCCTCGAGTCAAAGATGATCCACCCGAGAGCTCCTACGCCAAGCTTGATCTCTAACTTGAGAAAACTAGGTTGCTCAAAGTGCTAATCTAAGCTACCTAGGGGATATAGAGTGAGGTTATGGATGTATTAGTCTATCTAATCCTTGATCTCAACACATGAGATAGAAGGATTAAGGTTTCAAGAGAGAGCTTGAGGAGAGAGAAGGTGAGCATGAGAGTGAATGAAAAAGCTTCTCACTTCTAATATATTATGAAGCATAAGAAAATCAAAAAGAATAATTCAAAATGCATTATCATCATGCTTCATTAAATATATGCAATGAATCATCAAATGAGTCATTAAACAATAAATGCTTCATTAACTCACTTGAATGACTCATCTAAGTGAGTCAACAATTTATTAAGTGCTAATGCCACCTTACCCTCCATGTCATCATCCATCTAGAAGCTCCCCGACAAATTACGAGAACGCCCCTCCAATCCGTGAAAACACGGAAAAACTTTAGACTATATAAATCCAATAACCTGATACTAGAATCTGGCTTAAACCAAAGCCGGCTAGAAAAAACTATCCGAACGCCGTACGTGCGAAAACACACGTATGCGTCCGAACCCTTGTCGTAAAACCATACGACCTCTATATCGTTTCGCCTGGAGCAGGGAAACCCTCTGTGTGGGACTCTAAATACTCGACACTACGGTGGCAGTGAGTTTCACTACAGACCGCAAGTGGCACTAGCTGTATATAGCGGTCCCCAGGTAGATGTCGATAGGAAGGTCGATAAGGAAACCCATCCGAACTCCTACTGAGCCTGATGTGACAATCTCCGTACAGTCCGGTCGGTTCGTCTAAGACAATCGCATATCGAGCCTAGGGGGCGGCAAGCGTCAGTCCCCTAATAGCGGTATAAGTCGTGTCGGAGCATAGCCCATTACACCCTGAGAAACTACTGGAACCTACCAGTAAATCTCGCTTGCCCTGGCCAGGGACTTTGCGTAATGGCTCTCTGACACAGCGCGATATCAACTCCCAATACCGGGAGAGACAAATCCTGTCTAACCGCCACTGCCTCCAAGTGCTCGGACTGCACCGAACTGCTACCTGTTTACACAACTCCTTTGAGCCGTGGTAGGGTAGCAATCTAAGAATAGTGGAACACACTCGAGGTGAAGTAGCAGTGTCAAGTCTGCGGACTATGCTGTACTCATGTCACCTGGGAACTGTTAACTGACGATGGGTATAATACCAACCAATCAATTCCCCTATGAGTCCTGTCCGGTGTACCCGTAAACTAACGAGCACCTGTATACTATCTCCAGTACGACATACTGATGGTTGTGGGACAGACCATCTCCCCAACTGGGATGAGAAGCGTACACACTAGTCTACTCTGGAGTATCGATGCCTGATTGATACGTAAAAGTGTGTAGTAATTAACCGCAATCAATAACGGTGTCACGTATAGCTAGACCGAGATGAGTACGGGTCGTCCTCTGGGAAACGTGGAACCTTTTACTTTTACTTTAGATGTGTTGAGAAAGATAGGAGGGATAAAGAATTTTATAGAAAGATTTCTAGATCTACGTTAAACAAGAATGTAAAATATAGATCTAGATTATTTTAAAGATGTAATTAATATAATAAGAGGGCTTGTAGGGTTCGTTAGGATTTAGTAGTTATGAACGATTAATTAAAAGTTACCCTTTTTATCCATTAATAGATTTAGAACTAGAACGACGGTGATGTGTGTAGATTAGGGTTTCTGGAGGGAAAAGGAATCCCACTCTTAACCCTTATCTCGAAACGGAACTCCGTTCATTATCTAGCCTTTACCAAAACAATCATTAATCTAATCTCTAATCGCGGTCGGAACTAGCAAAGAATTGCTAGCGTGCCCGATTAAGATGTTAATGATTCTTTTGATAAAGTTCCTAAACTTTATAGGACTTAAAAAGGGTTTAATTATTTTCATCGTCCATTAGCCTACCCTAATCCTACGAACCCTAACAAGCGGAGAATTACTCGCGCATGTTGGGAGAAGAAGATGAAAAGACAGAGAGGGAAAACATAATGTAAATGCAAAAAGAATTAAATAAAATAACTACCTTTATTAATCAACTTGAACAATCTACACTTTATTTCTTAGAAAATGATTACAAAACTAGTTGCTTCTCGATCTCTTCTAAGGAGGTAGATGAACAGTTGATGATCAGCCTGGATGCGTGAGTCGTCTTGGACTTCGTGATCTCTTCGGCTTGATGCCTTCTAACTTTAGCCCTTGGTCCTTTATATAGCCCTCAAACAAGAAAATCTAGTTACCATATATGGTGACTTCCTAATATGGTAACTTTCCTTGCCTGGATTCTGAGTCCCTGTCAGTATTGATTTTATGATTTTGGCAGATTTTTTTTCCTGACATCTTGAACATCTTCATCTCTTGACCTGAGCTATATCTTTCACAATATCTCTATGAATAATGTTAGTTTATTTATTAAATTAGAGAGAGTGTCTTAATCACTATATATGGTAATAAATCTTTAAGAAACTTGATTAAGAATATTTAATATGCTATGCACTTTATATGGTAATAAATCTTTAAGAAACATGATTAAGAATATTTGATATGCTATGCATCTTTTAATTACTAAAATATTATGCATATATTTTGAAATATTATTTTAACCATTTGTATGATATTATATCTTTTAGGAATTGTGATTAGAATATTTGATATGATATGCATATTTTCAATTACCAAAATATTATATAAATATAAAATGCCTATATTTTCCTTCATAATATTAATTATAATATATAAAAATATGGAAAATAGTATTTTGCAGATAAATCCAAATATGTTTAATATTTATAATAAACACCTTTTATTATTTAAGAAATGTAAGGAAAATACTTATACCAAAGTGCAATATTTTCAACTGAACAAATACCCCCAAACTTAATTTTGATCGTCCCGAGCAAACTAGTTATTCAAGAGAAAGAGAAAAAGAAAAAGAAAAACCTAATTAGCACACTTTCGTAGGCAAACACGATTGCACTGAGCACGTGCAACAAGCCGTTAAACCTCTAGGTGTCCCTAGTAGGAGGAGTGTTGTCTCCTGTGGGTTTTCAGCGGATTACACCCACAAAATCCAATAACAAAAGAGAGATAGTGAAATTTACATATAAAGATAAGAACCATAAAAGAAAGACTTTGAAAATAAGAGTTTCCAACTATACTAGCTTTTCAGTTGTCATGAGCCCTATCTTAATAGTCATGAAAAAATGTTAGAAATCACATTATCCCTCAATAAAACATCGTCTTTATTCTTCATTCCTACCTTTCGTCCAAACATCGATCATATACCCCTACGTGTGCGAAATGACATCCTTACACTCGGAGAATTCAATTCAAGCTATCATACTCTTGTCCATCTACCTCAGTACTTTTTAACTTGATGAATATTTAGATTTGCTCACACATTTTCATGCGACCGTTAATACTTCTTGAGGTACTAACCGACCGATTACTCATGTGCTTGCTGATTCGGTGATAATATTTTCCTCGTCTTGCACCACCTAAGGCTTAGCAGTGACTCCCAGACCAGTTGGCCTTAAGGCACTAGGTGAAGAAGCACCCTCGCTATATTTTTTTATTTCTGTCTTGGCGATAACAAAACCAGTGTTCATTTTTTTCTTTTCACCAATTTATATTTTCTTCAATTTTTTCTTCTTCATACTTTGGCTTTTAGACAAGAGCATTTCAAGGTATCCTCTACTATCCCGAGTTTCAAGACGTGTGTAAGTGCATATAGTAGGGTATCAACATTCAAATGTTTGGCTTCCAGAATAGGGACTATTTTTTAGACTTATTTTTATCCTCAGATTAGTGACTTCCTTCATCTTACTAACCCTTGGGACAACAGCTCATAACTACTTATTACTAGTTCGTTTAAGAAAACTTCTAATTTTCTTGGTTTTCTTAAACTATTCCTATCTTTTGGATGTAATTTTTCACTTTCTACTCTTTTGTTATAAAAAAAAATATTTTTGCTTATATATAGTATAATGCAAAGTATGTGTAAATAAGCACAAACCTCCCCCAAACTTGTTTCCAACAGTGTCCTCACTGTTGCTATCTGCTGGATCACAAAAACCTGTAAGCTTGGAAGGACATTATTAATGGGGGCAAGAATATATGAAAGTGAAAATGCTCCCCCAAACTTATTTTTGGCTCACAAATTTGAGGACAAAAGTTATGTTCAAGAGCCAAAAATATACCCCCCTCAAACATGAGTTAGACAATACGAAGCATTTTAAGAGGGGGTGAGTCATTTGGTCAAAGTAAGACTTGACAAAGACCAAAAGTTAACACCAACCATTCAAAGATTTTATCAGTATAGCGTATAGGTTGGTGGAAGAATGTGTTGTATCGAGTCAAGAAAAAATGGGGAAGGGATAAGAGGTGGTCTGGAAAGGGTTTGAAATTAGAGAAAAGAAAGAATGAGGATGAATGTGAATGATTAGGAAGAAGGAATGGTGACGGTTCAACCTCTATAGGTGAAGATTGATCAATCACAAAATCCGTATATTTTAAAAATTCAAGTTCGTCAGCAAAAAGTTCTTCAAAACTTTTATCAATGGTGTGATTGAATATTTTGCGGTCAAAGAGTTTTGTGCTAGAATTTATCCTACTTGATTCATCAAAAATCATTGAGGTAGAGGACTCAAAAAACTCATCTACCTCATTTTCAAAAATATCCAAATCAAGTTGAATTTCTGGTATTGTTGAACTTGAATTAACGGATTGTGATTCATCAAAACTCACTGAAATTATAGAAACAGAAGAAGAACCGGAGAAAGTAAAAGGTGAAATGGGTAAACAAATTGGTGTGTCGAGTGTTGCTGAACCAGATGTGGAAGATGGAGGCTGTATTTCGGTCTGATCTTCCGGTATACCATTATCATCAACTTCAAGACATATTTGGGGTTCGGGAAGAATTAAAGGCTCAAGATGATGACCACAAGGAAGTGAAAGGATTTGATGAATTGGTGGAACAAAATCATCCAAAATTTCGGGTTCATCTATCAATATATCCCCAACGTCAATCACCTCATTCAAGTGAAGGTTAAAATTCTCAAACACCTCATCAAGAGTATGGTTTTCAATCAGTTTTGGTTCGAGAGTGGAGGTGTAGAGATCACAAGGGTTGGGTATGGTTTCACTTGAAATGGATCCTTCACAATCGGGTAAATCAAACACTACAAAGTCACACAACTTATCAGACATTCTATCTTCAATTGATGAATCATTTGGTGTACTTGATGAATCTGTGAAACTAGAGTTGTGGATTTCAGTTTGGAAATGGAAGGTTTGATTAGGAAGGGTGTATAATTCTGTCACTCTACCCAAATTCTCATTTTTTCCGATGCCTGCATTATATACTGAATAATTTTGAGCAGGTTCGGAACTCGTTGCCCTTTCATATTTAGCCATGCTTTCCTTCCATTCCTCTCTAATGCGGTTCATCATCACTATACCTTCTTCTAATTTCCGCTCAAGACTAGACGTTGGTTGATAAGGGGTTTCGGTATAAGATTGAAATTCCTGTGGATAATTAAAACTCCCAAATGACTGATTAGAAGAACTGTCTAGAGAAGGTAGAAAAGTCGGATTGGATTGATAAGAATAGAATGGTTGCGAAAATTGGGTAGGAGTAGGATTAAAATTATGATAAGAAGAATATTGATATGGGTTGGTCGGTTGGCTATCAAACTCTTCTTTGGAAAGTGGAGGTGATGGTTGATATCGGTCAGGGTTGAAACTTTGGCCTCTAGCCCTAGCTATGTGCTCAGCAATAGACATTCGTCTAGGGGCTTCCTCACTCTGGGTATCAACTGAAACAGGTGTAGGATTAGGATACGGTTGATAAGACCTAGACTGAGGTGGCCAACTGTTTCTTCCTGCTTGTTCTATATGATCTCTTAAGGACATGGAAGAGCCGGACGGTATACCGAAGGGATTTCGAAAACAAGAGATATCTGGTTATGGACAGCAAAGCTCGGCAAGTGTTCTTCTGTTTAGGTTACCCATTATAAGAATAGAAGAAGGGGGAAGGGGTAAAAAGGAGAGAAAGTAATTGGTTTGTTTTGAAAAATGACGGATTAAGACAAATCACACAAAAATGCACAACCCTAGAACTATGGTTACCTAAGTCCAGTCTCTAGACCGCTCCTAGACTTCCAAAGGACAAGCCGCAGGATCAATCCTCTACCGCCTCTGCACTACCCTTGTAGCCAGGTAAGTGCCAGGTAACTGGGAAGGAACCACAGTAGTGGGCCTAATTAAAAACCACTAGCCTTTGACACACTTTTCTAAGCACCACAAAAGTAATGCGGATAAGCGATAGATTACCCACGACCTTCCTCTGTCCATATTGAGCGCGACAGTCCTTAGAGTCTGGTCTAGATTTTTTTTTAAATTAATGAGGGGTTGATCTATATGCTCGGTTTGTGATTTGTGGGGCTTAGGAAGGTGATGAAATCCCCACCTAATCTTAATTTGGTTTTTGCCCCTTAAAAATCCATATTAAAATATGCAAAAACAAACCGAAAACAAAACTTTGCAAAAAGATTTTTGAGCGGCGATATTTTGCAAAGAATCCTGCAGAAAATAGATTTTATTGGATTTGAGAGGAGAGAGAAAGAGTTAAGAAAGATACCAGAGAAGTTCGGAACCTTAGATCTCCTATTTCCTCATGTCCGTGACTCCAGATTCCCTCGCAAAATTCACACACAAATCGTTAAATATGCAATTTGCAGTTTTGTGTTAATAATGATATGAATCGTCTAAGAATTCAACACAAATAGTAAAAATAAAAAATTACGCACGTATCCCCGGCAACTGCGCCATTTGATTGATACGTAAAAGTGTGTAGTAATTAACCACAATCAATAACGGTGTCGCGTATAGCTAGACCGAGATGAGTACGGGTCGTCTTCTGGGAAACGTGGAACCTTTTACTTTTACTTTAGATGTGTTGAGAAAGAGAGGAGGGATAAAGAATTTTATAGAAAGATTTCTAGATCTACGTTAAACAAGAATGTAAAATATAGATCTAGATTATTTTAAAGATGTAATTAATATAATAAGAGGGCTTGTAGGGTTCGTTAGGATTTAGTAGTTATGAACGATTAATTAAAAGTTACCCTTTTTATCCATTAATAGATTTAGAACTAGAACGACGGTGATGCGTGTAGATTAGGGTTTCTGGAGGGAAAAGGAATCCTACTCTTAACCCTTATCTCGACACGGAACTCCGTTCATTATCTAACCTTTACCAAAACAATCATTAATCAAATCTCTAATCGAGGTCGGAACTAGCAAAGAATTGCTAGCGCGCCCGATTAAGATGTTAATGATTCTTTTGATAAAGTTCCTAAACTTTATAGGACTTAAAAAGGGTTTAATTATTTTCATCGTCCATTAGCCTACCCTAATCCTACGAACCCTAACAAGCGGAGAATTACTCGCGCATGTTGGGAGAAGAAGATGAAAAGACAGAGAGGGAAAACATAATGTAAATGCAAAAAGAATTAAATAAAATAACTACCTTTATTAATCAACTTGAACAATCTACACTTTATTCCTTAGAAAATGATTACAAAACTAGTTGCTTCTCGATCTCTTCCAAGGAGGTAGATGAACAGTTGATGATCAGCCTGGATGCGTGAGTCGTCTTGGACTTCGTGATCTCTTCGGCTTGATGCCTTCTAACTTTAGCCCTTGGTCCTTTATATAGCCCTCAAAGAAGAAAATCTAGATACCATATATGGTGACTTCCTAATATGGTAACTTTCCTTGCCTGGATTCTGAGTCCCTGTCAGTTTTGATTTTATGATTTTGGCAGATTTTTTTTCCTGACATCTTGAACATCTTCATCTCTTGACCTGAGCTATATCTTTCACAATATCTCTATGAATAATGTTAGTTTATTTATTAAATTAGAGAGAGTGTCTTAATCACTATATATGGTAATAAATCTTTAAGAAACTTGATTAAGAATATTTAATATGATATGCACTTTATATGGTAATAAATCTTTAAGAAACATGATTAAGAATATTTGATATGCTATGCATCTTTTAATTACTAAAATATTATGCATATATTTTGAAATATTATTTTAACCATTTGTATGATATTATATCTTTTAAGAATTGTGAATAGAATATTTGATATGATATGCATATTTTCAATTACCAAAATATTATATAAATATAAAATGCTTATATTTTCCTTCATAATATTAATTATAATATATAAACATATGGAAAATAGTATTTTGCAGATAAATCCAAATATGTTTAATATTTATAATAAACAAGTTTTATTATTTAAGAAATGTAAGGAAAATACTTATACCAAAGTGCAATATTTTCAACTGAACAAATACCCCCAAACTTAACTTTGATCGTCCCGAGAAAACTAGTTATTCAAGCGAAAGAGAAAAAGAAAAAGAAAAACCTAATTAGCACACTTTCGTAGGCAAACACGATTGCACTGAGCACGTGCAACAAGCCGTTAAACCTCTAGGTGTCCCTAGTAGTAGGAGTGTTGTCTCCTGAGGGTTTTCAGTGGATTACACCCACAAAATTCAATAACAAAAGAGAGATGGTGAAATTTACATATAAAGATAAGAACCATAAAAGAAAGACTTTGAAAATAAGAGTTTCCAACTATACTAGCTTTTCAGTTGTCATGAGCCCTATCTTAATAGTCATGAAAAAATGTTAGAAATCACATTATCCCTCAATAAAACATCGTCTTTATTCTTCATTCCTACCTTTCGTCCAAACATCGATCATATACCCCTACGTGTGTGAAATGACATCCCTACACTCGGAGAATTCAATTCAAGCTATCATACTCTTGTCCATCTACCTCAGTACTTTTTAACTTGATAAATATTTAGATTTGCTCACACATTTTCATGCGACCAATAATACTTCTTGAGGTACTAACCGACCGATTACTCATGTTCTTGCTGATTCGGTGATAATATTTTCCTCGTCTTGCACCACCTAAGGCTTAGCAGTGACTCCCAGACCAGTTGGCCTTAGGGCACTAGGTGAAGAAGCACCCTCGCTATATTTTTTTATTGCCGCCTTGGCGATAACAAAACCAGTGTTCATTTTTTTCTGATCACCAATTTATATTTTCTTCAATTTTTTTTCTTCATACTTTGGCTTTTAGACAAGAACATTTCAAGGTATCCTCTACTATCCCGAGTTTCAAGACGTGTGTAAGTGCATATAGTAGGGTATCAACATTCAAATATTTGGCTTCCAGAATAGGGACTATTTTTCAGACTTATTTTTATCCTCAGATTAGTGACTTCCTTCATCTTACTAACCCTTGGGACAACAGCTCATAACTACTTATTACTAGTTCGTTTAAGAAAACTTCTAATTTTCTTGGTTTTCTTAAACTATTCCTATCTTTTGGATGTAATTTTTCACTTTCTACTCTTTTGTTATAAATTTTTTTTTTTTTTTTGTGCTTATATATAGTATAATGCAAAGTATGTGTAAGTAAGCACAAACCTCCCCCAAACTTGTTTTCAACAGTGTCCTCACTGTTGCTATCTGCTGGATCACAAAAGCCTGTATGCTTGGAAGGACATTATTAATGGGGGCAAGAATATATGAAAGTGAAAATGCTCCCCCAAACTTATTTTTGGCTCACAAATTTGAGGACAAAAGTTATGTTCAAGAGCCAAAAATATACCCCCCTCAAACATGAGTTAGACAATACGAAGCATTTTAAGAGGGGGTGAGTCATTTGGTCAAAGTAAGACTTGACAAAGACCAAAAGTTAACACCAACCATTCAAAGATTTTATCAGTATAGCGTATAGGTTGGTGGAAGAATGTGTTGTATCGAGTCAAGAAAAAATGGGGAAGGGATAAGAGGTGGTCTGGAAAGGGTTTGAAATTAGAGAAAAGAAAGAATGAGGATGAATGTGAATGATTAGGAAGAAGGAATGGTGACGGTTCAACCTCTATAGGTGAAGATTGATCAATCACAAAATCCGTATATTTTAAAATTTCAAGTTCGTCAGCAAAAAGTTCTTCAAAACTTTTATCAATGGTGTGATTGAATATTTTGCGGTCAAAGAGTTTTGTGCTAGAATTTATCATACTTGATTCATAAAAAATCATTGAGGTAGAGGACTCAAAAAACTCATCTACCTCATTTTCAAAAATATCCAAATCAAGTTGAATTTCTGGTATTGTTGAACTTGAATTAACGGATTGTGATTCATCAAAACTCACTGAAATTATAGAAACAGAAGAAGAACCGGAGAAAGTAGAAGGTGAAATGGGTAAACAAATTGGTGTGTCAAGTGTTGCTGAACCAGATGTGGAAGATGGAGGCTGTATTTTGGTCTGATCTTCGGGTATACCATTATCATCAACTTCAAGACATATTTGGGGTTCGGAAAGAATTAAAGGCTCAAGATGATGACCACAAGGAAGTGAAAGGATTTGATGAATTGGTGGGACAAAATCATCCAAAATTTCGGGTTCATCTATCAATATATCCCCAACGTCAATCCTACGACTAGGAACAAGTATAGGATGTTGCTTATAGACTACCCAGCCCACACTAGTGTGACTGCCATCACAACGCTGGTAATCAAGCAAAGATCCTATGGGCTATACTAATATGTATGAGTTATACGTTACAAGAAACATATGCACATATTAAAGTAGACACAAACCAAGTAGCATACTACCATTTTTAGCAAGACTGTATATACAACTGTGAATATCCCATGCTTCCATTAAGTAATATACATACAAGTATGATACAATAATGGCCCCTAGGGCATATACACTAACATATATCTATCACAACCCAAATGTGTCACGTGACCGGCATTTAAATCATGTGACATCTCAAGACATCGACGCGGTTTAAGTAAACCGAAACCCGGAATCTAAACCCTTTTTGAAATCATTGGAGGTGAGTTTAAATAGTCATCAGATGGAATCAGTTTAAATAACCTTTAAATTTAACTAAGTATGTTTGAAAAGCATCTATGACGTTTTGAAAATCCGACCGCACCTCCTTTGAAAATTTTATATAAAAACCCGATACAACTACCACAATAAAATAGCATCCCGACGGAAGCCATCTTTCATGTACAAAAGACGGAACATCCAAACAATCTAAAATAGAAGTCGACTCTAAAGAATGCTACATCACTACACATAAACTCTAAGTCTCGCTTCTAAGTCCATAATATATCATTTCTAAGTTGATGGAGTTTCCGCTAGATACAAGAGTATATGAATAATTAAGAGTGAGTATGATACAATAATAACTTACTTACCCATCAATCCCTAAAAGAATGTGTGCCCAAGCCGCTGATAATCCAAGCGGTAAAACCTGCAAGAAACTATGGCACAACGGGGATGAGTTGCCAACTCAGTGAATAAAAGTACATCTAAAGGTAGAAATCGAAATGCATGACGATACCTAGGTCATAAGTATAGTACTATCATAATCTGTATCGATATACTATATGATATGCAAAGGTGCAATACTAACTATCATGCACTCCCAAGTATGATATCTCAATGTCATATGAGTCTAAATCATGAATCTATTATCCGTATTGGAATTCCCTTTTTGTCTATGAATGTCTGTACAATTATATGCAGGAACTGTCCCCCGGATCAGTTCTGGTGGAATCCAATAAATAAATATCTAACTATGTACCTCATGATAATGATCACATCAATATACATATAGATGTCCAGCATCGACATCGAAATCTGAAATCTCTCGTGTCCAAGATCTACACGTAAATAGAGATACCGTCGACGCCATCTCAACAGATGATCGCCACCTGATATCCTGGCTACAATCAGTATCCCATGGATATCTGTTGTACCCCATCGAACCTCGGCTAGTATCCCCTGGATATCTGCTGTGCTCGTCTCTCGAACCCCGGTCAGTATCCCCTGGATATCTGCCGTGCTCGTTTCTTTATCTCCGAAATCGAGTATCCTCGTTAGGCTCCCCCACCTCAATGCGGCTATCCTGCCCCTCGGTCTCGATCCGGGTCCACCATGTATCCGACTGTATATCTCCCCCACTCAGTTCGGATAATAACAAATCCGAAACCGTATAGCTCCCTCACTCGGTTCAGAATCAAAATCAGAAAACACAAATCCCATGGTGGACGTTTACTCATCATATAAACAAACCAAATGAGGAATAAGAACTCGCATAAATTGTATTAATGATATATTATATATATTCATATATAACAGTGTCACATACCACCGATATATATCATCAGAAGTAAAATATCCAGAAAATCCAAAGAATCAAATACAGCATTTATCTTAGAATTATTCGTAATTTGCAATAGTAATAAAGAAGACTACGTAATTACATCACATAATATAATGATTTCAATTCTACTGTGTCATGATACTACTAATGATGTATAGTGTAGCATGCGCGTCTGTGCTCGTGCAACATGACAATCATTAGTATTTGTGCAAGTGTTCTACGGTGTAACCTATTTATTTTAACACATACATCACAGAACGGTTCTACAGTGACATGGCAGTACCAATGAGGTGTAGTGTAATATATATTTACGTGCTGGTGCAGCATGGTAATCATTGGTATTTGTGCAGTGTTCTATCAGAGTGTGCGTAACGCAGAAATGTATAATATTGATAATATAATGCAACATATAAGTTAATCTAAATTTAACTATTGTAATTACTTGCTATGAGCTATACCATTGGCTTTAGAAATGATCGAAACGTTGAGTTGAAGGAAGGAAACTGCCCTAGATTTAAAATAATTATCCATTTTAGAAACTGGCACACATCCTAGTACTTTTATTTAAAAGACAACGAATCGTAGTTTTTGAAAGAATATAGCTCACACTAGTATTACATCCTAGAACAAATATAACCTAACTCTATGGGTCAAAGGATAATTTAGCCGTTATTTGGCATACAAATATTATCATTTCCAACACATACAAATCCTTGTATTATATCTCTTCATATCACTATATTTGTATCATCTTAAGTACGGCATGATCCCTCGTACAAACTCATCAAATCCTATCCATATCGTATGGATCTAATATCACGTATATCTCATTTAAAAACTTACATATGAAACTTTATGCAAATGAAGGGCATACAAGATGCAATACTATATCAATACTTTGATGAAAAGCTAAACTTAACTAGATATCTTAATAATAGTTATAAGGTTGCGAGGGTGGTATACGCCATCCACCCGACTTCCCCAGTAGATGCTGTAGGGTTCCTAGGCACACTCATGAGGTTCTACAACTGATCAACCATGCCAAAATCAAAATTTTCCATGTGCCGAGAAACCCTAATAGAGATCGTTAACTAGAAGTAAGGCCAAAACATGCAAGCAAACTACTTTGCTACTAAGTGAAAGGGATTACAACCTTTGTAGATCCGGTCCTCCACTTCTTTAGCTACGTGTTGACGTCCCTCCACTGCGATCATCGGAATCCCGGACTCTAGCGATGGTTTCGTCGGAGAAATGAGCGGGTTAGGTCGTTGACTTCGATGCCGAAGATGATCAATGTCGAGGCAACCCTAACTCAAGCTCCATCTTCACTTGGTCATGAAACTTGTGAAGATAACACACTCTACTATATGGCAAGTGGTATAGGATGAAGAAATAGGAAGTGGGTTCACTTTGGATTTGGATTTCTCACTTGATTTCATCACTTAGAATTTTCTAGCAAGCTTTTTTTTCCTTCATGAAGAAGAAGAAAAGAAAAATGAATTAAGTTAAAAGAAAATTCAAGTGAATCTTATCATTTAGCAACCATGGGTGAGTTAACTTGTGTAGAGACTAAACTAGGGTTTAGGTTGATGGTTAGGTTAAAGAGTCAAAACAAAAATGGTTAGACTTTTCAAAGATGCTTTAAGCATCATGAAGCTTCTAGCATGGAAAAAGAAAAGGCACCATTTTTGTTTTAACAAAACATAATAAATAAATTAATTAATTAATTAAAACCCTAACCATTAACCTAAACATGGTTTAAAGCATACACACCCAAGTTTGCATGTATCATCAAACATGATACAAACTAGTGCACAAACATATATCATATATACAATGTGCACAATCTAGTGAGAAAAATAATCTTAAGTGAACCAATACTAGTTAATGTAAAATAATATATCAAATATATAATTATACATTAAATCATTAAATCAACACTTTATTTAACGATCCGGTCATAACCGACTAATATCATATGTATCAATATATCGAATCAACATTTGATTCGGTAACCCGGTTATATCTCATATAACCGTCCGATGATATAAATTGCAAGAATAGAATTCAGTATCACATACTGGTATTATTTTCGGTCCCGCACATATCTCATATGCGCTCCTATTTCGTTTCGCTTGAGCCAGGAAACCTCTGTGTAGGACTCTAAAGACTCGTCAATACGCCGGCAGTAGGTGATGATCATATCAACCACCCACAAGCCGCAAGCGGTCTGCTAAACGTAACGGCCACCCGGGTATTGAGCGATCAGAAGATCAACGAGCAAGACCGCTCACACTCCTGTGAATCCAACCAGTAACACATACCGTACAGTCCGGTCTCGTCGTCTGATATGTCGCATATCTCGCCTAGGGGTGGTAAACGTCAGACCCCAGTAGCTCGATAAGTCGTGTCGATATGAGGTCTGTAACAGTTCAAGAAACTACTCGTAACACTTACCAGTAAATCTCAGCAACCCTGGCCAGGGATTTCCGGTTATAGCCAATCGAACACAGCGCAACATCAAATCTCTATACCGGGAGAGATGAATCCCCTCCTATCGCTCATTGCCTCTATGTGATTCGGAACTGTACCCAAAAACCACCGTTTTGCATGCCCTCTTGGACGTGGTAAGGAGGAAATCAAAGCACAATGGGAATCACACAAGACTCTATGACGATCTCGGGTCTACAGACTAACCTGTACCAGTGTCACCAGAGAACTGCCATCTGACGTAAGGTATAATACCATCTGGGAGTTCTCGGCGAGTCCGTCCATTGTACCCAGTCTCCACTGAGCACCCGTATATCATCTCTGATGTCAAAAACCAATGGATATGGGATCATCCATCACCCATCTGTATGAGTCGAGAAGGTATACGCTAGTCTACTCTGGTATATCGATGCCCCGTCTCGATACACCCACGACTAGGGACCTTGAAGGATGTACTTATGGACTACCATGTCCCCACTAGTATGATCCACATCATAGTCCAGGTAGTCAAGTACACATCCTAAGGGCTTTACCAACATGTAACAAAGAGACAATCAGTGTACACGTTAAGATAAAGAGCAACCAGATAGCATACTATCATGTCGAGCAAGAAAGTCATCCCTATATATGTCCCAGCATCCACTACAATATACATCCTATGTACAGTAATGGCCTCTAGGGCATGCATATAACTAACAATCTCCCACTTGCACTAGGGCCATCTGTAGCAGCGGTTGCAGTATCTAATACTCAACCATCCCATAAAAGTCTCTCTCTGGGAAAAGACCTTTGTGAGTGGATCCGCCGTGTTGTCCTCTGAGTCTACTCTCCTAACCTCGATCACCCTGGAGATCAACTATCTCCATGATCAGGTGATGCTGCCTCAGAATATGTCTGGATTACTGATGGGACAGGCGTTCCTAGGCATAAGCCACAACTCTATTGTCTCACAATGGTTGGAACGAAGTTCATCTCATGAACCAATATACACCCAGACTTCCTCTTTGGTAGCATCTTTGGTAACGATGTATCTTGCCTTTAATCGTTTAGTATGTCACGGTATCTAGCTTGGAACTCTTCCAACATACCGTCCCTCCACTGAGGGTAAAGACAATGCCTGTGACCGACATTCAGTCGTCCTTATCACTCTGGAACCTTTCCAGTATTCTCCCCAGGATCGATCGATACCATCTCACTACAACTAGTGAGAATCCTAACATCCAATTACTTCTATCTCATAGATCAAAACTCAGGATTTAGGAGGTATCACTTTGATCCTTTATGGAGAATCCTTGTGATAAGCGGAGATTGACCGAGCGTAGCATAGGAAACACCTTCCCCATTAAGAGTATGTCATCCATGTACTCTATGAGGATCACCACCATACTCCCTACTACCCTTTTGTATATACAAGGTTCATCTACCATTTTGATGAAGTCAAACTCTTTGACTACCACATCAAAACAGATGTTGCAACTCCGCGATGCCTGCTTTATCACATAAAACATCTTGCTGACGTTTTCGCTGCTCCCACTGTCTACGAAGCCCTCTGGCTGTGTACTTATAGACGTTCTCTTCTAAATCAATATTTAAAAAAGCAGTCATGACACCCAACCACCAGATATCGTAGTCATGATATGCAGCAATGGCAAGTAGGATCCGGATGGTCTTAAGCATAGCTACTGGAAAAGGTTTCATCATTTTCCACGCCTGGCCGATGACGAAAACCTTTAACAAGTCTAGCTTCGAAAGTCTCAACTTTTCCATCTACACCATGTAATCTTCTCAAGATATACTTGCTCCTGATGGGGATTTAACCCTTCAGATATTGCAACCAAAGTCCATACTTTGTTGGTGTACATGGATTCCATTTCAGATCGCTAAGCATCCAGCCATTCTTACAGAGTCCCTACTCTTGATGGCCTGTTCGAAACTAGTTGGGTCATCATCTCATGATGCAATCCGTGCTCCCACTGTCATCGAGAAACCGAAGTATCTCTCGGGCGGATGAGGAACCTTACTAGATCGGCGGAGAGGCTGAGGTTCGTCGGGGACTATTGAATCCTTTGGTTCTGTCAAATCATCAGCTGCAGTGTAACATTTCAAAAAAATAAAATATTATTTTTGGGAATTTTCATAATTTAATATTATTTTTTAATGAATATTTTAATAGTCGGTATAATTAAATACCGATAAATGGGGAAAATTTTGGGAAAAACTTATGGAAATTCTAAAATAGGTTATTTTGTGGAAATATGCCATTTTACCGTTTTTATGATGAATTAAATGCGACTTTAGTGTTAATCGCGATTAAAAATCGCTAATTGGGTTTTTGGCTTTTTGTGCAAATTGTGCACCATAACATTTCTACACTTGTTGCACTTGTTTCATGTTTTGGTCATGGTAGCCTAAGGTTGGACCATGTTTAGATGACCATGGTGGGTTGAACCATTTGATTAGGTTAATTGGGTTAATTAAGGGTTTTAGCTTGTTAAGGGTGATTAGGATGGGAGTTGACCTTGTGTAGGAAAGAGAGAGAGAGGTGGCTAGGGTGTGCCATGATCCATCTCTTTCTTCTTTACCCTTTGTGCTCTTCACACACCCTCTCACTCATATCACTCCCTCTCATCACTCACATCCTACCCTCACATCTCACACTCTCACACTCCACCATAATACAACCATTTCCCCCACATCAGCCCCCACATCTAATACATCAGCTGCTGCCCAAACATCAGCCCCCATAATCAACAGCAGCTGCAGCCACCAGCCCCTAACACTATATCCCCACACCTATACACCCCTATCAACACTTCATCCCCCATATCAACCCATCAGCCACCCCTACATGTGCTGCTGCTCAAACAGCAGCAACAAAAGCATCAGCATTGCTGTGAAAACAGTCACAGCAGCATCAACTTCACTCAAACCACACCACACCATCACATACCACAACATCAACCCCCCCAACACAGCAGCCTCAGCAACACACCAACACACAACTCCAACCACAAAAACTATAGCAACAAAAGAAAAGCAACAGCAGCTGCAACTGAACCAACAAAACAGCATCAGCAGCTGCTACAGGAGCAACACCAGCAGCTGTAGGAGCAACTCAGCAGTCCACCAATGGCCCTTCTTCCTCCTCCTTCCTTTCTCCTTCATCCTAGGACCCTCTTGAGGTATAATCTTGCAATCCAACTCCTATTTTGCCAAGTTCTGGTTATATAGCTGAAAGTTAGTGTTATTGTGTGGTTTAGTGCTAGTTTAGGTAAATTTGAGTGAGACTTGACCAAGTGTTGGTTTTGATTGTTAGTATAGCCTTATTAGGTGTGTTTGAGACCAGTTCACCCCAGAATTTCCCCAGATTCCAGCAAAAATACCAGATTGATCGACTTGGTGTAAATTAGCATTTTTTGTCGATTTTGTGATCTTTCTGGAATCTGCTATAACCCGAGATACCCTAAAATAAAATTGACTTGGCAGTATGCTGTGCAGGCACCCTGAAACCATCCCACAAAACCCTAGCCCCAACCACCTTACCCCGGCCGCAGATAAATTCCTTCTGGCCGCAATTTGCGGCCAGAACAGGGTGAAATCCCCTCGTTTTGCGTGCACAGCCCTATTTCATGTAAACTTGACCCTGGGTATGTCTAGTTTTGTCTGATTCCAGTTAGGGTAGAATCTGGGATGATTTTCCTATGTTGGCGCATGATTTACGACTTGTTTTCGTATGGATTTTTGGTATTCGATGATTCGTTCTGTCGGGTGGCGTTTGGACGTCAACGACAGTGGATATTGGCTGCGTTTGAACACGAGGCCGGAGGTTTTTACCTATGGGCGTAGCGTGCACCATTTTGGTTTCCGACATGGTTTTCATGTATTTTAGCGTGTGATATCCTTGTAGGTACCCCACGTGGCGTCGAGGCGTTAGAGATGCAAATGGCGACATCGGTACCGGCACGCATAAGGAAAGGTGAGTAGATTTATATCTACGGGGAGAAGTCGAGTGGATGGCGTATAGCACCCCCACAGTCCGAGGTGACGTATACGGATGCGTATACACACCTATAATAATTATATGTTGTTTGGGAAATTATTGATGTTTAGGATGGATAATTGGTGGACTTGGATGATTTAGTGTCGCGAAAACCTAGAATAGTGGGTGCACTACACATACACACTCCAACACATACATACTTGCATACATCCTTACTTCATATGTGCATAGACGGGATTCTATATAGAAATGTGTTCACCTGGGTATGGGACCACGTGTTCACATACGGATTTGAGGATGATACATGGGATTGAGATGAGTCGATGAGAGTTGATCTGAGATTATTATATCGGTGATTGGCAGGATTCGTACTTGATATACGTCCTGATATGATAGCGGGACTTGGATGATGATGCCATGAACATAGTGATATATAAATATAAATTGATCGACATGTGATTATGTACGAGATATGATATGATATGATAAGATAATTATGATAGGCCACCTTGGGCGTTGTTTACTCCTTGAGATGATATGTGCTGATGATATCGTTCTTGCTAGAGGCTGTCAATCGGAAGCCGTATTATGATTATATTGACGATATATGTGTAGGTCCATGCTACCCTTCCCCGGTACTTACGGGGTTGCGGAATTGGTGAAAAATGATTTTCAAGAGGGTGGTAACAAGGACTACCAATACGGATCTTTGTTAAACTACTAACTAACAACCTAACAAGAGTTTACCTACTCGGTTCGGGGGCTATACCTTTCTTGAACTCCTTCGTCTTGGACTCCTCCCGGTGTACGGATCGGCCTCACCTCGTCGTCTCCTTGCGCCGAAGATGGATCCACCCGAAAGCTTCTACCTTTGGCTTCTTCTTCGAACTTTGAAGAAACTAGATCACTTGGCTTGCTAGGCCTTGTGAACTAGAATGAGTAGAGGAATGTTTTGGTGTCTTTTTATCTCTAAGGCAATGAGTCTCAACACATGAGAATGGTTTGCCTTGAGGTAGAGAGAGCAAGAGGAAGAGGGAGAGCTTGAGAATGAGAGAGCTCAAGAGAGAGAAAGCAAATGATAGAATGAACCATACTCTTCTCATTCTCCCCTCTCATAATCCAAAACCCATCATAACAAAAATAGTAATCAAGTATTGTGTAAATGGTTTAAGTCAAAATGGCTATATCATTTCATGCACTCATTTTGCATAAATAAACAAGCAAGCAAAAGTCTTTGCCATGGAATGATAGCCATTGTCATGATGATGGTCAACTAGTCCAACCTAGTCAACCGGTCAACAAAGTCAACAAGCCAACAAAGTCAACCCCTCAACAACCATGTCACTATAATACTTAATTAATATTAATGTTAATCATATATCTTATTCTCATTAGGGTTAAGCAAAAGTCAATGGTCAACAGTCAACTGTCAACAGTCAACAGTCAACAACCCCAATGAGAATACTCTGCCTCTGTCTCTCTCTGTCAACTGTGCATACACAACCGCATCCGCGTTCCGAGGAACACGAATACAAACGAGATAAAACCAATCCCAAAACGTACAATAAAATCTGGCTTAAACCAAAGCCCGCTAGTGTTAACTGTCTGGACGCTGTACGTGCACAAGTGCACGGATGTGACCGAACCCTGTCGCAAAACCATGCGACCTGTCGCAAAACCATGCGACCTCTACTCTTTTGCCTAAAAGCGAATAGCTTTCTGTGTGGGACTCTAAAGACTCGACACTACGCTGGCAGCGGGTTTAACCACAGACCGCAAGCGGCACTAGCTGTGCGTAACGGTCCCCAGGTAGATGCCGACAAGAAGACTGACGAGGTGAAACCCATCTGAACTCCTACTGAGTCTGACTGTGACAATCTCCATACAGTCCGGTCTGTTCGTCTGATACATCGCATGGCGGTCCTAGGGGGCGGTAAACGTCAGTCCCCCAATAGCGGTATAAGTCGTGTCGGAGTGAAGCCCAGAACACCCTGAGATAATACTGGAAACCTACCAGTATATCTCGCTTGCCCTGGCCAGGGACTACTCGTGTAATGGCTCTCCTAGACACAGCGCGATGTCAACCCCCAACATCGGGAGAGACGAATCCTGTCTAACTGTCACTGCCACCAAGTGCTTCAGGACTGCACCCAACTACTACCTGTTTGCACGACTCCTTTGAGCCATGGTAGGGTAGTAATCTAAGTACAGTGGGAACACACTCGAGATGAAGTGACAGTGTCAAGTCAGCGGACTAAGCTGTACTCATGTCACCTGGGAACTGATAACTGACGATAGGTATAGTACCAACCAACAGTTCCCAACGAGTACTGTCCAGTGTACTCGTAACCCAACGAGCACCCGCATACTATCTCCAGTACGACGTACTGATGGCTGTGGGACAGACCATCTCCCACACTGGGATGAGAAGCGCATACGCTAGTCTACTCCGGAGTATCGATGCCCTATCTCGATAGTCCTGCGACTAGGGACCTGCATAAGGATGTGCTTATAGATTACCCAGCCCCCACTAGTGTGACTGCCATCACAACGCTGGTAATCAAGCAAAGATCCTAAGGGCTCCACTAATGTGTATAGGTGATATACTAAAATAAACACATGTACACATTGAAGTAGAAACAAACCAAGTAACATACTACTATATTGAGCAAGATTGTTTATACAAGGTGAATATCCCAAGCTTCCATTAAGTAATATACAAACTAGTATGATACAGTAATGGCCTCTAGGGCATATACACTAACAATCTCCCACTTGCACTAAGGCCATGTACTGGCGTATCAAAGACCTATCATCTCGATCAGCCGCTCGAACAGAGTCTGGGGTAAGGCCTTTATGAGTGGATCAGCAGTGTTATCTTCCGTAGAAACTCTCCGAACCTCGATCTCCTGGCGACCCACGATCTCACTGATCAGGTGATACCGCCTCAAGATGTGTCTGGACTTCTGATGGGACCATGGTTCCTTCGCTAAAGCTATAGCCCCGTTGTTGTCGCAATACAGAGGTATTGGATCAACAATGGACGGAACCACCTGAAGTTCAGTTAGAACTTCCTTACCCAGACAGCTTCTTTTGCGGCATCTGCAGCAGCGATATATTCCGCTTCCATCGTCGAGTCAGCAGCGGTTTCCTGTTTGGAACTCTTCCAACACACCGCCCCTCCATTGAGGGTAAAGACATAACCCGACATGGACTTGGAATCATCCTTGTCACTTTGGAAGCTGGAGTCAGCAAAGGCCTCGATCTGGAGGTCTTTTCCGCCATACACTAAGAACATCTCCTTAGTCCTTCTCAGGTACTTGAGAATGTTCTTTACTGCTATCCAGTGTTTCTCCCCAGGGTTTGACTGATACCGGCTTACCACACTCAGTGCATAAGCTACATCTGGTCTGGTACACAACATCGCATACATTATAGAGCCTACCGCAGAAGCGTAGGGTATAATAGACATGCGATCCCTTTCCAAATCAGTCTTGGGAGACATCTCTTTGGAGAGGGTGATCCCGTGACAAGCCGGTAGATTACCGTGCTTGGAATCTTCCATACTGAATCTTTTCAGTATGGTGTCGATGTATCTGGACTGTGAGAGTCCCAGTATACTCTTGGATCTGTCACGATAGATCCGGATCCCCAGAATGTATGAGGCATCACCCAGGTCTTTCATGGAGAACCTGTGTGACAAGAACCCCTTGACAAATTGTAACATAGGAATGTCATTTCCTATTAAGAGAATGTCATCCACGTATAAAACGAGGAATACTACAGTTCTCACTACAAATCTACTATAGATGCATGGTTCATCTGGATTTTTGATAAAGCCAAATTCCTTGACCGTCTCATCAAAACAGATGTTCCAACTCCGCGATGCCTGCTTTAGTCCATAGATGGACTTAAGCAACTTGCACACCTTTCCGCTGCTCCCACTCTGAATGAAACCCTCTGGTTGGTCCATATAAACACACTCTTCTAAATTTCCATTTAGAAAAGCGGTCTTTACGTCCATCTGCCAAATCTCATAATCGTGGAAGGCAGCAATGGCAAGAAGGATCCGAATGGATTTCAGCATAGCTACTGGAGAAAAGGTCTCGTCATAGTCCAAACCAGGTCTTTGACGAAAACCCTTTGCAACCAATCTAGCTTTATAGGTCTCAACCTGTCCATCTACACCAATCTTCCTTTTGAAGATCCACTTGCATCCTACGGGTTTTACCCCATCTGGAGCAACGTCCAACGTCCATACTTTGTTGGTGTACATGGACTCCATTTCGGTCCGCATTGCATCCGGCCATTTTACCGAGTCAACGCTCTGAATGGCCTGCTGGAAGCTAGTCGGCTCATCATAATCTATGATGCAATCCTCTCTATCCCCGTCTATGAGAAAACCGTAGTATCTCTCGGGCAGATGAGACTGCCTACTACTTCTGCGGAGCGGCGTAGGAATGTCCTGATCTTTCGAACCCTCTGGTTCTACTAAGCTTTCAGTAATAGCTCGTGGTTCTGGAATTTCTTCCAGTTATATTGCGTTCCCACTTATCTGATTTTCCAAAAATTCAGTTTCCAAGAAGTGGGCATGGCGAGAAACATAAATCTTTTGTTCCTCTTCGCAATAGAAGAGATATCCCTTGGAGTTCTTTGGATATCCCACAAACTTGCACTGTACTGAGCGTGCCTCGAGCTTGTCCGCATGCTGCTTTTTGACAAAAGCTGGACATCCCCATGTCTTAATGTGATTAAGATAGGGTCTCTTCCCACACCACATCTCATATGGTGTAGTAGGCACAGTCTTAGTTGGAACTCGGTTCAAAAGGTATGCAGCTGATTCTAGTGCATATCCCCAGAATGATCGCGGTAACTCAGCGTTACTCATCATGGACCGTACCATATCCAATAGGGTTCGGTTCCATCTCTCCGATACACCGTTATGTTGCAGAGTGTATGGAGGAGTAAGCTGAGAGAGAATTCTGTTCTCTTTTAAATAGTCCAGGAACTCGGCACTCAAGTATTCACCACCCCGATCCGATCTTAGAATCTTGATACTTTTGCCGGTTTGTTTTTCTACTTCATTCTTATATTCCTGGAATTTTCCAAAGGCTTCGGACTTATGTTTCATTAAGAAGACATAACCGTACCTTGAAAAGTCATCCATAAAAGTAATGAAGTAAGAATAACCGCTTCGCGCATGTGTAGACATTGGACCGCACACGTCGCTGTGTATGAGTCCCAAGAGCTCGCTCGCTCTTACTCCGTGTCCAGTGAACGGAGTCTTTGTCATCTTTCCTTTGAGACAGGATTGACAAGTGGCATACGATTGATATTCGAACGGATTCAAATATCCTTCTGTATGTAACTTCGTCAACCTTCTCTCATTGATGTGACCCAATCTACAATGCCATAAGAAAGTCTGATTTATTTCCGGAGACTTTCTTTTGTGTGTATTCTGGACATTGAAAATCTGTGGTTGGTTTAGTATGTATATACCATTGCTTAATGTACCTGACCCAATCAGAACTTGATTAAGGTGAATGTTTACAACATTACTTACAAACGCAAATTCATAACCTTCTTTAGAAATCAAAGATACAGAAATGATATTACAAGTTGCGTTGGGTACAAAAAAGCAATTACGTAAAACCAAAACATGTCCATCTGACATTCCCAGGTGATAGTCCCCCACGGCCTTAGCATCCATGCTAGCTCCGTTTGCAATTTTGAGGGTCATGTCACCTGCCTTCAAAACCCTACGGTTTCTCAACGCCTGCAAAGAATTACAGATATGAGATCCTGATCCGGTATCCAATACCCAGGAAGTAGAGTTTATTGATAGACAGTTTTCAATAACATACACACCTGAAGCTGAAGCCGCAACTTGCTTCAGTTCCTGTGTTCTGGCTTTCCAAGCCCTGCAATCTTTCTTCCAGTGACCACTCTTATGACAGAAAAAGCACTCTTCCTTATCCACAAGCCTTCCCGCTACCTTTGTTGCTTTTGCTTTTCCCTTCGTATCCACTTTACTAACACCGCCCCTTGGTTTGGCGGAGGCTTTCTTCTTCTTTCCTTTGGCTTTCGCCTTGGAACTAGAAGATGAAGATCCTCCTACAAACAAAGTGGATGTTTCCCTACCTTTCTGTAGGGTGCCCTCTGCACTCCTCAGCATGTTGAGGACTTTTGAAAGTTCAACTTCTTTTTCTTGTAAGCTGAAGTTCAGGATAAACTGGGCGTAAGTGGAAGGAAGGGACTGGAGAATCAAGTCCGTATAAAGCTCGTTCTCTAACGTGGTCCCAAGTTCCGCGAGCTCCTCAATGAAGCCAATCATCTTAAGCACGTATTCCTCTAACGATGATCCGATGGCCAACCTTGCCGAAAATAACTTCTTCGACACTTCGTATCTTGCGATACGAGATTGCTCTCCATACAGTTCTTTTGTATGGAGAAATATAGATTCGATGTCCATATTCTCGTGCCTCCTCTGATGTTCGTTGTCCATAGAGGCAAGCACGAGGCACCTGGCCTTCGCGCAATCGATCTCCCAAGTCTTACGGATTTCCTTATCCGTGACGCTGGAGGTGGGACCTGGGACAGGGGGAGCTTTGGTGGTAAGGAGATACCCCAACTTGTCATAAGTGATTGCCATTTTGATATTCCTGAGCCAATCTTTGTAGTTTGGCCCTGTCAGTATGTTTTTATCTAGAAGTAACTTAAGTCCAGTCATGTCGATTGGTCGCTGCAATTAGGAGAGAGAGAAGAAACACTCATCATGATGCTCTTGCAAGTTTAGAGTGGTTTTTAGTTTGTCTAAACAGGATGGCTCCCACTGTCTCTCGAATCCCTTCTCAAACCAAAAAGGAAGAATTAGTCAGGATCAATCTCACCGTACAATTCTTGCTTAACCGTTCGGCCAGGCTGGTGTCGGTACTTCGAGGGAGGTTTTCCAACGCTTTCGCGAAGTTCCTTAATTAAATAACCTCTTTTCCCTGTGGGCGTAGCCCCGCTAACACCTTTCTAAACACCTACATGGTTTATAGCATTGATCGTTAAGTGAGAAATTTCCCGAGGAGTAGCATATACTCACTGTAGGATCGGGATCCAAATATCATCGCGTGACGAAACTGAAGGAATCCTACCAGAATCATCACACTACAAACGGTATGCAACACTAGCAAGTTTCAGTTCTTTTGAAACTCCCGGATTTTTACCCCATGCTCTTATGACCTTGACTTTGGCCAACAAATCATAAGTTACATGTCAAGTTTTACCCGTCATTCTCCAGGTTAATTTGAGCCCACCCGCACATACCCTTGACTTTGGCCAACAAGGTAGAACGACTGCCCCAAACCAACACATCTATCTATGCTGCATATGAATACCCAATAGCTACCAATCACTATGCCTTGACTTTGGCCAACAAACATAGCTTGAATACTATTGACCATCCATGTAAAATGACGGAGGGCTACGAATGGTTTTGGCGAAACCGTGAACGTAGTGAACTTGATATAATCGATGGAACGAGATAGCTTTTAAAAGGAGTGGCTTAAGCTCCGCGTTTAAAAGTTATTTTGAAAAGAAACCGAGTGGTTTTTGAAAGTGTTCCAACGACTTTTACTTGGTTTATTTTTCTTTGCATTAGTTCTTTTAATGCGTATTTTTATTACATTAGTTCTTTTAATGCGTCCCATCATTTAATCCTACCATTGCAGAAAACAACCAAAATATGACGTACGCTTATGCCATTCGCATTCGCCACGGGGCCCCGTCATTACCCGTTAGGTTACTTAACTAACGACAGAGCGGGGGCTGGGCTAGCGCGGCTGCAAAACATAAGCAACGCCTAAATAATATCATATATAAATATATTGCAATGATAGCCATTTCAGATCACAGATGAAAGCATTGGATATACTAGGAATCCGCAATTCGTACGAGCCTGTAACGAAAAGCGGATTACACGGTCGCAATGAATAGCCAATACCCCACCCTAGACCCCTACGGGTGCAGCAAACTACCCGCCAAATATCCGAAGTGGAGCAACCTCCCTCAACGACGTGAGTAGGCCACTCGGCACTTCGAGATACCCGGTAGTTTGTGCACCCCACCTTGGGTCTATCCTAGGAGCAAAAACAGTAAAAAGAAATTATACAATGACGGCTACAACCCCGACCCAGTTGTGCGGCCAAAAATAATATTACATCAATTTAGATATTACATGAATTGAAAGAAAAGAAAACTCTCATCTCACAACCCCCGGCTATTCACCCGCGACAATCCAATGAATTCATATGCACATACCATCAACATTACAGATCACAGATTTGTATAACTCCCACTAATCGACATATAGCGATTAGCAGACGTTCAATACAAATTTCACATCACAGATATAAACCCGTTAGCCTTAGTCTTTAGAAGTTCGATAAAAATACGGATTTTCAAGCCCCAAAAACAAATTTTTCTTTCTGGAAAATCTGGACAGAAAACACATATCCTAAAAATCCCAAAACAACCCCAGAAGCACTCTGCAATAAACTTTTTCCCCGACCGAGTCAACTCGGCCGCGGAACCGCGGCGGGAGCATGCTCCCGCCGCGTTTCCGCGGCGCTTTGACCGACTCAGGGGATGAAATTTCTTGGGTGCTTAACAAAAAGCCTGAGCCGATTTTTAAGATAAGATTTATCATTTTTTGACAGAATAAAAATTCGGCAGAAACTTCATTTTCCGGGTTCGTTTCGCGACTTTTTCTTTGATCGAACTTCTACTTACTTTGCTAACATGTTAGATAGTGTTTAACTAGTCTCTGATACCACTGTAATTCCATTCTACCCTTCCCCGGTACTTACGGGGTTGCGGAATTGGTGAAAAACGATTTTCAAGAGGGTGGTAACATGGACTACCAATACGGATCTTTGTTAAACTACTAACTAACAACCTAACAAGAGTTTACCTACTCGGTTATGGGGCTATACCTTTCTTGAACTCCTTCGTCTTCGACTCCTCCCGGTGTACGGATCGGCCTCACCTCGTCGTCTCTTTGCGCCGAAGATGGATCCACCCGAAAGCTTCAACCTTTGGCTTCTTCTTCGAACTTTGAAGAAACTAGATCACTTGGCTTGCTAGGCCTTGTGAACTAGAATGAGTAGAGGAATGTTTTGATGTCTTTTTATCTCTAAGGCAATGAGTCTCAACATATGAGAATGGTTTGTCTTGAGGTAGAGAGAGCAAGAGGAAGAGGGAGAGCTTGAGAATGAGAGAGCTCAAGAGAGAGAAAGCAAATGATAGAATGAACCATACTCTTCTCATTCTCCCCTCTCATAATCCAAAAGCCATCATAACAAAAATAGTAATCAAGTATTGTGTAAATGGTTTAAGTCAAAATGACTATATCATTTCATGCACTCATTTTGCATAAATAAACAAGCAAGCAAAAGTCTTTGCCATGGAATGATAGCCATTGTCATGATGATGGTCAACTAGTCCAACCTAGTCAACCGGTCAACAAAGTCAACAAGTCAACAAAGTCAACCCCTCAACAACCATGTCACTATAATACTTAATTAATATTAATGTTAATCATATATCTTATTCTCATTAGGGTTAAGCAAAAGTCAATGGCCAACAGTCAACTGTCAACAGTCAACAGTCAACAACCCCAATGAGAATACTCTGCCTCTGTCTCTCTCTGTCAACTGTGCATACACACCCGCATCCGCGTTCCGAGGAACACGAATACAAACGAGATAAAACCAATCCCAAAACGTACACTAGGATCTGGCTTAAACCAAAGCCCGCTAGTGTTAACTGTCCGGACACTGTACGTGCACAAGTGCACGGATGTGACCGAACCCTGTCGCAAAACCATGTGACCTGTCGCAAAACCATGCGACCACTACTCTTTTGCCTAAAAGCGAATAGCTTTCTGTGTGGGACTCTAAAGACTCGACACTACGCTGGCAGCGGGTTTAACCACAGACCGTAAGCGGCACTAGCTGTGCATAACGGTCCCCAGGTAGATGCCGACAAGAAGACTGACGAGGTGAAACCCATCTGAACTCCTACTGAGTCTGACTGTGACAATCTCCATACAGTGCGGTCTGTTCGTCTGATACATCGCATGGCGGGCCTAGGGGGCGGTAAACGTCAGTCCCCCAATAGCGGTACAAGTCGTGTCGGAGTGAAGCCCAGAACACCCTGAGATAACACTGGAAACCTACCAGTATATCTCGTTTGCCCTGGCCAGGGACTGCTCGTGTAATGGCTCTCCTAGACACAGCGCGATGTCAACCCCCAATACCGGGAGAGACGAATCCTGTCTAACCGTCACTGCCTCCAAGTGCTTCGGGACTGCACCCAACTACTACCTGTTTGCACGACTCCTTTGAGCCGTGGTAGGGTAGTAATCTAAGTACAGTAGGAACACACTCGAGGCGAAGTGACAGTGTCAAGTCAGCGGACTAAGCTGTACTCATGTCACCTGGGAACTAATAACTGACGATAGGTATAGTACCAACCAACAGTTCCCGATGAGTCCTGTCCAGTGTACTCGTAACCCAACGAGCACCCGCATACTATCTCCAGTACGACGTACTGATGGCTGTGGAACAGACCATCTCCCACACTGGGATGAGAAGCGCATATGCTAGTCTACTCCGGAGTATCGATGCCCTGTCTCGATAGTCCTGCGACTAGGGACCTGGATAAGGATGTGCTTATAGATTACCCAGCCCCCACTAGTGTGACTGCCATCACAACACTGGTAATCAAGCAAAGATCCTAAGGGCTCCACTAATGTGTATAGGTGATATACTAAAATAAACACATGTACACATTGAAGTAGAAACAAACCAAGTAGCATACTACTATATTGAGCAAGATTGTTTATACAAGGTGAATATCCCAAGCTTCCATTAAGTAATATACAAACTAGTTAATACAGTAATGGCCTCTAGGGCATATACACTAACAATATGATGATGATATCGATTTTTACGAGACTGTCGATCAGTAGTCAGATCTTGATCATAGTGATGATGTTGGCATTGTACTAGACATAGGTCAGTACCCAGGTTATGATATTTGATAAAGAGAATACCAGATGAATGATATGACGAATGTGATATTGACCCGTACCCAAATTTGGGGATGCCGTACGACGGATTTACGTACGAGCTATAACTTGATGTTTGATCCGCACTCTTGATTTAGGAATAACTGATTATAGAGATATGGTATCGGATGTGATATATTCGAGGCGGGATCACCGACTATATATGTATATTTATGTATCAACTCAGAGGTTAGGCGGTTTTCCTTACCTGCAGTTAACCTATTAGCTCAGCCTTATAGTTGGTGTAGCTATAGGACTCTTATGACATTAGATGCAGTTTAGCTATCTTTGTGTTTAGCATTCAGCTCCCGCATATTATTGTTGTTACTCTGCATCGCATACTTATTGTGATTCATATTCTATTATTGATATCATGCTGATAGGACACCAGCACCATTACCGATGATGCGTATGTTCCACATACACTTACTTGCCAGCTCACACACATCTTCATCGGTAATTGCCATGTCACTACACAGTAGTAATATTGCATCAGGATTTGACCCTTGTATGTGCATACTATTATTCCATGTTGCATGTTATACTGTTATACTTGCATTTCATTTATATGTCACATACATCATGCTTCCTGATTATACGCATTGAGATATGTTGTTTCTATAATATTTCTGGATTTGGGAACCGTGGATATTTCAAAGAGATTATGTAAATGTTTTTAAAACCCGGTTACCCTTGATATGATATTTCAGTGCGTCCACCATGTGTTTTCTCGGTGCTGAGAGCGACATGTGAAACCCGAATCGAGGAGGCGGATGAGACCGATTGCGGGTACATGGTGGGCCCGGTGCGGTACCCCAGGGCAAGAAGATCGCAGGAGATGGCGTTGATCCTGGCAGGGGAGTACGACCGACCGGTGATTTTACCCGACACGTCGGATATCCGGAGGATACCGTCGTAGTCATGAGATGGATGGTAGGGGCCGATCTGGACTGACGGCGTCCTGGATTTTATGATTGAGACATTGAGATTTTGAGATATTGAGGTACAGAGTTTTGCGATACAGAGATATCGAGATATTGGGATTTATGTTTTGTGCCGATGCTAGGCACTGTTTATGTTGATTTCATTTATGATACCTCATGTTACAAATACAGAAATCTCACAAATTTATGAAAGCAGTTTTCTTCAGTACATGCATTCTGTTTCATGCATTCATACATCATTCATATGATACATTGCCACCTGATGCACTGACACAGGCAAATGGGTTTACACTTGGGATAGATATTTACCCTAGTCTTGTTATAGATTGCTGGTTATATATATTTGAGGTTTATATATATATTGATCGTTTGACCTAGGATTGCGTCATACATGCGATTTATGTTCGTAGATTTTTTTCTACTCACGAGTTGGCAACTCACCCCCGTTTTTGCCCCAGTTTCTTGCAGGTGTTGCCGTACAGGTTTCATTACGGCTTGCGGGCACAGCTTCTTTCAGGTAACTTGCCAGTAGGTGGGTTTATTTGTATCGCACCCATCATTATACATTCTATATAATATTTCAGTTGTATCTAGAAATTCCATCAACCAAACATGTACTTATTTGAGATAGAGACTAGTGATGTTTATTCTTTCGACCTTAGAGTCGCACGTTATATTCTGTGGATTTCTTGTTGTTGGAGTTTCTTTTCTGTTGTGATCTATATTATGTTGCTAGCTGGTTGTTTTAATATGGTTCTTCCTACTCTCTACTACTTTTCTTGGTTTGGATTTCTGGGCTCGGCTTACTTAGAGTGCGTACGCCTCGAGACGTTCGTAGTCTAGGTGCCGGTCATGTTCCGTACTTTCGGGACGTGAAAAAGTTTGTATCAGAGCGTTAGGTTTTACCTTCGGAGCGTAGGATGACCCTTGGTTGATGGAATAGGTGACTAAAGTAGAGTGACGTACCGTTGGTATGTTCCGCGGCATATTTATGACACGCCACTCCACTTAAGGAGCCTTAGGATGTACATTTCTCTGTTCAGTATCATATTCATTCCTGATCTAGCCTCATCAGTACCAGTTATGGTTTTGCTGCCATGATTACGGGCAGGGAAAGCTACGGCTAGAGTTGCGGTCAGCTCAAGCTCGTTACGAACAAGGACTGACCAGGGCGTAATTCCGGCGACACGCGATTGCAGAGATGTGCCTTTTGATTGTGTTTTTGCGCCACGAGCATTGGATGGATCGCTGTATGAGATTACTCGGATGTGTAGATTAGCACCAGAGGATTGAGCCACTGACAAGGCCAGCCAGACTTTGATGACCGTTGGTGTATTGCTTACTCATGATGATTGAGGCACGGTTCAGCGTGCAGACGAGAGAGCTAGTTTTTTCTGCGAACGACGAGATATCATCCCAGATGTTGGAGCTATTGCAGTACGAGGTTGTACTAAGAGATTATAGAAGGTCGCTAGTCACCAAGGGTGAATGACTAGGACAGGTGGATCGTTCGCTACCCCGATGCGAGGTCATCAGATAGATTGAATCCAGTTAGAGACGACTTCACGCGGAGACGTTGAGAGTCGACAGAGACGATCAAATGTCAGTAACCTATTATTCCAAGTTTAAAGTATTCGGAAAGACATGCAGGCAATCCTATGGTCCCTCTAGAAGAATGAAACCCTAACTCGACTTAATGACCGTGTGAAAGCCTTGGAACCTTAGGGTTTGCGGCAGTTCTGCGGCGCCATTAGTGAGGCTTGGGTTTGCCGTTCTACGGCTGGACCACCGATGCTGAGGTATGTACTCGATACTATTAAACTGTACCCAAGATGTTGAGATCTTGGGGGAGTATGAGGTTTTGACAAATCGATCGGATGGCTCGACTTAATTCGGATGCTAGGTGGTGAGATGCATTTCTTGGGAGACTCCGGATACGAGGATAGCCGTGGGAGTTCAGTCCATGCAGCCACGACGAGACGAGTCCGAAGCAGTCGACATTAGAGAAAAGTGGAGTAAGTGGTTCGTACAAGATCTGGATATGATGACGTTCCACTCCGCCGACATCAGAGATGCGATGCGCATGCCGAGGCATAGTACTGGATATACCATCCAGAAGGAGTCGCGATGAGTATGCAGCCGTTCCGGAATAAGAATTAGCTCCAGTAAAGGATGATGGCTTCCGGGCAATTCGGAAGAAAAGAGATTTGAGAGAGACTTCGGATTGATCGTAGCTGAGAACATTGCAGTGCGCAGATAGAGACGTGACGTCGAAGTGGACGATGATACAGACAAGCGGGATAAGAGGTTCGTGTGAGATGCTGACGAGCTGTCATTACTTCCCGTCGAGATCAGAGACCTGATATGCTTACAGAGGCATTGGGATGCGACCAATTTCCGAGAGAATGTGGTGCTGAGGACGCAGATGTCCATTGAGCGAGAAGAGATTATGCAAGAGTACCAGCCTCCGTACAGTTCGGCATAGGCGAGATCGGAAGAAACCTTGAGCAGGATTCCTTCCAGGACATTGTTGCAATGATTTTTGCACCCAGGATCAGATGTGTCACGTACATTCAGAGAGCCAGAGGCCGACGCCAATGACATGCTGCTTTACGAGTGGTCGCGATGACTGACCGAGAGATGACCAGAGAAGTGCCAAAATGGAATCGTCCCCGTTAGCACGTCTGACAGGGCCGATGAGCCGATGGATCGTGAGATTGGTAATCCACAGAGAAGAATTGGACCCAGGAGTGGTCATGTTACGCACACCAGTAGGCCAGAGTTCAGGATCGTCGACGAGATATGCTATGAGTGAGCACGAAAGTTGGCCAGAGATTCTTGGAGGATGCGCTTGAGCGGGACTACTCCGCCATACTTGATTTCAGTATTTTGGGCAATTTATTCGTATGATTTGGTTTTGATGATTGGGTTTCATGATATGTGTTTTCATGCACCGTGGTTGCACCTATTGAGTATTTACGATTTTCGCCCAGTTGTTGCACTTGATATCGTTTTCGTGTCTTGGTTTCGCATGTTTGTGATTTTATGGGGTTTAGACATTGAGTTGATTTTGTGCGTATGCATGCACACGATTGGTTTTTGCACTCTGTATAGTTTACATATGCTTGCAGTGCATTGACATATATTTTGTGCACTTGGATGCACTGGACTTCGATTTCGAGGGTGATGCTCGATATTTGTTTTGTGCATTTTTATGCACCTGATTGGATTTTGCGCGTGTTCGACGCTTGATATTGGATTTCATGATTTCGTGCATGATGGATGCACCAGATTGGGATGTTTAGCGCATGTTGGGCGCCTGTTATGTGATGCGATTTGTGCACACCAGATGCACTAAATCGGGATCTTTCGTGCATGTCAGATGTTAGTTATATGTATGCCCTAGAGGCCATTACTGTACATAGGATGTATATTGTAGTGGATGCTGGGACGTATATAGGGAGGACTTTCTTGCTCGACATGATAGTATGCTATCTGGTTGAACTTTACCTTAACGTGTATACTGATTGTCTCTCTGTTACATGTTGGTAAAGCCCTTAGGATCTGTACTTGACTACCTGGACTATGATGCGGATCATACTAGTGGGGACAAGGTAGTCCATAAGTACATCCTTCAAAGTCCCTAGTCGTGGGTGTATCGAGACGGGGCATCGATATACCAGAGTAGACTAGCGTATACCTTCTCGACCCATACAGATGGGCGATGGATGATCCCATATCCATCGGTGTTTGACATCAGAGATGATATACGGGTGCTCAGTAGAGACTGGGTACACTGGACGGACTCGCCGAGAACTCCCAGATGGTATTATACCTCACGTCAGATGGCAGTTCTCTGGTGACACTGGTACAGAGTAGTCTGTTGACCCGAGATCGTCATAGAGTCTTGTGTGGTTCCCACTGTGCTTTGATTTCCATCTTACCACGTCCAAGAGGGCGTGCAAAACGGTGGTTTTTGGGTACAGTCCCGAGTCACATGGAGGCAATGAGCGATAGGAGGGGATTCGTCTCTCCCGGTATATGGGGGTTGATGTTGCGCTGTGTTCGATTGGCTATAACAGGAAATCCCTGGCCAGGGTTGCTGAGATTTACTGGTAAGTGTTACCAGTAGTTTCTCGAATTGTTATAGACCTCATATCGACACGACTTATTGAGCTATTGGGGTCTGACGTATACCACCCCTAGGCGAGATATGCGACATATCAGACGATCAGACCGGACTGTACGGTAGTGTTACTGGTCGGATTCACTGGAGTGTGAGCGGGCTTGCTCGTCGATCTTCAGATCGCTCAATACCCGGGTGGCCGTTACGTTTAGCAGACCGCTTGCGGCTTGTGGATGCTTGATATGATCATCATCTGCTGCCGGCGTATTGACGAGTCTTTAGAGTCCTACACAAAGGTTTCCTGGCTCAAGCGAAACGAAATAGGAGCGCATATGAGATATGTGCGGGACCGAGAATAATGCGTGTATGTGATACCGTATTCTATTCTCGCGATAAATATATCGAATGGTTGTATGCGATATAACCTAGTTATCGATTCAAGCGTTGATTCGATAAGCCGATATATTAAATACTAGTCGGTTGTGTGTGACATAACCGGGTCATTGAATCAAGTGTTGATTTAATGATTTAATGCATATTTATATATTTGATATATTACTTTGCATCAACTAGTATCGGTTTACTTAAGATGGATTTTCTCACTCGGATGGGCGCATTGTATATGCGATATACTTTTGTGCACTTGCTTGTATCATGTTTGATGATGCATGCTTTTTGGTTAAGTGTAAAGTGTTAAACCTTAGTTAATGAAATGGTTAGGGTTTATTATTTGTTATTCATTTATCTTATTTATTTATCCATATATTTTTGATAAATGAATAAATGAAATGAAATGAAAATGGTTGCTAATTTTGGATTCTTGTTGAAGCTTCTTGAAGTCTTTGACTTTGTAACCATTTTTGTCTCATGCTTAACCTAACCATCCCTTTTGTAAGCCCACGGGGGCGCCCCGGCCGTCGATCCGACGCCGGAAACGCGGAAAACAAAAACTTTGCGAACTTTGCAAAACGGCACCGCCGTGGACTTTTCACCCGGATCGGGCCATTAACCTAGCAACTAGCAAAGAAAAATACGGGTAGAGAAATATACCGACTGATCCGAGTCCTTCGGTCTTTGTCTCCACTCCGATCTCCCGCGGATCTCCGTCACCTCCTCGCTCGTCGGAAAGGGCACCACGTAGCCGGAATCTTTTACGGGCTCCCGCCTCTTGACCGAGGCAACTCGGACGCGAAGTTGGCTAGCCGACGCGTCCAAGACTTGCTATAGATATAGTGTAGTGAACTTGTCTCTTGGGGTTCTTGAAGTTTCCATGATATGGTGGAGGTGAAGAAAGCAACTCAAAAAGTGCTTATGAACTTGGTAGCATGAAAAGGATATGAAACTTCTTCCTCACACAAAATGAAAACCCCTCTTCTCTCCCTCTCTTGAAGTGGCCGGCCCCTTCCTCTCTAGAATGAGATTGGAGAGAGAAAAATGCAAGAAGAAGAATATATCAACAATATGGAAAATGGTCAAACTCATTTCTCATTTCAATCCCTTCACAACCTTTCACAAGAAAAGCAAGTGATGAGATTAAAAAAGAATCTCATCATGAAGCAAGTCTCATCATGCCACAAATAAGCAAGAAAGCCCCTCCACTAAGTGTTAATTGCAAACTTGCAATTAACACCTTCCATCAAGAAAGTCCGACCGAGAAGGAATGAAGGAAAACCGGTCGGAACGGAATGCAAACTGGCAACTTCAGAAAACCGATCCCGTAATAAATTACAGGAAAACCCCACTACTGCAAATACATGCCCGCATTTGTATTCGCACTGAACACAAATGCAAAGAGACAAAACTACACTATCTAATACTAAGATCCGGCTTAAGCCAAAGCCGGCTAGTAAAAACTGTCCGATCGCGATCCGTGCAATACCGCACGTATCTGATCGAACCCTTCCATATCTCCATACGGCCTCTACAGCGTTTCGCCCGAAACTTGAGTAGCTGTCTGTGTGGTGGACTCTAAAGACTCGTCAATACCTTGGCTGTGGATTTAACCACTGGCACGTCAGAGGTATAAGCCAATACGTGACGGGCCACCAGCTATTGACCAAAAGGGACGTCGATGAGGAAGCTCACCCCGACACCCTACTGAGCCTGTCAGTGACAATATCCGTACAGTCCGGTCCGTTCGTCTATGAGCATCGCATGGCGGGCCTAGGGGGTTGGTAAAAGTCAGACCCCCAAAAGCGGTACAAGTCGTGTCGGAGTGTAGCCCAGAACACCCTGAGATACTACTGGAATACCTACCAGCAAATCTCCTGCCTTGGCCAAGGACTTTTCATGTTCCGGCTCTCCTAGACACAGCACGACCTCACCCCCAATACCGGGAGAGACGAACCCCTGCAGATCCGCTCACTGCCTCCATGTGGCTCGGGACTGTACCCAACTAAAACCTGTTTGCACGACTCCTTTGAGCCGTGGTAGGGTAGTAATCAAAGTACAGTGGGAACTCACACGAGACAAATGACGATCCCAGGTCGATGAACTAACCTGTACACATGTCACCTGGGAACTGCTATCTGACGTCTGGTATATCCCAACTAGCAGGTTCCCGGCGAGTCCTGTCCGGTGTACTCATAACCCAATGAGCACCTGTATACATCTTAGGTGAACCAACTGACACCAGTGGCTTGTGAGACCGGCCACCGCCCCTCGTCGGGGTCTCGACTGTATACACTAGTCTACTGTGGAGAATCGATGCCCTGTCTCGAATCTCCCACGACTAGGGACCTTTTAAGGATGTGCTTGTAGACCCCAGCTCCCACTTATATGATCGCCCTCATACTACTGGAAGTCAAGCAAGAATCCTAGGGGCTTTATCAACGTGTAATAGCGACTCGTAAGGTCACCTAAAGCAGTACACGATGATAAAGATAAACCAGATAGCATACTATCATCTCGAGTAAGACTGTCCTACAGGGATAGGTCCTCCCCTCAATCATTGCAATCACGTGCCTGTGACCCAATAATTGACTCTGAGGGCACTATCTCCAACAATCTCCCACTTGCACTCGAGGCTAATTATTGCGATGTCGCATACTCACAGCCCGTGTGATACCGAACACCCAACTCCTCTACTAGTCAGTCTCACAAAGCTCGTTTGCGAGACTATTGCGTTCGAGGAATAGCCTTAGTGAGTGGATCCGCCTTGATGTTTCTTTCTATGTCTCTCTATATCTCATGTTCGCAGAGAAAACTATCTCCCGAAATGAGCAATACCTGTCCTAGAATGTCTGGATGTCTGATGGGACCTAGCTCATAAATGAACTCCAAATCCAAACTTCTTAGACTGTATCGTCAACTGAACTTAATCAGTATCCTGCGCCATGCCTTCCCTCAGTATCCACCTGGACCACCTGTCCAAAATACTGCCCCTCGTTAGAGGGAAAAACTATAACTCTGACAGCCACTCTGCCATCCAGGTCACCTTGGAAGCCTGGAATAATAACCGTCTCCTAAAGGAGGCTGTCGTTATCAATTCCTTAGAACATCAACTTGTGTTCTAAAACTGCTTCCGATTGTTTCTCCAAGATTGGATTAATATCAACTTATTGCACCTACTGCAAGAACAATATCTGGTGTGGTACTTGACATCTCATGATTGACTCAGTTTCCTAAGCAAGTGATCTGTCAATCATGCGTGTCCCTCTCCCCTTTAGTCTGTAAGACACCTTTAGAGAGGGTGACTCCATTACCTGCAGGTACACTACCGTGCCAGGAGTCGTCCATTCTAAATACTCATAGAATGCGGTCAAAGTACCCAGATTGGGAAACCACCCAAATCTAGATCTAAAACCATAGATCTAGTAACCAGAATGACTGATATAATATCCAAGTCCTATGTGGAGAAACCACTGTGTGACGACCAAAGTATAACCGATCGTAGTATAGGAATATCACTTCCTACTCTGTGTATGTCATCAAATACCAGGACATCACACCCTACTACCTTCTTAACAGATCCATCTCCTATTCTGATGAAGTCAAACCTATGACTGTCACATCAGAAATAGATGATCTATCTCCGCAATATCTGCTATAGTCTATAAATAGACATAAGCTTGATGTCCACCAATGCTTCCGCTGCTCCCACTGACTACGACAACCCTCTGGCAGAGTCATATACACGTACGCTTCTAAAGCAAGTTTAGAACGACGCTATACTCATCCTTCCGCCGGGTCTCGCAGCCTGGAACAACAGCAATGGCAAGTGTGGGTAAACAAGAACCTCTCTGCCACCGTCCTTGAGCATACCGAAGTACCTCTCGAGTGCCTGAGGTTACCCACCATATCTGCGGAGTGGCCAATGGAATGTCAAACCAGATTGAATCTTTAGGATCTTATGAAATCTTCAGTAATCGTTTGTGGTTCTGGAATCACTTCCAGTTCTACCATACTCCCACTCCTGTTTTTCTGAAAAAATCCATTTTTGATAAAACTGTGGCGAGTCAAGAACAATATCACTATTGATCTTCCAGATGGTAGAAAGTCAACCCTCGTCATAGCCCGGGTCAACCCACAAACAGCCACTACTGAAACGTGCCTTGAGTTGTCCAGAGTCTGGTTTCAAGCATAAGCCGGACAACTCCCCGTATCTTAACAATGTCAAGATATGAACTGTTCTATATCCAAGAAACAGAGGCACTGATTTAATTGAACCAGATTCAAATCATGCAGCTGTCTCCAGTGCATGTCAACTAAATGGAAGAGAGGCCGATCAGCGTTACTCAACTTAGGAGTACTTCCAATTATGAGTAACCTGAAAGAGAAGTTAGTTCTCTTAATCATTACTATCAACTGAATACCATTCACAAATATCTACTCTTCGATCACCTTGAAGAATCCCGATACTTGCAATGCTTGGTTCTCTACTTTACTCTTATACCTATAACTCCTCAAAACTTAGACCCTGTGTTTCTACGAAACACATGTCTAAGAACTAGAGAAGTTAAAAGTAAACAGAATATAGTACGAGGACCAACCCCTCTGTCCTAATGGACACTGGACAATATACAATACTCTGTATAAGTCCGCTGAGTCTAACAACTCATTCACTGTGTGTCGTAAGTTGAAAACTGTACTTTTGGTTAAGAAGAATTACACCGCTGTTCAATGCTCCTTACCTAACCATCCACTGATATAGGTAAATGTCATAGACATAATTTCAAAAAGTATATCTCACTCTATAAAAATAGACGTACAGATATATCAATTTGAAATTGGTGCATAACAACGGATATTCAAAACCAAATATTTGCCGACCGGCAAACAACCCAGGTGGCTTCCTCAAATATCACCAATTCCAACGAATCCCGATATAATGAGGATGGTCACCTAATTCCCAATAACTTACTCCCCTTCATCATCTGTAAAACCATACAGATGTGAGACTCATACCTGGTAAATACATACCCTGGAGCAAGTGCCTAATTGGGAAATCAGTTTTCATTTAACAGTACACAGTGAAACTGAAACATTGAAATGTTTCGATGGGTTATGCTGGTATTCCTAGTAATGCCTCTTCCATTATCCAGATTCACAACTATAACTGTATAATTCTTTGCCACCTCTCCAAATCCCTTTACATGTCTTTAGTCATTACCTTCTGTACACCCCTTTAGGCCAAATGGTTTTCTTCCTTCCCTACCGTTCGGCACCAGCCTATGGTTTGGAAGAAGACTATCCAAAAAGCATAATGGGTGTACTGCCCTAATCCAAGGAGCACTCGCAATGCGAGAGAAGGTGAGGATAAAAGACAACCGAATGTACTTAATTCATAGGTGATTTAGGATTGACAAAGAAGTACATGGTTTGGTCGTGAATAGTAGTCGCAATTTACTTTGCCCTCTTACTAATCCCTTGCTTTGTCCGAACTTAATACCTTCTGTACACCGTTTAGGCTAATTGGCTTTCTTCATTCCCTACCGGTCGGCACCAGCCTAGGGTCTGGAAGAAGACTATCCAATTTGCGTAATAGGTGTACTACTCCTAAACCAAGGAGTACTCGCAACCTGAGAGAAGGTAAAAGGTAAAGACAACTGAATAGTCCTATTCGTTTTCTCCAGAACCTGAAACCATCCTCGAAGTCCTTCGAGTTCGTATATAACCATACGATGGTTTTGTCCAATGGAAGTGGACGTTCGTAGTAATACGGGGTGTCCCGGAGAAAAGAGTAAAAGTAGGAGTGGCAAAGAGGTCTGCAACTCTGACAATCCAAAAGCCAGTGTTAAGATGGTTCGGTCAATTTGGTCACTGAGTCATAGTCGAGGGTCGGGTTAATGGTCGCTGCCAAAGAGAGAGAGAAAAGAAACACTCAGCGTGCACTCTAACCTAGATCAGAATGGTTACCAATTTATCTAATCTGGAAACCTCCCACTGTAACGTCAAATTCTTCTCCAAACCTGAAAGAAGAATTAGCCGGGAATACCCGAGGAGTAAACCAACTCATCAGTGGGAATCGGGATCCAACTATCATCGCATGATAACGTGACGGAATCCGCTCACGCTATCACACTCCAGAAGGTATGCGCATATCTGGCAAGTTTCAGAACTTTTGAAACTCCCGATGTGGATTTTTACCCCATGCTCTTATGACCTTGGCGTGAGGTCAAAATATCATAAGTCACATGTCAAGTTCTACCCGTCATTATCCTGGTTAATTTGAACCCACCCGTACATACCCTTGACGTAGGCCAAAATAGTAGTACGACTGTGTTAGGTCCGTGTTGCCCACCCCGGTGCTTACGGGGAGGCGGAAAACATAATAAAAATTGGATTTTTATGGACTTAGGCAACATGGACCAAGCTTGTGAGGATCTTTGCTAAACATAAACTTGCTAACCCTAACTACAAAGTAGCTAAGTGATGGAAAGGTTATACCTTTGGTCTTTAGTCCTTCTCTCCTTGCTCCTAGGAATGGTAGAAAGAGTTCACCTTGCTTGTCTTCTCCCGTCAAAGAAAGATCCACTTGAAAGCCACCACCTTTAGCTTCAACTCCAAGCTAGGAGTAACTAGAGTGCAAGAAATGCTAAGACTTGAACCCTAGAAGAGAGTAGAGAAGATCAAGTGAAGGTTTTTCTCAAGCTTTTTGTTTCTCAACACATGAGAGGGAGAGAGCTTGAGGGAGAGGATGAACAAGAGAGAGAAATGATATGAGAGAATGAGAAAAAAATAGAGCCATTCTCACTAATATGTATGAATTAATTTAATTGAATAATTAGCTAGATAATTATCATGGTAAATCATGACATGACCATTATCATTTCAATTTGCAAAGATCAAAAAGCATCTTCCAAAAGAAATGATGATGGTCAAAGTGTCAACCTAGGTCAACAAGTCAAAGAAGTCAAATGGTCAACAACCATAACCATGGATAATTATTAAACTAATTACTAATTAACAATAACACACACATAAATATTAGGGTTAATAAAATGACAATAGCCATTAACCCTAATCAAGGTCCTCTCCCTCAATCTCAAGCAACTGTGCATACGCACCCGCATTCGTGATCCGAGGAACACGAACACAATGAGAAAAACCAATCTCAAATCATATACTAGGATCCGGCTTAAACCAAAGCCCGCTAGTATAAGCTGTCCGGACAGCAAACGTGCACAAGTGCGCGAATGTGAACGAACCCTGTCGCAAAACCATGCGACCTCTACTCATTTAGCCTAAAGGCGAATAGCTCTCTGTGTGGGACTCTAAAGACTCGACACTACGCTGGCAGTGGGTTTAACCACAGACCGCAAGCGGCACTAGCTGTACGTAACGGTCCCCAGGTAGATGTCGATAAGAAGACTGACGAGGTGAACCCCATCTGAACTCCTGCTGAGCCTGTATGTGACAATCTCCGTACAGTCCGGTCTGTTCGTCTGATACATCGCATGGCGGGCCTAGGGGGGCGGTAAACGTCAGTCCCCTAATAGCGGTACAAGTCGTGTCGGAGTGAAGCCCAATACACCCTGAGATAACACTGGAAACCTACCAGTATATCTCGCTTGCCCTGGCCAGGGACTACTCGTGTAATGGCTCTCCTAGACACAGCGCGATGTCAACCCCCAATACCGGGAGAGACGAATCCTGTCTAACCGTCACTGCCTCCAAGTGCTTCGGGACTGCTCCCAACTACTACCTGTTTGCACGACTCAGTAGAGCCGTGGTAGGGTAGCAATCAAAGAACAGTGGGAACACACTCGAGGCGAAGTGACAGTGTCAAGTCAGCGGACTAAGCTGTACTCATGTCACCTGGGAACTGATAACTGACGATAGGTATAATACCAACCATCAGTTCCCGACGAGTCCTGTCCAGTGTACTCGTAACCTAACGAGCACCCGCATACTATCTCAAGTACGACGTACTGACGGCTGTGGGACAGACCGTCTCCCGTGCTGGGATGAGAAGCGCATACGCTAGTCTACTCTGGAGTATCGATGCCCTATCTCGATACTCCCACGACTAGGGACGTGTATAAGGATGTGCTTGTAGATTACCCAGCCCCCACGAGTGTGATCGCCATCACAACGCCGGTAATCAAGCAAAGATCCTAAGGGCTCTACTAATGCGTATAGGTGATATAATAAATAAACACACATGTACACATTAAAGCAGAGACAAACCAAGTAGCATACTACTATATTGAGCAAGATTGTCTGTACAACTGTGAATATCCCAAGCTTCCATCAAGTAATATACATACTAGTATGATACAGTAATGGCCTCTAGGGCATATACACCAACAGACTGTCCCAAACCAACGCATCTATCTATGCAACAGATAAATACCCGGCAGCTACCAAACACTATGCCTTGGCGTGAGGTCAAAATACATAGCTTGAATACTACCGAATATTTAACTGAAATGACGGAGGGCTACGAATGGTTTCTGGCGAAAACCTTTAACGTAATGAACTTGATATCGCTGAAGGAACGGATAGCTTTTTAGAAAAATATAGTGACGAAAACCTTTGCTAAAGAGGTCACTCCCGGTGAAGGGATCTCGGCTCTTTCCCCGTAGAATGAGGTGCAGGATATTCCAACTGAATACCACGATGCAAAGCAAAAGTAAACGGCTATAGTGAAGTTAATGCCCTGACGCAAACTTCTGTCCAAGGGGTCACTCCCGGTGAAGGGATCTCGGCCCTTGCCTCGTCGACTGAGGAGCAGGATATTCCAAATGAATACCACTGTGCAAAACAAAAGAGAACGCCCTTGCAATAACAGCTTTTTGAAAAAGTGTTCCAACAACATCAGATAGGTTTGTTTAACTTGCATTGATCCGAATCAACGCAGTCCCATCAATTGATCACACCAATAAAGAACGAAAATATACTGACGTACGTATATGCCATCCGCATTCGCCACTGGGTCCCGTCATCACCCGTTAGGTTAGCTAACTAACGACAGAGCGGGGACTGGACTAGCGCGGATGAAAAACATATACAACGTCTACTAATATATATACCAATATATAGTATTCGCTCAAGGCGTGATAAACAATGCAGCACAGAAAAGTACAGCAATACAGATCAATACAGATATCTGGGATCCCCAGGTTTCACAGAGCCGCTGAAACCCGACGTTCCCCTGGTCGTGTGGATAGCCTGTGCAATGAAATCCTAGACCCCTACGGGCGCGGCAAGTTACCCGCCAAAACCTGAAGCGAGGCAGCCCCCTTCAGCACCGTGAATGGACCACCCAGCACTTCACGGAATCCGGTAACTTGGGCACCCCTCCTGGGTCAACCCTATACCCCCTACGAGTGCGGCGAATAGCCCGCCAATTCTAGAGTGAAGCCCCCTCCGTCTCAATGCCATGAGATGCGGTCTTGTTGCCCTCTAGAATCCGGCTATCCGTGCACCCCTCCGCGGGGTAATCCTAGTACAGAAAGTAAAATATACATACAACGGGTACATCGACCGCAACCAGGTCGTGCCCCAAAAGAATAGTACAAACAGGCAGTGACGGCAGTCCACATGTCGGACGCTCGCCCCGCAATATCAAAAGTACATAATACAACAAAACTGTACTACCACTGCAACCAGGCTATCCCCCACGACCAATCCGCAACAACACAGTACAATCACAGAACATCAACGTGAAAGTCACGTTCGCAAATCTGTCTAACCGGGCTATAGCAGTTAGACGGGATTTACCGATCAAGTGACATTCACGGTCGCAGATATAATGTAAAAACTGTGAACTAGCATGTTTAAAATATCCGATCGAACAAATTTATCAAAGTGGGCCCCACACACTACTGTAGCACTTACAGAAAATCTGGGCCCAAAGAAAATGTCCCAAAAGCCCTATTTCCTACTCATAAGCTTACTGGGAAAATATGGTGCCAAGATTCCTCCTATCCGCCGCGGAAGCGCGGCCAAACCGAGGGTTTGGCCGCCCTTCCGCGGTCGAAGTGAAGAATCATTGGATCGTATTTTCCCATAATTCTTATAATTGCTTGTACATGCCTCTGAAACAACCAGAAAAATTTTAGGAGCTCAAAAAATTTTAACAGAGAACACATGTGCACAAAATACGGTTTTTGGGGATTTTCGTTCGATCGAGCACTAAACATACTAGAGCAAGCTAGGTAGGTTAACGGCGTGGCTCTGATACCATTGTAAGCCCGCGGGGGCGCCCCGGCCGTCGATCCGACGCCGGAAACGCGGAAAACAAAAACTTTGCGAACTTTGCAAAACGGCACCGCCGCGGACTTTTCACCCGGATCGGGCCATTAACCTAGCAACTAGCAAAGAAAAATACGGGTAGAGAAATATACCGACTGATCCGAGTCCTTCGGTCTTTGTCTCCACTCCGATCTCCCGCGGATCTCCGTCACCTCCTCGCTCGTCGGAAAGGGCACCACGTAGCCGGAATCTTTTACGGGCTCCCGCCTCTTGACCGAGGCAACTCGGACGCGAAGTTGGCTAGCCGACGCGTCCAAGACTTGCTATAGATATAGTGTAGTGAACTTGTCTCTTGGGGTTCTTGAAGTTGCCATGATATGGTGGAGGTGAAGAAAGCAACTCAAAAAGTGCTTATGAACTTGGTAGCATGAAAAGGATATGAAACTTCTTCCTCACACAAAATGAAAACCCCTCTTCTCTCCCTCTCTTGAAGTGGCCGGCCCCTTCCTCTCTAGAATGAGATTGGAGAGAGAAAAATGCAAGAAGAAGAATATATCAACAATATGGAAAATGGTCAAACTCATTTCTCATTTCAATCCCTTCACAACCTTTCACAAGAAAAGCAAGTGATGAGATTAAAAAAGAATCTCATCATGAAGCAAGTCTCATCATGCCACAAATAAGCAAGAAAGCCCCTCCACTAAGTGTTAATTGCAAACTTGCAATTAACACCTTCCATCAAGAAAGTCCGACCGAGAAGGAATGAAGGAAAACCGGTCGGAACGGAATGCAAACTGGCAACTTCAGAAAACCGATCCCGTAATAAATTACAGGAAAACCCCACTACTGCAAATACATGCCCGCATTTGTATTCGCACTGAACACAAATGCAAAGAGACAAAACTACACTATCTAATACTAAGATCCGGCTTAAGCCAAAGCCGGCTAGTAAAAACTGTCCGATCGCGATCCGTGCAATACCGCACGTATCTGATCGAACCCTGCCATATCTCCATACGGCCTCTACAGCGTTTCGCCCGAAACTTGAGTAGCTGTCTGTGTGGTGGACTCTAAAGACTCGTCAATACCTTGGCTGTGGATTTAACCACTGGCACGTCAGAGGTATAAGCCAATACGTGACGGGCCACCAGCTATTGACCAAAAGGGACGTCGATGAGGAAGCTCACCCCGACACCCTACTGAGCCTGTCAGTGACAATATCCGTACAGTCCGGTCCGTTCGTCTATGAGCATCGCATGGCGGGCCTAGGGGGTTGGTAAAAGTCAGACCCCCAAAAGCGGTACAAGTCGTGTCGGAGTGTAGCCCAGAACACCCTGAGATACTACTGGAATACCTACCAGCAAATCTCCTGCCTTGGCCAAGGACTTTTCATGTTCCGGCTCTCCTAGACACAGCACGACCTCACCCCCAATACCGGGAGAGACGAACCCCTGCAGATCCGCTCACTGCCTCCATGTGGCTCGGGACTGTACCCAACTAAAACCTGTTTGCACGACTCCTTTGAGCCGTGGTAGGGTAGTAATCAAAGTACAGTGGGAACTCACACGAGACAAATGACGATCCCAGGTCGATGAACTAACCTGTACACATGTCACCTGGGAACTGCTATCTGACGTCTGGTATATCCCAACTAGCAGGTTCCCGGCGAGTCCTGTCCGGTGTACTCATAACCCAATGAGCACCTGTATACATCTTAGGTGAACCAACTGACACCAGTGGCTTGTGAGACCGGCCACCGCCCCTCGTCGGGGTCTCGACTGTATACACTAGTCTACTGTGGAGAATCGATGCCCTGTCTCGAATCTCCCACGACTAGGGACCTTTTAAGGATGTGCTTGTAGACCCCAGCTCCCACTTATATGATCGCCCTCATACTGCTGGAAGTCAAGCAAGAATCCTAGGGGCTTTATCAACGTGTAATAGCGACTCGTAAGGTCACCTAAAGCAGTACACGATGATAAAGATAAACCAGATAGCATACTATCATCTCGAGTAAGACTGTCCTACAGGGATAGGTCCTCCCCTCAATCATTGCAATCACGTGCCTGTGACCCAATAATTGACTCTGAGGGCACTATCTCCAACACCTTTAACCATGATTAGCTCTCTACACTTTACCATGGTTCACTTATGATAAGAATGGATAATTCTTTTCTTTTTGGATTATCTAATCTTATCATTATTTTCCTTCTTCTTCCTCCATTTCTTCAAGTGAAGAAAACTTGCCCCATCAATGGCAAGTGATGGAAATGAGTGAGAAATCCAATTCTAAAGTCTATCCACTTCCTATTTCTTCATCCTCTACCTCTTGCCAAGTAGTAGAGTGTGTTTCCTTCACAACTTTTCACGGTTTAGTGAAGGTGGAGCTTGATTCATCGATGCCTCGACGTAGATCATCTTCGGCATGGACATCGCGACCTAGCTTGCCCATTCTCCGACGAAGCCGACTCTAGAGCCCGGATTTGATTTGGACAGCGGAGACGACCTCGTTGCGGAGCCGTGGAGGTGGAGGACCGGATCTACAAAGGTTGTATTTCCGTATTCCCTTAGTTAATTGTTAACTAGTTCATGTTTCGCCTAGACATCTAGCCGACGATCCGTAGTTTAGGGTTTGTAGGCACCGTAAAATTTTTTAAAATTGGCATGGTTGATGCCTTGTGAGACCTCACTAGGGTGCCTAGGAACCCTACAGTGGTATCAGAGCCTAGCTAGAGCCTTAGGCGAAGTCCAGACGGAAATTGAAGTCCGAACGACGCAAAACCGAAACCCAAAACATGCTCTCTGTACAATTTTTAAAATCTGGGATTTTTCAACATTAAAAATATTCATAAAAATCAGCAGGAAATTCTAAGAAAGACTGTAAAATTCGGCTGCCTAATTCCAACAGTGCGCCGCGCTTCCGCGGCACGAGCTTGGCTCATGCGGCGCAAGCGCGGCCATTTTGTCGTTTCTGGCATCCTAATTTCTACAGTAATTCATATAGTGCTGTGCTGGTATTCCTGGGTATTTTTAATATATTTTCAAGAGTTGAATTTTTCTGAGTTGTTTTGGGAATTCGGTGTTTCGATCGGGGTATCAAATTTTGTCTGTGTGGCTTTCCGGATAATTTTTGAATATGTTAAAAAGTTCGACCGGATATAAATACCCAATTTTTCCCCTCTCGGGAAATTTCCAAGTGTTGGATATTTCTGTAGTTTAATCACGTTCTAAGTAGTGCAAGTAACACGATGGTCCCTCTAGAAGACAACAAACCTTAACTCGATTATGTGACCGTCTTGAACTACCCTTTGAACCTTCGGGTTTGGGGCAGTACGGCGTGCCACATGTGAGGCGTTGGCTTGACCCTTCTACGGCTGGACCGTTGGTACTGAGGCACGAACTGAATATTTTTAGACTTGTTTCATGTGTTGATCTGTATCGGGAAAACTTGGGTGTTCGATTGTTCGATCGAAAAATTTAACATTTTCTGTTTATCTGGAATGGGATACAATAATTGGAATTCACAATAGTTATGAGATAACTGAATGAATGTTATAAACATAGCACTTTAGTCTCACTTGATCGGTTCCCACGGAATTTTGATGTGATCAAAAGTCCGTCGCAATCACGTAGCGTACGCGGATACTCGCCGGATAAACTTAATAGACAGCTTCACTCCATAGCCCCGACCAAGTGACTGTAGGAGAACCCCGTCGCCGAAAGCATCCGTTCGGGTGCTCCCGGTAACGGTGTTCCGCCTTGGTGCACTTCGTCGACGGTATCGGGGGTGCGACTGTCTACTGAAGTTTGCGACGAGCATTCGATCAGGATGTCGGGAATCTTGTTGAATTACCCGACTTGATATTGAAAAGTGTTTTCGATAATGAGACTAAAATGCGGGGTTTATAATTGTTAGACATGCGATGTCTAAGTAATTCATTTGGTCAGGCATGCGATGTCTGAGGTGGTTGCGGATTCCAACTGTTGTAGTTTTACACTTTCTTTTCTGTGACCGTAAGTGTAATATGTGATATCGCCGGTTTCGTTGCTATATGTCAACGACAATTGGGATGGACATATTTACTTACGTTGATGACATGTGATGTTATGTGTTGCTGGATATGTTATATTGGATCGTCGTGTTTGAATAGCCGGGGGTTTTTATGTGAGATGAGTGTTTTTCATTTTCATTCATGTAAAAACTTGTATGTAATATTATTTAATTTGGGGCGCTTCCAGGTTGCGGAAGTAGTCACCTGTTGTATATTATTTACTTTTCCGCACTAGGATAGACCCAAGGAGGGGAACACAAGTAACCGGGTTCTGGAGTCCAGTGGGAGACCAACTCGAGGAGTCGAGTCCGGGTCTCCTAACTCTAGAATTGGTAGGGTTGCTTGCCGCTCTCGTAGGGGTCTAGGGGTGTGGGTTTGGCTATTCATCACGACCGTGGAATCCGTGTTTTATACTGGCTCGTATTGAAAACACGGACGTCCTAGTATATCCAATATTTCATATGTTTCTTCTGCTGCGATATCTGTGATGAGATCATGTGATGTTTCTGTGATGGATATAGTATATAGTATATATGATATATTATATAGGCGTTACTTATGTTTTACACCCGCGCTAGCCCTGCCCCGCTCTGCCGTTAGTTACCTAACCTAACGGTGCACGAGGGGACATCGAGGCGAATGCGGATGGCATAAGTGTACGTCGTATTTATCTGTGATGATTAGGTACTTAAATGATGGGACTTCATTAATATGATTAATGAAATAAAAGAAACCTAAGATGTTGTAGAATCGAATTTCAAAATAAAACAGGTAGCTACAGTTCTTGCTTTGCACAGCGGTATATATGATATATCCTGCACCTTATTCGATAAGGAAAGGACCGAGATCCCTTCAACGGGAGTGACTCCTTTAGCAATAACTGGCAGATGCTACACACTCGGTTTGTCTTTTGATGGCTTTTAAAAGTTTTTGCTTTGCACAGTGATATATATGATATATCCCGCACCTCATTCGACGAGGAAAGGACCGACGATCCCTTCACCGGGAGTGACTCCTTTAGCAAAACTAGAAAAGCCTCAAAAGCACTCCATTTCAAAATCATTTGATTCTACAACGATATCAAGTTCATTAAGCAATAGGGTTTTCTGAAAAACCCGTCGTAGCCCTCCGTCATTTCAGATAAGTACTGGTTAGTATTCGTGCTACGTTTGTTGACCTTAGCCAAGGCGTAGTGTGCGGTTGCTGATTAGTGCTTATCTGTATAAGCATATGATGCGATTGAGTTAGGGTAGTCGTGCGACTTTGTTGACCTTAGCCAAGGGTCGTGCAGATGGGTTTAATTCAATCGGGAAATGACGGGTTGAACTTGGCTAGCACTTATGATTTGTTGACCTTAGCCAAGGTCATAAGCTGCTAGGGGCAAAATATTATCGGGAATTTCAAGTGTTGAAATTTGCAATGAGATTGCATACCTTCTATGAGATAGTTGGATCCCGATACCCGTTGCGAGTAAGTGTTACTCCTGGGAGAGTTTTATACATTACAATTAGCCGATCAAGTAGGTGTCTAGAAAGGTGTCAACGGGGTTACGCCTCTGGGAAAACGAGGTTTACATTAATTAGGTTCGTGCGAAAGCACGGGGGACCTCCCTCAAAGTACCGACACTGGCCTGGCTGAAAGATTGGCGAACTTGTAGTGTGTAATTAATCCCGGCTAGTCTTTCCTTTTAGGGTTTGAAGTAAGATTTGATAAAAAGCAGTGGGAGCCATCCTGATTAGATAAAATAATAACCAATCTATTCTTGACAGAGCGCACGCTGAGTGTTTTCTTCTCTCTCTCTCCTGGTAGCGACCATATCACGCCTTAATCAAGATAATAATACGGATTATTGACCGAACCCGCTTGTTTTACTGAGCTGGGGAACGTTGGTCCCGCTCCAACTTATAATTGTTATAAGACAGAGCAGGAAATTGGGGATTACCAGAATTCCCGTGCCGCCCAAACGAAGAGAGTGCATGCTGATGCATCATCTTCGGGTGTGTTCATTATATACAGAACTGTTTCTCAGTATACTCCGCATCCTTGGTATATGATACCAGATCAGGATCCCAGATATGTAATATGTTACATAGGGCTACAGATAGGTAGAGAACTGAGAACGGGTGATAAGTTTCATGAGGCAGAAAACGGGGCAAGTGTTGCAGCCAAGTCTGTCGGTCACTGTCACCCTGTATTACAAATACATTGATTCTGAACGAATGTTGTTAGATACCGAACCTGATATACAAAATCATATCACTCTCTTTATTAGTAAAGAAATGATAAAATTTTGTATTGTTGGATAATGTTTTGAACATTTCCTATATCAAAAGTTGATCGGTTCAGGCACGTTATCTAAAAGCATTAATGTTCTAAATCAAACTACAGTTCTTAGTATACGGAACACACACAAGAGAAAGAGTTCAGAAATGAACGAATCCTTCTTGAGGTATTGTAGACTAGGTCAGATCAATGCGACCCGACTGGCTAGAGTTACATTTAGATGCATATTTAAATTAGTTTGAATTTGCATCTTGTGAAACTCGCCAGTCATGTCACAAAGATAAGATGACCATAGCTCCGTTTATTGGAAACAGAGGAAGAGTTAGCGAACTCTTGGGACTGATACATGATGATGTATGTAAGGTCTCCTGTCTACACATACCAGGACTGGTTCTTTATACTTCATTACATTCTCTAATAATCTCTCAAGATTCAGACATATGTTCCTGTTGAAACATGAGTCCGAGCCTTTTGAGATATTCACAGAATATAAGCCAGAAGTAGAGAACCAGATATACGGGTATAAGTATTATGTCCTATGATGAGATCAAGGAGGAGAATACTTGAACACGGAAATCCTGGATTATTCTAAAGGAGAATGAGATTCTCTCTCAGCATTACTCCTCCGTATACACCATAGCACGATGGTATATCGGGGCGGAGCAATCACACCCTATATGATATGGTGTGCTCTATGATGAGTATTACTGAGTCACCTATTTCCTTTTTGGGAGTTTTGCACTTGAGAAGCTGCATACCTATTGAATGTGGTTCCAATCAAATCAGTTGCCTACCATTCCATATGAGATATGGAAAGGGAAGAGCCCATGTCTTAAGCTTGTTAAGATTTGGGGTTGTCCGGCCTATGTCTAAAAGCAAAATCCGGACAAGCTCGAGGCAAGATCTGTAATGTAGAACTGGAAAGGTTCCAGCTATACAAACAGCAGCTGATGATTTGGTAGAACCGAAGGATTCAGTAGTAACCCACGAACCTCAGCCTCTCCGCCGATCTAGTAGGGTTCCTCACCCACCTGAGAGATACTTCTGTTTCTCTATGACAGTGGGAGCGAGGATTGCATCATGAGATGATGACCCAACAAGTTTCGAGCTGGCCATCGAGAGTAAGACTCTGTAAGAATGGCTGGATGTTTAGTGATCTGAGATGGAATCCTTATACACCAACAAAGTATGGACTTTGGTTGCTATAACTGAAGGGTTAAATCCCCATCAGGAGCAAGTATATCTTGAGAAGATTACTTGGTGTACATGGAAAGGTTGAGACTTTCAAAGCTAGACTTGTTAAAAGTGTGCATCATTGACCAGGTTTGGATAATGATGAAACCTTTTTCAAGTTGCTATGCTTAAGTCCATCCAGATCCTACTTGCCACGGCTACATACCATAACTATGATATCTGGCGGTTGGGTGTCATGACTGCTTTTCTAAATGATATTTTAGAAGAGTGCGTCTATAAGTACACAGCCAGAGGGCTTCGTAGACAGTGGGAGCAGCGGAAACGTGTGCAAGATGCTTTATAGGATAAAGCAGGCATCGCGGAGTTGGAACATCTGTTTTGATGAATTAGTCAAACAGTTTGACATCATCAAAATGGTAGATGAACCTTGTATATACAAAAAGGTAGTAGGGAGTATGGTGATGATCCTCGTAGAGTACGTGGATGACATACTCTTGATGGGGAAGGAGTTTCCTATGCTACGTTCGATCAATCTCCGCTTATCACAATGATTCTCCACATAGGATCAAGATGATACCTCCTAAATCCTGGGTTTTGGATCTATGAGATAGATCTAAATGGATGTTAGGATACTCACTAGATGTAGTGAGATGGTGTCAATCGATCCTGAGGAGAATCGCTGGAACGGTTCCAAGGTGATAAAGACGACTGAATGTCAGTCGCAGGCATTGCCTTTACCCTCAGTAAAGGGACGGTATGTTGGAAGGGTTCCAAGCTAGATACCGTGGCATACTAGACGATAAAGGCAGGATACATCGCTACTTAAGATGCTACCAAAGAGGCAGTCTGGGTGAATATTGGTTCATGAGATGAACTATGTTCCTCCCATTGTGTTACAATGGAGTTGTGGCTTATGCCAAGGAACGCCCGTCCCATCAGTGATCCAGACATATTCTAAGGCAGTATCACTTGATCATGGAGATGATTGATCTCCAGGGTGATCGAGGTTTGAAGAGTAGACTCAGAGGACAACACAGCGGATCCACTCACAAAGGCCTGTTCCCAGAGAGAGACTTTTATGGGATGGTTGAGTATGAGATACTACAACCACTGCTATCAGATGGCCCTAGTGCAAGTGGGAGATTGTTAGTTATATGTATGCCCTAGAGGCCATTACTGTACATAGGATGTATATTGTAGTGGATGCTGGGACGTATATAGGGAGGACTTTCTTGCTCGACATGATAGTATGCTATCTGGTTGAACTTTACCTTAACGTGTATACTGATTATCTCTCTGTTACATGTTGGTAAAGCCCTTAGGATCTGTACTTGACTACCTGGACTATGATGCGGATCATACTAGTGGGGACAAAGTAGTCCATAAGTACATCCTTCAAAGTCCCTAGTCGTGGGTGTATCGAGACGGGGCATCGATATACCATAGTAGACTAGCGTATACCTTCTCGACCCATACAGATGGGCGATGGATGATCCCATATCCATCGGTGTTTGACATCAGAGATGATATACGGATGCTCAGTAGAGACTGGGTACACTGGACGGACTCGCCGAGAACTCCCAGATGGTATTATACCTCACGTCAGATGGCAGTTCTCTGGTGACACTGGTACAGAGTAGTCTGTTGACCCGAGATCGTCATAGAGTCTTGTGTGGTTCCCACTGTGCTTTGATTTCCATCTTACCACGTCCAAGAGGGCGTGCAAAACGGTGGTTTTTGGGTACAGTCCCGAGTCACATGGAGGCAATGAGCGATAGGAGGGGATTCGTCTCTCCCGGTATATGGGGGTTGATGTTGCGCTGTGTTCGATTGGCTATAACAGGAAATCCCTGGCCAGGGTTGCTGAGATTTACTGGTAAGTGTTACCAGTAGTTTCTCGAATTGTTATAGACCTCATATCGACACGACTTATTGAGTTATTGGGGTCTGACGTATACCACCCCTAGGCGAGATATGCGACATATCAGACGATCAGACCGGACTGTACGATAGTGTTACTGGTCGGATTCACAGGAGTGTGAGCGGGCTTGCTCGTCGATCTTCAGATCGCTCAATACCCGGGTGGCCGTTACGTTTAGCAGACGGCTTGCGGCTTGTGGATGCTTGATATGATCATCATCTGCTGCCGGCGTATTGACGAGTCTTTAGAGTCCTACACAAAGGTTTCCTGGCTCAAGCGAAACGAAATAGGAGCGTATATGAGATATGTGCGGGACCGAGAATAATGCGTGTATGTGATACCGTATTCTATTCTCGCGATAAATATATCGAATGGTTGTATGCGATATAACCTAGTTATCGATTCAAGCGTTGATTCGATAAGACGATATATTAAATACTAGTCGGTTGTGTGTGACATAACCGGGTCATTGAATCAAGTGTTGATTTAATGATTTAATCCATATTTATATATTTGATATATTACTTTGCATCAACTAGTATCGGTTTACTTAAGATGGATTTTCTCACTCGGATGGGCGCATTGTATATGCGATATACTTTTGTGCACTTGCTTGTATCATGTTTGATGATGCATGCTTTTTGGTTAAGTGTAAAGTGTTAAACCTTAGTTAATGAAATGGTTAGGGTTTATTATTTGTTATTCATTTATCTTATTTATTTATCCATATATTTTTGATAAATGAATAAATGAAATGAAATGAAAATGGTTGCTAATTTTGGATTCTTGTTGAAGCTTCTTGAAGTCTTTGACTTTGTAACCATTTTTGTCTCATGCTTAACCTAACCATCCCTTTAACCATGATTAGCTCTCTACACTTTACCATGGTTCACTTATGATAAGAATGGATAATTCTTTTCTTTTTGGATTATCTAATCTTATCATTATTTTCCTTCTTCTTCCTCCATTTCTTCAAGTGAAGAAAACTTGCCCCATCAATGGCAAGTGATGGAAATGAGTGAGAAATCCAATTCTAAAGTCTACCCACTTCCTATTTCTTCATCCTCTACCTCTTGCCAAGTAGTAGAGTGTGTTTCCTTCACAACTTTTCACGGTTTAGTGAAGGTGGAGCTTGATTCATCGATGCCTCGACGTAGATCATCTTCGGCATGGACATCGACGACCTAGCTTGCCCATTCTCCGACGAAGCCGACTCTAGAGCCCGGATTTGATTTGGACAGCGGAGACGACCTCGTTGCGGAGCCGTGGAGGTGGAGGACCGGATCTACAAAGGTTGTATTTCCGTATTCCCTTAGTTAATTGTTAACTAGTTCATGTTTCGCCTAGACATCTAGCCGACGATCCGTAGTTTAGGGTTTGTAGGCACCGTAAAATTTTTTAAAATTGGCATGGTTGATGCCTTGTGAGACCTCACTAGGGTGCCTAGGAACCCTACATCAGATGCACCAGTTTTGCTGTCAGGCACACACGTTGCCCTTGACAGATGCTTCGTGCACACCCGTTTCACCTTGATGTCGTTTTTGTGCACCTGCTTGGCACATATTTGGATTTTGATTTCCGTGCGCACCAGACGCACGTAGTATTCATATGCACATTTTTGGGATTGATTTCTTATGGAGCAGTACGTTTTATGATATTTGCTATGTGTGTTCGTACTGAGCAGGACTAGTCAGAGGACAGTGCCTGGATATATTTTGCATGCATTGATAGATTTCAAAAGGATTTCCAAAAGCGAGCTATAGTCTCATTATTTACATACGTGTCCGATACGACACGAAACGTTTAAAACGAGGGAACCCTTCTAAATTGTTTCCAAAACGGCGGATCGTGCATACTAAACAAAAGATATATACGTATATGGCTATTTTCTTACAAAGACGTCCACCACTGTGCGGTGCTATGCGCATTGTACATCGACTTTTAAGAAATTTGGCATGCATTCCCTTCAGATATTTACATGTACGGATTTGGTATTTACATGCATAGTTCTGATTTATAGCATATCGGCTTTGCCTTGGATTTGGCATTCGTGTTTTCACCTTGACTCCGATGATTGTGGAATGCTTGACGGAGTTTGATTTCGAGTTATCTGCTCGTTGCTCATGCGCATGTATCGCGCTATGATGCCTTTTATGTATTGATGATTTCGGAGCCCCGTTGACTTGGACATTTTATTGAAATGTTTTTAGAATTTTGAGGTTTGAATTTAAATTCGGGGACCGAATTTCTTTAAGGGGGGAAGACTGTAACATTTCAAAAAAAATAAAATATTATTTTTGGGAATTTTCATAATTTAATATTATTTTTTAATGAATATTTTAATAGTCGGTATAATTAAATACCGATAAATGGGGAAAATTTTAGGAAAAACTTATGGAAATTCTAAAATAGGTTATTTTGTGGAAATATGCCATTTTACCATTTTTATGATGAATTAAATGCGATTTTAGTGTTAATCCCGATTAAAAATCGCTAATTGGGTTTTAGGCTTTTTGTGCAAATTGTGCACCATAACATTTCTACACTTGTTGCACTTGTTTCATGTTTTGGTCATGGTAGCCTAAGGTTGGACCATGTTTAGATGACCATGGTGGGTTGAACCATATGATTAGGTTAATTGGGTTAATTAAGGGTTTTAGCTTGTTAAGGGTGATTAGGATGGGAGTTGACCTTGTGTAGGAGAGAGAGAGAGGGGTGGCTAGGGTGTGCCATGATCCATCTCTTTCTTCTTTACCCTTTGTGCTCTTCACACCCCCTCTCACTCATATCACTCCCTCTCATCACTCACATCCTACCCTCACATCTCACACTCTCACACTCCACCATAATACAACCCTTTCCCCACATCAGCCCCCACATCAAATACATCAGTTGCTGCCCAAACATCAGCCCCCATAATCAACAGCAGCTGCAGCCACTAGCCCCTAACACCATAGCCCCACACCTATACACCCCTATCAACACTTCAGCCCCTATATCAACCCATCAGCCACCCCTACATGCGATGCTGCTCAAACAGCAGCAACAAAAGCAGCAGCATTGCTGTGAAAACAGCCACAGCAGCATCAACTTCACTCAAACCACACCACACCATCACATACCACAACATCAACCCCCCAACACAGCAGCCTCAGCAACACACCAACACACAACTCCAACCATAAAAACTACAGCAACAAAAGAAAAGCAACAGCAGCTGCAACTGAACCAACAAAACAGCATCAGCAGCTGCTACAGGAGCAACACCAGCAGCTGTAGGAGCAACTCAGCAGTCCACCAACGGCCCTTCTTCCTCCTCCTTCCCTTCTCCTTCATCCTAGGACCCTCTTGAGGTATAATCTTGCAATCCAACTCCTATTTTGCCGAGTTTTGGTTATATAGCTGAAAGTTAGTGTTATTGTGTGGTTTAGTGCTAGTTTAGGTAAATTTGAGTGAGACTTGACCAAGTGTTGGTTTTGATCGTTAGTATAGCCTTATTAGGTGTGTTTGAGACCAGTTCACCCCAGAATTTCCCCAGATTCCAGCAAAAATACCAGATTGTTCGACTTGGTGTAAATTAACGTTTTTGTCGATTTTGTGATCTTTCTGGAATCTGCTACAACCCGAGATACCCTAAAATAAAATTGACTTGGCAGTATGCTGTGCAGGCATCCTGGAACCATCCCACAAAACCCTAGCCCCAACCACCTTACCCCGGCCGCAGATAAATTCCTTCTGGCCGCAATTTGCGGCCAGAACAGGGTGAAATCCCCTCTTTTTGCGTGCACAGTCCTATTTCATGTAAACTTGACCCTGGGTATGTCTAGTTTTGTCTGATTCCAGTTAGGGTAGAATCTGGGATGATTTTCCTATGTTGGCGCATGATTTACGACTTGTTTTCGTATGGATTTTTGGTATTCGATGATTCGTTCTGTCGGGTGGCATTTGGACGTCAACGACAGTGGATATTGGCTGCGTTTGCACATGAGACCGCAGGTTTTTACCTATGGGTGTAGCGTGCACCATTTTGGTTTCCGACATGGTTTTCATGTGTTTTAGCGTGTGATATCCTTGTAGGTACCCCACGTGGCGTCGAGGCATTGGAGATGCAAATGGCGACATCGGTACCGGCACGCATAAGGAAAGGTGGATAGATTTAAATCTACGGGGAGAAGTCGGGTGGATGGCGTATAGCACCCCCGCAGTCCGTGGTGACGTATACGGATGCATATACACACCTATAATTATTATATGTTGTTTGGGAAATTATTGATGTTTAGGATGGATAATTGGTGGACTTGGATGATTTAGTGTCGCGAAAACCTAGAATAGTGGGTGCACTACACATACACACTCCCATACATACATACTTGCATACATCCTTACTTCATATGTGCATAGACGGGATTCTATATAAATATGTGTTCACGTGGGTATGGGACCACGTGTTCACATATGGATTTGAGGATGATACTTGGGATTGAGATGAGTCGATGAGAGTTGATCTGAGATTATGATATCGGTGATTGGCAGGATTCGTACTTGATATACGTCCTGATATGATAGCGGGTCTTGGATGATGATGCCATGAACATAGTGATATATAAATATAAATTGATCGACATGTGATTATGTACGAGATATGATATGATATGATATGATAATTATGATAGGCCACCTTGGGCGTTGTTTACTCCTTGAGATGATATGTGCTGATGATATCGTTCTTGCTAGAGGCTGTCAATCGGAAGCCGGATTATGATTATATTGACGATATATGATGATGATATCGATTTTTACGAGACTGTCGATCAGTAGTCAGATCTTGATCATAGTGATGATGTTGGCATTGTACTAGACATAGGTCAGTACCCAGATTATGATATTTGATAAAGAGAATACCAGATGAATGATATAACGAATGTGATATTGACCCGTACCCAGATTTGGGGATGCCGTACGACGGATTTACGTACGAGCTATAACTTGATGTTTGATCCGCACTCTTGATTTAAGAATAACTGATTATAGAGATATGGTATCGGATGTGATATATTCGAGGCGGGATCACCGACTATATATGTATATTTATGTATCGACTCAGAGGTTAGGCGATTTACCTTACCTGCAGTTAACCTATTAGCTCAGCCTTATAGTTGGTGAAGCTATAGGACTCTTATGACATTAGATGCAGTTTAGCTATCTTTGTGTTTTGCATTCAGCTCCCGCATATTATTGTTGTTACTCTGCATCGCATACTTATTGTGATTCATATTCTATTATTGATATCATGCTGATAGGACACCAGCACCATTACCGATGATGCGTATGTTCCACATACACTTACTTACCAGCTCACACACATCTTCATCGGTAATTGCCATGTCACTATACAGTAGTATTATTGCATCAGGATTTGACCCTTGTATGTGCATACTATTATTCCATGTTGCATGATATACTGTTATACTTGCATTTCATTTATATGTCACATACATCATGCTTCCTGATTATACGCATTGAGATATGTTGTTTCTATGATATTTCTGGATTTGGGAACCGTGGATATTTCAAAGAGATTATGTAAATGTTTTAAAAACCCAGTTACCCTTGATATGATATTTCAGTGCGTCCACCATGTGTTTTCTCGGTGCTGAGAGCGACATGTGAAACCCGAATCGAGGAGGCGGATGAGACCGATTGCGGGTACATGGTGGGCCCGGTGCGGTACCCCAGGGCAAGAAGATCGCAGGAGATGGCGTTGAGCCTGGCAGGGGAGTACGACCGACCGGTGATTTTACCCGACATGTCGGATATCCGGAGGATACCGTCGTAGTCATGAGATGGATGGTAGGGGCCGATCTGGACTGACGGCGCCCTGGATTTTATGATTGAGACATTGAGATTTTGAGATATCTAGAGTTTTGCGATACAGAGATATCGAGATATTGTGATTTATGTTTTGTGCCGATACTAGGCACTGTTTATGTTGATTTCATTTATGATACCTCATGTTACAAATACAGAAATCTCACAAATTTATGAAAGCAGTTTTCTTCAGTACATGTATTCTGTTTCATGCATTCATACATCATTCATATGATACATTGCCACCTGATGCACTGACACAGGCACATGGGTTTACACTTGGGATAGATATTTACCCTAGTCTTGTTATAGATTGCTGGTTATATATATTTGAGGTTTATATATATATTGATCATTTGACCTAGGATTGCGTCATACATGCGATTTCTGTTCGTAGATCTTTTTCTACTCACGAGTTGGCAACTCACCCCCGTTGTGCCCCAGTTTCTTACAGGTGCTGCCGTACAGGTTTCATTATGGCTTGCGGGCACAGCTTCTTTCAGGTGACTTGCTAGTAGGTGGGTTTATTTGTATCGCACCCATCATTATACATTGTATATTATATTTCAGTTGTATCTAGAAATTCCATTAACCAAACATGTACTTATTTGAGATAGAGACTAGTGATGTTTATTCTTTCGACCTTAGAGTCGCACGTTATATTCTGTGGATTTCTTGTTGTTGGAGTTTCTTTTCTGTTGTGATCCTCGCCTTTAGGCGTTGTATATTATGTTGCTAGCTGGTTGTTTTGATATGGTTCTTCCTACTCTCTGCTACATTTCTTGGTTTGGATTTATGGGCTCGGCTTACTTAGAGTACGTACGCCTCGAGACGTTCATAGTCTAGGTGCCGGTCATGTTCCGTACTTTCGGGACGTGACATGCAGTTTGTATAGCTGGAACCTTTCCAATTCTACAGAACTGACCTTGCATCGATCTTGTCCGGATTTTGCTTTTGACATAGGCCGGACAATCCCAAATCTTAACTTACTTAAGAGATAAGCTCTTCCCATACCATATCTCATATGGAGTGGTAGGCACTGATTTGATTCGAATCCAATTCAATAGGTATGCAACTTCTCAAGTGCACAACCCCAAAAGGAAATAGGTAACTCAGTAGTACTCATCATAGAGCACACCATATCTAATATGGTGCGATTGCTCCGCCCCGATATACCGTTGTGCTGTGGTATATTCAGAGGAGTAATGCTGAGAGAGAATCTCATTCTCTTTTAAAATAGTCCAGGAATTTCATGCACAAGTATTCTCCTCCCTGATCTCATCATAGGACAAAATACTTATACCCGTATTTTGGTTCACTACTTCTAACTTAAATTCTATGAACATCTCAAAAGCTTCGGACTTATGTTTCAACAGAAACATATGACTGAATCTTGAGAGATCATCAGAGAATGTAATGAAGTATAAAGAACCGGTCCTGGCATGTGTAGACAGGGGACCTTACATACATCATCATGTATCAGTCCCAAGAGTTTACTAACTCTTTCTCTGTTTCCAATAAACAGAGCTATGGTCATCTAATCTTTGTGACATGACTGGCAAGTATCACAAGATGTAAATTCAAACTGATTTAAATATGCATCTAAATGTAACTTCAGCCAGTCAGGTCGCATTGATATGACCTAGTCTACAAAGCCACAAGAAGAATTCGTTCATTTCTGAACTCTTCCTCTTGTGTGTATTCTGTATACTAGGAACTGTAGTTTGATTTAGAACGTCAATACTTTTAGATAACGTGCCTGATCCGATCAACTTTTGAAATGTTCAAAACAATATTCAACAATACAAAATTATATCCTTCTTTAATAAATAAAGAGATTGATATGATTTTGTATATCAGGTTCGGTATCTAATAGCATTTGTTCAGAATCAATGTATTGGTAATACAGGGTGACAGTGACCAACAAACTTGGCTGCAACACTTGCACCGTTTTCTGTCTCATGAAACTTATCACCCGTTCTCAGTTCTCTACCTTTCTGTAACCCATGTAACAAATTACATATGCGGGATCCTGATCAGGTATCTAATACCTAGGACGTAGAGGATTCAGAGAAACAGTTCTTTGTAATGAACACACCCGAAGGAGATGCATCACATGCACTTTCTTCGTTTGGGCGGCATGGGAATCCTGGTATTCCCCTAATTCCTGCTCGGTCTTATAACAATTATAAGTTGGAGCGGGACCAACGTTCCCCAGCTCAGTATAACAAGCGGGTTCAGTCAATACATCCATATTATTATCTTGAGTAAGGCGTGATATGGTCGCTACCTGGAGAGAGAGAGAAGAAAACACTCTGTGTGCGCTCTTGCAAGATTAGATTGGTTATATATTTTATCTAATCAGGATGGCTCCCACTGTTTTTATCAAATCTTCCTTCAAACCCTAAAAGGAAAAACTAGCCGGGGTTAATTACACGCTACAAGTTCGCCAATCTTTCAGCCAGGCCAGTGTCGGTACTTTGAGGGAGGTTCCCCGTGCTTTCGCACGGACCTAATTAAAGTAAAGCTCGTTTTCCCAGAGGCGTAACCCCGTTGACACTTTTCTAGACACCTACTTGATCGGCTAATTGTAATGTGTAAAACTCTCCCAGGAGTAACAATTACTCGCAGCGGGTATCGGGATCCAACTATCTCATAGAAGGTATGCAATCTCATTACAAATTTCAACACTTGAAATTCCCGATAATTTTGCCCCTAGCGTCCTATGACCTTGACGCAGGCCAACAAACCATAGTGCGCTAGTCAAGTTCAACCCGTCATTTCCTGATTGAATTAAACCCACCGGCACGACCCTTGACGCAGGCCAACAAAGTCGCACGACTACCCTAATCCAATCTGCATCATATGCATAAGCAGATAAATACTAGTTAGCTATCGCACACTACGTCTTGACACAGGCCAACAAACGTAGCACGAATACTAACTACTACTTATCTGAAATGACGGAGGGCTACGGCAGGTTTTTCTGAAAACCTATTGCGTAATGAACTTGATATCGTTGTAGAATCAAATGATTTTAAAATGGAGTGTTTTTTAGGCTTTTCTAGTTTTGCTAAAGGGGTCACTCCCGGTGAAGGGATCGTCGGCCCTTTCCTCATCGAATAAGGTGCAGGATATATCATATATACCGCTGTGCAAAGAAAAAACTATAGAAGCAATCAAAAGACAAACTGAGGGTTGTAGCATCTGCCAGTTATTGCTAAAGGGGTCACTCCCGGTGAAGGGATCTCGGCCCTTTCCTTATCGAATAAGGTGCAGGATGTTCTACAAGGAACACCGCAATGCAAAGCAAGAACTGTAGCTACCTGATTTTATTTTTGAAATTCGATTCCACAACATCTTAGGTTTCTTTTCTTTCATTAATCACATTAATGAAGTCCCATCATTTAAGTCCACCTAAACATCACAGATAAATACAACATACGCTTATGCCATCTGCATTCGCCTCTATGTCCCGTCTGCACCGTTAGGTTAGGTAACTAACGGCAGAGCGAGGCAGGGCTAGCACGGGTGTAAAACATAAGCAACGTCTATATAATATATCATATATACTATATACAATATCTATCTGAACATATCACATGATCACATCACAGATAACGCAGCAGAAGAAACATATGAAACATTAGATATACTAGGACGTCCGTGTTTTCAATACGAGCCAGTATAAAACATGGATTCCACGGTCGCGATGAATAGCCAAACCCACACCCCTAGACCCCTACGAGAGCGGCAAGCAACCCTACCAATTCTAGAGTTAGGAGACCCGGACTCGACTCCGCGAGTTGGTCTCCCACTGGACTTCAGAACCCGGTTACTTGTGCTCCCCTCCTTGGGTCTATCCTAATGCGGAAAAGTAAATAATATACATCAACGGTGACATCTTCCGCAACCTGGAAGTGCCCCAATAAAAGAATATTACATACAAGTTTTTACATGAATGAAAATGAAAAACACTCAACTCACATAAAAAAAAACCCGGCTATTCAAACACGACGATCCAATATAACATATCCAGCAACACATAACATCACATGTCATCAACGTAAGTAAATATGCCCATCCCAATTGTCGTTGACATATAGCAACGAAACTGGCAATATCACATATTATACTTACGGTCATAGAAAAGAAAGTGTAAAACTACAACAGTTGGAATCCGCAACCTACTTAGACATCGCATGCCTAACCATCTGAATTCCTTAGACATTACATGCCTAACAATTATAAACCCCGCATTTTAGTCTCATTATTGAAAACTCTTTTCAATATCAAGTCGGGCAATTCAACAAAATTCCCGACATTTTGATCGAATGCTCGTCGCAAACTTTAGTGGGCGGCCGCACCCCCGATGCCGTCGACGAAGTGCACCAAGACGGAAAACCGCTGCCGCGAGCACCCGAACGGATGCTTTCGGCGATGGGGTTCTCCTACAGTCACTTGGTCGGGGCTATGGGGTGTGGCTGTCTATTAAGTTTACCCGGCGAGTATCCGCGTACGCTACGTGATTGCGACGGACTTTCGATCACATCAAAATTCCGTGGCAACCGATCAAGTGAGACTAAACTGCTATGTTTATAACATCCAAATCAGTTATCTCATAACTACTTGTGGATTCCAAATATTGTATCACATTCCAGATAAATAGAAAATGTTAAACTTTCCGATCGAACAATCAAACACCCAAGTTTTCCCGAAACAGCTCAATACATGAAATAAGTTTAAAAACATTCACTTCATGCCACAGTACCAACGGTCCAGCCGTAGAAGGGTCAAGCCAACGCCTCACATGTGGCACGCCGTACTGCCCCAAACCCTAAGGTTCAAAAGGCAGTTTAAGACGGTCACATAATCGAGTTAAGGTTTGTTGTCCTCTAGAGGGTCCATCGCGTTACTTGCACTACTTAGAACGTTCTCAAACTACGGAAAAATCCAACACTTGGAAATTTCCCGGCAGGGGAAAAAATGGGTATTTATATCCGGTCGAACTTTTTAACAGTTTCTAAAATATTCGGAAAAACATAAACGAAGTTAAATTATCCGATCGAACTAACGAGTCCCTAATAAAACCCTAGAAAACTCAACACTTGAGTGGAATTAAAAAATTCCCAGAAAAAAATGACAATAAAGGACCTAAGAATAAATATATGAAGTTTGAGGGACTAATTCACAATTTTGGCCGCGGAACCGCCGCCAAACCCTTGGTTTGGCCGCGATTCCGCGGTCAAATTATTGAGTTACAGGTCCATACTTCATAGTAATTCTTAGATTTTCCTGATTAATTTTCTGAGCATTTTTAATTCACAAAAATCCACAGTTTGAAAAAATGTACAGAGAAGGGTTTTGATCGGGGTTTCAGGGTTCGATCGGATCTCTAACTTCATCTACACTTCGCCTAAAGCTCTAGCTAAGCTCTAATACCACTGTAGGGTTCCTAGGCACACTCATGAGGTTCTACAACTGATCAACCATGCCAAAATCAAAATTTTCCATGTGCCGAGAAACCCTAATAGAGATCGTTAACTAGAAGTAAGGCCAAAACATGCAAGAAAACTACTTTGCTACTAAGTGAAAGGGATTACAACTTTTGTAGATCCAGTCCTCCACTTCTTTAGCTCCATGTTGACATCCCTCCGCTGCGATCATCGGAATCCCGGACTCTAGCGATGGTTTCGTCGGAGAAATGAGCGGGCTAGGTCGTTGACTTTGATGCCGAAGATGATCTACGTCGAGGCAACCCTAACTCAAGCTCCATCTTCACTTGGTCATGAAACTTGTGAAGATAACACACTCTACTACATGGCAAGTGGTAGAGGATGAAGAAATAGGAAGTGGGTTCACTTTGGATTTGGATCTCTCACTTGATTTCTTCACTTAGAATTTTCTAGCAAGCTTTTTTTCCTTCATGAAGAAGATGAAGAAGAAGAAAAGAAAAATGAATTAAGTTAAAAGAAAATTCAAGTGAATCTTATCATTTAGCAACCATGGGTGAGTTAACTTGTGTAGAGACTAAACTAGGGTTTAGGTTGATGGTTAGGTTAAAGAGTCAAAACAAAAATGGTTAGACTTTTCAAATATGCTTTAAGCATCATGAAGCTTCTAGCATGGAAAAAGAAAAAGCACCATTTTTGTTTTAACAAAACATAATAAATAAATTAATTAATTAATTAAAACCCTAACCATTAACCTAAACATGGTTTAAAGCATACACACCCAAGTTTGCATGTATCATCAAACATGATACAAACTAGTGCACAAACATATATCATATATACAATGTGCACAATCTAGTGAGAAAAATAATCTTAAGTGAACCAATACTAGTTAATGTAAAATAATATATCAAATATATAATTATACATTAAATCATTAAATCAACACTTGATTTAACGATCCGGTCATAACCGACTAATATCATATGTATCAATATATCGAATCAACATTTGATTCGGTAACCCGGCTATATCTCATATAACCGTCCGATGATACAAATCGCGAGAATAGAATTCAGTATCACATACTGGTATTATTCTCGGTCCCGCACATATCTCATATGCGCTCCTATTTCGTTTCGCTTGAGCCAGGAAACCTCTGTGTAGGACTCTAAAGACTCGTCAATACGCCGGCAGTAGGTGATGATCATATCAACCACCCACAAGCCGCAAGCGGTCTGCTAAACGTAACGGACACCCGGGTATTGAGCGATCAGAAGATCAACGAGCAAGCCCGCTCACACTCCTGTGAATCCAACCAGTAACACTTACCGTACAGTCCGGTCTCGTCGTTTGATATGTCACATATCTCGCCTAAGGGTGGTAAAAGTCAGACCCCAGTAGCTCGATAAGTCATGTCGATATGAGGTCTATAACAGTTCGAGAAACTACTGGTAACACTTACCAATATATCTCAGCAACCCTGGCCAGGGATTTCTGGTTATAGCCAATCGAACACAGCGCAACATCAACTTCTTATACTGGGAGAGACGAATCCCCTCCTATCGCTCATTGCCTCCATGTGATTCGGGACTGTACCTAAAAACCACCGTTTTGCATGCCCTCTTGGACGTGGTAAGGTGGAAATCAAAGCACAGTGGGAATCACACAAGACTCTATGACGATCTCGGGTCTACAGACTAACCTGTACCAGTGTCACCAGAGAACTGCCATCTGACGTAAGGTATAATACCATCTGGGAGTTCTCGGCGAGTCCGTCCAGTATACCCAGTCTCCACTGAGCACCCGTATATCATCTCTGATGTCGAACACCAATGGATATGCGATCATCCATCGCCCATCTGTATGGGTCGAGAAGGTATACGCTAGTCTACTCTGGTATATCGATGCCCCGTCTCGATACACCCACGACTAGGGACCTTGAAGGATGTACTTATGGACTACCATGTCCCCACTAGTATGATCCACATCATAGTCCAGGTAGTCAAGTACACATCCTAAGGGCTTTACCAACATGTAACAGAGAGACAATCAGTGTACACGTTCAGATAAAGAGCAACCAGATAGCATGCTATCATGTCGAGCAAGAAAGTCCTCCCTATATATGTCCCAGCATCCACTACAATATGCATCCTATGTATAGTAGGCATGCATATAACTAACATATGTAAATCTACTCACCAACTTAGAAGCTCGCTGAATCCACGCTGCTATATCGCCAACTCCATCTCGGAATCCTCGAATCGTACCTATATTCGTATTTAAATCGCATAGAAGTAAATATCATATTGAAAACCAAAACAACAAGTTAAACGCCCGTAGGTTAGAACCTACAGCACACTTAACCCAAAAACGACAATATACTTCTGTCGTTAACGTATAAACGTCAACGGTTCAGTTTCAACATCAAAATACGGAAACTCCGTATCGTAAAAATATGAATTTTGGTAAAACCATTTTTAAAACATTCCCAGATTTCTCTGTATGAATAATTAGGCAAAATAAACAATACAGAGACTTATAAAATACCAAAACAAAGTTACAGGAGAGAAACCAACACCAAACTCTCAAGGGGGGCCGACGTCGCCGGAATTTGAAGATGGGTCGCCGGATTTTTGTGGTGATTTTGGGCTCTGGTTTTATGTGTAGTCTTATAGTTTGCTCAATAAACTTTTGATATTGCTAGTTTTTCTAGTAACTATACTTATTAGTTCCAGATTCGCTTTCAATGGTTAAATTATCACAAACACTAAACAGGCTATGTGTCGTATATATAGTTTCACTCCTAAACTGATATTAACATACAGATTTAACCCACTGAAAAACTAACTTATTTAAACAATACCAAACACAATAATTCATACTCACAGACCTACCCTAAAAACCACATAAACCAAATCTTCAAGAAATCCGGCGAGATCGGATTTTCCCTGTTGGTCGCCGGCCAAAATCCGAGGGAATGGGTCCGTCTTCCTATGGGTTAGTCTAGGTCTAAATTATAAGGTCCGGGTGCTGTTTGATCAATTTATTTATCAATTAAACTAAAGCAGATTCAAACAGAGGCTAAGCTTGTAAAAATACGATATTACGATATTCGATTTCAAATGTAAAACAGTTTCAGAACTAAAATCACACAGGGTTCAAGGATTATACCTACAGTAAGATCATTGGAAAAACTTCCTCTAGGATGCCCAAGCTCAAGGTCCTAGCTAAAGGGTGATGGTGAAGCCTTAGCATTTGTTCTTCTTCTCTTCTCTCTTTTCTTATTTTGTTTGTGTTTTCTTAAGTTTTTCTTTTCCTTTCCTTCTTTTTTTTTTAAAGTTTCTGATCTTATGAACTGAACAAGGGTGGTGAGATAAGGAAAAGAGTGAGGGTTTGTTGTAGAGAAAGGAGGAGGTGGCATGGAGGAAGGAGGTTGTGGCACTTGGTGAAGCATGGATGATTCATGCAAGGAGGATGTATTAGATTGGAAGAATGAGGTGTAAAGCTAGGAAGAAGGAGGTGTAAGGTTATAAGTAAGGGTGAAAATGAGGTGTTTGTATGTAATTTAGCATAAAAGTTATATGCCATCCTTAATAAAAATATCACAATAAGTAAAAACCTTCATATCACAATTTAATTTCATATAACATAAAGGATATGAAATGATAAATCTATTACTTAATTATTATTAGAATAATGACAATTACAATGTCATGATAATATAATTAAAATATCATTTTCTTGATATCAGCCGCTTTACTCATATTTATCAAAATAATTACATTTTTCGGATATAATTCCGATACCCCAAATTCATAAGCGATATCATTTCGCATAAACTTATCGATTTTATTATTTTTATACTAAAATATAATTAAATATTCTTAATTTTCCAAAACGTTACAATATCGCTCCACAAATACGAGCTCATCAGGCGAGCGAAGCGGCCGCCCAAATTGTTAAGACTGGACGACCCTATCCGGGTTAGTACAACTAAATAAAGTACCTGCCGGGATATACGATCCCTAAATTCCATGTATATAAGGCGACGGGGAATCCACACCAGCACGTTGCTCAATTCAGGGCTCTGTACGGCAACACCGGGGGTGACGACAAACTGTTGCTTCGCCAATTCGTTGGCAGTTTGTCGGAGACAGCATTCGAGTGGTATTCTGAGCTCCCGAATGACTCTGTCAAGACGTTAGCAGAAATGAAGTTGCTATTCACCCAGCGTTTCGCAAGCGCTGGTGAACGCACCCCGATCACGGCACTCATCAATGCCAGAGTAAAGCCGGGAGAAACCTGGGTTCAATACGCCATTCGGTGGCGGAACCTATGGTCAAAGTGCGAACAGCGCATAGAAGAGGCTCCTGCCGTGGGCATGTTCATGGGGACCCTTGACCCTCAGGCAACCATCTCCAAATTCATGATGTTCTTCAAGCCGACCACTTTCCAGGCCTTGATTGACAAGCTGGCCCAAATGGACCAGATGGGCCATAGACCGTCCTCCTCAAAGACAGATCCTCGGAATGAGAAAGGGAAAGGGAAAATAGCCTTCGTCGCCAACGCTCAACAACAACCGAGTGGCCCGAGACCGGTTGTTTGCCAAAGCAACAAGCGGCAATCCCTCGATGATAAGTTGAGACGTCCTTACTCGTTTTCCCGGGATAAAACAAGGAGACTGTTCGAACTAGCAGTGCGCAACGGGATCTTCACTCTACCGGAGCCGAGACACCTACTACAACTGAACGATGTCAACGATCCCAATTACTGCCCCTACCACCGAGTATTGGGCCATCTGATTGAAGATTGCTACGTCTTCAAAAATTGGGTTGAAGACCAGTATCAACAGGGCAAGTTCGCGCTGTCCGAAAACTGGAAGGTGAACCCGCCACAACAACATGCTCCGAAAAAGATGGACATGTCGGGGGCATCGTGCTCATTCATAGAGAAAGCCCCATGGACCGAAAAGTCCGTAAACTAGAAATTCGCCTCAAATACGGAAACGACTGGCCGAAATGTCGTTAAACTACTACAAACTACGGCATCCTAGGGCTGACGCGTTAAAAAAAAAGGGTACGTCCAGAAGCGAAATGGGCACGGATGAAAACCCGAAAGGGCTCCGTGAGTAAAAATAGCAGTGCTACCGGCGAGTTTGTGAAAACTCGAAATGGCGCAATCTCATTAAAAGACACTTGCAAGGTCCTTTCGACCTTGTAAGGAGAAAATGCCTGCGTGAGATCCTTACGACTCACAAGGGGGTAACACACTTAGAGATCCTTACGATTCCTAAGGAGAAATTACACTTACGAGGTCCTCACGACTCGTAAGGAGAATTCCCCTTTGAGACCCTCACGGTTCATAGGATTCAAAAGACTTAAGTCACAGGGATCTGAACCTGTTCTTAAGCCATCACAATCCCCAGATTTCCCTACAAGCGTTTCAATACTGACCCTTGTATACAATCCACGGGCATGAATAAACATTTCCATAACAAAGTCCCACCCGCGACTAGGGATATGCTCACACGGTGAACGACACTTGTAAGTCCTCTCGACTTATAAGAAGAAAACACTCTTGTAAGATCCTTACGACTTATCAGAGAACACACACTTAGGAATCCTCACGATTCCTAAGGAGAAAATGCACTTACTAGATCCTCACGACTCGTAGGGAGAAATACCTTTATGAGACCCTTACGGCTCGTAAATTCAAAATGCCTTAGTCAACAGGATCCTAACCCTGTTTGCTAAGCCACCTTTGTTCGACATCGACATAGGAAAATGATGATTCGCTCCTGGAAATGTCCCAGTGGGCCTTTTCAACTTCTAAGTTCGATGTCCAGTTCTGACGACTTGGCCAGCCGCTTCATTCGCTTGATGAGCTCGTATTTGTTGAGCTATATAATCATCGAGCGTGGCTTTGGAGATAGTCTCCTCCTTGTCTGCTGACAGAGCCGGCAGAGGATTTGATGTCTCTCATCTATTATCTTCAATTATTATTGGAGGATCTTCGGCTGGAGGGTCCGGCTGGATCATCATGCCCACCATATCTTGGAATAGAAGGGCCATTTGTTTTATATTTGCCGCTTATTCCGCGGCCTCTTCTCAAGTATTCTCCGAAGGAATTCGGCATCAGTTTCCTGCTCACGGCGCTGCTCCGAGGATGTCTCCGGGCTTGCTTTCGGTCCCGTGAGTGCAGCCATAGCTGTTAGCATCTCTTGGAGCTTTTGTTGTTGTTGATCTTTAGACTTAGTCACTGATCGCGTAAGCGGTCAATGACCTGTGGAGATACGGCTATCCTCTTTTCCGAATGATATATAGACGGTATGCACCACCATGCCCCCAGACTTAGGGCGTTTAGGCTCAGTGCCTTTGCAATTTGCCAAACACGCAAGGATCTTCTCCGGCCTCCTTCTTTTGTGGGCGGTCGAAGCTGAGGGAGCCGTTGCAGCGGCCACCCAAATAGATGACACCTTTTGTGGCTTGACAGGATGGTCCTCTTCTCGCCAAACTTTCATCTTTTTCTGTCGGCGGGGGTAGTCTTGATCAATCACGAAGTCTTGGACCTATCGCCAGACCTTGTTAATTTTGAAGGACAGCCGCTGAGGGAGTTGTTCAAGCTTCGCCTTTGTGGCATTCTCCACAGATGGAAGAGATCTTTTCAGCACAGCAGTCGGAGAGTTCTTGCGGACCCTCCTGAGTGGTTCAAAGATGTTCCCAGTTGGAATATCAGCATCGACTTCTACCATTGGAGCTGGCGGAGTCAATCCAGAAGGGGAATTGCCCCCAGCTTTCCTCACTCGGCGCCAGTGGCGACGTCGAGCATGTCGTGCAGCCGGGATCACCTCCGCTATTGTATGAGCTTCTTCTTGCCCCTTACTTTGAGGAGAGACTATTATTAGTGCTAGCCTGTCGAAGACTGACGTCCGTTGAGAAGGGATAGTTAGTCTTGCGAAGGCCGACTTTCGAACTGGGGAAGCAGCCTTTGTGACTTTGTCTGGAACGGGAGCTGAAACGGCCAGTCTTGCAAAGACCGACCCCTTAGTAGGAGAAGCCGCCTTGGTGACTTCAGGAGTAGGAATGGCTATCCGCTTTAGGATAACCCCATCAGGAATTGTGGGCTTCTTCATGGGCCCATCTGAGCTTCGGCCCAGTCAGTTGAAAACTGAGGCAGTGGACTCGGGCGACCCATTGAGAGGGGCCACAGTAGTTGCAAGCCGATCAAAGACCGACTTCTTCGGAGCTTCTTGCGATGGTACAGGAGCGCTGAAGCTCGTTGGCGGGAGCATGGTCCCGAAGAACAGTCCAGTGGTGGCCTGAGTCACCTGTTCCACCGGCATTGTGAAAAGGGAGGCCGCTTGGGGCCCGTAGATTACTCCTCCAGATGAGGCGGTACGGGAGTTGCAGTTGCAGTTGGATCAGTTAGAGGCCATTGATGTTCTTTTTTATGCACGGGAGCAAAACCAAATCTTAGTACCTCGAATCCAAGGGCAACCACATTAAACCGCAATTCGTTCGCGAACAAGACACACGAAGTGTGGAGTGGAAAGAGGAAGAGGTCCCACCGGGCATGCCAGAATCTGTTCTCCGCCGAAAAGACGCGACCGGGACGTTGGGACGTCCGGCCTGAATTTCGAGGGAGATGTTATTTGGTGCTATCCGTCCACCTCTCCGAAGATGCCAAGTTGATTTATGGCACTATGTATCGAAGGTTTAAAAGGATGCGGCCGATGTAGCAGACTTCGTTAGATTCCCCTCGTTTGAGGGGGTTTTTGATTGTAGGGACGCTCTTCCCTGCAGGAGCAAGCCCCTGCAGTTAATTACGCTACCGCATCGCGGTAACCACTTTCTCCTTCTCCAGATGGTCACTTCGTGTCGTGTGTGTTTGTTTTGTTTTTGGTTGCCCGTGGATTGTATACGGAAACTAATTTATGTTGTCGCCCGTAGGGCGTGGATTTGTCCAAATCCGTATTTTCTTAGATTTGGGTTTGGGGTTGGGTTTAAGGATGCGTTAGTCTCATTTGAGACTAAGATCAACTTAAACATTTGTTAAGGATACGTTAGTCTAATTTTAGACTAAGATCAACTTAACAGGATCATTTAGATCCAACAAAAGAGCATTTGGGCTCTATTGTTTAGTTTAGGGACATTGCGGTCCATAAGTTTAAGGACATCACGGTCCATGGGTTTAAGGACCCTACAGTCCGAGGTTAAGGACATCATAGTCCATGGGTTTAGGGACCCCACAGTCCAAGGTTAAGGACATCATAGTCCATGGGCTTATGGACCCCACAGTCCAAGGTTAAGGACATCATAGTCCATGGGCTTATGGACCCCACAGTCCAAGGTTAAGGACATCATAGTCCATGGGCTTAAGGACCCCACAGTCCAGGGTTAAGGACATCATAGTCCATGAGTTTAAGGACCCCACAGTCCGTGGAATGTCTGGTTGTCAGGGCCCGTCACCTCTCTGACGACGTTGAAGGATTACAACGACAAATATCAGAGGAGTGAAGAGATGTACCCTTGAACCAATATTGGTTGAGAGATTTGTAGTCCAATTTGGGACTAAGATCAAAGATTTATGAGCACATGGGCTCAATTAATCTGAAGTAGGGTTCTGTGACCATTCTGGGCTCGGCCCATTTAATTAAAATATTAAACATTTAACAATGCTGAGCATTGGTTTGAGTTTCTGACAATTGTTTTGTCTTTTATTGAATGCTGAGCATTCATCATAGCTCTGGGCTTTATTTATAGAACAATTTATGTTCTTTTAGCGCACACGTGAGGTGCACGTGGCGCACTTGGCGCTTTGCGCCAGACAAAGTGCGCAGAGCGCTTCTGCTGAGTAGCGCACACGTGAGGAGCACGTGGCGCGCTTGGCGCTGTGCGCCAGATTTGGAGCACTAAGGCGCTTCTGCTGAGTAGCGCACACGTGAGGAGCACGTGGCGTGCTTGGCGGTAAGCACCAATATAAAGAGCGCAAAGCGCTTCTGTTCAAGTAGCGCACACGTGGGGAGCATGTGGCGTGCTTGGCGGTGAGCGCCAGTCAATGAGCACAATGCGCTTCTGTTTAAGTTTGGAGCGCTAAGGCTCTGTAGCGTTGTGCGCTAGATTTGGAGCGCTGAGACGCTCTTCTTTAATTGGAGCGCTAAGGCTCTCTTTAGGCAGCTTTGTGCCCTGAGAATTATATTCTCTCTATAAGAGACTTTGTCTCATGGATTTAAGAACAAAGTTCTTACTTTTTATAGGAGATGTTTCAATCTTTTATGTTTTTGGTGAAAGGCTCTGCCTTTATGGATCTATGATCCTAAGAGAATTGAATTATTCTCCCCCCCTTTTATGATGAGATATTATGATCTCTTTGTGAAAAACAATTTGTCTTATAGATCTATGATCTGAAGAAGATTAAGTTCTTCCCCTTATTTTTATAATGAGATACTTTGATCTCTTTGTGAAAGACCTTGGTCTTATAGATCTATGATCTTAGAAAAAGAAGTAAATTCTTCTTTTATATGAGACGATTTCGTCTTTCTGTTCTTTTTACCTTGAAGAAAATTTTCTTCTTCTGAGAGCTTGCACTTTGTCTTTGAATTTCTCCAAGTTTATAGGGGGGTTCCTCTATTTTTCTCTGTATCACCTTTCTCTCTTTTTTTTCAGACTTGAAGTCTTGGGGCCTTTATATAGTGAAGGCTGATTTGTTCAATCGGTTAAGGAGATCTTTTCTCCAATTGATTTGGGGATTTCCCCATCGTTGGATCTTTGATCCCAGGGCTTCTAATTTACTGAAGGCAATCTTCTTCTTTTTTAACAAGATTGGGAAATTTTCCCCATACAGAATTTATTCTGTATTTTGGTGATTTTTAATCACCTTTGGATCATTGATCCAACGGTGCTCTGATTTACAGAGCACAATCTTTTTGTTTGGAAAGATTTTGAGGAATCTTTCCTTAACATAATTTTATTCTGGTCAATTGATGATTTATCATCTTTATTGGATCTTTGATCTGATGGTGGAGAACATTTAGTTCCAGCGCTAGCGCACTCGTACTTTGCACGTGAGCGCTGCTTCAGAGCGACGGCGCCCTTTGCGCTAGCGCACTCGTGCATTGCATGTGAGCGCTGCTTCAGAGCGCTGGCGCTCTTGGCGCGAGCGCACTCGTGCTTTGTACGTGAGCGCTGCCTCAGACCGCTGGCACTCTTATGAAGCGCTGCTCATTTCAAATTTTGAAAATTTGAACAGAGCTTTGTTCTGATTGGGGGAAACAGGAGCGCTAAGGTGCTTCTTAAAAAATAGCGCCCGCGTGAGGAGCACGTGGAGCGCTTGGCGCTGAGCGCCAGACTTGGAGCGCTAAGACGCTTCTTATAAAATAGCGCCCACGTGAGGAGCACATGGAGCGTTAGGCGCCAACCAATGCGCTAAAGCGCTTCTTTAGCAGTTCTAATCAATTCTGTGCTCTGAGAATTAAGTTCTCGTTTATAAGAGACTTTGTCTCATGGATCTAAGAACTAAGTTCTTCTTTTATGAAGAGATACTATGATCTCTTCTGTTTTGTGAAAGAATTTATCTTATAGATCTGTGATCTAGAAAATGAACTAAGTTCTTCTGATGTGAGAGTTAAGCTCTCAACTATGAAGGAGATGTTATGATCTCTCTTCTTTTTATTTACCTTGAAGAAAGTTCTTCTTCTTAGAGCTTGCTCTTCTCCTTTTCTTTTCTGAGAGCATGAAACTTATAGGCAGGTTTCTATGTACAAGATTTGAAGTCTTGGGTCCTTTATATAGGGGAGGTTGATTTGTTGAATCGGTTAAGCAAATCTCTCATTGAGAGATCTCTGATTGATTTGGGGATGTTTCCCACCATTGGATCTTTGATCCAAGGGCTTCTGTTTTACAGAAGATTTTCCTCTTGTTATTAAAAAGTATGGGAAAATATTTTCCCATACAGAGATTATTCTGTATTTTAGTGATTTTTAATCACCATTGGATCTTTGATCCAATAGTGCTCTGATTTATAGAGCGCAATCTTTCTTGTTTGGAAAGATTTGAGGAGTATTTCCTCAACAGAATTAAATTCTGTAATTTTGATGATTTATCATCTTCGTTGGATCTTTGATCCAATGGTGGAGAACATTTAGTTCTAGCACTAGCGCTCTCGTGCTTTGCACGTGAGGCGCTGCCTCAGAGTCTTTGACTCATGGTGCTGGCGCTCTTGGCGCTAACGCTCTCGTGCTTTGCACGTGAGGCGCTGCCTCAGAGTCTTTGACTCTTAGCGCTTGGCTCTCTCGTGCTATGCACGTGAGGCGCTGCCTCAGAGTCTTTGACTCTTAGCGCCGGCGCTCTCGTGCTTTGCACGTGAGGCGCTGCCTCAAAGTCTTTGACTCTTAGCGCCGGCGCTCTTGGCGCTGGCGCTCTCATGCTTTGCACGTGAGGCGCTGCCTTGGTTCAAATTTCAAATTTTGAACAGAGCTTTGCTCTCTGATTGGGGGAAACAAATGCCCCCCAATGCTGCGCTTACGTGGCTCACACGTTGTTACGACCCAAAATGGCACGTGACTGGCACTTGAATCATATAAAGTCTATAGGACCCCATCTAATTCAAGTAAGCCGAAATCCCAGAAATCTAAACCATTTAAATTAGAAGTGAAAGAAAACATAGTTTTTAAGCAAGTATTTTAACAAAATAAGCTGTAGAAAGCATTTTTAAACATCAAATCTTTTCCAAAAATTTCGGCAGAGTTTCCTTTGTAAAAACTAGCCCCAAACAGGTACAAACATGCATAATATACATAATGAATAAAGGCATCCCCAAGCGGGAGCTAGCTCTTCGCCAATTGGCGGATACAACCACGCAATGCAATATAATATACAACGCCGAAGGGCGAGGATCAAAACTCAGAAAGAAAACCAATATCCTCAAGAAAACCATAATAATACAAGCGCGACTCTAAGGTCGAAAGAATATACACTGGTCTTCTAAGTCTATCAATAATACAAGTATGGTTGATGGAGTTTACTAGATACAACTGAATGTAAATACAAATACTACGGTGGTCACGATACAAGTGAACCCACCTACCAAAGCAATCACCCGGAAGGAAGCAGTGTGCCAGCAAAGCCGCTAAGGAAACATGTACTGCAAACCTGCAAGAATCTGTGGCACAACGGGAGTGAGTTGCCAACTCGTGAGTAGAAAACATCACCGAGTAGAAATCGCATGTATGACTCTATCCTAGGTCATACAATAATATCCATATAATATATAACCTGAAACATCTGATAATGACAAGCTAATCATCTAACATCAGTATAATACCAAGTGCTCGTGTCAGTGCCTCAGGTAGTAACATTCCACATATATGATTTACGAATGCATTAAGAATGAAACAGAATGCATCTTGAATGAGAAAACTATTTTCATATCTCAGTGAGATTTATAAATAAAAACCGAAGTATCATCAATGAAATCAACAGAGAATCTTTGTCCAGCATCGACACAAAACATATGTCTGAATATCTCAATGTCTCAATATCTCGGGCTCCGGCAATCCGGACTGGCCCATATAATCAATCTCAATATCTCGGGCTCCGGCAATCCGAATGGCCCCAATAATAAAATCTCACGACTACGTCGGTATCCTCCAGATATCCGCCGTGTCAAAAATAACCGGTCGGTAGTGCTCCCCTGCCAGACTCAACGCCATCATCTGCGACCATCTTGCCCCGAGGTACCGCACCGGGTCCACCATGCACCCGCAGACGGATCCTCCTCCTCGTCGAGTCGGGTGTATGATACTACTCAAGGGCCGAGAAAAGTCATGGTGTACATATCTCACATCATATCACGAGAAAACCGCAATTTCTATCTTTTGAAAATGATAATAAGTTTATAAAATCCTTGCGGTTTCTCCAAATCCATAAATCTCATGGAAAATACGAATTCCATAATCAAAAGTCAATAAACAGTGAAAACCGGCAATAAGCCCCATAATATTGCATGATAAATGAATATAAACATGCATGAGATATCACAGTAATAAATGCAATGTCTAAGCTAGCATATGAAAGCAAGCGCACTAGTACCGGGTCGTAACTATCAGCTAGCAATTTATACTAATGAAGTAGTGTTTTCTAATGAGTACGTGACATGAAAATTACCGATGATGATGTGTGTGAGCCGGTAAGGGAGTGTACGTGGAGCATACGCATCATCGGTAATCGTGTTGGTGTCCTGACAGCAGGGTTTCATAATAACTTACGAAAACACATTTAAGCATGCAATGCGATGCGAATAGTAGGAATATACGGAAAATGAATAGTAAACGCAACAATAAGGAATATACATTATATATACGACTCATACAGTTTTGGCATTTTAAATAGCACAAATCGTTGTGTTTAGAAAATAGGGGCTACGGTGTTTTTAAGAAAATATACGTTCATTGAAATATTCGTAGTATCCCTTGGCCTGTCTATAAAATACTCACGATTCGTTAGTTTTGGAAATAAGTATAATGCGAGCCCAGTCTAACGTCTACCTGATAAACTACAAGACTAAACTAACAGACTAATCGAAAGGGTAAGGAAATCCACCTAAAGTCTGAGTCGATATATCTAGTAGTCGGTGATCCCGCCTCAACAGCGTCACGTATGATAAAACATATAATACGAGATCCTCGAGTCAAGAGTGCGGATCAATCATCATCATTATACATCGTACGGTAAAAATCCATCGTACGGCATCCCAAATCGGGGTACGGGTCAAATATCACATATAAATCACTATATCTGGTATCATTATCAACATATCCTGAATTAGGGGTACTGATCTACAGTCTAGTACATTCCGATACCACCAAGCATATATCCACGTGTGAATAAAACACATCGCCCATTGATCCACTATACTATCATGTAGTATATCATTACACGACCCAATTGACATCATCGATCTCACGGCATCATGCCGATCACATCGACTCATCTTCAAATATCATATACTATCCTCAACATACGTGTATACGTATGTGTGTATATATATAGCAATACATCCATATACATATATCATATACACCAAAACATATCACGTGTGTGCATGTGTGTGTGTATACCTTTATCCTAGGGTTTCGCGACTAAGAAATTACACTAAGCACTATCTTACTATTACACTAAATTTAACCCGCGAACACCTAAAGCCTATCTTGATAAGCATCCGCGTATCACAATATACATATTTATAACGTATTCGTATACTACACTACGAAACTGCGGGGGTGCTATACGTCATCCACCCGACTTCCCCCGTAGATATATATCTACTCATCTTGATCCTTGCTTGCCGAAATCGATGTCGCCATCCTCTTCTTCATCATCCGGAGTCCACGTGAGGGTACCTACATATCATATAGATCGTATCGCATCAAAACGTCCAATTCAAAACCAAAACGACCCGCGAACCACACATAGGTTAAAACCTATGGTCTACTCACGCAAATCAACCAAACAACACCCGATATTGACGTACAAACGTCAAGCGACCGATACAAAGCACAAATATCAAAACTTAAGTGATTAAAATCCACAAAACATACACAGCAACTTAGAAAACTGGTCCCAGATTTTAGTTCAGGTGAAATTAGGCTAAACAAACAGTATTGGGGTGTTGTATAGGGGGTATATGAGCTACAAAACAAATCCTAACACCAACCTTCACAACTTGGCCGGCCACAATGCCCCAGAAACCGGTGAGCTCGGTTTTGGATGCTCGGAATAGGTTCGTATTTGCAGGGTGGCCTCCTAGTGTCCAATCTAGGTCTCTGGGGTTGCTAGTTTTTCCAATAATGGCCTTAGATCACTCCAGATTCCCTGTAGGCCTCAAATTCTCACAAAACCGATATTTCGATATCTAAATCCAAATGCATGGTCTAGGCTCTGTTTTAATCCAAGTGTTTAACACTAAAGGGGGGTTGTAGTCACAATTACACTCAAGTTCACCATCTCAATTCAAGAATTCCTCAAAACCTCTTCTAGGAATTTTCCAAGATCGCTAAACTACAATAAATCGATTCTAAACTCAAATAGATGATAAGGTAAATGAAATACTACTCTAATGGTAAAGAAAATACCTCATTTGGCAACTGAAGAAAATTCTTGAGTTGCCCCAAGTGCTCAAAATCCAAACATTCTTGGTTCCCCAAGCTTGTAGTGAACATGTGCATGCTTTTTGTGAAAGGAAATAGGTGTTTTGAGGTGTTTTTGGGATTGATATGAGGTGGTGTAGGTGGTGGAGGGAGGAGGGCAGTGATTGATCGTATGGATTGTGTTTTAAAAATGTTTATCACAACCAAAGAATTTATAGCCGCAATCAATAACGGTGTCGATGTAGTTCGTTAATGAATACGGATCGTCCACTGAGATTCGTGTATTTATTCGTTCGTGCTTTAGATGAGTCAAAAGAAAATAGTAAGAAAATTCAAGAAAGTAATTCAAGATTTAATTGAGTTGTTATTTCAAGAAAATCAAGAATCTATTCAAGAATTAGAAATCAAGAAAGTGTCCAATATAAATAATAGTTATCAAGAAAATGAAGAATAGCTTGTAGGAATCGATAGGAATTAGTAGCAATGATGAATACTAAAAATTACTTATCTTATCTATTGATGAATTATAGCTAGAACGATGATGATAAATGAAGATTAGGGATCTATTGAAGAAACTAGGGTTTCTCCTTCACTATCTCTTGTCTTTTCATTAATCATCATTCAAATCTAGCTTTTAGCAAAGAAAATCATCAATCATTTAATTCCCAAATTGCAACGAAATTATCAAGAATGGTGATCTCAATCAAAATTAGGTCATTGATGATTCGTTTTCCTAAAGTTCACAATTCTCATAAGACTTAAGATTAGTTTTAGGATTTCATCATCATTTGATCTACCGATTTCCTTCAATTCCTTAGCAAGCGGAGATTACTCACGCATCATGAAAATATAAGAATCAAGAATGAAAAATTTCATAATGCAAGAATTTAAAGAAAGCGAGAGTTAACAATTGATCACCTTTATTAAATCTTCTCAAATTTACACTTCTCAATCCGAGATTACAAGACTAAGCTCTCGATCACTCCTTTGAAAAGAGAATTTGTCGTCGATCTTTGCGCGACTCGATCTTTGTGAGACGTGGATCATTCGCGGATCTCTTGCTCTTGATGACGATCGGCGTTGCGATAAAGGATCTTTGATGTCTTCGCTTGATGTAGCTCTCTACGATTCTTGATTTAGATTTGGATTTGGTATTTGGATGAAAGCTTTTCACTAAGATTCAACCCTAAAATTCAACAACAAAATTCAACAACCTTTACAATGTAGCTTAGATCCTTTTTTATAAATCTCAAATCAAGATTCCATAAGAAGCTTGGTAGTTATGCAGAGCCTTCCAGAAGAAGCCAGACAGTTATGAAGCATCTCAAGCAAGCTAGGAGGTTGAAGTGAAGGTTCTGGAGAAGTATCATCACCGGAGCCCCTAACTCGGCCGCGGATCCGCGGCGGATCGGGCTGAATCGGCCGCGGTTCCGTGGCCATTTGAAGACCTTGATGATTCAATTCTCTGGGGTGTTCTGATGTTGGCTTTTTGGTCTTCAGGTGATATCTAGAATCTTTTTACCTCTTCTGAATATCTGCCAGATTTTAAGTCTTTGACTTGCTGCGTTTTATCGACAAATTTGCGATTCCGATATCTGTCATGAGATAATTTTCTGCATAAAATCTCAATGAAAAGTGTTGGAGATATAGAATATTATGCATGACATACTAAACACACAATTTCCTTCAAAAGATGTTGATTATATATATAACACGTGGTATTTGATAATTTGCAGACGAACTGGTAATATGTGTTATATTTATATCAACTATCCTTAAATGATTAGAATAGTGAGGAAATTGATATGTTCAAGATTGCAATATTTTCGACTGAACAAATTCCCCTAAACTTGATTTTTATCGTCTCGAGCAAACTTCTTTTATTCAGGAGAAGGAGAAATTTATTAAGAAAAACTAACTAGCACACTTTCGTGGGCAACACGATTGCACTGAGCACGTGCAACAAGTCTTTAAACCTTTAGGTGTCCATAGTAGGAGGAGTGTTGATTCCTGAGGGTTTTCAGCGGATCGCACCCACAAAATCCTATAATAAAAGACTGTGAAAGTTACATATAAAGATAAGAATTATAAAAGAAAGACTTTGAAAATCAGAGTTTCCAACTACACTAGCTTTCAGTTGTCATGAGCCCTATCTTAATAGTCATGAAAAGATGTTAGAAATCACATCATCCCTCAATAAAACATCGTCTTTATTCTTCATTCCTACTTTTCTTCCAAACACCGATCATATACCCCTACGTGTGTGTAAAAGACATCCCTACACTCAGAGAATTCAATTCAAGCTATCATACTCTTGTCCATCTACCTCAGTACTTTTTAGTCGGTGAATATTTTAAATGGAATTTGTCACGACCCGTAATTCGGCCCGTAACCGGCACTTAAACTACGTAACGTCTACAGGCGTACGCAACTTAAGTAAGCCGAAAACCCAGAAATCTAAACCACCCAAAACTGGATCAACGGAGAAAACATAGTTTAAAACATTTAGAAATCACAATTAAAAATTTCTAACTCTAGTTTTCCTTCTTCAAAATTTCGGCAGCACCTCCTTTGTAAAAACTAGCCCCGAAAACGGGTACGACACAGATAATATATAAAGCATCCCAATTGGAAGCAAAAATCACGCCCACCGGCGGAGACAAAACACCACAACAAGTATACGACGCCAAAGCGAAGAAATAACAAAGAAGCGACTAATATAAGAAGTAAACTTTCCACATAACCGGCTTCTACGAGCACGGCACCCAAAAATCACCAATATAATACAACACCGAAATCTCACAAGTCGTCTCTAAGTCATATACAACAGTGGTAGATGGAGAATACTAGATCCAACAAAAAGATATACAAAATACAAACGAATAACCGCAAACCCACCTAAAAGCAAAGGCCGCACTGCCTATAGTAGCGGTATCCGCAAAAGTAGAGATGATAAGATGCCCTGCCGCGACTACTCAGAGGGTAAGTCCTGCAAAATACTGTGGCAAAACGGGGGTGAGTTGCCAACTCGTGAATAGTAAATAACATCATACTGAAATCGCAAGTATGCACTAACAGCAATGATCAATAACATGTAAGCTGGTAGCATGAGTATGACAATATGAATATGCAACTATCATGATCAAGGTATACCACCAGGGTACTATATCTACATGAATCATATGCATATCAAATGAATACTGAGTGCGGGATAGTAAATAATCTCATGCACAAATCATAAGCATGGAAAACACGGTGTAACTCAACAACACCCCAAATCCCAAAATACTCAGATCGGCCCTCAGATCGGCCCTCAAATCCTGTACGTCTCATGGAACCTGAGTATCAAACATCGACACTCTGAAACATCATGAAAACTAGTGCCTAACATCGACACATAAATACTCGTATCTATACGTTCCTCGAAACACAAGTATCCCACTTCGACACTTGTATTCCACGTATCGGTCTTCCTGATATCCATACGTTCCTCGAAACACGAGTATCCCACTTCGACAATTGTATTCCACGTATCGGTCTGTCAAACCCCATATATCTCTCGGAATGTAAGTTCCTAACATCGACACTTGAATTTCCCATATCGCATGAAAACATATCTCAAATGCGTAAATCCATATAAAATAGCATATGCAACATAAAACATCAATATGAGCATATCACGGAAAAAGTTCGCTAATTAATGCATCAAGTCATTAAATGTATCTCACGGTTCCCAGAAATCCAAATCCAGAATACATATATATACAGCGTCCCATACCACCGATATATATGCTATAAAAACTGATCATGTAACAATAGCAAGGTATAAGTGCGAACGAGTAGGTATAGTATGGCATATATATAGCATGTAGGTATACAGGTATGCTATATGTCATATGCGTTATCGCACGAGTACAACTGTTTCAATGTCACTAACCAATAGCAAGGTATATAAATGAGCATTTGTGTTGTGCGTATCATGGCAATTACCGACAGTGTGTGTGTAGCATATCATTGGTGCTCGTGCAACATGGACTGTCAATAATAGTGCAGTGTACATAAGATATAGTATCAGGCACAACAAGTAACTATATGCAATGTGAATCATGCAATATCTCTATATGAGCAAATAAACATACGGCTAATATTATATCATGTCTAGCCCCGACGCTTAGCGCCATACGGGCGATTTCCCCGTAGATGTTAAATCTACTCACTTGTGGTCTCCAGCTATGAAAATCCGACCACCTGCTTCCCCTTGTTCGCAGCGTCTGAAGTCCCCGCTTGCGACGCTATAATTTCACAAACACAAGAAATAAAGCGAATATCTCAGAATCGATCAAAATAATGCAAAACTACGTATTTAAAAACGCACCAACACACTAAACTAACTCACGAGTGTACGTCTAGTGTCTAACACGCGCAACAAAACCTCAAAACCAAATTGAGTACACAGCAGCGCAAACACACGACTTGTGTCGCAACACGTATCACGCGGACTCAAAACACTAGGTTTTAGGTAACCGATCCCAGATTTTGCATACTGAATTTACTAAAAAAGTAAACAGTACCAAACACCCCAAGACAACAGCAGACAACAACCCACAGAAGATCCACCCCAACCCTCACCTACTCCGCCGGCGTCGCCGGTCCGCTCCTTTGGAGTCGCCGGCCCCGGCCGGTGAGGTGGCCTCCGTCTCACAGGTAGTGTTGTAGGTCCACTAGTACATCTCTCTAAATTTGTTTGTTCACTCACTAAAATTCCCAGATCACAGCAGGTATTAAAAGCTCTAAAAAGACTTAAAAACCCGATATCGCCTCAATCGATATAAAAAGCGTTCTACGCATCAACCAACGAGCAAAACAACAAGAAAACTTTAATTTAACAGTAAAGGGGTTATACCTAACAACTTTGCTCACAAGCTCCTAGCTTTCCCTAGCTCCAAGTGATCCAAGAGCCAAAAATCAAGAACTTATGGTATTTTGTGATATATTTGGCATTTTGGAGAATTTTTGTGATAGAATTGATATAAAATGAGAAGGGAAATGAGCAAGGGCAGTGGAGGGAGAGGGAATCTCGGCCAAAGGGATAAGGGAGTGTTTTTTGAGGAGTTTCCAAGCAATTTCCCACCATAAATGCATTCATACACACATACACACACATGCATGCATCTTCATCATTCTTTTCTTTTCTTTTCTTTTCTTTTTAAAACCCTAGCTTAATTCCAGTCCACACATTAATCCTAAGTGAAGTGAGAAGGATTTGATTTAATCTCAAATTAATTTTAGCGAAAAGATCGCTTAGAGAAATTTTCCCAAAATTTGAATACCGCATTAAAATAATATTAAAATTGGGAAAATTCAAATTGAACCAAAACGTCCCATATACTCCCAAAGCTTGCGCACTAGCTTTATTTTAGCTAATCTAGGTGCTGACAAGTCTATATGGTCGTTCGTTCACAGTCGGGTTAAAACGGAAAATACCGACAAACTTACCCTAAACGGACAAATTCTCATAACGATTTTCTAAAACGTTACAATCTCCCCCCCCCCCCTTATAGAAATTCGGTCCCCGAATTAAAATTTCAAACAAGCGTACCTTCAAAAAGATGAGAGAATTTCTTCCGCATCTCGCTCTCGATCTCCCAAGTGATCTCCTCACCAGTAAGGCTACGCCACAGAACCTTCACAGAAGGCAAGACTCTAGACCGAAGTTTCTTCACCTGCCGATCCAAAATAACTACCGGCTGCTCGGTGAAAGAAAGATCGCGCTCAAGCTGAACGGTCTCGTGCTGAATCATATGAGAAGGATCATGAAGGTATCTACGAAGCATCGACACAGGAAAAACGGGATGAACATCCGGAAAACTAGGCGGGAGCGCCAAACGGTAAGCAACAGAACCCACTCGCTCAAGGATCTCGCAAGGACCTACAAATCTGGGACTGAGCTTCCCTCTCTTCCCAAATCGCATAACGCCCTTCATCGGAGAAATCCTCAGGAATACATGATCTCCTACTGCAAACTCAAGTCTGCGACGACGACGGTCGGCATAAGACTTCTGCCTGCACTCGGCTGCTCTCATCCTGTCCTGAATCAGCTGGATCTTCTCCGTAGTCTCTAGAACAAGCTGGGGTCCCAAAATCAGACTCTCACTAAGCTCAGTCCAACAGAGTGGCGATCGACACTTCCTACCGTATAAAGCCTCAAAAGGTGCCATCTGAATAGTCTCCTGAAAGCTGTTGTTGTAGGAGAACTCAATCAACGGCAAGTGACGATCCCAACTGCCACCAAAATCTAGCACACATGCACGGAGCATATCCTCCAAAGTCTGAATAGTCCGCTCCGTCTGACCATCGGTCTGCGGATGAAAAGCGGTGCTAAAATTCAACCTGGTACCCAAAGCTTCCTGAAGCTTCTGCCATAGACGGCTAGTAAACTGGGTGCCTCTGTCGGATACTATGCATGTGGGAACACCGTGCAAACGCACAATCTCATCTATATAAAGCTGAGCGTACTGAGCATAGCCGAAAGTGGTCTTCACTAGAAGGAAGTGAGCCGCTTTCGTCAACCGGTCTACAATAACCCAAATGGAGTCATACCCTCTACTGGTCCTGGGTAGACCCACAATGAAGTCCATGGAAATCTGCTCCCATTTCCACTCCGGAATGGGTAAAGGCTGCAACTCTCCAGCCGGTCTCTGATACTCAGCCTTGACTTGCTGACAAGTCAGGCACCTCGAAACGAAGTCCGAAATATCGCGTTTCATCCCTTCCCACCAGTAGAAGTCTCTCAAGTCGCGGTACATCTTGGTGGAACCTGGATGAACGCTAAAGGCCGATTGATGTGCCTGCTCTAGGATCTCGCGTCTCAACCCATCAACATCTGGTACACACAAGCGAGTCCCGCATCGTAGCACACCCTGGTCATCAATCATGAACTCCGAAACCGTACCCTGTCGAACAAGCTCAAGAATCTCAGACAAGCGAGCATCACTGGGTTGCGCCTCACGGATACGATCAAATAGTAGTGGACGGGCGCGGACATGAGCAAACTGTCCCCCAGTGGAGGTGAACTCGAACTGCACTCTACAATCACACAAGAGCTGCCAATCTGCAGAAGACTGACACTGAACTGCGCTCAACTAGAACAAGCTACCCACGGGCCTACGACTCAAAACATCAGCTACCACATTCGCCCTGCCTGGGTGATAAAGGATCTCACAATCATAATCCTTTACTAGCTCCATCCATCGACGCTGTCTCAGGTTCAGATCTCGTTGCTGGAAGATATACTTCAAACTCTTATGATCCGTGAAGATCTGACACGACTCTCCGTACAAGTAGTGTTTCCAGATCTTCAACGCAAAGACTACCGCTACCATCTCAAGATCGTGAGTGGGGTAATTCTGCTCGTGCTTCTTCAGCTGCCTAGAAGCATATGCAATCATCCTATCATGCTGCATCAAAACACAGCCGAGCCCCACTCGAGAAGCATCATAATACACAACGTAGCCGCCCGATCCAGAAGGTAAAGAAAGAACTGGTGCTGTCGTCAACCGAGTCTTCAACTGCTGAAAACTCTGTTCGCACGCATCAGTCCAGAGAAAAGGAATCCCCTTCCGGGTCAGTCCAGTCAGCGGTGCAGCGATACTCGAAAAATCCTGCACGAAACGGTGACAATAACCAGCTAAGCCCAAAAAGCTGCGGACCTCAGTCACCGATACAGGTCTGGGCCAAAGCTGTAGAGCCTCGATCTTCTTCGGGTCCACAAGAATACCATCACCAGTCACCACATGACCCAGGAAGTCAACTCTATCAAGCCAAAATGCGCACTTTGAGAATTTAGCATACATCTGGTGCTCTCTCAATATCTGCAAAGTAATCCTCAAGTGCTGCTCATGCTCCTCACGACTTCTAAAGTAAACCAGTATGTCATCTATAAACATTATAATGAACTGGTCGAGGAACGGCCTGAAAATCCGGTTCATCAGATCCATGAACGCTGCTGGCGCATTGGTGAATCCGAACGACATCACCAAATACTCATAATGCCCATAGCGCGTACGAAAAGCAGTCTTCGGAATGTCATCATTCCGAACCCGCAGCTGATGATAACCCGAACGCAAATCAATCTTGGAAAAATGTTTCGCACCCTGGAGCTGATCAAATAAATTGTCAATGCGGGGTAAAGGATACCTGTTCCGCACCGTAACACGGTTCAACTGACGATAATCCACACACAGCCTCAAACTGCCGTCCTTCTTCTTGACGAACAGAACAGGAGCTCCCCACGGCGAAACACTCGGACGCACAAGTCCCAAATCGAGCAACTCTTGCAATTGATCTTTAAGCTCTCTAAGCTCTGCCAGAGCCATCTGATAAGGCGGTATAGAAATAGGCTCCGTGCCAGGAATCAGATCAATGCAAAACTCAATATCGCGCTCCGGCGGCAACCCAGGTAACTCATCGGGAAAAACATCGGGAAACTCTCGCACGGTAGAAACCTGGTCCAACAACTCCATTGTGGCTCCAGTATCATGAATGAACGCCAAGAATCCCCGACATCCCCTCCTCAAAAGCCGACTAGCGCACATAACAGAAATCAAACTGTGAGGGGCGGCACTACGGTCCCCCTGCACAACAAACACTGACTCGCCGGGAAAACAAAATCTAACTGTCTTCTCGCGGCAGTCCACGGACGCATAGCAAGTAGCTAGCCAATCCATGCCCAGCAGAACGTCGAAGTCCAACATCTCAAGAAGGATCAAGTCGACGGACAGATCTCTGTCACCAATATGGACAACACAAGATCGGAACACATAACGCGCAACAAACGACTCTCCCACAGGAGTAGTCACGACCAGCGGCTGATCCAGCAAGCACGACTCTCGGCCTAACCTCGGCACGAAGTGCGTGGAAACATACGAATGCGTAGATCTCGGATCAAAAAGAACATGCGCATCAAAAGAACATACAGAAAGGGTACCTGAAACCACGGCATTGGACGCCTGAGCGTCCTGGTGAGTCAAGGCAAAAACCCTAGCATGTCCTCTACCGGCTACTGGCTGTCATCTGCCTCCGCCACCTCGACCTCTCGGTACAAAACCTCCGCGACCACGACCTCTCTGAGCAGGAGTCTGATGCGGCGCAACTACAGGAATAAGAGGCAACGCTCTCTGAGGCGGAGAAGGTGGTAAGGTAACCTGCGGTACAGCTGCCTCGCTCACACGTGGCTCCGCACAATCTCGAACCCGATGACCCAAACTCCTGCACCGGTAACATCCAGAAACAAACTGCCGACCCTCCTGAGGGTAAGAACTAAAAAGCCGACCTCGTCCCGAACCTCCACTATCATAACGGAAACTGTCACGACGTCTAAACGCCCGCCTCGCTGCCGGATCACCAATACGAACCCTCTTCGGTTCCGGAGCAACCGATGACTCAGAAAGACGCTCCTCTACCAATAGGGCTGCATCCACCGCTGCCGCATATGTGTCGCAATGCTGAATGCTGATGGCTAGAAACAACTGGGTAAGCAGGCCTCGAACAAACCTCTTCACCCTCATCTCCTCAGTCGCCACCAGGTACAGAGCATACACCGACAGCTCAGTAAACAATACATCATACTCCGACACCGTCATCCCCGGCGTCTGACGTAAAGACTCAAATCTGCGCGCTCGCGCATCCCTGACACTCGGTGGAAGAAAACGGGCAAGAAACGACGTCACAAACTCAGCCCAGGTCATAGGAGCAAGACCAGTGGCTCTGCCCCTCTCCAACGACTCACACCACTTCTAGGCCATACCCTCCAGACGAAAACTGGCAAACTCCACCCATCTCTCATCAGAACATCGGAGTGAGCGAAAAATCCTGGCTATCCGGTCGATGAACGACTGCGGATCCTAAGTTACATCTGTGCCAGTAAACACCGGAGGTCTCAGCCTCATAAAATCTGTCAGCGACACAGCAATAACCTCCGGAGCTGTAACTGCGACTACCGGAACTGTAGGTACCATCGTGATCCCCGCAGCGGGTGGAACAACTGCCTGCCCCAGCGCTGGGATGGTCTCTACCAAAGTCTCCACTATCTGGCGCAGATCCTGCATACCAGCTCCAATCATAGCAATGTGCTCCGGTACAACAGGCATACTTCCCTGGTCAGTCCTCGCCTCAGACGAGTCAACTCTGACCTCGGCCCTCACGGCCCCTCTCTATGCCCTCGTAGTCTTCGGCGGCAGATAGGCTGGAAATTGAAACAAGATTCGATAAGGAAACGAAAATCGAATCACAAGATGTATATCAATCATGGAAGGAATATCAATCAATAAGTCCTAAGGTCACTTAGGCGGAGTACCGTGTCGTAAGTATGCCGCGGAACATACACACGCTCCGTCACTCTGCTTAAGCTACCTACTCCATCATACCAAGGTCATCCTAGACTCCGAAAGGTAAAACCTAACGCTCTGATACCAACTTTGTCACGACCCGTAATTCGGCCCGTAACCGGCACTTAAACTACGTAACTTCTGCAGGCGTACGCAACTTAAGTAAGCCGAAAACCCAGAAATCTAAACCACCCAAAACTGGATCAACGGAGAAAAAATAGTTTAAAACATTTAGAAATCACAATTAAAAATTTCTAACTCTAGTTTTCCTTCTTAAAAATTTCGGCAGCACCTCCTTTGTAAAAACTAGCCCCGAAAACGGGTACGACACGGATAATATATAAAGCATCCCAATTGGGAGAAAAAATCACGCCCACCGGCAGAGACAAAACACCACAACAAGTATACGACGCCAAAGCGAAGAAATAACAAAGAAGCGACTAATATAAGAAGTAAACTTTCTACATAACCGGCTTCTACGAGCACGGCACCCAAAAATCACCAATATAATACAACACCGAAATCTCACAAGTCGTCTCTAAGTCATATACAACAGTGGTAGATGGAGAATACTAGATCCAACAAAAAGATATACAATATACCAACGAATAACCGCAAACCCACCTAAAAACAAAGGCCGCACTGCCTATAGTAGAGGTATCCGCAAAAGTAGAGATGATAAGATACCCTGCCGCGACTACTCAGAGGGTAAGTCCTGCAAAACACTGTGGCACAACGGGGGTGAGTTGCCAACTCGTGAATAGTAAATAACACCATACTGAAATCGCAAGTATGCACTAACAGCAATGATCAATAACATGTAAGCTGGTAGCATGAGTATGACAATATGAATATGCAACTATCATGATCAAGGTATACCACCAGGGTACTATATCTACATGAATCATATGCATATCAACTGAATACTGAGTGCGGGATAGTAAATAATCACATGCACAAATCATAAGCATGGAAAATACGGTGTAACTCAACAACACCCCAAATCCTAAAATACTCAGATCGGCCCTCAAATCCTGTACGTCTCATGGAACCTGAGTGTCAAACATCGACACTCTAAAACATCATGAAAACCAGTGCCTAACATCGACACGTAAATACTCGTATCTATACGTTCCTCGAACACAAGTATCCCACTTCGACACTTGTATTCCACGTATCGGTCTTCCTGATATCCATACATTCCTCGAAACACGAGTATCCCACTTCGACACTTGTATTCCACGTATCGGTCTGTCAAACCCCATATATCTCTCGGAATGTAAGTGCCTAACATCGACACTTGAATTTCCCATATCGTATGAAAACATATCTCAAATGCGTAAATCCATATAAAATAGCATATGCAACATAAAACATCAATATGAGCATATCACGGAAAAAGTTCGCTAATTAATGCATCAAGTCATTAAATGTATCTCACGGTTCTAAAAAATCCAAATCCAGAATACATATATATACATCGTCCCATACCACCGATATATATGCTATAAAAACTGATCATGTAACAATAGCAAGGTTTAAGTGCGAACGAGTAGGTATAGTATGGCATATATATAGCATGTAGGTATACAGGTATGCTATATGTCATATGCGTTATCGCACGAGTAAAACTGTTTCAATGTCGCTAACCAATAGCAAGGTATATAAATGAGCATTTGTGTTGTGCGCATCATGGCAATTACCGACAGTGTGTGTGTAGCATATCATTGGTGCTCGTGCAACATGGACTGTCAATAATAGTGCAGTGTACATAAGATATAGTATCAGGCACAACAAGTAACTATATGCAATGTGAATCATGCAATATCTCTATATGAGCAAATAAACATACGGCTAATATTATATCATGTCTAGCCCCGACGCTTAGCGCCATACGGGCGATTTCCCCGTAGATGTTAAATCTACTCACTTGTGGTCTCCAGCTATTAAAATCCGACCATCTGCTTCCCCTTGTTCGCAGCGTTTGAAGTCCCTGCTTGCGACGCTATAATTTCACAAACACAAGAAATAAAGCGAATATCTCAGAATTGATCAAAATAACGCAAAACTACGTATTTAAAAATGCACCAACACACTAAACTAACTCACGAGTGTACGTCTAGTGTCTAACACGCGCAACAAAACCTCAAAACCAAATTGAGTACACAGCAGCGCAAACACACGACTCGTGTCGCAACACGTATCACGCGGACTCAAAACACTAGGTTTTAGGTAACCGATCCCAGATTTTGCATACTGAATTTACTAAAAAAGTAAACAGTACCAAACACCCCAAGACAACAGCAGACAACAACCCACAGAAGATCTACCCCAACCCTCACCTACTCCGCCGGCGTCGCCGGTCCGCTCCTTAGGGGTTGCCGGCCCCGGCCGGTGAGGTGGCCTCCGTCTCACAGGTGGTGTCTTAGGTCCACTAGTACATCTCTCTAAATTTGTTTGTTCACTCACTAAAATTCCCAGATCACAGCAGGTATTAAAAGCTCTAAAAAGACTTTAAAACCCGATATCGCCTCAATCGATATAAAAAGCGTTCTACGCATCAACCAACGAGCAAAACAACAAGAAAACTATAATTTAACAGTAAAGGGGTTATACCTAACAACTTTTCTCACAAGCTCCTAACTTTCCCTAGCTCCAAGTGATCCAAGAGCCAAAAATCAAGAACTTATGGTATTTTGTGATACATTTAGCATTTTGGAGAATTTTTGTGATAGAATTGTTAGTGTATATGCCCTAGAGGCCATTACTGTATCATACTAGTATGTATATTACTTAATGAAAGCTTGGGATATTCACCTTGTATTGACAATCTTGCTCAAAATAGTAGTATGCTACTTGGTTTGTTTTTACTTCAATGTGTACATGTGTTTATTTTAGTATATCGCCTATACACATTAGTAGAGCCCTTAGGATCTTTGCTTGATTACCAGCGATGTGATGGCCGTCACACTAGTGGGGCTGGGTAATCTATAAGCACATCCTTATGCAGGTCCCTGGTCGCAGGACTATCGAGACAGGGCATCGATACTCCGGAGTAGACCAGCGCATGCACTTCTCATCCCAGTGTGGGAGACGGTCTGTCCCACAGCCGTCAGTACGTCGTACTTGAGATAGTATGCGGGTGCTCGTTAGGTTACGGGTACACTGGACAGGACTCGTCGGGAACTGACTAGTTGGTATTATACCTATCGTCAGTTATCAGTTCCCAGGTGACATGAGTACAGCTTAGTCCGCTGACTTGACACTGTCACTTCGCCTCGGGTGTGTTCCCACTGTACTTTGATCACTACCCTACCACGGCTCAAAGGAGTCGTGCAAACAGGTGGTGGTTGGGTGCAGTCCCGAAGCACTTGGAGGCAGTGACGGTTAGACAGGATTCGTCTCTCCCGGTATTGGGGGTTGACATCGCGCTGTGTCTAGGAGAGCCATTACACGAGTAGTCCCTGGCCAGGGCAAACGAGATATACTGGTAGGTTTCCAGTGTTATCTCAGGGTGTATTGGGCTTCACTCCGGCACGACTTGTACCGCTATTTGGGGACTGACGTTTACCGCCCCCTAGGCCCGCCATGCGATGTATCAGACGAACAGACCGGACTGTACGGAGAATGTCACACTCAGGCTCAGTAGGAGTTCAGATGGGTTTTCGCCTCGTCCGTCTTCTTGTCGGCATTACCTGGGGACCGTTACGCACAGCTAGTGCCGCTTGCGGTCTGTGGTTAAACCCACTGCCAGCGTAGTGTCGAGTCTTTAGAGTCCCACACAGAAAGCTTTTCGCCTTTAGGCAAAAGAGTAGAGGTCGCATGGTATTGCGACAGGTCGCATGGTTTTGCGACAGGGTTCGGTCACATCCGTGCACTTGTGCACGTACGGTGTCCGGACAGTTTACACTAGCGGGCTTTGGTTTAAGCCAGATCCTAGTGTACCTTATGGGATTGGATTTATCCAGTTTGCATTCGTGTTCCTCGGAACGCGGATGCGGGTGTGTATGCACAGTTGACAGGGAGGCAGAGGCAGCGGATTCTCATTAGGGTTGTTGACAGTTGACCGTTGACTATTTGACTTTATGCTCAACCCTAATGAGAATATGATATGTGATCAACTATTATATTAATTAAGTATTATGGTGATATGGTTGTTGACTTGTTGACTTTTGTTGACTTGTTGACTTTTGTTGACTTGTTGACTTGTTGACCGGTTGACTAGGCTTGACTAGTTGACCATCATGATAACCATGGTTATCATTTCATGCCAAAGACTTTTTCTTGCTTGCTCATTTGAGTAAAATGAGTGCATGACATGATAAGGTTATGGTTGCTTCAAACCATCACATAAGACTTTTTTGATATGATGAGTTATGATCACTTTGGATTATGAGAGGGTGAAAGACAAAAGAGAGCCTCATTCTTTCTTGCTCATTCTCTCTTGTTCTTGAGCTCTCCTCTTGCTCTCACCCTCAACCTCTTGCTCCCTCTCTTGATCTATGGTTCTCTTGTCTCATGAGTTGAGAATCAAGAACCATAGATAAAATCCTATTCTATTTCCTCTCTACTCATTCTAGTTCACTAGGTTTAGCAAACCAAGTGAACTAGTTTCTTCAAAGAACGAAGAAGGAGCTAAAGGTTGGAGCTTTCAAGTGGATCTATCTTCGGCGTACGGAGACGACGAGAAGGAGCCATCGGACCACCATCGGAGCTTGAAGAGAAGGAGTTCAAGTTTAGGTATAACCATCTCTATCCGAGTAGCTAAATATCTTTAGCTTAGTATGCTAGTTTTAGTTTAGGTAAAGATCCCGACCTAGCTTAGTCCATGTTGCCTCTTGCGTTAAAATTTTGATTTTATACCGTTTCCGCCTCCCCGTAAGAACCGGGGGTCGCAACGTGGACTTACAGTGGTATCAGAGCCTAACTAGACTTAAACTAGCTTGGTAGTAAAGTGTAACGAAGTTCGGAACCGGAAAAAATCCAAAAACCTAACTTTTACAAAACCCGAGTTTCTGTTGAAATTTTTTCTGGTCAAAATGAAAAACTTTACACTTGTAAATTCGGCTCAGGGTTTTGTGTGAACACCCAAGAAAAACGATACAGTAATTCGTCCAAACCGCCGCCCTTCCGCCGTGCGAGCTAGGGATCCGCCGCGGAAGCGCCGCGCTTTGTCGTCTTCTGTGCATCGTTTTTCGTGCAGTGTGTGTCTGTGTTGGTTTTGGGATTTTTGATATATATTATATGTGCCCAGTTTTTCCAGAAAAGAAATTTCCTTTTGGGGTCCTATAATTCCGTATTTTTTCCGAACTTCACTGCACTTTGACTATGATGGTTATATCTGTGATGTTTGCATGTATTGAACGTCGGCCAATCGCTATAAGTCGATTGGTCGGGGTTATACATGATCTGTAATGTGCTGGAATGTGTATATAAATATGTTGGATTGTCGCGGGTGAATAGCCGGGGGTTGTGAGACGAGAGTTTTCTTTTCTTGCAATTCTTGTAAATTTGTAAATTGATGTAATAATTATTTGTATGGCCGCACAACCGGGTCGGGGTTGTAGCCGTCATTGTATAATTTCTTTTTACTGTTTTTGCTCCTAGGATAGACCCATGGAGGGGTGCACAAACTACCGGGTATGCCGAAGTGTCGAGTGGCCTACTCATGGAGATGAGGGAGGTTGCTACGCTTCGGGTACTTGGCGGGTAGTTTGCCGCACCCGTAGGGGTCTTGGGTGGGGTTTTGGCTATTCACCGCGACCGTGTTATCTGTTTTTGTTACAGGCTCGTACAAATTACAGATTGCTAGTATATCCAATGTATTTATCTGTAATCTGAAATGTTTATCATTGCAGTATATCTATATATGATATTATTTAGGCGTTGCTTATGTTTTACAGACGCGCTAGCCCAGCCCCCGCTCTGTCGTTAGTTAAGTAACCTAACGGGTAATGACGGGGCCCCGTGGCGAATGCGAATGGCATAAGCGTACGTCATATTTTGGTTGTTTTCTGCAATGGTAGGATTAAATGATGGGACGCATTAAAAGAACTGATGCAAGAATATCACGCATTAAAAGAACTAATGCAAGCAAAACATGCATTAAAAGAACTAATGCAAGAAAATAAACCAAGTACAAGTCGTTGGAACACTTTCGAAAAACCACTCGGTTCTTTTCAAAAACAAACTTTTAAAAATGCGGAGTTTGAGCCACTCCATTTAAAAGCTATCTCGTTCCATCGACTAAATCAAGTTCACTACGTTCACGGTTTCGCCAAAACCATTCGTAGCCCTCCGTCGTTTCATATGAATATTCAACGGTATTCAAGCTGTGTTTGTTGGCCTTAGTCAAGGCACAGTGATTGGTAGCTGGTGGACATTCATATGTTGCATAGATAGATGCGTTGGTTTGGGACAGTCGTATTACTTTGTTGGCCTTAGTCAAGGGTATGTACGGATGGATTCAAATTAACCTGGACAACGACGGGTAGAACTTGACATGTGACTTATGATTTGTTGGCCTTAGTCAAGGTCATAAGAGCATGGGGCAAAAATCCACATCGGGAGTTTCAAAAGTACTGAAACTTGCTAGATTTGCATACCATTTGGAGTGTGATGATTCTGGTAGGATTCCTTCAGTTTCGTCGCGCGATGATATTTGGATCCCGATCCTACTGTGAGTATATGCTACTCCTCGGGAAATTTCTCACTTAACGATCAATGCTATAAACCTAGTAGGTGCCTAGAAAGGTGTTAGCGGGGCTACGCCCCCAGGGAAAAGAGGTTCTTTAATTAAGGAACTTCGCGAAAGCGTTGGAAAACCTCCCTCGAAGTACCGACACCGGCCTGGCTGAATGGTTAAGCAAGTATTGTACGGTGGGATTGATCCTGACTAATTCTTCCTTTCTGGTTTGAGGAGGGATTCGAGAAACAGTGGGAGCCATCCTGTTTAGACAAACTAAAAACCACTCTAAACTTGCAAGAGCATCATGCTGAGTGTTTCTTCTTCTCTCTCTTAATTGCAGCGACCCTGTGACCACGCCTAGGTTACATCTAGATAAAAATATGACTGAACCTGACTGTTATGACTGGCAAAGGTCTGTCCAGATGTCCATTGCCCATGACAAGCTGGAACGCCTCTTAACTAATCAAAACCCTGCTGTCTCAGGTCCAGTTTCCCCTGTCACGGATGTTCACATCCGCAGGACATCGGAAAAGGATTGTGCGAAAGCCAAGTGCCTCGTGTTAGCCTCAGTTGATGGTGCAAACCAGAGGCAGCACGAGAAGATGGACTCAGTTTCTGTCTTCCTCCATAACAAAGTTTTATATGGAGAGCAATCTCGTATCGCAAGATATGAGACCTCGAACGAATTGCTTCAAGCGAGGTTGGCTGTCGGGTCATCTGTAAGGGGCAACGTCCTTACAGAGACCAGCTATATTGAGCTCACGGACCTGGAGACCACGTTGGAGAATGGGTCAAGTACTGACCTAATTCTACAGTCCCTGCCCTCTGCTTATACCCTGAAAGAAACCAGGGAAGAAAAAGGAAAAACAAGGGCAAAAGTTTCAGGACTGGATATAGTAAAAGAGGGATGTTCCTATTGTAACGGGAATGAACTATGGCAGAAAGATTGCAGGGCTTGTAAAGCCTGTAGCCAAAATTCGAAGCATGTTGTGGCTTCGGCTTCGAGTGTGTTTGTAATTGAGAACTGTTTGTCAGTTAACCCTACTCCTGGGTATTGGATACCGGATCAGGATCTCATATCTGTAATTCGTTACAGGGTCTGAGAAACCGTGGGGTTATCAGGAAAGGTGATATGACTCTCAGGGTTGCTAACGGAATGAGCATGGATGCTGTATCCGTAGGGGAATATCACCTAGGACTGACAACTGGGCAGATATTGATTCTGCGTGACTGTTTGTATGTACCAGGTGCGACTTGTAACATCATATCTATATCCTTACTTTCTAAGGAAGGATATGATTTTGCTTTTGTAAGCGATGTAGTAAACATCCACCTAAATCAAGCACTGATTGGGTCAGGTACATTAAATAATGGTATATACGTATTGAATCAAGCTCAGATATTCAGTGTCCAGAACACACTTAAAAGAAAGTCTCCAGAATTAAATCAGGCTTTCTTATGGCATTGTAGACTGGGTCACATCAATGAGACACGGTTGACTAAGTTGCATAAAGAAGGATACTTGGATCCGTTCGAGTACCAGTCTTATGCCACTTGTGAATCTTGTCTCATGGGAAAGATGACAAAGACTCCGTTCACTGGACACGGAGTAAGAGCGAGCGAGCTCTTGGGACTTATACACAGTGACGTGTGTGGTCCAATGTCTACACATGCGCGAAGCGGTTATTCATACTTCATTACTTTCACAGATGATTTCTCTAGGTTTGGACATGTCTTCTTAATGAAGCACAAATCCGAGGCCTTTGAGAAATTTCGAGAATATAAGAATGAAGTAGAAAAACAAACAGGCAAAAGTATCAAGATCCTAAGATCGGATCGAGGTGGTGAATACTTGAGTGCCGAGTTTCTGGACTACTTAAAAGAGAATGGAATTCTCTCTCAGCGTACTCCTCCATACACACCACAACACAACGGTGTATCGGAAAGAAGGAATCGAACCCTATTAGATATGGTTCGTTCCATGATGAGTAAGGCTGAGTTACCGCGATCTTTCTGGGGTTATGCACTGGAAACAGCTGCACATCTCTTGAACCAAGTTCCTACTAAGACAGTGCCTACCACACCATACCAGATGTGGAGTGGGAAGAAACCCTGTCTTAAATCCTTTAAGACATGGGGATGTCCGGCTTTTGTAAAAAAGCAGCATGCGGACAAGCTCGAGGCACGCTCAGTACAGTGCAAGTTTGTGGGATACCCAAAGAACTCCAAGGGGTATCTTTTCTATTACGCAGAGGAGCAAAAAGTCCTTGTTTCTCGTCATGCCCGCTTCTTGGAAACTGAGTTTTTAGAAAATCAGATAAGTGGGAGCGCAATAGAACTGGAAGAAATTCCAGAACCACAAGCTATTACTGAAACCTTAGTAGAACCAGAAGGTTCAGGGGAACCGGACATTCCTACGCCGCTCCGCAGGAGTAGTAGGCAGTCTCATCCGCCCGAGAGATACTACGGTTTTCTCATAGACGGGGATAGAGAGGATTGCATCATAGATTATGATGAGCCTACTAGCTTCCAGCAAGCCATTCAGAGCGGTGACTCGGTAAAATGGCTGGATGCAATGCGGACCGAGATGGAGTCCATGTACACCAACAAAGTTTGGACTTTGGACTTTGCTCCAGAAGGGGTAAAACCCGTAGGCTGCAAATGGATCTTCAGAAAGAAGATTGGTGTAGATGGGCAGGTTGAAACCTATAAAGCTAGGCTCGTTGCAAAGGGTTTTCGTCAAAGACCTGGTTTGGACTATGACGAGACTTTTTCTCCGGTAACCATGCTTAAATCCATTCGGATCCTTCTTGCCATTGCTGCCTTCCACGATTATGAGATCTGGCAGATGGACGTTAAGACGGCTTTCCTAAATGGAAATTTAGAAGAGTGCGTCTTTATGGATCAGCCAGAGGGATTCAATCAGAGTGGGAGCAGCGGTAAAGTGTGCAAGTTGCTCAAGTCCATCTATGGACTTAAGCAGGCATCGCGGAGTTGGAACATCTGCTTTGATGATACTGTCAAAGAATTCGACTTTGTCAAAAAACCCAGATGAACCATGCATTTACAGTAAGATTGTAGGGAGAAATGTGGTATTCCTCGTCTTGTACGTCGATGACATTCTCCTAATAGGAAATGATATTCCTATGCTACAGTCAGTCAAAGGATTCTTGTCACAGAGGTTCTCCATGAAGGACCTGGGCGATGCCAACTACATTCTGGGGATCCAGATCTATCGTGATAGATCTAAAAGGATGTTGGGACTTTCACAGTTAAGGTACATCGACACCATACTGAAACGATTCAGTATGGAAGATTCCAAGCGCGGTAATCTACCGGCTTGTCACGGAATCACCCTCTCTAAAGAGATGTCTCCCAAGACTGATTTGGAAAGGGCTCGCATGTCATCAATACCCTACGCATCTGCGGTAGGCTCTATTATGTATGCGATGTTATGTACCAGACCAGATGTAGCATACGCATTGAGCGTTGTAAGCCGGTATCAGTCGGACCCAGGGGAGAAACACTGGATAGCAGTAAAGAACATTCTCAAGTACCTGAGAAGGACTAAGGAGATGTTCTTGGTGTATGGCGGAAAAGACCTCCAGATTGAGGCCTTTGCTGACTCCAGCTTCCAGAGTGACAAGGATGACTCCAAGTCCATGTCGGGTTATGTCTTTACCCTCAATGGAGGGGCGGTTTGCTGGAAGAGTTCCAAGCAGGAAACCGTTGCTGACTCAACCATGGAAGCGGAGTACATAGCTGCTTGCGATGCCGCAAAGGAAGCTGTCTGGATGAAGAAGTTCCTCACGGAACTTCAGGTGGTTCCTACCAGTGTTGATCCAATACCGCTGTATTGTGACAACAACGGCGCTATAGCTTTAGCGAAGGAACCAAGGTCCCATCAGAAGTCCAGGCACATTTTGAGGCGGTTCCACCTGATCAGGGAGATCATTGATCGCCAGGAGATCGAGGTAAAGAGAGTAAAATCAGAAGATAACACTGCAGATCCATTCACCAAGGCCTTGCCCCAGACTCAGTTCGAGCGGCTGATCGAGATGATAGGTCTTCGATACGCCAGTACATGGCCTTAGTGCAAGTGGGAGATTGTTAGTGTATATGCCCTAGAGGCCATTACTGTATCATACTAGTATGTATATTACTTAATGGAAGCTTGGGATATTCACCTTGTATTGACAATCTTGCTCAAAATAGTAGTATGCTACTTGGTTTGTTTTTACTTCAATGTGTACATGTGTTTATTTTAGTATATCGCCTATACACATTAGTAGAGCCCTTAGGATCTTTGCTTGATTACCAGCGATGTGATGGCCGTCACACTAGTGGGGCTGGGTAATCTATAAGCACATCCTTATGCAGGTCCCTGGTCGCAGGACTATCGAGACAGGGCATCGATACTCAGGAGTAGACCAGCGCATGCGCTTCTCATCCCAGTGTGGGAGACGGTCTGTCCCACAGCCGTCAGTACGTCGTACTTGAGATAGTATGCGGGTGCTCGTTAGGTTACGGGTACACTGGACAGGACTCGTCGGGAACTGACTAGTTGGTATTATACCTATTGTCAGTTATCAGTTCCCAGGTGACATGAGTACAGCTTAGTCCGCTGACTTGACACTGTCACTTCGCCTCGGGTGTGTTCCCACTGTACTTTGATCACTACCCTACCACGGCTCAAAGGAGTCGTGCAAACAGGTGGTGGTTGGGTGCAGTCCCGAAGCACTTGGAGGCAGTGACGGTTAGACAGGATTCGTCTCTCCCGGTATTGGGGGTTGACATCGCGCTGTGTCTAGGAGAGCCATTACACGAGTAGTCCCTGGCCAGGGCAAACGAGATATACTGGTAGGTTTCCAGTGTTATCTCAGGGTGTATTGGGCTTCACTCCGGCACGACTTGTACCGCTATTTGGGGACTGACGTTTACCGCCCCCTAGGCCCGCCATGCGATGTATCAGACGAACAGACCGGACTGTACGGAGAATGTCACACTCAGGCTCAGTAGGAGTTCAGATGGGTTTTCGCCTCGTCCGTCTTCTTGTCGGCATTACCTGGGGACCGTTACGCACAGCTAGTGCCGCTTGCGGTCTGTGGTTAAACCCACTGCCAGCGTAGTGTCGAGTCTTTAGAGTCCCACACAGAAAGCTTTTCGCCTTTAGGCAAAAGAGTAGAGGTCGCATGGTATTGCGACAGGTCGCATGGTTTTGCGACAGGGTTCGGTCACATCCGTGCACTTGTGCACGTACGGTGTCCGGACAGTTTACACTAGCGGGCTTTGGTTTAAGCCAGATCCTAGTGTACCTTATGGGATTGGATTTATCCAGTTTGCATTCGTGTTCCTCGGAACGCGGATGCGGGTGTGTATGCACAGTTGACAGGGAGGCAGAGGCAGCAGATTCTCATTAGGGTTGTTGACAGTTGACCGTTGACTATTTGACTTTATGCTCAACCCTAATGAGAATATGATATGTGATTAACTATTATATTAATTAAGTATTATGGTGATATGGTTGTTGACTTGTTGACTTTTGTTGACTTGTTGACTTTGTTGACTTGTTGACTTTTGTTGACTTGTTGACCGGTTGACTAGGCTTGACTAGTTGACCATCATGATAACCATGGTTATCATTTCATGCCAAAGACTTTTTCTTGCTTGCTCATTTGAGTAAAATGAGTGCATGACATGATAAGGTTATGGTTGCTTCAAACCATCACATAAGACTTTTTTGATATGATGAGTTATGATCACTTTGGATTATGAGAGGGTGAAAGACAAAAGAGAGCCTCATTCTTTCTTGCTCATTCTCTCTCTTGTTCTTGAGCTCTCCTCTTGCTCTCACCCTCAACCTCTTGCTCCCTCTCTTGATCTATGGTTCTCTTGTCTCATGAGTTGAGAATCAAGAACCATAGATAAAATCCCATTCTATTTCCTCTCTACTCATTCTAGTTCACTAGGTTTAGCAAACCAAGTGAACTAGTTTCTTCAAAGAACGAAGAAGGAGCTAAAGGTTGGAGCTTTCAAGTGGATCTATCTTCGGCGTACGGAGACGACGAGAAGGAGCCATCGGACCACCATCGGAGCTTGAAGAGAAGGAGTTCAAGTTTAGGTATAACCATCTCTATCCGAGTAGCTAAATATCTTTAGCTTAGTATGCTAGTTTTAGTTTAGGTAAAGATCCCGACCTAGCTTAGTCCATGTTGCCTCTTGCGTTAAAATTTTGATTTTATACCGTTTCCGCCTCCCCGTAAGAACCGGGGGTCGCAACGTGGACTTACAAGAATTGATATAAAATGAGAAGGGAAATGAGCAAGGGCAGTGGAGGGAGAGGGAATCTCGGCCAAAGGGATAAGGGAGTGTTTTGTGAGGAGTTTCCAAGCAATTTCCCACCATAAATGCATTCATACACACATACACACACATGCATGCATCTTCATCATTCTTTTCTTTTCTTTTCTTTTTAAAATCCTAGCTTAATTCTAGTCCACACATTAATCCTAAGTGAAGTGAGAAGGATTTGATTTAATCTCAAATTAATTTTAGAGAAAAGATCGCTTAGAGAAATTTTCCCAAATTTGAATACCGCATTAAAATAATATTAAAATTGGGAAAAATTCAAATTGAACCAAAACGTCCAATATACTCCCAAAGCTTGCGCACTAGCTTTATTTTAGCTAATCTTGGTGCTGACAAGTCTATATGGTCATTCGTTCACAGTCGGGTTAAAACGGAAAATACCGACAAACTTACCTTAAACGGAAAAATTCTCATAACGATTTTCTAAAACGTTACAAAATTGCTCACACATTTTTCATGCGACCGTTAATACTTCTTGAGGTACTAACCGACCAATTACTAAATATGCCCACATATTAGGCGTAATTAATATTTCCCTCGTCTTGCAACACCTAAGGCTTAGCAGTGACTCCCAAACCAGTTGGTCTAAGGCACTAGGTGATGAAGCATCCTCGCTATATTTTTTTTATGCTGCCTTGGTGATTACAAAACCAGTGTTCATTTTTCTTCACCATTTTATACTTTTATGCTTCATTTATTATCTTCTTCGTACTTTGGCTTTTAGACAAGAGCATTTCAAGGTATCCTCTACTATCCTGAGTTTTAAAACATGTGTAAGTGCGTATTGTAGAGTATCAACGTTCAGATGTTTGGCTTCCAGAATAGGAACTATTTTTCAGACTTATTTTTATCCTCAGATTAGTGACTTCCTTCATCTTACTAACCCTTGGGACAATGGCTCATAACTACTTATTACTTGTTTCGTCTAAGAAAACATCTAACTTTCTTGGTTTTCTTAAACTTTTCCAATCTTTTAAATGTAATTTTTCACTTTCTAATCTTTTATTATCAATTTTTATTTTAATTATTATATTTTTTTATATTTTGTGCTTATGCCAAGTATGATGCGAAGTAATGCGCAAATAAGCACAAACCTCCCCCAAACCTGTTTACAGCAGTGTCCTCACTGTTATCTCTTTGAAATCTCAAAAACTGGTAGGCTTAGGAGGAAAAGTTATTAACGGGGATAAGAATGAATGTACGTGAAAATCTCCTCCAAACTTATTTTTGGCTCACAATTTTTTAGGACAACTTTTATTTTCAAGAGCCAAAAATACACCCCCCCAAAACTTGAGTTAAACAATATTAAGTATTTTAAGAGGGGGTAAAGTAATTTGGTCAATATAAGGGTTTGCAAAAACCAAAAATTAATACCAACCATTCGAAAATTTTATCAATGTAACGACCCTGTTGGTGGAAGAACATGTTGTCTGCAGCCCAAAAGAAGTGGGGAAGAGATACGTGGTGGTATGGAAAGGGTTTGAGTCTTAAATTATAGAAATGAAAGAATGAGAATGAATGACAGAGAGAATATGAATGATTAGGAATGAGCGGAACATTTGCATTCTCGTATCTTATAAGAAGAAGTGGTGGCGGTTCAACTTCTATAGGTGGAGGTTGATTAATCACAAAATCCGTGTTGTTTAGGAATGCAAGTTCGTCAGCAAAAAGTTCTTCAAAACTTTCATCGATGGTGTGACTGAACATATTGCTGTTAATAAGTTTTGTGCCAGAATTTATCATACTTGATTTGTCAAACATTATGGAGGTAGGAGACTCGAGAAACTCATCTACCTCATTTTCAAAAGTATCTAAATCAAGTAGACTTTCTGGTATTATCGAACTTGAATTATCGGATTGTGATTTATTAACACTCACTGAAATTATAGGAAGAATAGAAGAAGAACCTGAAAAAGTAGAAGGTGAAATGGGTAAACAAATTGGTGTATCGAGTATCACTGAACCAGATGTGGGAGATGTAGGCTGAATTTCGGTCTGCTGTTCGGTTATACCATTATTATCAACTTCAAGACACATTTGGGGTTCGGGAAGAATAATTAAAGGCTCAAGATGATGACCACAAGGAAGTGAAAGGACCTGATGAATTGGTGGGACAAACTCATCCAAAATTTCGGGTTCATCATTCAATATATCCCCAACGTCAATCACCTCATTCAAGTGAAGGTTAAAATTCTCAAACACCTCATTAAAAGTTGGTTTTCAATCAATTTTGGTTCAAGAGTGGAGATGTAGAGATCACAAGGTTTTGGTATGATTTCACTCGAACCGGACCCTTCACAATTCGGTAAATCAAACACTACAAAGTCACACAACTTATCAGACATTCTATCTTCAATTGTGAATATTTGGTGTACTCAATGAATCTGTGAAACTGGAGTTGTGGATTTCAGTTTGGAATGGAAAGGTTTGATTAGGAAGGGTGTATAGTTCTGTCTCACTACCCAAATTCTCACTTTGTCCTATGCCCGTATTATATACTGAAAATTTTTGGGCTGGTTTGAAATTATTTGCTTGCATCCACTCTGTTGTTTCCTTCCTATTTTGGTTCGACATTTCCATATATTTTTCTAATGTCCGCTCAAGACTAGACTTGGGTTGATAAGGGGTTTCAGTATAAGATTGGAATTCTTGTGGATAATTAAAACTCCCAAATGACTGATTAGAAGGATTGTCTAGAGAAGGTGGAAAAGTCGGATAGGATTGATGGAGATAGAATGGTTGCGAAAATTGGGCAGGAGTAGGATCAACATTATGATAAGAAGAATATTGATATTGATTGGTTGGTTGGCTATTTTCAATAGACATCATATATGTCACAAACCGATTATGAAATTCTTTTTTAGAAAGTGGTGGTGATGGTTGATATTGGTCCGGATTGAAACTATGGCCGTTAGCCCTCGCTATATGCTCAGCAATGGACATGCGTCTAGAGGTATCCTCACTCGGAGTATCAACTGAAACAGATGTAGAATTAGGATACGGTTGATAAGACCTGGACTGAGGTAGCCAACTGTTTCTATCCGCTTGTTCTATCCGATCTCTTAAAGACATGGGAGAGTTGGATGGTATACTGAAGCGATTACGAAGACAAGAAATATCTGGTTGTGGATAGCAAAGCTCGACAAGAGTTCGTCTGTTTGGGTTACCCATTATCAGAAGGGAAGAGGGGAAAAGGGTAAAAAAATAATTGGTTTGTTTTGAAAACGACGGATTTAGAAAAAATCACAAAAAATGCACAAGCAACCCTAGATCTACGGTCACCTAGGTCAAGTCACTAGACCGCTCCTAGACTTCCAGAAGACAAATCGCAGGATAAATCCACTACTACCTCTTTATCCCTCATATGGCCAGGTAAGTGCCAGGTAAGTGGGAGGTTTTCTGCTACGTAAGTAGCGGGCCTAATTAAGTAACCACTTGCCTTAGGCACACTTGCCTTAGACACCACAAAAGAAATGCGGATAAGCAATAGATTACCCACGACCTTCTTCTGTCCTAATTGAGCGCGACGGTCTTTAGAGTCTTGTCTAGATATTTTTTAGTTAATGAAGGGTGATGTGGATGCGAGTTTTGTGATTTTTTGGGCTTAGGAAGGGTAATGAAATTCCTACCTAATCTGAATTTGGTCTTTGCCCCTTAATTTTCGTATTAAAATATGCACAAACAACCAATTTTAAGAAACGCAACAAGAATTTTTTTTAAGCGCTGCGAATTTTTGCAAAGAATCCTGCAGAAATTTGTTATTGGACAAGAGCAGAGAGGAGAGGAGAGAACAGAGAATATACCACAGAAGTTTGAAGCAGTGAAGAACCTAAACGGCGGCGGAACAGCCGCAAAAACCAGCAAACTGCCGTGGTTCCGCGGTGGTATGACCGAATTAGGTTTCAAAAATTTTCTTGTAACTTCCTGTACTCCTCTGGAATCTTCAGAAAGTCTCTGAATCTTGATTTCCTCAGTACAATGATTCCAGGTTCCCTCGCAAAAATTCAAACACTAATCGTTAAGCACACGAAGCGATTCTTGAATTAAAATTTGATGGAATAATAATGTTTCAACTCAAATAGCAAGAAAGAACAAATTACACACGGATCACCGGCAACGGCGCCATTTGATTGATCGTATGGATTGTGTTTTAAAAATGTTTATCACAACCAAAGAATTTATAGCCGCAATCAATAACGGTGTCGATGTAGATCGTTAAAGAATACGGATCGTCCACTGAGATTCGTGTATTTATTCGTTCGTGCTTTAGATGAGTCAAAAGAAAATAGTAATAAAATTCAAGAAAATAATTCAAGATTCAATTGAGTTGTCATTTCAAGAAAATCAAGAATATGTTCAAGAATTAGAAATCAAGAAAGTGTCCAATATCAATATTAGTTATCAAGAAAATGAAGAATAGCTTGTAGGAATCGATAGGAATTAGTAGCAATGATGAATACAAAAAATTACGTATCTTATCTATTGATGAATTATAGCTAGAACGATGATGATAAATGAAGATTAAGGATCTATTGAAGAAACTAGGGTTTCTCCTTCACTATCCCTTGTCTTTTCATTGATCATCATTCAAATCTAGCCTTTAGCAAAGAAAATCATCAATCATTTAATTCCCAAATTGCAACGAAATTATCAAGAATGGTGATCTCGATCCAAATTAGGTCATTGATGATTCTTTTTCCTAAAGTTCACAATTCTCATAAGACTTAAGATTAGTTTTAGGATTTCATCATCATTTGATCTACCGATTACCTTCAATTCCTTAGAAAGCGGAGATTACTCACGCATCATGAAAATAAAAGAATCAAGAATGAGAAATTTCATAATGCAAGAATTTAAAGAAAGCGAGAGTTAACAATTAATCATCTTTATTAAATCTTCTCAAATTTACACTTCTCAATCCGAGATTACAAGACTAAGCACTCGATCACTCCTTTGAAAAGAGAATTTGTCGTCGATCTTTACGCGGCTCGGTCTTCGTGAGACGTGGATCATTCGCGGATCTCTTGCTCTTGATGACAATCGGCGTTGCGATAAAGGATCTTTGATGTCTTCGTTTGATGTAGCCCTCTACGATTCTTGATTTAGATTTGGATTTGGTATTTGGATGAAAGCTTTATCACTAAGATTCAACCCTAAAATTCAACAACAAAATTCAACAACCTTTACAATGTAGCTTAGATCCTTTTTTATAGATCTCAAATCAAGCTTCCACAAGAAGCTTGGTAGTTATCCAGAGCCTTCCAGAAGAATCCAGGCGGTTATGAAGCGTCTCAAGCAAGCTAGGAGGTTGAAAAGAAGGTTCTGGAGAAGTATTGTCACTGGAGCCCCTAACTCGGTAGCGGATCCACGGCGGATCGGGCTGAATCGGCCGCAGTTCCGCGGCCGTTTGAAGAGTTTGATGATTCAATTCTCTAGGGTGTTCTAATGTTGGCTTTTGGTTCTTCAGGTGATATCTAGAATCTTTTTACCTCTTCTGAATATCTGCCAGATTTTAATTCTTTGACTTGCTGCGTTTTATCGGCAAATTTGCGATTCCGATATCTGTCCTGACATAATTTTCTGCACAAAATCTCAATAAAAAGTGTTGGAGATATAGAATATTATGCATGACATACTAAACACACAATTTCCTTCAAAAGATGTTGATTATATATATAACACGTGGTATTTGATAATTTGCAGACGAACTGGTAATATGTGTTATATTTATATCAACTATCCTTAAATGATTAGAATAGTGAGGAAATTGATATGTTCAAGATTGCAATATTTTTGACTGAACAGGCAGCCATGCATGAAGAAAGAGAAGAAAATGGTGAAGGGAAATGAAAGGAAAACAAATGGGAGCCTTGGTCAAATGACCCCTCACCTCTCTTTATTCTCTCTTTTGCCCATACCCATTTCTTTAATATTTTCCTTTTTCTTTTATTTTCTTTTATTTTCTTTTTAAAACAAAAACACCATAATTAATAAAGAAGAGCCATGGTTCATGATAAAGTGTAAAAAGATGTTTGCAACATTTCTCTTTTTGTTGCATGGTGTAGGGTTCCTAGGCACTCTTGTGAAGGTTCAAAAGGCATCAAACATGCCCGGATAAAAATTTAGACGTGCCGAACAACCCAAAGCCGGGATCTTTGCTAGATTATTAGGGTTTAACATGCAATAAGATAACTTTTATCTAAGTGTGAGGGATTACAACCTTTGTAGTCCGCTCCTTCACTTCACAAGCTCCGAGTAGAAGTCTCTTTGCCGCGATCCACGATCTCCCGGACTCATGAGAGGCTCCACAACTCGAACGATCCATTCTAGCTTGTCGTATTCCAAATCTCCGATGATCTACCTTGAAGTTGCTACGACTCAAGCTTTCTCACTCTTATGAGATGAACACACTAATCTCAAGGGCTAGATGAGATGAGGATGAGAGAGTAGTAATTTTGCTTTCTTTTTATATCATTTTCTCATATTTTATCATCACTTTAGGATTTTCAAGAGAGCTTCTTCAAGAGAGAAGAAGAAGAAGATCATGGATAATGATAATATCAAATCCTTTTGTGATGAATAGAAATAAAACATATGATTGATATATAACCATGGTCAAGGATGAATGGCTAAGAATGAGTAGAGAAACAACTAGAGTTAGGGTTTGGTTAAGTTAAAAATGTATCATCACAAAATATCACAACCATGACAAAAAGAAAATGCTTCTAGAAGGAACTTGAAGCATCTAACCCTAATCAAACCCTAACCTCAATTAATTATCCTTAAACATGTTTAACAATTAATCATATCATGTCACAATAATATATATCACATATATATTATATATTTGCAACAAAAGAAAATAATACAATTAACATATATCGCATATATATCAATGTATCATCCACTGAGAAAATGAAATAATAAAGCGAGCCAATATTAGATAATGTAATACAATATATCATATATATTATTATACATTAAATCATCGAATCAACACTTGAATCGATGATCCGGCTATATCGAATATTACCGACTAATATATCATGTACCGATTCATCGAATCAACACATGATCCGATGACCCGGTTCATATCCATATATCGCGAGAATATAATACGGTATCCCATATCGCATTATTCACGCTCCTGCGCATATCATATATGCGCCACTACTCCGTTTCGCCTGAGCCAAGAAACCTCTGTGTAGGACTCTAAAGAATCGTCAATACGCCGATAGCAGGTGATGATCATATCAAACACCCACAAGCTGCAAGCGGTCAGCTAAACGTAACAGCCGCCCAGGTATTGAGCGATCAGAAGATCAACAAGCTAGCCTGTGCGTTCTCCTGTGAATCCAACCAGTAACACTCCCGTACAGTCCGGTCTGTTCGTCTGATATGTCGCATATCAAGTCTAGGGGTGGTATACGTCAGACCCCAGTAACCGATAAGTCGTGTCGATGTATGGCTCATAACGGGTCGAGAAACTACTAGTAACACTTACCAGTAAATCTCTATATCAGCCCTGGCCAGGGACTTCCAGTTATAGCCAATCGAACACAGCACAACATCAACTCCCTATACCGGGAGAAACGAATCCCCTCCTATCGCTCATTGCCTCCATGTGATTCGGGACTGTACCCAAAAGCCACCGTTTTGCACGCCCTCTTGGACGTGGTAAGGTGGAAATCAAAGCACAGTGGGAATCACACAAGACTCCATGACGATCTCGGGTCTACAGACTACCCTGTACCAGTGTCACCGGAGAACTGCCATCTGACGTGTGGTATATCACCATCTGGGAGTTCTCGGCGAGTCCGTCCAGTGTACCCAGTCTCCACTGAGCACCCGTACACCATCTCTGATGTCTAACACCGATGGATATGGGATCATCCATCGCCCATCATATGGGTCAAGATGCGTATACGCTAGTCTACTCTGGTGTATCGATGCCCTGTCTCGATATACCCTCGACTAGGAACAGTTATAGGATGTACTCATCGACTACCGTGGCCCCACTAGTATGATCTCATCATAGTCCCAGTAGTCGAGTACAGATCCTAAGGGCTTTATCAACATGTGAGAGTAAAACAGTAAACCAATACAAGTCAACATGTTAAGATAAAGTGAAACCAAATAGCATACTATCATGACGAGCAAGAAAGTCATCTCTATATATAACCAAGCATCCATTATAATATACATCATATGTACAACAATGGCCTCTAGGGCATATACATAACTAACAATCTCCCACTTGCACTAAGGCCAGCTGCTGTAGTATCTCATACCTAGCATCCCGAATAATCTCTCAAACTGTATCTGGGGAATAGCCTTCGTAAATGGATCCGCAGTGTTGTCCTTCGTATCTACTCTCCTGACCTCGATCTCCCGGCGATCAACTATCTCCCTGATCAGGTGATACCGCCTCAGAATATGTCTGGACTTTTGATGGGATCTGGGTTCCTTGGCCAAAGCCACAGCTCCATTGTTATCGCAATACAGAGGTATTGGATGCTCAATGGATGGAACCACTCCAAGTTCACTAATGAACTTCTTTATCCAGACAGCCTCTTTGGCAGCATCGTTGGCAGCGATGTATTCAGCCTCCATCGTTGAGTCTGCAACGGTATCCTGTTTGGAACTCTTCCAACATACCGCCCCTCCATTGAGGGTAAAGACAAAACCCGAATGCGACTTAGAGTCGTCCTTATCACTTTGGAAGCTGGAATCGGTAAAGGACTCCACCTGGAGTTCTCCGTTACCATACACCAAGAACATCTCCTTAGTCCTTCGCAAGTACTTGAGAATGTTCTTCACAGCTGTCCAATGACTCTCTCCAGGATATGCTTGATACCGACTCACTACACTTAGTGAGTATGCAACATCGGGTCTGGTACATAGCATCGCATACATGATAGAGCCTACTACCGAAGCATAGGGTATCCCTTGCATGCGAGCTCTCTCCAAATCAGTCTTGGGAGACATCTCTTTGGAGAGAGTGAGTCCAGAGATCGTGGGCTGATTCCCACGTTTGGATTCTTCCATACTAAACCTCTTTAGTATGGTGTCAATGTACCTGGATTGGGACAATCCCAGTATCCGTTTAGATCTATCTCTATAGATCATGATTCCCAATATGCAGGAGGCATCACCTAGATCTTTCATTGAGAATCTCTGTGATAAGAAGAGCTTGACTGATTGCAGCATAGGAATATCATTTCCTATCAAGAGTATGTCATCCACGTACAATACGAGGAAGACAACCTTACCCTCTGCTACCTTCTTATAGATACAAGGTTCATCTATATTTTTGATGAAGTCAAACTCTTTGACTACAACATCAAAACAGATGTTCCAACTCCGCGATGCTTGCTTTAACCCATAAATGGATTTAAGCAGCTTGCACACCTTTCCGCTGCTCCCACTATCTACGAAGCCCTCTGGCTGAGTCATGTACACGCTCTCTTCTAAATCACCGTTTAGAAAGGCGGTCTTAACATCCATTTGCCAGATTTCTTAGTCATGGTATGCAGCAATGGCAAGTAAGATCCGGATGGACTTAAGCATAGCCACTGGAGAAAAGGTTTCGTCATAATCCACACCTGGTCGTTGACGAAAACCCTTTGCTACAAGTCTAGCTTTGAAAGTCTCAACTTTTCCATCTACACCAAATTTCTTTTTAAAGATCCACTTGCTCCCAATGGGTTTTACCCCTTCAGGAGCATTTTCCAAAATCCATACTTTATTGGTGTACATGGATTCCATCTCAGATCGCATTGCATCCAGCCATTTCACAGAGTCACCACTCGTGATGGCCTGCTCGAAACTAGTCGGGTCATCATCATCCATGATGCAATCTTCGCTTCTACCATCAATGAGAAAACCGTAGTATCTCTCAGGTGGACGAGAAACCCTACTAGATCGGCGGAGAGGCTGGGGTTCGTCGGGTACTACTGAATCCTCTGGTTCCACTAAATCTTCAGTTGTAATTTGTGTTTCTGGAACCTCTTCCAGCTCTACCTCTTTGCCACTAATTTCTTTTTCAAGAAATTCCTTTTCTAAAAAGGTGGCATATTGAGAAATAAACACCTTTTGTTCCTCAGCGTGATAGAAAATATATCCTTGAGAATTCTTAGGATATCCCACAAATTTGCAAAGAACTGACCGTGCCTCGAGTTTGTCTGGATTTTGTCTTTTGACATAGGCCGGACAACCCCATATCTTAACTCTTTTAAAATATGGTTTCTTCCCACTCCATATCTCATGTGGTGTGGTAGGCACAGATTTAGACGGAACTTGATTCAATAGGTATGCTGCTGTTTCAAGTGCATAACCCCAGAAGGAAATAGGCAACTCAGCCTCGCTCATCATAGAGCGCACCATATCTAATAGGGTGCGATTCCTCCGCTCCGATACACCGTTGTGCTGTGGTGTATAAGGAGGAGTAAGCTGAGAGAGAATCCCATTCTCTTTTAGATAATCTAAGAACTCATTGCTTAAGTATTCACCTCCTCGATCAGATCGAAGAATCTTAATACTTTTGCCCGTTTGATTCTCTACTTCGTGCTTATATTCTCTGAATTTCTCAAAAGCTTCAGACTTGTGTTTCAATAGGAACACATGTCCGTATCTGGAGAGATCGTCAGTGAATGTAATGAAATAGGAAGAACCGTTCCTGGCATGCGTAGACATGGGACCGCATACATCACTATGTATTAGTCCTAAGAGTTCGGTAACTCTTTCTCCGTGTCCACTAAATGGAGCTTTGGTCATTTTTCCTTTGAGACATGAATGGCAAGTATCATAAGATGATAATTCGAACGAATTCAAATAACCATCTTTATGTAACTTAGCCAGTCGTGTCGCATTGATATGACCAAGTCTACAATGCCACAAGTAGGATTCGTTCATATCTGAACTTTTCCTCTTGTGTGTGTTTTGTATATTCAGAACTGTATTCTGATTTAGAATGAATATGCCATTATGTAACGAGCCTGATGCAATCAACTTTTGATTTAGGAATATGTTCATAACATTATCCTGTACTATAAAATTATATCCCTCTTTACTCAATAAAGAAACTGATATAATGTTGCACATCATGTTCGGTATATAATAGCACTCATTTAGAATCAGTGTATTACGACTTGGCAATACAAGGTGATATTCGCCAACTGCTTTGGCTACAATACTTGCACCGTTCCCTACTTGAACGGAATGATCACCTTTTCCCAGTTCTCTACCTTTCCGTAGCCCATGTAACTGTTTACATATGTGGGATCCTGATCCGGTATCTAATACCCAGGATGTAGGGTGAACTGAGAAACAGTTCTCAATAACTAACACACCCGAAGAAGATGCATCAACATGCATGTTCTTTTGGGTGGCGTGAGAATCCAGATATTCTCCTGTTTCCTGTTCAGTCTTATAACTCTTATAAGAAAAAACGGGTTCAACGTTCCCTTGCTCAGTACAATAATTAGGTTTAGTCAATACATCCATATTATTATCTTGATTATGGCATGACATGGTCGCTACCTGGAGAGAGAGAGAAGAAAACACTTTAGCGTATGCTCTTGCAAGATTAGATTGGTTATTATCTTATCTAATCAGGATGTCTCCCACTGTTTTTATCAAATCTACCTTAAAACCCTAAAAGGTAAGATTAGCCGGGATTAATTACACCTTACAACTTCGTCAATCTTTCAGCCAGATCAGTGTCGGTACTTTGAGGGAGGTTCCCCGTGCTCCCGCACGGACCTAATTAAAGTAAACCTCGTTTTCCCAGAGGCGTAACCTCGTTAACACTTTTCTAGACACCTACTTGATCGGCTAATTGTCCTGTGTAAAACTCTCCCAGGAGTAACACTTACTCGCAGTGGGTATCGGGATCCAACTATCTCATAGGAGGTATGCAATCTCATTGCAAATTTCAACACTTGAAATTCCCGATAATATTTTTGCCCCTAGCAATTTATGACCTTAACATAGTCAACAAATCATAATTGCTAGCCAAGTTCAACCCGTCATTTCCCGATTGAATTAAATCCACCTGCACGACCCTTAACATAGTCAACAAAGTCGCACAACTACCCTAATCCAATCACATCTCATGTTTTAACAGATAACTACTAATTAGCTACCGCACACTACGCCTTAACATAGTCAACAAACGTAGCACGAATACTAACTAGTCTTTATCTGAAATGACGGAGGGCTACGCAGGTTTTTCAGAAAACCCTGAGCGTAATGAACTTGATATCGTTGTAGAATCGAGTGAAGTTTTGAAAAGGAGTGTTTTTGAGGCTTTTCTTAGTTTCGCTAAAGGGGTCACTCCCGGTGAAGGGATCGTCGGCCCTTTCCTCATCGAATAAGGTGCAGGATATATCATATATACCGCTGTGCAAAGCAAAACACTAAAAGCAATCAAAAGACAAACCGCGTTTTGTAGCATCTGCCAGTTTTGCTAAAGGAGTCACTCCCGGTGAAGGGATCTCGGTCCTTTCCTCATCGAATAAGGTGCAGGATATATCGTATATATCACTGTGCAAAGCAAAACTGTAGCTACCCCTTTTTATAAAGTTTATGATTCTACAACATCTTTAGGTTTATTTTCTTTTTATTAATCTTATTAATAAAATACCATCAGCCTATGCTTCCTAAGCATCACAAAAGAAACGAAAGCAGTAATATTTATATATCAGCATATATATATAGTATAAGCATTCGTCTCAGGCAGTAATATGATCTCATCACAGAACATTGCAGCAGAAGAACATATATGAAATATTGGATATACTAGGACGTCCGTGTTTTCAATACGAGCCTGTATAAAACACAGATTCCACGGTCGCGACGAATAGCCAAACCCACATCCCAAGACCCCTACGAGAGCGGCAAGTAACACTGCCAATTCTAGGGTTAGGAGACCCGGTCTCGACTCCTCGAGATGGCCTCCCACTGGACCCTAGAACCCGGTTACTTGTGCTCCCCTCCTTGGGTCTACCTAATGCGGAAAAGTAAATAATATACACTGGTGACATCAACCGCAACCAGGAAGTGCCCCCAAATAAAAGAATATTACATTACAAATGAATTTTACATGAATGAAAATAAAAACCCTCATCTCACATAAAACCCCCGGCTATTCAGAACGCGACGATCCAATATAACATATCACAGCAACACATAATATCACATATCATCAACGTAAGTAAATATGCGCATCCCAATTGTCGTTGAATCATATAGCAACGAAACCGGCGATCTCACATATTACACTTACGGTCACAGAAAAGAAAGTGTAAAACTACAATATTTGGAATCCACAATCACTTTAGACATCGTAAATCCGAAATATCACATACTCCGCATTTCATGCCTAACTCTATGAATTCCACATATTGTATCACATTCCAGATAAATAGACAGTATTAAACTTTTCGAACAGATAATCAAACACCCAAGATTTCCCAAAGTGCTCAACTCTTGAGCGGGGTTCAAATAATCCCATAATATGTCAAAGTTCCAGTGATCCAGCCGTAGAAGGGTCAAGCCAACGCCTCACATGTGGCACGCCGTACTACCCCAAACCCGAAGGTTCAAAAGGCAGTTCAAGACGGTCACATAATCGAGTTAAGGTTTGTTGTCTTCTAGAGGGTCCACCGCTTAACTTGTACAATTTTTCCGAAAGATTTAAACCCGAATAAATTTCAACACTTGAAAATTTGCCGTACCGGGAAACAGTAAGTTAATGATATCCGTTCAAATAGTTTAACAGTTTCTAAATATCCGGAAAGAAATACGAATTTAAATATTCCGATCGAATCTACGATTACAAAATAAACCCCAGATTTTATCAACACCTGAAACAGATTAAAAATACCCAGAAGCATCAGCAAGCACCTACGGTCATTACCAGAAAAGCCACGTGTCACAATCCTATCAATCCGCCGCGGAACCGCCGCGCAAGCCATGCTTGCGCCGCGCTTCCGCGGCCGTTTGATCAAATTGGGGGCTCGGGCTTCTTGGTAATTCTTAGAATTCCCTGCTGATTTTTTTTACATATTTTTAATTCTGAAAAATCCCAAAATTTAAAAAATTTCCAGAGAGGGGTCAAATTTCGTCGTTTCGGGTTCGATCGGAGTTTTAACTTCGTAAACACATTGCCTAATGCTCTAGCTAGGCTCTGATACCACTGTAGGGTTCCTAGGCACTCTTGTGAAGGTTCAAAAGGCATCAAACATGCCCGGATAAAAATTTAGACGTGCCGAACAACCCAAAGCCGGGATCTTTGCTAGATTATTAGGGTTTAACATGCAATAAGATAACTTTTATCTAAGTGTGAGGGATTACAACCTTTGTAGTCCGCTCCTTCACTTCACAAGCTCCGAGTAGAAGTCCCTTTGCCGCGATCCACGATCTCCCGGACTCATGAGAGGCTCCACGACTCGAACGATCCATTCTAGCTTGTCGTATTCCAAATCTCCGATGATCTACCTTGAAGTTGCTACGACTCAAGCTTTCTCACTCTTATGAGATGAACACACTAATCTCAAGGGCTAGATGAGATGAGGATGAGAGAGTAGTAATTTTGCTTTCTTTTTATATCATTTTCTCATATTTTATCATCACTTTAGGATTTTCAAGAGAGCTTCTTCACGAGAGAAGAAGAAGAAGATCATGGATAATGATAATATCAAATCCTTTTGTGATGAATAGAAATAAAACATATGATTGATATATAACCATGGTCAAGGATGAATGGCTAAGAATGAGTAGAGAAACAACTAGAGTTAGGGTTTGGTTAAGTTAAAAATGTGTCATCACAAAATATCACAACCATGACAAAAAGAAAATGCTTCTAGAAGGAACTTGAAGCATCTAACCCTAATCAAACCCTAACCTCAATTAATTATCCTTAAACATGTTTAACAATTAATCATATCATGTCACAATAATATATATCACATATATATTATATATTTGCAACAAAAGAAAATAATACAATTAACATATATCGCATATATATCAATGTATCATCCACTGAGAAAATGAAATAATAAAGCGAGCCAATATTAGATAATGTAATACAATATATCATATATATTATTATACATTAAATCATCGAATCAACACTTGAATCGATGATCCGGCTATATCGAATATTACCGACTAATATATCATGTACCGATTCATCGAATCAACACTTGATCCGATGACCCGGTTCATATCCATATATCGCGAGAATATAATACGGTATCCCATATCGCATTATTCACGCTCCTATGCATATCACATATACTCCACTACTCCGTTTCGCCTGAGCCAAGAAACCTCTGTGTAGGACTCTAAAGAATCGTCAATACGTCGGTAGCAGGTGATGATCATATCAAACACCCACAAGCTGCAAGCGGTCAGCTAAACGTAACAGCCACCCAGGTATTGAGCGATCAGAAGATCAACAAGCTAGCCTGTGCGTTCTCCTGTGAATCCAACCAGTAACACTCCCGTACAGTCCGGTCTGTTCGTCTGATATGTCGCATATCAAGTCTAGGGGTGGTATACGTCAGACCCCAGTAACCGATAAGTCGTGTCGATGTATGGCTCATAACGGGTCGAGAAACTACTAGTAACACTTACCAGTAAATCTCTATATCAGCCCTGGCCAGGGACTTCCAGTTATAGCCAATCGAACACAGCACAACATCAACTCCCTATACCGGGAGAGACGAATCCCCTCCTATCGCTCATTGCCTCCATGTGATTCGGGACTGTACCCAAAAGCCACCGTTTTGCACGCCCTCTTGGACGTGGTAAGGTGGAAATCAAAGCACAGTGGGAATCACACAAGACTCCATGATGATCTCGGGTCTACAGACTACCCTGTACCAGTGTCACCGGAGAACTGCCATCTGACGTGTGGTATATCACCATCTGGGAGTTCTCGGCGAGTCCGTCCAGTGTACCCAGTCTCCACTGAGCACCCGTACACCATCTCTGATGTCTAACACCGATGGATATGGGATCATCCATCGCCCATCATATGGGTCAAGATGCGTATACGCTAGTCTACTCTGGTGTATCGATGCCCTGTCTCGATATACCCTCGATTAGGAACAGTTATAGGATGTACTCATCGACTACCGTGGCCCCACTAGTATGATCTCATCATAGTCCCAGTAGTCGAGTACAGATCCTAAGGGCTTTATCAACATGTGAGAGTAAAACAGTAAACCAATACAAGTCAACATGTTAAGATAAAGTGAAACCAAATAGCATACTATCATGACGAGCAAGAAAGTCATCTCTATATATAACCAAGCATCCATTATAATATACATCATATGTACAACAATGGCCTCTAGGGCATATACATAACTAACACATGGCACATGCATAAATAAGATTGATGCAAAATTAGCGGAATATTACTCAAGATAAACATAATTTGCATATATTGAACTTATAAAACGCCTAAATCACATAATTTCCTTCATAAGCAATATTTAATGAAATTTCCAAATCGACTCAATACACTCAAAATCAATATCATGTAGAATTTTCAAATATCTCCCGAATTATCGGTATATAGTTATACCATATCATTAAAATATTTATAATAATTATTATTTAATTATCTAAATTCCTAAAAATAATATTTCATTTTTCTGAAATGTTACAGTCTTCCCCGCTTAAATAAATTCGGTCCCCGAATTTAAATTTAAACCCCTCAAACACTAAAACATTTCAGTAAGATGATTAAGTCGTCGGGGCTCCAAAATCATATATACATAAAACCTATCGTAGCGCAATACATGCGGATGGAAAGCGAGTATATAACTCAAAAAAATCAAAACTCCGTCAAGCATCCCGCAATCATCGGAGTTATGGTGAAAACACCAATGTCAAGTCCAATATGAAAACCAACATGATATACATCAAAACTATAACATGTACACAGTATGCATCGTTGTAAACTTGTCAAAACATCTAAAAGAAATGCATGTCAAACCTTTTGCAAGTCGTTGTGCGATGCGCGTATCACGGCACAAGTGGCGGGCATTCATTGTAAGAAAATAACTGTATATATATATCCTTCGTTTAAGATACACGTCCTGCCGTTTTTGAAAATAATTTTAGAAGGGTTTCCTGTATAAAATGTTTGTGTCATCTCGGACACACAGGAAAATACTGAGTCTATAGCTCCTTTCTGGAAATCCCTTCGGTAACTATCGATGAATGCAAAAAAATATATATCCAGGTACTGTAAGTGCACGGCGGCACCCCGGCCTCCATCCCGAGGCCAAATGCGGAAGCGATGGTTAACTTTAATTTTCTAAACCGGCACCACCGCGCACTAAATACCCGGATCGTGCTATAAAATAGTCCTAGCTAACTACAAGATGGGGAAGAGAGATATACAGGGCGATCCGTGTCCTCCGGTCTTCTCGCCTTCGACCCGATCTCCCGCGGAATGTCCGGTCTCCACTTCCTCGCCGGAAGGGCACCACGTCGCCTGCTTCTTTTACGGGCTCCCACCTCTGTACCGAGGCAACTCGGGCACGAAGTTGGCGAGCCGACGTGCCCAAGGTTTTCTGTAGAATGTGTGTAGAACTCATGTCTCATTTGGGGTTTGTATGGAGTTGCCTTTTGGTGGAGGGATGATAAAAGCTAATGGAGATTGATCTTGTGGCATTTTTACCAAAACAAAAGCACAAAACCCCACACATGAAATTTTTGGACATCCCCTAAAGGCTTGGCCGGCCATGCATTGTAGGGGAGGAGAGAATGAGAGGGAGGGTGTATCAATCAAAGAAAATTAGCCCACCATCATACGAGAGAGAGAGAGAGAAGGTTACAATGATAAACAATGATCACAAAAGGAGAACCTCACTCCATCAACCTCATCATTTCCAAAAGTCAAGTAATCATGAAGATAGAAGTCAAGCAATGATGGAGTAAACAAGTCAAATGATGGTGCAACCATCATGACACATCAATATGCAAAGACCCCTTTCCAAATTGCTTATTTGCACAAATGCAAATAAGCCCTCCTCCACCAATCTTCGGCCAATGAAAGATACAAAGAAATATGGCCGAAAAGGAAAGCAAACTGGCAACTCCAGAAAACTGGTCCCGTAATAAATTACAGGAAAACCCCGATACTGTGTATACACACCCGCATTTGTATTCCGACCGAAATACAAATGCAATGAGACAAAATCTACACTGTACTATACTAGGATCCGGCATAAACCAAAGCCGGCTAGTATTATCCGTCCGATCCTGATCCGTGCAATACCGCACGTATCTGATCGAACCCTGCCATATATCCATACGGCCTCTAGTACTAACCGTCCGATCCTGATCCGTGCAATACCGCACGTATCTGATCGAACCCTGCCATATCTCCATACGGCCTCTACAGCGTTTCGCCCGAAACTTGAGTAACTGTATGTGTGGTGGACTCTAAAGACTCGTCAATATTATGGCTGTGGATTTAACCACTAGCACGTCAGAGGTATTAGCCATACGTGATGGGCCGCCAGCTATTGACCAAAAGGGACGTCGATGAGCGAACTCATCCTGACACCCTACTGAGCCTGTCAGTGACAATATCCGTACAGTCCGGTCCGTTCGTCTATGAGCATCGCATGGCGGGCCTAAGGGGTTGGTAAAAGTCAGACCCCCAAAAGCGGTACAAGTCGTGTCGGAGTGTAGCCCAGAACACCCTGAGATACTACTGGAATACCTACCAGTAAATCTCCTGCCTCGGCCGAGGGCTTCGTGTAATGGCTCTCCTAGACACAGCGCGACCTCACCCCTAATACCGGGAGAGACGAACCCCTGAAGATCCGCTCACTGCCTCCATGTAGCTCGGGACTGTACCCAACTAAAACATGTTTGCACGTCTCCTTTGAGCGTGGTAGGGTAGTAATCAAAGTACAGTGGGAACTCACACGAGACAAATGACGATCCCCAGGTCGATGAACTAACCTGTACACATGTCACCAGGGAACTGCTATCTGACGTCAGGTATAAGACCAACTAGCATGTTCCCGGCGAGTCCTGTCCGGTGTACTCATAACCCAATGAGCACCTGTATATGTTAGTTATATGTATGCCCTAGAAGCCATTGCTATACATAGGATGTATATTGTAGTGGATGCTGGGACATATATAGGGAGGACTTTCTTGCTCGACATGATAGTATGCTATCTGGTTACACTTTACCTTAACGTGTATACTGATTGTCTCTCTGTTACATGTTGGTAAAGCCCTTAGGATGTATACTTGACTACCTGGACTATGATGCGGATCATACTAGTGGGGACATGGTAGTCCATAAGTACATCCTTCAAGGTCCCTAGTCGTGGGTGTATCGAGACCGGGCATCGATATACCAGAGTAGACTAGCGTATACCTTCTCGACCCATACTGATGGGCGATGGATGATCCCATATCCATTGGTGTTTGACATCAGAGATGATATACGGGTGCTCAGTGGAGACTGGGTACACTGGACGGACTCGCTGAGAACTCCCAGATGGTATTATACCTTACGTCAGATAGCAGTTCTCTGGTGACACTGGTACAGAGTAGTCTGTTGACCCGAGATCGTCATAGAGTCTTGTGTGGTTCCCACTGTGCTTTGATTTCCACCTTACCACGTCCAAGACGGCGTGCAAAACGGTGGTTTTTGGGTACAGTCCCGAGTCACATGGAGGCAATGAGCGATAGGAGGGGATTCGTCTCTCCCGGTATAGGGAGTTGATGTTGCGCTGTGTTCGATTGGCTATAACCGGAAATCCCTGGCCAGGGTTGCTGAGATTTACTGGTAAGTGTTACCAGTAGTTTCTCGAATTGTTATAGACCTCATATCGACACGACTTATCGAGCTATTGGGGTCTGACGTTTACCACCCCTAGGCGAGATATGCGACATATCAGACGACGAGACCGGACTGTACGGTAAGTGTTACTGGTTGGATTCACAGGAGTGTGAGCAGGCTTGCTCGTCGATCTTCTGATCGCTCAATACCCGGGTGGCCGTTACGTTTAGCAGACCGCTTGCGGCTTGTGGGTGTTTGATATGATCATCATCTGCTGCCGGCGTATTGATGAGTCTTTAGAGTCCTACACAGAGGTTTCCTGGCTCAAGCGAAACGAAATAGGAGCGCATATGAGATATGTGCGGGACCGAGAATAATGCGTGTATGTGATACCGTATTTCATTCTCGCGATGAATGTGTCGAATGGTTGTATGCGATATAACCTAGTTATCGAATCAAGGATTGATCCGATAAGCCGATACGTTGGATATTAGTCGGTTATATGCGATATGACCGGATCGTTAAATCAAGTGTTGATTTAATGATTTAATGCATAATTATATATTTCATATATTAATTTGCATTAACTAGTATTGGTTCACTTTAAATGGATTTTCTCACTTGAAGTTCACAAGTTGTATATGTGATATACTTTTGTGCACTTGATTGTATCATGTTTGATGATACATGTTTGTTTGGGTGTAGTTTTGGTTTAAACCATGGTTGGTCAATGGTTAGGGTTTCACTTGATTTATTTGCTTATTTATTTATTTATTCATTCATTTTTGGCAAAGGGAAAAATGGTGGCTTTCTTTTGTTTGCTTGTTGAAGCTTCTTGAAGCTTTGAACAAGTCCACCATCTTTGTCTCATGCTTAACCCTAACCATTCAACCTAACCATGATTTATTCTCTACACCTAACTATGGTTACCATTATGATAAGTATCATATTATTTCTTATTTTAGATATACTTATCATATATTATTATCATCTTCTTCTTCTTCTTCTTCAAGAAGAAAGCTTGCCACCATCAATGGCAACTTGAGAAAAAGAGTGAGAAATCCAATTCTAAAGTGAACCCACTTCCTATTTCTTCATCCTCTACCTCTTGCCAAGTAGTATAGGGTGTTTTCTTCACAAGTTTCATGACTTGGTGAAGTGGGAGCTTGATCTTGTGTTGCCTCGACGTAGATCATCTTCGGCAACGAAGTCGACGACCTAGCCCGCCCATTTCTCCGATGAAACCGATGCTAGAGTCCTGGATCCGATTTGGACAGCGGAGGGATGTTATCACGGAGCCTAGGAGGTGGAGGATCAGATCTACAAAGGTTGTAGCTTCTTTCCTCTTAGTTAAAGTAGTTAACTCCCTTTGTTTCGCCTAAAATCTAGTTAACGATCCGTATTAGGGTTTCTCGGCACTTGTAAAATTTGAAATTGGCATGGTTGATGCCTTGTGAGACCTCATTAGTGTGCCTAGGAACCCTACAGTGGTATCAGAGCCTAGCTAGAGCCTTAGGCGATGTGTAGACGGAGTTAGAAGTCCGATCGAACCGAAAACCTAACTCCAAAATGCTCTCTGGACTTTTTTCAAAAACTGGGATTTTTCCAGATTAAAAATTCTTAAAAACTTCAGCAGGAAATTCTAAGAATTACCATGCAAAATTTATCAAGTGATGCTGCTAAAGTGCGGTTGAACCGCGGCAGAAGCTTGGCTTTGCGGCGGTTCCGCGGCCAATATATGTGATCACTCTTCAATTTTTGCACAGTAACTCCTATATTTTGGTTCTGGATTTTCTGGGATTTTTTAATATTTATTCAAGAGTTGAATATTCTGGGGTGTTTTGGAGCTTTGTTGATTCGATCGGATTATCAAACTTTGTCTAGGTGTTTTCCGGATAATTTTTGAATATGTTAAAAAGTTCGACCGGATATAAATACCCAATTTTTCCCCTGTCGGGAAATTTCCAAGTGTTGGATTTTTCCGTGGTTTAAAGACGTTCTAAGTAGTGCAAGTAACACGATGGACCCTCTAGAAGACAACAAACCTTAACTCGATTATGTGACCGTCTTGAACTGCCATTTGAACCTTAGGGTTTGGGGCAGTACGGCGTGCCACATGTGAGGCGTTGGCTTGACCCTTCTACGGCTGGACCATTGGTACTGAGGCATGAACTGGATATTTTTAAACTTGTTTCATGTGTTGAGCTGTTTCGGGAAAACTTGGGTGTTTGACTGTTCGATCGGAAAGTTTAACATTTTCTGTTTATCTGGAATGTGATACAATACTTGGAATCCACAAGTAGTTATGAGATAACTGAATGAATGTTATGAACATAGCACTTTAATCTCACTTGATCGGTTGCTACGGAATTTTGATGTGATCAAAAGTCCGTCGCAATCACGTAGCGTACGCGGATACTCGCCGGGTAAACTTAATAGACAGCCTCACTCCATAGCCCCGACCAAGTGACTGTAGGAAAACCCCGTCGCCGAAAGCATCCGTTCGGGTGCTCGTGGTAGCGGTGTTCCGCCTTGGTGCACTTCGTCGACGGTATCGGGGGTACGGCCGTCCACTTAAAAAAACTACAGTGGTATCAGAGCAGTGCGGCCGCCTACTAAAGTTTGCGACGAGCATTCGATCAGAATGTCGGGAATCCTGTTGAATTGCCCGACTTGAGATTGAAAAGAGTTTTCTATTTTGAGACTAAAATGCGGGGTTTATAATTGTTAGGCATGCGATGTCTAAGGAATTCATTTGATTAGGCATGCGATGTCTATGCAGGTTGCGGATTCCAACTGTAGTAGTTTTACACTTTCTTTTCTGTGACCGTAAGTGTAATATGTGATATCGCCGGTTTCGTTGCTATATGTCAACGACAATTGGGATACGCATGTTTACTTACGTTGATGACATGTGATGTTATGTATTGCTGGATATGTTATATTGGATCGTCGTGTTTGAATAGCCGGGGGTTTTTTTTATGTGAGATGAGTGTTTTTCATTTTCATTCATGTAAAAACTTGTATGTAATATTCTTTTATTGGGGCACTTCCAGGTTGCGGAAGATGTCACCGTTTGTATATTATTTTCTTTTCCGCACTAGGATAGACCCAAGGAGGAGGGCACAAGTAACCGGGTTCTAGAGTCCAGTGGAAGACCAACTCGAGGTGTCGAGTCCGGGTCTCCTAACTCTGGAATTGGTAGGGTTGCTTGCCGCTCTCGTAGGGGTCTAGGGGTGTGGGTTTGGCTATTCATCGCGACCGTGGAATCCGTGTTTTATACTGGCTCGTATTGAAAACACGGTCGTCCTAGTATATCCAATGTTTCATATGATATTTTCTGCTGCGTTATCTGTGATGTGATCATGTGATGTTCTGTGATAGATACTGTATATAGTATATATGTTATATTATATAGACGTTACTTATGTTTTACACCCGCGCTAGCTCTGCCCCGCTCTGCCGTTAGTTACCTAACCTAACGGTGCACGAGGTGACATCGAGGCGAATGCGGATGGCATAAGTGTACGTCGTATTTATCTGTGATGTTTAGGTACTTTAATGATGGGACTTCATTAATATGATTAATCAAAGAAAAGAAACCTAAGATGTTGTAGAATTGAATTTCAAAAATAAAAAGGTAGCTACAGTTCTTGCTTTGCACAGCGGTATATATGACATATCCTGCACCTTATTCGATAAGGAAAGGACCGAGATCCCTTCACCGGGAGTGACTCCTTTAGCAATAACTGGCAGATCCTACAACCCTCGGTTTGTCTTTTGATAGCTTCTATAGTTTCTGCTTTGCACAGTGATATATATGATATGTCCCGCACTTCATTCGACGAGGAAAGGGCCGACGATCCCTTCACCGAGAGTGACCCCTTTAGTAAAACTAGAAAAGCCTCAAAAACACTCCATTTTAAAATCATTTGATTCTACAACGATATCAAGTTCATTACGCAATAGGTTTTCAGAAAAACCTGTCGTAGCTCTCCGTCATTTCAGATAAGTTGTATATTGTATTCGTGCTGCATTTGTTGGCTTTCGTCAAGGTGCGGTGTGCGGTAACTATATGCTGCTTCTCTGCTGCATACGATGCGATTGGATTAGGGTAGTCGTGCGGCTTTGTTGGCTTTCGTCAAGGGTCGTGCGGGTGGGTTTAATTCAATCAAGAAATGTACGGGTTGAACTTGACTAGCGGGCTATGGTTTGTTGGCTTTCGTCAAGGTCATAGCACGTTAGGGGCAAAATATTATCGGGAATTTCAAGTGTTGAAATTTGCAATGAGATTGCATACCTTCTATGAGATAGTTGGATCCCGATACCCGCTGCAAGTAAGAGTTACTCCTGGGAGAGTTTTACACATTACAATTAGCCGATCAAGTAGGTGTCTAGAAAGGTGTCAACGGGGTTATGCCTCTGGGAAAATGAGGTTTACATTAATTAGGTTCGTGCGAAAGCACGGGGGACCTCCCTCAAAGTACCGACACTGGCCTGGCTGAAAGATTGGCGAACTTGTAGTGTGTAATTAATCCCAGCTAGTCTTTCTTTTTAGGGTTTGAAGGAAGATTTGATAAAAAACAGTGGGAGCCATCCTGATTAGATAAAATAATAACCAATCTATTCTTGCAAGAGCGCACGCTGAGTGTTTTCTTCTCTCTCTCTCTCCAGGCAGCGACCATATCATGCCTTAATCAAGATAATAATACGAATATTTGACCGAACCCGCTTGTTATACAGAACTGGGGAACGTTGGTCCCGCTCCAACTTATAATTGTTATAAGACAGAGCAGGAAATTGGGGATTACCAGAATTCCCGTGCCGCCCAAACGATGAAAGTGCATAATGATGCATCATCTTCGGGTGTGTTCATTACAAAGAACTGTTTCTCAAATGTCCTCTACATCCTGGGTATTTGATACCGGATCAGGATCCCAGATATGTAATCTGTTACATAGGGCTACAGATAGGTTGAGAACTGAGAACGGGTGATAAGTTTCATGAGGCAGAAAACGGGGCAAGTGTTGCAGCCAAGTCTGTTGGTCACTGTCACCCTGTATTACAATACATTGATTCTGAACAAATGCTATTAGATACCGAACCTGATATACAAAATCATATCAGTCTCTTTATTAGTAAAGAAATGATAAAATTTTGTAATGTTGGATAATGTTTTGAACATTTCCTATATCAAAAGTTGATCGGTTCAGGCACGTTATCTAAAAGCATTGACGTTCTAAATCAAACTACAGTTCTTAGTATACGGAACACACACAAGAGGAAGAGTTCAGAAATGAACGAATTCTTCTTGAGGTATTGTAGACTAGGTCATATCAATGCGACCCGACTAGCTGAAGTTACATAAAGATGCATATTTAAATCAGTTTGAATTTACATCTTGTGAAACTTGCCAGTCATGTCACAAAGATAAGATGACCATAGCTCCGTTTACTGGAAACAGAGAATGAGTTAGTGAACTCTTGGGATGATACATGTTGATGTATAAAGGTCCCCTGTCTACACATGCCAGGACTGGTTCTTTATACTTCATTACGTTCTCTGATGATCTCTCAAGATTCAGACATATGTTCCTGTTGAAACACAAGTCCGAACCTTTTGAGATATTCACGGAATATAAGTTAGAAGTAGAGAACCAAAATACGGGTATAAGTATAATGTCCTTTGATGTGATCGAGGAGGAGAATACTTGAGCACGGAAATCCTGGACTATTCTAAAGGAGAATGAGATTCTCTCTCAGCATTACTCCTCCGTATACACCATAGCATGATGGTATATCGGGGCAGAGCAGATACACTCTATTTGATATGGTGTGCTCTATGATGAGTACTACCGAGTTACCTTTTTTTCCTATTTGGTGTTATGCACTTGAGAAGTTGCATACCTATTGAAAAGGGTTCAAATCAAATCAGTTGCCTACCACTCCATATGAGATATGGTATGGGAAGAGCCCATGTCTTAAGATAGTTAAGATTTGGGGTTGTCCGGCCTATGTCTAAAAGCAAAATCCGGACAAGCTCGAGGCAAGGTCTGTTATATAGAACTGGAAATGTTCCATCTATACAAACTGCAGCTGATGATTTGACAGAACCAAAGGATTCAGTAGATTCCAACGAACCTCAGCCTCTCCGCCGATCTAATAGTGTTCCTCACCCACCTGAGAGTTACTTCGGTTTCTCTATGACAGTGGGAGCGAGGATTGCATCATGAGATGATGACCCAACTAGTTTCGAGCTGGCCATCAGGAGTGGGACTCTGTAAGAATGGCTGGATGCTTAGCGATTTGAGATGGAATCCTTATACACCAGCAAAGTATAGACTTTGGCTGCTATATCTGAAGGGTTAAATCCCCATCAGGAGCAAGTATATCTTGAGAAGATTACATGGTGTAGTTGGAAAAGTTGAGACTTTCAAAGCTAGACATGTTAAAGGTTTTCATCATCGACCAGGCGTGGATAATGATGAATCCTTTTTCAGTGGCTATGCTTAAGTCCATCCAGATCCTACTTGCCAGGCTACATACCATGACTACGATATCTGGTGGTTGGGTGTCATGACTGCTTTTCTAAATGATGTTTTAGAAGAGAGCGTCTGTAAGTACACAGCCAGAGGGCTTCGTAGACAGTGGGAGCAGCGGAAACGTGTGCAAGATGTTTTATGTGATAAAACAGGCATCGCGGAGTTGGAACATCTGTTTTGATGATTTACTCAATGAGTTTGACATCATCAAAATGGTAGATGAACCTTGTATAAACAAAAAGGTAGTACGGAGTATGGAGGTGATCCTCGTAGAGTACGTGGATGACATACTCTTGATAGGGAAGAGTTTCCTATGCTACGCTCGATCAATCTCCGCTTATCACAATGATTCTCCACATAGGATCAAAGTGATACCTACTAAATCCTGGGTTTTGGATCTATGAGATAGATCTAAATGGATGTTAGGATACTCACTAGTTGTAGTGAGATGGTATCAATCGATCCTGGGGAGAATCACTGGAAGTGTTCCAGGGTGATAAGGACGACTGAATGTCAGTCACAGGCATTGTCTTTACCCTTAGTAAAGGGACGGTATGTTAGAAGAATTCCAAGCTAAATACCGTGACATACTAGACGATAAAGGCAGGATACATCGCTACTTAAGATGCTACCAAAGAGGCTGTTTGGGTGTATATTGGTTCATGAGATGAACTACGTTCCTACCATTGTGAGACAATGGAGTTGTGGCTTATGCCAAGGAACACCCATCCCATCAGTGATCCAGACATATTCTAAGGCAGTATCACCTGATCATGGAGATGGTTGATCTCCCGGGTGATCGAGGTTAGGAGAACAGACTCAGAGGACAACACGGCGGATCCACTCACAAAGGCCTTTTCCCAGAGAGAGACTTTTATGGGATGGTTGAGTATGAGATACTTCAACCACTGCTATTAGATGGCCCAAGTGCAAGTGGGAGATTGTTAGTTATATGTATGCCGTAGAAGCCATTGCTATACATAGGATGTATATTGTAGTAGATGCTGGGACATATATAGGGAGGACTTTCTTGCTCGACATGATAGTATGCTATCTGGTTATACTTTACCTTAACGTGTATACTGATTGTCTCTCTGTTACATGTTGGTAAAGCCCTTAGGATGTATACTTGACTACCTGGACTATGATGCGGATCATACTAGTGGGGACATAGTAGTCCATAAGTACATCCTTCAAGGTCCCTAGTCGTGGGTGTATCGAGACCGAGCATCGATATACCAGAGTAGACTGGCGTATACCTTCTCGACCCTTACTGATGGGCGATGGATGTGTTGGAGATAGTGCCCTCAGAGTCAATTATTAGGTCACAGGTACGTGATTGTAATGATTGATGGAGGACCTATCCCGGTAGGACAGTCTTACTCGAGATGATAGTATGCTATCTGGTTTACCTTTATCATCGTGTACTGTTTTAGGTGACCTGACACGTCGCTATTACACGTTGATAGAGCCCCTAGGATTCTTGCTTGACCACCAGCAGTATGAGGGCGATCATATAAGTGGGATCTGGGGGTCTATAAGCTTATCCTTAAAAGGTCCCTAGTCGTGGGAGTTTCGAGACTGGGCATCGATACTCCATTAGTAGACTAGTGTATACAGTCGAGACCCCGACGAGGGGCGGTGGCCGGTCTCACAAGCCACTGGTGTCAGTTGGATCACCTAAGATGTATACAGGTGCTCATTGGGTTATGAGTACACCGGACAGGACTCGCCGGGAACATGCTAGTTGGTCATATACCAGACGTCAGATGGCAGTTCCCTGGTGACATGTGTGCAGGTTAGTTCATCGACATGGGGATCGTCATTTGTCTCGTGTGAGTTCCCACTGTACTTTGATTACTACCCTACCACGGCTCAAAGGAGTCGTGCAAACAGGTTTTAGTTGGGTACAGTCCCGAGCCACATGGAGGCGGTGAGCGTATCTTTAGGGGTTCGTCTCTCCCGGTATTGGGGGTGAGGTCGTGCTGTGTCTAGGAGAGCCATTACACAAAGTCCTTGGCCAAGGCAAGGAGATTTACTGGTAGGTATTCCAGTAGTATCTCAGGGTGTTCTGGGCTACACTCCGACACGACTTGTACCGCTTTTGGGGGTCTGACTTTTACCAACCCCCTAGGCCCGCCATGCGATACTCATAGACGAACGGACCGGACTGTACGGATATTATCACTGACAGGCTCAGTAGGGTGTCAGGATGAGTTCGCTCATCGACGTCCCTTTTAGTCAATAGCTGGTGGCCCGTTACGTATTGGCTTATACCTCTGACGTGCTAGTGGTTAATGTAAGTGCACGGCGGCGCCCCGGCCGTCAATCCGACGCCGGAATGCGGAAGCGGTGAATAACTTAAATTTTGCGGACTTTGCAAACCGGCACCACCGCGCACTTTAACCGGATCGTTACCATTAACAAGTCTAAGCTAACTACAAGAAAGGGAAGAGAGATATACCGACGATCCAAGTCCTCCGGTCTTCTCGTCATGGTCCCGATCTCCTGCGGAAAAGTCCCGTCTCCTCCACGTCGCCGGAAGTGCACCACATCGCCTTCTTCGTTTACGGGCTCCCACCTCAATGCCGAGGCAACTCGGGCACGAAGCCGGCTACTCGACGTGCCCAAGATTCGCTGTAGAATGTGTAGTAGAAGAAGTCTCATTTGGGATTATGGAGTTGCCCTTTTGTAGAGGAAATGAATTGAACTTTTGGAGAGGGTTCTTGTGTGATTTTTGGAGAATGAAGAGAACCAAAAATGCCACACCAAAAATTAATCTCCCACCATCCTAGAATGGCCGGCCAAGTAGTGAAAAAAGAGAGTGGGAAAAGTCAAGGGGGAGGTGACCATATGAATCATGTAAGAGAGAGAGAGAGAGTGGCTATCAAAATCAACCATGCTTCATTTTAAAAACCAACCATACCCTTTCAAATCTCATCCTCATTCAATCAAATCCCACTAAAGCAAAAGCATGGTGCAAAAGAAAAGATACTTATCATATCAAACCCATTTGCAATAAAACCCCTCCACAAATGTTATTTGCACAATTGCAAATAACCCCCTCCATCGGAAAAGTCCGGCCGGGAAAGAACAAAGGAAAACCGGCCGGAACGGAATGCAAACTGGCAACTCCAGAAAACTGGTCCCGTAATAAATTACAGGAAAACCCCGATACTGTGCATACACACCCGCATCTGTATTCCGTCCGGATACAAATGCAAAGAGACAAAATCTACACTGTACTAAACTAGGACCGACTTAAACCAAAGCCGGCTAGTAATATCCGTTCGATCCTGATCCGTGCAATACCGCACGTATCTGATCGAACCCTGCCATATACCTATACGGCTACTAGTACAAACCGTCTGATCCTGATCCGTGCAATACCGCACGTATCTGATCGGACCCTGCCATATCTCCATACGGCCTCTACAGCGTTTCGCCCGAAAGCTGAGTAACTGAAAGTGTGGTGGACTCTAAAGACTCGTCAACACCTTGGTTGTGGATTTAACCACTAGCACGTCAGAGGTATAAGCCAATACGTGACGGGCTACCAGGTACTGACCAAATGGGACGTCGATGAGGAAGCTCACCCCGACACCCAACTGAGCCTGTCAGTGACAATATCCGTGCAGTCCGGTCCGTTCGTCTATGAGTATCGCATGGCGGGCCTAGGGGGTTGGTAAAAGTCAGACCCCCAAAAGCGGTACAAGTCGTGTCGGAGTGTAGCCCAGAACACCCTGAGATACTACTGGAATACCTACCAGTAAATCTCCTTGCCTTGGCCAAGGACTTTGTGTAATGGCTCTCCTAGACACAGCACGACCTCACCCCCAATACCGGGAGAGACGAACCCCTGAAAATACGCTCACTGCCTCCATGTGGCTCGGGACTGTACCCAACTAAAACCTGTTTGCACGACTCCTTTGAGCCGTGGTAGGGTAGTAATCAAAGTACAGTGGGAACTCACACGAGACAAATGACGATCCCCAGGTCGATGAACTAACCTGCACACATGTCACCAGGGAACTGCCATCTGACGTCTGGTATATGACCAACTAGCATGTTCCCGGCGAGTCCTGTCCGGTGTACTCATAACCCAATGAGCACCTGTATACATCTTAGGTGATCCAACTGACACCAGTGGCTTGTGAGACCGGCCACCGCCCCTCGTCGGGGTCTCGACTGTATACACTAGTCTACTAATGGAGTATCGATGCCCGGTCTCGAAACTCCCACGACTAGGGACCTTTTAAGGATATGCTTGTAGACCCCCAGCTCCCACTTATATGATCGCCCTCATACTGCTGGTGGTCAAGCAAGAATCCTAGGGGCTCTATCAACGTGTAATAGCGACGTGTCAGGTCACCTAAAGCAGTACACGATGATAAAGGTAAACCAGATAGCATACTATCATCTCGAGTAAGACTGTCCTACCGGGATAGGTCCTCCCTCAATCATTACAATCACGTACCTGTGACCTAATAATTGACTCTGAGGGCACTATCTCCAACAATCTCCCACTTGCACTCAAGGCTAATTATTGCGATGTCGCATACTCACAACCCGTGTGATACCGAACATCCAACTCCTCTACTAGTCAGTCTCACAAAGCTCGTTTGCGGAACTATTGCGTTCGAGGAATAGCCTCAGTGAGTGGATCCGCTTAGTAGTTTCTTTCTATGTCTCTCTATATCTCAAGTTCGCGGAGAAAGCCATCTCCCGAAAAGAGCAATACCTGTCTCAGAATATGTCTGGATGTCTGATGGGACCTAGCTCATAAATGAACTCCAAATCCAAACTTCTTAGACTGTATCGTCAACTGAACTTAATCAGTATCCTGCGCGCCATGCCTCCCTCAGTATTGCCTTGGACCACCTGTCCAAAATACTGCCCCTCATCAGAAGGAAAACTATAACTCTGACAACCTCCTTGCCGTCCATGTCACCTTGGAAGCCTGGAATGATAACTGTTTCCTGAATGAGGCTGTCGTTATCATATCCCTAGAACATTCACTTATGTTCTAAAACTGCTTCCGACTGTTTCTCCAGGATTGGATTAATGTCATCTTATTGCATCTAGTGCAAGAACAACATCTGGTGTGGTACTTGACATCTCACGATTGACTCAATTGCCTGAGCAAGTGATCTGCCAATCATGCCCGTCCCTCTCCCCTTTAGTCTGTAAGACACGTTTGGAGAGGGTGACTCCATTACCTGCAGGTACACTACCGTGCCAGGAGTCGTCCATCCTAAATACTCTTAGAATGCTGTCAAGTACCCTGATTGGGAAACCACCCAAATCTAGATCTAAAACCATAGATCTAGTAACCAGTATGTCTGATATAATACCCAATTCCTATGTGGAGAAACAACTGTGTGACGACCAAAGTATAACCGATCGTAGTATAGGAGTTTCCTTTCCTACTTTGTGTATGTCATCTAAATACCATGACATTACACCCTACTACCTTCTCAACAGATCCATCCCCTATTCTGATGAAGTCAAACCTATGACTGTCACATCAGAAATAGATGATCTATGTCCGCTACATCTGCTTTAGTCTATAAATAGACATAAGCTGCCTGTCCACCAATGCTTCCGCTGCTCCCACTGACTACGACAACCCTCTGGCAGAGTCCTATAGACGTACACTTCTAAAACTAGTTTAGAACGACGCTATACTCATCCTCCCGCCGGGTCTCGTAACCTGGAACAACAGCAATGGCAATTGTGGGTAAACAAGAACTTCCCTGTCACCGTCCTTGAGGCTACCGTAGTACCTCTCTGGTGCCTGAAGTTACCCACCTTATCTGCGGAGTGGCCAATGGAATGTCAATCCAGATTGAATCTTTAGGTTCCTTATCAAATCTTCAGTAATCGTTTGTGGTTCTGGAATCACTTCCAGTTCTACCATACTCCCACTACTGTTTTCTAAAAAAAAATCCATTTTTAATAAAACTGTGGTGAGTCTAGAACAATATCTTTATTGTTCATCCAGATGGTAGAAAGTCAACCCGCGTCATAGCCTGGGTCAACCCACAAACAGCCATTACAGAAACGTGCCTTGAGTTGTCCAGTGTCTGGTTTTAAGCATAAACCGAACAACTCCCCGTACCTTAACAATGTTAAGATATGAACTGTTCTATATCCAATATAGAAAACAGAGGCACTGATTTAATTGAACCAGATTCAAATCATGCAGCTGTCTCCAGTGCATGTCAACTAAATGGAGAGAGGCCGATCAGCGTTACTCAACTTAGGAATGCTTCCAATTATGAGTAACCTGAAAGAGAAGCAATTTCTCTTTATCATTACTATCAACTGAATACCATACACAAGTATCTACATCTTCGATCTCTTTGAAGAATCCCGATACTTGCTATACCTGGTTCTCTACTCTATTCAAATTACCTATAACTCCTCAAAACTTAGACCCTGTGTTTCCACGAAACACCTGTCTAAAAACTAGAGAAGTCATAAGTAAACCGAATATAGTACGAGGACCAACCCCTCTGTCCTGATGGACCCTGGACAACATACAATACTCTGTATAAGTCCCTTGAGTCTGATAACTCATTCACTGTGTGTCGTAGGTTGAAAACTGTACTTATGGTTAAGAAGAATTACACCGCTGTTTAATGCTCCTTACCTAACCATCCACTGATATAGGTAAATGTCGTAGACATAATTTCAGAAAGGTATATCTCACTCTATGAAAATAGACGTACAGATATATCAATTTGAAATTGGTGCATAACAGCGGATATTCAAAACCAAATATTTGCCGACCGGCAAACAGCCCAGGTGAATTCCTCAAATATCACCGATTACAACGAATCCCGATATAATGAGGATAATCACCCAATTCCCAATAACTTACTCCCACTCATCATCTGTAAAACCATACAGATGTGAGAATCGTACCTGGTAAATACATACCCTGGAGTAAGTATCTAATCGGGAAATCAGTTTTCCTTTAACATTACACAGTGAAACTGAAACATTGAAATGTTCCGATGGGGTATTCTGGTATTCCTAGTAATGCCTCTTCCAGATTCACGACTGTAACCGTATAGTTCTCTGCCACCTCTCCAAATCCCTTCATATGTCTTTAGTCTTTACCTTCTGCACACCCCTTTAGGCCAAATGGTTTTCTTCCTTCCCTACCGTTCGGCACCAGCCTATGGTTTGGAAGAAGACTATCCAATAAGCATAATGGGTGTACTGTCCCAATCCTAGGAACACTCGCAACACGAGAGAAGGTGAAGATAAAAGACACCTGAATGTACTTTATTCCTATTTCTCCTGAACCAGAATCCATCCCCGAACTGGAACAAGTTCCATTCGAGTTCGTATATAACCATACGATGGAGTATCCAAATAAACTGTGGATCTTCGTAGTGATACGGAGTGTCCTGGAGAAATACAAAGGTGATGTGGGAGTGGTAACGAAATATTTGGTTTGGTCGTGAATATCTGTTGCAATTTACTTTGCCCTCTTACTAATCCCTTGCTTTGTCTGAACTTAATACCTTCTGCACACCATCGTTATGCTAATTGGTTTTCTTCATTCCCTACCGGTCGGCACCAGCCTAAGGTTTGGAAGAAGACAATCCAATTTGCGTAATAGGTGTACTACCCCTAAACCAAGGAGTACTCGTAACCTGAGAGAGGGTAAAAGGAAAAGACAACTGAATAATCCTATCCGTTTTCTCCAGAACCGGAAACCATCCTCGAATAAATTCTTTTGAGTTCGTATCTAACCATACGATGGTTTTGTCCAATGGAAGTGGACGTTCGTAGTAAAACGGGGTGTCCTGGAGAAAAGGGTAAAAGTAGGAGTGGCAATGAGGTTTGCAACTCTGACAATCCAAAAGTCGGTGTTTAAGAAGGTTCGGTCAACTTGGTCACTGAGTCAAAGTCTTAGGGTCGGGTCAATGGTCGCTGCCAAAGAGAGAGAGAAAAGAAACACTCAGCGTGCACTCTAACCTAGATCAGAATGGTTAACAATTTATCTAATCTGGAAACCTCCCACTGTACCTCAAATTCTCCTCCAAACCTGAAAGAAGAATTAGTCGGGGTCACCCGAGGAGTAAACCAACTCATCAGTGGGAATCGGGATCCAACTCTCATCGCATGACAACGTGACGGAATCCGCTCACGGTATCACACTCCAGAAGGTATGCGCATATCTGGCAAGTTTCAGTACTTTTGAAACTCCCGATGTGATTTCTGCCCCATGCTCTTATGACCTTGACTTTGGCCAACATATCATAAGTCACATGTCAAGTTCTACCCGTCATTCTCCAGGTTAATTTGAATCCACCCGTACATACCCTTGACTTTGGCCAAAATGGCAGCACGACTGTCCCAAACCAACGCATCTATCTATGCTGCATATGAATACCCCAATAGCTACCAATCACTGTGCCTTGACTTTGGCCAACATACACAGCTTGAATACTATTGACCACCCATATGAAACGACGGAGGGCTACGAATGGTTTCTGACGAAAACCTTTAACGTAATGAACTTGATATCGTCGAAGGAACGGATAGCTTTTAAAAATATAGTGACGAAAACCGTTGCTAAAGAGGTCACTCCCTGTGAAGGGATCTCGGCTCTTTCCCCGTAGAATGAGGTGCAGGATATTCCAAATGAATACCACGGTGCAAAGCAAAAGTAATCGTCTATAGTGAAGTTAATGCCCTGACGCAAACTTCTGTCCAAGGGGTCACTCCCGGTGAAGGGATCTCGGCCCTTGCCTCGTCGACTGAGGAGCAGGATATTCTAATGAATACCACGATGCAAAACAAAAGTAAACGTCCTTGCAATAACAGCTTTTTGAAAAGTGTTCCAACAACATCAGATTAGGTTTGTTTTTAACTTTGCATTGATCCGAATCAATGCAGTCCCATCAATTGATCACACCACAAAGAACGAAAATATACTGATGTACGTATATGCCATCCGCATTCGCCACTGGGTCCCGTCATTACCCGTTAGGTTAGCTTACTAACGACAGAGCGGGGACTGGACTAGCGCGGATGCAAAACATATACAACATCTACTAATATATATACCAATATATTATATTTCGCTCAAGGCGTGAATAGAATGCAACATCACAGATACGAATAGCATCACAGAAACAATACAGATATCTGGGATCCCCGGGTTTCACAGAGCCACTACTGAAACCCGACGTTCCCCTGGTCGTGTGGATAGCCTGTGTAATGAAATCCTAGACCCCTACGGGCGCGGCAAGTTACCCGCCAAAACCTGAAGCGAGGCAGCCCCCTTCAGCACCGTGAATGGACCACCCAGCACTTTACGGAATCCGGCAACTTGGGCACCCCTCCTGGGTCAACCTGTACCCCCTACGAGTGCGGCGGATAGCCAGCCAATCCTGGAGTGAAGCCCCCTCCGTCCCAATGCCATGAGATGCGGGCTTGTTGTCTTCTAGAACCCGGCTATCCGTGCACCCCACCGCGGGGCATTCCTAGTACAGAAAGTAAAATATACATACAACGGGTACATCGACCGCAACCAGGTCGTGCCCCAAAAGAATAATACAAACAGGCAGTGACGGCAGTCCACATGTCGGACGCTCGCCCCGCAATATCAAATGTACATAATACAAACAAAACTGTACTAGCATTGCATCCAGGCTATCCCCCACGACCGATCCGCAACATCACAGCAAATACATAGAACATCAACGTGAAAGTCACGTTCGCAAATCCGTCTAACCGGGCTATAGCAGTTAGACCGGATTTACCGATCGAGTGACATTCACGGTCGCAGATATAATGTAAATACTGTGAAAAATGTGTTTAAAAAATTTCCGATTGATCAAACAATTAACAAGTGGGTCCCAAAGAAAACTGTAGCACTCACAGAAACAATTGGCCCAACTTTAATATTCCAAAACCCATATTTTAAGCCCAGAAGGCCACTGTAAAAAATTGGTGAAGTGATGTGAATAGTGCGCGGCGGAAGGGCCGCACAAATGGGCTTTTCGCGGCAGTTCCGCGCTCCAACTGTGGAGTTACTTCGTCAAATTTTTACAGAACTCTTAGATTTTCCAGTACATCAATATTTTATAACCTGAAAAATTTTTCGAGACCAAAAATTTTCAACAGAAACTGATGCGAACTAAAATGCAGTTTTGGAACTTTTTGATCGATCGGAAATGCAAACACATTACACAAAGCTAGACTAAGTTAATGGCGAGGCTCTGATACCACTGTAAGTGCACGGCGGCGCCCCGGCCGTCAATCCGACGCCGGAATGCGGAAGCGGTGAATAACTTAAATTTTGCGGACTTTGCAAACCGGCACCACCGCGCACTTTAACCGGATCGTTACCATTAACAAGTCTAAGCTAACTACAAGAAAGGGAAGAGAGATATACCGACGATCCAAGTCCTCCGGTCTTCTCGTCATGGTCCCGATCTCCTGCGGAAAAGTCCCGTCTCCTCCACGTCGCCGGAAGTGCACCACATCGCCTTCTTCGTTTACGGGCTCCCACCTCAATGCCGAGGCAACTCGGGCACGAAGCCGGCTACTCGACGTGCCCAAGATTCGCTGTAGAATGTGTAGTAGAAGAAGTCTCATTTGGGATTATGGAGTTGCCCTTTTGTAGAGGAAATGAATTGAACTTTTGGAGAGGGTTCTTGTGTGATTTTTGGAGAATGAAGAGAACCAAAAATGCCACACCAAAAATTAATCTCCCACCATCCTAGAATGGCCGGCCAAGTAGTGAAAAAAGAGAGTGGGAAAAGTCAAGGGGGAGGTGACCATATGAATCATGTAAGAGAGAGAGAGAGAGTGGCTATCAAAATCAACCATGCTTCATTTTAAAAACCAACCATACCCTTTCAAATCTCATCCTCATTCAATCAAATCCCACTAAAGCAAAAGCATGGTGCAAAAGAAAAGATACTTATCATATCAAACCCATTTGCAATAAAACCCCTCCACAAATGTTATTTGCACAATTGCAAATAACCCCCTCCATCGGAAAAGTCCGGCCGGGAAAGAACAAAGGAAAACCGGCCGGAACGGAATGCAAACTGGCAACTCCAGAAAACTGGTCCCGTAATAAATTACAGGAAAACCCCGATACTGTGCATACACACCCGCATCTGTATTCCGTCCGGATACAAATGCAAAGAGACAAAATCTACACTGTACTAAACTAGGACCGACTTAAACCAAAGCCGGCTAGTAATATCCGTTCGATCCTGATCCGTGCAATACCGCACGTATCTGATCGAACCCTGCCATATACCTATACGGCTACTAGTACAAACCGTCTGATCCTGATCCGTGCAATACCGCACGTATCTGATCGGACCCTGCCATATCTCCATACGGCCTCTACAGCGTTTCGCCCGAAAGCTGAGTAACTGAAAGTGTGGTGGACTCTAAAGACTCGTCAACACCTTGGTTGTGGATTTAACCACTAGCACGTCAGAGGTATAAGCCAATACGTGACGGGCTACCAGGTACTGACCAAATGGGACGTCGATGAGGAAGCTCACCCCGACACCCAACTGAGCCTGTCAGTGACAATATCCGTGCAGTCCGGTCCGTTCGTCTATGAGTATCGCATGGCGGGCCTAGGGGGTTGGTAAAAGTCAGACCCCCAAAAGCGGTACAAGTCGTGTCGGAGTGTAGCCCAGAACACCCTGAGATACTACTGGAATACCTACCAGTAAATCTCCTTGCCTTGGCCAAGGACTTTGTGTAATGGCTCTCCTAGACACAGCACGACCTCACCCCCAATACCGGGAGAGACGAACCCCTGAAAATACGCTCACTGCCTCCATGTGGCTCGGGACTGTACCCAACTAAAACCTGTTTGCACGACTCCTTTGAGCCGTGGTAGGGTAGTAATCAAAGTACAGTGGGAACTCACACGAGACAAATGACGATCCCCAGGTCGATGAACTAACCTGCACACATGTCACCAGGGAACTGCCATCTGACGTCTGGTATATGACCAACTAGCATGTTCCCGGCGAGTCCTGTCCGGTGTACTCATAACCCAATGAGCACCTGTATACATCTTAGGTGATCCAACTGACACCAGTGGCTTGTGAGACCGGCCACCGCCCCTCGTCGGGGTCTCGACTGTATACACTAGTCTACTAATGGAGTATCGATGCCCGGTCTCGAAACTCCCACGACTAGGGACCTTTTAAGGATATGCTTGTAGACCCCCAGCTCCCACTTATATGATCGCCCTCATACTGCTGGTGGTCAAGCAAGAATCCTAGGGGCTCTATCAACGTGTAATAGCGACGTGTCAGGTCACCTAAAGCAGTACACGATGATAAAGGTAAACCAGATAGCATACTATCATCTCGAGTAAGACTGTCCTACCGGGATAGGTCCTCCCTCAATCATTACAATCACGTACCTGTGACCTAATAATTGACTCTGAGGGCACTATCTCCAACAGTTAAATCCACAGCCATAGTATTGACGAGTCTTTAGAGTCCACCACTCATTCTGTTACTCAAGCTTTCGGGCGAAACGCTGTAGAGGCCGTATGGAGATATGGCAGGGTTCGATCAGATATGTGCGGTATTGCACGGATCGTGATCGGACGGTTTTTACTAGCCGGCTTTGGCTTAAGCCGGATCTTAGTATTTGATAGTGTAGTTTTGTCTCATTGCATTTGTATTTCGGTCGGAATACAAATGCGGGTGTGTATGCACAGTATCGGGGTTTTCCTGTAATTTATTACGGGACCAGTTTTCTGGAGTTGCCAGTTTGCATTCCGTTCCGGCCGGTTTTCCTTTGTTCTTTCCCGGCCGGACTTTTCCGATGGAGGGGGTTATTTGCAAGTTTGCAAATAACTTTTGTGGAGGGGGTTTCTTGCAATTGTTTTGATTATGATTTGACCATCATCATTCTTCTTACATCACTTGCATTATTCATCATGATGCATTAATTGTGATAAGAGAGGGTATGGGTTTGCTTTATCTTTATCAATTCTTTTTCCACTTGAAAATTCCATTCTTTTTCCCACCCATTTTTAGTTGTGGGGCCGGCCTCTTTTGCAGCAGGGACTTGATTGTTTTTGATTGAATGGAGTGAGGTTTAATTTGGTGGGAAAATTCATTTCATGCATTTTAGTGGGCCCCCCCCTCATTTGTGTGTGCTGGAATTGTTTTGAGTGGTTTTGATGAATTAATTAATATACACATTTTGGTTGCATTGTGTATATTGTGAGTGCTGATGGTTTTTATTGGGCTGAGCTCATCAATCATTTTTTTTCCAGAGAGCAATTCTGGCCGAGCTCTTCTTAAGGAGATGCTTATTCTTTTTGCTTGGATGCTCCATTATTCCTTCAAGCATCCATGAATATTCTTGTGCAAAATTCCTCCACAAATGGCAACTCCTTCAACCCCAATAGAAACAATAGCTCACTACACATTCTACAGCAAATCTTGGGCACGTCGACTAGCCAGCTTCGTGCCCGAGTTGCCTCGGCATTGAGGTGGGAGCCCGTAAAAGATGCAGGCGATGTGGTGCCCTTCCGGCGAGGAGGCGACGACCGGAGTTTCCGCGAGGAGATCGGAGTGGAGATGAAGACCGGAGGACTTAGATCAGTCGGTATATCTCTTCCTTTCTTCATAGTTAGCTAGACTAGTTTAATGGTTACGATCCGGGTGTTTAGTGCGCGGTGGTGCCGGTTTGCTATATCCGCAAAAATTAAAGTTGTTCACCGCTTCCGCATTCCGGCGTCGGATTGACGGCCGGGGCGCCGCCGTGCACTTACAGTGGTATCAGAGCCTCGCCATTAACTTAGTCTAGCTTTGTGTAATGTGTTTTTTAGTTCCGATCGATCGAAATGTCCAAAAACCCGTATTTGCCCACATCAGTTTTCTGTTGGAAATTTTTGGTGTCGAAAAATTTTTCAGGTTGTAAAATATTGATGTACTGGAAAATCTAAGAGCTCTGTAAAATTTCGACGAAGTAACTCCACAGTGGGAGCGCGGAACCGCCGCGAAAACCACCTTCCCGCCGCCCTTCCGCCGCGCACTGTGGAGATCACTTCACCAATTTTTTACAGAGGCCTTCTGGGCTTAAAATATGGGTTTTGGAATATTAAAATTGGGCTCATGTTTTCTGTGAGTGCTACAGTTTTGATTGGGGGCCCACTTGTTAATATTCGATCGGTCGGATATTTTAAACACATTTTTCACAGTATTTACATTATATCTGCGACCGTGAATGTCACTTGATCGGTAAATCCGGTCTAACTGCTATAGTCCGGTTAGACGGATTTGCGAACGTGACTTTCACGTTGATGTTTTGTTTTTGCTGTGATGTTGCGGATCGGTCGTGGGGGATAGCCTGGATGCAATGCTAGTACAGTTTTGTTTGTATTATGTACATTTGATATTGCGGGGCGAGCGTCCGACATGTGGACTGCCGTCACTGCCTGATTGTATTATTATTTTGGGGCACGACCTGGTTGCGGTCGATGTACCCGGTGTATGTATATTTTACTTTCTGTACTAGGATTGCCCCGCGGAGGGGTGCACGGATAGCCGGGTTCTGGAGGGCAACAAGCCCGCATCTCATGGCATTGAGACGGAGGGGGCTTCACTCTAGGATTGGCGGGCTATTCGCCGCACTCGTAGGGGGTACAGGTTGACCCAGGAGGGGTACCCAAGTTACCGGATTCCGTGAAGTGCTGGGTAGTCCATTCACGTTGCTGAAGGGGGCTGCCTCGCTTCAGGTTTTGGCGGGTAACTTGCCGCGCCCGTAGGGGTCTAGGATTTCATTGCACAGGCTATCCACACGACCAGGGGAACGTCGGGTTTCAACGGCTCTGTGAAACCCGGGGATCCCAGATATCTGTATTGTTTCTGTGATGCTGTACATTTCTGTGGTGTTGCATTTTATTCACGCCTTGAGCGAATATAATATATTGGTATATATATTAGTAGATGTTGTATATGTTTTACATCCGCGCTAGTCCAGTCCCCGCTCTGTCGTTAGTTAGCTAACCTAACGGGTAATGACGGGACCCAGTGGCGAATACGGATGGCATATACGTACATCAGTATATTTTCGTTCTTTGTGGTGTGATCAATTGATGGGACTGCATTGATTCGGATCAATGCAAGTTAAAAACAAACCTAATCTGATGTTGTTGGAACACTTTTCAAAAAGCTGTTATTGCAAGGACGTTCTCTTTTGTTTTGCATCGTGGTATTCAGTTGGAATATCCTGCTCCTCAGTCGACGAGGCAAGGGCCGAGATCCCTTCACCGGGAGTGACCCCTTGGACAAAAAGTTTGCGTCAGGGCATTAACTTCACTATAGCCGATTACTTTTGCTTTGCACCGTGGTATTCAGTTGGAATATCCTGCACCCCATTCTACGGGGAAAGAGCCGAGATCCCTTCACCGGGAGTGACCTCTTTAGCAGCGGTTTTCGTCACTATATTTTAAAAAGCTATCCGTTCCTTCAACGATATCAAGTTCATTACGTTAAAGGTTTTCGCCAGAAACCATTCGTAGCCCTCCGTCGTTTCAGCCGGGTAGTAAGTAGTATTCATGCTATGTTTGTTGGCCTTCGTCAAGGCATAGTGTATGGTAGCTGCTTGTTGCCTTTCTGCAGCATAGATAGATGCGTTGGTTTGGGACAGTCGTATAGCCTTGTTGGCCTTCGTCAAGGGCTTGTGCGGGTGGGTTCAAATCAACCTGGAGAATGACGGGCAGAACTTGACATGTGACTTATGATTTGTTGGCCTTCGTCAAGGTCATAAGAGCATGGGGCAAAAATCACATCGGGAGTTTCAAAAGAACTGAAACTTGCCAGATATGCGCATACCTTCTGGAGTGTGATGACGTGAGCGGATTCCGTCACGTTATCATGCGATGATAGTTGGATCCCGATTCCCACTGATGAGTTGGTATACTCCTCGGGTGATCCCGACTAATTCTTCTTTCAGGTTTGGAGGAGAATTTGAGGTACAGTGGGAGGTTTCCTGATTAGATAAATTGGTGACCATTCTGATCTAGGTTAGAGTGCACGCTGAGTGTTTCTTTTCTCTCTCTCTTTGGCAGCGACCATTGACCCGACCCTAAGACTATGACTCAGTGACCAAGTTAACCGAACCTTCTTAACACTGGCTTTTGGATTGTCAGAGTTGCAAACCTCATTGCCACTCCTACTTTTACCCTTTTCTCCAGGACACCCCGTTTTACTACGAACGTCCACTTCCATTGGACAAAACCATCGTATGGTTAGATACGAACTCGAAAGAATTTATTCGAGGATGGTTTCAGGTTCTGGAGAAAACGGATAGGACTATTCAGTTGTCTTTTCTTTTCACCCTCTCTCAGGTTGCGAGTACTCCTTGGTTTAGGAGTAGTACACCTATTACGCAAATTGGATAGTCTTCTTCCAAACCATAGGCTGGTGCCAACTGGTAGGGAATGAAGAAAACCAATTAGCCTAACGATGGTGTACAGAAGGTATTGAGTTAAGACAAAGCAAGGGATTAGTAAGAGGGCAAAGTAAATTGCAACAGATATTCACGACCAAACCAAGTATTCCTTCGCCAATCCTAAATCACCTTTGTATTTCTCCAGAACACTCCGTATCACTACGAAGATCCACAGTTTATTGGATACTCCATCGTATGGTTATATACGAACTCGAAAGGAACTTGTTCCAGTTCGAGGATGGATTCTGGTTCAAGAGAAATAGGAATTAAGTTCATTCGGTTGTCTTTTATCCTCACCTTCTCTCGCATTGCGAGTGTTCCTAGGATTAGGACAGTACACCCATTATGCTTATTGGATAGCCTTCTTCCAAACCATAGGCTGGTGCCGAACGGTAGGGAAGGAAGAAAACCATTTGGCCTAAAGGGGTGTGCAGAAGGTAATGACTAAAGACATATGAAGGGATTTGGAGAGGTGGCAAAGAATTATACGGTTACAGTCGTGAATATGGAAGAGGCATTACTAGGAATACCAGGATACCCCATCGAGACATTTCAATGTTTCAGTTTCACTGTGTAATGTTAAAAGAAAACTGATTTCCCGATTAGATACTTACTCCAGGGTATGTATTTACCAGGTATGATTCTCACATCTGTATGGTTTTACAGATGATGAGTGGGAGTAAGTTATTGGGAATTGGGTGATCATCCTCATTATATCGGGATTCGTTGTAATCGGTGATATTTGAGGAAGTCACCTGGGTTGTTTGCCGGACGGCAAATATTTGGTTTTGAATATCCGCTTTTATGAACCAATTTCAAATTGATATATCTGTACGTCTATTTTTATAGAGTGAGATATATTTTTCTGAAATTATGTCTATGACATTTACCTATATCAGTAGATGGTTAGGTAAGGAGCATTAAATAGCGGTGTAATTCTTCTTAACCATAAGTACAGTTTTCAACCTACGACACACAGTGAATGAGTTATCAGACTCAAGGGACTTATACAAAGGATTGTATGTTGTCCAGGGTCCATCAGGACAGAGGGGTTGGTCCTCGTACTACATTCAGTTTACTTATGACTTCTCTAGTTTTTAGACAGGTGTTTCGTGGAAACACAGGATCTGAATTTTGAGAAGTTATAGGTATTTGAATAGAGTAGAGAACCAGGTATAGCAAGTATCGGGATTCTTCAAAGAGATCGAAGATGTAGATACTTGTGTATGGTATTCAGTTGATAGTAATGATAAAGAGATCTTGCTTCTCTTTCATGTTACTCATAATTGGAAGTATTTCTAAGTTGAGTAACGCTGATCGGCCTCCTTCCGTTTTGTTGACATGCGCTGGGGACAGCTGCATGATTTGAATCTGGTTCAATTGAATCAGTGCCTCTGTTTCTATATTGGATATAGAACAGTTCATATCTTAACGATGTTAAGGTACGGGGAGTTGTCCGGTTTATGATTAAAACCAGACACTGGACAACTCAAGGCACGTTTCTGTAATGGCTGTTTGTGGGTTGACCCAGGCAATGACGAGGGTTGACTTTCTACCATCTGGATGAACAATAGCGATATTGTTCTAGACTCGCCACAGTTTTATTAAAAATGGATTTTTTTTTCCAGAAAACAGTAGTGGGAGTATGGTAGAACTGGAAGTGATTCCAAAACCACAAACGATTACTGAAGATTTGACAAGGAACCTAAAGATTCAATCTGGATTGACATTCCACTGGCCACTCCGCAGATAAGGTGGGTAACTTCAGGCACCCAAGAGGTACTACGGTAGCCTCAAGGACGGTGACAGGGAAGTTCTTGTTTACCCACAATTACCATTGCTGTTGTTCCAGGCTACGAGACCCGGTGGGAGGATGAGTATAGCGTCGTTCTAAACTAGTTTTAGAAGTGTACGTCTATATGACTCTACCAGAGGGTTGTCATAGTCAGTGGAAACAATGGAAGCATTGGTGGACAGGTAGCTTATGTCTATTTATAGACTAAAGCAGATGTAGCGGAGATAGATCATCTATTTCTGATGTGACAGTCATAGTTTTGACTTCACCAGAATAGGGGATGGATCTGTTGAGAAGGTAGTAGAGTGTGATATCCTGGTATTTGGATGACATACACAGAGTAGGAAAAGAAACTCCTATACTACGATCGGTTATACTTTGGTCGTCACACAGTGGTTTCTCCATAAAGGAAATGGACTTTATATCAGACATACTGGTTACTAGATCTATGGTTTTAGATCTAGATTTGGGTAGTTTCCCAATCAGGGTACTTGACAGCATTCTAAGAGTATTTAGGATGGACGACTCCTGGCACGGTAGTGTACCTGCAGGTGATGGAGTCACCCTCTCTAAAGGTGTCTTACAGACTAAAGGGGAGAGGGATGTGCATGATTGGCAGATCACTTGCTCAGGCAATTGAGTCAATCATGAGATGTCAAGTACCACACCAGACATTGTTCTTGCACTAGATGCAATAAGTTGACATTAATCCAATCCTGGAGAAACAGTCGGAAGCAATCTTAGAACATAAGTGGATGTTCTAGGGATATGATAACGACAGCCTCATTCGGGAGACAGTTATCATTCCAGGCTTCCAAGGTGACATGGACGACAAGGAGGTTGTCAGAGTTATAGTTTTTCCTTCTGACGAGGGGCAGTATTTTGGACAGGTGATCCAAGGCAATACTGAGGGAGGCATGGCGCAGGATACTGATTAAGTTCAGTTGACGATACAGTCTAAGAAGTTTGGATTTGGAGTTCATTTATGAGCTATGTCCCATCAGACATCCAGACACATTCTAAGACAGGTATTGCTCATTTCGGGAGATGGGTTTCTCCGCGAACTTGAGATATAGAGAGACATTGAAAGAGACATCAAGGCGGATCCACTCACTGAGGCTATTCCTCGAATGCAATAGTTTCGCAAACGAGCTTTGTGAGACTGACTAGTAGAGGAGTTGGGTGTTCGGTATCACACAGGCTGTGAGTATGCGACATCGCAATAATTAGCCTTGAGTGCAAGTGGGAGATTGTTGGAGATAGTGCCCTCAGAGTCAATTATTAGGTCACAGGTACGTGATTGTAATGATTGATGGAGGACCTATCCCGGTAGGACAGTCTTACTCGAGATGATAGTATGCTATCTGGTTTACCTTTATCATCGTGTACTGTTTTAGGTGACCTGACACGTCGCTATTACACGTTGATAGAGCCCCTAGGATTCTTGCTTGACCACCAGCAGTATGAGGGCGATCATATAAGTGGGAGCTGGGGGTCTATAAGCTTATCCTTAAAAGGTCCCTAGTCGTGGGAGTTTCGAGACTGGGCATCGATACTCCATTAGTAGACTAGTGTATACAGTCGAGACCCCGACGAGGGGCGGTGGCCGGTCTCACAAGCCACTGGTGTCAGTTGGATCACCTAAGATGTATACAGGTGCTCATTGGGTTATGAGTACACCGGACAGGACTCGCCGGGAACATGCTAGTTGGTCATATACCAGACGTCAGATGGCAGTTCCCTGGTGACATGTGTGCAGGTTAGTTCATCGACCTGGGGATCGTCATTTGTCTCGTGTGAGTTCCCACTGTACTTTGATTACTACCCTACCACGGCTCAAAGGAGTCGTGCAAACAGGTTTTAGTTGGGTACAGTCCCGAGCCACATGGAGGCGGTGAGCGTATCTTTAGGGGTTCGTCTCTCCCGGTATTGGGGGTGAGGTCGTGCTGTGTCTAGGAGAGCCATTACACAAAGTCCTTGGCCAAGGCAAGGAGATTTACTGGTAGGTATTCCAGTAGTATCTCAGGGTGTTCTGGGCTACACTCCGACACGACTTGTACCGCTTTTAGGGGTCTGACTTTTACCAACCCCCTAGGCCCGCCATGCGATACTCATAGAAGAACGGACCGGACTGTACGGATATTATCACTGACAGGCTCAGTAAGGTGTCAGGATGAGTTCGCTCATCGACGTCCCTTTTAGTCAATAGCTGGTGGCCCGTTACGTATTGGCTTATACCTCTGACGTGCTAGTGGTTAAATCCACAGCCATAGTATTGACGAGTCTTTAGAGTCCACCACTCATTCTGTTACTCAAGCTTTCGGGCGAAACGCTGTAGAGGCCGTATGGAGATATGGCAGGGTTCGATCAGATACGTGCGGTATTGCACGGATCGTGATCGGACGGTTTTTACTAGCCGGCTTTGGCTTAAGCCGGATCTTAGTATTTGATAGTGTAGTTTTGTCTCATTGCATTTGTATTTCGGTCGGAATACAAATGCGGGTGTGTATGCACAGTATCGGGGTTTTCCTGTAATTTATTACGGGACCAGTTTTCTGGAGTTGCCAGTTTGCATTCCGTTCCGGCCGGTTTTCCTTTGTTCTTTCCCGGCCGGACTTTTCCGATGGAGGGGGTTATTTGCAAGTTTGCAAATAACTTTTGTGGAGGGGGTTTCTTGCAATTGTTTTGATTATGATTTGACCATCATCATTCTTCTTACATCACTTGCATTATTCATCATGATGCATTAATTGTGATAAGAGAGGGTATGGGTTTGCTTTATCTTTATCAATTCTTTTTCCACTTGAAAATTCCATTCTTTTTCCCACCCATTTTTAGTTGTGGGGCCGGCCTCTTTTGCAGCAGGGACTTGATTGTTTTTGATTGAATGGAGTGAGGTTTAATTTGGTGGGAAAATTCATTTCATGCATTTTAGTGGGCCCCCCCCCCTCATTTGTGCGTGCTGGAATTGTTTTGAGTGGTTTTGATGAATTAATTAATATACACATTTTGGTTGCATTGTGTATATTGTGAGTGCTGATGGTTTTTATTGGGCTGAGCTCATCAATCATTTTTTTTCCAGAGAGCAATTCTGGCCGAGCTCTTCTTAAGGAGATGCTTATTCTTTTTGCTTGGATGCTCCATTATTCCTTCAAGCATCCATGAATATTCTTGTGCAAAATTCCTCCACAAATGGCAACTCCTTCAACCCCAATAGAAACAATAGCTCACTACACATTCTACAGCAAATCTTGGGCACGTCGACTAGCCAGCTTCGTGCCCGAGTTGCCTCGGCATTGAGGTGGGAGCCCGTAAAAGATGCAGGCGATGTGGTGCCCTTCCGGCGAGGAGGCGACGACCGGAGTTTCCGCGAGGAGATCGGAGTGGAGATGAAGACCGGAGGACTTAGATCAGTCGGTATATCTCTTCCTTTCTTCTTAGTTAGCTAGACTAGTTTAATGGTTACGATCCGGGTGTTTAGTGCGCGGTGGTGCCGGTTTGCTAAGTCCGCAAAAATTAATGTTGTTCACCGCTTCCGCATTCCGGCGTCGGATTGACGGCCGGGGCGCCGCCGTGCACTTACAGGATGATCCCATATCCATTGGTGTTTGACATCAGAGATGATATACGGGTGCTCAGTGGAGACTGGGTGCACTGGACGGACTCGCCGAGAACTCCCAGATGGTATTATACCTTACTCAGATGGCAGTTCTCTAGTGACACTGGTACAGAGTAGTCTGTTGACCCGAGATCGTCATAGAGTCTTGTGTGGTTCCCACTGTGCTTTGATTTCCACCTTACCACGTCCAAGAAGGCGTGCAAAATGGTGGTTTTTGGGTACAGTCCCGAGTCACATGGAGGCAATGAGCGATAGGAGGGGATTCGTCTCTCCCGGTATAGGGAGTTGATGTTGCGCTGTGTTCGATTGGCTATAACCGGAAATCCCTGGCCAGGGTTGCTGAGATTTACTGGTAAGTGTTACCAGTAGTTTTTCGAATTGTTATAGACCTCATATCGACACGACTTATCGAGCTATTGGGGTCTGACGTTTACCACCCCTAGGCGAGATATGCGACATATCAGACGACGAGACCGGACTGTACGGTAAGTGTTACTGGTTGGATTCACAGGAGTGTGAGCAGGCTTTTTCGTCGATCTTCTGATCGCTCAATACCCGGGTGGCCGTTACGTTTAGCAGACCGCTTGCGGCTTGTGGGTGTTTGATATGATCATCATCTGCTGCCGGCGTATTGACGAGTCTTTAAAGTCCTACACAGAGGTTTCCTGGCTCAAGCGAAACGAAATAGGAGCGCATATGAGATATGTGCGGGACCGAGAATAATGCGTGTATGTGATACCGTATTTCATTCTCGCGATGAATGTGTCGAATGGTTGTATGCGATATAACCTAGTTATCGAATCAAGGATTGATCCGATAAGCCGATACATTGGATTTAGTCGGTTATATGCGATATGACCGGATCGTTAAATCAAGTATTGATTTAATGATTTAATGCATAATTATATATTTGATATATTAATTTGCATTAACTAGTATTGGTTCACTTTAAATGGATTTTCTCACTTGAAGTTCACAAGTTGTATATGTGATATACTTTTGTGCACTTGATTGTATCATGTTTGATGATACATGTTTGTTTGGGTGTAGTTTTGGTTTAAACCATGGTTGGTCAATGGTTAGGGTTTCACTTGATTTATTTGCTTATTTATTTATTTATTCATTCATTTTTGGCAAAGGGAAAAATGGTGGCTTTCTTTTGTTTGCTTGTTGAAGCTTCTTGAAGCTTTGAACAAGTCCACCATCTTTGTCTCATGCTTAACCCTAACCATTCAACCTAACCATGATTTATTCTCTACACCTAACTATGGTTACCATTATGATAAGTATCATATTATTTCTTATTTTAGATATACTTATCATATATTATTATCATCTTCTTCTTCTTCTTCTTCAGGAAGAAAGCTTGCCACCATCAATGGCAACTTGAGAAAAAGAGTGAGAAATCCAATTCTAAAGTGAACCCACTTCCTATTTCTTCATCCTCTACCTCTTGTCAAGTAGTATAGGGCATTTTCTTCACAAGTTTCATGACTTGGTGAAGTGGGAGCTTGATCTTGTGCTGCCTCGACGTAGATCATCTTCGGCATCGAAATCGACGACCTAGCCCGCCCATTTCTCCGATGAAACCGATGCTAGAGTCCTGGATCCGATTTGGACAGCGGAGGGATGTCATCACGGAGCCTAGGAGGTGGAGGATCGGATCTACAAAGGTTGTAGCTTCTTTCCTCTTAGTTAAAGTAGTTAACTCGCTTTGTTTCGCCTAAAATCTAGTTAACGATCCGTATTAGGGTTTCTCGGCACTTGTAAAATTTGAAATTGGCATGGTTGATGCCTTGTGAGACCTCATTAGTGTGCCTAGGAACCCTACAGTATACATCTTAGTGTAAGCGCACGGCGGCGCCCCGGCCGTCAATCCGACGGCCAAATGCGGAAGCGGTGATAGACTTTAATTTTTCTTGAACTGGCAAACCGCCGCGCACTAATACCCGGATCGAACCATTAACTAGTCCTAGCTAACTACAAGATGGGGAAGAGAGATATACCGACAGATCCGAGTCCTCCGGTCTTCTCGTCGTCGTCCCGATCTCCTGCAGAAGCTCCGGTCTCCACCTCGTCGCCGGAAGTGCACCACATCGCCTACTTCTTTTACGGGTTCCCACCTCAATGCCGAGGCAACTCGGGCACGAAGCTGGCTAGTCGACGTGCCCAAGATTTGCTGTAGAATATAGTGTAGAGGCTATGTCTCATTTTGGGATTCATGGAGGTGCCTTTTTGGCGGATAGATGATTCAAGAATTATGTGGAGGAACTAGGGGATTTTTGGACCATGAAATGAACAAAACTCCACTCTCCAAAAATTTGGACAGCCCTTGCCAAGTCTTGGCCGGCCATGACATGGTGGTGGGATGAATGAGAGAGAGGGGGTGTATCAAAAATGGGAGCCACTCTCATATCATGCAAGAGAGAGAGAGGAATGGTTATCATGAAAGGCAATGATCACAAAATCAAACCCATACTCCAAAAACCCACCAACTACAACCATGATTGCTCACAAAGTCAAGCAATCATGATAGAAGAAGAAGTCAAGGTCAAAAGAATGGTACACCATCATGATACAAGGAAATATGCAAAGACCCCCTCCACAAATGCCTATTTGCAACAATGCAAATAAGCCTTCCTCCACCAATCTTCGGCCAATGAACGATACAAAGGAAATTGGCCGAAACGGAAAGCAAACTGGCAACTCCAGAAAACTGGTCCCGTAATAAATTACAGGAAAACCCCGATACTGTGCATACACACCCGCATTTGTATTCCGACCGAAATACAAATGAAATGAGACAAAATCTACACTGTACTATACTAGGATCCGGCTTAAACCAAAGCCGGCCAGTAATATCCGTTCGATCCTGATCCGTGCAATACCGCATGTATCTGATCGAACCCTGCCATATAACCATACGGCCCGTAGTACAAACTGTCCGATCCTGATCCGTGCAATACCGCACGTATCTGATCGAACCTTGCCATATCTCCATACGGCCTCTACAATCTTTCGCCCGAAAGCTGAGTAACTAAATGTGGGGGACTCTAAAGACTCGTCAACACCTTGGTTGTGGATTTAACCGCTAGCACGTCAGAGGTATAAGCCAATACGTAACGGGCTACCAGGTATTGACTAAAAGGGACGTCAGTGAGCGAACTCAGCCTGACAACCCTATTGAGCCTGTCAGTGACAATTTCCGTACAGTCCGGTCCGTTCGTCTATGAGTACCGCATGGCGGGCCTAGGGGGTTGGTAAAAGTCAGACCCCCAAAAGCGGTTCAAGTCGTGTCGGAGTGTAGCCCAGAACACCCTGAGATACTACTGGAATACCTACCAGTAAATCTCCTTGCCTCGGCCGAAGGCTTCATGTAATGGCTCTCCTAGACACAGCACGACCTCACCCCCAATACCGGGAGAGACGAACCCCTGAAGATACGCTCACTGCCTCCATGTGGCTCGGGACTGTACCCAACTAAAATCTGTTTGCACGACTCCTTTGAGCCGTGGTAGGGTAGTAATCAAAGTACAGTGGGAACTCACACGAGACAAATGACGATCCCCAGGTCGATGAACTAACCTGTACATATGTCACCAGGGAACTGCCATCTGACGTCTGGTATATGACCAACTAGCATGTTCCCGGCGAGTCCTGTCCGGTGTACTCATAACCCAATGAGCACCTGTATACATCTTAGGTGATCCAACTGACACCAGTGGCTTGTGAGACCGGCTACCGCCCCTCGTCGGGGTCTCGACTGTATACACTAGTCTACTCTGGAGTATCGATGCCCTGTCTCGAAACTCTCACGACTAGGGACAATTTAAGGATATGCTTATAGACCCCAGCTCCCACTTATATGATCGCCCTCATACTGCTGGTGGTCAAGCAAGGATCCTAGGGGCTCTATCAACGTGTAATAGCAACTTGTCAGGTCACCTAAAGCAGTACACGATGATAAAGGTAAACCAGATAGCATACTATCATCTCGAGTAAGACTGTTCTACCGGGATAGCTCCTCCATCAATCATTGCAATCACGTACCTGTGACCTAATAATTGACTCTGAGGGCACTATCTCCAACAATCTCCCACTTGCACTCAAGGCTAATTATTGCGATGTCGCATACTCACAGCCCGTGTGATACCGAACACCCAACTCCTCTACTAGTCAGTCTCACAAAGTCTGTTTCAGAAACTATTGCGTTCGAGGAATAGCCTCAGTGAGTGGATCCGCTTTGTTGTTTCTTTCCATGTCTCTCTATATCTCAAGTTCGCGGAGAAACCCATCTCCCGAAATGAGCAATACCTGTCTTAGAATGTGTCTGGATGTCTGATGGGACCTAGCTCATAAATGAACTCCAAATCCAAACTTCTTAGACTGTATCGTCAACTGAACTCAATCGGTATCCTGCGCCATGCCTCCCTCAGTATTGCCTTGGACCACCTGTCCAAAATACTGCCCCTCGTCAGAAGGAAAACTATAACTCTGACAACCTCGTTGTCATCCATGTCACCTTGGAAGCCTGGAATGATAACTGTCTCCCGAATGAGGCTGTCGTTATCATATCCCTAGAACATCCACTTATGTTCTAAAACTGCTTCCGACTGTTTCTCCAGGATTGGATCAATGTCAACTTATTGCAGCTAGTGCAAGAACAACATCTGGTGTGGTACTTGACATCTCATGATTGACTCAATTGCCTGAGCAAGTGATCTGTCAATCATGCACATCCCTCTCCCCTTTAGTCTGTAGGACACCTTTAGAGAGGGTGACTCCATCTTCTGCAGGTAGACTACCGTGCATGGAGTCGTTCATTCTAAATACCCTTAGAATGCTGTCTAAGTACCCAGATTGGGAGACTACCCAAATCTAGATCTAAAACCATAGGTCTAGTAACCAGTATGTCTGATATAATATCCAAGTCCTGTGTGGAGAAACCACTGTGTGACGACCAAAGTGTAACCGATCGTAGTATAGGAGTTTCTTTTCCTATTCTGTGTATGTCATCCAAATACCATGACATCACACCCTACTACCTTCTCAACAGATCCATCCCCTATTCTGATGAAGTCAAACCTATGACTGTAACATCAGAAATTGATGATCAATCTCCGCTACATGTGCTTTAGTCTATAAATAGACATAAGCTACCAGTCCACCAATGCTTCCGCTGCTTCCACTGACTATGACAACCCTCTGGCATAGTCATATAGACGTACACTTCTAAAACTAGTTTAGAACGACGCTATACTCATCCTTCCGCCGGGTCTCGCAGCCTGGAACAACAGCAATGGTAATTGTGGGTAAACAAGAACTTCCCTGTCACCGTCCTTGAGGCTACCGTAGTACCTCTCGGGTGCCTGAAGTTACCCACCGTATCTGCGGAGTGGCCAATGGAATGTCAATCCAGATTGAATCTTTAGGTTCCTTATCAAATCTTCAGTAATCGTTTGTGGTTCTGGAATCACTTCCAGTTCTACCATACTCCCACTACTGTTTTTCTGAAAAAATCCATTTTTAATAAAAACTATGGCGAGTCATGAACAATATCGCTATTGTTCATCCAGATGGTAGAAAGTCAACCCTCGTCATAGCCTGGGTCAACCCACAAACAGCCATTACAGAAACGTGCCTTGAGTTGTCCAGTGTCTGGTTTTAAGCATAAACCGGACAACTCCCCGTACCTTAACATCGTTAAGATATGAACTGTTCTATATCCAATGTAGAAACAGAGGCACTGATTTAATTGAACCAGATCCAAATCATGCAACTGTCTCCAGTGCATGTCAACTAAATCGAAGGAGGCCGATCAGCGTTACTCAACTTAGGAATGCTTCCAATTATGAGTAACCTGAAAGAGAAGCAAGATCTCTTTATCATTACTATCAACTGAATACCATACACAAGTATCCATATCTTCGATCACTTTGAAGAATCCCGATACTTGCTACACCTGGTTCTCTACTCTATTCAAATACCTATAACTTCTCAAAATTCGGACCCTGTGTTTCCACGAAACACCTGTCTAAAAACTAGAGAAGTCATAAGTAAACCGAATATAGTACAAGGACCAACCCTTCTGTCCTGATGGACCCTGGACAACATACAATACTCTGTATAAGTCCCTTGAGTCTGATAACTCATTCACTGTGTGTCGTAGGTTGAAAACTGTACTTATGGTTAAGAAGAATTACACCGCTGATTAATGCTCCTTACCTAACCATCCTCTGATATAGGTAAATGTCGTAGACATAATTTCAGAAAGGTATATCTCACTCTATGAAAATAGACGTACAGATATATCAATTTGAAATTGGTGCATAAAAGCGGATATTCAAAACCAAATATTTGCCGACCGGCAAACAGCCCAGGTGATTTCCTCAAATATCACCGATTACAACGAATCTCGATATAATGAGGATGATCACCCAATTCCCAATAACCTACTCCCACTCATCATCTGTAAAACCATACAGATGTGAGAATCATACCTGGTAAATACATACCCTGGAGCAAGTGTCTAACTGGGAAATCAGTTTTCCTTTAACAGTACACAGTGAAGCTGAAACATTGAAATGTTTCGATGGGGTATCCCGGTATTCCTAGTAATGCCTCTTCCAGATTCACGACTGTAACCGTATATCTCTTTGCCACCTCTCCAAATCACTTCATATGTCTTTAGTCATTACCTTCTGCACACCCCTTTAGGCCAAATGGTTTTCTTCCTTCCCTACCGTTCGGCACCAGCCTATGGTTTGGAAGAAGACTATCCAATAAGCATAATGGGTGTACTGTCCTAATCCTAGGAGCACTCGCAATGCGAGAGAAGGTGAGGATAAAAGACACCTAAATAAATCTTATTCCTATTTCTCCTGAACCAGAATCCATCCCCGAACTGGAACAAGTTCCTTTCGAGTTCGTATATAACCATACGATGGAGTATCCAATAAACTGTGGATCTTCGTAGTGATACGGAGTGTCCTGGAGAAATACAAAGGTGATGTGGGAGTGGTAACGAAATACCTGGTTTGGTCGTGAATATCTGTTGCAATTTACTTTGCCCTCTTACTAATCCCTTGTTTTGTCTGAACTTAATACCTTCTGTACACCATCGTTAGGCTAATTGGTTTTCTTCATTCCCTACCGGTCGGCACCAGCCTAAGGTTTGGAAGAAGACTATCCAATTTGCGTAATAGGTGTACTATCTCCTAAACCAAGGAGTACTCACAACCTGAGAGAAGGTAAAAGGAAAAGACAACTGAATAATCCTATCCGTTTTCTCCAGAACCTGAAACCATCCTCGAATAAATTCCTTCGAGTTCGCATATAACCATACGATGGTTTTGTCCAATGGAAGTGGACGTTCGTAGTAATACGGGGTGTCCTGGAGAAAAGGGTAAAAGTGGGAGTGGCAAAGAGGTCTGCAACTCTGACAATCCAAAAGCCGGTGTTAAGAAGGTTCGGTCAACTTGGTCACTGAGTCATAGTCTTAGGGTCGGGTCAATGGTCGCTGCCAAAGAGAGAGAGAAAAGAAATACTCAGCGTGCACTCTAACCTAGATCAGAATGGTTACCAATTTATCTAATCTGGAAACCTCCCACTGTACCGTCAAATTCTCCTCCAAACCTGAAAGAAGAATTAGTCGGGGTCACCCGAGGAGTAAACTAACTCATCAGTAGGAATCGGGATCCAACTCTCATCGCATGATAACGTGACGGAATCCGCTCACGTCATCACACTCCAGAAGGTATGCGCATATCTGGCAAGTTTCAGTTCTTTTGAAACTCCCGATGTGATTTCTGCCCCATGCTCTTATGACCTTGACTTTGGCCAACATATCATAAGTCACATGTCAAGTTCTACCCGTCATTCTCCAGGTTAATTTGAACCCACCCGTACATACCCTTGACTTTGGCCAACATGGCAGTACGACTGTCCCAAACCAACGCATCTATCTATGCTGCATATGAATAACCAACAGCTACCAAACACTGTGCCTTGACTTTGGCCAACAAACACAGCTTGAATACTATTGACTACCCATATGAAACGACGGAGGGCTACGAATGGTTTCTGGCGAAAACCTTTAACGTAATGAACTTGATATCGTTGAAGGAACGGATATCTTTTAAAAATATAGTGACGAAAACCGTTGCTAAAGAGGTCACTCCCGGTGAAGGGATCTCGGCTCTTTCCCCGTAGAATGAGGTGCAGGATATTCCAACTGAATACCACGATGCAAAGCAAAAGTAATCGGCTATAGTGAAGTCATTGCCCTGACGCAAACTTTTGTCCAAGGGGTCACTCCCGGTGAAGGGATCTCGGCCCTTGCCTCGTCGACTGAGGAGCAGGATATTCCAACTGAATATCACGATGCAAAACAAAAGTGAACGTCCTTGCAATAACAGCTTTTTGAAAAGTGTTCCAACAACATCAGATAAGGTTTGTTTTTATCTTGCATTGATCCGAATCAATGCAGTCCCATCAATAGATCACACCACAAAGAACGAAAATAATATGACGTACGTATATGCCATCTGCATTCGCCACTGGGTCCCGTCATTACCCGTTAGGTTAGCTAACTAACGACAGAGCGGGGACTGGACTAGCGCGGATGCAAAACATATACAACATCTACTAATATATATACCAATATATTATATTCGCTCAAGGCATGATAGAAATGCAACATCACAGAAATGTACAGCATCACAGAAACAATACAGATATCTGGGATCCCCGGGTTTCACAGAGCCACTACTGAAACCCGACGTTCCCCTGGTCGTGTGGATAGCCTGTGCAATGAAATCCTAGACCACTACGGGCGCGGCAAGTTACCCGCCAAAACCTGAAGCGAGGCAGCCCCCTTCAGCACCGTGAATGGACCACCCAGCACTTCACGGAATCCGGTAACTTGGGCACCCCTCCTGGGTCAACCTGTACCCCCTACGAGTGCGGCGAATAGCCCGCCAATCCTAGAGTAAAGCCCCCTTCGTCTCAATGCCATGAGATGCGGGCTTGTTGCCCTCTAGAACCCGGCTATCCGTGCACCCCTCTGCGGGGTAATCCTAGTACAGAAAGTAAAATATACATACAACGGGTACATCGACCGCAACCAGGTCGTGCCCCAAAAGAATAATACAATCAGGCAGTGACGGCAGTCCACATGTCGGACGCTCGCCCCGCAATATCAAATGTACATAATACAACCACAACTGTACTAGCATTGCATCCAGGCTATCCCCATGACCAATCCGCAACATCACAGCAAAAACAGAACATCAACGTGAAAGTCACGTTCGCAAATCCGTCTAACCGGGCTATAGCAGTTAGACAGGATTTACCGATCAAGTGACATTCACGGTCGCAGATATAATGTAAATACTGTGAAATAATGTGTTTAAAATATCCGATCGATCAAATTTTAACAAGTGGGCCCCCAAGCATTACTGTAGCAGATCAAGAAATTCTGGGCCCAATGTTATTATTCCAAAAACCCAATTTTCACCCCAGAAAGCGACTGAAGAAATTTGATGCAGCGAACACATCATTGTGCGGCGGAACCGCGGCCCAAAGGGGTGTTCGGCCGCGGTTCCGAGCTCCAACAGTGGACTTAGTGCATCGAATTTTCATAGAACTCTTAATTTTTCTAGTAGATCACTTTTCTGTAACCTGAAAAAAATTTCGACACCAAAAAATTTTAACAGAAAACTGATGCTATTGAAAATGCGGATTTTGGAATTTTTGCTCGATCGGAAATGCAAACACATTAAACAAAGCTAGACTAAGTTAATGGCGAGGCTCGATACCACTGTAAGTGCACGGCGGCGCCCCGGCCGTCAATCCGACGGCCAAATGCGGAAGCGGTGATAAACTTTAATTTTTCTTGAACTGGCAAACCGCCGCGCACTAATACCCGGATCGAACCATTAACTAGTCCTAGCTAACTACAAGATGGGGAAGAGAGATATACCGACAGATCCGAGTCCTCCGGTCTTCTCGTCGTCGTCCTGATCTCCTGCAGAAGCTCCGGTCTCCACCTCGTCGCCGGAAGTGCACCACATCGCCTACTTCTTTTACGGGCTCCCACCTCAATGCCGAGGCAACTCGGGCACGAAGCTGGCTAGTCGACGTGCCCAAGATTTGCTGTAGAATATAGTGTAGAGGCTATGTCTCATTTTGGGATTCAAGGAGGTGCCTTTTTGGTGGAGAGATGATTCAAGAATTATGTGGAGGAACTAGGGGATTTTTGGAGCATGAAATGAACAAAACTCCACTCTCTAAAAATTTGGACAGCCCTTGCCAAGTCTTGGCCGGCCATGACATGGTGGTGGGATGAATGAGAGAGAGGGGGTGTATCAAAAATGGGAGCCACTCTCATATCATGCAAGAGAGAGAGAGGAATGGTTATCATGAAAGGCAATGATCACAAAATCAAACCCATACTCCAAAAACCCACCAACTATAACCATGATTGCTCAGAAAGTCAAGCAATCATGATAGAAGAAGAAGTCAAGGTCAAAAGAATGGTGCACCATCATGATACAAGGATATATGCAAAGACCCCCTCCACAAATGCCTATTTGCAACAATGCAAATAAGCCTTCCTCCACCAATCTTCGGCCAATGAACGATACAAAGGAAATTGGCCGACGGAAAGCAAACTGGGAACTCCAGAAAACTGGTCCCGTAATTAATTACAGGAAAACCCCGATACTGTGCATACACACCCGCATTTGTATTCCGACCGAAATACAAATGCAATGAGACAAAATCTACACTGTACTATACTAGGATCCGGCTTAAACCAAAGCCGGCCAGTAATATCCGTTCGATCCCGATCCGTGCAATACCGCACGTATCTAATCGAACCCTGCCATATAACCATACGGCCCGTAGTACAAACTGTCCGATCCTGATCCGTGCAATACCGCACGTATCTAATCGGACCTTGCCATATCTCCATACAGCCTCTACAATCTTTCGCCCGAAAGCTGAGTAACTGAATGTGGGGGACTCTAAAGACTCGTCAACACCTTGGTTGTGGATTTAACCGCTAGCACATCAGAGGTATAAGCCAATACGTAACGGGCTACCAGGTATTGACTAAAAGGGACGTCAGTGAGCGAACTCAGCCAGACAACACTACTGAGCCTGTCAGTGACAATATCCGTACAGTCCGGTCCGTTCGTCTATGAGTATCGCATGGCGGGCCTAGGGGGTTGGTAAAAGTCAGACCCCCGAAAGCGGTACAAGTCGTGTCGGAGTGTAGCCCAGAACACCCTGAGATACTACTGGAATACCTACCAGTAAATCTCCTGCCTCGGCCGAGGGCTTCGTGTAATGGCTCTCCTAGACACAGCACGACCTCACCCCCAATACCGGGAGAGACGAACCCCTGAAGATACGCTCACAGCCTCCATGTGGCTCGGGACTGTACCCAACTAAAACCTGTTTGCACGACTCCTTTGAGCCGTGGTAGGGTAGTAATCAAAGTACAGTGGGAACTCACACGAGACAAATGACGATCCCCAGGTCGATGAACTAACCTGTACACATGTCACCAGGGAACTGCCATCTGACGTCTGGTATATGACCAACTAGCATGTTCCCGGCGAGTCCTGTCCGGTGTACTCATAACCCAATGAGCACCTGTATACATCTTAGGTGATCCAACTGACACCAGTGGCTTATGAGACCGGCCACCGCCCCTCGTCGGGGTCTCGACTGTATACACTAGTCTACTCTGGAGTATCGATGCCCTGTCTCGAAACTCTCACGACTAGGGACCATTTAAGGATATGCTTATAGACCCCAGCTCCCACTTATATGATCGCCCTCATACTGCTGGTGGTCAAGCAAGGATCCTAGGGGCTCTATCAACATGTAATAGCAACTTGTCAGGTCACCTAAAGCAGTACACGATGATAAAGGTAAACCAGATAGCATACTATCATCTCGAGTAAACTGTTCTACCGGGATAGGTCCTCCATCAATCATTGCAATCACGTACCTGTGACCTAATAATTGACTCTGAGGGCACTATCTCCAACACTTAGGTGATCCAACTGACACCAATGGTTTGTGAGACCGGCCACCGCCCCTCGTCGGGGTCTCGACTGTATACACTAGTCTACTCTGGAGTATCGATGACCTGTCTCGAAACTCCCACGACTAGGGACCGTTTAAGGATGTGCTTATAGACCCCAGCTCCCACTTATATGATCGCCCTCATACTGCTGGTGGTCAAGCAAGAATCCTAGGGGCTCTATCAACGTGCAATAGTGACCTGTCAGGTCACCTAAAGCAGTACACGATGATAAAGATAAACCAGATAGCATACTATCATCTCGAGTAAGACTGTCCTACTGGGACAGGTCCTCCCTCAATCATTGCAATCACGTGCGTGTGATCCAATAATTGACTCTGAGGGCACTATCTCCAACCATCTCCCACTTGCACTCAAGGCTAATTATTGCGATGTCGCATACTCACAGCCCGTGTGATACCGAACACCCAACTCCTCTACTAGTCAGTCTCACAAAGCCCGTTTGCGAAACTATTGCGTTCGAGGAATAGCCTCAGTGAGTGGATCCGCCTTGAAGTTTCTTTCTATGTCTCTCTATAATCTCAAGTTCGCGGAGAAACCCATCTCCCGAAATGAGCAATACCTGTCTTAGAATATGTCTGGATGTCTGATGGGACCTAGCTCATAAATGAACTCCAAATCCAAACTTCTTAGACTGTATCGTCAACTGATCTTAATCAGTATCCTGCGCCATGCCTCCCTCAGTATCGCCTTGGATCACCTGTCCAAAATACTGCCCCTCATCAGAAGGAAAAATACAACTCTGACAACCTCTTTGTCGTCCAGGTCACCTTGGAAGCCTGGAATGATAACCGTCTCCCGAATGAGGTTGTCGTTATCATATCCCTAGAACATCCACTTATGTTCTAAAACTGCTTCCGATTGTTTCTCTAGGATAGGATCAATGTCAACTTATTGCATCTAGTGCAAGAACAACATCTGGTGCGGTACTTGACATCTCATGATTAACTCAATTGCCTGAGCAAGTGATCTGCCAATCATGCATATCCCTCTCCCCTTTAGTCTATAAGACACCTTTAGAGAGGGTGACTCCATTACCTGCAGGTACACTACCGTGCCTGGAGTCGTCCATTCTAAATACTCTTAGAATATTGTCTAAGTACCCTTAATTGGGAAACCACCCAAATCTAGATCTAAAACCATAGATCTAGTAACCAGTATGTCTAATATAATGTCCAAGTCCCATGTGGAGAAACCACTGTGTGACGACCAAAGTATAACCGATCATAGTATAGGAGTTTCTTTTCCTATTCTGTGTATGTCATCCAAATACCATGACATCACACCCTACTACCTTCTCAATAGATCCATCTCCTGTTCTGATGAAGTCAAACCTATGACTGTCACATCAGAAATTGATGATCTATCTCCGCTACATCTGCTTTAGTCTATAAATAGACATAAGCTACCTGTCCACCAATGCTTCCGCTGCTCCCACTGACTACGACAACCCTTTGGCACAGTCATATACACGTACACTTCTGAAGCCAGTTCAGAACGACGCTATACTCATCCTCCTGCCGGGTCTCGCAGCCTGGAACAACAGCAATGGTAAGTGTGGGTAAATAAGAACCTCCCTATCACCGTCCTTGAGGCTACCGGAGTACCTCTCGGGTGCCTGAGGTTACCCACCTTATCTGCGGAGTGGCCAATGGAATGTCAAACCAGATTGAATCTCTAGGTTCCTTATCAAATCTTCAGTAATCGTTTGTGGTTCTGGAATCACTTCCAGTTCTACCATACTCCCACTACTGTTTTCTGAAAAAATCCATTTTTTATTAAAACTGTGGCGAGTCTAGAACAATATCACTATTGATCTTCCAGATGGTAGAAATTCAACCTGCGTCATAGCCTGGGTCAACCCACAAACAGCCATTACAGAAACGTGCCTTGAGTTATCCAGAGTCTGGTTTTAAGCATAAGCCGAACAACTCCCCGTACCTTAACCTCGTTAAGATATGAACTGTTCTATATCCAATATAGAACCAGGGGCACTGATTTAATTGAACCAGATTCAAATCATGCAGCTGTCTCCAGTGCATGTCAACTAAATGGAAAGAGGCCGATCAGCGTTACTCAACTTAGGAATGCTTCCAATTATGAGTAACCTGAAAGAGAAGTAAGTTCTCTTAGTCATTACTATCAACTGAATACCATACACAAGTATCTACATCTTCGATCAACTTGAAGAATCCCGATACTTGCAACACCTGGTTCTCTACTTTATCCATATACCTATAACTTCTCAAAACTTGGACCATGTGTTTCTACGAAACACTTATCTAAAAACTAGAGAAGTCATAAGTAAACCGAATATAGTACGAGGACCAACCCCTCTGTCCTGATGGACCCTGGACAACATACCATACTCTGTATAAGTCCCTTGAGTCTGATAACTCATTCACTGTGTGTCGTAGGTTGAAAACTGTACTTACGGTTAAGAAGAATTACACCGCTGTTTAATGCTCCTTACCAAACCATCCACTGATATAGGTAAATGTCACAGACATAATTTCAAAAAGATATATCTCACTCTATAAAAATAGACGTACAGATTGTAAGTCCACGTTGCGACCCCCGGTTCTTACGGGGAGACGGAAACGGTATAAAATCAAAATTTTAACGCAAGAGGCAACATGGACTAAACTATGGTCGGGATCGTTACCTAAACTAAAACTAGCAAACTTAGCTAAAGAGAGTTAGCTACTCGGATGGAGATGGTTATACCTAGACTTGAACTCCTTCGTCTTCAAACTTTGTAGAGGTTGATGGTTCTCCTTTGTCGCCTTCTTCCGTCGAAGATGGATCCACCTCGAAGGCTCGACCTTTGGGCTCTTTCTCGTACTTGGAGTGAACTAGAATCGCCGGCTTGCTAGACCCTTGATCCTAGAGTGAGTAGAGAGTGTCTAGGGTTTGCTTTTGTTTTTCAAGAGAAGGATTCTCAACTCATGAGAAGGTTTCTCTTGACTAGAGGAAGAAGAAGATGAAGTGAAGAGAGAGAGTGAGAAGGATAGAATGAGCTTCTCTTTACCTTTTTGCAACCATAACAAAAGAAAAAGAATAATCAAATAATAACAATAATCAAAATGAAAAAGGTTTGATGGAAAGTTTAGGAATGACTAATATCATTACAAACATTAAATGAAAAAGCAAGAATGAAAAAGCATCTTGCATTTGTAATGATGGTAGTCAAATGTTCAACCATGGTCAACAAGTCAACCATGGTCAACAAGTCAACAAAAACTAACCATGACACAATTTCATTTTATTATATATTATTAAATGATATAACACAGATCCATTAGGGTTTGGAAAAATACAACTGTCAACTGTGCGTACGCACCCGTTCCGAAACCCTAATGAAAAATCATCTTCCTCCTCCTCAAAAAGAACTGTGCATACACACCTGTATTCTTGTTCCGACGAACACGAATACAAAGAGATAAAAGCAACCCCAAATACTATACCAGTATCCGGCTCAAACCAGAGCCCACTGGTAATACCCGTCCGGACTCCAAACGTGCACAAGTGCGCGGATGAGAACGAACCCTGTCGCAAAACCATGCGACCTCTACTCTGTTTTGCCCAGAGGCGAATACCCTCTGTGTGGGACTCTAAAGACTCGACACTACGCTGGCAGTGGGTTTAACCACAGACCGCAAGCGGCACTAGCTGTGCGTAACGGTCCCCAGGTAGATGTCGACAAGAAGGCTGACGAGGTGAAACCCCATCGGTACTCCTACTGAGTCTGAATGTGACAGTCTCCGTACAGTCCGGTCTGTTCGTCTGATACATCGCATGGCGGGCCTAGGGGGCGGTAAACGTCAGTCCCCCAATAGCGGTACAAGTCGTGCCGGAGCGAAGCCCAAAACACCCTGAGATAACACTGGAAACCTACCAGTATATCTCGTTTGCCCTGGCCAGGGACTACTCGTGTAATGGCTCTCCTAGACACAGCGCGATGTCAACCCCCAATACCGGGAGAGACGAATCCTGTCTAACCGTCACTGCCTCCAAGTGCTTCGGGACTGCACCCAACCACCACCTGTTTGCACGACTCCTTTGAGCCGTGGTAGGGTAGTGATCAAAGTGCAGTGGGAACACACTTGAGGCGAAGTGCCAGTGTCAAGTCAGCGGACTAAGCTGTACTCATGTCACCTGGGAACTGATGACTGACGATAGGTATAATACCAACCTATCAGTTCCCGACGAGTCCTGTCCAGTGTACTCGTAACCCAACGAGCACCCGTATACTATCTCCAGTACGACGTACTGATGGCTGTGGGACAGACCATCTCCCACACTGGGATGAGAAGCGCATACGCTAGTCTACTCCGGAGTATCGATGCCCTGTCTCGATAGTCCTGCGACTAGGGACCTGTATAAGGATGTGCTTATAGATTACCCAGCCCCCACTAGTGTGACTGCCATCACAACGCTGGTAATCAAGCAAAGATCCTAAGGGCTCCACTAATGCGTATAAGTGATATAGTAAAATAAACACAAGTACACATTGAAGTAGAGACAAACCAAGTAGCATACTACTATTTTGAGCAAGATTGTATATACAAGGTGAATATCCCAAGCATCCATTAAGTAATATACAAACTAGTATGATACAGTAATGGCCTCTAGGGCATATACACTAACAATCTCCCACTTGCACTAAGGCCATGTACTGGCGTATCGAAGACCTATCATCTCGATCAGCCGCTCGAACTGAGTCTGGGGCAAGGCCTTGGTGAATGGATCTGCAGTGTTGTCTTCTGAAGCGACTCTCCGAACCTCGATCTCCTTGCGATCCACGATCTCCCTGATCAGGTGATACCGCCTCAAGATGTGCCTGGATCTCTGATGGGACCTGGGTTCCTTCGCTAAAGCTATAGCCCCGTTGTTGTCGCAATACAGAGGTATTGGGTCAACAATGGACGGAACCACCTGAAGTTCTTTCAAGAACTTCCTCATCCAGACAGCTTCTTTTGCGGCATCAGATGCAGCGATGTATTCCGCTTCCATCGTCGAATCTGCAACGGTTTCCTGTTTGGAACTCTTCCAACACACCGCCCCTCCATTGAGGGTAAAGACAAAACCCGACATGGACTTGGAATCATCCTTGTCACTCTGGAAGCTGGAGTCAGCAAAGGCCTCGATCTGGAGGTCTTTTCCACCGTACACCAAGAAAATCTCCTTAGTCCTTCTCAGGTACTTGAGAATGTTCTTTACTGCTATCCAGTGTTTCTCCCCAGGGTTAGACTGATACCGGCTTACCACGCTCAGTGCATAAGCTACATCCGGTCTGGTACACAACATCGCATACATTATAGAGCCTACCGCAGAAGCGTAGGGTATAACAGACATGCGATCCCTCTCCAAATCAGTCTTGGGAGACATCTCTTTAGAGAGGGTGATCCCGTGACAAGCCGGTAGGTTACCGCGCTTGGAATCTTCCATAGCGAATCTTTTCACTATGGTGTCGATGTACCTGGACTGAGAAAGTCCCAATATCCTCTTGGATCTATCACGATGGATCCGGATCCCCAGGATGTATGAGGCATCACCCAGGTCTTTCATGGAGAACCTTTGTGACAAGAACCCCTTGACAGATTGTAGCATAGGAATGTCATTTCCTATTAAGAGAATGTCATCCACGTATAAAACGAGGAATACTACAGTTCTCGCTACAAATCTACTATAGATGCATGGTTCATCTGGATTTTTGATAAAGCCAAATTCCTTGACCGTCTCATCAAAACAGATGTTCCAACTCCGCGATGCCTGCTTTAGTCCATAGATGGACTTAAGCAACTTGCACACCTTTCCGCTGCTCCCACTCTGAATGAAACCCTCTGGCTGGTCCATATAGACACACTCCTCTAAATTTCCATTTAGAAAAGCTGTCTTTACGTCCATTTGCCAGATCTCATAATCGTGGAAGGCAGCAATGGCAAGAAGGATCCGAATGGATTTCAGCATGGCTACTGGAGAAAAGGTTTCGTCGTAGTCCAAGCCAGGTCTTTGACGAAAACCCTTTGCTACTAGCCTAGCTTTATAGGTCTCAACCTGTCCATCTACACCAATCTTCCTTTTGAAGATCCACTTGCATCCTACGGGTTTTACCCCGTCTGGAGCAATGTCCAACGTCCATACCTTGTTGGTGTACATGGACTCCATTTCGGTCCGCATTGCATCCAGCCATTTCACTGAGTCAACGCTCTGAACGGCCTGCTGGAAGCTAGTAGGCTCATCATAATCTATGATGCAATCCTCTCTATCCCCGTCTACGAGAAAACCGTAGTATCTCTCGGGCGGATGAGACTGCCTACTACTCCTGCGGAGCGGCGTAGGAATGTCCTGTTCTTCCGAACCCTCTGGTTCCACTAAACTTTCAGTAATAGTCCGTGGTTCTGGAATTTCTTCCAGTTCTACTGCGCTCCCACTTATTTCCTTTTCTATAAACTGGTGTTCTAGAAAGTGGGCATGACGAGAGACAAGAACTTTTTGTTCCTCTTCACAGTAGAAGAAATATCCCTTGGAATTCTTTGGATATCCCACAAACTTGCACAGTACTGAGCGTGCCTCGAGCTTGTCCGCATGCTGCTTTTTGACAAAAGCTGGACTTCCCCATATCTTAATGTGATTAAGATGGGGTCTCTTCCCACACCACATCTCAAATGGCGTAGTAGGCACAGTCTTAGTGGGAACTCGGTTCAAAAGGTATGCGGCTGATTCTAGCGCATATCCCCAGAATGATCGCGGCAACTCAGCGTTACTCATCATGGACCGCACCATATCCAATAGGGTGCGGTTCCGTCTCTCCGATACACCGTTGTGTTGCGGGGTGTAAGGAGGAGTAAGCTGAGAGAGAATTCCGTTCTCTTTTAAATAGTCCAGGAACTCGGCACTTAAGTATTCTCCACCTCGATCCGATCTTAGAATCTTAATACTTTTGCCGGTCTGTTTCTCTACTTCATTCTTATACTCCTGGAATTTTCCAAAGGCCTCGGACTTATGTTTCATTAAGAAGACATAACCGTACCTTGAGAAGTCATCCGTAAAAGTAATGAAGTAAGAATGTCCGCTTCGGGCATGTGTAGACATTGGACCGCACACGTCACTGTGTACGAGTCCCAAGAGCTCGCTCGCTCTTACTCCATGTCCAGTAAACGGAGTCTTTGTCATCTTTCCCTTGAGACAGGATTGACAAGTGGCATACGACTGATATTCGAACGCATTCAAATACCCTTCTGTATGTAACTTCGTCAACCTTCTCTCATTGATGTGACCCAATCTACAATGCCATAAGAAAGTCTGATTTATTTCTGGAGACTTTCTTTTGTGTGTATTCTGGACATTAAAAATCTGTGGTTGGTTTAACACGTATATACCATTACTCAGAGTACCTGACCCAATCAATACTTGATTAAGGTGAATGTTTACAACATTACTTACAAACGCAAATTCATAACCTTCTTTAGAAACTAAAGATACAGAAATGATATTACAAGTTGCGTTGGGTACAAAAAAGCAATTACGCAAAACCAAAACATGTCCATCTGACATTCCCAGGTGATAGTCCCCCACGGCTTTAGCATCCATGCTAGCTCCGTTCGCAACTCTGAGGGTCATGTCACCTGCCTTCAAATCCCTACGGTTTCTCAACGCCTGCAAAGAATTACAGATATGAGATCCTGATCCGGTATCCAATACCCAGGAAGTAGAGTTTATTGAAAGACAGTTTTCAATAACATACACACCTGAAGCTGAAGCTGCAACCTGCTTCAATTCCTGTGTTCTGGCCTTCCAGGCCCTGCAATCATTCTTCCAGTGTCCTTTCTTATGACAAAAGAAGCATTCTTCCTTATCCATAAGCTTCCCCATTATCTTTGTTGCTTTACCTTTTCCCTTCGTATCCACTTTACCAACACCGCCCCTTGGTTTGGCGGGGGCCTTCTTCTTCTTTCCCTTGGCTTTCGCCTTGGACCTAGAAGAAGATGATCCTCCTACAAACAAAGTGGATGTTTCCCTACCTTTCTGTAGGGTGCCCTCTGCGCTCCTCAGCAGGTTGAGGAGCTCTGAAAGTTCAACCTCCTTTTCTTGTAGGTTGAAGTTCATTATAAACTGGGCGTAAGTGGAAGGAAGGGACTGGAGAACTATATCCGTATATAGCTCACTCTCCAATGTGATCCCTAGGTCAGCGAGCTGCTCAATGTAGCCGATCATCTTTAGCACATGCTCGGCTACTGATGATCCGACGGCCATTCTTGTCGAGAATAACTTTTTCGACGCTTCGTATCTTGCGATACGTGATTGCTCTCCATACAGTTCTTTTGTATGGAGCAATATGGACTCCATGTCCATATTCTCATGCCTCCTCTGATGTTCGTTGTCCATCGAGGCAAGCAGGAGGCATTTGGCCTTCGCGCTATCAATCTCCCAAGTCTTGCGGATTTCCTTATCCGCGACACTAGAAGTTGGACCAGGGACAGGGGGAGCTTTGGTGGTAAGAAGATACCCCAGCTTGTCATAAGTGATTGCTATCTTGACATTCCTGAGCCAATCTTTGTAGTTTGGCCCTGTCAGCTTGTTTTTATCTAGGAGTAACTTAAGTCCAGTCATGTTGATTGGTCGCTGCAATTAGGAGAGAGAAGAAGAAACACTCAGCATGATGCTCTTGCAAGTTTAGAGTGGTTTTTAGTTTGTCTAAACAGGATGGCTCCCACTGTTTCTCGAATCCCTCCTCAAACCATAAAGGAAGAATTAGTCGGGATCAATCCCACCGTACAATACTTGCTTAACCGTTCAGCCAGGCCAGTGTCGGTACTTCGAGGGAGGTTTTCCAACGCTTTCGCGAAGTTCCTTAATTAAATAACCTCTTTTCCCTGGGGGCGTAACCCCGCTAACACCTTTCTAGGCACCTACTAGGTTTATAGCATTGATCGTTTAGTGAGAAATTTCCCGAGGAGTAGCATATACTCACAGTAGGATCGGGATCCAAATATCATCGCGTGACGAAACTGAAGGAATCCTACCAGAATCACCACACTCCAAATGGTATGCAAATCTAGCAAGTTTCAGTACTTATGAAACTCCCGATGTGGATTTTTGCCCCATGCTCTTATGACCTTGACTTTGGCCAAAATATCATAAGTCACATGTCAAGTTCTGCCCGTCACTATCCAGGTTAATTTGGATCCATCCGTACCTACCCTTGACTTTGGCCAAAATGGCAGCACGACTGTCCCAAACCAACGCATCTATCTATGCTACACATGAACACCCAATAGCTACCAATCACTATGCCTTGACTTTGGCCAAAATACATAGCTTGAATACTATTGCCTATTCATGCGAAGCGACGGAGGGCTACGAATGGTTTTGGCGAAACCGTGAACGTAGTGAACTTGATTTAATCGATGGAACGAGATAGCTTTTAGAAGGAGTGGCTCAAGCTCCGCATTTAAAAGTTATTTTTGAAAAGAACCGAGTGGTTTTTCGAAAGTGTTCCAACGACTTTAACTTGGTTTATTTTCTTGCATTAGTTCTTTTAATGCGTGATATTCTTGCATTAGTACTTTTAATGCGTCCCATCATTTAATCCTACCATTGCAGAAAACAACCAAAATATGACGTACGCTTATGCCATTCGCATTCGCCACTGGGCCCCGTCATTACCCGTTAGGTTACTTAACTAACGACAGAGCGGGGGCTGGGCTAGCGCGTCTGTAAAACATAAGCAACGCCTAAATAATATCTTATATAGATATACTGCAATGATAAACATTTCAGATCACAGATAAATACATTGGATATACTAGTAATCTGTAATTTGTACGAGCCTGTAACAAAAACAGATAACACGGTCGCGGTGAATAGCCAATACCCCACCCAAGACCCCTACGGGTACGGCAAACTACCCGCCAAGTACCCGAAGCGTAGCAACCTCCCTCATCTCCATGAGTAGGCCACTCGACACTTCGGCATACCCGGTAGTTTGTGCACCCCTCCACGGGTCTATCCTAGGAGCAAAAACAGTAAAAAGAAATTATACAATGACGGCTACAACCCCGACCCGGTTGTGCGGCCAAACAAATAATTATTACATCAATTTACAAATTTACATGAATTGCAAGAAAAGTAAACTCTCGTCTCACAACCCCCGGCTATTCACCCGCGACAATCCAACATATTTATATACACATTCCAGCACATTACAGATCATGTATAACCCCGACTAATCGACTTATAGCGATTAGCCAACGTTCAATACATGCAAACATCACAGATATAACCATCATAGTCAAAGTGCAATGAAGTTCGGAAAAAATACGGAATTATAGGACCCCAAAAGGAAATTTCTTTTCTGTAAAATCTGGGCACATATAATATATCTCAAAAATCCCAAAACCAACACAGACACATACTGCACGAAAAACGACGCACTAAAGACAACAAACCGCGGCGCTTCCGCGGCGGCCAAGAAGGGTCACGCGGCGGAAGCGCGGCGGTTTAGACGAATTGGTGAATCGTTTTTCATGGGTGTTCTAACAAAACCCTGAGACGAATTTAGGAGTATAAAGTTTTTCATTTTGACCAGAAAAAATTTCAACAGAAACTCAGTTTTTGTAGTTTTCCGGTTTTGTGATTTTTTTTCGGTTCCGAACTTCGTTACACTTTACTACCTAGCTAGTTTAAGTTTAGTTAGGCTCTGATACCACTGTAAGTCCACGTTGCGACCCCCGGTTCTTACGGGGAGACGGAAACGGTATAAAATCAAAATTTTAACGCAAGAGGCAACATGGACTAAACTATGGTCGGGATCGTTACCTAAACTAAAACTAGCAAACTTAGCTAAAGAGAGTTAGCTACTCGGATGGAGATGGTTATACCTAGACTTGAACTCCTTCGTCTTCAAACTTTGTAGAGGTTGATGGTTCTCCTTTGTCGCCTTCTTCCGTCGAAGATGGATCCACCTCGAAGGCTCGACCTTTGGGCTCTTTCTCGTACTTGGAGTGAACTAGAATCGCCGGCTTGCTAGACCCTTGATCCTAGAGTGAGTAGAGAGTGTCTAGGGTTTGCTTTTGTTTTTCAAGAGAAGGATTCTCAACTCATGAGAAGGTTTCTCTTGACTAGAGGAAGAAGAAGATGAAGTGAAGAGAGAGAGTGAGAAGGATAGAATGAGCTTCTCTTTTCCTTTTTGCAACCATAACAAAAGAAAAAGAATAATCAAATAATAACAATAATCAAAATGAAAAAGGTTTGATGGAAAGTTTAGGAATGACTAATATCATTACAAACATTAAATGAAAAAGCAAGAATGAAAAAGCATCTTGCATTTGTAATGATGGTAGTCAAATGTTCAACCATGGTCAACAAGTCAACCATGGTCAACAAGTCAACAAAAACTAACCATGACACAATTTCATTTTATTATATATTATTAAATGATATAACACAGATCCATTAGGGTTTGGAAAAATACAACTGTCAACTGTGCGTACGCACCCGTTCCGAAACCCTAATGAAAAATCATCTTCCTCCTCCTCAAAAAGAACTGTGCATACACACCTGTATTCTTGTTCCGACGAACACGAATACAAAGAGATAAAAGCAACCCCAAATACTATACCAGTATCCGGCTCAAACCAGAGCCCACTGGTAATACCCGTCCGGACTCCAAACGTGCACAAGTGCGCGGATGAGAACGAACCCTGTCGCAAAACCATGCGACCTCTACTCTGTTTTGCCCAGAGGCGAATACCCTCTGTGTGGGACTCTAAAGACTCGACACTACGCTGGCAGTGGGTTTAACCACAGACCGCAAGCAGCACTAGCTGTGCGTAACGGTCCCCAGGTAGATGTCGACAAGAAGGCTGACGAGGTGAAACCCCATCGGTACTCCTACTGAGTCTGAATGTGACAGTCTCCGTACAGTCCGGTCTGTTCGTCTGATACATCGCATGGCGGGCCTAGGGGGCGGTAAACGTCAGTCCCCCAATAGCGGTACAAGTCGTGCCGGAGCGAAGCCCAAAACACCCTGAGATAACACTGGAAACCTACCAGTATATCTCGTTTGCCCTGGCCAGGGACTACTCGTGTAATGGCTCTCCTAGACACAGCGCGATGTCAACCCCCAATACCGGGAGAGACGAATCCTGTCTAACCGTCACTGCCTCCAAGTGCTTCGGGACTGCACCCAACCACCACCTGTTTGCACGACTCCTTTGAGCCGTGGTAGGGTAGTGATCAAAGTGCAGTGGGAACACACTTGAGGCGAAGTGCCAGTGTCAAGTCAGCGGACTAAGCTGTACTCATGTCACCTGGGAACTGATGACTGACGATAGGTATAATACCAACCTATCAGTTCCCGACGAGTCCTGTCCAGTGTACTCGTAACCCAACGAGCACCCGTATACTATCTCCAGTACGACGTACTGATGGCTGTGGGACAGACCATCTCCCACACTGGGATGAGAAGCGCATACGCTAGTCTACTCCGGAGTATCGATGCCCTGTCTCGATAGTCCTGCGACTAGGGACCTGTATAAGGATGTGCTTATAGATTACCCAGCCCCCACTAGTGTGACTGCCATCACAACGCTGGTAATCAAGCAAAGATCCTAAGGGCTCCACTAATGCGTATAAGTGATATAGTAAAATAAACACAAGTACACATTGAAGTAGAGACAAACCAAGTAGCATACTACTATTTTGAGCAAGATTGTATATACAAGGTGAATATCCCAAGCATCCATTAAGTAATATACAAACTAGTATGATACAGTAATGGCCTCTAGGGCATATACACTAACACAGATGTATCAATTTGAAATTGGTGCATAACAGCGGATATTCAAAACCAAATATTTGCCGTCCGGCAACCAACCCAGGTGACTTCCTCAAATATCACCGATTACAACGAATCCCGATATAATGAGGATGATCACCCAATTCCCAATAGTTTACTCCCACTCATCATCTGTAAAACCATACAGATGTGAGAATCATACCTGGAAAATACACACCCTGGAGCAAGTGTCTAATTGGGAAATCAGTTTTCCTTTAACAGTACATAGTGAAACTGAAACATTGAAATGTTTCGATAGGGTATCCCGGAATTCCTAGTAATGCCTATTCCATTATCCAAATTCACAACTGTAACCGTGTAATTCTTTGCCATCTTTCCAAATCCCTTTCTATGTCTTTAGTCATTACCTTCTGTACACCCCTTTAGGCCAAATGGTTTTCTTCCTTCCCTACCGTTCGGCACCAGCCTATGGTTTGGAAGAAGAATATCCAATAAGCATAATGGGTGTACTGTCCTAATCCTAGGATCACTCGCAATGCGAGAGAAGGTGAAGATAAAAGACAACCGAATAAACCGTATTCCTATTTCTCCTTAACCAGAATCCATCCCCGAACTGGAACAAGTTCCTTTCGAGTTCGTATATAACCATACAATGGAGTATCCAATAAACTGTGGATCTTCGTAGTGATACGGAGTGTTCTGGAGAAATACAAAGGTGATTTAAGATTGGCGAAGAAATACTTCGTTTGGTCGTGAATAGCAGTCGCAGTTTACTTTGCCCTCTTACTAATCCCTTGCTTTGTCTTAACTTAATACCTTCTGCACACCATTGTTATGCTAATTGGTTTTCTTCATGTAAGTCCACGTTGCCCATCCCGGTACTTGCGGGGAGGCGGAAAACGGAATAAATATCAAATTTTTATCAACTTAGGCAACATGGACTAGAAAAAGAAGGATCTTTGCTAAACAAAAATAAGCTAAAGCTAACTAGAAGCTAGCTAAGTGTTAGAAAGGTTATACCTAGGGCTTTATGTCCTTCTCTCCTTGCTCCTTGGAGTAGTGGAAAGAGGTCACCTTTGTCGTCTTCTCACGTCGAAGAAAGATCCACCCGATGGCTTCAACTCCAAGCAAGAAGTAACTAGGGTGCAAGAAGTGCTAATCCTTGAACCCTAGATGAGAGTAGAGATTATCAAGAAGGGGTTTTTCTCAAGCTCAAGTGTTTCTCAACACTTGAGAGGGGAGAGATTGAGGGAGAGGAAGAACAAGAGAGAGAAAGTAAATAATAGAATGAGAGAAAATATGAAGCATTCTCTCATATATGTGTGAATTATTGTAATTAGATAATTAGCTAGATAATTGTCATGGTTAATCAAGACATGACCATTATCATTTCATTTTTAATGCAAATTGCAAGGATCAAAGAGCATCTTCCAAATGAAATGATGATGGTCAAAGTGTCAACCAAGGTCAACAAGTCAAGGAGGTCAAATGGTCAACAACCATAACCATGCACAATTATTTAAACTAATATCAATTAACCATAATACACACATAAGCATTAGGGTTAATAAAATGACAATAGTCATTAACCCTAATCAAAGTCCTCTCCCTCTGTCTCAAGCAACTGTGCATACGCACCCGTATTCGTGATCCGAGGAACATGAATACAAAGAGAAAAAACAATCCCAAATCATATACTAGGATCCGGCTTAAACCAAAGCCCGCTAGTATAACCTGTCCGGACAGCAAACGTGCACAAGTGTGCGGATGTGAACGAACCCTGTCGCAAAACCATGCGACCTCTACTCATTTTGCCTAAAGGCGAATAGCTCTCTGTGTGGGACTCTAAAGACTCGACACTACGCTGGCAGTGGGTTTAACCACAGACCGCAAGCGGCACTAGCTGTACGTAACGGTCCCCAGGTAGATGCCGATAAGAAGACTGACGAGGTGAACCCCATCTGAACTCCTACTGAGCTTGTATGTGACAGTCTCCGTACAGTCCGGTCTGTTCGTCTGATACATCGCATAGCCGGCCTAGGGGGCGGTGAACGTCAGTCCCCTAATAGCGGTACAAGTCATGCCGGAGTGTAGCCCAGAACACCCTGAGATAACACTGGAAACCTACCAGTATATCTCTCTTGCCCTGGCCAGGGACTACTCGTGTAATGGCTCTCCTGGACACAGCGCGATGTCAACCCCCAATACCGGGAGAGACGAATCCTGTCTAACCGTCACTGTCTCCAAGTGCTTCAAGACTGCACCCAAAAACTACCTGTTTGCACGACTCCTTTGAGCCGTGGTAGGGTAGTAATCAAAGTGCAGTGGGAACACACTCGAGGCGAAGTGACAGTGTCAAGTCAGCGGACTAAGCTGTACTCATGTCACCTGGGAACTGATAACTGACGATAGGTATAATACCAACCAACAGTTCCCGACGAGTCCTGTCCAGTGTACTCGTAACCTAACGAGCACCCGCATACTATCTCAAGTACGACGTACTGACGGCTGTGGGACAGACCGTCTCCCACACTGGGATGAGAAGCGCATACGCTAGTCTACTCCGGAGTATCGATGCCCTGTCTCGATAATCCAACGACTAAGGACCTGTATAAGGATGTGCTTATAGATCACCCAGCTCCCACGAGTGTGAGCGCCATCACAACGCTGGTAATCAAGCAAAGATCCTAAGGGCTCTACTAATATGTATATAAGCGATATGCTAAAAGAAACACATGCACATATTAAAGCAGAGACAAACCAAGTAGCATACTACCATTTCGAGCAAGATTGTATATATAACTGCCAAGCTTCCATAAAGTAATATACAAACTAGTATGATACAGTAATGGCCTCTAGGGCATATACACTAACAATCTCCCACTTGCACTAAGGCCATGTACTGGCGTATCGAAGACCTATCATCTCGATCAGCCGCTCGAACTGAGTCTGGGGCAAGGCCTTGGTGAATGGATCTTCTGTGTTATCTTCTGAAGCAACCCTCCGAACCTCGATCTCCTGGCGATCCACGATCTCCCTGATCAGGTGATACCGCCTTAAGATGTGTCTGGATTTCTGATGGGACCTGGGTTCCTTCGCTAAAGCTATAGCCCCGTTGTTGTCGCAATACAGAGGTATTGGGTCAACAATGGACGGAACCACCTGAAGTTCTCTCAAGAACTTCCTCATCCAGACAGCTTCTTTTGCGGCATCAGATGCAGCGATGTATTCCGCTTCCATAGTCGAGTCAGCAACGGTTTCCTGTTTGGAGCTCTTCCAACACACCGCCCCTCCATTGAGGGTAAAGACAAAACCCGACATGGACTTGGAATCATCCTTGTCACTCTGGAAGCTGGAGTCAGCAAAGGCCTCAATCTGGAGGTCTTTTTCGCCATACACCAAGAACATCTCCTTAGTCCTTCTCAGGTACTTGAGAATGTTCTTTACTGCTATCCAATGTTTCTCCCCAGGGTTTGACTGATACCTGCTTACCACACTCAGTGCATAAGCCACATCCGGTCTGGTACACAACATCCCATACATTATAGAGCCTACCGCAGAAGCGTAGGGTATAATAGACATGCGATCCTTCTCCAAATCAGTCTTGGGAGACATCTCTTTGGAGAGGGTGATCCCGTGACAAGCCGGTAGATTACCGCGGTTGGAATCTTCCATACTGAATCTTTTCAGTATGGTGTCGATGTACCTGGACTGTGAAAGTCCTAATATCCTCTTGGATCTGTCACGGTAGATCCGGATACCCAGAATGTATGAGGCATCACCCAGGTTTTTCATGGAGAACCTGTGTGACAAGAACCCCTTGACAGATTGTAGCATAGGAATATCATTTCCTATTAAGAGAATGTCATCCACGTATAAAACGAGGAATACTACAGTTCTCGCTACAAATCTACAATAGATGCATGGTTCATCTGGATTTTTGATAAAGCCAAATTCTTTGACCGTTTCATCGAAACAGATGTTCCAACTCCGCGATGCCTGCTTTAGTCCATAAATGGACTTAAGCAACTTGCACACCTTTCCGCTGCTCCCACTTTGAATGAAACCCTCTGGCTGGTCTATATAGACACACTCCTCTAAATGTCCATTTAGAAAAGCTGTCTTTACGTCCATCTGCCAAATCTTATAATCGTGGAAGGCAGCAATGGCAAGAAGGATCCGAATGGATTTCAGCATAGCTACTGGAGAAAAGGTTTCGTCATAGTCCAAACCAGGTCGCTGACGAAAACCCTTTGCTACCAGTCTAGCTTTATAGGTCTCAACCTGTCCATCTACACCAATCTTCCTTTTGAAGATCCACTTGCATCCTACGGGTTTTACCCCATCTGGAGCAATGTCCAACGTCCATACTTTGTTGGTGTACATGGACTCCATTTCGGTCCGCATTGCATCCAGCCATTTTACCGAGTCGACGCTCTGAATGGCTTGCTGGAAGCTAGTAGACTCATCACAATCTATGATGCAATCCTATCTATCCCCGTCAATGAGAAAACCGTAGTATCTCTCGGGCGGATGAGACTGCCTACTACTCCTGCGGAGTGGCGTGGGAATGTCTTGATCTTTCGAACCCTCTGGTTCTACTAAGCTTTCAGTAATAGCTTGTGGTTCTGGAATTTCTTCCAGTTCTATCGCGCCCCCACTTATTTCTTTTTCTATGAACTGGTGTTCCAGAAAATGGGCATTACGAGAAACAAGGACTTTTTGTTCCTCTGCGTAATAGAAAAGATACCCCCTGGAGTTCTTTGGGTATCCCACAAACTTGCACAGTACTGAGCGTGCCTCGAGTTTGTCTGCATGCTGCTTTTTGACATAAGCTGGACATTCCCAAATCTTCAAGTATTGAAGATAGGGTTTCTTCCCACTCCATAACTCATATGGTGTGGTAGGCACAGTCTTAGTGTTGGAGATAGTGCCCTCAGAGTCAATTATTAGGTCACAGGTACGTGATTGTAATGATTGAGGGAGGACCTATCCCGGTAGGACAGTCTTACTCGAGATGATAGTATGCTATCTGGTTTACCTTTATCATCGTGTACTGCTTTAAGTGACCTGACATGTCGCTATTACACGTTGATAGAGCCCCTAGGATTCTTGCTTGACCACCAGCAGTATGAGGGCGATCATATAAGTGGGAGCTGGGGTCTACAAGCATATCCTTAAAAGGTCCCTAGTCGTGGGAGTTTCGAGACTGGGCATCGATACTCCATTAGTAGACTAGTGTATACAGTCGAGACCCCGACGAGGGGCGGTGGCCGGTCTCACAAGCCACTGGTGTCAGTTGGATCACCTAAGATGTATACAGGTGCTCATTGGGTTATGAGTACACCGGACAGGACTCGCCGGGAACATGCTAGTTGGTCATATACCAGACGTCAGATGGCAGTTCCCTGGTGACATGTGTGCAGGTTAGTTCATCGACCTGGGGATCGTCATTTGTCTCGTGTGAGTTCCCACTGTACTTTGATTACTACCCTACCACGGCTCAAAGGAGTCGTGCAAACAGGTTTTAGTTGGGTACAGTCCCGAGCCACATGGAGGCAGTGAGCGTATTTTCAGGGGTTCGTCTCTCCCGGTATTGGGGGTGAGGTCGTGCTGTGTCTAGGAGAGCCATTACACAAAGTCCTTGGCCAAGGCAAGGAGATTTACTGGTAGGTATTCCAGTAGTATCTCAGGGTGTTCTGGGCTACACTCCGACACGACTTGTACCGCTTTTGGGGGTCTGACTTTTACCAACCCCCTAGGCCCGCCATGCGATGCTCATAGACGAACGGACCGGACTGCACGGATATTGTCACTGACAGGCTCAGTAAGGTGTCAGGATGAGTTTACTCATCGACGTCCCTTTTGGTCAATAGCTGGTGGCCCGTCACGTATTGGCTTATACCTCTGACGTGCTAGTGGTTAAATCCACAGCCATAGTATTGACGAGTCTTTAGAGTCCACCACACTTTCAGTTACTCAGCTTTCGGGCGAAACGCTGTAGAGGCCGTATGGAGATATGGCAGGGTTCGATCAGATACGTGCGGTATTGCACGGATCGTGATCGGACGGTTTTTACTAGCCGGCTTTGGTTTAAGCCGGTCCTAGTTTAGTACAGTGTAGATTTTGTCTCTTTGCATTTGTATCCGGACGGAATACAGATGCGGGTGTGTATGCACAGTATCGGGGTTTTCCTGTAATTTATTACGGGACCAGTTTTCTGGAGTTGCCAGTTTGCATTCCGTTCCGGCCGGTTTTCCTTTGTTCTTTCCCGGCCGGACTTTTCCGATGGAGGGGGTAATTTGCATTTTTGCAAATTACATTTGTGGAGGGGTTTTATTGCAAAAGGGTTTGATATGATAAGAATCTTTTCTTTTGCACCATGCTTTTGCTTTAATATGATTTGATTGAATGAGGATGAGATTTGAAAGGGTATGGTTTGTTTTTAAATGAAGTATGGTTGTTGTTTGTATGTGGTCACCTCTTGACCTCTCCTACCCTCACCTCCCTTCATGATATGTATTTTGTTCCCTCCACCATTTCCTAGATGAGAGGCCGGCCACATTTTGGTGAGGAGAGGAAAAATGAGAGGTTCATTTTGTGCTTCATTTGTTCATCTCATTTCCTTGCAAAATTGATAGCTTCTTTTCCCTCCAAAGCTCAATCTTCATTCCTCCATCAAATGGCAACCACCCCAAAAAGAGACTACGATTCTACACTACACTTCCTACAGCATATCTTGAGCATGTCGAGTTGCCGGCTTCATGCTCGAGTTGCCTCGGTATTGAGGCGGGAGCCCGTAAAAGACGAAGGCGATGTGGTGCCCTTTCCGGCGAGGAGGCGACGAGGAGGAGAAGGACCGAGATCCCGCGAGGAGATCGGAGTGGAGATGAAGACCGGAGGACTCGGATCAGTCGGTACAACATTTCCACACTCTTTACTGTATGTTAGTTTAGCAATAATGGCAGATCCGGGTGAAAGAATACGATAGCGCCAAGTTAAAAAGTTTTATTCCGCATTTGGCGTCTGTAGACTGCCGGGGCGCTAACGTAGACTTACAGTGGTATCAGAGCCTCACCATTTTGCTATGCTAACTTGTGCTAACGCGTTTAAAACTTCGATCCGACCGGAAATCAAAAACTGCAAAAATCCAAGCCGACAGTTTCTGTTGTTTTTAAACGGTCTCAAAAATTATTTCTGGATGTCTTAAAAATCAGAGCAGGAACTTTTAAGAGTCATGACAAAATTTAGGGTCGTGATCCCTCCAAGTTGCCGCGGAAGAGCGGCCAAAACCATGGTTTTGCCGCGCAACCGCGGTCACGTGGGGAGCACGTGCTCCCAAATTTTGTCAGATGGTTCTCTGTGGGTTTTTGGGGTTTTTGATATATATCGTTTTTGCCCAGATTTTGTTACTGTTCACCAGTAAGTCGTGGGGCCCACTTATTGATATTTTGTCGATCGAAATTTAAACACGTTAGTTTTCACAGTATTTACATTATATCTGCGACCGTGAATGTCACTCGATCGGTAAATCCGGTCTAACTGCTATAGCCCGGTTAGACGGATTTGCGAACGTGACTTTCACGTTGATGTTCTATGTATTTGCTGTGTTGTTGCGGATCGGTCGTGGGGGATAGCCTGGATGCAATACTAGTACAGTTTTGTTGTATTATGTACATTTGATATTGCGGGGCGAGCGTCCGACATGTGGACTGCCGTCACTGCCTGTTTGTATTATTCTTTTGGGGCACGACCTGGTTGCGGTCGATGTACCCGGTGTATGTATATTTTACTTTTTGTACTAGGATTACCCCGCGGAGGGGTGCACGGATAGCCGGGTTCTAGAGGGCAGCAAGCCCGCATCTCATGGCATTGGGACGGAGGGGGCTTCACTCTAGGATTGGCAGGCTATTCGCCGCACTCGTAGGGGGTACAGGTTTGACCCAGGAGGGGTGCCCAAGTTGCCGGATTCCGTGAAGTGCTGGGTGGTCCATTCACGGCGCTGAAGGGGGCTGCCTCGCTTCAGGTTTTGGCGGGTGACTTGCCGCGCCCGTAGGGGTCTAGGATTTCATTGCACAGGCTATCCACACGACCAGGGGAACGTCGGGTTTCAGCGGCTCTGTGAAACCCGGGGATCCCAGATATCTGTATTGTTTCTGTGATGCTGTTCATTATCTGTGATGTTGCATTTCATTCACGCCTTGAGCGAAATATAATATATTGGTATATATATTAGTAGATGTTGTATATGTTTTACATCCGCGCTAGTCCAGTCCCCGCTCTGTCGTTAGTTAGCTAACCTAACGGGTAATGACGGGACCCAGTGGCGAATGCGGATGGCATATACGTACATCAGTATATTTTCGTTCTTTTTGGTGTGATCAATTGATGGGACTGCATTGATTCGAATCAATGCAAAGTTAAAAACAAACCTAATCTGATGTTGTTGGAACACTTTTCAAAAAGCTGTTATTGCAAGGACGTTCACTTTTGTTTTGCATCGCGGTATTCATTTAGAATATCCTGCTCCTCAGTCGACGAGGCAAGGGCCGAGATCCCTTCACCGGGAGTGACCCCTTGGACAATAAGTTTGCGTCAGGGCATTAACTTCACTATAGCCGATTACTTTTGCTTTGCACCGTGGTATTCAGTTGGAATATCCTGCACCCCATTCTACGGGGAAAGAGCCGAGATCCCTTTACCGGGAGTGACCTCTTTAGCGGAAGTTGTCGTCACTATATTTCTAAAAAGCTATCCGTTCCTTCAACGATATCAAGTTCATTACGTTAAAGGTTTTTGCCAGAAACCATTCGTAGCCCTCCATCATTTCAGTTAAATATTCGGTAGTATTCAAGCTATGTATTTTGACCTCACGCCAAGGCATAGTGTTTGGTAGCTGCCGGGTATTTATCTGTTGCATAGATAGATGCGTTGGTTTGGGACAGTCGTACTACTATTTTGGCCTACGTCAAGGGTATGTACGGGTGGATTCAAATTAACCTGGATAATGATGGGCAGAACTTGACATGTGACTTATGATATTTTGACCTCACGCCAAGGTCATAAGAGCATGGGGCAGAAATCACATCGGGAGTTTCAAAAGAACTGAAACTTGCCAGATATGCGCATACCTTCTGGAGTGTGATACCGTGAGCGGATTCCGTCACGTTATCATGCGATGAGAGTTGGATCCCGATTCCCACTGTTGAGTTAGTTTACTCCTCTGGTGACCCCGACTAATTCTTCTTTTAGGTTTGGAGGAGAATTTGAGGTACAGTGGGAGGATTCCAGATTAGATAAATTGGTGACCATTCTGATCTAGGTTAGAGTGCACGCTGAGTGTTTCTTTTCTCTCTCTATCTGGCAGCGACCATTGACCCGACCCTAAGACTTTGACTCAGTGACCAAGTTGACCGAACCTTCTTAAACACCGGCTTTTGGATTGTCAGAGTTGCAGACCTCATTGCCACTCCTACTTTTACCCTTTTCTCCAGGACACCCCGTATTTCTACGAACGTCCACTTCCATTGGACAAAACCATCGTATGGTTAGATACGAACTCGAAAGAATTTATTCGAGGATGGTTTCAGGTTCTGGAGAAAACGGATAGGATTATTCAGTTGTCTTTTCCTTTTACCCTCTCTCAGGTTACGAGTACTCCTTGGTTTAGGGGTAGTACACCTATTATGCAAATTGGATTATCTTCTTCCAAACCTTAGGCTGGTGCCGACCGGTAGGGAATGAAGAAAACCAATTAGCATAACGATGGTGTGCAGAAGGTATTAAGTTCAGACAAAGCAAGGGATTAGTAAGAGGGCAAAGTAAATTGCAACAGATATTCACGACCAAACCAAATATTTCGTTACCACTCCCACATCACCTTTGTATTTCTCCAGGACACTCCGTATCACTACGAAGATCCACAGTTTATTTGGATACTCCATCGTATGGTTATATACGAACTCGAATGGAACTTGTTCCAGTTCAGGGATGGATTCTGGTCCAGGAGAAATAGGAATAAAGTACATTCAGGTGTCTTTTATCTTCACCTTCTCTCGCGTTGCGAGTGCTCCTAGGATTAGGACAGTACACCCTTTATGCTTATTGGATAGTCTTCTTCCAAACCATAGGCTGGTGCCGAACGGTAGGGAAGGAAGAAAACCATTTGGCCTAAAGGGGTGTGCAGAAGGTAAAGACTAAAGACATATGAAGGGATTTGGAGAGGTGGCAAAGAACTACACGGTTACAGTCGTGAATCTGGAAGAGGCATTACTAGGAATACCAAAATACCCCATCGGAACATTTCAATGTTTCAGTTTCACTGTGTAATGTTAAAGAAAAACTGATTTCCCGATTAGATACTTACTCCAGGGTATGTATTTACCAGGTACGATTCTCACATCTGTATGGTTTTACAGATGATGAGTGGGAGTAAGTTATTGGGAATTGGGTGATCATCCTCGTTATATCGGGATTCGTTGTAATCGGTGATATTTGAGGAAGTCACCTGGGTTATTTGCCGGACGGCAAGTATTTGGTTTTGAATATCCGCCGTTATGCACCAATTTCAAATCGATGTATCTGTACGTCTATTTTCATAGAGTGAGATATGCCCTTTTGAAATTATGTCTATGACATTTACCTATATCAGTGGATGGTTAGGTAAGGAGCATTAAACAGCGGTGTAATTCTTCTTAACCATAAGTACAGTTTTCAACCTACGACACACGGTGAAAGAGCTATCAGACTCAAGGGACTTATACAGAGTATTGTATGTTGTCCAGTGTCCATTAGGACAGAGGGGTTGGTCGTCATACTTTATTCTGTTTACTTTTAACTTCTCTAGTTTTTAGACATGTGTTTCGTTGAAACACAGGGTCTAAGTTTTGAGGAGTTATAGGTATTTGAATAGAGTAGAGAACCAGGTATAGCAAGTATCGGGATTCTTCAAAGTGATCGAAGATGTAGATACTTGTATATGGTATTCAGTTGATGGTAATGACTAAGAGATCTTGCTTCTCTTTCAGGTTACTCATAATTGGAAGCACTCCTAAGTTGAGTAACGCTGATCGGCCTCCTTCCATTTAGTTGACATGCGCTGGGGACAGCTGCATGATTTGAATCTGGTTCAATTAAATCAGTGCCTCTGTTTCTATATTGGATATAGAACAGTTCATATCTTAACGATGTTAAGGTACGGGGAGTTGTCCGGTTTATGATTAAAACCAGACACCGGATAACTCAAGGCACGTTTCTGTAATGGCTGTTTGTGGGTTGACCCAGGCTATGACGAGGGTTGACTTTCTACCATCTGGATGAACAATAGCGATATTGTTCTAGACTCGCCACAGTTTTATTAAAAATGGATTTTTTCAGAAAACAGTAGTGGGAGTATGGTAGAACTGGAAGTGATTCCAGAACCACAAACGATTACTGAAGATTTGATAAGGAACCTAAAGATTCAATCTGGATTGACATTCCATTGGCCACTCCGCAGATAAGGTGGGTAACTTCAGGCACCCGAGAGGCACTACGGTGGCCTCAAGGACGGTGACAGGGAAGTTCTTGTTTACCCACAATTGCCATTGCTGTTGTTCCAGGTTACGAGACCCGGCGGGAGGATGAGTATAGCGTCGTTCTAAACTAGTTTTAGAAGTGTACGTCTATATGACTCTGCCAGAGGGTTGTCGTAATCAGAGGGAGCAGCGGAAGCATTGGTGGACAGGGAGCTTATGTCTATTTATAGACTAGAGCAGATGTAGCGGAGATAGATCATCTATTTCTGATGTGACAGTCATGGTTTTGACTTCATCAGAAAAGGGGATGGATCTGTTGAGAAGGTAGTAGGGTGTGATATCCTGGTATTTGGATGATATACACAGAGTAGGAAAGGAAACTCCTATACTACGATCGGTTATACTTTGGTCGTCACACAGTTGTTTCTCCACATAGGAATTGGGTATTATATCAGACATACTGGTTACTAGATCTATGGTTTTAGATCTAGATTTGGGTGGTTTCCCAATCAGGGTACTTGACAGCATTCTAAGAGTATTTAGGGTGGACGACTCCTGGCACGGTAGTGTACCTGCAGGTAATGGAGTCACCCTCTCCAAAGGTGTCTTACAGACTAAAGGGGAGAGGGACGGGCATGATTGGCAGATCACTTGCTCAGGCAATTGAGTCAATCGTGAGATGTCAAGTACCACACCAGATGTTGTTCTTGCACTAGATGCAATAAGTTGACATTAATCCAATCCTGAAGAAACAGTCGGAAGCAGTTCTAGAACATAAGTGGATGTTCTAGGGAGATGATAACGACAGCCTCATTCAGGAGACAGTTATCATTCCAGGCTTCCAAGGTGACATGGACGACAAGGAGGTTGTCAGAGTTATAGTTTTCCTTCTGATGAGGGGCAGTATTTTGGACAGGTGGTCCAAAGGCAATACTGAGGGAGGCATGGCGCGCAGGATACTGATTAAGTTCAGTTGACGATACAGTCTAAGAAGTTTGGATTTGGAGTTCATTTATGAGCTATGTCCCATCAGACATCCAGACACATTCTAAGACAGGTATTGCTCATTTCGGGAGATGGGTTTCTCCGCGAACATGAGATATAGAGAGACATAGAAAGAAACGTCAAGGCGGATCCACTCACTAAGGCTATTCCTCGAACGCAATAGTTCCGCAAACGAGCTTTGTGAGACTGACTAGTAGAGGAGTTGGATGTTCGGTATCACACGGGCTGTGAGTATGCGACATCGCAATAATTAGCCTTGAGTGCAAGTGGGAGATTGTTGGAGATAGTGCCCTCAGAGTCAATTATTAGGTCACAGGTACGTGATTGTAATGATTGAGGGAGGACCTATCCCGGTAGGACAGTCTTACTCGAGATGATAGTATGCTATCTGGTTTACCTTTATCATCGTGTACTGCTTTAAGTGACCTGACATGTCGCTATTACACGTTGATAGAGCCCCTAGGATTCTTGCTTGACCACCAGCAGTATGAGGGCGATCATATAAGTGGGAGCTGGGGTCTACAAGCATATCCTTAAAAGGTCCCTAGTCGTGGGAGTTTCGAGACTGGGCATCGATACTCCATTAGTAGACTAGTGTATACAGTCGAGACCCCGACAAGGGGCGGTGGCCGGTCTCACAAGCCACTGGTGTCAGTTGGATCACCTAAGATGTATACAGGTGCTCATTGGGTTATGAGTACACCGGACAGGACTCGCCGGGAACATGCTAGTTGGTCATATACCAGACGTCAGATGGCAGTTCCCTGGTGACATGTGTGCAGGTTAGTTCATCGACCTGGGGATCGTCATTTGTCTCGTGTGAGTTCCCACTGTACTTTGATTACTACCCTACCACGGCTCAAAGGAGTCGTGCAAACAGGTTTTAGTTGGGTACAGTCCCGAGCCACATGGAGGCAGTGAGCGTATTTTCAGGGGTTCGTCTCTCCCGGTATTGGGGGTGAGGTCGTGCTGTGTCTAGGAGAGCCATTACACAAAGTCCTTGGCCAAGGCAAGGAGATTTACTGGTAGGTATTCCAGTAGTATCTCAGGGTGTTCTGGGCTACACTCCGACACGACTTGTACCGCTTTTGGGGGTCTGACTTTTACCAACCCCCTAGGCCCGCCATGCGATGCTCATAGACGAACGGACCGGACTGCACGGATATTGTCACTGACAGGCTCAGTAGGGTGTCAGGATGAGTTTACTCATCGACGTCCCTTTTGGTCAATAGCTGGTGGCCCGTCACGTATTGGCTTATACCTCTGACGTGCTAGTGGTTAAATCCACAGCCATAGTATTGACGAGTCTTTAGAGTCCACCACACTTTCAGTTACTCAGCTTTCGGGCGAAACGCTGTAGAGGCCGTATGGAGATATGGCAGGGTTCGATCAGATACGTGCGGTATTGCACGGATCGTGATCGGACGGTTTTTACTAGCCGGCTTTGGTTTAAGCCGGTCCTAGTTTAGTACAGTGTAGATTTTGTCTCTTTGCATTTGTATCCGGACGGAATACAGATGCGGGTGTGTATGCACAGTATCGGGGTTTTCCTGTAATTTATTACGGGACCAGTTTTCTGGAGTTGCCAGTTTGCATTCCGTTCGGCCGGTTTTCCTTTGTTCTTTCCCGGCCGGACTTTTCCGATGGAGGGGGTAATTTGCATTTTTGCAAATTACATTTGTGGAGGGGTTTTATTGCAAAAGGGTTTGATATGATAAGAATCTTTTCTTTTGCACCATGCTTTTGCTTTAATATGATTTGATTGAATGAGGATGAGATTTGAAAGGGTATGGTTTGTTTTTAAATGAAGTATGGTTGTTGTTTGTATGTGGTCACCTCTTGACCTCACCTACCCTCACCTCCCTTCATGATATGTATTTTGTTCCCTCCACCATTTCCTAGATGAGAGGCCGGCCACATTTTGGTGAGGAGAGGAAAAATGAGAGGTTCATTTTGTGCTTCATTTGTTCATCTCATTTCCTTGCAAAATTGATAGCTTCTTTTCCCTCCAAAGCTCAATCTTCATTCCTCCATCAAATGGCAACCACCCCAAAAAGAGACTACGATTCTACACTACACTTCCTACAGCATATCTTGAGCATGTCGAGTTGCCGGCTTCATGCTCGAGTTGCCTCGGTATTGAGGCGGGAGCCCGTAAAAGACGAAGGCGATGTGGTGCCCTTTCCGGCGAGGAGGCGACGAGGAGGAGAAGGACCGAGATCCCGCGAGGAGATCGGAGTGGAGATGAAGACCGGAGGACTCGGATCAGTCGGTACAACATTTCCACACTCTTTACTGTATGTTAGTTTAGCAATAATGGCAGATCCGGGTGAAAGAATACGATAGCGCCAAGTTAAAAAGTTTTATTCCGCATTTGGCGTCTGTAGACTGCCGGGGCGCTAACGTAGACTTACACTTAGTAGGAACTCGGTTCAAAAGGTATGCAGCTGTTTCTAGTGCATATCCCCAGAACGATCGCGGTAACTCAGCGTTACTCATCATGGACCGTACCATATCCAATAGGGTTCGGTTCCGTCTCTCCGATACACCGTATGTTGCGGAGTGTATGGAGGAGTAAGCTGAGAGAGAATTCCATTCTCTTTTAAGTAACCCAGGAACTCGGCACTCAAGTATTCACCACCTCGATCAGATCTCAGTGCCTTGATACTTTTTCCTGTTTGTTTTTCTACTTCATTCTTATATTCCTGGAACTTTTCAAAAGCTTCGGATTTATGCTTCATCAAGAAGATATGTCCGAACCTTGAGAAATCATCCGTAAAAGTAATGAAGTAAGAATAACCGCTTCACGCATGTGTAGACATTGGACCGCACACGTCGCTGTGTACGAGTCCCAAGAGCTCGCTCGCTCTTACTCCGTGTCCAGTGAACGGAGTCTTTGTCATCTTTCCTTTGAGACAGGATTGACAAGTTGCATACGATTGATATTCGAACGGATCCAAATATCCTTCTGCATGTAACTTAGTCAACCTTCTCTCATTGATGTGACCCAGTCTACAATGCCATAAGAAAGTTTTATTGATTTCTGGAGACTTTCTTTTGTGTGTATTCTGGACATTGAAAATCTGTGGTTGGTTTAATACGTATATACCGTTGTTCAATGTACCTGACCCAATCAAAACTTGATTAAGGTGAATGTTCACTACATTACTTACAAATGCAAATTCATAACCTTCTTTAGATAATAAAGATACAGAAATGATATTACAGGTTGCATTTGGTACATAATAACAACTATGCAAAACCAAAAAGTGTCCATCCGACAATCCCAGGTGATAGCCCCCCACGGCCTCAGCATCCATGCTAGCACCGTTTGCAACTCTGAGGGTCATGTCACCTGCCTTCAAAACTCTACGCTTTCTCAACGCCTGCAAAGAATTACAGATATGAGATCCTGATCCGGTAACCAATACCCAAGATGTAGAGTTTATTGATAGACAGTTTTCAATAACATACACACCTGAAGCTGAAGCTGCAACTCGCTTCAAATCTTGTGTTCTGGCCTTCAAGCCTTGCAATCCTGTTTCCAGTGACCACTTTTGTGACAATAGAAGCATTCTTCCTTCCCCACCAGCTTTCCCGCTATCTTTGTTGCTTTTCCTTTTCACTTCGTATCCACTTTACTGACACCCGCCTCTTGGTTTGGCGGGGGTTTTCTTCTTCTTGCCCTTGGCTTTCGCCCTGGACCTAGAAGAGGAAGATCCTCCTACAAACAAAGTGGATGTCTCCCTACCTTCTGTAGGGTGCCCTCAGCACTCCTCAACATGTTCAGGAGTTCGAAAAGTTCAATCTCCTTTCCTTGCATGTTGAAGTTAAGGATAAACTGGGCGTAAGTGGAAGAAGGGACTGGAGAATCAAATCAGTATAGAGTTCATTCTCCAACGTGGTCCCAAGGTCCGCGAGCTCCTCTATGTAGCCAATCATCTTAAGCACGTGTTCCGCTACCGATGATCCGACGGCCAATCTTGCCGAAAACAACTTCTTCGACACTTCGTATCTGGCGATACGAGACTGCTCTCCATACAGTTCTTTTGTATGAAGAAATATGGACTCTAAGTCCATATTCTCGTGCCTCCTCTGATGTTCGTTGTCCATCGAGGCAAGCACGAGGCATTTGGCCTTCGCGCAATCGATCTCCCATGTCTTACGGATTTCCTTATCCGCGACGCTGGAGGTGGGACCTGGGACAGGGGAGCTTTGGTGGTAAGGATATTCCCCAACTTGTCGTAAGTGATTGCCATCTTGACATTCCTGAGCCAATCTTTGTAGTTTGGCCCTGTCAATATGTTTTTATCTAGTAATAACTTAAGTCCGATCATGTTGAATGGTCGCTGCAATTAGGAGAGAGAAAAGAAACACTTTAGCATGATGCTCTTGCAAGTTTAGAGTGGTTTTTAGTTTGTCTAAACTGGATGGCTCCCACTGTCTCTCGAATCCCTTCTCAAACCGTAAAGAAAGGATTAGTCAGGATCAATCTCACCGTACAATACTTGCTTAACCGTTCAGCCAGGCCAGTGTCGGTACTTCGAGGGAGGTTTTCCAACGCTTTCGCGAAGTTCCTTAATTAAGTAACCTCTTTTCCCTGTGGGCGTAGCCCCGCTAACACCTTTCTAGACACCTACTAGGTTTATAGCATTGATCGTTAAGTGAGAGTTTTCCCGAAGAGTAGCATATACTCACAGTAGGATCGGGATCCAAATATCATTGCGTGATAAAACCGAAGGAATCCTACCAGAATTATCATACTCCAATTGGTATGCAGCGCTCGCAAGTTTCAGTACTTATGAAACTCCCGATGTGGATTTTTGCCCCATGCTCTTATGACCTTGGCGCGAGGTCAAAATGTCATAAGTCACATATCAAGTTCTTCCCATCATTATCCCGGTTAATTTGAACCCACCCGTACCTACCCTTGACGTAGGCCAAAATGGCAGTACGACTGTCTCAAACCAACGCATTCTATCTATGCAACAGATAAATATCCGGCAGCTACCAAACATTATGCCTTGGCGTGAGGTCAAAATACATAGCTTGAATAGTACCGAATATTTAACTGAAATGATGGAGGGCTACGAATGGTTTTGGCGAAACCGTGAACGTAGTGAACTTGATATAATCGATGGAATGAGATAGCTTTTAAAAAGAGTGGTTCAAGCTCCGCGTTTAAAAGTTTAGTTTTGAAAAGAACCGAGTTGTTTTCAAAGTGTTCCAATCGAATTTTACTTGGTTTATTTTCTTGCATTAGTTCTTTTAATGCGTCCCATCATTAATCCTACCATTGCAGAAAACAACAAAAATATGACGTACGCTTATGCCATTCGCATTCGCACGGGGCCCCGTCATCACCCGTTAGGTTACTTAACTAACGACAGAGCGGGGGCTGGGCTAGCACGGCTGTAAAACATAAGCAACGCCTAAATAGTTATCATATATAAATATATAGCAATGATAGACATTACAGATCACAGATGAATACATTGGATATACTAGGAATCCGCAATACGTTCGAGCCTGCAACGAAAAACGGATTACACGGTCGCGGTGAATAGCCAAAACCCCACCCAAGACCCCTACGGGTGCGGCAAACTACCCGCCAAGTACCCGAAGCGAAGCAACCTCCCTCACCACCGTGAGTAGGCCACTCGGCACTTCGAGATACCCGGTAGTTTGTGCACCCCTCCATGGGTCTATCCTAGGAGCAAAAACAGTAAAAAGAATTATACAATGACGGCTACAACCCCGACCCGGTTACGCGGCCATACAAATAATATTATTACATCAATTTACATATTACAATGAATGAAAGAAACACTCATCTCACATCCACCCCGGCTATTCACCCGCGACAATCCAACACATTCATATACACATACCATCATCAAACACAGATCACAGATATGTATAACCCCGACTAATTGACATATAGCGATTAGCCGACGTTCAATACATATAAACATCACAGATATAACCCTTATAGTCAAAGTGTAGTGAAGTTCGATAAAAAATACGAATTTATAGGCCCCCAAAAACAAATTTCTATTCTGGAAAATCTGGGCACTTATAAACCATCTTAAAAATCCCAAAACCAAGCCAGAAAAACACTGCACCAAACTCGATCCAGAGTCGAGCCAAAACGGCCGCGGTTGCGCGGCAATATCTTGCTATTGCCGCGGAACCGCGGCTCTTTGGTCGAATCTCTGGATCGTTTTTGGTGGCTTTCCTTCACAAAAACCCTGAGATGATTTTTAGAGTATGATTTATTTCATTTTGAACAGAAAAATTTAACAGAAAGTTAGGGTTTTGAAACTCGGTTTTGCGATTTTTCCGATTCGAACTTCCATACACTTTACTACCTAGCTAGTTTATGTTTAGTTAGGCTCTGATACCACTATAAGTCCACGTTGCCCACCCGGTACTTGCGGGGAGGCGGAAAACGGAATAAAAATCAAATTTTTATCAACTTAGGCAACATGGACTAGACAAAGAAGGATCTTTGCTAAACAAAAACAAGCTAAAGCTAACTAGAAGCTAGCTAAATGTTAGAAAGGTTATACCTAGGGCTTTATGTCCTTCTCTCCTTGCTCCTTGGAGTAGTGGAAAGAGGTCACCTTTGTCGTCTTCTCACATCGAAGAAAGATCCACCCGATGGCTTCAACTCTTAGCAAGAAGTAACTAGGGTGCAAGAAGTGCTAATCCTTGAACCCTAGATGAGAGTAGAGATTATCAAGAAGGGGTTTTTCTCAAGCTCAAGTGTTTCTCAACACATGGGAGGGGAGAGCTTGAGGGGGAGGAAGAACAAGAGAGAGAAAGTAAATAATAGAATGAGAGAAAATATGAAGCATTCTCTCATATATGTGTGAATTATTGTAATTAGATAATTAGCTAGATAATTGTCATGGTTAATCAAGACATGACCATTATCATTTCATTTTTAATGCAAATTGCAAGGATCAAAGAGCATCTTCCAAATGAAATGATGATGGTCAAAGTGTCAACCAAGGTCAACAAGTCAAGGAGGTCAAATGGTCAACAACCATAACCATGCACAATTATTTAAACTAATATCAATTAACCATAATACACACATAAGCATTAGGGTTAATAAAATGACAATAGTCATTAACCCTAATCAAAGTCCTCTCCCTCTGTCTCAAGCAACTGTGCATACGCACCCGTATTCGTGATCCGAGGAACACGAATACAAAGAGAAAAAACAATCACAAATCATATACTAGGATCCGGCTTAAACCAAAGCCCGCTAGTATAAGCTGTCCGGACAGCAAACGTGCACAAGTGCGCAGATGTGAACGAACCCTGTCGCAAAACCATGCGACCTCTACTCATTTTTCCTAAAGGCGAATAGCTCTCTGTGTGGGACTCTAAAGACTCGACACTACGCTAGCAGTGGGTTTAACCACAGACCGCAATACGGTCCCCAGGTAGATGCCGATAAGAAGACTGACGAGGTGAACCCCATCTGAACTCCTACTGAGCCTGTATGTGACAGGCTCCGTACAGTCCGGTCTGTTCGTCTGATACATCGCATGGAGGGCCTAGGGGGGCGGTGAACGTCAGTCCCCTAATAGCGGTACAAGTCGTGCCGGAGTGTAGCCCAGAACACCCTGAGATAACACTGGAAACCTACCAGTATATCTCTCTTGCCCTGGCCAGGGACTACTCGTGTAATGGCTCTCCTGGACACAGCGCGATGTCAACCCCCAATACCGGGAGAGACGAATCCTGTCTAACCGTCACTGCCTCCAAGTGCTTCGGGACTGCACCCAAAAACTACCTGTTTGCACGACTCCTTTGAGCCGTGGTAGGGTAGTAATCAAAGTGCAGTGGGAACACACTCGAGGCGAAGTGACAGTGTCAAGTCAGCGGACTAAGCTGTACTCATGTCACCTGGGAACTGATAACTGACGATAGGTATAATACCAACCAACAGTTCCCGACGTGTCCTGTCCAGTGTACTCGTAACCTAACGAGCACCCGCATACTATCTCAAGTACGACATACTGACGGCTGTGGGACAGACCGTCTCCCACACTGGGATGAGAAGCGCATACGCTAGTTTACTCCGGAGTATCGATGCCCTGTCTCGATAGTCCAACGACTAGGGACCTGTATAAGGATGTGCTTATAGATCACCCAGCTCCCACGAGTGTGAGCGCCATCACAACGCTGGTAATCAAGCAAAGATCCTAAGGGCTCTACTAATATGTATATAAGCGATATGCTAAAAGAAACACATGCACATATTAAAGCAGAGACAAACCAAGTAGCATACTACCATTTCGAGCAAGATTGTATATACAACTGTGAATATCCCAAGCTTCCATCAAGTAATATACAAACTAGTATGATACAGTAATGGCCTCTAGGGCATATATACTAACACTTCATTCCCCACCGTTCGGCACCAGCCTAAGGTTTGGAAGAAGACTATCCAATTTGCTTAATAGGTGTACTACTCCTAAACCAAGGAGTACTCACAACCTGAGAGAAGGTAAAAGGAAAAGACAACTGAATAATCCTATCCGTTTTCTCCAGAACCAGAAACCATCCTCGAATAAATTCCTTCGAGTTCGTATATAACCATACGATGGTTTTGTCCAATGGAAGTGGACGTTCGTAGTAATACGGGGTGTCCTGGAGAAAAGGGTAAAAGTAGGAGTGGCAATGTGGTTTGCAACTCTGACAATCCAAAAGCCAGTGTTTTAGAAGGTTCGGTCAACTTGGTCACTGAGTCATAATCTTAGGGTCGGGTCAATGGTCGCTGCAAAAGAGAGAGAGAAAAGAAACACTCAGCGTCCACTCTAACCTAGATCAGAATGGTTACCAATTTATCTAATGTGGAAACCTCCCACTGTACCGTCAAATTCTCCTCCAAACCTGAAAGAAGAATTAGTCGGGGTCACCCGAGGAGTAAACTAACTCATCAGTGGGAATCGGGATCCAACTATCATCGCATGATAACGTGACAGAATCCGCTCACGCCATCACACTCCAGAAGGTATGCGCATATCTGGCAAGTTTCAGTTTCTTTAGAAACTCCCGATGTGATTTTTGCCCCATGCTCTTATGACCTTGACTTTGGCCAACATATCATAAGTCACATGTCAAGTTCTACCCGTCATTCTCCAGGTTAATTTGAGCACACCCGTACATACCCTTGACTTTTGCCAAAATAGTAGTACGACTGCCCCAAACCAACGCATCTATCTATGCTGCATATGAATACCCCAATAGCTACCAATCACTGTGCCTTGACTTTGGCCAACATACACAGCTTGAATACTATTGACCACCCATATGAAACGACGGAGGGCTACGAATGGTTTCTGGCGAAAACCTTTAACGTAATGAACTTGATATCGTTGAAGGAACGGATAGCTTTTAAAAATATAGTGACGAAAACCTTTGCTAAAGAGGTCACTCCAGGTGAAGGGATTTCGGCTCTTTCCCCATTGAATGAGGTGCAGGATATTCCAACTGAATACCACGATGCAAAGCAAAAGTAATCGGCTATAGTGAAGTTAATGCCCTGACGCAAACTTTTGTCCAAGGGGTCACTCCCGGTAAAGGGATCTCGGCCCTTGCCTCGTCGACTGAGGAGCAGGATATTCCAGCTGAATACCACGATGCAAAACAAAAGAGAACGTCTTTGCAATAACAGCTTTTTGAAAAGTTTTCCAACAACATCGGAATAGGTTTGTTTTACTTGCATTGATCCAAATCAATGCAGTCCCATCAATTGATCACACCATAAAGAATGAAAATATACTGATGTATGTATATGCCATCCGCATTCGCCACTGGGTCCCGTCATTACCCGTTAGGTTAGCTAACTAATAACAGAGCGGGGACTGGACTAGCGCGGATGCAAAACATATACAACATCTACTAATATATATACCAATATATAATATTTCGCTCAAGGCGTGATAAAATGCAACATCAAAGAAATGTACAGCATCACAGAACAATACAGATATCTGGGATCCTCGGGTTTCACAGAGCCACTACTGAAACCCGACGTTCCCCTAGTCTGTGGATAGCCTGTGCAATGAAATCCTAGACCCCTACGGGCGTGGCAAGTTACCCGCCAAAACCTAAAGCGAGGCAGCCCCCTTCAGCATCGTGAATGGACCACCCAGCACTTCACGGAATCCGGTAACTTGGGCACCCCTCCTGGGTAAACCTGTACCCCCTACGAGTGCGGCGAATAGCCCGCCAATCCTAGAGTGAAGCCCCTTCCGTCTCAATGCCATGAGATGCGGGCTTGTTGCCCTCTAGAATCCGGCTATCCGTGCACCCCACCTTGGGGTAATCCTAGTACAAAAAGTAAAATATACATACAACGGGTACATCGACCGCAACCTGGTCATGCCCCAAAATAATAATACAAACAGGCAGTGACGGCAGTCCACATGTCGGACGCTCGCCCCGCAATATCAAATGTACATAATACAACAAAAACTGTACTAGCATTGCATCCAGGCTATCCCCCACGACCAATCCGCAACATCACAGCAATACCACAGAACATCAACGTGAAAGTCACGTTCGCAAATCCGTCTAACCAGGCTATAGCAGTTAGACGGGATTTACCGATCAAGTGACATTCACGGTCGCGGATATAATGTAAATACTGTGAACTAATGTGTTTAAAATATCCGATCGATCAAATTTTACCAAGTGGGCCCCCAAGTACTACTGTAGCACATCAAGAAATTCTGGGCCCAAAAATAACATTCCAGAAACCACATTTTTAAGTCTGGAGGCCTCTGTAAAAAATTGGTGTACTGATCTGTCAAAACAGCGGCGGAACCGCGGCCCAAGCATAGGTTTGGCTGCAGTTCCGCGGTCGAATAATGAGATCTCGCGACCAAATTTTTACAGTAGGCTTATACTTCCCTGCACAGTATTCTGAGACTACCTGAAAAAATTTTCGAGCCAGAAAAAAATCGATAGAAAACTGATGCAAAGAAAAAATACGGTTTTTGGAAAATTGTTCGATCGGAAATGTAAAACACATTAGACAAAGCTAGACTATGTTAATGGGGTGCCTCTGATACCACTGTAAGTGCACGGCGGCGCCCCGGCCTCCATCCCGAGGCCAAATGCGGAAGCGATGGTTAACTTTAATTTTCTAAACCGGCACCACCGCGCACTAAATACCCGGATCGTGCTATAAAATAGTCCTAGCTAACTACAAGATGGGGAAGAGAGATATACCGAGCGATCCGTGTCCTCCGGTCTTCTCGCCGTCGACCCGATCTCCCGCGGAATGTCCGGTCTCCACTTCCTCGCCGGAAGGGCACCACGTCGCCTGCTTCTTTTACGGGCTCCCACCTCTGTACCGAGGCAACTCGGGCACGAAGTTGGCGAGCCGACGTGCCCAAGGTTTGCTGTAGAATGTGTGTAGAACTCATGTCTCATTTGGGGTTTGTATGGAGTTGCCTTTTGGTGGAGGGATGATACAAGCTAATGGAGATTGATCTTGTGGGATTTTTACCAAAACAAAAGCACAAAACCCCACACATGAAATTTTTGGACAGCCCCTAAAGGCTTGGCCGGCCATGCATTGTGGGGGAGGAGAGAATGAGAGGTAGGGTGTGTCAATCAAAGAAAATAATCCCACCATCATACGAGAGAGAGAGAGAAGGTTACAATGATAAACAATGATCACAAAAGGAGAACCTCACTCCATCAACCTCATCATTTCCAAAAGTCAAGTAATCATGAAGATAGAAGTCAAGAAATGATAGAGTAAACAAGTCAAATGATGGTGCAACCATCATGACACATCAATATGCAAAGACCCCCTTCCAAATTGCTTATTTGCACAAATGCAAATAAGCCCTCCTCCACCAATCTTCGGCCAATGAAAGATTAAAAGAAATATGGCCGAAACGGAAAGCAAACTGGCAACTCCAGAAAACTGGTCCCGTAATAAATTACAGGAAAACCCCGATACTGTGTATACACACCCGCATTTGTATTCCGACCGAAATACAAATGCAATGAGACAAAATCCACACTGTACTATACTAGGATCCGGCTTAAACCAAAGACGGCTAGTATTATCCGTCCGATCCTGATCCGTGTAATAACGCACGTATCTGATCGAACCCTGCCATATATCCATACGGCCTCTAGTACTAACCGTCCGATCCTGATCCATGCAATACCGCACGTATCTGATCGAACCCTGCCATATCTCCATACGGCCTCTACAGCGTTTCGCCCGAAACTTGAGTAACTGTATGTGTGGTGGACTCTAAAGACTCGTCAATACTATGGCTGTGGATTTAACCACTAGCACGTCAGAGGTATTAGCCATACGTGACGGGCCACCAGCTATTGACCAAAAGGGACGTCGATGAGCGAACTCATCCTGACACCCTACTGAGCCGGTCAGTGACAATATCCATACAGTCCGGTCCGTTCTTCTATGAGCATCGCATGGCGGGCCTAGGGGGTTGGTAAAAGTCAGACCCCCAAAAGCGGTACAAGTCGTGTCGGAGTGTAGCCCAGAACACCCTGAGATACTACTGGAATACCTACCAGTAAATCTCCTGCCTCGGCCGAGGGCTTCGTGTAATGGCTCTCCTAGACACAGCGCGACCTCACCCCCAATACCGGGAGAGACGAACCCCTGAAGATCCGCTCACTGCCTCCATGTGGCTCGGGACTGTACCCAACTAAAATCTGTTTGCACGTCTCCTTTGAGCGTGGTAGGGTAGTAATCAAAGTACAGTGGGAACTCACACGAGACAAATGACGATCCCCAGGTCGATGAACTAACCTGTACACATGTCACCAGGGAACTGCTATCTGACGTCAGGTATAAGACCAACTAGCATGTTCCCGGCGAGTCCTGTCCGGTGTACTCATAACCCAATGAGCACCTGTATACATCTTAGGTGATCCAACTGACACCAATGGCTTGTGAGACCGGCCACCGCCCCTCGTCGGGGTCTCGACTGTGTACACTAGTCTACTCTGGAGTATCGATGACCTGTCTTGAAACTCCCACGACTAGGGACCTTTTAAGGATGTGCTTATAGACCCCAGCTCCCACTTATATGATCGCCCTCATACTGCTGGTGGTCAAGCAAGAATCCTAGGGGCTCTATCAACGTGCAATAGTGACCTGTCAGGTCACCTAAAGCAGTACACGATGATAAAGATAAACCAGATAGCATACTATCATCTCGAGTAAGACTGTCCTACTGGGACAGGTCCTCCCTCAATCATTGCAATCACGTGCCTGTGATCCAATAATTGACTCTGAGGGCACTATCTCCAACAGGTACTGTCCTCGGACTAGTCCTGCTCAGCCACTATACCAAATAGTAAATATCTTAAAACATACTGCTCCAAAAGAAATCAATCCCAAAATGAGTATAATAATGCCACGTGCGTCTGGTACGCACGGAAATCGAAATCCATGAATGTGCCATACATGTGCACAGAAACGAAATCTAAGTGCAACGGGTGTGCACGAAAACACCTGTCAAAGGCAACGGGTGTGCCTGACAGCAATATCCAGTGCATCTGATATGCATGAAGAATCCCGATTTAGTGCATCTGGTGTGCACCAAAATCGCATCAAGCGCGTCAAGTATGCGCAAGAATCTAAATCAAATGCACGAGGTGCACGAAAACAAATATCGAGTATCACAATCGAAATTGACGGTATACAACAAACCTCAATCCAAATCAGGTATACCGTGGTATATAATCTCACAACCATGTGCATCAGCATGCACAAAAATCGAATCAAAATACTAAAAGTGCATGTAAACTATACCGAAGGCATAAGTCAAATCACATACATACCATAGTCATGAAATCAAAATCAAACGTCTCGAACGACATCAAATCAAAGTCGAGTGCAACTGTGGTGTACAAAATCTCAATCATGCAAATAAATCGCCCAAAAATACCAAAATCCAAAATAACGGACACGTGATATTCGAATCACCAAATCGCAAATCGTAAACACTTTCGTCGATATGTCCTTCCTTCAAAGTCGAGAAGGTGTCGGTGTATCCAAAGCTAGCAGAGCAAGATATCTACTTGCCTACTGTTCATGGTCTGGCGCCTGGTGCCCTTAGGCTCTCGTCTCTCACTGCCAATTTCCCGTTACATAACTCCCCGGCTCAACGGCCCAATATGGAAATGATGACGGAACAGTTTTGCTCTAGTACGTACTCTAAAGATCTCTGGCCAACTATCATGGTCACTCGTAATATGTCTCGTCGATGATGCCGAACTCTGGCCTGCTGGTGTGCATGATACGACCGATCCTGGGTCCAAGTCTCCTCGTGTAGTATTCCAGAAAGATTATGTCGGGGTCTCTCCCAAGCTCATTTCGGCCGAACTGACCGGAAGTTATCACCCTTTACTAAATCCATTTCTTGTTCCGGAACGGCTACATACTCATCCCGACTCTTTCTGGAAGATATATCCATATTCAACGCCTCTGCATGCGTATCACATCTCTGATGTCAACGGAGTGGAATGTCATCTCATCAAAATCTCGTACGAACCTCTTACTCCACTTTTCTCTAATATCGACTGATTCGGACTCGTCTCTTCGTAGCTGTATGGAATGTGCTATAATGGCTATACTCATACCTAGAGTCTCCCAAGTAATGTATCCCATCACATGATATCCGGACGACGTCAAACTTTTCGATCGATTCATCAAAGTCCTATAATTCCCCGAGAGCTCAATACTTGAGCACAGTTTAATAATATCCAGTACATGCCACAGTACCTATGGACCAACCGTAGAAGGGCAAACCCAAGCCTCATTAATGGCACCGTGGAACTGCCGCATGTTAGTTATATGTATGCCCTAGAGGCCATTACTGTACATTGGATGTATATTGTAGTGGATGCTGGGACATATATAGGTCGGACTTTCTTGCTCGACATGATAGTACGCTATCTGGTTGCACTTTATCTTAACATGTATACTTTCTGTCTCTCTGATTACATGTTGATAAAGCCCTTAGGATGTGTACTCGACTTCCAGGACTATGATGTAGATCATACTAGTGGGGCCTGGGTAGTCCATGAGTACATCCTTGAAATGTTCCTAGTCGAGAGAATATCGAGACGGGGCATCGATATTCCAGAGTAGACTAGCGCATATCTTCTCGACCCATGCGATGGGCGATGGATGATCCCATATCCATTGGTGTTTGACATCGAAGATGGTATGCGGGTGCTCAGTGGAGACTGGGTACACTGAACGGACTCGCCGAGAACTCCCAGATGGTATTATACCTCACGTCAGATGGCAGTTCTCTGGTGACACTGGTACAGCTTAGTCTGTTGACCCGAAATCGTCATAGAGTCTTGTGTGTCTCCCACTGTGCTTTGATTTCCGCCCTACCACGGCTCTACTGAGTCGTGCAAACAGGTTGTTTTTGGGTACAGTCCCGATTCACATGGAGGCAATGAGCGATAGGAGGGGATTCGTCTCTCCCGGTATTGGGGGTTGATGTTGTGCTATGCTCGACTGGCCATAACAGGAAATCCCTGGCCAGGGTTGCAGTGATATACTGGTAAGAGTTATCAGTAGTTTCACGAATGTTATGGACCTCAAGTCGGCATGACTTATCGAGCTATTGGGGTCTGACGTTTACCATCCCTAGACGAGATATGCAACATATCAGACGAACAGACCGGACCGTACGGTAAGTGTTACTGGTAGGATTCGCAGGAGTGTGAGCGGGCTTGCTCGTCGATCTTCTGATCGCTCAATACCCGGGTGGCCGTTACGTTTAGCAGACCGCTTGCGGCTTGTGGGTGTTTGATATGATCATCATCCGCTGCCGGCGTATTGACGAGTCTTTAGAGTCCTACACAGAGGTTTCCTGGCTCAAGCGAAACGAAATAGGAGCGCATATGAGATATGTGCGGGACCGAGAATAATGCGTGTATGTGATACCGTATTTCATTCTCGCGATGAATGTGTGTCGAATGGTTGTATGCGATATAACCTAGTTATCGAATCAAGGATTGATTCGATAAGCCGATACATTGGATACTAGCCGGTTATATGCGATATGACTGGATCATTGGATCAAGTGTTGATTTAATGATTGAATGTATAATTATATATTTGATATATTACTTTGAATTAACTAGTATTGGTTCACTTTAAATGGATTTACTCACTTGGTTTGTGCACATTGTATATGTGATATATTTTGTGCACATGATTGTATCATGTTTGATGATACATGCAAGCTAGGGTTAGTGTAAAGAATTAGACCATGGTTAGGTTTATGATTAGGGTTTTCTTTTTATTTACTTATTCATTTATTTATTCTTTTGTTTATTTTGGAAAAAGAAAAAGGTAAAGAGAAAAAGAATGGTTGCTAGTTTTGTTTGTAGTTGAAGTTTCTTGAAACTTTGACTTAGTCACCATTCTTATCTCATCCTTAACCCTAACCATTCAAGTTAACCATGGTCCATTCTCTACAACTAACCAAGGGTTAGTAAATGATAAGTATTGATTTATTTATCATTTTCATAACACTTATCATATTCTTTTTCATCATCTTCTTCTTCTTCAACAAAAGAAAAAGCTTGCTACATCAATGGTGTTTGATGAAAAAGTGTGAGAAATCCAAATCTAAAGTTTACCCACTTCCTATTTCTTCATCCTCTACCTCTTGCCAAGTTGTATAGGGTGTTTACTTCACAAGTTTTCAAAGCTTGGTGAAGTTGGAGCTTGTTCTTGTGATGCTTCGACGTAGATCATCTTCGGCATCGAACCGACGATCAAGCCCGCCCATTCTTCGATGATGCCAATGCTAGAGTCGTGAGTTCGATTTGGACAGCGGAGGGAGATCATCGTGGAGCTTAGGAAGTGGTGGACCGGATCTACAAAGGTTGTAGCCCCTTTCCTTTAGATACATTTCCATTTACTTGCTTGTTTCGCCTAGATATCTAGTAAACGATCCGTATTAGGGTTTGTAGGCACCCGTAAAATTTGATTTGTGCATGTTTGATCACTTGTGAGATTCCATATGAGTGCCTAGGAACCCTACAGTGGTATCAGAGCCTAGCTAGAGCCTTAGGCGAAGTCCCGACGGAATCAGAAGTCCGATCGACCCAAAACCCGACTTTGAAAATGCTCTCTGGACATTTCTGTAAAATGTGGTTTTTTCGAGATTAAAAATATTCAGAAAAATCAGCAGGAAGATCTAAGACATACTGTAAATTTCGTGGTCCTGATTCCACAAAGGGGGAGCGGATCCGCGGCCCTACAGAAGGCTCATGCGGCGGATCCGCGGCCCTTTTGTCATTTTGTGCATCCTGTTTTGCACAGTAACTCTTAGTTGTCTGTGCTGGTTTTCCTGGGGATTTTTAATAATTTTTCCAGAGTTGCATTTTCTGGGTTGTATTGGGAACTCGGTGTATCGGTCGGATTGTCTAATTTTGTCGGTGTGTTTTTCCGGATAAATCTTAGAATATGTTAAAAAGTTCGACCGGATATAAATACCCACTTTTTCCCCTGCCGGGAAATTTCCAATTGTTAGATTTTTCCGTAGTTTAACGACGTTCTAAGTAGTGCAAGTAACGCGATGGGCCCTCTAGAAGACAACAAACCTTAACTCGATTATGTGACCGTCTTGAACTGCCCTTTGAACCTTCGGGTTTGGGGCAGTACGGCGTGCCACATGTGAGGCGTTGGCTTGACCCTTCTACGGCTGGACCGTTGCTACTGAGGCACGAACTGAATGCTGTTAGACTTATTTCATGTGTTGAGCTGTATCGGGAAAACTTGGGTGTTCGATTGTTCGATCGGAAAGTTTAACATTTTCTATTTATCCGGAATGTGATACAATAATTGGAATTCACAAATAGTTATGAGATAACTGAATGAATGTTATAAACATAGCACTTTAGTCTCACTTGATCGGTTGCCACGGAATTTTGATGTGATCAAAAGTCCGTCGCAATCACGTAGTGTACGCGGATACTCGCCGGGTAAACTTAATAGACAGCCTCACCCCATAGCCCCGACCAAGTGACTGTAGGAGAACCCCGTCGCCGAAAGCATCCGTCCGGGTGCTCGCAGCAGCGGTGTTCCGCCTTGGTGCACTTCGTCGACGGCGTCGGGGGTGCGGCCGCCTACTAAAGTTTGCGACGAGCATTCGATCAGAATGTCGGGAATCCTGTTGAATTGCCCGACTTGATATTGAAAAGTGTTTTCGACTTTGAGACTAAAATGTGGGGTTTATAATTGTTAGGCATGCGATGTCTAAGTATTTCATTTGGTCAGGCATGCGATGTCTGAGGAGGTTGCGGATTCCAACTGTTGTAGTTTTACACTTTCTTTTCTGTGACCGTAAGTGTAATATGTGATATCGCCGGTTTCGTTGCTATATGTCAACGACAATTCGGATGCGCATATTTACTTACGTTGATGACATGAGATGTTATGTGTTGCTGGATATGTTATATTGGATCGTCGTGTTTGAATAGCCGGGGGTTTTTTATGTGAGATGAGTGTTTTTCATTTTCATTCATGTAAAAACTTGTATGTAATATTCTTTTATTGGGGCACTTCCAGGTTGCGGATGTTGTCACCACTTGTATATTATTTACTTTTCTGCACTAGGATAGACCCAAGGAGGGAAGCACAAGTAACCGGGTTCTGGGGTCCAGTGGGAGACCAACTCGAGGAGTCGAGTCCGGGTCTCCTAACCCTAGAATTGGTAGGGTTACTTGCCGCTCTCGTAGGGGTCTAGGGGTGTGGGATTGGCTATTCATCACGACCGTGGAATCCGTGTTTTATACTGGCTCGTATTGAAAACACGGACGTCCTAGTATATCCAATATTTCATATGTTTCTTCTGCTGTGATTTATCTGTGATCATGTGATGTTCTGTGACAGATATTATATATAGTATATATGATATATTATATAGACGTTGCTTATGTTTTACACCCGCGCTAGCCCTGCCCCGCTCTGCCGTTAGTTACCTAACCTAACGGTGCAGACGGGACATCGAGGCGAATGCGGATGGCATAAGCGTACGTTATATTTATCTGTGATGGTTAGGTGGAATTAAATGATGGGATATTCATTAATGAGATTAATGAAAGAAAATAAACCTAATTGATGTTGTGGAATCGAATTTCAAAATAAAACAGGTAGCTACAGTTCTTGCTTTGCATCGCGGTGTTCATTATAGAACATCCTGCACCTTATTCGATGAGGAAAGGACCGAGATCCCTTCACCGGGAGTGACTCCTTTAGCAATAACTGGCAGATGCTACACACTCGGTTTGTCTTTTGATAGCTTCTATAGTTTCTTCTTTGCACAGTGATGTATATGATATATCCTGCACCTCATTCGACGAGGAAAGGGCCGACGATCCCTTCACCGGGAGTGACCCCTTTAGCAAAACTAGAAAAGCCTCAAAAACATTCCATTTAAAAACCATTTGATTCTGCAACGAGATCAAGTTCAAAGCGTTAAAGGTTTTCACAAAAACCAGCCGCAACCCTCCGTCATTTTAGGAAGTAGAGTACTTAGTATTCGTGCTGTGTTTGTTGACCATAGTCAAGGCACAGTGTACGGTAGCTAAGTGATGTCTTCCTACACCGCATATGATGCGATTAGTTAGGACAGTCGCGTGACTTTGTTGACCTTAGTTAAGGGTCATGTGGGTGGGTCTAATTAATCACGAAATGACGGGTAGAACTTGACTAGTACTTATGATTTGTTGACCATGGTTAAGGTCTAGGTGCTAGGGGTAAAAACCTTTATCGGGAGTTTCAAGTGTTGAAACTTGCAATGAGATTGCATACCTTCTATGTGATAGTTGGATCCCGATACCCACTGCGAGTAATTGTTACTCCTGGGAGAGTTTTGCACTTTACAATTAGCCGATCAAGTAGGTGTCTAGAAAGGTGTCAACGGGGTTACGCCTCTGGGAAAACGAGGTTTACTGTGATTAGGTCCGTGCGAAAGCACGGGGAACCTCCCTCAAAGTACCGACACTGGCCTGGCTGAAAGGTTGGCGAACTTGTAGAGTGTAATTAATCCCGGCTAGTCTTTCCTTTTAAGGTTTGAAGGAAGATTTGATAAAAACAGTGGGAGCCATCCTGATTAGATAAAATATATAACCAATCTGATCTTGCAAGAGCGCACGCAGAGTGTTTTCTTCTCTCTCTCTCCTGGTAGCGACCATATCACGCCTTAATCAAGATAATAATACGGATGTATTGACCGAACCCGCTTGTTATACTAAGCTGGGGAACGTTGGTCCCGCTCCAACTTATAATTGTTATAAGACAGAGCAGGAAATTGGGGAATACCAGAATTCCTATGCCGCCCAAACGAAGAAAGTGCATATGATGCATCTCCTTCGGGTGTGTTCATTACAAAGAACTGTTTCTCAGTATCCTCTGCATCCTGGGTATATGATACCGGATCAGGATCCCAGATATGTAATCTGTTACATAGGGCTACAAAAGGGTAGAAAAACTGAGAAAGGGTGATAAGTTTCATGAGACAGAAAACGGGGCAAGTGTTGCAGCCAAGTCTGTTGGTCATTGTCACCCTGTATTACGAATACATTGATTCTGAACAAATGCTATTAGATACCGAACCTGATATACAAAATCATATCAGTCTCTTTATTAGTAAAGAAAGGATATAATTTTGTATTGATGGATAATGTTTTGAACATTTCCTATATCAAAAGTTGATCGGTTCAGACACGTTATCTAAAAGCATTGACGTTCTAAATCAAACTACAGTTCCTCGTATACAGAACACACACAAGAGGAAGAGTTCAGAAATGAACGAATTCTTCTTGAGGTATTGTAGACTAGGTCATATCAATGCGACCCGACTAGCTGAAATTACATTTAGATGCATATTTAAATCAGTTTGAATTTACATCTTGTGAAACTTGCCAGTCATGTCACAAAGATATAATGACACCAGCTCTGTTTACTGGAACAGAGAAAGAGTTAGTAAACTCTTGGGACTGATACATGATGATATATGTAAGGTCTCCTGTCTACACATGCCAGGACTGGTTCTTTTTACTTCATTATATTCTCTGATAATCTCTCAAGATTCAGTCATATGTTCTTGTTGAAACATAAGTCCGAACCTTTTGAGGTATTCACAGAATATAAGTTAGAAGTAGAGAACCAATAACCGGGTATAAGTATTATGTCCTATGATGAGATCAGGGAGGAGAATACTTGTGCATGGAATCCTTGGACTATTCTAAAGGAAAATGAGATTCTCTCTCAGTATTACTCCTCTGAATACACCACAGCACAACGGTGTATCGGGGCGGAGCAATCACACAATATTAGATATCGTGTGCTCTATGATGAGTATTACTGAGTTACCTATTTCCTTTTGGGGTTATGCACTTGAGAAGCTGCATACCTATTGAATTAGGTTTGAATCAAATCAGTGCCTACCACTCCATATGAGATAGGTATGGGAAGAACCCATCTCTTAAGCGAGTTAAGATTTGGGGCTGTCCGGCCTATGTTTAAAGCAAAATCCGGACAACATCGAGGCTGGATCAGTTCTGTAGAACTGGAAAGGTTCCAGCTATACAAAACTGCGGTTGATGATTTGACAGAACCATAAGATTCTATAGTTCCCGACGAACCTCAGCCTCTCCGCCGATCTAGTAGGGTTCCTCATCCGCCTGAGAGATACCTCGGTTTCTCGATGACAGTGGGAGCAAGGATAGCATCATGAGATGATGACCCAACTAGTTTTGAGCAGGCCATCGAGAGTAGGGACTCTGTAAGAATGGCTGGATGCTTAGTGATCTGAGATGGAATCCTTATACACCAACAAAGTATGGACTTTGGTTGCTATAACTGAAGGGTTAAATCCCCATCAGGAGCAAGTATATCTTGAGAAGATTGCTTGGTGTAGATGGAAAAGTTGAGACTTTCAAAGCTAGACTTGTTAAAGGTTTTCATCATCCACCAGGCGTGGATAATGATGAAACCTTTTTCCAGTAGCTATGCTCAAGTCTATCCAGATCCTACTTACCACGGCTACATACCATGACTACGATATCTGGCGGTTGGGTGCCATGACTGCTTTTCTAAATACTGATTTAGAAGAGAACGTCTATAAGAACACAGCCAGAGGTCTTCGTAAACAGTGGGAGCAGCGGAAACGTGTGCAAGTTGCTTTACATAATGAAGCAGGCATCGCGGAGTTGGAACGTCTGTTTTGATGTGATAGTCAAAGTGTTTGACTTCATCAAAATGGTAGACGAACCTTGTATATACAAAAGGGTAGTAGAGAGTAAGGTGGTCATCTTCGTATTGTACGTAGACAACATACTCTTGATAGGAAAAGAGTTTCCTATACTACGATCGGTCAATCTCCTATTATCACTAGGATTCCCCAAATAGGATCAAAGTGATACCTCCTAAATCCTGAGTTTTCATCTATGAGATAGATGTAATTGGATGTTAGGATTCTCACTAGATGTAGTGAGATGGTATCAATCGATCCTGGGGAGAATCACTGGAAGTGTTCCAGGGTGATAAAGACGACTGAATGTCAGTCACAGGCACTGTCTTTACCCTCAGTAAAGGGACGGTATGTTGGAAGAGTTCCAAGCTCGATACCGTGGCAAACTAGACGATAAAGGCTGGTAACATCGCTATTAAAGATACTACCAAAGAGGAAGCTTGGGTGTGTATTGGTTCATAAGATGAACTAGGTTCCTGCCATTGTATGATAATGGAAGCGTGGCTTCAACCCTGGAACCCTGGTCCCATCAGTGACCCAGACATATTCTGAGGCAGCATCACCTGATCATGGAGATAGTTAATCTCCAGGGTGATCGAGGTTAGGAGAGTAGACTCAGAGGACAACACGGCGGATCCACTCACGAAGGCCTTTTCCCAAAGAGAGACTTTTATGGGATGGTTGAGTATGACCGGAAGTTATCACCCTTTACTAAATCCATTTCTTGTTCCGGAACGGCTACATACTCATCCCGACTCTTTCTGGAAGATATATCCATATTCAACGCCTCTGCATGCGTATCACATCTCTGATGTCAACGGAGTGGAATGTCATCTCATCAAAATCTCGTACGAACCTCTTACTCCACTTTTCTCTAATATCGACTGATTCGGACTCGTCTCTTCGTAGCTGTATGGAATGTGCTATAATGGCTATACTCATACCTAGAGTCTCCCAAGTAATGTATCCCATCACATGATATCCGGACGACGTCAAACTTTTCGATCGATTCATCAAAGTCCCATAATTCCCCGAGAGCTCAATACTTGAGCACAGTTTAATAATATCCAGTACATGCCACAGTACCTATGGACCAACCGTAGAAGGGCAAACCCAAGCCTCATTAATGGCACCGCGGAACTGCCGCATGTTAGTTATATGTATGCCCTAGAGGCCATTACTGTACATTGGATGTATATTGTAGTGGATGCTGGGACATATATAGGTAGGACTTTCTTGCTCGACATGATAGTACGCTATCTGGTTGCACTTTATCTTAACATGTATACTTTCTGTCTCTCTGATTACATGTTGATAAATCCCTTAGGATGTGTACTCGACTTCCAGGACTATGATGTAGATCATACTAGTGAGGCCTGGGTAGTCCATGAGTACATCCTTGAAATGTTCCTAGTCGAGGGAATATCGAGACGGGGCATCGATATTCCAGAGTAGACTAGCGCATATCTTCTCGACCCATGCGATGGGCGATGGATGATCCCAAATCCATTGGTGTTTAACATCGAAGATGGTATGCGGGTGCTCAGTGGAGACTGGGTACACTGAACGGACTCGCCGAGAACTCCGAGATGGTATTATACCTCACGTCAGATGGCAGTTCTCTGGTGACACTGGTACAGCTTAGTCTGTTGACCCGAGATCGTCATAGAGTCTTGTGTGTCTCCCACTGTGCTTTGATTTCCACCCTACCACGGCTCTACTGAGTCGTGCAAACAGGTTGTTTTTGGGTACAGTCCCGATTCACATGGAGGCAATGAGCGATAGGAGGGGATTCGTCTCTCCCGGTATTGGGGGTTGATGTTGTGCTATGCTCGACTGGCCATAACAGGAAATCCCTGGCCAGGGTTGCAGTGATATACTGGTAAGAGTTATCAGTAGTTTCACGAATGTTATGGACCTCAAGTCGGCATGACTTATCGAGCTATTGGGGTCTGACGTTTACCACCCCTAGGCGAGATATGCAACATATCAGACGAACAGACCGGACCGTACGGTAAGTGTTACTGGTTGGATTCGCAGGAGTGTGAGCGGGCTTGCTCGTCGATCTTCTGATCGCTCAATACCCGGGTGGCCGTTACGTTTAGCAGACCGCTTGCGGCTTGTGGGTGTTTGATATGATCATCATCCGCTGCCGGCGTATTGACGAGTCTTTAGAGTCCTACACAGAGGTTTCCTGGCTCAAGCGAAACGAAATAGGAGCGCATATGAGATATGTGCGGGACCGAGAATAATGCGTGTATGTGATACCGTATTTCATTCTCGCGATGAATGTGTGTCGAATGGTTGTATGCGATATAACCTAGTTATCGAATCAAGGATTGATTCGATAAGCCGATACATTGGATACTAGCCGGTTATATGCGATATGACTGGATCATTGGATCAAGTGTTGATTTAATGATTGAATGTATAATTATATATTTGATATATTACTTTGAATTAACTAGTATTGGTTCACTTTAAATGGATTTACTCACTTGGTTTGTGCACATTGTATATGTGATATATTTTGTGCACATGATTGTATCATGTTTGATGATACATGCAAGCTAGGGTTAGTGTAAAGAATTAGACCATGGTTAGGTTTATGATTAGGGTTTTCTTTTTATTTACTTATTCATTTATTTATTCTTTTGTTTATTTTGGAAAAAGAAAAAGGTAAAGAGAAAAAGAATGGTTGCTAGTTTTGTTTGTAGTTGAAGTTTCTTGAAACTTTGACTTAGTCACCATTCTTATCTCATCCTTAACCCTAACCATTCAAGTTAACCATGGTCCATTCTCTACAACTAACCAAGGGTTAGTAAATGATAAGTATTGATTTATTTATCATTTTCATAACACTTATCATATTCTTTTTCATCATCTTCTTCTTCTTCAACAAAAGAAAAAGCTTGCTACATCAATGGTGTTTGATGAAAAAGTGTGAGAAATCCAAATCTAAAGTTTACCCACTTCCTATTTCTTCATCCTCTACCTCTTGCCAAGTTGTATAGGGTGTTTACTTCACAAGTTTTCAAAGCTTGGTGAAGTTGGAGCTTGTTCTTGTGATGCTTCGACGTAGATCATCTTCGGCATCGAACCGACGATCAAGCCCGCCCATTCTTCGATGATGCCAATGCTAGAGTCGTGAGTTCGATTTGGACAGCGGAGGGAGATCATCGTTGAGCTTAGGAAGTGGTGGACCGGATCTACAAAGGTTGTAGCCCCTTTCCTTTAGATACATTTCCATTTACTTACTTGTTTCGCCTAGATATCTAGTAAACGATCCGTATTAGGGTTTGTAGGCACCCGTAAAATTTGATTTGTGCATGTTTGATCACTTGTGAGATTCCATATGAGTGCCTAGGAACCCTACACCGCAAACCGTAAGGTTCAAAAGCGTTTCCATGGTCATTATGTCGAGTTAGGGTTTCATTCTTCTAAAGGGTCCGCAGAATTACTTGCATGTTTTTCCGAATACCTTAAACTTGGAAAAATGGGTTTCTGACATTCGTTCGTTTTTTATTGACTCTCAACGTATCTGTGTGAAGTCTTCTCTAGCTGGAATCAATCAATCTGATGACCTCGCATCGGGGTATGCAAACGAACCACATGTCCTAGTCCTTCGTCTGTGGGTGACTAGCGATCTTCTATTACCTCTCTAAGTACAACTCGTGCTGCCATAGCTTCAAACATCTGGGGCGATTTCTTATCAGTCGCAGCAACAACTGGCTCATTCGTTCGCACGCTAAACAGTGCCTCAATCATCAAGAATAACGGTGCATTGACGGTCATCACGTTCTAGCCAGGCTACATCAGTGGCCCAATCCTCTGGTGTTGATCTGCACGTTCGAGAAATTTTTAGTAACAACGATCCCTCAAACGCTCATGGCGTGAAAAACACAATAAAACGACACATCTATGCAATCGTGTGTCACCGGAATTACGCCCTGGTCAGTCCTCATCCAAGACGAGCTCATGCTGACCGCAACTCTAACCGCAGCTCACTCTTCCTATGCAATCGTGGTAACAAAACCACCAACCGATATCGATGAGGATAGATCATAGGAATGAATAAAATACTGTGCAAAGAAATGTACATCCTAAGGCTTCTTAAGCGAAGTAGCGTATCGTAAGTATGCCGCGGAACATTCACACGGTACGTCACTCTACTTAAGGCACCTACTCTATCAACCAAGGTCAACCTATGCGACGAAAGTTCGGGTCTAATACCCCCTCGACTAAGTCTAAGTTCTGTAAGGTCAAGCCTAGATACCGAATATATATATATATATACGCCCTAGACGCTGCATAATCAAATATAGACTCGAACCAAGGTTAAACCTAGCGCTTTGATACAAACTTTATCACGACCCGAAATGGCACGTGGCTGGCACTTGAATCATATGAAGTCTATAGGACCCCATCTAATTCAAGTAAGCCGAAATCCCAGAAATCTAAACCATTTAAATTAGAAGTGAAGGAAAACTTAGTTTTTAAGCAAGTATTTTAACAAAATAAACCGTAGTAACCATTTTTAAACATCAAGTCTTTTCCAAAAATTTCGGCAGAGTTTCCTTTGTAAAAACTGGCCCCAAACGGGTACAAACATGCATAATATACATAATGAATAAACGCATCCCCAAGCGGGAGCTAGCTCTTCGCCAATTGGCGGACACAACCATGCAATGCAATATAATATACAACGCCGAAGGGCGAGGATCAAAACTCAGAAAGAAAACCAATATCCTCAAGAAAACCATAATAATACAAGCACGACTCTAAGGTCGAAAAAATATACACTGGTCTTCTAAGTATATCAATAATACAAGTCTAGTTGATGGAGTTTACTAGATACAACTGAATGTAAATACAAATACTACGGTGGTCACGATACAAGTGAACCCGCCTACCAAAGCAATCACCCGGAAGGAAGCAGTGTGCCAGCAAAGCCGCTAAGGAAACCTGTACGGCAAACCTGCAAGAAACTGTGGCACAACGGGGGTGAGTTGCCAACTCATGAGTAGAAAACATCACCGAGAAGAAATCGCATGTATGACTCTATCCTAGGTCATACAATAATATCCATATAATATATAACCTGAAACATCTGATAATGACAAGGTAATCATCTAACATCAGTATAATACCAAGTGCTCGTGTCAGCGCCTCAGGTAGTAACATGCCACATATATGATTTACGAATGCATTAAGAATGAAACAGAATGCATCTTGAATGAGAAAACTATTTTCATATCTCAATGAGATTTGTGAATAAAAACCGAAGTATCATCAATGAAATCAACAGAGAATCCGTGTCCAGCATCGACATAAAACATATGTCTGAATATCTCAATGTCTCAATATCTCGGGCTCCGGCAATAAGCCCCATAATATTGCATGACAAATGAATATAAACATGCATGAGATATCACAGTAATAAATGCAATGTCTAAGCTTGCGTATGAAAGAAAGCGCACTAGTACCAGGTCGAAACTATCAGCTAGCAATTTATACTAATGAAGTAGTGTTTTCTAATGTGTACGTGATATGAAAATTACCGATGATGATGTGTGTGAGCCGGTAAGGAAGTGTATGTGAAGCATACGCATCATCGGTAATGGTGCTGGTGTCCTGATAGCAGAGTTTCATAATAACTTACGAAAATACATTTAAGCATGTAATGCGATGCGAATAGCAGGAATATACGGAAAATGAATAGTAAACGCAACAATAAGGAATATACATTATATATACGAGTCATACAGTTTTGGCATTTGAAATAGCATGAATCGTGGTGTTTAGAAAATATGGGCTACGGTGTTATTAAGAAAATGTACGTCCTTTGAAATATTCGTAGTATCCCTTGGCCTGTCTTTATAATGCTCACGATTCTTTAGTTTTGGAAATAATTATGACTCGAGTCCAGTCTAACATCTACCTGATAAACTACAGGACTAAACTAACAGACTAATCGAAAGGGTAAGGAAATCCACCTAAAGTCCGAGTCGATATATCTAGTAGTCGGTGATCCTGCCTCAATAGCGTCACGTACGATAAAACAAACAATACGACATTCTCGAGTCAAGAGTGCGGATCAATCATCATCATTATACATCATACGGTAAAAATCCATCGTACGGCATCCCAAATCAGGGTACAGGTCAAATATCACATATAACTCACTATATCCGGTATCATTATCAACCTTTCCTGAATTAGGGGTACTGATCTACAGTCTAGTACATTCCGATACAACCGAACATATATCCGCGTGTGAATAAAACACATCGCCCATCGATCCACTATACTATCATGTGGTATATCATAACATGACCTAATTCACATCACCGATCTCACGGTATCATGCCAATCACATTGACTCATCTCCAAATATCATATACTATCCTCAACATACGTGTATACGTATATGTATATATATATAGCAACACATCCATATACATATATATATATACATATATCATATACACCAAAACATATCACGTGTGTGCATGTGTGTGTGTATACCTTTATCCTAGGGTTTCGCGAATAAGAAATTACACTAAGCACTATCTTACTATTACACTAAATTTAACCCGCGAATAGCTAAAGCCTATCTTGATAATCATCCATGTATCACAATACACATATTTATATACATATATAACGTATTCGTATACTACACTACGAAACTGCGGAGGTGCTATACGCCATCCACCCGACTTCCCCCGTAGATATATATCTACTCACCTTGATCCTTGCTTGTCGAAGTCGATGTCGCCATCCTCTTCATCATCATCCGGAGTCCATGTGAGGGTACTTACATATCATATAGATCGTATCGTATTAAAATGTCCAATTCAAAACCAAAATGACCCGCGAATCATACATAGGTTAAAACCTATGGTCTACTCATACAAATCAACCAAACAACACCCGATATTGACGTACAAACGTCAAGTGACCGATACAAAACACAAATATCAAAACTTAAGTCATTAAAATCCATAAAACATATACAGTAACTTAGAAAAATGGTCCCAGATTTTAGTTCAGGTGAAATTAGGTTAAACAAACAGTACTGGGGTGTTGTATAGGGGGTATATGAGCTACAGAACAAATCCTAGCACCAACCTCCACAACTTTGCCGATCACAATGCCCCAGAAACCGGTGAGCTCAGTTTTGGATGCTCGGAATGGGTTCGTATTTGCAGGGTGGCCTCCTAGTGTCCAATCTAGGTCTTTGGGGTTGCTAGTTTTTCCAGTAATGGCCTCAGATCACTCCAGATTCCTGTAGGCCTCAAATTCTCACAAAACCGATATTTCGATATCCAAATCCAAATGCATGGTCTAGGCTCTGTTTTAATCCAAGTGTTTAACACTAAAGGGGGGTTGTAGTCACAATTACATTCAAGTTCACCATCTCAATTCAAGAATTCCTTAAAACCTCTTCTAGGAATTTTCCAAGATCGCTAAACTATACTAAATCGATTCTAAACTCAAATAGATGATAAGGTAAATAAAATAATACTCTAATGGTAAAGAAAATACCTCATTTGGCAACTCAAGAAAATTCTTTAGTTTCCCCAAGTGCTCAAAAGCCAGACTTTCTTGGTTCCCCATGCTTGTAGTGAGCATGTGCATTCTTTTTGTGAAAGGAAATAGGTGTTTTGCTGACGTATTTCCGAGATGGGGTCATTTGCTGACGTATTTCCGAGACGGGGTCATTTGCTGACGTATTTCCGAGACGGGGTCATTTGCTGACGTATTTCCGCGACGGGGGTCATTGGATGACGTATTTCCGAGACGGGGTCATTTGCTGACGTATTTCCGAGACGGGGTCATTTGCTGACGTATGTCCGAGACGGGGTCATTTGCTGACGTGTTTCCGAGACGGAGCGTTGTTCTGGTAGGGAGGTCATTGGCTGACTTGTTCCGCTTTCTACGGTGTCGGGGCTGACTCTAGGTTGTCTGTGAACCGTAGAGTCTTGGAACTGGGAACTTTGCCGTGGCTCCGATTGGTGGTGTCGCGTCCGTGCCCTGCTGGCATGAGGAGGAACGTCGTTGTTGGTCTTCTGGGATGCAGATATTGCTGTCGAGATCTGACTTTCCCTATGACAAAGTTTGTTGGGACATATCGTTCCCTTTCCGTTTATGCCCATGGATTGTATACAGGGGTCAGTATGGACTTACCTGCAGGGAAAAAAGTTTCATTCCATTTTTTTTTATTTCTTTCCACGATGCTCTATCATTTCAGATTTTTATATCACGAAAGTAGTGATTGCCCAATCATTTCGGCTGTTTTTTCATTGTATTCAATCATTTCGGCTATTTTTCTTTTTACTCGCTGCTTTTTATTGCGAGTTGCCCAATCATTTCGGCTATTTTTGTATGCATATCTTTTACTTGCTGATTTTGTTGCAAGTTGCCCTATCATTTCGGCTATTTCATATGCATTTATGGCTCGCTGACTTTTCGCCGCGAGTATGGAACTTGGGATCTGATACCAATCTTAGCATCAGCATCGCTGCGACTGGAATATTGCCAGGAGCGAATCATCATATGCCGTGAAAGGACTTGGAATTTATTACCGATTTAGGCATCAGCATCGCTACCACTGGGACATTGCCAGGAGCGAATCATCATTTTCCTCCGTCGATTTGAACAAAGGTGGCTTAGCAAACAGGGTTAGGATCCTGTCGACTAAGGCTTTTGACTTCATGAGCCATAAGGGTCTCATAAAGTTGTTTCTCCCTACGAGTCGTGAGGATCTCATAGGTGTATGTTCTCCTTAGAAGTCGTGAGGAATCCTAAGTGGTGTTCTCTCTTATAATTTGTAAGGATCTTGCAAGAGTGTTCTCTCCTTGTAAATCGAGAGGACTTACAAGTGGTGTTCACCAAATAGGGGGATTTCACGCCATTGGCGGAACTTGGTAGGGGAGACGTTTATTTGTGCCCGCGGATTGTTGTTAGGCCACGGCAGCGCCCCGGCCGTCTGAACGAGGCCAAAATGCGGAAACAAAAACTTTTCTTTAATTTTAAACCGGCGCTACCGCGGACTAAATCTCGGATCGGACCATTAACCTACTACTAGCGAACTACAGAAGGGGTAAAGAGATATACCGAGCGATCCGTATCCTTCGGTCTTCTCGTCATCGTCCCGATCTTCCCGCGGAATCTCCGGTCTTCATCTCCTCGTCGGAAGGGCACCACATCGCCGGGTTCTTTTATGGGCTCCCACCTCTAGACCGAGGCAACTCGGGCACGAAGTTAGCGAGTCGACGTGTCCAAGAATACTGTAGGCTAAGTGCAGAATCACTCGTCTCAAGCGGGTATGAAGTTGCCATGTTAAGATGTGGAGGAGAAAAACAACTTTGGAGAGATTTGTGGAATTGTTGTAGCAAGCCAAAAATGTGTGATGAATATTTTTCCCACCCCAAATGAATCTCTCCCCTCACTAGAATGGCCGGCCCCTCTTTTGAGCCATGAGAGAATGGATAGCATGAGAATGAATGAGTGAGCCAAAGAAAATAATGCAAGAGAGAGAAAAAGGTGATGATGATGAAAAATATCGTTACAAAAAAATCCTCACTCCAAAACCCATCACTCATCTCATCACACAAAGTCAAGCAATCATGAACCAAGAAGTCAATGTATAGTGGAACCATCATTAACCACCCTCTTACAAGAAACACCCTCCACTTTGCTAATTTGCACATTTGCAAATAAGCCCCTCTCCACCAAAATTCAGCCAAAGAAAGATACAAAGGAAAATGGCCGAAACGGAATGCAAACTGGCAACTTCAAAAAACTGATCCCGTAATAAATTACAGGAAAACCCCGCTACTGTATATACATACCCGCATTTGTATTCCGACCGAATACAATTGCAATGAGACAAAATCTACACTGTACAATACTAGGATCCGGCTTAAACCAAAGCCCGCTAGTATTATCCGTCCGATCATGATCCGTGCAATACCGCACGTATATGATCGAACCCTGCTATATCTCCATACGGCCTCTATAGCGTTTCGCCCGAAACTTGAGAAAATGGTCTGTGGGGGACTCTAAAGACTCGCCAATCCCTTGGCTATGGATTTAACCACTAGTACGTCAGAGGTATTAGCCATATGTAACGGGCTACCAGGTATTGACCAAAAGGGACGTCGATGAGCGAACTCATCCTGACACCCTACTGAGCATGTCAGTGACAATATCCGTACAGTCCGGTCCATTCGTCTATGAGTATCGCATCGCGGGCCTAGGTGGTTGGTAAAAGTCAGACCCCCAAAAGCAGTACAAGTCGTGTCGGAGTGTAGCCAAGAACACCCTGAGATACTACTGGAATACCTACCAGTAAATCTCCTGCCTCAGCCGAGGGCTTTGTGTAATGGCTCTCCTAGACACAGCGCGACCTCACCCGCAATACCGGGAGAGACGAACCCCTGCAAATCCGCTCACTGCCTCCATGTGGCTCGGGACTATACCCAACTAAAACCTGTTTGCACGACTCCTTTGAGCCGTGGTAGGGTATTAATCAAAGTACAGTGGGAACTCACACGAGACAAATGATGATCTCAGATCGATGAACTAACCTGTACACATGTCACCAGGGAACTGCTATCTGACGTCAGGTATAAGACCAACTAGCATGTTCCCGGCGAGTCCTGTCCAGTGTACTTATAGCCCAATGAGCACCTGTATACATCTTAGGTGAACCAACTGACACCAGTGGCTTGTGAGACCTGCCACCGCCCCTCGTCGGGGTCTCAACTGTATACACTAGTCTACTCTGGAGTATCGATGCCCTGTCTCGAAACTCCCACGACTAGGGACCTTTTAAGGATGTGCTTATAGACCCCAGCTCCCACGTATATGATCGCCATCATACTGCTGGCCGTCAAGCAAGAATCCTAACGGCTCTATCAACGCGCAAAAGTGACCTGTAAGGTCACCTAAAGCAGTACACGATGATAAAGATAAACCAGATAGCATACTATCATCTCGAGTAAGATTGTCCTACCGGTATAGGTTCTCCCTCAATCATTGCAATCACGTGCCTGTGATCCAATAATTGACTCTGAGGGCACTATCTCCAACAATTGTATACAAGGGTCAATATTGAACCGTTTGTAGGGCATCTGGGAGATGTGATGGCTTAAGAACAGGTTCAGATCCCTGTAGCTTAAGGCTTTTGAATCTTACCAGCCGTAAGGGTCTCATAATAGGGTTCTCCTTACGAGTCGTGAAGATCTCGTAAGTGTAATTTCTCCTCAGGAATCGTGGGGATCCCTAAGTGTGTTGCTCCTATGTGAGTCGTAAGGATCTCACACAGGTATTTTCTCCTTACAAGGTCGAGAGGACCTTGCAAGTGTGCATGAATTTTTTTTACGAGTCTGCGCCCTTTCGAGTTTTCACAAACTCGCCGGTAGCCCTGCTGTTCTTACTCACGGAGCCCTTTCGGGTTTTCATCCATGCCCATCTTGCTTATGGACGTAACTTTTTTATTTTATTTTATTTTTTTATTTTTTATTTTTTTGCGTCAGCCCTCGGATGCTGCGGTTTGTAATAGTTTAAAGACGTTTCGGTCCATTGTTAGTTTTAGGACATTGCGGTCCGTTGTTAGTTTAGGGACGTTTCGGTCCGTTGTTAGTTTAAGGATGTTTCGGTCCGTTGTTAGTTTAAGGGCGTTTCGGTCCGTGGCACGTTTTTGAGGCGAGGTTTCGTCGGCTACTACTTATAAAGTTTGGGCTTAGGAAGATAGCGAGCAGACATAGGCGCCGTCATCCATCGTCGACCTAGGCCGTGACTCGTCAGGCGTAGTATTTTTTTAGAAACCGACCGTTTATTGGCCTGAAGGGTCTTTCGCCATGCATATCCTCCTTGGTAGACCTTATCTATGATGTATAGGCCTTCATAGTTCAGCTCTAATTTCCCTCGTTAGGCACGATTGGGGATCATAGGTCTCTTGACCACTAGCACGAGTTCGCCTTGGCGAAATGTTCTCGGCCTAGTTAATCTTTCGTATGAGCGCGTCATCCTTACTTTGTAAGCTTCTAGGTTTTTCTGCGCCATGAGACGAGTTTCATCGAGGGCGTCGAGCTCCTCGAGCCGAAGATGAGCATTCTCTTCGCCTTTTAGCTCGTAATGAACCGCCACTCGCAAAGGGGGTAGCTCTATCACCAAGAGGAGTACTTCTTCTATGTCGAATACTAATGCATACGGCATTGTATTCGTAGCCGTTTTGAACGTGGTTCGATACGCCCAGAGAGCTTCATGCAGTCTCTCGTGCCAGTCCTTTTTATTTTTGGACACCCTCTTCTTTATGATCTTCGTCAAGGACTTGTTGAAAGCCTCAGCTAGACCGTTAGCTCGGGGATTATAGACCGAAGCGGCTGATTTTGTGACTACAGTAGGTGATTAGTCGAAAATATTGCATATTTTAGCCGGCAATTTCCTCATCATTTGCATCCATATAGAAGTGTTCGGCATTCATATTTTACATATTAGCAAAACTGTCGCAAAATATCAGATTGCATGTACTAGACTCTAAAACCGACACTATAAAGGAAATTGACTACATTTCATGGCATCGCATCATCCCTACATTTGCGCAACACTTGTTTTGAGATCTGTGCAGGAAAATCCAGAAGAAAGGCCAAAATTTACAGGGTACCGCTAAAACATGACGCCAACTCAATGATTTGGAATCTGGTATTGATGTAAAGATAATTCAGGAATTAAATATATCACAAAAGACATATGAAGACATGAGAAACCAACACAAGAAAGTTGAAGCTCCAAAGAGCCAACTTGGCCGCGGAACCGCGGCCTTAGCCACCTTGTGCCGCGGTTCCGCGGTGGTCTTGCCTCTTCAGTACTCCAAATTTGCACCATAACTCCTAGCTCAATACCTACACTTCAGAAAGACACTCTAAGTTCCAGAAAACTCCAGATACTTCTGCCAGATCAACAAGCTTTGGGATCAACACTAAACTAGCCTATCATTCTAGAAACTTCTCCTTAAACCCTAGCTTAAACCCTAAGCTAAGCCTAACAAACTCCTTCTAGAAGTCTTTCAACAAACTTTTGGAGGGAACTCAAAGGCTTAGGGTTTGGGTGCTCTATAAATAAGACCCTAGGCTCACTTGTAAAATATATAATTGATGAGCTTGGAAAAATCAATCCATTAGTTCATTTGAGAGCCATTCTATCTCTTTCTTCATCTTCTTCTTCCACAAGTCTAGTGAGAGGACTTGTGTGAAACCCTAACCCTAAATTCCAATCAAAAGCCAAGATCCCGAGTACCCATCAAGCAAGAAGCCTTGCAACCTTTTATGAGCCGAGCCGATCTTCAACAGAGCAAGTGGTCCAAGCCGATCCGCGACTCAAGGAGCCGAGCGACGCCAATTCAACAATTTAGTTCTTCCTCTTGTAGTTCTTGAGCGGCTGTAATCAAATTGTTGATATAAATAAAAAGTGATATTCTTTTATCTTGTTTTCTTTAAATTCTCGCATCATGATATCTTTTCAATTCTTGAATACTTTCTGTGTGATGATGTTTGAGTAATACTCCGCTCGTCGAGGAGTCGAGACGATCAATAGAATGATGATGTAATATATCTTAAATCGATTCTTGAGTCCTACGAGTTTGTAAACCCTAGCAAGTTCAAGAATCGACGACCCAATTCGTTGCGATGCTTTCTTGATTGATATCGCTCGAGATTGGGGAGTTACGATCGTTTCTTGAAATTGTTAGAGGCTAGAATGCAAATGATATCAATGAAAGAACAAGGGTTAAAAGATGAAACCCTAGTTTCATCAAGAAAGCCCTAACTCTCGTCGATCATCATCAATCTAGTATCAATCCTTCGAAGGACAAGAACACGAAATCTTGAAATTACATCACGTCTATAGATCCGATTGATTCCTACGAGCCTCATTTAGATTCTTGACATTTTGGTTGGAAATATTATCGAAACCCAATTCTTGATTGTTTATCAGTTTCTTGATTCTTGATTAAACTCGTGACACCTGAATCAATTGATAAATTCTTGAATCATGTTTTCTTTCCTTTTCGATTAACTTTTCGATTCAAACAAATTAAACATAGAAACGAACCGTACAATCCCTGTGGACGATCCGCACTTGCTAACGAAATCTACACGACACCGTTATTGATTGCGGTCAAATCTAATTCTTTGGTTGTGATTTCTTTATACAATTTTCTAAATACCGATACAAGATACTGTTATCAATCAAATGAAACCGTTATCGGGAAACAATTGATTCGATACTTGCTTTTACACACAATCGGAAGAAGATAATTCAATCAAATGGCGCCGTTGCCGGGGATCGTGCGCTAATTCGTTTCATATTATAGTTTGAATTGAAAGAATTATTCCATTGTTATTTTTGAAATCAAAATTCGTGCAAACCCTAAACGATTTGTTGTGGTTCATTGCAAGGAAATCTGGAGCTGTTTGGCAATTGAAGAAAATTTTTGGGATATACGAGAGAGCAGAGGGAGTCTACATAAGCTCCCTGAAAAAGTTTGGTGGAGTGATCTCATCAAGAGACCGCGGAAGCGCGGCATTTGAAGCCTATTGCGGCGGAACCGCGGCAGGCTTGGGGGATCTTTGAAAATTTTTTGCTTCAGGTACTTTCTTGCTTTCTCCTCTCTCCTCTTTTTAGCTCCAACTAACAAATCTCTGCAGGTTTCTTTGCAAATAATCGCAGCGCCGCAAAAAGCAAAAATTAAATTTGTGCGTAATTTTGTTTCTTGGTTGTTTGCATTCTAAATACGGAAATTAAGGGGCACGGCCAAATCCAAATTAGGTGGGGATTTCATTACCCTTCCTTGGCCCCGAAAACCACAAAACTTGCATCCGCATTGACCCACATTAACTAAAAGAAATCTAGAGAAGACTCTAAGGACTGTCGCGCTCAATTAGGACAAGAGAAGGCCATGGGTAATTCATTGCTTATCCGCGTTTTCTTGTGGTGCCTAAGGCGAGTGTGTCTAAGGCTAGTGGTTTTTAATTAGGCCCACTACTTACGTAGTGGAGTACCTTCCCACTTACCTGGCACTTATCCGGCCACAGGGGGACAAAGAGGCAGTGGAGGATTCTATCCTGCGACTTGTCTTTTGGCAGTTAGGAGCGGTCTAGAGCCGGACCTAGGTGACCACTAGATTCTAGGGTTTGAGTGCTGCATTTGTTTTGTCGCATCATTTTTTCAAAAAAATCCGTCCCTTTTTCAAAAGCAAGCACCGCATTCATTACCCCTAATTATAAGTCAACGCTGCCACTTGTACTAACCCTTTTTAGTGCAAGATAGGCTGGACACGGGATTCTAGTGCCCGTTTAGTCCGCGTACCCTTTATCGACTCCGAAGTCGATATTTCTCCATTTACCTTTTCTTTACCCACTACCACACCCACACCGATGGATCCGAATCCATCAAACTTCTTTAACCCTAATCTGCCTCCATCCGTTAGTGCGCAGAATCCACCCCGCATCTCTCTCCATGAGAGGTGCTACCCTATTCGAGGTCCTCTTTCAACCTGCTTATCCACACCACCAGCCAATGGGGATAACTTTGAGATTAAACCCCAGTATATCAATCTTTTACCCAAATTCCACGGACTCGAGACTGAGGACGCTTACGTTTTCATTACAAAATTTGAAAACGTATGCGCAACGATGGGTACGTCACAACTTTCAGTGGATGCTATGCGTCTACGACTTCTTCCATTTACTTTGTGCGATATAGCCGAGAAGTGGCTATATAACACTACCGCACACTCTATTACGAATTGGGAAGAATTCGTAGTGGCATTCCTTAAGAAATTTTACCCAATACAAAAGACAGCTCGAATCCGTAGCGAACTGAATCAATTTGCCCAGCTCCCTGCTGAACCATTTTCAAAATGCTTTGAACGTTTCAAGGATCTATTGGTTCAGTGTCCTCATCACGGCATCCCGAGATGGGAATTGTGCCGAATCATTTATGAGGGCATTAACCCAAACACTAAACAGAGCCTTGAAAACTTGTGTCAAGGTACATTTATGACCAAAGATGATGGGGAAGCTTGGAAGTATTTAGAAGAGTTCGCTGAAAAATCACTACAGTGGGAGAGTGGAACCCAACCATTGAATAGGGGTGGCGTACACCAAATAGATGTGTCCATAGGTGTTCGAGCTGAAATGGCAGCAATGCAAAAGAAGCTCGACGCTATGGAACACAAATTTGCAGCAGCCTCCCTAAACCCAGTGTCACTCCCCAAAACTGTTTGTGGGTGCTGTTCTGATCCGTCTCATTTAACGGAAGAATGTCCATTAAACTCTGCGTTTCAAGGTCACGAGCATTCTAATGCCGCATTTCAAAGACCTCAAAACGATCCATATTCTTCCACGTACAATCAGGGTTGGAGGAATCACCCGAATTTCGCTTGGAACCAAAACCAATCTCAAAACACGGTTCCAAACACGAATAATTTTCAAAGGGCTCTTCCTCCACCACAACAGCAACCCCTTCAACTCACTCAGCACCCCTATCAGTCACAAAATTTCCAAAACCAGGGCAACACTCCTGCACAGTCTAATCCTATGCAGTCCTGTTCTGACGAGTTCTCTCAATTCACTCAAACCATGAAATCACTTTTGTCAAATTTCATAGAGGTTTCGACTGAGGTTAGATCTTCCGTCAGTGAGATAAAGAAAAACTCAGCGTCCCAAGCTGAGAGTATCAGAACGATGGAAGCTGAAATCGCACGCCTAAAAGCCGAAATGAGTGCGAGAGAAAAAGGGAAACTTCCCTCTCAACCCCTACAGAATCCTGGGCATTACAATGTAAATGCCGTCACAACGTTGAGATCGGGAAGAGTGCTGAACAATCATGTCGGGGAAGGTATTGATGATACTGAAAATCATATCAACACCCCGGCTGAGACCTTTCCACACACACACACTTCTCCTTCTGATCCTTCTTCTTCTACCACACCACTTTCTCGCGAGCCTATTCTCCATTTCCCACTAGGCTCGACACCTTCTCCCAACCCTTATAGTTCTCCACAGACGGTCCCCACACCTCTTTTGGGACCTCGTCTACCCCCTCTTCCTTCTCCTGTGATGGACCCTGCGCTTATTGCGAAAGCTCCTTACCCGAACCGGTTAAGGGCTAATAGAACGAGTCCTCATATGGAGAAAATTATAGAGATGTTCAAACAGGTTAACATCAATATCCCTCTCCTAGATGCGATTCAACAAGTCCCCGCTTATGCGAAAATTCTTAAGGACTTGTGCACTAGGAAGAGGAAGACTCAAGTGCCGAAGAAGGTCTTCATGTCTAATAATATTAGCACTGCTTTTATACCCCAGCTACCAAAGAAACGAAAGGACCCAGGATGTCCTACAATATCGATTTTGATTGGGGGTAAAAACATAAATCGTGCTCTTTTAGACCTTGGCGCAAGTGTTAACCTGCTCTCTTATTCTGTCTATGAGCAATTAGGGATTGGAGAGCTGAAACCTGCTCACTGCACTCTCCAGATGGCAGACCGATCTATCACCAAACCAAGGGGTGAATTAGAGGATGTGTTGATAAAGGTCGGGGAATTTGTTTTCCCTGTAGACTTCATTGTGCTCGACACACATCCTGTAGCAAACCCCCGGGGCCAAATTCCGGTGATTCTGGGTCGTCCTTTCCTTGCCACTTCCAACGCTGTTATAAACTGTAGAAACGGTTCAATGAACTTATCATTTGGAAATATGATCATTGAACTAAATATCTACAAAGTTGGAAGTCAGCCATCAGAACCCTCTGCTCATATTTTAGATGTGTGCTCTGTCCATGAGATCGCTCCCGATAGTTGTGGAGCCGAGGAACTTTGCTTTACTGATCTCGATGACATTACCACATCTCTGTTTGATTTCACACATGATCTTAGTGAGGACACTTTTTCTACACTTGAGTCCTGCACTCCTGACTTTTCTCCACCCGAGTCTGTATCTTTCACAAGCTCTGAGCTTCTTTGTAAATCCAAAAATCACTCAATGATCCCTCCTTCTATCATTTCTCCGCCTGAATTAGATCTCAAAATTTTACCTTCTCACCTTAAATATGCATATCTAGGTGAGAATGAGTCTTTACCGGTTATCATATCCGCTTCTCTTGCATCAGAGCAAGAAAACGCACTTTTATCGGTATTGAGATCTAACAAAGAGGCATTTGGTTGGAGTATGGCGGACATCAAAGGGATTAGTCCCTTGATTGTTGAACATCATATACATGTGATGGATGATGCCAGACCGACCCGAGAACCACAGAGACGGTTGAATCCCGTCATGAAGGAAGCTGTCATGAAAGAGATCGTCAAATGCTTAGATAATGGTATTATATACCCCATCTCCGATAGCCAGTGGGTAAGTCCTATACATGTCGTTCCTAAGAAATCCGGCATCACAGTTATAACCAATGAGGCGAATGAGTTGATTCAGAAATGCGCCCAAACTGGGTGGCGTGTATGTATTGATTATAGAAAACTCAATGCTGCCACGAGGAAAGACCACTTTCCTCTACCATTCATTGATCAAATGCTGGAACGCTTAGTGGGACGAGAGTATTATTGTTTTATGGACGGATACTCAGGCTATAATCAGGTCCCCATCGCCAAAAAGGATCAAGATAAAACCACTTTTACTTGTCCTTTTGGTACCTTTGCTTACAGTCGCATGCCCTTTGGGTTATGCAATGCTCCCGCTACCTTTCAGCGGTGTATGATGGGGATATTCTCTGATATGGTAGAGAATTTTCTGGAGATCTTTATGGACGATTTCTCGATTTTTGGAGACTCTTTTTCTGATTGCCTAGAGAATCTTGACGCTGTTCTTACTCGTTGCAAAGAGAAGAACTTGACTTTGAACTGGGAAAAATGCCATTTTATGGTCCAAGAAGGAATAGTCCTTAGACATGTCATTTCACAGAAAGGCATTGAGGTTGACAGAGCTAAGATAGATGTCATTCAAAACCTACCTCATCCCAAAAGCGTCAAAGATATTCGATCTTTCCTTGGCCATGCGGGCTTTTATAGGAGATTCATTAAGGACTTTAGCAAAATTGCTAGACCTTTAACTCTTCTCCTGGCCAAGGATACGACCTTCCATTTTGACTCGGACTGCGAGACAGCTTTCGACTCACTTAAACACTCACTCACTTCAGCCCCGGTGCTATCATCACCAAACTGGGACTACCCCTTTGAGCTGATGTGTGACGCATCTGATTTTGCAATAGGTGCGGTCTTAGGACAGCACATTGAAAAGATGCCACACGTGATATACGATGCAAGTAAGACCCTGAATGATGCGCAAATCAATTATACAACCACAGAAAAAGAACTCTTAGCGGTTGTATTTGCATTAGAAAAATTCAGGCCTTACTTAATTGGCTCACCTATAGTTGTATATACTGACCATTCCGCTTTAAAACATCTTCTGGCGAAGAAAGATGCAAAAGGTCGACTAATACGTTGGATCCTACTGTTACAAGAATTTGATCTTGTTATCAAAGATAAGAAAGGATGTGAAAACGTAGTAGCTGACCATCTTTCACGCATCATTTCTTCCCCTGTGACCCTGCCGATTAATGACTCGTTCCCTGACGAACAACTCTTGAGCATATCCGCTGAACCATGGTTCAGGGATATTGTGAACTATCATGCCACGGGACTTATACTTAGCGATTGGTCAAAACAGGACAAATATCGTTTTCTTTCCCAAGTAAAACACTTTTACTGGGACGAGCCCTATTTGTTTAAATATTGTCCTGATCAGATCATTCGCCGGTGTGTCCCGAATGAAGAGTTCAAGAGTGTTCTTTCTTTTTGTCATGATCAGGCCTGTGGGGGTCACTTTGGTCCCAAAAAGACAGCGGAGAAGGTTTTGCAATGTGGATTTTATTGGCCGACCTTATTCAAGGACGCATTTGAGCATTGCAAAACCTGTACACAATGTCAGTATACGGGTAGAATATCCCAGAGGAATGAAATGCCTCAGCAACCCATCTTGGTTGTTGAAATATTTGATGTTTGGGGCATTGATTTTATGGGTCCTTTTCCCAACTCCTTTGGGAATTTGTACATTCTGCTGGCGGTTGATTATGTCTCAAAGTGGGTAGAAGCCATTCCATGTCGCGCTAATGACAAGAAAGTTGTCATTAAGTTCTTGAAAGAGAATATCTTTTCGCGATTTGGACACCCACGCGCTATTATTAGCGATAATGGGACACACTTCTGCAACAGGTCTTTTGAGACTCTGATGCGAAAATACTCAATCAACCACCGACTTTCTACACCCTATCATCCCCAAACAAGCGGGCAGGCTGAAATCTCAAACAGACAAATCAAACTTATCCTGGAGAAAACTGTTGCTAAGAATAGAAAAGACTGGTCGACCAAATTGACGGATGCTCTTTGGGTATTCAGGACTGCATATAAGACCGACCTAGGAATGTCTCCATATAGGATAATGTTTGGGAAAGCATGTCATTTACCCGTCGAGATAGAGCATAAAGCATTGTGGGCTATAAAGGAAATAAATTTTGATCTAAACCTTGCTTGCAACTTTCGGAAGCTGCAACTTAATGAGCTAAGCAAACTCCGCGATGAAGCTTATGATAACGCTGTAATCACAAAGAATAGGACTAAGGTTTTTCACGATAAAAACATTTTGAGGAAAACATTTTCACCTGGTCAACAAGTCCTTCTTTATGATTCACGATTACACCTTCACGCGGGTAAGCTCCGATCTCGATGGAAGGGACCTTTTGTTGTGCGGTCGGTATATCCGCACGGGGCAGTAGAAGTAGAAAATGTTAAAAACGGCACATTTTTCAAAGTGAATGGACATAGACTTAAGCCGTATTTTTCCACTGACCCCACGGAGGAGCTCTTGTTCTTACAAGAGCCAGTTTATTTGGATTAAGATTCCTCCGTCTCACCTTCATGTCCAGTATATCATTGCATCATATTTTGAATGGAGGTGAGTGAAAAGAGTAAGTTTGGGGGAAGTTCTTCACTTATATATTTTGCCCCCACTAATAATTCCCCCCAGGCTTACAGTTTTTGTAGGTATAGCGATTGACAACAGTGAGGACACTGTTGAAAACAAGTTTGAGGGAGGTTTGTGCTTATTTTTGCATCATTTGCATATCATCTGCATAAGCACAAAACATTTCTTTAAAAATCTATAAAAATTTAAAAAATTTCAAAACCCATAAAAAATATTTTAAAAAAAATTTCAAGTATAAAAATAATTTTAATATTTACACTTTCTGTACATAAATAAGATAATGAAAGTTTAGATAGTGAAAAATTACATCCATGAGATTAGAAAATTTTTAGAAAACTAAGAAAATTAGAAGTTTTCTTATACGAACTAGTAATAAGTAGTTATGAGCCGTTGTCCCAAGGGTTAGTAAGATGAAGGACGTCACTAATCTGAGGATAAAAATAAGTCTGAAAAATAGTTTCTATTCTGGAAGCCAAACATTTTGAACGTTGCTACCCTGCTATTCGCACTTACTGTAAGTCCATGCTACCTCTCCCGGTACTTTCGGGCAAGCGGAATTAGGTGAAAAACAATTTTTCTAGAGGTGGTAACATGGACTCAAAACCGGATCTTTGTTAAACATCTAACTAACAACCTAACTAGGAGTTGTTAACTACTCGGTTAGGGGGTTATACCTTTCTTTCTTGATCTCCTTCGTCTTCAAGCCTCGATGGTTGTCCGGACCGGCTTCACTCCGTCGTCTCCTTGCACCGAAGATAGATCCACCTCGAAAGCTTCTACCTTTGGCTTCTTCTTCGAACTTTGAAGAAACTAGTTCACTCGGTTTGCTAAACCTTGTGAACTAGAGTGAGTAGAGAAGAGTTTGTTTGGGATTTTATCTATGGTTCTTGGTTCTCAACTCATGAGACAAGTGAACCATAGACTAAGAGAGGGAGAGCAAGAGGAAGGAGATGAGAGCTCAAGAACAAGAGAGAGAATGAGAATGATAGAATGAGAAAAACTTTCTCTCTTGGCTCTCATAATCCATAACCATCATAACACATCATAGCAATCAAGTATTATGTGATGGTTTAAGCAACAATAGTCATATCATTTCATGCACTCATTTTGCACAAGAGAGCAAGCAAGCAAAAGTCTTTGCCATGAAATGATAGCTATTGTTATCATGATGGTCAACTAGTCAAGCCTAGTCAACCGGTCAACAAAGTCAACAAGTCAACAAAGTCAACAAGTCAACAAAGTCAACCCCTCAACAACCATGTCACCATAATACTCAATTAATATAATTGTTAATCATATATCATATTCTCATTAGGGTTGAGCAAAAAGTCAATAGTCAACGGTCAACGGTCAACGGTCAACAAACCTAATGAGAATCCTCTGCCTCTGTCTCTCCGTCAACTGTGCATACACACCCGCATCCGCGTTCCGAGGAACACGGATG